>CM026574.1:28456663-29707354 GCA_015143295.1 Tetracentron sinense
ATTTGGTGGACAATTTCTATTTTCTACCTAGAATGATACCTTAGATTTTTCTTCCCTTTTCACTACCCTGTGATATAAATCATTGCATTAGTTGACAATTGTGTTTTCTGTTTATTAGGTCCAGTTTTCCCGACCACTGGATATGGATCAAACTGATTTTAACTCGTTTTGTTCCCTAGATTGGCCTCCAGCAAGCTGCCCAAAGGATTGAACACCGTGATCCACCCCGAGATATTTTCCGCACTATGGTTGAAATTGCTACTCGCTTGTATGGCCACGGAATTAATTCTGAAGATCTCGTGGAAGAATTGTGTAGCAATGAGGATCTTGCCAATGTACATACTTTTTTCTGATATATCTATTGAACGTGTTTGGTGCTGCACTTCTGTGTTGTCAATTGGTAGTAAACATGCCTAGAGCCGCATGTCTTAAAACCGATTGATGATGATTATTGCATTCAGTACCCATACCAGTTTCTTTATTGTCCGCCTATATTCTAATTAGCAATGACCATCTTCTCCCATGGCAGGGATTTATGGAGATTTTAGATCGCGACATACGCTGTCGACTGCAGGAGGACTCTGGGTCAACAGACAAGTCTTAGGTTCGCGTGTTATGCAACATCGGGCGGGTTTGGTTTCTTATCATTCTTCGTGCTTTGCATTTGTCAGGTTCACTCCTAATTATCGTCGTTGTCGGAGGTTGTTATATTGGTTTTCTTGCCATTTGTTTTAAATTTTTGTACAAATCAGGCTCCTTTTGGGTCAACATTTGGATCCTGTGTATCAAAGGAGTATAGATATTCATGTATACCAATATACATGTTGTTTTCGCTTAACACCCTTAGCAATTCTCACTTTTTTCTCTCATGTCTTTTACTCAATCTATATTACCCTTAGCTGAAATACTTCATAAGAAAGCTCGTTATATAATTCATGTATCTATAAATAGGGCACAATAACAGTAGCTGAGCTTTGGGCAGTGTTTAATGGGCTAAATCTGATTTGGGAGAGAGGCTATAAACGAGTGTTTTTAGAGTTACTCCATGACTTTTTTGGCTCTGAAGAAGAATGTTTCAAGAAACAACCTGAAAAGCTCGTTATATAACTCATGTATCTATAAATAGGGCACAATAACAGTAGCTGAGCTTTGGGCAGTGTTTAATGGGCTAAATCTGACTTGGGAGAGAGGTTATAAACGAGTGTTTTTAGAGTTAGATTCCATGGACTTTTTTTCAAGAAACAACCTGAACGTGTCTTTGGTTCGGGCTTGTAGGGAGTTGCTTGCTAGGCCATGAGAATGTAATCTATCACATTTGTTTCGAGAAGGGAACCGGGCTGCTGATTGGTTAGCCAATTATGGTCTAAATGTCCCCCTTGGCTTAACTATTTTAGATGAACCTTGGAGGGTTTAAAACCTTTAATTAGGAATATGTAGTTGGAGTTGCTTTTGCTAGGTTTTGTTCTGCGTAGCTGTGGGCTTTTGACCCCCATTAAACCAACAGAAAAAAAAAAGGGTGTTCTTTGATCCCAGCGTGTGAGTTTTTCTTTACTGAGCTCATATTCCCAACTTTACGAGTGTGATGGGATATTAAGAGCAGAGCTAATACTAAGGTATTTGTAATCGGTTAAAGCAAAAATATGTTAAGAAATATGGATACATAATTCATGTAATCTATAAATAGGGCAGTATTGCTGCATGAGAGAGTTTTCCTTGTCTACCAAAAACAAAAACAGAGTTTTCCTTTACTAAGCTCACGGTTCCAACTTTACCAGAGGGATGGGATATTTAGAACAAAAATGGTAGCTTCCAAAAATGCAAGGTGGTGGTAACAAGTGTCGAGCCACCTCCTTGCTATATGGTAGCAATACCGAGTGTTGCACCTATTTTGTGTGTACCGAACAAATATCAACTTAGTGCGTATGTGGCTAACACTCCCCTATTTAGAATAAAGCTAACATCAGGGTAATTGTAATGGCAAAAGATTAGCTCTGTCAGCTCCCTGAGTTGACGCTCGGGCATCCACAAAACATTGGGTACCTAGCGATAATTTAGGAGAGAAGTCATTTCATTCTCTCCATGATTTTGACTTCTCCCCACTTGATAAATATCCCCTTTAAAATGCCACATGCCCATTGGTTTGTGGATGCTGAGAGCTAATCTTTTGCCAATTGTAACAATGTTTTTTTTTTGGATAAATATGTATATCTTGAGGCGTTTCACATGCTGCATAGGGTATATCCTTACCCCGGACAACCGAGATTGAGGGGAGCCTAGGAATAGGTTTACGGTTTGTCCTTTGGCCACTGGGCTACACCCCGGGGTTGAGATAACGTGTTAAAGCAACAATATACTCCAATTCCTATCTTTCATGAAGCAAAAATTCTTGATTTTGTGAGCAATTTATAATTTTTACAAGAGATATTTAGGGAACATTACCAAAATACGACACAAATAAGTGAATAAATAAATAAAAACCACACAATAACTCAAGACCCAACAGCTACATCCATGGCACCCAAATTACCAGCTTCTTCCCTCTGCTGAAACTCGTTGATCAACCCAGGATCAACATTCTCCTCCGGCTCCCACGTAGCCTCTTCTATATCCGTCCACTTCACCAAATACTCTCTCTTCCCATCCTCCCCTTCCCTCTTACCCACCACCCCTTCCGCCACGGCGTATTCTAACCCAGCCTCAAAATCTCTCACTAGGTCCTCCCCAATCAACCCACCTTTCACCCACTCGTTATCTCCACCGTCCTTCCACCTCACCAGATACTCCACCTTATCCTCCTTCCCTCTTTTCTCCAATATCTCCTCCACGTCAGCATACTCATAAATCGCCTCTCCCAAAACCTTATTCACATTCTCAAGCCCTAGCCTCCTCGCGAACTGCACAGGGTTCCCCTTCGGCGTCGCCTTCAGAATATCCCTGGCTAGATCTAGCGCCGTACGTCCCCTATCATCTTCCACCTCGGGATCCGCGCCGAGATCTAGCAGCAGCCGCGCCACACCTGGCTTAACGTAGCCAGCCGCCATGTGAAGTGCAGTCAAGCCACCGCTATTGTCTCTGTGGTCGAGGTTCGCTCCGGCGCAAGCTAGCACTCGCACGCATGCTTCAGAGCCGAGACCGGATACGAAGAGGAGCGCAGTACGCCCATCTTCGTCTACGGCGTCGACGTCTCTACCGCCAAATTCTTGCTCGTTGTTTGAAACTAAGAGCCGTTGAAGAGCCGAGTCGTCGGCTTTCTTGGCGGCGGTCCACCAAGGGGTCTCGAATTCTGCAACCACGTCTTTGGCTATGTTGGCTGATGGAACCCATGATGGGGTGTGTCCGTCTTTCCATTCGATCAAGTACTCCATTCCTGTGCCGCTTACGAGGGTTCTGCTTCCGATGATCTTGTTTACTTCTCCGTAGTATTCATCTTCTTCTTCTTCTTCTTCTTCTTCGTGTTGTTTTGCTTGAATTTGAAATGGGGGTTGTTGGTTTTCAAAAGCAGAGACTGCAGTGAAGTTGAATCGAGGGAAAGAGCGAAGTCGAAGAGGCTGGGATGGGGAAGAAGAGAGGGGGGTTTTGGGGGAGATCAGTTTGAGCCGAGAGAGAGATGGGTTTACGAACAGAGCTGCGTCCATTACTGTCACTGTGTGGTTTTGATTCTTTCTTTGGTTTTCGTTGGAGCGTTAAGGTGACATTTGGGCCTGCGTGTAAGTGTAAATCCAAGATGACGGATTTGGGATAAGAAACCCAATCCTAGTGTTTTCTTTCTTTCTTTCTGTCTCGCGCGCGGACACTCGCTGGAGATCTGCTACTAGTGTGTGTATGAGTGTGGACAGGATGGACGGCTATGATTGAAACTTCAAATTGATGATAGCCCTGCCCAGGTAGTGAGTTGATATGATACTACTGCCGTTTGATATTGGAATAACTGATATCACACGAGTCACGACGACCTTCATCATATGATTTCATTGATCCGATGACCCAACGGTTAGAAAGAAATGGGTACCATACCATTTTGCACCTTCACCTAGCTTGAATAGTTTCACTGTGTTTACAAAATGGGCTAGGCATGCACAATGTATTATTTTAAGAAGAAAGTACGGAAATGGGCTCCGGATTATGAAAAAACCCGAAAATAGATTCCATTTTGAAAATTTTATTTTTGTAGGCTCCTACAGTGGTTTTAGTGAGTATGTGTTTTTTTTTTTTTTTTTTCTTTCCAAAATACCCCCAACTCTGTTAGAGATCCTTTCAACACTGTGCGGCTGAGCTTAAACTTAAGTTTTTCCTTTCGTTGAAGCTTTCATCCAAAACCCAAGTTTTCCCCTTCGTTGCAACTGAGCTAAAACTCTTCTGTTTCATCTGAAATCCTTCAACACAAACTAAGCTAAACCATTGCTTCATCCGAAACCCTTTTAAAGAAGAAGAAGAAGAAGAAGAAGAGTTTTTATACGTTTTTGATCCATTTTCGATGGTTGCAGTGTTCATTTTTGATTTTTTCTAAGGTTTTGTGCTTATTTTCGGGATTTCCTGTTATTACAGTTTATCTTATGTTATTACAGTGCATTTTCGATAATTTTGTGTTTATTTTCAATGAATTTGTGTTCATTTTCGATGATTTTCTGTTATTACAGTACCCACTTTCGATGGTTTTCTATTATTAGAGTGCATTTTCGATATTAGAGTACTTTTTCGATGGTTTTGTACTCATTTACGGTGGTTTTCTGTTCCTCTGGATTTGGACAGATTTATCCCATTTTAGTATTTTGACCATAACTTTTGACTCGTTCATTGGATATTGACGATTCAACTTGTGTTGCACTCGTCTTTCAAAGAGGAACAACTTTGATACTTTACAAAAATCTTAATTTTGAATTCTAAATGGTCTAAATGGGCCCACAAGTGGACTGGTCTGCAATTTCATTAAATAAAACATCGGAAAACCAACTTTTGACTTAGCTTAGACTAAAGATATGGAAAAACATTAAATATGAATCTTGAAGAGGGTTTCAATACGATTCTAATGATTCAAGAATCACTCAATTCCAATAAGCAATGAGAAAACTAGAGCTTCCTAAAGTTTGAGGGATGTTAACAGAAAACCACCGAAAATTAGCACAAAACCATTGAAAAAGCACTGTAATATCGAAAATGCACTATAATAACATAAAACCCCTGAAAATAGGCACTATAATAACAGAAAACCACTAAAAATGAGCACAAATCCATCGAAAATAAGCACAAAACAATCGAAAATGCACCGTAATAACATAAAACCACCGAAAATGAGCACAAAATCATCGAAAAAGCACTGTAATATCGAAAATGCACTATAATAACAGTGTTTTTTCGGTGGATTTCTCTATTTTCGGTGGTTTTCTGTTATTAGAGTGCGTTTTCGATATTACAGTGTTTTTTCGATGGTTTGTGCTCATTTTCGGTGGTTTTCTGTTAACATCCTTCAAATTTTAGGAAGCTATAGTTTTCTCATCGCTTATTGGAATAGAGTGATTCTTAAACCATTAGAATCGTATTGGAACCCTCTTCAAGGTTTATGTTTAATATTTTTCCATATCTTGAGTTTAAGCTAAGTCAAAAGTATGTTTTCCGATGTTTTATCTGATAAAATTGCAAACCAGTCCACTTGTGGACCCATTTAGACCATTTAAAACTCAAAATTAGGATTTTTGTAAAACATGAAAGTTGTTCCCCTTCGAAATAAGAGTACAATGCAAGTTGATTCATCAAAATCTAATAAATAAATCAAAAGTTATGGTCAAAATACTAAAACGGGGTAAATCTATCAGAATCCAGAGGAACAGAAAACCACCGAAAATGAGTACAAAACCATCGAAAAAGCACTGTAATATCGAAAATGCACTCTAATAATAGAAAACCATCGAAAATAGGGAAATCCATCGAAAAAGCATTGTTATTATAGTACATTTTTGATATTACAGTAATTTTTCGATTGTTTTGTGCTCATTTTCGGTGGTTTTATGTTATTACGATGCATTTTCGATGGTTTTGTGCTATTTTCGATGGATTTGTGCTCATTTGTGATGGTTTTCTATTATTACAGTACTTATGTTCGATGGTTTTCTGTTATTAGAGTGCATTTCGATATTACAGTGCTTTTTCGATGGTTTTGTGCTCATTTTCGGTGGTTTTCTGTTAACATCCCTCAAACTTTAGGAAGCTCTAGTTTTCTCATCGCTTATCGGAATTAAGTGATTCTGGAACCATTAGAACCATATTGGAACCCTCTTCAAGGTTTATGTTTAATGTTTTTCCATATCTTGAGTTTAAGCTAAGTCAAAAGTGGGTTTTCAGATGTTTTATCTGATGAAATGACAGACCAGTCAACTTGTGGGCCCATTTAGACCATTGAAAACTCAAAATTAGGATTTTTGTAAAACATCAAAGTTGTTCTCCTTCAAAAGACGAGTGCAATTCAAATTGAATCATCAAAATCCGATGATCGAGTCAAAATTTATTGTCAAAATACTAAAGCGGAGTAAATCTGTGAGAATTCAAAGGAACAGAAAACCACCGAAAATGAGACGGAAAACCATCGAAAATGAGCACAAAACCATCGAAAAAGCACTGTAATATCGAAAATGCACTATAATAACAGTGCTTTTTTGGTGGATTTCCCTATTTTTGATGGTTTTCTGTTATTAGAGTGCATTTTCGATATTACAGTGCTTTTTCGAAGGTTTTGTGCTCATTTTCGGTGGTTTTCTGTTAACATCGCTCAAAATTTAGGAAGTTCTAGTTTTCTCATCACTTATCGGAATCGAGTGATTCTTGAACCATTAGGACCGTATTAGAACCCTCTTCAAGGTTCATGTTTGATGTTTTTCCATATCTTGAGTCTAAGCTAAGTCAAAAGTGGATTTTTCGATGTTTTATCTTATGAAAATGCAAACCAGTCCACTTGTGGGCCCATTTAGACCATTGAAAACTTAAAATTAGGATTTTTGTAAAACATCAAAATTGTTCCCCTTTAAAAGACGAATGCAACGTAAGTTGAATCGTCAAAATCTGATGAACAAGTCAAAAGTTATGGTCAAAATATTAAAGCGGGATAAATCTGTCAGAATCCAGAGGAATCGAAAACCACCGAAAATGAGACGGAACCACCAAAAATGAGTACAAAATCATCGAAAAAGCACTGTAATATCGAAAATGCACTATAATAGCAGTGCTTTTTCAGTGGATTTCCTTATTTTCGATGATTTTCTGTTATTAGAGTGCATTTTCAATATTACAGTGCTTTTTCGATGGTTTTGTTATCATTTTCGGTAGTTTTCTGTTAACATCCCTCAAACTTTAGGAAGCTCTAGTTTTCTCATTGCTTATCGGAATTGAGTGATGCTTGAACCATTAGAACCGTATTGGAACCCTCTTCAAGGTTCATGCTTAATGTTTTTCCATATCTTGAGTCTAAGCTAAGTCAAAAGTTAGTTTTCCGATGTTTTATCTGATGAAATTGCAGACCAGTTCACTTGTAATCCCATTTAGACCATTGAAAACTCAAAATTAGGATTTTTGTAAAACAACAAAGTTGTTCCCTTTCGAAAGGTGAGTGCAACGCAAGTTAAATCGTTAAAATCTGATCAACGAGTTAAAAGTTATGGTCAAAATACTAAAATGGGGTAAATCTGTCAGAATCCAGAGGAACAGAAAACAACAAAAAATGAGACGGAAAACCACAGAAAATGAGCACAAAACCATCGAAAAAGCACTGTAATATCGAAAATGCACTATAATAACAGTGCTTTTTTGATGGATTTCCCTATTTTCGGTCGTTTTCTGTTATTAGAGTGCATTTTCGATATTACAGTGCTTTTTTGATGGTTTGTCCTCATTTTCGGTGGTTTCTGTTAACATCCCTCAAACTTTAGAAAACTGTGTTTTTCTCATCAATTATCGGAATCGAGTGATTCTTGAACCATTAGAACCGTATTAGAACCCTCTTCAAGGTTCATGTTTAATGTTATTCCACATCTTGAGTCTAAGCTAAGTCAAAAGGGAGTTTTCTAATGTTTTATCTGATGAAAATGCAGACCAGTCCACTTGTGGGCCCATTTAGACAATTGAAAACTCAAAATTAAGATTTTTGTAAAACATCAAAGTTGTTTCCCTTCGAAAGTCGAGTGCAACGCAAATTGAATCATAAATATCTGATGAACGAGTCAAAAGTTATGGTCAAAATACTAAAGTGGGGTAAATCTGTCAGAATCTAGAGGAACAGAATACTACTGAAAATGAGACGGAAAACCACCGAAAATGAGCACAAAACCATCGAAAAAACACTATAATATCGAAAATGCACTATAATAATAGTGCTTTTTTGGTGGATTTCCCTATTTTCGGTGGTTTTCTGTTGAGTGCATTTTCGATACTACAATGTTTTTTCGATGGTTTTCTGCTCATTTTCGGTGGTTTTCTGTTAACATTCCTCAAACTTTAGGGAGCTCTAGTTTTCTCATCGCTTATCAGAATCGAGTGATTCTTAAACCATTAGAACCATACTGGAACCCTCTTTAAGGTTCATGTTTAATGTTTTTCAATATCTTGAGCTTAAGCTAAGTCAAAAGTGGGTTTTCCGATATTTTATCTGATGAAATTACAGATTAGTCCACTTGTGGACCCATTTAGACCATTTAAAACTCAAAATTAGGATTTTTGTAAAACATAAAAGTTTTTCCCATTCGAAAGACGAGTACAACGCAAGTTGAATAGTCAAAATCCAATAAATGAGTCAAAAGTTATGGTCAAAATACTAAAGCGGAGAATCCAGAGGAACAGAAAACCACTGAAAATGAGCATAAAACCACCGAAAAAGCACTGCAATATCGAAAATGTACTCTAATAACAGAAAATCACCGAAAGTGGGCACTGTAATAGCAGAAAGCCACCGAAAATGAGCACAAATCCATCGAAAATAAGCACAAAACCATCTAAAATGCACTGTAATAACATAAAATAAACTGTAATAATAGGAAATCTCGAAAATGAGTACAAAACCCTAGAAAAAATCGAAAATGACTACTATAACTATCGAAAATGGATAAAAAATATATAAAATACTTTTTTTTTCTTCTTCTTCAAAAGGGTTTCATATGAGGTAGAAGAGTTTAGCTTAGTTTGTGTTGAAGGGTTTCAGATGAAGTAGAAGGATTTAGCTCAATTGCAATGAAAGGGAAAACTTGAGTTTCGGATGAAAGCTTCAACGAAAGGGAAAACTTAAGTTTAAGTTTAGTCGCACAGTGTTGAAGGGATCTCTAACAGAGATGAGCATATTTTGGAGAGAAAAAAAAGAGAGGAAAGCACGTGCTCACTAAAACCACTGTAGGAGCCTACAGAAATAAAAATTTAAAAATGGAGCCAATTTTCGAGTTTTTTCATAATCCGGAGCCCATTTATGTACTTTCCTCTTATTTTAGGCCCGTCTCATATTCGAGTTATAGGTAGACCTATCCAGATGGTGAATTCGAATTTGTATACTTGAAATCGAATCATGAATTATTTGATTACTCTAATAAAAATTAAAGAAAAGAGAAAATATCAACAAATGCCAACAAAAAAAAATTTATATAAATTTATTTAAAATGACAAATTAATAATTTGTTCCTTATTTATATTAAAAATAATATTATGTAAATTTTATATGTTAATAAGGGTATTTTAGTCGTATAAACTTATAATATTATACATATATATATATTAAATTATATTATATAATCAGTTGGATATTATCCAAATTTGTATCCAATTATAAATAAATAGTAAAAGTACTATTAGTATTTGCTCAAACATATACCTATTTGGATCATTATCTTAGTAAACAAATTTGGGTACAAACTGAGTTTAGTTCAAATAATATATGTACATGTTGACATCCCTATTTATAGCATACGATTGGATGTTCTTAGGCCTATGGTTGTCAACTAAGCGAATTCAACTTGGAAAGTGGGGTATCTGAATTTGTATCGGTTTACATATCTGACTATCGGAATTTGAATAAATATTCAATAGATGGTGAAATATGGTATTTGTATTTGGTTCCGATTAAAATATTTGAATTTGGATAATATTTGAATTATCCAATTACTTTTGAAAAATTAAAGAAACATAAAAATGCTAAAAAAATATTATAAATTTATATTTTTATTTTAAAATAATAAATTAACATTTTATCTTTCTTTAAAATTTAATTTCTAAATTGTATAAAAAGTATATGTTTATAAGGTTATTTAAGTTTTATAAATTTACAATGATACTATAATCGATCGGATATTTATCGAATCAAATATGCCAATATTCATATTCGTATCTGATTATAAACAGATAGTAAAATCACTATTTGAATTCGCTATGACAAATACCTATTCGGATAATTATCCGAGTAAATGAATCCGGATAATATTTGCATATGTTGACACCCCTACTTGGGCCTATCAGTCTAAAGACCTAACGGGTTAGTTCAAAACCCAGCATGCCCAATAGCCCAAAGACCTAATGGGTTAGTTCATAACCCAACTTTGATTAGTATAGTAAATGCAAACTACTTATTTAGCCCTTGGAGCTATAAGTAGAAAATCTAAGACCAAGTGAAAAGTAATAAACTTAACATATTTATATTTTCTTAAGCTCTGTTTGTCCGCAGGGAAAATGTTGCGGGAAATAATTTTTTCATTGGGAATATTTTATCATCATTTTCAATTTAATCACTTAAAATATATTCTAAATGATTTTGACTCAAGAATCCCGTTTGGTTTACTAAAAAAATATCGATTTTTATCATAATTGATTTCTAAAAATCGCATTATTTCAAACTGAGAGTGAGGGTATTTTAAGACAAAAATTCGGTTTTCTTTATTTTTTATCTTATTCTTATGCTGGATTATAGTATATTATTTCTCATTCAAAGATTTTGTCTTTAACAGAGAATAAAACACAAATATTTACTAGTGAAACCATTCTTATAGAGCAATTGAAGAATGTTTGAAGATTTCAGAAAAATTTATTCTTTTTCAAGATAGTATTTTTAATTATAATCCTTAAAAAGCATGTTGATATTGCAACAAATATGATGAAACTTAGCAATAGTACTCCTTATAGCCCAAGGCTACAAACAACAAATATTTCGAAGATACATATATCAGTAAATGTGTTTATAAAGTTGTATTGCACTACTTATTTATTTAATTATTAATAAAAGCATATAACTAATTCATTCCTCTGATGTGTCCTAAGGGTGTGCTCGGTTTGGGGGGGGGGGGGGAATAAATAATTTTTTTTTAAGATATAGTTTCTTTAGGGTGTTTGGTTAAGAGAAATGTACTTTGAAGAAAACTTTTTTTTTTTCTTTTCAGCATTACATTTGGTGAAAATAGAAAAATGTTAAAGTGAAAGAAAATGTAACACAATTGAAAAAAATGTTTCTCTAGAAACCTATTCTCACAACCTAGAAAGTGCATGTTTCTTTCACTCCCCCCTCCCCCAACCAAACACACCCTAAGGCATTGTTTTTCTTTTATCCCTGGTTTCAAGGAACATTGTTTCTAAGTTTCCCTATGCAGTAAGTAACATCTCTCAACTTTTAATGGTGTAGATCTATGTTATGTTTATTGTGGATGGTACGGTGATGAAGTCCATGGGGAACGATAAACCTTAGTAAGTTGTAATCCTCAAAGGAAAATGCTTAATTTTATCGCACATTTCACTATGTCATGGAATGCCGGTTTTCATTGGTTCATGCCTCCTTTTTTAACACTCACTAATTGTGATTAAGAGTTACTTGACCTTAAGATTTATTCATTTACCCTTGTTTTCGGCAAAAATATATATATTAACCTTTAAGCGTGGTTAAACTTAATCAAACTCAATCATAGTTAAAAGGGGGCAAAATGGAAAGGAATTCGATTATTATGCACCCCAATGCGGAGTCATTATAGCTAATCAGTAATCACTACTCATCATCATATATTCGAGATCGAATCATAGCCAATCCCAATTGAACTCAGGGAGAGTTCAATTGCACACACAGATCGGCATGTGTCCTTTTAAATCCCTATTAACCGTGGTGAAGATTTTCTTAACCGTATGGGTTCAACAATCTAATCTTGGTTTTAAAAAAAAGTATTTAAGAAAAAAATTAACCATTGGATTATGAAATTTTGAACCTAGGGGTAAAGAATTTTTAAAAACCACAGTTAGATTGTTGAACCCTAAGAGTTAGGAAATCTTAACCACAGGTAATAATAATTAAAAGGACACGTGTTAACCTACTAGTGCGATTGAACTCAGGGTGAGTTCAATCGTGGTTGGCTGTGATTCCATCTCCATATATTTCCACAGTTTGAGGCTTTGAGCAACAGACTTCGGCTGGGTCATTTAGAGCCTAGAGGTTTAGCTATTTTTCTTAACCTAAGAGTATGTCCACGGTGTGCTATATGGTGTCTCAATGCTATATTATAGCATTGAGAATAGAAATCTTATCTCCAACGATTGTTTTTGGGTGTACAAATTTTGGCACACCCTTTTATCGGAAGACTTTTATTGGTTTCTTACTATTTCATTCTCTAACGGTTATTTCTTTTTATCATTTTACCATTTAATGGTTATATTTGATTTTTTTACTATTTTTTCTTTTAACGGTTATTATTGTTTTTACTATTTTACTCTCCAATCCTGGGTTTGTAGAAAAACAATTTTTGGTAATTATATTTTTAAATATTAAAAAAATATTTTTAAGAGTGATAAACCCAAGAGGTGGGGAAAATTTAACCACAGTTAAGGCGTGTCAAAAGGAACACGGGACGACCTTAGGGGCTGTGATTGCGAAAAAAAAGAAAAAGGAATTGACACAGTCAATTTGACACATACCATTAGAGCATGCCAAATATGACACTTTGATACGGTAAAATTCTGCCAAATTTGGAATTGGCACAGCATATAGCATTCAGCGTTGGAGATGGGTCAAAGAACGCAATCGATCATCACCTGCAGCTAGCGACTCTTTCTCTCCAACCTCAGGTAATGTTCGTTCATCTCCCTCTCTCACACCTACAAGCACACTCTTTTTCCATCTCTAAAGTGTTTCGAGAGTTTCTCTGTCTTGGGTTTCATTCTCGCTTTCGATCTTGTAGCGCTATATCTCTCTCCTTTTTTTTTTGAATAATCTCTTTGACATTTCTAGGGTTTATGCATTTAGGGTTTTAGTACATTTTCACTTTCCTAAGCAACTTCAATCTCTCTCTCTCTTTCTCTCACTCTCTCCAACTTCATGCACTGGGCTTTTCTGTTCTGGGGTTTTTTTTAGGCATTTCCCTTTCTAGTTTGCATTTTCTGCCTGCACTTGATCTCTTGAACTTGATTACTCGGGGATATCTGCATTTTACGGTAATTCAGGTCGGATTTAAATATCCATCCATCAAAAGAATCCACAGAAAATATTAGTTCTTGAGTTCCTCGAGTACTTATTTGGTCGCCATCGCGAGAGCATTGACAAATCACGAACATGTTTGGGGAATGAACTATACTGTTTTGACGTTTCAAATCTTATGTAAAGATTGTATTTTGACAATATTGTGTACACTTTTGTGGTATTGAAGTTCTGAATCCTGATTCTCTTTTGTTTTTGTTGGATTTTGATTGTTCGATAGAAAATTCCTGGTTTCCTTGTTTGAGATATTTGAACTACCAGGTTTCAGCTACCTCTGTTCTCACTCTTTCTCATGGCGGTATGTTTTTACTGATAATCCTATAATTTTTGGGCTTATGCTTTTGTTATCATTCATTTATATATAATAACTTTCTTTGTTGACTGATGTAGATTGAGAAACTGTTTAAAGATGAAGCTACTGAAGAAAAGGGGGAGCGTGCCCGAATGGTTAGTCACAAATAACTACTTGTGATTTAGATCTTCTACTGGTGGATAAACATTTTCATATAGTTGCAAAATTGATGTATACATGTATGTGGTATCTGCACGGAGTCATGGATGCATATATATATGGGATACTCTGGTGGTAATGGCGCAATCTGTGAATGCACATGAATAGCTAATTTTGTTAATGTTTATGGGATACATTGTGTTTTCCTTTATATTTAGTATTTCAGGGTGCAATTGAATATTTTATGCATCTGGAGTTACATTTCTATTAAAGTCAGGGTTTTCATATGCTTTTGCTTAATTTTTTGTGTTAGGCATCCTTTATTGGTGCAATGGCAATTGCTGACTTGGTGAAAACCACTTTAGGGCCAAAAGGAATGGTGAGTTCCCTTCACCTTTTTTCTTTTGTAGCCAAATCAATAGTTGCACTCATCTGTGCTTTGACTGACTTATCTGCTTGTCGGTATATTTGCTGCATAGGATAAATTTTTTTGATCGGTTGCATAGGATAAAATTTTACAATCAACAGGAAGAGGACGGAGTGTTACTGTTACGAATGATGGTGCTACCATCCTAAAGTCCCTTCATATTGATAACCCAGCTGCTAAAGTCCTTGTTGTTTATCCTTTTAATTTATATATGCATACATATACATATGTGTATTAATTATGGCTGTGCTTTGTGATTTGAGATATTGAGCAGGTTTTATAATGAGTTTTATCATTTATGTTGCACCCCTTATACATTTGCATGTTGATTTATGTTTGATACTTCTGATGGTTCCATTAATTGATGGTAATTATTAGTTGTACTTGGTAAACTTGTGCGTGTTCGGAGAAAATCGTTTACTGACCAAGTTAAGGAAATTTGAGGATGTTTCTTTGGATTGTTAAATGTGTCCATGTATAAGATAATAAAATGTTAATGCCACATCAATGGTTCTCCTTAATTTATGTGTGTCAGACATTTCAAAAGTTCAAGATGATGAAGTTGGTGATGGAACGACTTCGGTTGTTGTTTTGGCTGGAGAGCTTCTGAGGGAGGCAGAAAAGTTGGTTGCTGTGAAGATTCACCCAATGACAATAATTTCAGGTTTGCTTTAAGCTTTTGCTAGTACCTTGGCCTCCCATTTTTTCCCTCATTGGTGAGAAAGTATAGTGTAGTGTCGACTATTTTTTGGGGTGCATAATGTCAACTGTAATACGTAGGTTGTTTTTGTTCTTGACTTAGTTTTTGGAATCAACGTCCTATTACTAAATATTGCTTGAATGGTACATTGTATGCATTATTGATACGTAGGTAGTAGGCCTTGTAATGCAGCTTCTCCATTTTTTGAACTCAATAGTGTTTATCAAGCTCTAGAATCTAGATGTTAATCTTTTCTTTTTATATGTTATTGGTAACAGATGCTATAGATAAAGGGAAAAAGAGGTGGAAGTTCCACAGTGGAACATAACAGGGTTATATAATCATTGTTATCAAACGACTTAAATGCTCTTTGGTAAAAAATAGAAACATTACTTGGTTTCCTTCATACATGCACAAAAAAAAGAGGTGTTTTAGGTTAATCATGTTTTTTTGTTGGGGGAATTGATCTATTTGTGTTCTCTAGGTTTAAAATAACAGTTTCGGCATGCATAACCGAGGTAGAAACCATTACGTAACTCCAAAACCATATGTAATAGCCCTTGCTAAAAAGTTTTTTTTTTTTTTTTGTTGTGCTAATTTTTTGGTATAAACAAAATATATTATTATAATAATTATTATTTTGTGTTGTTTTTGGGATAAATGACCGTTACTATTTATAAACAGCACTAAATTACCCAATTCTGATAAAACCAGATGTTGCTTATTGTTCGTAACAATAAGACTCAGTCGGGTCTTCCATCACGTAACGACCATTTTTAACTTTTTAGGGTTTTATAGGTATTGGCCATTGTAATAGCTTGGACCCTACTTAAATTGATACGTTTCGGTGTTTGTTATTACCATGGTCTAAATACAACATGTTTTGGTGCAAAATTCAGTGTTCAATATTTTCTTGTTCTCTTGCTGAAACGATTTAATCCCTCTTTTCCACCTGATCGCTTTTCCATACTTTGTGCTTGTTTCTGCTTGATGTACAATTTGCTTTGTGGTATTAGTACAGAAAAAAAAAACATGTTGCTTGAGTTCTTGAATGCCGTTTGGGTAGGGAGTGTGAAGGATGCTGTTGCGCTCCATTATCCCACCTTGGTCAAATGGGACTTTGGGCCCGTGAGTCCGTGACACTGCTTGCACAACTTGACTTAATAGCATACATGACGTGCTAAAATGAGAGTCTACAAAAATTCGATAATCAACTAAACCATCAATTATAACATCAAGTGACCAACATGAACTTAAACTCACATTCAATCAATCATCATGATCCCCACATCAAAATTCAACCCAAGCAACATCCCAAAACATCACCCTTTAAAGTTAAACAAAGTCTAGTAGTACGGAAAGCGATCTAAATCCCTCACTTTCTCCTCAAGGAGGTCATCTTCTTCTTCTCAAGGTTCTAAAAATCGACAATATCGGCGATATATCGCCGATATTTGTCGTTGTCGGTCATGACCGACACATCGACATCGTGTTAAGAAATTTTTGCTTGTTGTCGGGAGGTATCGGCGATATATCGGAGATATCGGCGATATATCGGCGATACATCACCGATTTCGATCGACAGTTCATTTTATGGAAAAAAAAAAGGGGGAGAGATTCGGATCACGGGAAAGCAACTTTTTCCCGCTTTTGCAAATTCGCAGGGACAGGAATCCATCCAAAAAAAGAAATCACAAAAAGAGTGAACAGAAGACCTGTGAGGCTGTGACAGTGTGTCCTCTCCATTCAGCTTCTTTAAATCCCACTGAATCACTGATCTTTCATGCAATTTGCAAAGAATCAAGATTTGAGAGGATTTGAGAGTGAAGATTTGAAGATTGATTTTGGATTTAGAAGGAAAAAAAAAAGGGGTTGAAACCTTGAGAGTAAAGAAGAAAGAAGAAGGAAGAAGAGAGGTGTACCGTGGCCATCCGCCGTCGCCGTCGTCGTCGTCGTCGCCATTTGCCGTCGCCGTCGTCGTCGCCCTAGCCAGGTTCCTCCCTCTCTTTCTCCTTCCCGACCCTCTGGTTTTATTTTTTTTATTTCCTTTTGGCTGAAATCGTGAAACGAGCGTTTGTGATAAACTTTAAACCCTCTAAGGGTTATGCTACCCTCACTCCATTAAATAACATGTCATTTGTTTTATCTTTAAACCCTAATAAGGGTTATGCTACCCTCACTCTATTAAATAATATATTTTATTTGTTTTAACTTATACTTTAAACCCTAACAAGGATTATGCTAACTAGCCTTAAACTGTGGTTAACAAGTTTTAACCCTTGTGATTAATTTTTTTTCTAAAAACTAAGGTTAAATATTTTAAACCTTTAATCCTAAGGGTTAGTGAATCTTAACCAAAGTTAAAAGGGTGTCCCCTCTTAACTCCCTTTACCTGTGGTTAAGATTCACTAACCTTTAAGGTTAAAGCATCTAACTTTAATTTTTTAAAAATAAAATGTGTCACCTTGTAAATCCCTTTAACTATGATTAAGATTCATTAACCTTTAGGATTAAAGCATCTACCTTGGTTTTCAATTTTTTTAAATTAATATGTCCCCATCTAACTCCCTTTAACTAAGGTTAAGATTCACTAACCTTTGAGGTTAAAGCATCTAACTTTGATTTTTAGAAATTAAAAAAATGAAACCTGTCACCTTATAACTCCCTTTAAATGTGGTTAAGATTCATTAATCTTTAGGGTTAAAACATCTAACCTTGGTTTTTAGATTTTTTTTAAAAATTAACATGTCCTCATTTAACTCCCTTTAATTGTGGTTAAGATTTACTAACCATTAAGGTTAACGCCGTTGAAAATACATTTCACATTTAATGTTATGCACAGTTCTCTTTACCTCTCTTTCAATCCAATCTTCTATAATGTTTAAAAGAACTAAAATTAAATTTTCTAACCTGTTAAAAAAATATAAATAGAAAAAAAAACTTTATATTTTGGCATAGAGGTCTTGCTTTATTACATTAAACTTTTAATTACTTAAACAATACTCAATAGATCTAGAGGTCCTGCTTGTTTACATCAAAAATAAAATTACATTCACTTCATAGTCAGATAAAATTACAGTCCTCTTCTTTTTACATAATTACATCCAGATAAAAATAAAATTCGCAGCTTGTTTACATCAAATAGGAGTCCCGCACTACATTCACGTCTTTTTACATAATTACATCAATTTCATAGGCAACTCAAATTAAAGTCATCTTCTTTTTCTCTTGATGCAGGGTCTCCGATAATTTAACCATTTCTTCATCTTCTCGTATTGATTCAGTCCTGTAAAAACATGAAGCTCATCAATTGCATATAAAATAGATTTAGAAACTATTTAAAATGAAATAAAATTGATTATATTAATACATAGAGGTAAAAGCACATCTTATTGAGAAATGAATGAAACATGAATCAATCTTATATTATTGTCACTCGTCAGCGTACATCTTTACTCTCTTCTTATTGCATCTCTTGTGTATATATATATTTTTTTTAATGTTTTTATTTTAAAATGTATATTAACATCTATTTTAACATTTTCTGAAGTTTCACTGCAAAATTTCATGTTTTACCTTATTTTTTTGTCATTTTTCCAAAAATCACCGATAAACGATATATCTTCCGATATATCTTTTTTTCACGGCTCCGACATGTCAAGCGATATCGACATTTAGAACCTTGCTTCTTCTTAATGATATTCCTCCTCCATCTACAGCTCTACGGTACACTCTTGATCTAAACTCGCTAACATCAAAAGTTTGGCTGAGCAATGAAAACGCTCAGTGGATATAAAGTCTAGCTAACAACAGAATACCACATGTACATAATCAATATCATCATTCATAGTGTATTTACATAATTAGAGTACGGAAAACATGTAAGCATACCATATCATCACCTTGACTTGTGTAGACTCGTATACTTGTGAGACTCTTAGCCCCGGTACGGGCGAATATTTCTTTAAACCATGTCCATGCGTGGATCAATATTTGTGTGAAACCATACCCATGCGCGGGCCAATACTTGTTCAAACCATTTCCATGCGTGGACCGATACTTGTGACAAACCATACCCATGCGCGGGCCATTACTTATTCCAACCATGTCCATCCGCAGACCAATACTTGTGAGAAACCATACCCATGCACGGGCCAATACTTGTTTTTGTGCGATGATGCATGCTTGTGAGACATGTGTACTCATGAGACTTACAACTTACCATGCAAGTGAACTTGTGCTTGGTGTCATGATTAACATTCTTCTAGCCTTCTAGGTTATCCCTTAGATTCAAATCATTTACCATGGAAACCTTGCTAAAGTGTCCCATACCATGAGGTTTGAAAGATCTTCCTCTAAGTCTTCGCCAATCCGAATTTCAATTACCATAGAAGTTACATAATTCATAATTTATCATGAAAATCATACATAATACTTTATCATAAATTCACAATGCCCATAACATAATTTATAAGCATTCATCACAACCATTCATCCTCATCAACCTATTCAACCACCATTTGTTCTTAAACTACCCTTCCTCCATCATACCAAACCATTCTCCATTCACATTCACTCATAAATCATAGAAATTCATCCAAATACATCCAACATAATTTCCCATCTTCCATTTCAAACATAATTAGGGTTAAACATTGAGTAGTAACACCATAACACCCAAATCATGTTTATTAGAAACCCTAAACACATACACCCTATTATTTCATGCTTCCAACTCCACAATACATGCATAATCATGTCAATAACCTAATATTCCATGTTTAAACATACCAAAATCATAATAAGGTTAGGTTAGACAGTATATCGATCTTCCGAGATCGTTTCCCTACGATTCAACGCTTGAGAAGTGGCTTTTGGGGAGATGTCTAAGCTTTTCCTCCCTTCTCCAAGCAAAACCCCTTTGGAAACCCTAGCTATCCTCCATTTTCTCCCAAATTAGGTTTAGAACATTTAATAAACCCTAACTCAGGAAATAAAATGCCTATTTATAGGGTTGGGGGTTTTAACCCTAAAAATCCACGCATAATGGTAACTTTCGTAATTTCCTACACTAATCGTTCGAATGGCCTTAGTGCCCGTTCGAATGCCCCTCGTTGGTCGTTCAAATGCCCATCGAACGGTGTTCCAGAGAAGTTACTGTTTTTGCAAAACTGGTAGCCCGTTCGAACGTCTAGGAGTCCGTTCGAACGCCCTGCCTTGATTTCTCTTAATTCTCGCATTTTCTTCATTTGTTTAGTCGATTAAGTATTTTAAACACTCCATACACTTTAATTAACATCAAACACACATGAAACATATAAGTATAACTGGCATATTTACCCTTATTAATCATGATAATGGCACAAAAGTAAATTTGGGTCTCTACAGATGCTGCATTGCTGCAATATTTGAGATTCCTATTAGACCAAAATGCAATCTTATGCTGATTGGTGTACATGTTTACTAATGTGGTTCCGGATCTTAATACGTGGAAGTGAAAGATTCGTTAATTTAATGCAAACCAATGATGTGGCAGGCCGGAGGCATGTGTTGATGACATCATCACAAGACAGAAAGCCACTACTAACACTAGGCATTTGGTGGCAATGATACGTGTTTTGTGCTTTTGTTGGTTTTGCAGTATAGTCAATGCTTCATCTATGATATTTATGAAAAACAAGAAAGCAGATTCGCCGCAGATCACTTAACCTTGTGCCTGATTTGTAGTTCAGCTAAGACGCTGCCACTTCAGAGCCTCATCACGCGCCCCTTAGCTCATTAAGTCTCTCCTCAAGAGATCAACTATTGAAGAAAGAGATAGAAAGTATTCCAGTTCTAAATCATTTTTGTCTGGCATTAATTTAGAATCACGGGTATCTAGAGCACCTATGGTAAAGGATCAGAAAAGATAACATGAGCAACATTCATACTCCAAATTGAAGGCTGGATTGTTTGAAATTTAATTTGTTGACATTGTTTGATACAAATTGAGATGATATTCCTAGAGTTAACTCATACAATATCAGTAGGTTCTTCTCCTACTAATTGGGGAAAGGATCAATTGAAACCGGTCAGGATCTAGCTCCTGCTCCTATACCCTTTTAAAATACAGTGAGTCAAAAGTCATTTGAAGATGTCAGCTTGCTTATTTGGAGAAATCTGTAAATGTTGGTAGTTGATAATTTGATATACCACAGACCTGGATACGAACTCTGTCTTCACCCACTAATCTAACCTGCTTTCTGGCCATCTTCAAAAAATAAGTGCTGTTAGTTTAGACCGCTGAATCTCTGCAAAGGAAATGGACATAGTTAAAATGGCTTCACATCTATGTGGACTGCACATCACATTAGTTATTATTATTATTATTGTTGTTGTTGTTGTTGTTGTGCCATGCTGTTGGGACGATTTCTGCCTTTCTATCTCAATGATTTGGTTAAGATTTTCCACGTGTCTCCCTTTGTAATGCTCTTTTCTTGTGAACTTGTTCCCATAATTCAAAGCCACAGTATGCATTTGATAAATAAATACATGTTTTGAGTTACTATCTGAATGTTTCGCTTTTTGACACACTAGGCTATAGGATGGCAGCTAATGTGCACGCAATGCTTTGTTGCAGAAAGTCATGGATAATAAAGAGGATGCAGGTAATAATTGTTGATAACAAATTTGAATATCAAGTACTACTGTCATAGTGGTGGATTGTTTGGATTGGCTTCTCTCTTGTGTGTTTTGTCAATTGTTATATCTTCCCTCAGTATGTCATTCCTTTTTGACTTTTCGTAATAAAAAAATAATTAAAAAAAAATTGTTAACGAGTTGCTTAAACATGTTTGCTTTTGGGGATTCTTGATATAAACTGATTAAGCCATGAAGTTTTAAAACGCAGAAGGTTAGGGTCCGTTTGGGATCACTCCCAAGAAACAATTCTCTATTCTCTGGGAATAGAGAATTGTTCCTTGGGAGTGATGCCAAACGGGCCCTTAGTTTCTAGTACAGTCTATTTTAACTTAGAATGCAGATGTGATTTTCTTACCTCATGCATGGGTTAATGCGTACTAGTGTGGATTGTTGATTTCTTCTTATGTCAACATGTAACAATTTTTGTTAGAAATGTCTTGATTATGTCTAATACATGCCACTACCTAGTAATGCAGAGAAATTTAAGTCAGACTTGATGAAGATTGCAATGACTACTTTGAGCTCAAAAGTACTCTCCCAGGACAAGGAACACTTGGCAAAACTAGCTGTGGATGCTGTTATGAGGCTTAAGGTAAGCACTACCCCGGCATTCTATAATTTAACATCTTAAAACGATGTCTAAATTGCGGTCTATGCTGTCTGTTTGTGCAAATGCCACCTGTAATGAAACTAAGCATTGTTGTCTCTTAGTGAGTAATGGTCTAAGGATTCAGTTTTTTAGAGATCACAACACCATTTATCGATATTACCTATACTTAATTAAGACTTTACCTACTCGTTAAATTATGTTTTGAATTTTTTTATGATTTGGCTAAGTTGCTTACGTACTTCATGTTGATTCATATCGAGACTGAAACATTTACTCATGTGCAAGATGATTTTTCTAATATTTTGAATCTTGCACTGGATGTTGTTGACATCTCCCGTATGCTGTTTGTTTAGGGTGCTCATACCTGTTTAAAATTTTCAGCTGAACATGCAGCTCTGAATGAAGTTATATATATGATCATACTTTTTTGGTCTGATAAGTGATGGGTGAAATGATCACATAGTTTTGTTGCGCCACATTCAAACAAGTGATAAGTAAAATTTAACTTTCCTCTTTCCCTCATTGGTACTGCACTGGGTAACTTGGACACATAAGTTCCTATATTGGATATGACACTTGTTTGAACTTTGAACGCCAAACATACCAAGGTGTTTTTCAGCTGTACAACTAGTCAGAAAGACAAAATTTTAGATTAAAAAATAAAAACAAGGTACCTCGGCTATGTTTTAAAAAGAAAAATGTATTCCAGCAATTTGAAAAGTGGAAATGGAAAGATTATACATGTATATATACATATATTTATATACATGTATATATATGTGTGTATGTATAATATATATATCCATTTCAATGTAGTAATGTACGTATTCATTTCTTATGTTTACCTAATTCTAAATTAAAGTTTATGCTTAAATAATCCTTTACTATAGTTTCATCTTAGATTTCTAACGTTTCCTACGATTCTATAATTTTTACTGTGTTTCCATGGACTTCCGTAAACTTACATGAAAATGTTCTGTTTCATTCTAACTGAAGTCTTAAACCTTGGCCTTGGGGGATCTAAGCCTCAAGGCATTCTCCTTGAGCCTCTTCTCAAGGTGTAAACTTTAACACACACCTTTCAAAAACTGCTGGTAGCCTAAGCGTACTTAAGAATTTTGCTATCACAGTCCTTTATAATCTGCTCTGTTGTGAAACCTTCGGTTTTCTGATTGTGCTGTGTAGACTGTATGATGCGCTTCTTGAATTGAGGTCTGGCCTAACCTCTTCCTTTTAGGGTATTTTTTCTTGTTTCTAACATGTTTTTGTTAATGGGGTGTATTTCCTTTTTCCGTTTCATTGCTGTGGGCTCTCATAATGGCGAGTTCATAGCTGCTTTGTACTCTTTTGGATTGGTCTTATAATATGTTGTCTTCTTAGTTGTTACTGATTAAAAAAAGAAAAGTAAAGCTTGCTTTTTAGTAGGAAATGCTCCATGAAATTTGTATCTTTTTGTAACTTGTGAAAATATTTGGGTTATGAAGAATTTTGTTTTAGGAGCCTACCTGGTGAACTTGTTTCTCAACTTTATCTTGCTTGTAATGCCTACCAGATACATTCATTCATCAATAGGTATCAGATTCTAACATAATCATTTGCTGGCTAACTATGGAAAATGGTGTTTAACATAAGATATTCTCTAGGAAAATATTCCATCATAGTACTATATTTACGAAATTTTAGGATTGATGTGGAAAATTTTAAGAGTCTACACTCTACATACGTTCAACCTTTATTACAAACTGTTGTACATTCATATGTAAACCCATCCATTCTCTTAAGAGTGTAAACTTTTAAAGCAAACAATTTGTTTGAAATTAATCCTCTCCCTTTAGATGGAAATTGCTAAATAGGAGACAACTCACTCTGACTAACCGGACAGCACTGCCACACTGGCTTCCCAATAGGTCTAGTGACTAGCCGTCTAGGCAAACCATAATTTTCCTAGCCCTTTCATGCAATTACCCAGAAGAAAATCCTGAATTTCTATGGAGGCAATGCACTATTAGTCGAACAATTTTGGTCAATTGGGGAGTTAGATAATTGTGAAGTGATCCTCAGGCTGGCCTGCTTAGAAAGCTGCAAATTGAGCTCCAAGGAAATAACCTATTTCAGAGGTTTTTGAGGAGATTACTTTTCTTCTATTAACGAGAATTACATATGACTTCAATGGATTCCTCCTACAGCTTGTTCAACTGTCAATGCTGATGGCTCTAATCCTTGATGGTCTTGTTATCTGAGGTGAATTCTCTTGAAGTTGTGACTGTAAAGCCTTGTAAACATAATCTGTTAGTATCAAGAATGGACCAGCTAACCCCCCCCCCCCCCCCCCCCCCCAAAAAAAAAAAAGGAAAAAAAAGAGAATGAACCTACACTAAACAAGGCACCGTAGAATCAAACATTCTCTTCATTCGCAGACGAACAAGCCAATTTGATTGTAACTATAGTTGCCAGTACAGTGGGAACGAGATTGAAGGGAGAGCGACACCTTGGGTAAAAGCTTCCTGCTTGTCTACAAGGCTTATTATATTAGATGTGTTCCGCTGATTGCAATTAGTCTGTTTTAACAATTGACTGAGTTCCTCTTTGATTTATACTTTGAGTTACTATGCTTATGCTGCCTTCTAATTTGATATCTTTTTGGAAGCTCAATCTGTATATATGGTATTCAGTATATTAATTTACGTCTTAACTTTCAATTTTTTTTTTCATGGTTCGGACAATTTTCCATTGCCTTTATACTTTTTCTCATTTGTATTAATTTACATAAATTTCTCTATTTGCTTTTTTAAAATTATTTTCTCTTGGGATTGGCAGGGAAGCACGAACTTAGAGTCCATCCAAATCATTAAGAAGCCCCGTGGATCCTTGAGGGATTCATTTCTAGATGAAGGGTGAGGATGCCAACTTATAGACCTTTTGAGATGCGATTAGAGTCTGCATTGTACATCACAATTTTTTTGTTTTAGCTATTATACTTTTATTTTGGTTCTCTACATTTCTCCTTTTGCTCCTCAGTTTGAATCATAGCTATCAAACCTGGACTGGACTGGACGGGCTGGTTGAACTGGTGAACCCGGGACCATGCTATTATTTTGGTCCGCTATTGATCCAGAGAAAATGAAAACGGTGACTCAAATTGTTCAATCAGTGAGCTGAGGGGAGGAGGGACTGTGGGTGAGGTGCGGAGATAGAGAAGGGTTTGAGAGAAGACAAAAGAGAGGGATGGAGATCGGGGGGGTGTTGGGTTGGGCGGGGGGGGGGGGGGGAGGAGTGGAGCCATGGCTGTGTGAGAGTTACAAAGATAGATAAGGGTTTAATAGGAGACGAGAGATGTATATTTAAAAAGAGAAATGTGTGTATATTATTTAATAGTTCCTATTTAATAACTATGTAAATAATATATAATCATTGGGTTGGCCTAGGTCAACCTGATGCTCGACCCTGATCAAGGCATGGGTTGGTTTTAATAACTATGGTTTGAATAACTCAATTCCTTGTCATGGTTTTGTTTGTTTGTTTGAGACTTACATATCTATACAAATCAAGGATGGTTACCTTAGGCAATAAATCAGTTTTGTCAAGAATGCAATACGTCAGCGTTGCAATATAACATAGCTCAAGAATGGAATGTATGCCTTCACGACTAGGTAGAAATACCCCAAGAATTGCCGAAACTGGAGCTTTGTAGTGAGGGTAACAAGGATGGAGTTGTTATTACTAATTAGAATTTTGAGAAGCCTGGTGGCCCATCTTTTTTGTTGAGTCATGCATGATGGCCCACCTATGGGCGTGCACCCAAGAAAATAGGTGGGTCGGGCGTACAATAGACAAATTTCCAACCCCTTGAATGAATTCCAAGCCTTGTGAGGACGTCTTTTTTCGTGTATTTGTATACTTAACCAACGTGCACACAATGATACAGATTAACAAACCAACCTATTTTTTAAAAGACCCTGATGTTGTAGGCTTGTAGCCAGTAGCCACAACTGTAACTTTACAACAAAGAGATGGTTGGCGAAACTCCATTGCTAGTTCTCTCTTTTTCGCTTCGACCAAACTCTATTGTAATGAAGCGAGAGAGAGAGAGAGAGAGAGAGAGAGAGAAGGTTTTGATAAGGGTAATCGTTAGGAATAAGGGAGGCGAAAGGAAGATGAATTGAGGAGAGAGTGGCTTTTGGTCGGGGAGATGAATGTTGGGAGAGAGAGGGGGAGGGTTTAAATGGAGAGAGGATATAATGGGGGAGGGGTTTTGGTTAAAGAGATGAATGTGAGAGAAAAGAATGGAGAGAGATGGTGGGTTTCTTAGGGAGACGAATGAAGAGATATATATGGGGGATTTGGGAAGTGGAATGGGAGAGAGAGGGTTTCTTGAGAAGACATGAGGAGGGAATGAGCCCTACTTAACGGTGGATAGTGAGGGATAGTATAAAAGGGAGAGATAGTACAAGATGACATGGACAAATAGAGAGAGTGATATGAGGGATTCCTCTTGGGAAGAGGAATTGGGGAGAGAGTTTCTTGGGAAGACAAAGAAGAGAATGAGTCCCACTTTACTTTAGAGTTAGAGTGAGTGTAGGTGAGAAAGTACGGGATGACGTGACATCACAAAAAAAAAGAGATCAAATAGGGGTGTCATGTAGGCACCCCTATTTGTATAGTATATAGTATAGACATATATAAATATAGGGCAATGTTATGTCCACTTTCTCATCTACTTTTCATTTTTGAACAAGAAGATAAAATGTGACTTTTTTGTGGGGTCCACTTTTTTTTTTTTGGTCTTGTTCAAAAGAGGAAAGTGGATTAAAAGGAAAGTGGACCTAGCATTATCTATACATATATATAGAGGCCAAATAGGCTGATAGTAACATAGGGGCAATTTTGTTTATTCGTCGTACGTTTTAGCATGCATGAATCTCCATTTTTTAACACAGAAAAAATCCAGTCTAATCGGAGAAGTCTAAGCATCCTATTGAAAGGTAGAAATTATAATCTAAATTGGACCATATTATTTTTATGGGTTAATGCTGACCAATTATAGTTAATGACATTTTTGATGTCTTGGATGACCTATACATCTTTTATTAGACCGATTTTTTGTTACGTATTAGGAAAATGAGATCCATACATTGAATTTTTTTATAGGCCTAAAGGAGTCATGTATTACTCAAATGCATATGGAGGATAGAAGCATCTGAAGGGAAGCGTCACTGTTAGCGCGTACAGTGTATCCTGCAAGAATATTGCTTTAAACTCTTGAGGCTTACACATAGCGTCCATGATCTCTCTATCCACTAGGAAAAAGTTATTATATTAATCTACATGTACATATGTTTAAATAATAATTACATCAACAGACAAACAGATTAGAGCTATACATCCTCATAGAGAATGCTCACCTAATGCAGGATGTTAAGTTTTAAATAAATTTGTCTCCTTGTTAAATATCTAATCCTAGTTAAAAGTCTTCTTGTTAATCAACATTAAATCTTTACAATTAATGGTAAATTTACCAGAGTTGTAAAAGTTCTTAAAAAATTATTTTTTATACCCTTAACATGGCATGCGATGATTGCATGCCCGTTCCAAATTAGGAACACACACGTGTATATATATATATATATATATATAGTGCATTTGAGTGACGTGTCACTCGTTTAGGCCTATAAAAATTCAATGTACGTATCCCATTTTTTAATATGTGACAAAAACTCAGTCTAATAAGAGATGTCTAGACCATATATGATTAGACGTCAGAAACGTCTGTCATTAACTCTAATTGGTCATTATTAACCCATACAATTAATGTGACCCAATTTATGTTATAGTTTTTACCTTTTAAGTTTTAATTAGACGCTTAGACTTCTTCGATTGGATTGCATTTTTTTCAAGTGTTAAAATGGGAGATCCATACATGCTAAAACTTGTGATAAATAAGCAAAATTGCCTATATGTCACACATATACTATACAAATAGGTATGCCTACTTGACACCCCTCTTTGATCTCCTTTCTCTTTTTGTGATGTTACATCATCCTGTTCTCTCCTCTACACTATCTTGTCATTCTCCAAAGTAAATTTGGACATGTTCCATCTTTTGTCTTCCCCAAGAAACCCTCTCTCCCCTTCATCTTCCCAAGAGGAATCTCCCATGTCTCTCCTCTCCCCATTCGTCCATGTCATCCTGTACTCTCTCTCTTTTCTATACAATCTCTTATCCTCCAAACTAAAGTGGGACCCATTTTCTTAATTGTCTTCTCAAGAAACTCTCTCGCCCCCATTCCACTTTCTAAGAGGAATCTCCTATTTATGTCTCTCCTTTGTCTCCCTAAGAACCCACCTTTCTCCATTTACTCTCTCCCTATTCATCTCCCCAACCAAAACTCCCTCTCTCTCTCTCTCTCTCAACATTTATCTCCTTAACCAAAACCCATTCTCTCTCCTCGATTCATCTCCCCTTCACCTCCCTTATTCCAAACGATTCCCTTATTCAAAACCAATGTTTTAAAATGTGAAGGTGTGATGCGAGGTGTTCGGACCTCAAGATGCGTGAGGCATAAGCCTCACAAGAAAGCGTTATGCTGTCTCATTTTAACAAATAAATAAAATAAGGAAAATTGCAAAATGATTCAAAAAGTTATTGGAAGATTATAGTACATATATATATATATATATATATATAGAGAGAGAGAGAGAGAGAGAGAGAGAGAGAGAGAGAGAGAGAGAGATTTGTATTCGTGTACATTGTGTGTTTGTGTGGGAGCAATGTACACATAGAAAATACAATATAAATTAGTTTAAACAAATAATTGAAAAAAAACAACATTTAAGTCTCCGTTGTGGCTAGAATCCTAATTTTAGTTGATGTATGAGACGTATGCCCTATACATTAAGCAAGCTTCAAGGCATGAGGCGTGTGCCTCATGTGAGTTTCATGGGGTTTAAACCTCATGGTTGAGCCTTAAGGCGTTTTCCTTAAGCCTCATCCCGAAGCGAGCCTTGAGGTGTAAGTCTCAGACTTTTTAAAAATTGTTCAAAACCCTATTTTTTACTTTCGCTTCATGACAATGGAGTTTGGTTCAATGGAGTTTTGTCCACTAGCTCTCCGTCGTAAAGTTATAGTTGAGGCCACAACACCAGTGTCTTTAAGGAAATAAGCTAGTTTATGTATTTATTTTACTGTATGTAGGTTGGTTGGATATTCAGATCTGCAACACAAGAGATCCTCTCAGGACTTAGAATCCATTCAAGGGGTTGAAGATTTGTCTATTGTACGCTTGACCCACCTGCCTTTCTTGGGTGCACACCCATGGGTGGGCCTGCATGCATGACTCAATTGAAGAGATGGGTCACCGGGCTTCTCGAAATTCTCTTAAGCAATAACAGTCCCATCCTTGCTATCCTTACTACAAAGCTCTAGTTCCGACAATGCTGGAGGTATTTTTACATAGTTATGTGTGGCCTACGGTCCATTCCTGAGCTATTTATGTTGCACTGCCAGCATATTGCATTCTTTCCAACATTTATTTATTGCCTAAAGTAATCATCATTGATTTGTATATATATGTACAAACCACAACCGTCTGATTTTATGATCAAATGCAAGGATCGTTATCTGTGTTTAGTGGGGGCTTGCAGAATGAAATTCATTTGGTTGACCCATATATGTATAGTGTAGAAATACGAAGCTACTAATTTGAAATTCCCATAACGCCCTTGAAATTTGTTCATGCAGGTCTCAAAACCAACATGCTTATCACTAATGTCATATCTAGATTCAATTATGAGGTTCACCACAACAGATGCATATACTAATGGGGTTGAACTTTAGTGAAGGAAACCCCATCATCTCATGATAGAGACTTCAACATGCTAGATTTACTCATTGATGTTTGTGTAACATTAATTGTTTTCCATTACATCAGAGTTTGGTTGTAGTTTCATTTTTTTTTCTTTCGTATGATCTTTCTTATGAATTATTATTTTATGGTAATTACGTATGATATTTCTTTGAATATGTGGTAATCTTTCTTTGATCTTTTTTTTTTAATGTACTAATTGAAGAACAATTATGATTGTATGATTTTTTGAAGAGGGAAGAAAGAACTGAATTAAATAAAAACAACCCTCTTCTATTTACTATTTAGGAATGAGTGGAAAGAAATGATGCTTTTTTAGTTAGTTAGATAAATGGAAATTAAAATTTTTTTGCTACAATACTAAGCTGATCATGTTATTCAACATTATATGTTTTTCTAAGCAAGTTGTTAAAGCTCTCTTCATGCTTAAAATTATTTTAGTTATGTAACACATTCAAGATAGGGCTCAAGGTTGATGAGTTTGAGGTAATGGACAATGGGTCAGGTTCGGGTTAGATAGCAAATAAATCATTTTCTTTTTTCTTTTTAATCTGTTTTTTTCCACCTATGCTGCTACGCGTGCATCACACGGTATCTTTGCTAGTATTTTCAGTATGAGACTTGATCCTATATCCATCTTAGCAGAAACTCAAGAAATTGCTACAGCGATCAACTTATTTCCACTTTCTATTCTGCTACTGTAAAAAATATGAATGTGGGATAAAAGCATTTGGCACTCCATACTTCATTATATTTTTCTCCTAGTCTATTTTTCTTTGTTGTGCATTGTTACTCCTTTTATTAATATGTTTATTCATTCTTAGTTGGAGTCCTATTCTCTGTGTGCAGATTTATTCTTGACAAGAAAATAGGTATTGGCCAACCAAAACGCAAATGCAAAGATTTTAGTGGCAAATACTGCTATGGACACGGACAAAGTAAAGATTTATGGGGCATGTGTTTGTGTTGATTCAATGTCTAGGGTTGCCCAGATTGAAGGGGCCGAAGAGGAGAAAATGAAAGAGAAGGTGAAAAAGATCATAGCTCATGGGATCAACTGCTTTGTTAACAGGCAGTTGATCTACAATTTCCCTGAGGAACTCTTCGCAGACGCAGGAATACTTGCAATTGAGCATGCTGATTTTGATGGAATTGAGTGCCTGGCTGTGAAATTGCATCGGCCTTTGACAATCCAGAATCGGTTAAGCTTGGACACTGCAAGCTCATTGAAGAAATCATGATTGGCGAGGACAAGTTGATCCATTTTTGTGGTGTTGAAATGGGTCAAGCATGCACTATAGTATTAAGAGGTGCAAGGTATATTCCCTTGTCTTCTTCCATTTTTCCTCCACAGTTCATACATTTTTCAAGCTTCTGTTATATTGGTGTGTATACTTGGTGCATTTTTATTATGAATTAATTTTTTTATGTACTGTGCAAGCATTAATTTATTTGTCTAATTCATCAACTATGGAGAACGCAAACATATATGACAGCTTTATCTTGGGGTAGGTATTTATTAGAAGAGATAGTCATTAAGAATAGTGAAATGACATTGGAGGCTCACTCGTGGTGTTTAATCTCAGTGAAATTTTGGTCTTGTCCCTCCTCGCCCCCCCCTCCGAAATCGATATGGCTATTTTGGCCAAAATTTAAGCCAAAATATTGCAGGTTTTTTTTTTAAAAATTTTAAAATTAATTTTTAATAAAAATACCAAAAAGATAATTCACCGGAATATATAAAAATTTTGATATATTTATCGGAATGTCGTGAAAATTTTCAAAATTTAGGGTTTTGTTTAAAAAATAAGATAATGATATTGTGTTACTAAATTACAAATTTAATTAGATCTTTATCCATTATTGTAATAAGATACCTAATAAGTTTAGGATACTTAATACCCTTAAACACGTCTAACCTATTTAAACTAGGAAACCTAAATATTAGGACACTTGATAATTCTAATAATTTAATTTTTATAAAGATAATCTTTAATTTTAATAGAAAATATTACGTTTATAATAGGACAATTAATAAGTTAGGACACTTAAGACCCTTAAACACTTCTACTAATCTATTTAAACTACTAACTTATCTAATTAGTTTAATAATTTGAAATATGTTAAGATACTAAAAATATATAAAACTAATTATTATTTAAAAAGTTGATTTATTTCGTCCAAAATTATGAAATTTTGTGAGAATATATCTTTTCAAAAAAGTACTCAAAAATTTAAAATTTCTGAATTTTTTTAATTTTTGGATTGAGGTCTGAAATTTCCAAAATTTTCAGGAGTTTAAAACCTTGGATCCCCACACGATATAGAAGATATATAACTGCAGCATAACACCCAGCGTATCTACCCAATAAAAAGAATGTCAGCATAGCAGCCTTTTATAGTTCTGAGTTTTGCATCTGTTGAAGTTGGTAGGCGTTACTTGACTTTAGGGAGTCTTAAAGATGGATTTGAGTAAAGAGGGATAATCTGCTTCTCGCTCGGTGGAGTGAGGAGCGGCGTCTCACCCCCCTCTAAATAGGATGTGCTTGCCTACAGAAATCTCTTAGCTTAGACCCATCAAATGGTGGGCCATTATCTAGGATGTGCACTATGTTTACTGCTCACCGTTAGTAGGTCGTCCGTTTAATTTACTAACAGGTTCACTAAATTTTATATATAACTAAAATAACAGGTACACTTGAATTAAGCAGGAACTTTTTACTCTTCTCTTCAAGTTTCCATCTCAACCTTGAGATGTATTTGTATGTCTGTTTTAATGACCTATTGTTGTAGGAATTATGTTGTCACTATTACCTCTCTTTTACCTTAGAATTTGAATTATTAGGCTTTGATATTTGTCTGTTTGCAGCTTTCACGTGCTCGACGAGGCTGAAAGGTCTCTGCACGATGCCTTGTGTGTGCTGTCTCAGACAGTGATAGACAGCAGGGTTTTGCTTGGAGGTGGGTGGCCTGAGATGGTGATGGCGAAGGAAGTGGATGAACTGGCCGGAAAACTCCTGGGAAGAAGTCTTATGCCATTGAAGCTTTCTCACAGGCACTCCAGGCTATTCCGACGACAATCGCAGACAATGCAGGTTTGGACAGTGCGGAGTTGATTGCTCAGCTCCGTGCGGAGCATCACAAGGAAGGGGGCACTGCAGGGATTGATGTCATCTCTGGAGCTGTAAGTGATGAAAAAGTATTACAAAAAAAAAAAGTAATGAAAAAGAACCATCTGGCATAGATTCTAACTATAGTGTACCAGCTTTGTTGGCCATATTGACCCTATTTGATTGCAATAATACTGTTCCCTTTGTTGGGGCTTTTGGAAAATATATGACAAATCTAGGGAAGGGGGTTGCAATTTGTCCGTGGTTGCAACACCGCCATGTGCCGCAATTCCTTGTTGGTAGACCATCATTAAATCTACATATTGGTACCTTTAAGATTCTTTTAGAAAGAAAGTTTGATATTGGTTCTCACTTGCTGGTTTGTAATGTTGCTTGCTTGATCACATCAACTTTTGGGTCTGTGATTTTACAGGTAGGAGACATGGAGAAGCTTGGAATATCTGAAGCGTTTAAAGTAAAACAAACTGTACTGCTCTCTGCAACCGAGGCTGCGCAGATGAGACTCAGAGTTGATGAGATCATTACTTGCGCCCCACGGCAGAGAGAAGACAGGAGGTGAAGAGTATGCAGGTGATTGATTCTGCATTTGTTATGTTTGGTCGGATGAGTTAAAGAATGTGGGTGTTGTGAGGAGTTGGTGAGCTTCTTTTTGAGTTTTGTGGAAAAACGATGGTGGGGTGATGTCAATGGTGAGATATATTTCCTTTATGAAGCTTCTTGATGATATCTATAAATTATAAAATGCAATGGATAGTGTCCGAACTTTATTATCACATGCCTCTTGGAGGATCTGTATTTTGATAAACTCGACATCAACTTTTTTACATTGTTAAGATTGTGGATGGGCCAACATTACACCAAAATGGTTATAATTTTTTGTCGATGCCATGGCCGGGCAATGAATAGTAGTGCCAACGTCAGCCCTCCCCATTGTTTAGTTTTGAGATCCAGGCTTGATTAGCAGTCGGTTGGGATCCAAGTCTTGACAGTGAGTGCAATTTGAATTGGATAATGCTCAACGAATCCACGATTTCCATTATGTAACGAAATAGCCGGTTCCCATTGATCCATGCTCCACTTTTAAACGCTCACCCCTCCGTTGAAGCAATCCAACCTTGGGTTTTAGTAAAAAAAAACCCTAAAATCTTGACTTTAATGAATCAGTTGAAGCAATCCAACCTTGGGTTTTAGTTAAAAAAACCCAATATCTTAACTTTAATAAATCAGTCCAGGGATAGAGGGGTGTAAAAAGGGACAAGAGGACACGGGGTAAGATAAGCCCAATTGAAACCCAAGCTCGGTTCTAACATGCATGTGGCGAAATCTGGGATACCACTTTGAGAGATGCTACGGAAAGCATCTATTCCAAAATCTAGCGTTATCTGATAACCAAAGAAGATGTTCATCTCCTCTTTCTTTCTTCTCTTTTATCTTTAGCCTAGGTTATGCTTAAGCATGCCACTGTCCCTGCTGTAATTCACACTGTGGGACTCACACGGCCCAGACAATTTAATTGCCCGAGAGCAATAGGGATAGATTTCCCTACAGGACCCAGCGCTAGAGATTACTTATCCTCAATATTTTTTTTCCTGCCTTGAATATCATAATTTTTAGAAGTGATTTGCCGACCACATTCCGTTATCTTCTTGACCACCGTATCCTTTTTTTAATTATGATTAAGTTTAACTAAATTAAAGTTAATATTTATTATTATTATTTTTCTTCTAAAAATAGGGTGAGTGAATCTTAGTTAGGGTGTTAAAAAGGGAAACATTTCCCTATTCATATTTAGAGCAATGCTAAGTCCATTTTCCCGCCGGCCATTCTCCCCTATTTTCATTCAAGAAGGCAAAATAGAGTATTGACACTTATTTATGGACGGCCCCACCATATTTACTTTGTGTTTTTGTATAAAAATAATAAAAACAACCAGAAAGTGAACGGCCGAAAATGGACCTAGAATTGCTCATATATTTTTAGTGGGAAATTAATCACCTCCTCGATTAGTAATATGAGGAGAGTGTCTCGGGGCACCTTTTCTGCCATGTGTCCCTATTAAGTCCCTGGAACTGTGGTTTAGATTCACTCCCTCATAAGTTAAGTCATAAGGTTCATCCATCTACCCTTAGAGTTTCTGAAAATAAAATAAAATCATAGGGTTAAACAAATTTAACCAGAGTTTATATGCAAGTGAAGGGGCTTTGTGAGAGCAAGTAGCAATAATTGGACATGCAATCAGCAACAAAACAGGGATGTATTCTTCTCCTGTTATAACCGGTTTTGACAAAACCGGTTACACCGTTGAGGTGGCCACATGTCCCTTTTGCACATTTAACTGCGGTTAAGATTCATTTACATTAAGGGTTCACTCACCTATCTTTGGTTTTTTTAGAAAATAATAAAATAATTTATTAACCGTGGTTAAAATTCATTACCTCCTAAGGTTAGAAATTTTAAATATTTTTTTCTAAAAACCGAATATAGGTAGGTGAACCCTAGGGGTGAGTGAATCTTAACCACAGTTAAAAGGGTGAAAAAGGGACACGTGGCCACCTGGGAGTGTAACAGGGTTTTGGCAAAAACCGGTTACAACCGGAGAAGATTACGAGTCCAACAAAACCGGGGCCCACCACATGAAGAGAGATATCTGTCCTGGGAAAGTCAAGTTCTCTGTATTCGTGCCACCACCTTGACCTTGGTTCCGCTCTCAAATCCAAATCTCTCTCTTACCGTCTTGAGGAAAACGACCATCAATCTACCAGAGGTAAGGCTTCCTCTTCTGCAACTCTCATCTTATTCTCTACCTACTATCCCTTAAACCGAAGCTAGGGTTTTTCTGTATCACAAGCTCTTATGCTTAGATCTCACTCTGTTTTTATATGATTGGAGAAAATTTGCCTTGATTTTACGATTCCCTTTTTTTAAAAATCATTTTGCAGAGCTGTTGAAGGTTTCTGTAGTCCCCAAGTGCTTTCATGGCGGAAGGTTCAGGAATTGACCCTGAGCTGGTCATTTCTCATAAGTTCCCTGAGGTTTCTGTTCTTTGATTTTTTTATTTTTATTTTTTATCGGTATTCCTTTGTTTATATCGGGTAATGCTGTTGAATCTGCTATATTGTTCGAATGCTGAAGTTTTATTCAGAAATCGATAAACGAGATTTTTTTTTGGTATATATATTTTGTTAGTTTATATGCTTATCCAACGAGAAGTTCTCTCTTTTAATGTTGAAATATAATTTTAGAAGAGTGATATCTAATGGACCTGAGATTCATTTCCTCCATGAACCATTCACACAGTTCATATGGTTCATCAACTTATTGATCTGCACTATTTAATTTGTGGGACACCCCCCAGATGGGGCATAGACCAAATTTCAAACCGATCAGATGATTTGATCTACATGTAAGACTTGGAAGCTGAAAGAATTAGGTTCATAGCTGGCTGTTTTGATCAAGAATTCGTCTGTTTCAGTCTGATTTTCGTGTTTATCTCCCATGCAAGCGGGCCAGCCACCATGGACTGAATGATCTGTATGGTTGAGTTGGTGGGCTCTCAATAGGTATGGGTCATAGGTCCAATTAAGGATTACAGATCTCAAGTTCTATATATTAATTTTTTAGTTTTACTTAAAACACTTCTTGTTAACCATTATGGAGCTGATATTGTTCCTTAGGCTGATGATCTCTTGCTATAATCCAAGGACATTTTTTAAGCTTTGGGCCAGTAGTTGAGAACTTTATTAGGAACATGGGACAATTACTGGACAACTATAATAGTGGGTTGCCTTCCCCCTCCCTTGGTGAGATCTTTGCTTCTCTATTTTAAGGAGCAGACTTTGGAGTTTATCAAGGTTACAATTCAGTGCGAGTGCTTAGCAAAATGTGATATGTCAGCTAAAGAATGAGCAACCCAGTCAACAATTAATGCTTGAGCTGAAATCGGGCCCTCTAATTAATAAAACTATCTCCTATGTTGTTGTTTGGTGGTAGGTGGTAGTCAGGGGCGGAGCCACATGGGGGCCAAGGAGGGCTTCAGCCCCCCCTGAACTTAAAATAAATCTTCAGTATTAATAGGGTGGAGCCAGTGGATAGGTGGCTCTAGCCCCCCCTAAACTTTTGAGAAAAAATATGATTTACAAACAGACACAAATAGACATGAGATGGCCCATGAACTTGGCCCTCACAAGAAAACAAATAAAAGGAAGGGGGGGGGGGATTCGGGGGCTGCTACGCCCCCGAATCTCCACACCCCATTGTTAGCCCCCTGCAAGAAAATCCTGGCTCCGCCCCTGGTGGTAGTCACTCTGCCTCGGATAGCAGCATTGCTTTGGCATTCTTTTCTGTTAGATCAGTTGTTGTTTTGGATGAGTCTTACTCTCGCCCTTGCCCTTGCCCTTGCCCTTGCCCAAGCCCAAGCCCAAGCCCATGCCGGCCCATGCCCATGCCCATGCCCATGCCCATACCCATACCCATACCCATACCCATACCCATGTCAGCGACCTTGAATAGATTGAGTTTGATGGGCCCTAACTTACTCATACAAATTTAATTTTGTTTATCATTAGACCTTGAATAGATTGAGCTTGATGGGCCCTAACTTATCATACAAATTTAATTTTGTTTATCATTAAGGGTGTGTTTGTTTGGCGAGAAAGTGAGTGAAAGAAAAGAAAGGGAAAAAAAGAAGTAAAGAGAACTAAACTTAAAATTTGTTGCAAAATAACCATCAAAAGATGGATGAAGTTTTTGGGAGAAAGTTTGTCATTAACTCATTATTGAGAAAGCAAGAAAATGGAAGTGTGTTTCTTGCAAACCAAACGCTAGAAAAGTGCAAGAAAACATACTTTTATTTTACTTTCCCTCACTTTCTCGCCAAACGAACACACCTAAAGGATTTTCTTATCAAATCTCCATAGTGTGTACCTCCTTTCTGAGAACTGAGAAACATTTCTGATTGCATGGTAGCTTATCATTCCTATAATAGGATCTTTGCTGCACTTTGTTTTCCCAAGTTAATTATTCTTCTCTTGACAAAAAACTATTTGTAGTTCTAAGTGTAGTAAGCTTATTGGATAAAAATGGTTGGATAATGATTTAATTTAATAGTGGATAACTGGATATGGAAAATTTTGTATCTCTAATCAAGCATTTAGTTTCTTGTGTCCTCTATTGTGTTATTAGCTTGTCTTCTTTTGTCCCAATACTTACCTTACCGAGCAAAACATTGAAAGATGATCATGCTACTAGTGATACTTCCCTAATGACATGTGGATATTGTGATCATTTTTTTAATTTGTTTTCTTTTCTTTTTTTGGTTGCATAAACGGGATGCATTGCCAGATGACATTCACCTATAATGAAAGGTAGAGCCCTCAAGAAGTTTAATTGCCATAGTTTCTGTTCTTGTTTACTTTCTTGTAATAAACTTTGTATTCTCTCCATATATCTTGTATTTGTTTGTCAATTTAATTTTCTGGTCGCGTATGTTAGACGATTTATCTCTTTGTGAGCAGAGATGTAGCACTTTATGCCCTTGGTGTTGGTGCATGCACTGGTGATGCGTTGGATGAGAAAGAGCTCAAATATGTTTACCATGAAAATGGGCAACCATCCATCCAGGTAATCAAATGAATGAAAGATATGTTACTCAAATACTCTATCCGGAATGTAGTATGTATGTCCAACACATATTGGGTAGTGGTAGTTCGAGGACAGTGTTCATAAAGTTCCAGATCCGCAATGAAAACGGTTTCTTTTTCGAGTTTATTGCCTCACCCTCATAAAAGTTTTTTTTATATTTTCATAGACTATACCCTATTTTTGAACCAATTTACTAGAAACGTAAATTAGTTAAGCCATGTGTATGTTCCCTATTCTTCAGAGGTTGGCATCTGTATATACCAGTACCTGCATTATAGGTGATACCTTTCTTCTGGTGGGTAAACTGGGATTCAACCCTTGACTTCCTGGCTGCAGTGCATATTTCCAGCCAATTGAGCTACACGCTAGAGCCCTAACACCCTATTTCCTTGGATAACAGAGACTGGAAGTTCACAGTATCAATCCTGCTAAGCTTATTGAAATTTGTATTGATGACAAAACAGAAAGATGGAGAATTTATTATTTATGGTACTTGTTTCATAATTCCTTATCTCTAAGATGTAATAATAAAACTAATGTATTTTCTCCTAACTTTCTGTTTGTCTGCTGCACAGGGATGGTCAGACGTTTCTCTAATTTCTATATTGAAATTGAAGTATAAGACTGTGTCATGCTTATGCCTTTTCTTACTTTCTATATTGTCAAAACAGTTACTTAATTCCATTTCTGCGGTTTTTTTTTCCTTATGGATTTATTCTTGTGCAACCTTATTACCTATTTAACCCAAAAATTTGCAATAGTCTACCTAGTCCATGTTTACGGATGTCGTTCTGAAGTACTTTCTTTGGCTGGTGATTTCCTATGGCTTAAAAAATAACTCAATTTAGAAGACTCTTGAATCTTATTTATCTTATTGTAATGGAACGGATGGAATGCACTGAAATAGTTTATTCGCCAGACCTTTTATGATTTTACCATAGTTCTTACTTGTAGGTCTTGCCGACCTTTTCTGCTCTCTTTACTCGTGGAGTTATGGAGAAATTTCAACAGCTACCAGGGTTACAGTAAGTGCTTACTGCATCTGAGGAACTGAGAAGTATCTCTTTTAATCTTTCATTAGTGCATGTTTTTTTTTTTTTTTCTCTCCAGACAACTTGCCTTCCATGTACATCTCCAACAATTCATTTTATGGGTGAATATGATATAGTGTTGCTAGTTGGTAAACTCCTCTATTAAGTTGATCTGAGGTAAAAACTTATGGCTATTTGTGGCTTTTTTCTTTTTCTTTTTTCCAGATTTGATCCACGTCTTTTATTGCATGGACAACAATACATAGAAATCTACAAACCGTTTCCATCAAGTGGCTGTGTAAGGATCCTGACTAAAAGATTTGGATGGTAGTTGATGGATGTGCATTTGTCAGCTATCTGAATGTGAATTCATGTTCACTTCTTCAGTTTCTGGGTTGATATGAGCTTGATCCAAAAGTTTGTATAATTCCATTCTACCACCTTCTTGAACATTTTGGTTGAGAGGTTTGATTTCGTTGATCTCTTCGTTGGGATTATAACTCTCAATGGGCTTTTGACAATGATTAGCAGCTACATTACTCTAACATAAATATGTCCAAAAACATATGTTATAATAGACAAGCGGATAAATGGATCAAGAGTTATGCTTACCTGAAATTATAACATTAAACAACATTTTATTGTGTAACCCTAAGACTTTTTCAAGCAAAATTATTATTATTTTGACAAAATATTCTCTGTGGAATAGATTATTCATGCCGGAACACCCCAAAAACATATATTATAATAGACTAACGGACAAACGGATGAAGAGTTATGCTGGCCTGAAATTGTAGCACTAAATGACAATCTATTGTGCAACCTTAAGATTTTTTCATGCAAAATTATAATTTTTTGGGAAAAGCTTCTGCATGGAATAGATTATTCATGTCGAAACAGCCCAAAAGCATATATTATAATAGACAAATGGACAAACGGATCAAGAGTTATGCTTGCATGAAATTATAAACTAAACGACATTCTATTGTGTAACCTTAAGACTTTTTCAAAATTATTATTTTTTTGGCAACATCTTCTCCATGGAATAGATTATTCACGTCGGAACACCCCAAAAGCATATATTATAATAGACAAACGAACTGGCATAGATTTACTTGGAAAACTTAAAATACTGACAGTTTTATAAAGTTATATACTGATGTAGGAAGATATATTCTAGCTTAAATATACACTTGTGAAAATCAAACACATTTAGGCTGATTAAAATTCGTAAGCACCATATATGCAGTTTATGTTGAAGACAATCTCTTCTAGTAACTATTTTGATGTGCATCTGACACATGTCTGATTCGGAAACCTTTTAAGACAATGGGTTATCCTTACAGACTGTTAGAAAGTGTGAAGATGCTTAATTGCTTCGAAAAGGAGCCATTTATGTGCATTTGGGAACAAGGAAAACTACAAGAGGAGTTGGAGATTAGCGGGAAAATATAGTAAAAGCATCCATATTCAGATATTTGGACCTGACCCGACTCTTTCAGTTTGAACATAATTTAAACATGGATTAATATTGTCACGCAAATGAGTTTTCAGCTTGAACACAGACAAGGAACTTTGAGCTGAAACCCAATGCTAATGATATGAACAACTGAAGTGTGAGTAACTTTCTGCAGCAAGGCGAGACATATGAGATTGTGGGTTGTGTACAATGATTCATACACAATACAACTCTCAATGTGCTGATAAGCTATTAGAACTTTGGGAATCACCCACAAGAGCTCAGCCATATTACAATGAGGATGGTAGGGGAACGTGCATGTGGAGAAGGAAGGAGAATTGAGCAATAAAATGACGAATTATCAGATTTATGGACTGCAGTGGTGAAGGTTACAGGGATAAGATCGAAGCTGAAATAGAATTCTTTATTAGCAGCCTAAATCTGTTCCCCTGCTACAAAGACACCTGAGGCCTCGGTATTGGCACACTTCTATATTCGAGTAAGTTAAACCAGTGTTTTAAAACCCGAAAACTCGACTCGACTTAGAAACTTTCCGAGTAGAGTCAACTCGAAAACTCGTCCGAGTAATGACACCTAAAACTCGGACATATATAATATTTTTCTAATGTTATATATATGGTATAAATTCAAAATTAATGATAAACCATACCTAAAATGTGATATATAATTCAATATATACTAAATACAACCCTTTGTTATGTATTTATACTTAAGAGTGGGTGAGGTGTGTTTAAAAAAAAAAACATAATTTGGTCCCTTGAGTAGGCCGGTTTACTTGATTTTTTGTTTTGACAAAAAAAGTACAAAATTCGGGCGAGTCGGGGCGATTCAGGGTGAGTCGGGGCGAGTTACTCGGTTTTCAATGTCAAAACCGAGTTTTATCTCAAACTCGACTCAAAACCTGGCCGAGTCGAGTCGACTAGGCTGAGTTTTGAGTCAATTCGGCCGATTTTCGAGTCAACTCGCCGAGTTTTAATACTATAAGTTAAACCATTTATCATAGGCATGTAGTTTCAATAGAACCTCCATATTAATAAGAAATACACTGTGTCCAGATATGAGTGGTCCAGTGACAGTATCTTTCTGATTTAGACTAAAAATAGAATTTTAAATGCTTTATATATATATATATATATATATATATCAACTTTAAATTTCATCAAAAACTAGGTTGTTGCGTTTTTAGTTACATTCATTCTCTTGATTGTTGATTTTCTATCGCTGAAAAGCTTATTATTTCACTATTACATAATAAGCAATACTTAATCCCAAGTCTTGTGATCTGCAATACGACTCCTGTTTCGTTATTCCACTCTATTAAAATCCATGACTTCGGTCAGATTATGTGCTATCAAATCCTTCCACACTATCTCCATCCATGTCATTTTGGCCATCCCCTCACCCTATTAGAGTCTCCAACCTAAACCAATACTCTTTCACTAGTTCCGTCATTAGTCTTTGTTGAACGTATCTAAACTATCTTAGTCGACTCTCCCTTAGTTTATTACCTATTAAAACTGCTATTAGATTCTCTCAAATGATCTTATTTCTTGGCTTATCTTTCATAGTCTTTCTACTCATTCATTTCAACATTCTCATCTCGGCTAATCTAATCCTATAAATATGTTGCTTCTTGTTCGACCAACATTGTGCTCCATAAAACATAACTGGTTGTATCGATGTCTTATAAAGTTTTCCTTTTAGTTTACTTGAAACCTAGAAAGGAGATGGAGAAATAAAGAGAAGAAAAAGAGGAAGAAGATGAATAGGGAAATAAGTGATTAGAGAGAGATTCTCTCTAATCTCTTTATATTTAAAGTAACCCTAAATGGTCAATTACAAGTATACCCTTACTATAAGATCCGGTGTATCACACCTACATAACCCACCATATCTATCATATCTCAACACTCCCCTTTAAGTTGAGCATTGATATTCAGCATGCCCAACTTGTTAAGAATACCTTCTAAACTACCCTTAATAACTCCCTTTGTGAGTACATTAACCAGTTGGTTTCCCGTTGTAACAAAAAGTAAGCAAAGATGTTTCAAAGCAACTTGTTCTCTGATAAAGTGTCAATTTCAATGTGTTTAGTTCGATCATGCTGAATTGGATTATGGGTAATATTGATGGCTGTCTTGTTATCACAAAACAACTTCATAGAAACATCCACCTCCATCCCCAGATCTTGTAGTAAAATCTTCAGCCACAATAATGCTGCTACCCCATGAGCCATTGCCCTATACTCTACTTCAGCACTTGACCTAGCCACTACACTTTGCATCTTGCTTCTCCAAGTGATAAAGTTACCACCAAGGAAAGTACAATACCATGTGGTAGATCTCTTGTCATCTACATTTCTAGCCCAATCAACATTAATGTAAGTTTCTAGTTGAAAATTATCATGGTTAGCAAATAGAAGACCCTTCCCTAGAGTGGCCTTCAGGTACTTTAGGATTCTCTCCACTATCTCATATGAGTAATTCGAGGTTCATGCATGAATTGACTAACAACACTGACTGCATTTGTGATATCAAGTCTAGTGAGAGAGAGGAAGATGAGACGACTAACTAGTCTTTGGTACATCTCTTTGTCTTCTAGTAACGGGCCATCACTCGAGTTGAACTTATGATTCTGTTCAATAGGAGTGTTTGAAGGTCTAGAACCCAATTTTCCAGTATCCTTAAGTAAGTCTAAGGTATACTTGCGCTGCAATATGAAGATGCCCTTTTTTGATCGAGCAACCTCAATAGCCAGAAAGTACTTCAAACTCTACCCAAATCCTTGACCGCAAACTCCGTTGCTAGGAATTTCTTTAGATTTTGGATCTCTAATGAGTCATTTTTAGTCACCACAATGTCGTCAATATAAACAATCAATGCAATAACTAATTGTCATTTTCTCTTGACAAAGAGAGTATGATCAGCATGGCTCTGTAGATAACTCATCCTTTTCACAGCTTGACTGAACCTCTCAAACCAAGCTCGGGGGGACTACTTCAGTCCATAGATAGATTTCTTCAGTCTACAGACCTTTCCTTCACTGTTAGGAAGCTTGAAGTCAGGAGGAGACATATACACTTCTTCTCGTATATCTTCATGGAGGAATGCATTTTTAACTTCTAACTGATGTAGGGGCCAAATTGAACAAAGTTTAAGCCTCAAGTGATTTTATGTCTGCATATGAAGTATGTTCTATAACAATCTTCCTGTGAATGTGAGATGCATTACTGGATGGAATTTTTTTTCCCATATTTCCTCCTTGCTAAGAGTAAAAAGTATTCGACCTTGATAGACGTGTCAAGTTAATAATTGATCTTTTCTTTATGAGTTATCATGCCTCAAGTAATTTTATGAATGCATATGAGGTATATTCTATTACAATCTTCCTGTGATGCATTACTGGATGGAAATTATTTATTATTTTTTCTTTTCATAAAGTAAAGAGTATTCGACCTTGATAGACGTGTCACATTGATAATTGCTCTTTTGTTATGAGATCATTTTCTGCTCTGACTCCATAGTTTGTCATCTTTTTCAGCATGTCAATCCATACGCATCTTTCAGATTCTTTCCTTTTCATTTTTACTTCCAGTTATTTTTCTTATAGCCAAAATGAAATTTTGTACCTTTATGTTGTTTTAACAGATTCAAAATAGAACAACAGTTGCAGGATTGCATGATAAAGGTTTGTTCCTTTTTTTGGCCAAAGACTTTTTATAAGCACATATCCTCTTACAATATGGGAGATTTAATTGAGGTGATTTGCTTCAGTATAAATCAGTTGTTTTCTCTAGTGCTATTTACCTTTGACAAAATATTACTAGCTTCAAGCCAGTTTGTGTACCACTTGCAACAATGAATTGGTGGCCAGTTTGTACAATGGGTAACAAAGAATTGGCGGTTTCTGAAATGATGTCCAAGTCTCCCAAGAAGAATTCTTGGACTCCAATATCATTCAGAGAACCCGAATTTTAAATTACCATTAGTCCATTACTTCGATGAATGTTCTTTTTTTTGGATTGGTGCTTCCATCAATATCATTCAGAGAACCCGAATTTTAAATTACCATTAGTCCATTACTTCCATGAATGTTTTTTTTTTTTGGATCAGTGCTTCCATGAATGTTCCAAGCCAGTTTGTGTACCATGGGCAACAAAGAATTGGTGGCCAGTGAAATGATCTCCAAGTCTTGCAAGAAGAATTCTTGGACTCCAATATCTTTCACAGAACCCTTAATTTAAAATTACTATTACTTAAACATGAATGTTTCTGAGAATGAAGTACAACTTAAAATGTGCTTGACATTTTATGATAGTACAATTCCTGATATTGTTGGGACTAGAGAGATTTCATCAAGTCATGATCTCTGAGTTTTCAGGTAAAGCAGCTATTATGGAGATTGAAACCACTAGTTATGAAGAGTCTGGTGAACTATTATGCATGAACAGGTCAGTTTATGATCTTTAAATAACATTCGTGAGGAAGCTATATGGTTGACTTAGATAGGATATAACTATGCAGGATGACAATCTATCTGCGGGGTGCTGGTGGCTTCTCAAAATCGTCACCTCCATATTCCTATTCAAAATATCCAGCCAACCAGGTTTTGCATGCCAAAATCCCAAAATGCCAACCTTTTGCGGTATATGAGGATTGTACTCATCAATCTCAGGCATGTAGCATCTGTATTAGTGTCGTCTATATTGAAAGAGGAAACAGTTATTTTACAAGAATTGTGTGGTTTTACTTTACAAATAATTTTCATATGTGGAATATGTTACAAAATCAGACAGATATGAATTGATTTGGATCTCTTATGCTATTGTCATGCATCTACCATTTTTTCTCTATAATGTTAACTGCTGCTTGTTGCTTCTAATGTTTCTTTATGATTTTAGGCTGTAATGGAATAGAATAAAGTAATGCACTTTCCATCTTATGACTCAACCAGGGTAGGTGTAGGACGAGCATCCCCCAGAAGGTCTGGCCAATGATATCAGTGATTTAACACAGAAGAGCACACCATATGACTAGTTATCAAGATTAAAACTGCTTGCAAAGTCTAGGATGCATATGTCTAGAAGCCTTCCATCTGCTAGAATACCTGATTTTCAATGTCAACTTTGTCCAGACCCCCAGAACATGGCCTCCGTAATTTGCAACCAAAATCTTATCCAAGAGAACTAAGTAAACGATGGTTCCAAAACTTCTGTAACTCCACTTTCTTCAGTATACTATTGGAAATCAAACTACCATATTTTTCATATCGACTTGAAAATCTTTCATTGTGATATTCCGATCAGGCACACCCAGAAAGCTGAGAGGTATTGTATCAGTTTTCTTGAAAGTTTGTACTCATTTTTCTTTGTTTTCTAGCTTGTATCCTCATATTGATTCCATACTTCCTAGATTCTTGTATTATGTTAGCTCCTAGATTTGCAATCCTGTTGAAGATTTGAGTTTTCATTTGTTCCTCTTAGTAATGGCCCCCTGGACATTTGTAGGCAAATCCTCTACCCAGTGGAGAACAAGTATCTTTTAGATGATTATCGGTGCCTTATTTCCTGTATTGAGTCACTTTCTATCAAGAGTTTGTCTTTCTGGAATTAGGATTCATGTGCAAGAACTGGCATGCAATTCTCTAGTTTAAACTATTTTTAATTGTGGCCCATTGCATGTTGATATTTCTACTTTTAAGTCTTGACTACTATGTATGAGAAGTGTTTTGGGACTTTTATACCTATGGATTTGGTGGTAATCTCAGTTTTCTCTATGGATTTTTTAGATGGTCTTGCATGCACTTAACTTGAAATTCTTAAATGTTTTATAACTTCTTCCCAGTTAGTATGTTTATATATTCTTCTTCTTCAAGGGGGTAACATTGGAAACAGTGTCAGTAATTGTTTCTTATGCAAGTTAGTACCATTGCACCACATTGTGAACTTGGTAACTTGAGCCAGAATACCTAGTAAACTCATCTGATGTGGTTTGTTGATACAGAAGTATTGAAACAAGTTTCATGATCTTTTGTTGAGATTTGAAGGCTCTACATTTTTTTCCTAGGGTATACATGCTGTTTTTTCCTCTTCTGTTTTGAGTATGTTTGGGCTTTGCTACCTGATTGTATGACGGTGGCCTAGTCTGTGGAGATTAGTCTGGTGAATAGTAAGCTGATTTATATAATCAGCCGTGTTTTCCCTCTAGTTGAGGTGTTTGGAAGAAACCCAGGTTTGCTCTTACCTTGACAATATGTTTTAGGGTCCCAAACCGTTACATTACACCATTAAGTAAAGGTTTTTACACTGTTATGTAAAGGTTTCGGTCAGACCCATTATGCAAACTGAGATCGTTATTTAAAACCTTGGTATTCGGGTATTATTGAAACCTTTACATAACGACAGCTAGGTAAAGGTTTTGGCGAGTCTTATTTCCCAACTTTGTGTGGCAGCCTTGTGCTACATATATTACCTTTAGACAGGCACCATGCCTTTTGCTTTTAGCACTAAAAAGACATACAAGTGAATTCATATCATTGTCCACAAAGACTGGACCATTAACCAGGTAAATAATGGCTTCCCACTCTTCGTTTGTGAATTTGAAATGCAGCTGCATGAATTAACTCCAAATATTCTATTTCATCTCTAAGATATGTGCAACCAATCGTTTTTTTTTATTGTTTTTAATTGCTGGAGAAGTGAGGATTAGTGTTGAGTAGATTAGCGGGTGAAAGCCGAGATGTGAACTGAGATCTGTAGTATAGTAAACATGCAAACTTTACCAACTACTCTGGTTGGCATCTTCATGCTATATATTTCAGTGTAAGTTTCAGATATAAGTAACAAGACACGCACATTATATCATGTTGAGTATGCTCTTTTATCATTTCAGTGTATATTTTTCTTGGGTGATTGTAATCTAAGTGTCAACTATGCACTCTATTGGCCACCTTTTGTGTTTGAAGGCCTGGAAATGATTTTGTACATGTCCAAGATTTCCTACAACTTCCTACTGTTTCTCATTATTCCAGTTAGTCATCTCACAATCATAGTTAGAGCTGTTCCCTCTTTTCTTTGTTTCTTTTTTGTTTAGGAAATTTGGATTACTGGTCTGTAATTTGCTCTATGACTATTAGTGTTAGATCCAGGTTTGTAAATTCTGAGCTTTAAAAAAAAAATAAAAAAATTCTGAGCTTTCTGCATGATATAATGCAGGCATTAATATACAGGCTATCAGGCGATTATAATCCTTTGCATTCAGATCCTAAGATTGCAGAAATTGCTGGGTTAGTAAAATTAGTTGTCATCCAAGTACTTTTTATTTTCCTAACTTCTTTTGGGGTATTCATTTGCACAGGCATATTTCAAGACAACAAATTTCCTTCCTTGATCATACTACATTATTGTGCTTTTCTGTTTCCTATTAACTGTTTGGAGCATTGGAAGTTGGGACTTAAAAGAGATTCTTGGCTAAAAAGTAAATGTACCTCATATGTCAGTGATGCCTATGCTTTTTCATTGAGTATCTCATTATCATCATAGTTCAAAGAAAATATTGATAAAATGTTTTGATTCACCTTTTATTGGTTGGTAAATTGATTGGGATTTTTTCATATTAAGTAATCTTTGATAAAATGGCCCAAACTCTCTTCACGGATTTCGTTCCCAACCAACACCTCTTGGGCCATACTGCAACAATGGTAGTAGTACATTAATAATACTCGGTAGAAGACATAGCTCTTGCAAAAGGTAGAAACTAAGATTTGTATCAGGTATCAACATGACATTTTCTGCTCATTTTATAATCTTAAAGCTTAGTTTTGTCTATCAAGGATAATTATAACTAGATTTGACAGGAACATTGGAGTATTCAATCAATCTTGACTGCTGACAAAGAGATACATAGTGCACTAATGCCCCGGAGATGTTATATTGGAGTAAAAGATCTAAATTGGTTCTCTTTTTTATGGCTTTTATTTATTCAAGGTTTTCTCGGCCAATACTGCATGGATTGTGCACACTCGGGTTTGCAGTGAGGGCAATTATCAAATGTGTTTGCAATGGGGAGCCAACCATGGTGAAAAGCATATTAGGCCGTTTCCTGTTACATGTCTACCCCGGTGAGACGTTGATCACCGAAATGTGGCTTGAAGGCTCTAGGTAGACTTTCTTTCCCCGTGTTAATATCAGTGAGCTTGAATTCCACTCTGTAAGCTTCAGGAGTGTTCTCATTAATGTTCAAAAGACTAACAATGGAGTGGGAATGTGCAGGGTCTTATACCAAACAAAGGTGAAAGAGCGAAACCGTACAGTGCTTTCTGGTTATGTAGTTCTTGACCGCTTAACTTCATCACTGTGAGTTCTAATCGTGTATATTCACGAGGACTATCTGAACCAAGGTCCAGCTTATTCTCCTGTCTGCTTTGAACAACCTTAATTTTTATGTTCTATGTTTATAAATTCCACCTTATATGTTTGAGTGGATGTTAGTCAAGACAAATATGTAGGAATCTTGACAGCACTTGATCTCATTGTTGCAGAAGTAGTATAAAATAGCTAATAAACTGACATCATTTGGTTCCTCTGAAGGCCATTGCCTTTTTCATTTGAGGTTGATTAGGTCAATCTTACCCGGGGGATACTTGGCTCAGGAGTTGGGGCATCTGCATTGCCCAGTCTAGCCTCTGTTAGACCTTCGTGCGTGCCATTGTGCATGTGGCGTGGCAAGCATTTAGGGGATTGGGGACTGGCCAATTATACAATCCCAGGTTGGAGATACTTACCACCCAATGCATTATTTCTTAAAATCATACATTGGTTGCATTTGGATAAACTTTTAAATTGGCTTATACTGACTTTGGGCTCCAAATCCGCTTAATTTTTGACTTCCTACGAAACTCAGAAGTCAGTAAAGGTCAGAAATAACTTTTATAGGAAGCTAGAAGTCAACACTTTAACTTTTCTAGGAAGCTACTTGTTTTGAAAGTTTCCTTGAGAAGTCCTCTTATTAGAGAAATACAACAAGCCTTAATAGTTACTTATGACCCCAGTGTGCCTGGTCAATTTATAGTCTTCCGATCCATTACGTTTTTTTTCCCTTACCTGCCCTTCTAGCTCAGATTGAGAAGTGTGCCTTTCATTTGGGGGAGGTTTGGGATCAGTCTTAAGGAGGAAAACTCCCAAATGGATTGGTAGTTCTTTCGGCTTTGTTGACTAACCCTTACGGCTAACAATAGATAGACGATCCTTTGTATCAAAAGACGATCCTTTGTATCAAAAGAATAACAGGAAACTTATGGCACGCTAGTCTATTTTCAGAAGATCTGAAAAAGTTTAAGCTAATAGTCAATTGGTTTGTCCGGTAGTGGTTAGTGAGTCATCACATTAGGGTGAATGCAGGGGCGGAGAGCCAAAATACATGTATTAAAAAACTAATGGATTTTTTAACCAAGAAAAAAAAAAGAACTAATGGATTTGAGCGTATGGAGCTTGGGGAAAAAAAAATTTGGGTACTTTTTTTTATAGAATTTTTTCCCGTTATATCCTTGAGATCGCCACATGTCCCTTTTGACACCCTTAATTGTGGTTAAGATTCACCCATCCCTAGGTTTACTCACCTATCCTTGGTTTTTAGAAAAAATATCAAAAAAAAATTTTCAAACCCCAAATTTTTTTTTTCAAACCCTATTTAAAATTCACTAACTCCTAAGGTGGTAAAATTTTCAATATTTTAATCTAAAAATCAAACAAAGGTGCTCGCGTGTACTGCTCTAGCTCGGCTGTTAAAAGTTCGAATTCATTCATTTATTTAGTAAAACAAATCGAGCTCAAGCTTTATTTTCGAGCTCGTTTAATTAACAAGCCAAACTTGAACACAACCTTACTTGGCTTGTTAAAAGTTCAGCTCGATTATATATAATTAACCTACTAAAATATCTAAATATACTTACTTTGTTTAAATCCTAAAATTAAATATGTTTATTATATACTAGTAAAAATTAATAATATATAATGTATTTTACATAATAAGAATATCCCTTAATACAATTATGAACTTTTCCTAAAATTTTAGATTACACTATAATTTTGTTTTGTTTACCTTTATCAGGATAATAAAATAAAATTTAAACATAATAAATAGCTATATATAATGAATCAAGTTGCTCCACGAATTGCTCAAGCTCGTTTACTTAATAAATAAGCCAAGTTCGGGCTTGATTTTCGAGCTCGTTTTCTTAATAAACAAGCATGAACTGATGAACATCCCACTACTCGGCTGGACTTGATAACACCTGTAGGTGAAAGTGGTCCTTCAATCACATCACAAACTTCCACCGATTCAGTTGGAGTTTTCCTTCCATGGGACTCGATCAGGCGACCCAACGAGAGCTACAACTCAGTTGGATAGATCATAGCCTCACTTATATGGGAAATGATAAAAGTCACGTAGTGCGTAGGGCTGTCAATGGACCGGATCATGATCCGGATCCGATCCGATTAGCCGGACTTTGGACCCTATATGTGGTCCGTCGGATCGGATTCGGATCGGATCGGTGGAATCCGATTATAATCGGATCGGATCTGGATATAGGGTGATCCGATCCGATTAAAATCCGATCCGATAATAATAATAATTTTTAATTATTTTAAATATATTATTTAGATTTTCTAAGTATAAAATATTAATTTTTTAAAAAAATAACATTAATTAGTATTAATTAAGGTATTATTAGATTTTTTATTATTAATATAGATTTTTTTAAAAAAAATAACCTTACTCGGATCGGATCGGATTCGGATCGGACGATATATAATCGGATCGGATTCGGATCGGTTACTTCATGATCCGACGGATCTCGGATCGGATTCGGATCAGTCGGATTCTTAATCGGATCGGATTCGGATCTAGGCAGATCCGGTCCGAATCCGATCCATTGACATCCCTAGTAGTGCGTGAACTCTAAGAGAGTTCACGCAAGCTATATGTCCATACCAATTCATTCGGAATTTTTCCATACCGACACAGGTAAGTCGGGGGCGGGAGCTGAACACCTGACCACAGGGAGCAAACCTGGGACGAAAAAGATAAAGATCATAGCCTCACTACAAACCAGGGTGTGATGGGCCCAATTCGGGTCACAAAACTTCTTCCAAACGGGTTGGACTCAGATCAAGCCTATGTAAAAAAAAATTACTAAGATACAAGCCCAAGCCTGGTCATTGACAACCCTAGATACTGTGAATCATACAAATGTAGTGTTCTTTAAATAAGTCCGGACCCTGCACAATCGCTATTGAACTGTGGAGAGTTCAATGGCACTCACAAAGTCCCTTTAAGTTTAACTGTCTTTTAAGATTGGTTAAGAAGTTTTAAGGCTAATAATTTTTTTTCTAAAAAATAAGGTTATATTCTTTAACCCTTAGAAAATTTTAACCATAATTAAAAAGAGTTAAAAGGGACACATGTTGACCTCTGGGTTGATTAATATGATCCTAATTGTCTTTAAATGAACCTCTCCAATTTGTCATGATTTTTTTTATTTAATTAAGATTCACTAGCTCTTAGGTTGTGTTCGTATTGTAAGAAACGTAAAAAAAAAGTATAAGAAAAGAAAAGTAAACAGTAATAATTATACTCTTTGGGTTGAAAGAAAGTACTTTTATTCTTTACAGTGTATCAAGTAATTTTATTCTTTACAGTGTATCCATACCTGTTGGATCCCGTAAATGAGAGGAAGAAGAAGATGATGGAAGGGAAATGCCATGAGGCTGGTGATCGCCAGAATGATGGTTTTCTCCACGATCATGCATTAGGGCTATTGCTTACCCATACCAAGATCAGTATAGATCTGGTTTATATATAGACCAATTCATAATGGTCGGATGTCCCTATTCATTTCAGAGAAACGCCCCTCCATCAATGTGGTGACAGTTACAAGAAATAGCTTTCAAATGGAACGTTATTTGACTTTATGGCCATAACGTTTCCTACATCTCCCACTTGGCCATAAGAGCCAAATATCTCCCACTTGGCCATGTGGAGATTACATATCATAAATCTCTTTTCAACTGAAGAAGTTAACCATTATGAATATGTCAGGTCATGAGGTTCTCACAATATCGTTGTATATGCCCTTCATGCTACAATCATCATAAGGTTTTCCCGATGTATACGGATATATTCTTCATGCTACAGTCATGAGGTTTTCCCAATGTACACAGATATACCCTTCATTCTATAATCATGAGGTTTTCTCAATATACACAGATATGCCCTTCATGTTATAATCATGAGATTTTTTTAATGTACACGGATGTACCTGTAATGACAAAATCTCAAGTTCAAATAATACTCAAATATATTTATGTATCTCATAAGATTTACTCCCATTAATCAATGGATTTATCATTTGTGATCATACACACCTTCATGAGATTTTACACACTTTATGCGGTTATCTATTCATGACAAAATAATAAGGTATCAAATAAATATACAGATATACAAATATATATCATATGTCATAAAGTTTTACACACATTTATCAGTGGATTTCCCATTATGAACATATACATCATCATGAAGTTTTACATGTCTTTGCGGTTGTGTCTTTCATGATAAGTACCTTGGAATTCACCGACTTAGTAAAGCCAACAAGCTTTAAAATAATTCTGCATTTTTACCCTTATCAAAGGATTTGCAATTATATCAGCTTAAGAGGTAAGTAATTTACAATTACATCACATTTTTCTTAAATGTGATTTACATATATGCCTCTGGAGTTATTAACTCCATTTAAAATCCAGTCTCATAGCAATTTGATGATTATTCAAAACAATTAAACTAGCCCGTCGATTTTATCAATCTTCATATTTTCTATGAAGTGTTTTATCCAAACGGGATTAAGATGAGACAATATTAAAACAATAAACTAAGTTTTATATGAGTACATAGGCATTACATATTTGTTTCTTACTTTACCAAGAAATAACAATTCCTTCAGAGAGAAAACAAAACCTGAGGTGGATTTTCATTATCCTTATTCCCAACAAAATTAGCATCTGTATCTATGAATTTTAAGTTCAGCAGTTTGAAATACAGTTTAAGATGCTTACCCTAATAATAGCAACACAGGATTCCTTGTACCACTTGTCAATAAAACATCATAATTCACATACATCATGCTTTCAAAATTTTGACTAGTCCTAAAGTTTTCTCAACGAAATACATGTGATTTACTATTACGTTACCTTTTTAATATATGACTATTATTATTTTATATTATAGATTTCATCCAATATTTCAACATAAGATTATTGTCATATATATTTCTCTATTAAGTTTATCATACTTGAATTCAATAGCCGCAATAATTTAATCCGGGAGTTCTACACTATATGCTCCTACTATTCTATACATGCTTAATTATACATGTAATTATCAAATAACATGGATTTAAAGCTAACAATACCATCACTTTCTCTCATATATTTTCTTTAGTTAATCACTGTTATCATAGGTTGAAGTTGAGATTGTAGGGCGTGTGTGTGGTTAGTTAAAATTATCAACAAAAAAAAAAAAAAAACGTTATTGTAAGAGAAAAGAAAAATTCGAAAATCGAGCTTTCTTATTTTTCCTATTCTACCCCTTCTAACCTTCATTTTACAAGGGCATTTTGATCTCTTAAAAAAAAAAACTCAAAATTTTTTTTTTCTTACCCCCTGAAACGAACAGAGTAGGATTAAAAATTTAGCCTTAGTTTTTAGGGAAAAAAAATATATTTTTAATTAAAAGGGTTAAAACTTCTTAACAAGAATTAAAGAGAGTTAGAGGCTAGGCGAGTGTAACCACAGGAGAGTAAGTCAGGACTCTCTTCAAACCATTTGTGTACATGACCTCCACGCATGCGGTGAAGAACTTGTTGTTGGACATATATGCCCTCGAAAGCCAATAAGAGACTTTTCTATGTTGATTAGACAAACATCATATTCACACAACCAACTATAAAGGGTATTTATATTAATTACTGTCTCATATGATGATGACATAAAGTTCCATAGGTAACATTGTAGGAAAATCATGCAAAGGTTGCGAGGAGATATGATTTTCCGGTTCCTTGTAAACCTAATATTGTTCGAAGCCTCTAGAGTACTGGTTGGGCGCCGTACTTCATCATGGCTTGCACATGTGTAGTTCTATGAGATAGTGTGATGAATCTCATTCACAGAGAGTGGTGACTCTTGACTAACATGTGAGTATATGTAGCAAATACATAATACTGAACGGGGTCACTAGTGGATACCCTATGGAATACACTGTCAGATTGTATTAGGGTTATCCATTTGACAAATTGTCCTTAGACCTGAGAGGTTAACATTTTCTCAGACATTTGTCTATATGGCTTTGATGTGCCAATCGGCAATGTCCAATACACAGGACTAACTCCGGGTACGTTGGGTCATGTACACTATGTTTGGAGAAGTGTGTAAACACTCAATAAGGAATCCACAACTCCTTAATTAGAGATAATGATATCAAGGTGATACTTGTTGAACTGAACTGTTAAATCCAGTACTGGTACTTTTCGGTAAAATGGTCTTTATCGAAGTTGATATTTTTAATATGGAAAAGTATATATATAAATATATATGTCAGTTCTTTTCTAATGTTTCTTCAAAAGTGTTTTGGAGGTTCAGTTCAATGAAAAGTAATCATGAGAAAGAGTTCTATTCATAAGTTAGGGACTAAGACAGTGGAATTGTTCCAATCCCGGAAGCTTACATGTGATATCGGAATGTGGAAGGATTTATTTGTAAATATATTGTGAGATGGTACTTACAAGTAATTCTCTAATTTCTCGAGGTTAATCACATTGTGTTAATGGACATTAATTGTGATTGGTGGAAGTCCAGGGACTTAGATAACATTCTATGATCCTAATTGAGTTTTAGGAAAGGTGTTTCCTAGTAACAATGCTTCAACCAAAAAGGTGAAGTACTTGGTCCCACAACCGGAAATAGGAGATCCCTTTAGATCCCACACACAAGGACCTTCTTAAAGTATTTAATTTAATTTATAATTAAATTAATTAATTTATCTAAGTAATCACTATATGGTATAGTGAAGCTCTAAAAGGTGGAATCACATTAGATGTGAAAAACCAAATGGGTAGGACCCATTGGGAATTATTATAAAAGAATAATTCAAGTGACCAAAAGGGTTTTGGAAACCCTTTAGGCATGTAGGGTGGGACCCACCTAGGGTGGGACGCCCACTTCAAGGAGGAATAATAATTGTTATTATTTTAATTAGTTTCTAATTAATTAACACCTTATTGGATAAGGTTAGTTAGTTAGTTAGTTACTAATTAAAGATTTCCTAATTGTTAGGGATTCCATTAGTTAGTTACTAATTCAAGATTCCTTATTGGATAAGGATAAGATTAGTTACTAATGGATAAGGTTGGTTTCTTTTAAGATTAATCCTAATTGGATTAGGAGAATAATCAATAAAGGAAACTATTGAGGAATCCTAATTGGATTAGGATAAGGTTAATGAATTATAATTGGATTACAATTCAAGCAACCAAGAGAAAACTTATATAAAGGATTGAATGCCCAGCCCTTTAATATATATATATAATTCTCCAGAATTTTTCTTCTCTCCCTCTCCTAATAAAAAAAAACCTCACACCCTCCCCTCTCTTTCCTTGAGGTGTATGGTCACACCCATCTCTCTCTTCTTTTGTCTTCTTGATTGGATCTTGAGGAAAAGCAAGAATTCATCTTGTTCATCAAGAAAGGTTCTTGATCAATAAAGATTGGATCTTTATTCAAGATTCCTAGAGCTGGAAATTTGGAAGGGCCATTAGCTTCCATTAGAGAAAGCTTTAAAGAAAAAAGAAGGTTCGTGTGAATCGACAGGAGACTTGACACTTGTGAAGTTTTGCGAGTACTATTCTAACGTGGATTTGACTTAACAATTTCAAAGTCGCAAAGGTGAATGTTATTCTAACCTTCATTGAATAAAATCAATTAGAATCTTAGTCAGATCTTGGGATTCAATGTATGCCCCCCAAGAACTGTGTTTCTAAAATTAAAAAGAGGCATACTTTCACTTGTTGTCTACGGAGGTACATCTTCTTTCTCTCCTCGTCTTCTTACATTTTTTTAGGGTTTCGTTTCTGTATTGGACAATTCTCACAGAAGATCAAACTCCTGTTCATGCTTAATCATACATTGATACATATAATTTCAGTTCAAAAGAATCTGTAAACAGATCCTCCGGTTCACACATACTCATTCTAGGATTTCATGATTTTATCCATTTACACACCAAAAAAAAGGACAATTGTGCAATTTGTCTTCAAGATCTTCATGTTGTCTCGGACCAAAGGACCTTGACAAGCTGCTGAAGAGTGCATTTTCCACGGTGGTGTATTCGGAGTAGAGCTCAGCAAGGATGCTGGTTTCAGTGATCATGGTGTGATGGTGAGGGAAATACTTGCTCGAAATGAAAAGGGCAGATCCAGATTTTGGCACTGAAGACAATGCGCCAAAGGGGTTGATGATGCAGATCTTGCATGGAAGAGAAGTCTTACAATCCCCGATGGTTTATGAGCCTAGCTTTTTGCTCCTTAATCACCATAGGGCATTCAAAGCTCGCACTAGGTTTCAAGTTCAAGTCTCTGAGGGCGGGCGACTTGGGGAAAGGGTTACCTGGACGCCACGACTTAGAGTTGCCATAGGGAAAAGGCTAATTGAATGTTACGGGCTATTAAGAAAAAAGAGAAGCCAGAGTGAAAGCCGCCATAGACATAGTTTGAAATTTTGACGATATATCGTCGATATATTTCAATTTTGATGGGTCATGAAATATCTATATCAGATATTTAGGGTCTTACAATTTTTTGAAAATATCATGCCATATATCTGAAATAGTGCACGATATGTTGGATATGTCGGTCAATATTTTTTAGACATTGTTAGTTAGTTTTTTTTACATTTTCTCGTAGGATATCGCACGATGTATCCGATATATCGTGCAACATTTTATATGAAGGGGTTTTGGGCCTTTTGGCCATTTTTGAGTAAAACTCAACCGAAGGCTTCGACCAAAGGCTTGAGACACAATATTATATTTATGTGGAAAACCAGTACTATCGCCAGCTTAGTCAGGACATAGATGACTTTGACCTTTCGCGTAACTCCATGTGATTGTGAGCTTGTGATTGTAGTTGTTGGGGTTGGATACTTGGAGTTGGAGATATATATATATATATATAGGGAGAGGTACTAATGAGCCATGCTCATTGAAGCTTGTAATGAGTGGTCCCTCTAGAAAAATAACACGTGGCATACTTTATTTGAATCTGACCATTGGATGTTAAGATAGGTCCATTGGAGACACGTCAAAAAAACAGTTCGATCGGACATGTTCAGACCGTCCGATTAAACCCTAGATTGCAACATTAACTCCTTAGGGTTCACTAGACCTTACTTAGGATATAGAAATGACTGATCTTCCCTTCTTCAATCAGACGATCTATAAATGTCTGATTGAGCTAATTTTTTGTCACATGTCTCTCGAGCAACCCGTCTTGACATCCAATTGTCAGATTCTAGCAAAAATTGTCATGTGTCACATTATTAGGAACCGCTCATTACAAGTTTCAATGAGCATGACTCATTAGAATGCTACTTACTCTCTCTCTGTTGTATGTTCTGGTGTTGTCATTCCTTTTAGGTGGAGGAAGCTCTCCCCACATATTTTTAGGCTTTTAGCAATTCGTTGTTTTAATGGTGGGTGAAAAACTTTTCATACTTCGATTTTGAATGATGTTCTGATTTATTGACTTATTACTTAGTCCATTTGTTATATTAGGAGTATTTTTCCCTTTTTAGCTAATTTCCGGTTCACCTCCTTCTGAAGCGGTTAGTCTCCTTGTTTGTGTCGAACGGGCCTCGGCCTCTGTTTCTTTTCATTTATATACATTGAGTGTTATTGATTAAAAAAGGTCATATTTTTATTACATATATCAACAACCTTGCTCAGATCGGATGAATTGAAAAACAATGGGCACTATTGTCCATTTCCTTTTCTTCAAAAGTTTAAATTTAAAAATGGAGGCATAATCATCAAATTATGTGGCGTGTGTAGTGCCACCCTAAAACAAATGGATGTGGACCCACAAGTGGGTTGACATAAAAATTGGTTGATTTCGAAGGAGGGGAGAGTATGGAAACTTTAAAATTGTGAGTATGCTTAGCATTTCTCATATTCCAAAGGTGACAGTGTTTGAAATGGCTGACATTTAGCCTAGAAGTCATGTCAATATAACTATTTCTGCGGAATCCCCTAGTTGTATTTGTTAGGAACCTGATCAATACTTTCAAAGTCCTAGGGTGATTTTGAGAGTAGGCTCATAAACCATATGACATGAGATTGTTAGTACTGCCATGTTGACGTCGATGGTGACCCAATGTAATACTTGAACCAAAAAGTTATTTATTTATTTAATTAGGGTGAGTCTAGATGGTGCATGTTACTATGTTAGCACCAAGACTACATATCAAAGGTTAGGGGGAGCATGGCTCTAGTGTGAGAAGTTTATTCTTTTGAAAAATATACATTTTTAAAATGAGAAATAATAGGAAAGACAAAGTCAAGAAAGGGAGAGAACACTGTTGGGAGAAATATAAGTAGGGGTTTTAATGATTTATATTGTCTCTTCTTTTTCTACTTGTCGCTCATTACGCCTCCTTCATACCTATTTAAAAAAATATATTTTTGCTATTCTCCATACACCCTAATACAACCAAATCGAAAACATCAGCATGGTTCAAAATATTGGTATCGGGTGTCGTATCGGTAAGTCTAAAATAGCATACGCATCGGTGTATCGGATTGTATCGGATAGAGACGGTAGAAAAAATTAGGATATACTAAGAAATGCTTGGATATGCAAGGAAAAACTAGCTAAGTATAAGAAATACAATCCAAATATTAAAAAGGAGCTTAAGTTTGAAAATCAGAGAAGTTTAGATCGATAGGAATTCTCAAAAATTAAGATTAGTTCACTTTATTTTTAAATTAATGCATGATTTTGATGGGTTTTATCTTCTCTTTGATGTGTATAGAGGTAAGAAAAGCATATGATGAATTAAAAGTACGATTGTAGATTTTCCTTTGCTTATAAGTATGATTGGGATGGCCAAGAGTTGGGAGAAATCGGTAGAGGAATTTCTCATTTTATTGAGTATCGAGGAGTCAATCTACCAGAACTTCTTATCCTTTGTAAATTCATGGAAATCTTGCATCGAATGACCATTAGACTAATTTAATTTTGAGTTAAGATTATTTCACCTTTTTTTCTCACGCCCTATTGTCTTGAAGTTCAAGTCGGGCCGTAGGTTCGAGTTACAGATTTTGGGTTTTGGTGTGTGACACCGACTTTATAGTGGCTTTCACTCTGCCACCTTTTTTTAATTCCTGTAGCTCACTCTAACCCATGACGCCTAGGTAGCCCTTTTCCCAGGTCCCCACCCCCGGTACTCGAGCTCGAAACGTTGTGCCAACTCTTCATGAAGCCCTACAGTAATTTTGAGGAGCCGAAAGCTAGGTTCATTAACCATATATGATCAATTGATCATAACAGTATGCGTATGTTTCCTGCACTGGTAGCCTTACCACCGAAATAAATTTCTCTTTAGATTATATATTTTTGTTTAATTTATTGATATTTTTTTATAGATATGCTGAATTTATTTGCGGTATCGAACACTTTGATACTCTGAATGACTAAATAGGAAATTCGTGGTACACTTCTTGTATAGAGACCACAGGCAGATCTTCTGGGAATTGTTAGGGCTACAATAATTTTAGGTATATATATGGGATTAAACTTCGTGGATAGTTTAGTTAGGTTTTCTCTCACATCTTGTTAGTGGGACGGGTTAGTGTTTAGTATGTTCACCTAGCATTCTAAAACATATTACATATCAGGCAGGAAACATGTTTTTTCCTTCTCATCATCCTAGATATAGACGATAGACAAGGTTTTCTCTCGTATCATTATCTGATATTCAAATGTGTATCAAAGCATTGGACTGCATTTGAATCTTAGTTTTGAGACTAAGCAAATTTTGGTGGAACCACTTGGGTACTGATTTTGTTTACCCATTGACATATAATAGTAATTTCAGATTCAGTGAATCAATCTGACTGGCACCAGGGAAACTTGAGTTCTGAAACACTCTAGTTGTACTTAGCGTTGACATAGTTGATCAGCCGTGAGTTATCAAATTTTCTTAATGGACTTGGTTATTTCATATATGGATTATCAAAAAACAATGACAAATCCACTTATTTTTCTTGTTATTACTTCTATATTCTGACTAATCAACTTCTAAGATCTGATTCCAAGTTCTTAAAAACTTTGCTTTAAGAGCCCGTACTTTTGTTGAGACTTGTATAGTCTAGTTTTTTGCAAGTTTTGTCATTTGACAATATGCGTTTTCTTTTGTTGAACCAGATGTATCGTGCTTCTCATCTCTTGGGTTGCAATTACCGTAAGACTTCAAATGTAGCAAAATGTATGATTGCAAAATGATAAGACTTGAAATTTCATGATGGTAAGAATTAATTTTGCTACAAACCTTGATTAAGTGACTCAAATTTCCTATTTTTACCATGACAAAGTATAAAGTGCCAAGCTTTATAAGTCTCAGCAAAATAACGGACCCTAAACCACCATCATTTTCCTTTTCATCTGCTCCCTTTACTGAGAATTGAACTCTCTGTCTGCCTTTCCTCCTTTTTATTTTTCAAAAAATAAATTTAAACATATTTTACAGACTTGGCATGGATTCAACTTTTTTTTGCTTTTCTATTTTGTTTCCTTTACATTTATAGCATGTAGAGCCTACTTTCACAAAATAGTTAAACCTTATCCCATGCTAATGTTTTGAAATATGGAAGAATGCTTTATTGATTGAGTTGGATCATGGATGAGAATAGCCAAGTCTGGTATGAGATCTTTTCCTTCTCAAAGCCTGTGCATTTTCTGTCATTTATTGGATATACATATGTAAAGTCTGGCAAAAATATTCCGCTCACCACTCTGCCAATGTGGTCCTGAAACATGTCACTGCTCAACTACTCATAGCAAAATTATTTTGCTCACCAATCTGCCAATGCAGCCCTAAAACATATCACTGCTAGCAATCCATAGTGTAAATGCAATTAGGAAAGTCGTCTCACAATTGTTTTATTAGAGCAGAAAATGTATACAAATAAACTTATCTGTTAAAGGGAACTGGCATACATAGTTACATACAAAGACAATGCTTTTGATATTGGCTCCCACAATTAAAATGCTTCTTGTGAGGTTTGTTGTTCTGGTGTATCCTTGTTCATATACATCATGACAACTAATAATTTGGAGAAGAGGTATCAGATGTCTTCCACATTCAGAGTTCCATTACTGATTAACTCACTGTGTCTCCAAAACCCTGACTCGCCTTCGGAACTGGTCTTGTTGAACTCTCCTCTCTCCCTCTGCATTTTTAGCCAATAGTCTGGATCCTCAAGTATTTTCAGAATCTGCCAAAAGAACACCACAAACCTTGTTAGTTTGCATGATGGTTCCGGAGATGGATAAAAGGCATCAGAAAAATAAAAAAGAATATAAACAAGAAATGTTAACTTATCTAGGTCATGTAGAAATTCAGAGTAAGATTTTGAATTTGAAAATCACAAAGTGGCATGTTTAGGGTTCAACTGTGAACATCCACTTATGCCGTGCGTGTCATGCGTTCTTTACAACAGTCAGAAAGGTAAAATGGCGTTATACCAGAATTTATAATTTTGATGGGTAGGATCCTTCTCTTATGTCAATATCGAAGCAGATCTTTTTAGTGGCATTTTTAACCAAGTACTAAAGATTGACCTGGTGATGATGAAAACAAGTGGAGGTATGGCTTTTTGGTGGTAAAATGGAAAGGAGGTTAGGAAACATCAGTGGAGGTACCTAGGGTTGGAAATATGCAGTGGAAATTTGTCGGAAAGGAAAAATGCATACCATTTTCATTGTTGGCCTTCTCGAAGATGAATGCATGAGGCAGAGGCGTGCTGCAATAATCATCCTCTGCATCTCTGCCCTGTTGTAATCGTCATTTAAGTGGGGATCAACTAGCCGTTCATATAATCCACAGCTTAGTAACGACCTTGCCTGCAAGGCCAATGGACATAGATGCTTATGACTCACAGATGAAATAATTTCTTTTCAGGATTAAATTGTTGGCCAAAGCTTTCTTGTATTACCCAAAGTACCAAGCTTTCATGATTAGATGCCTGATTCTTTCTGATGGCCTCTTTCCCAGTGATGAGTTCTAAGAGAACAACCCCATAGGAGTACACATCTATCTTCTCATCGACCTTTCCATACATCATGTACTCTGGAGCCAAGTATCCAAAGGTCCCGACGACATCAAACGGTTTTGTGTTTGCCCAAGGTTGCTGAAGTTGTTGATGTACCATTGCCGCTCCAAAATCTGACAACTGAGGATGAATTAAAAGCCAAGATGATTAAGTGGGAAGGAAAGCTGCATAAAAGTGGGATTATATATGAAAAATCCTAGAGATCACATTCCTACACATCTGTTCAGTTGTTGATGATATTTGGGTGTATACCTAGGTCAGACAGATAGTAGAAATTCATCAGTCCGGTGTTTGCTGTGTATGTATCACATAAAATCTTGAGCCCAAAGCTACACTTCATTAAGTGATCATAGCCATCTTGTGTGTGGCAGTTTTTACTGGGCCATCTGCCTAGTATCTTTTCTTTTGTTGGAAAAATGCCATTATAAATGGTTAAGATCATCCTCTCAGATCAGTTTGTTTTTCCAGCCCATGAGATCTCTTGGGTGGGAGTGTGGGACACCACCTTGAAAGGGGGTTTTCCACTTTACGCATGCTCTGGATGTGTGGTAGAGATTGGAATGACAGTTTCTACTGGCCAACGATCTGGCGCATTCCTCATATTATTTATGTGATTAATAAAATCCTTGGACATAAAAAAAAATGTAGCAGACATGGAAATTTACTGTAAACAAGGTGTCACAAAGGGAAAGCGAGAGATTAACGTATCCCCCACTGGTGATTTCTGTGCATATTAGGAAGGAAATTCAGATAGAACTTACTTGAGGGTGGCAATTGTCAGAGAGGAGGATATTGGAGGACTTCACATCTCTGTGGATGATAGGAGGGGAGCAAGAATGATGCAAGTACTCCAGCGCCTTTGCCACGCCAACTGCAACCCTAAGTCTCTCGCTCCATTTGAGCTGTCTCAGCTTCTGCTTCAAGCTCTCCTTTAAAAGATTACAAACCACAGCAAGCATCTCTTTACTATAGCAATACCCAATGAGCTGAACTATATGCTCATGTTTCAACCCACTCAACATCTCTACTTCCCGAAGAAGCTCCTCCCCTAACCACTTTGTTGTCATGAGGACCTTCACAGCTGCGGCCTGGCCATCTCCAAGGTTGGCTCTGTATACTTTACTATGGCCACCCTCCCCAATTACCATTTCAGGGCAAAAATTATCAGTTGCACAATGCAGCTCTTGTGAGGTAAAACGCTTGCCGGTTCCCTTGGCTTCCAAGAGTGCCAGTCTCTGGAGCTGGTTCTGCTCCAAGGAATCCGGAAGCTTCATTGCATTCTGGACAACGTGCAATCCCGTACGGGCATGTTGTAGTGACGTTGTTGTCGGGGAAGATGGCATGGTAAATGACTTTGGTAACTGACGGCTGGTTTCTGATTGTTTAACATTGGAAGTGTGTTTTGTTGGAAATGACAGAGAAGGTTGAAGGGCTGGACGTGTGGAGCCTTGTTGGGAAATCCCTTGACGACGGACCAGGATTCTTCCTCCATTGTCCATAACCAGAAGGGTGCAAGTGGGAGGCAATCCCTTCACGCAAGAAGCAACAAGGGAGTCTTTGGGCCTGCAGAGCAAAAATATTTAGAGAGAGAGAGAGAGAGAGAGAGAGTGCTATATCAGTTTTGAGTACCATGGGGTGCTGCATCCAAGAGCAAGTATTGTTGCAAGGTGAAGTCGAACTTGATTGGTTAATACTACAATGAAGGAGTCCCCAGTACAGACCTTGATTTGGAAATCCACCTGCATAGGTAAGTCGTCAACAAGGTGAGATACTAACAGAGCATTACCATGCTTTTCAATCTGTAGTGTTTTTTTGCTTAAAGATTAAATGCTCCAAACCTGCTTGGACTTGCAGAGATCTTCATGGATATGGAAGGTGTTAGGATCGAAAGTGTCATTTGGTTCCTGTACATGAACTGCTAGCACATTGTCCCCCGAGGTGATGACCAAGTTGAGTAAGCGGAGCAGCATTTCTCTACTGTAGTTGTGGGATTTCAGGCCAACTACAATGGTCCTCTTCCTCTTAGCCGACTTTGCTCCTAGAATGGATGTGATTCGGCGCTCCATACTTGGACTTCCAATCATCATAACCAAAATAGTTTCCACTGTCACATACTCGCATTGCAGGATTGAGGAAAATGTGGTGGTTAAATCCCATGCTTTTTCTGCTTTTTGGATGGCTTTTCCAAGATGATAGAACTCTGATTGGAAAGCCTGTGGTCCCTATTTTCATAAACTCCCAACACCAAATTGATGGGTTTGGCCAATTATTAACGGTTGGTAGGTAATGAAAACTAGATCCAACAGCAATTTCAAGGCAGCCGACACTGTAAGAGGTAAGAAGGTTAGTAGAAGTTAGAACTGAAATATAAGTATGACAGTGTGTAATTGTACGGGCCTATGCTGTCTTGCAAAGGTTGCTATCCAACACCGTTAGATCCCCCGCAATATCAGGAGTCTGGATATCTGCAATCTCTATAATCTATCTCTATATATAAAAGCGGCTAATTTTTATGAACTCGACACTTGTCCATAAGTCTAAGCTGCCCACTTGGGTAGATTGGGATTGATTACTAGTGTGACAATTGAAATCCCTCTTTGTTGCCTGCTTGGGTTGTCTGATGGGTGGATTGAGATCGATTTTTGTATTGTTGTGGCCGTTGAAATCCACCGTTTAACAGGTGAACAATATAACATGTTAAACGTCTCTCTTACTAACCTTCAGACTTTATAAACTTGATTTCAAAATTGCTCTTTGCCCATTGTTGCTAATGCCACTTTTTTTCCCTGAACCTTGTGAAAAAGGCGAACTAGTATTCTGTAAACAGTGACATGAGACCGTAGGCCAGAACTATCTAAGTACACCAGGTTTTCCACATTTTTGTGCAAGCAGGCGGAAAGAGGACCAGTCCAAAATCCATTCAACTGTTTGGGCCCACCCACATCCACCACCGCCAAGCCCAAACGTCCGCCTTGAATGTTACCTAACTATGAAATAAGTATAATTTTTAAGTAGCGAGTCATCTATTGGATGGGAGGAAATGCCTGAATTTCTGACGGCTGGGATTGTCCCATAAGGACGTAGGCAATCAATTGAATGGTCTTGATTCGCTGCTTAATGCCACATGGGTGGTGGATGGACATTAAATGTTTGAGGGAATTGGCATTGTAAGATAAATTTCTGATGCTGGTGGCTCCTACTTGTTCATAATAGAAGACCACACATTGTTTAATCAACCATATTATAATTCACTAATTTGATCATGGATGCATATTTAAAGGAGGGTCGGATAGTGTTGAGGGCATCAGAATCTCGCCGCCATGAAAGATTAAAGACAAAGAAGTTAGCTGGATCTGGATCTTGATCGATCAGCCAACTGGATGTATAGCATGCACCAGTGGGATATATTATTATCCCACTGAATTTCATGCTTTCTCGAAGGTTCGGTTGCAAATTGGAAAGATTTGACATCGCTTTCTAGTGACACTTTTTGGAGTGGGCTGTAACAAGCCTACGATCAGTGGCCTTATGGATGGGTGCGATTTAATCCCGAGACCGACAGGTCCAGACCAACCATTGACTGATCAGTTGCTGTTCTTCTTTCTTGGGAAGGACGGGGGAATTTAAGAGTACCAAAAACAGATGGAAAATGCTATGAAACAAAATGGCCGTCCACACCTAATTTTTTAAATAATAAACTGTGGTTAAGATTCACTCACCCCTAGGGTTAAACAATCTAACCTTGGTTTTAAAAAAAATCTTTAATTTAGTTAAACTTAACCCGGGTTACATGGGACACGAGGACACAACAGTAACTCAAGTAGCGGGCCCACATGTTCCCCAATCACTGCTCAAAACAGATCTAATCTTCGCCCTATTAATGTAGAGTGAAAATTAGGGTAGACACCACAGCATCCCTCATAATGAGTAGTGCCCCAAGTCAAATCTCTTCTTTCATACTTGCATGCCACTAGCGCCATGGTTAACAAATATCTGCCAGTTTAGATCACGTAATGCAGCTGTTCGTCACAATCTATACACACTAGTATATGTAATTATGGACAGTAAAAGATACATATGCAACCTGGTTGGGTTAACCACCTCTTCTGGATCAACACTGCTGAACATCCAACAGTTCATATATCCAGACTGCTCGATGGACTATACAAGGATACCCACTTGTCATAATATTAGCATCTCCCAAGTTAACTGCTGATTCACAGATAGATCTTTAGAAGGTGGTTGTAGGCCTCTGGTTGTATGCAGATAGTTCATGGTACCCATTGTTTTTTATTTAAGGAGGGGGGGAATTTACCTGCAAGCTCCGATCTACTTTCATGGAGGCATTCATCAATGCTGCAAGTTCAGAAGAGTCTGCAACGGCATACTTTGGCTATATCAATCGTACATAAGGAAAGCAAAACAACAGCAGTTCTTCCAGGACATATCTGTTTGTAATATATATAATGTTTTTCGGCAAATAAAATAATAGAATATCTCCATGTCGTGCTCTACTCTTCTATGCATGGACACACTTGCAGTTGTTTATTGCGCGCATAGATGCCCAGATCTAATGAGACATCTTTGGAAGGGGCAGACTATATTGGAACAGAAAGCATTGCTCAGATCTGGTTTGAACGGACACGGCACACTTGAATAATTCTCAATATCCAGAAACCTAGAATAGGCCATAAAACGAATGCTCAACATACATATGAAAATACAATACTCTGAAGACAAATCCTAGAGACAAACTTGCCTGTGAATCTAGATTGGCAATGCTTTGGATCACTCTGCAATCTGCACATTCATGTTAATCTGTGAGCATGGAAATAAAAATCGCTACAACCAATACGAAACGAGTGATACGTATAGGTATCAGTAGTCCCCTATACAATAATTATACTGATATAAAACGGGCGATTCATATCATTCTTAGTTATTTAATTCATTGTGTGATTGCAATTATGTTTGCTAGTTTGTTCTGCTTCCCATTACTTTATATTTGGTTCCTATAAGTCCTTTTATTTTTTTAAAAATTTAATTTGATTTTTATCTTTTTTTTCTTGAGAAATAAAAAATTATATGTATCATCCGAAACCAATACGTATAGGCTTCGGTTGGGACTGATACATCCCTCGAAACTGTATTTTTAATCCTTGTCTATGTGTTCAAAAGTCAGACAGGTTGATATATAAATACAAATGTATTTTAGGATCTGTTTAATTTTATATCAAGCCAAGAGGATGGAAAGAGAATATCTCATACGAAAATGTTGACCCTATCAGATTATTCTACCATTTTCTTTTATTTTTCCCTTCCTTTTTTTTCCCAGTTTGAAATCTTACCATCAAATCTACAAGCTTCTATATGGCATACTTGCTATATTTTCCCCATTGTCCAAAGAAATAATGAATCTTACCTGACTGGGTCGATTTTGACAAGATTTCTCCTTCATGGGATTGACGAGATGTCCAACCTCAAGCCTATAAAGGGGGCTCATATATGCCAAAAGACTCGTGCAATACACTATTTCACCTCAATGAACAAACAGGGGTGAAGCAGGCAAAACCAATAGTCCAATTTCCTTAATTAGACCAACATATCGAGGAACTCACCAATAGGAGAAAAATACCTCTAACTAGATATCTATAAGACCCTATAGAGGAATCTGTGGGTTCATTTTTCTTGTGGAACACAATATCCTACTGTTCTTAACAGCATGCTCTGAGAGTTACTACAAGCTTTGAGTACATAGTAGCATCTTCCATGGGATCCCCAAGGGCCCAAAGTTGATGTATTTGCACATGAAGATACCATATGCAGATTATGTTCTAAGTTCTAACTACCTAAATCAAATCAAATTCACATAAAAGTTCACATCATCAGTTTGTAACACATATGGACACTTCATAGTCACATCCCCTTTCTTGAATTTTTTTAGGACAACCAAATTCCTGCCCCTGCACCTAAAATAACTAACACACAACATTTGTGCATCTAAGAGTTGGAAGAGCTCAGTTTTATCTGGCCATGCAACAAATATGGCATATGAGCCCTAGAAAAATTAGGGCATTCCAAAACCTAATCCAAATCATGAGTCAATGATGACAAGTAGTACAATGTGTGTATCAATCATGACACAGTGACGTCTGGCTGAGGAGCAGAGAAAATAGTAAAACATGTCAATGCTGCTCATACAACATTGCATAGTTGTTAAAGGTGTCGCTTCAGGCGCCTCAAGCGGTCGCCTAGGCGACTAGGCGCTTTGCTGGGCTCAGGCGATTGGCCGCCTTAGGCGGTCAATATTAAAAAACTGATATATATATAATATTATTATTATTATTTAAGGATATAAAAATTTATTTAATTTAAATATGATTGTTCAGAAAAGAAAAACATATACTATTTTATATACTTCTCATATCTTTTACAATATAATATGTTAGGATTTGTATATCCGACAAATTTTTTTTGCAGATATAAGACGAAAGTATGTTTTTATAATGTTAACTTGTTCTCTCTCTCAATGAGTGAACCAATTGGTCTCTCTCCCTCTGAGTGGACCATATAGTCTCTATTTTTTTTTTCCATGATTGTTAAATTCCAGCTAGCACAGACGGCCCAATAACAAATTAAGAGCCTTTAAATGCCTCTAATTCCTTCTAGAATCCCTCCCAAACTTTCATAAACTCATTTAAAGAGGTCTTTTATAATTAAAATAAGTGAAAACCCTATAGTTATATATTTTACTTATCAATATTATTTTTATTACCTGTCTTGAGTATAATCGAGGAAAAGAAATAAATGAGAGTAATAAGTACGACACCTCCCTCCTCTGTTCAATGTCACATTTGATTGTCGGACTATTTTTTACTTTTTATTCAGTCTAATATTCTCTCTCATCTCCCCTTCCCCCCCCCCCCCTCTTTTTCTTTCCTGTTGGGCTGTCTATGTTTTATCCCTCATAATCCCTCTCTCTCCCCTTTCAGTAGTCATTGTAGACTTAATTTTTATTTCATCTTTTTCCAACACTTGAAATCCCTATTTATTATTCTTAGAACTATCTCTAACGATGGTTCTATCAAAGTGTATCATGACAATGGTGTAATTTATATGAATGTAGGGCCTCTTATAAAAGAAAATGCATCATACATAGATCTCATATTAGGAGAAATTTCTGCAACAAAAAGTTCATTAGACGACGCCTCAGGCGCCTCGGGCTACCGACTTAGGCGTCCATGGGGTATGTCGCCTCAAGTCGCCTTGACAACTATGCAACATTGAATATTTGAGATCCGTTTCAACAACTTATTAACTTAATTGCCAACTTATTAGCTTAATCACAAATCAACCGAACCTTAATTCAAATCTGAAATCCCAAATCATTCTTTCTTTTCTAAAATATTGAATCTACAGCTCTCTAATTAGAAAAGATATTAAGGCTGTTATTACTGCATGCATCAGTGAAATTTCTGAATTCTCAAGACTACTTTCTTCATCGAATTTTCAATAACTAATTATGTTCTGTTTCTGTGCTAGTGCCACTATATCCAAACTGGAATGCATGTAAGACACTAGGACTTCAGTTGCAGCAACATCTGAAACTTGTGGTGATTGAAAAAAACAATTTTGAGGTGCATGCTATTTTTAATTTTTTACAGAGGCGTTGCTTCTTCTCTTCTTAAAATAAAAGATTAAGAGGCAGAACTTGCTTAACATTCAGAGTAAAATTATATACCAAAATTGGAAAATCTTAAAGTCAGATTTTTATTTAGATTCCTTTAGGAACTTTCCGTTGATGTATAGATTTATCACATATAACATGAGCAATCAAATTCTAAAACAGATCCCCTACTCATATTTACATAGGTTGGCAGATCATTGTCGAGGCTACTTCTAGATGGAATTTTTTTTTACCCATACACCATTGAGAAGAATGAAGGGTAAGTAAAGATCACAAAACAATTTATAAGGATCCACTCAGAAGCCATTACTAAAAGGGGTTTTTCTATAAAATTTACCTGGTTAAGAGGATTATCCGGAGATTTCTTCCATAGCTTCCATATCATGTCCTTGTATTGAGTGTGAGTGAGACCTGGTTTCTCCTCCTTCAATTTTGGGAGCTCTGCTTCTTCAAAGGCCTAAACATAAATTAAAATTCAAAACATAAGTTATCAAAACAAAAACAAGTAAATTTTAGTGGATACACCGCATAGGACCACAATGAATAGCTCATTAAACTGTCCAATAGTTAACTAGGTCATCAGTCCAATATAACTGGTAACGTACCAGTTTGTCTCCATGGCCATAGAATAATGAGTAACATAACTGTAAGCTATCGTTCCAGTAAAACCAAAATGCTTCTCTTCAATCTTGTCAAACAGAAATGGAAGGAATGAAAGCTTCTCATTACACCTGCTCAAGACAACTCGAAAAGTCCCTTACAAAATGATTGCTTCATGAAAGAAACCCATAACGTAAGTTCCTATTTCTTCTAGAGGTTCAGTGGGTCTTTCTTTCCTCATTGGTTCCATAACTTCATTTCTAGCTGCTGGGTTTATTTGGCTTAGAGTCTTACACGCCTCCCCGAGGGTGCTATTTGCCTGGAGTTATTGGAAAGAGAAATGGTAGTGTGTTCGATATTTCACTCATCCAAAAGATAAACTTTGGTTGTATATTACTAAGGTGGCGTTTGCATAGACTTCCTAATTACTTTTGGGTGTCAAGAAGTTGAAAGTTAGGAATAAGTGTGTTTGGTTAGCCACTTTCAAACTAACTTCCTGCAGAAGTAAAAGTTTGTGGAAGCTGAGATATCTACTTCCCGAAAAAGCTGGTGAGGGAAGCTTTTGCAAGAAGTCTTGCTTTGGATTTTTGCGGGAAGTCAAGCGGGAACTCCCGTTTTATGGCAGTATAAAAGCTCTTCATTTTATTAAGGGTTTCATTCAATTAACGTACGCCCACTAGGCCACTAGAGAGTATAAATAAGGGTGGGCCCTACCAACTATTTACCTTAAAGATTTTGCTAACCCCGCTCTCTTTCCATTACACTTACATTATTTTGCTTCTAGTAGAGGTCATGTGTCAATCGGATTAGGGATGAAAACGGGTCGGGTTTGGGCCGGGGTGCCCCCAACCCAGCCCCGCCCCTAATGGGAAGACTCCTACCTCATTCCCGTCCCAATCATAGTCACCAAGTACGGGTACGGGTATTAAACGGCAATGACACGTTCGGGTTTTAAACGGTAAAACACGGGAAAAGTACAAAGAGTTAAAAATAATAATAAATAATTTAATATATATATATATATTTATATATATATATAAATATAATACTAACTACTAATCATTTAACTCATAATTTAAGTATACACAGTTGCAAAACAAAGGCAACCACACAAGATTTAAACCACAGATGCAAAGGATAAGGAGGAATACCCCTCCCCAATATGTACATAAACTGATTAACTCATATACCCCTAGATATGAAGCTTCCAAAAACATCACAAGATGGTTTACACATTAAAAGATTTCTGCGTATGAAAAATGGGTGACTCTTGGGTAGAATTGAAGGTAGTCTCTTCTAGTCCTACCTAAGGAGATAAAATAGACATTGAAGGGGAATAACCTGAGAGAGAGAGAGAGAGACTTATCATTGCCGGAGAGAAGTTCCACTAGAGACCAGCCGAGTGAGAGACGAGAGAGTTGAGACTAGAGTGAGAGACGAGGTATTGACGTTTTGCCCTAACACATCGTCTTGTAACTCTTAAAACATGTTTTAACCCTTTTTTTTTTTTTGTTAAAAAAAGTTTTAAGCGCGTATAAAACGGAGTACGCGTTTAAAACGTATTTTAAAGTTTAAAAAGGCAAACACGTTTAAAACGGCGACCCCCTCTAAAAGTTTTAAACGCGTTTTAAACGGGTACTTTGCGACTATGGTCCCAATCCCAGGGCGGGGCGGATTTATCAAAAGCCTTCTTAACCCGTCCCTCTCCCGTCCCGTTAAGCACTAGTCGGGGCGAGGGCGGGGGGATATTTCATGTTATAAGTTACTATATTGAGGTAATTTTATGATTAATATAAGGGTAAAATAGTACTTTTATATTATAAATGGGGGCAGGACGGCTTAAACTCATTCATGTCCCGAACCTGAGTCGTGTTTAACCTTCCATTCCCAAACCCACCCCTACCTCGTTTAAGAGCGCCTCAAACCCATCCCAATGGGTCGGGGCGGGTGACCTGATTAACCTGACCAGTTGTCATCCCAAATCGGGTTATAAGACATTTTTGTGGAGGCCCACAAACACAAAGCCTTATTTTCTTGCTCTTTACATAAAAGGAGAGTGGAACTAGTACTCCTATGCCATAAAACAATTATTTTTATTAGTGGTGGGCTTTACTAAAGAGCTCTGTCTTATAAGGTCTAGTGTTTGCTCGTGCCTTAAAATAATTAGGGTTGTTAATGGGTCGAGGTTTATACAGGCCTAACTCTTACTTTTAGGGTTTGGCTCAAGCCCCCCTCAGGGTCTATGTTGGGGTTTGGCTGGGGCTAGGTCTAAGCTTGAAAAAAATATAAATAATTTTTTTTTATCAAAACACTAATCATTTTTTTTCTTTCTAAACTACAGTCGAGAGTGATAACAAAGATGAAAGAGTAACAAAAAATAAAACGGAGATTGATTAGATAATTAGAATTAAAGACTCTCAATGGTTGGTTGTGGGTGGGCTGGGCTAGGGGTTGGATTGTACCGGGCACCCTCACATGAGGACCAAATTAACAACCCTAAAATCAATTCAACTTTTATGGTTTTAAAATAAGAGATTAACTATGAACAAAAGCTCCGGTTGAAGAGATAACTGGAGCAACCCAAAAAAATGCCTAATACAGGTGTAGAACTCTATAACAAACCAACAATCATGTATATTACTTGTTAATGCTTGAACAAGTATAAAAACATATTTTTTTCACCTCTTTTATTAAGAGGTATCACAAATTTTACAAGAGTTAATAGATGGAAATAACCATAAATCAATTTGGTACCATGTATAAATCTGTATAAATCTTTAGAAGTTACCTTTTGTAAGTGTAAACCAAACGTAAATTTGACTTTCGAGTTTTTAAAAGTCAATTTTCAAAAGTTGTTGCATTGTTCAGTTGTGGGTGTTATCTGGGGTACTTTCTATCTCGGTTAGGGGTGGACTGGGTCTTCCTTTCTTCATTTCGGAACTTCATATCCTGCTAGTTTCTGGCTAGTGCAGATGATGCCAAGAGGGCAAACTAATTGATACTCCCTGGAGCCATCTCATAGGTCATTTGGTAGGAGAGAAATAGGAGTCTTTGAAAACGCCCACTCTTATTCACATATTCAGGCTCGTATCCGACTACTTCTTATGGGTTGGATCTCCACTCGGAATGGTGGAGTGAATTTGGACTCCGTGTTGGGCTGATACATACCATATTTCAGGATATCACATGCTACCATGCTATTTTTCAATTTACGTTGTAGCAAACTCTTATCTTTGCTTTCTTGTATCCGCTCATCTTCATATATATATATATATATATATATATATGTGTTTTTGGTTACCGATAAAAAAAAAAGTCAATTTTCGAACGTGCAAACCAAACGCTATTTTCTCATTCAAATGACTCTGCCAGACTTCCTCAAGAGTTACCTCGCAGGAAGCATTTCTTTTCTTTGGGAAGTCTATCCAAACGAGGCCTAAGCTTCTTAACTCTTGGTGTGATATTAGGGAGGATTTTGATCAGTTGGAGTTGGCTACGCCACCCTTTTATTCTCTTCTTAGGGTTTGTGTGATTGCTTGTTAGTGTCTTTGCTAGTTGTATTTTCTTGTATTTTAGCTAGTTCATTTTCATATGAACCTCCCCTGTACATACTATCTTAGTAGTTTTCTTCTACTATTAATAGTACAAGAAATTTTTACAATCCATTTTAAAAAAAATAGACGTTGCTATCCACGTATTAAATGATTTAATTAGATATTGGTGTATTTAATAAGAGTCTTTTTTGGTAATTTGAATTTTAGTGCTTTTACTAAGTAGGACCCACTACAAAAGTTAGTAATAAGTGTTTCTCCCTATTTTGAGGTTATTATTACTAGTAAGGACTCCCAATTAGTAGACTTTTTCTAGAGATAATTACTAATCAAAACAAAATGGCTATTAATAAGGACTCTCTTCTGTTGGCATATATCATTCTATCAGTCAATTCTACTACTAAAAGTACAAGGATTTAGACATTACTAACCTTATTTTATAAAATAATTTAAGACATTGTTATATTAATGTGTCTAGTAAAATAATTTTAGATAGTATGTATCTACACACAGTATCTTAATATGATTAGAATTAAACTACTAATTACCTCTTTGCATGAGCGGAGGCGGGGGCGGGGGCGGGGGCAGGTTTAGTATAGTATAATGTATGTATAATATTTTTTAAATACATATTATCTAAATTTTGTATATAGTGCCCCCCAAAAAAATATTGTAAATTCTTTTATATGTATAATATAAAAGAATTGATTCTTTATGTGTCCCTTTTAACCCTAGTTAAGATTTTTTAACTTAGGAGTTAATTTTTTTTAAAATAAAAACCAAGGATAGATGTATAAATAGTAGGGGTGAGTGAATCTTAACCAAAGTTAATGAGTTTAAAAGGGACATGTGCCAAGCAGGGGAGGCGCTCGTTCCACGGAACACGCATCGGAAAAAACAATGTCTATAATATAAAAATTAAAGTATATAAAAATATAGTAATTTTAGAGTAGTGATTAGACCACCCCAAATTTGACTACATAATCAAACGCCTTCCCATTTCATCCCATTTAACTATGGTTAAGCTTAACCAATTTAAAGTTATTATTATTTTTATTCTAAAAACCAAGGTTAAATGGATGAACCCTAGGGGTGAGTGAACCTTAACCACAGTTAGTGCGTATTATAAAGGTGGGCAAAACCAATGAAGAACGGCATTTCGTTACATAGTGGAAATGTGCGGTAAGTTAAGCCTTTTTTAAATTTTATTTATATAATGACTATCAAAAGGGAGGGCTCGTGTTTTTCTTATTACTAGACCCCTTTTTGGAATGCAACATTAACGAATTTTATGACACGATCACACAATGTACCCAGTACTCAAAAAAAAAAAATCGGGGGCTACACCCCAAAGCCCCATACCCTAATCCCATTAATTTTTTTGATATATGTACTTTGGCCCCCCCAATGAAAAATAGCTCTGCCCCTGCCTCTTTTATATAAAACTCTTTACACCCTTTCCTCTTTTACGGTCTCTCTTTTCTCACCCACTTCCCCTGAAGCCACACATCAGAATCGACTTCACCCTTTTCCTCGGTTCCTCTTACTCATCTTTTCCTTCCTTCCTCGATTGTTGTTGTCAAAAAGTTATCATTTAAATATTGTTTCTCTTTTCTTCCAATTCGATTTATATGGATTTTCTATATTTTATGTTCTTCAGTTTAATTAGAATACGCTGTTTTTCTTTTTCATAGAATTTCGACTTGGACTTGAAGGAATCCACATTTAATGGTGAGTTCACATGGGAACCCAGGAGATTTGAAGGATAACTTGTACCCAACACAAAATTTCTTGGAACTACATATAATAAAAATGACTTGGAATGAGAGTACCCAAACATTAAACTACTGGCTACATGCTCAACCCATACGGAAAAAAAAAGAAGCTTAAACTAATGAAAATGAGAAAACATCTTTAGATAGGTTCCATGTTCAGTTATATTTGTAGAGACCTTAGAAAGAGAATTCTTGAAGTTATCCACTAGTTCTATCAGAAAACCAAGTCCAATAGGACCGAAGCATACCTTTCAATGTAGAGGTCTACAAGTGGCCAAGCAATAGTTTGAACAATGAATACGATAGTACACACATTCATGCATATATACTGAAAATGAAATAGGTTGTCTCTAAGAAACCCAAACTGAATTCAATATAATGTTATTCACATTTTTTCATTGAGAAAAAACATAAATTCTTGGAATATTGGAAATAGGAAACCAAATACAACATGATTCAACTGATCTATATACTGGTATAGGAAAAGTACTTAGAAAACTTAAACAAGCTATTTTTGAGGCACATGATGACTGACAATGAACATTGTACTTATTCAGCCCAAATTGCACAGCTATACTTCTTTGATGTTCTAAAAAACTGCATAGAAGTTCTCACTGGATGGCAGCTTCTTTGTGCTGCTGAAAAGTATCTCTGTAATGCATGTTATAATGGGTATTGTTATGTAATTATTAATCCCATAATTAATATATATAACTGTTGTACAAGGATAATCTCCAGTATTAAGTGTGGTTCACTTCCTGAAAAGTATTTCCATGTTGGCATGGTGTCAAAAAATCGACTTAATTCTGCCGAAGTTGACCGAATTGAGTCAACTTCCATGGTGTCCGAAGCGAAATGCACTTGTATTTTAAAAATACCGGACTTCGTGGTAAACTTTGGCGAATTTTGATAACCTTCAATAAACTTCGACTGAAAAAGAAAAAAAGTGTTGACAAAATACTAAATTTTGGTGGAAGTTAACCGAAGTGTATAGAAAAAGTCGGCAAATTGAAGAGCTTTTAAATTTTAACTTAAAAAGGTAATGCTAGTTTCACTCGCTTTAAACTTACTTTCTTCATAAGGAAAGGCATGTCCCTAGCAATAACCTTATTATAAATATAATTAGCTTTAAAAGAGAATGTTTCTATCATTAAGCTTATTATAAATAATAATTTTATTATTAGAGTGTGATTAGCATTAACCTTATTATACATTATAATTTTATTATTTTCATAATTTTGTTATTAGTATATTATGCTCATAAGAGCTTTTTAGTAATATTAAATAATTAAATAATTATTTAATTGTATTTCATAAATTAAAAATTATTTAACTACCCATCTCCGCTTCACATATTGATTCAGTCCTGTAAAAACATTGAGCTCTTCAATTGCAGAGTAAAATAGGTTTAGAAACTAAATTGAATTTCAATTATTTATCAACTTTAATGTGCATTTGAAAGTTTTTCAGGTTTTCAAAAAAATGAACATGGATAATCATTGAAAAATAAAGAGAATACATAAACCCTTCACCTGACAAAGGGGATAAAATATAGTTAAAAAATTTGACAATATAGAGAAATATCAAAAAGAAATTACAGCTCAGACAAGCAGACAACGTGTGTCACTTAACATGATTCTCACATTTGAGTACTACATGCTTGCATCAGTAATATAATAAATTCTAAATGTGTATTTATGCTCAAGTTCTGAATTTTTAAAGTTACAACTTAGATTTCCAATGTTTCCTTAAAGTTTCTTAGACTTTTTTTTATTTTTTACATAACTTCCTTGGACTTTCTTAAACTTCCTCAAAATGTGTCAGCCTCCTTAGTGACCGAAGTTTATACCGAAATTGAAGTTTAATACCTTGCGTGCCGGACATACCTATTACCTATGTTCTCCTCGCACGTCTCCTCTTTTTCAACAAGCCGTACACTTCTCAGACCATAAATTTGTAGATGTTATATTCTCTTTAGATTAAGTTTTAGGTCTGATTACCATTTTTCTTCAAATTTCATCTGTACTTCTAAATCAAAGAAAAATGGTATGCCTTGAAGAGAAATAGCAGGTTGATGTTATAATTTTCTTCCTTTAACCACAATATTTTAACCTCTGAGCTATTTTGTTAAGATGGCTTGAAAACTAAATACTTGCTTCTACTTAAACAAGATAGCTAATTATTCGTTTTCAATCAAATAGCATTTTTATGCCTTGTTTCTTTTCCTATTCGATTGTGGTGTTCTATCTAAGGTTGGATGCTATAACCAGATATTAACAAAAAAGTTGTATTACGAAAGCAAATATCCTTGATGTTCTATCCAAGGAGTTGTCGGGCACATATGCAGGCTTAATTATTGAGGTTAAGGCTCCAAGGCTTGATTGGTTTACTATTGAATTTTACAGATCTTGTTGGAAGATTGTGGGGAAGGACTTCTTAGAAGTGATGCAAGAGCTAATCCATTCGGGATCCTTTGATAGGGCGCTCAATAACACGTTTGCGGTCTTAATCCCAAAAAAGGAAGGTGCTTCGGACCTAAAGGATTTTCGACCAATTAGTCTAGTTGGAAGTGTCTACAAAATTCTGTCAAAGGTCTTAGCAGTCTGACTAAGATGGTAATGGACTACATCATTTTGCCAAAACTAGGCGCATTTGTGCGCGGTAAACAAATCTTAGATGAGATTTTGATTGCCAATTAATGTATAGATGAGCGCCTCCAGTCGAGGGTGCTAGACATTTTATGTAAAGTCGATTTGGAGAACGCATACGATCATGTAAATTGGGAGCTCTTGGACTATGTGCTTGGCAGGATGGGGTTTGCCATAAAATGACGACACTGGATGAAATCGTGTATTTCCACTGTATCCTTTTTCATTCTCATTAATTTTAGTCCGAATGGCTATTTTCAGAGCTCTAGGGGCTTGAGACAAGGAGACCCCCTGCGTCTCTATTCCTGTAATTGTCTTGGGGGCCTTGAGTTGAATGTTATCCTGAGTCGATGACCCTGTTTTCGATGGCTACTCAATATGCAAGGATCACTTGTGCATATCTCATCTTCAAATTGCGGATGATACCCTAATCTTTTGTGGAGCCTCGTGTCAGAATTTGTTAGCGCTCAGATGTTTAATCAGATGCTTTGAAGTTGTCCTAGGGCTAAGGGTAAACTTAGCAAAGTCGGAAATAGTAATGGTTGGCAAAGTGGGGGATGTAGATGTTTTAGCCTCATGTCTAGGATGTAAAGTGGGGTTCCTGCCATCCGTCTACCTTGGGATGCCATTGGGCGCGGGTTTTAAAGCCAAGTCGGTATGAGTACCAGTGTTGGAGAGGTTTGTCAATCGCTTATCTCGCAATGTTGATCCAAATGAGGGAAACTAACTCTGATTAAGAGTGTCCTTAGTAGCCTTCCAACATACTTCATGTCCACTTTTACCATCCCTCGGTCGGTCACCTCTTCCCTTGAAAAGTTGCAACAGGATTTCTTATGGAATGGGAAAGACGACAATTTTAGATACCACCTGGTCGCCTAGGATCGAATATGTCACCCAAAGAGTTGTGGGGGTCTGAATATGAAGTCCTTAGTCCTTGACAATAAGGCTTTGTTAGGAAAATGGGTCTGGAGGCTCGGAGAGGATCGATGGTGTTTATGGAATTCTGTCATAATGGCCATAGATGGTGAGGTATCCTGTTGGGTTCCGCGGGGTGCACTTGTACACCCCAAGCAAGCCCATAGTCACAAAGTTGAAGTTCGGCTACGAAAGGCAGTGTATCAGTGGCTCCAAAATGTTGGAGAAATTTCCAAAAAATAGAATAGAAGAGAACAGTAAAACAGAGAAGATAAAGACAAAACAACAGATTGAATCCAGATGCTACTGTCTTTAAACCTAAATTCGTCCTCATTCAAGTTACCAAAAGGGTTTAACAAAGTATGTTCCAGGATACAACGAACACAGCCCAAAAATTGTTTAACAGGTTTCAATTTGCTGTATTGAGACCCTATTCTAGAACACAATATACTTCCAGAATTCTCAAACAGAGAGAGAAGATAGTCAGAAAGAGCATTTGAATTCGTTGTATTAAACTCTGGGAAGACAGTAAGACACTCATTTTATGGAGCTTAAGGCACCCTTTTGAAAGGTTGCCAGAGTCCCAACAGTCTAATAGCAACAACGTTATTTTTAAATTTTGTTATGGACTTCTTTAAAAATGATTTAAATGTGCAGGAGCAAAAATATTTTTCTATTTTACATATAACCCAGCCCGGCCCAGTGCGGTGTGCGTTTGGTAATTTGGGCATAGCAAGGTCACAAGGGACATAGCGGGGATAGGTAACAAATTCCAATGCCCCTTGAAGGCCCAAGCCTTCTTCCAACTCTACTATTAATTTACTTGAAAAAGTTTTAATAGATTTCTAATGCGAGACTATTCAAAACATATTGAAAACTCCACTGACAATAAATGCAAAGATATCTTTTAAACTATCCAACACAACCCATCCTGCCGAGGATAGACACCTGTCCTACATCCCAAGATGGCCCATTCGCGAAGTGTACATGTCCTCCTATAGTTAGCTACTTTATGAAAGAAGCGAGTATTGCGGTCCCCTTCCTTCAGCCATTGCACCCTAGATTTTTGCTTCAAACTAATCTCTTAGCGATTCAGGAGATCTAGGAATTCCTTTTTCAGGCTTACGCGTGTCCACTTATCAGATAGGGTAGGGAACCCTTTGCCTCTTTGAGCTCAAGCCTAGTGATAACCTCTAGGATTATCTTTGTATTCTTAGATATAATGCATAAGACCTCTCTATTCCAAGTTTTTTAGCCTGCCCTTTAGAGCTTTCAATTTCAGGCCAAACCTTGCACTAGCTAAAGATTTCTATAGCTTTCTGCTTCTAAAAGAGGAAGCAGAATTTGTGATGATCCCTACATTTTAGAAAATCTAGAAGACTCATGTTCCTTCTAAGTTTCAAGCTTTTACATGGGCACAATCTTGGATAAGATTTTGACTCTTGATCTCCTTCAAAACAAGGGAATGCAACTTTCAATGTTTTCCAAAACTCGACTGTGAATCGAACCGTAAAAGGGACCGATTCACGATCTGGCGGTTCAATTAGACGGTTCGGTGGTCCAACCGTGATGTCAGTATAACTTCAAAAATAGATTTATAATATCATATAAATAATAGTGTAAATGATCATTAAATAATAGTGTAAATAATCATTAAACCGGATAATAAGTCCACTTAACTAACAAACTGAATAATCATGGGTTTAGTTCCATCCACCCATTAAATCTAGTCCTAACTCTCTATTTGTACCTTACAAATGGTCCCTAACTCAATATGATTCAAAAAAAACTAACGTGAATATTGTTAGGCATATACTCATGCGTAAAACATTACCTTTCAAAATGTTATATTAACAGTAAATGATGGAAAACAAAACAAGTCACAAACCCAATTTCATTCATTGAGTCAGTTAGACGCATCTTGGCAAAGGTTGGCTCCTTCTAGTGGAGATCCATCTCCCCCTCTCTTCCTACGGTACAGCTCATTCGTTTTCGTTAAGAGTGGGTGGTTTTCCAAACTCAGATTCACTGGGGGCCCTCCTGGGTCAGTTCTGGCATGGTGAACCATGCATTCATGAATTTCAGGGAGCTTAAGAATGCGTGGAGCAACCTTCGGGTGCTGCATTGCCATCTTGTTTTGAGGAAGCAAAAGCAGGAGCAAATGAAAAGAACCAGTTGGGCATCTAGGAATGTTCTGAAAACAATCTAGAATATTTGCATCCAGCACTCATTGTAAAGGACACAAAAGGCTTAGCGATTCATTTGACGGTGTCAAGTACGTACGGCTGCCACGGCTGCCAACAGAGTGAATTTTGAGCGGATAGAGCCATAGAGGTACTTCCGAATTCGTATTTGTTTACATATCCGACTATCTGAATTCGAATAAATATCCGACGGATAATGAAATGTGGTATTTGTATCCGACTCCGATTAAAATATTCGAATTTGGATAATATCTTCATTATCCAATTATTTAAAAAAATTAAAAGAAAGAAAAATGCTAAAAAAATATTTAAAATATTAATTTTAATTTTAAAATAAAAATTTAATAATTTATCTTTATTTATATTAAAAAAAAATTTTAATGCCTTAAATTATATAAAAAGTATATATGTATAAGGTTATTTTAGTTTTGTAAACTTATATATATATTAAGTATATATATAATACTATATTATATAATCGACTCGATATTTTTTGAATCGGATATACCAATCGATATTCGTATCCGATTATAAATTGAAAGTAAAATAAGTTGTTTTCATTTTCATATTCATTGAATGCTTTTACTTGAAGATAAGCATATGGAAGTAGCTTTTTGCAAGTGCCAACCAAACGTGTTTTGTATCCGGAATGACTTTTGTAGACTTCTTCAGGACTTACTTCCTCCAAAGTAACTCTTGAAGAAGTTTTCTTCTCCTCGGAGATGTTTATCCAAACAACACCTAAGTGTTATCTTGTGATATACCTCTTTTTATATGTTTATTATCATATAAAACTCATTTATGTGAACATTTGGCTTTATAGTTTCAAACAGTATATGCTACTTCACGTGATTCTTATACTAGATACTATGCATGCATTTATTTTGTTCTGTAATGAGTTATTGATGTGTATTTATACTTAATTATTCATTCCCTAAATTTTTATCTTACATTTTCAATGTTTCCCTGATATTTCTTGCATTTTCTTAATTTTTACAGTGTCTCCTTGGACTTCTTCCTTAAGCTTCCTTGAAACATTTCTATTTCCCTAGTAACCGGAGTTTACACTGACAAAGACTAAGAGCCTAAATCACGGAACCAAAACAACACTCCAATTTTTTTTTAAAAAAATTCTCATAAGAAGTTATTGACAGCATTTCCGTCTGATAACATCGAAAAATAGGATTATAAGGAAAAGAAAGCCCTTGGATTAGTGTGCAGCAGTGGGGCCTCTTTGCGTTTGGTTACCACACAATAGTAAGATGCAAAAAACTAAAATTCTTTGCAGCTTGTAACACGCTCTTCTTTAGTAAGAGCTCCATAAATAATACATATGGCATCCATATCTGCTAAGCTCCAACCATTTGAATAGATTTTCATAATAAGCAAAAAATTGATTGGAAATACAATAATGAATATTGGAAAGGACGAGAATTTGAAGGGAGATTTCCAATGTCATCCAATTACAACCCATGTTTTAAAACATGAAGGCGTGAGGCGAGGCGTAAGGACCTCAAATGCGCCTCACAAGAAAACATCATGCTCTCTCATCTTAACAAATAAATAAAATATATGAAAAATAAAATATATAAAATTCAAAACCGATCAAAAATAAATAAAATATATGAAAAATTGTTTGTATTTGTGTACATTGTGTGTGTTCGTGTGGGCGCATGGGTACACATAAGAAATACTATACAAATTAGTTGAAACAAATAACAAACTCGGTAGTGGCTACAAACCTAATTTTAGTTAATTTATGACACGTACGCAATAGGCATAAAACGAGCTTCAAGGCATGAGGCGTGAGCCTCATGTGAGACTCATGAAGTTTAAGCCTCATGATTGAGCCTCAAGGTATTTTCCTTAAGCCTTGCCCCAAGGCGAGCCTCGAAGCGTAAGCCTCACAGGCTTTTTAAAACACTGATTACAAATAAATATGGCCACTCTCCTTTATGGGCAGCACCAATAGGCTCTAGCCAACAAATATTCACTAGACAAGTGATATTTTATTTTATTTTTTGATTGGTCACTAGACAAGTGATATTCACTCTCATGGTCAGACCTCCTAATAGAATAAATAGCTTCACGAAACACAATCCCCCTAAAATTTCCTTCCCCTACATATACCCTTCGACAAAAACACTAGTCATATCAAATGATATTCTTTTTTCCTTAGAAGAACTTGCAACTGTATAGCATCAGGTTTTTGGAACTTATATCTCTTGATTCCATTCCTGATCCTATCATCAAGTATGAAGTATGAAATATTTGGATTTCTACCAGTCTCTTCCCTGAACAAAGCTTAAACCAAAAGTCGCTCAACAGCTATTTGAAGAAGAAATGGATGATCCCTAAAGGATTCTTAATGATAGTTGAAGGTATGAGCATCCAATTTTTTTACTTCACCCCTTGAATAGCCAAGACAAACCAAACAATACACATGACATTATCCCTCCTCGAGAAAAAAAGAAGAAAAAAATCCATATTACCGAATCCAATATCTAGATGTAGCACCAAGATAATTTTTTCCTGATTAACCTCTATATAGCTTGCACCAGAAATACGTGTGAAAGGATGATCAGAATGATGCCAAAGCAATCAAAGGACTCTGAAATCAGTCAAAGAAACCAGAATTCTAAGCAAATCCAGAAAACGTCGTTAAAACCTCCAAACAAAAAACCAAATCCTATAAAGTCTAAACACATTAGAAGCTTAAACAAAACAAAAAATTGCACACTAATTTAATGAAATACGTACCTTAAACGATGCTTTCAGCCGCCTCTCCGGATGCCGGTCTACAGGAAGATTATCAGCAACTGCCATCCGTGAAATCGCATCTTCGACCGAGTGAGCCTCAATGAGAGAATCTTCCCGATTTGTGTTAGAAACAAGAACCATTCGCTCATACTCCTCTTCATCTGCTGTGCGAACTTGCCGTTTCTTCGTCTCCTCGGCGCGCCGAAGGATCTGAAGCTGCTCCTCCTCGCGGCGGCGCTGAAGCTCAGCTTCGGTGACTTTGGGGACAGGGATGGAGACTCGGTTTTCCTTCTTATCTGGTTTTTTCCCTGCTTTCTCAAGCTCTTTCTCTTCGAGTTCGGCGAGCCTGCGGGCCTCAGCCTTGCGGGCGGCGGCTTCAGCGCGCTTCGAGGCCTCGTCCTCGCGCTTCTTGGCGGCTCGAGACTTGTTGCCCTCGGCTTCTCTCCAGTACTGGTCTTCCTTATCGCGAGATTCTCGATCTTTGCGCTCCGTCTCTGTGGCGTTCTTTCGTGCCCTAGCTTCCTCGGCCTTGCTGTTCGTTCCCATCTTCTTCGGCATCTTTCCTCTCTCTCTCTCTAACCGCACTTAGGCCTCTGAACTTAACTTATTGAGAGTCTGATGAGGTTTTGAACTTGTTAAAAGGATCTGTAAAATATGGCTCTGTGTTGTGGGGAAGATGATTGACTCACACGTACCAAATATGAGATCGCTTTGGTGGTTCAGACTTCAGAGGCCAGAGCCCTCCCATACGCCTCCCTTTTGTTGGTAGAAAGTGTATTCGTACTCGAGTCCTTGGGTTGATATATATTATATATATATATATATATATATATATAAAAAAAAGCACCTCATTTTTATACCTCTTCCTTAATCATGATTAAGGTTTTTTAACCACAGTTACCCCTCAACCGAGTCCTCTTAATCCTAGTCAAATCCTAAGACCAAACCCTAGGTAAACCCTACCTAACCCTAGGCCTAAACCCTAGTCAAATCTTGGCCTAATCCTAGTTAAATTCTAGGACTTAACCTTAGTTAAACCTTAACCTTAGGTAAACCCTAGTTAAACCCTAACCCTAGGTAGACCCTAGTCAACTTTAGGACTTAGCCCTAGCCTAACCCTAAGCCTTTAGAGCCTGAACTCTTAAGTCTAAGACCCCTAAGGCCTAAACCCTCGGTTTTGGCCCAAGTGACCCAAAAAAAATTCAAACCCAACCCCCCGCTATTAGGCCAGGCCCCTATTGGGTAAAGACCAAAATTGACGGTAATGTATTTACCGACATTTTAGTTTTGGCCTAATAGGGGCATTGCAGTAGTTATTCTACTGTCATTACCTAGTTTCGTGTTCAGCAGTACAACCACCCTCCTGCGTGCTCCGACATGCTTCTGGCACTCATCTCCGCCCTCCTGCGCCTTCGTCTACCCTGATATTAATACCAGGGGTTGTCCTCAATCCCTTGACTATAAATGGTAGAGCTCCCCCCACCTTCTCCTCAAGGGTTGAACCCCACTCCAAATCCCTAGCACAAAGCCCTCTCCTTCAAGCTTCCTTAGGCATTCCCAGTAGCTTCAGGTCACCCCAGGGATAACCTCAACCCTTCTCTCTCAATCTCAATGTAGTGCCACAACGAGCCACCACCACTGTCAGCAGCCACCACCGCCTGAGAAGAGTAGCAGCAGGGTAGGGCCTCCCCCTACCCCTTGGTCATTTACATTTCATCTTGTGAGCCCTTGGTTCTTTTAAGGGAGGATCTTTTGTGTGTTTTGTAGAAAACCTACGTTAAGGAGGGCTCCCCCACCTTCTTCATAGGTGTGGGGAACCTCTCACGGGTATATCATCACCTCAGGCAGGCCTCAAGGCATCTAGGGGTCCCTCAGACCATGAGGGAACCCCTGAAACCATCACAGTAGCAGTCTCGTAGGGTAAAACCCATTTCTGGACAAATCCAGGAATGATGGTAAACACAGTACCGCCATTCCTGGTGTATTCTATTTCAGCCACTGTGACCCCCACTTGAGCAAGCCCTAGTCCATTTCCAGGGCCTGGGCTAGAATCCTGAGACTCCCCTAAACCTAACCTGGTCCTCCCAAGTTCACCTCACCACGTTAACCATGGTTAAAATAGAAAAAGATTAAAATTGTGCATAATGACGGTAGTTATTCTACCGCCATTTTTTGAACTTCTGTTGTAGGCACTATGGGCCCACTTTGGAGCCCAATCCAAGGCCCACCACAGGCCCAGGACACATGACATACTCCCTTGACCTTACCTGAGGCTCAGTAACCCCTGGGGTTAAGCCTTAACCCTTGCTTATGATCAGCAAAACCATTCTCAGCAAAACTGAGAATGGCGGTAATGCATTTATCGTCATTCTCATTATTTGTTTAATGAGTTTTTGCATAAGCCTAAGCCTGGTAGGAGACTATTCTAGGCCATGTCTAGCCCTCTGAGCCCATTTCAGACCTGCCTCAGCCTTAACCACGGGTTAACCCAACCTTGGTTAAAATTTATCCACGGTTAGTTGATCTAACCATGAGAAAAAAATTCCCAAAATTTCCTAAAAATCCCAAATAAACTGAAAATGCAAGAAATAACAGAATCCATACTCTAGACCCTGTCTAACCACGGTTAAATAGATTAACCATGGTTAAACTCCCTTTTAACCATTGTTACAACTTAATTTAATCCAAATTAATGGACATAAAATCAAGAGTAAAAATAATATACTTGCAAGTGCACAAGTGACACAGTTGATGTATCTGGTGAGCACAGGGTCGAATCCACAGGGATTGACTATTGTGCAACAAGAATTAAGGAAACGAAATCTAAAGAGAAGAGAAATTTAAAATCGGTTTTCCACTCAATGAGAATGGAGCAAAAATCACTGATAACTGTAAAGCAATGAAAAAGAGGTTTAAGGCTTCAGGAAAATCCACTTATCCTTCCTTATGCTTAGATTTGGATGAAAACACATCTAGAATTAAATAAAGATTTAAAATCTAGATGGAAAATTATACGATAAAACCACTGACCATTAACTTCAATTGAATAATTAGAGAAATTTGAAGAGTACTTTGTATCTAACTCACAGGGGATCCAAGCATTCCATATATCAGTAGATCATATGAAATCAAAGAGCATATAGAGAATAACAATTAACCAAAATAAGAACTATTCAATTAAAATTAATGATCAAACCATCCACATAAATCGGAAAAAGGTTTCAAATCCCTAACCTTAGAAAGGTGTTTAGCCCACCATGATTTGAGTTGTCATCCTCCTTAATGGTGTTCTAAACACTACAATAAAATAACTCAAAAACAAGCTAAAAGAAGAAGAGAGAAAAGATAATGAGAAAATATCAGAGAGCCCCAAAAGTCTCTCACTTTAGGTTTATATAAACTAAAGGGAAGAAGAGAAGGAAAAAAAACCAAAAGAGAAATTTCTAATTCCAAAATTCCAACCAAAATTGCACTTCCCTCCACTTGACGACATGTTTTGACCCCTTAAACGTCCGAATTAAGAGATCTTTGTGAAATACAATTTTGTTCCCCTTTAAGTCTTCTTTTCAAAACATCAAACCTTACTTTAATCCAAATTTTGAGTCAAAAGTTATGTCCAAATTAGTAAGTACTGTCCAGATTAGGCAGGAATCCGGGAAATCCTCATTCTTTGTTTGGGATTGGTTGCTAAATAATAGCACTCCTCTAGCCATCCACGAAATTTCTTGCTTTTCTTGTAGATTTAGTTGACCTCCATTAAGCTCCTTGCTTGAATTCCAAAATCCACTCAAAATAAAGAGTTCTTGTGACCAAAATAGGCTTTCTCCTTTTTTCTGAAATAGAAACATCAATATAGCACACTTCTTATTTCTAATTCAAGAGAGTTCCACAATTTTTATGCCAAAATCATATTAATCCATATCTTCCTAAGATTCTCCAGCCATGTTGTAGAATTTTTCTATACTTGGTCTTGGGCTTTGACTCTTTTAGATCTTTGAGTTGAACATGGGCTATTTGAAACTTTGGACTTCTTGAATCCCGAGAGTAGTCTGGGGTTAGGATTCCTACAAAAAATAAATACACGTAATAAGTCTCTCTTAAAAATATTTTGCATACGGCCTTCCAAGACATGTATGAATACATGCAAATGTATCATGAAAATTAAGAGAAAGAGGACAACGCAATGGTGAAAAGAGAATACACCACTTTACGTATAAAAATGAAGATATAAACCAAAGACCTATGATAATGCTTATTTAAATGAGGATAATTAAACAAAATTAAGCACTTATCAACACCCCCCAACCAGCATTTTGCTAGTCCTCGAGCAAAAAAAAATGTGAAGAAGCAATATCAAAATATCATTATTTCAATTCCATGAGACAATCAGAAAACTTTCATTATGCATGACAACCAAGAAATTTTGAAAGAATCTCAGTTCATCTCTCAGTAGCATCACCCATCTGTGACAATGATTTCAACTCAGATTTAAGAGGCAGAATATAGTCAATCAATTAATCAGAATAATAACTATAAAGCATGACTGACAATCCTCCTTTTCAAAACAGATTTATCTTTTCAAAACAATTGAAGAAGAACAAAAATTACTCATAATAAACTTCTTTATGTTGCACATTCTAATCAAGACATCAAATTTAGAATTATTAGGGCACTGGTTTTCATTATATTTCAGCCATATATTCCAGCATTCTAAATAAAGTCCAAATCACTAAGTCACCATTTAGAAAATTTTGAGTGCATGTGCAATCTGACAAATATCCAAAGTATCGATTTCCTTAAGCAGAGCTAACTTTTTAATCACCACAGAATGGTCGGGTTAGCCTAAGGATCTGATTCAAAACTAAGCTAATCTGTCCAGGATCACAAAAGTTGTGGATATTCACCTTAATACCTCATGGGCTTTATCTGTGATATTCCAGTTTATTCACTTTTTTACAATGACGGCTTTCACCCAACTTGTTTTAACAAGATCATAGCGAAACAAACTGATATTTCAACATTGAGAGCACATTTTCAAATGTCCATATCCTTTTTCTTTCTTTCTTCTCTTCCTTTTTTTTCCTTTTTTTTTTTTCAAAGACCTGACAAGAGGTAGCCCTTTTCAAAGTACCTGGTCAAATTCACTGGTTTCTTTCCATGACTTCATCATAACCCAGTTCTGTTTTTCTTCTTACCAGCAAACCAAGTGAACAAGATAGTCATAGTTCATCAGACTTGGTTTCTCCATACATTCCAGACAATTATCAAGTCAACAACTACCAAATTCAACCTAGCTCCAGATATTGAGTCAGATGTGTAGTGAAAGTTCAAAAATTCAGCAATTTATAATTTTTACTAACTGAGAATTAGTAACAAAGACTTTTCATTTTAAACAGCTGGAATTGAGCTTCTTAAAGATTTTCACCGTGTGCCTTTATAATCCAAAATTTCATAGCTCAATAGATAAAAGGCAAGGAAGAAATAGACAGTAGTCAGGACAAAAACACAAATTTTTTATTTATTTTTTTTCTTAAAATTTTTTTTTTGTAAAGGAGGAATGTGATGGTCTACTATTAGCAGAGATTATCCCAACAATGAAGCACAGATCTATACCCCCCAACCTAAATCGAACATTGTCCTCAATGTTTCAAATAGAGATTTATATGAAATATAACATTGAAAGATCAAAAAGAGATAGGGTATGAAACATCATAGGGATATGAACTAATCAATCAAAGCAAGTAAAAAAAAACAAAAATGCATAATATACACAGAAGTTCTCCTCAAGTGAGAGAAATGATCAATCAGGATAAACGGGATCTTCCAGTGTTGTGGACTCAACATCTGGGGTGAAATTCTCTAAAAACGGTTTCAATCGTTGACCATTAACTTTAAAAACATTACCGTTTTCAGGATTCTCAATCTCGACAGTTCCATAAGGGTAAACAGTTTTCACAATGAAATGGTCTGTCCAACGAGATCGAAGTATACCAGGAAATAAATGCAAACGAGAATTATACAAATGAACTTTTTGAGAAGGCTCAAAAGATTTTCGAAGAATATGCTTATCATGAAAAACCTTCATTCTTTCCTTGTAAATTTTGGCACTCTCGTAAGCATCATTTCGAATTTCGTCCAACTCATCCAGTTGGAGTTTGCGAAGCGAGCTTGCTTTCTCCAAATCAAAATTGAGTGTCTTTATCGCCCAGTAAGCCTTGTGTTCCAATTCAACAGGCAAGTGACAAGCTCTTCCAAAGACAATTCGATATGGAGACATTCCAATCGGGGTTTTGAAAGCTGTACGGTAAGCCCATAGCGCATCGGTTAGTCGTAATGACCAATCCTTACGGTCTGGATTTACAGTTTTTTGTAAAATATGTTTAATCTCCCGATTTGATATCTTCACTTGTTCACTTGTTTGTGGGTGATAAGGGGTAGAAACTTTATGGGTTATCCCATATTTTTTCATCAAGGCCTCAAAAGGCCGATTACAGAAGTACGTACCCCCATCACTGATAATAGCTCGAGCTGTTCCAAACCTTGATAAAACATTTTCTTTTAAAAATCGTAAGACCGTTTTGTGGTCATTGGTTTTGCTTGGAACAACCTCGATCCATTTTGACACATAATCAACGGCTACTAAGATATAAAGATACCCAAAAGAAGGAGGGAATGGTCCCATGAAATCGATGCCCCAACAGTCAAAGACTTCAATAATCAAAATTGGGTTGAGAGGCATCATATTCTGACGGGAGATTCCTCCTAATTTTTGGCAACGCTCGCATGCTTTGCAAAACTCATGAGTGTCCTTAAAAAGAGTAGGCCAATAAAAACCGCATTGCAGAATTTTTGCGGTAGTCTTTTTGGCTGAAAAATGACCACCACATGCTTCAGAGTGACAAAAGGAGATGACATTCAGGTGTTCAGAATCAAACACACATCTCCTAATAATTTGATCAGAACAATATTTAAATAGATAAGGATCATCCCAGAAAAATCTACGTACCTCGGTCAAAAATTTCTTTTTATCTTGTTGTTTCCAATGAATAGGAAGGTTACCTGTAACAAGATAATTCGCAATATCCGCAAACCAAGGTAATTGGGAGACAGCAAAAAGTTGCTCATCGGGAAACGTGTCTTTGATCGGCATTGTCTCCAAGGAATCAGAGAGCACAAGACGGGATAAATGATCAGCCACTACATTTTCTACTCATTTTTTATCTTTAATTTCTAAGTCAAATTCCTGGAGTAGAAGGATCCACTTAAGGAGTCTTGGTTTAGCATCCTTCTTAGAAAGAAGGTACTTTAAAGCTGCATGGTCAGTGAATATAATAATTCGAGATCCAATCAAGTAAGATTGGAACTTGTCAAGTGCAAAGACTACGGCTAGGAGTTCTTTTTCGGTAGTAGAATAGTTCATCTGAGCACTGTTCAAGGTCCTACTTGCATAGTAAATGACACAAGGCTTCTTATCCTTGCGTTGCCCAAGCACGGCCCCAACCGCATAATCACTAGCATCACACATGATTTCAAATGGTAAACTCCAATCAGGTGGTTGCATTATAGGAGCAGAAGTCAACATGCCTTTCAGCTTTGCAAAAGCTTCCTGGCATGCTTTAGTCCACTCGAAGGAGTTTTCCTTTGATAGAAGGTTACACAATGGTCTAGATATTGCACTAAAGTCTTTAATAAACCTTCTGTAAAATCCTGCATGACCTAGAAAAGATCTAATGTCTTTAATGGTCTTTGGGGTGGGCAAATTGGCTATCAAATCAATTTTGGCTTTATCCACTTCGATTCCTTGGGAGGAGACAATGTGGCCAAGCACGATCCCTTTAGAGACCATAAAATGACACTTCTCCCAATTCAGAATGAGGTTTTTCTCCTCACATCTAATCAAAACATTCTTTAAATGAAACACACAATCATCAAGAGAATCACCAAACACAGAAAAATCATCCATAAACACTTCAAGAAAACGCTCTACCATATCGCTAAATATACTCAACATGCATCTTTGGAATGTGGCAGGAGCATTACACAACCCAAATGGCATCCTTCGATAAGCAAAAGTACCGAATGGACATGTAAAAGTGGTCTTTTCTTGATCCTCAGGTGCAATTTCTATCTGATTATAACCGGAGTACCCATCTAGGAAATAATAAAATTTATGACCAGCTACTCTTTCTAAAATTTGGTCCATGAAGGGCAACGGGAAATAGTCTTTCCTAGTCACTAAGTTCAACTTCCTATAGTCAATACACACTCGCCAACCAGTTGTGACTCTAGTTGGGATTAATTCATCATTAGCATTCTTGACTACAGTTATACCGGATTTCTTAGGTACCACTTGGGTAGGACTTACCCACTGACTATCAGAAATAGGGTATATGATCCCTACATCCAAAAGTTTTAGGACCTCTGCTCTAACCACATCTTTCATGTTGGGATTCAATCTGCGTTGCATCTCTCTAGATGGTTTAGCATTATCCTCCAAATATATCCTATGGGTACAAATTAAGGGACTGATTCCCTTAATATCAGCTATGGTCCACCCTATTGCACCTTTGTGTTCTCTAAGAACTTCAATTAATTTTTCTTCCTGAATCTCATTCAATTGTGAGGAGATGACCACTGGGAATGTCTCTACTTGTCCCAAAAATACATATTTGAGATCAGCTGGCAAAGGTTTCAACTCAAGCTTTGGTGTTTGGATACTTGACGGGAGGGGTAGGGTATCGCGAGGTGGCAATTCCTCAAAATGTGATCTCCACTTGTTAGTATCCAACACCGGAACAGATTCCAACAAAGAGTTTACAGAATTAATTAAAATGTCCTCATTAAAATCATTAAAATGTGTCAAACAAGCTTCTAGAGGATCCAAAAAAGAAGATTGAAAAAATTGGTCTTTCACAAGAGTTTCAATCAAGTTTACTCCATGCACATCATCATCATCATCCCCAGGTTGTTTGCAGATATTAAAAATATTTAATTCCAAAGTCATGTTGCCAAACGAGAGTTTCATGACATCATTCCTGCAATTGATCAAAGCATTTGAGTGCATGCATTCAACACAGGTTGTGTGTCCAAGACAATAAAATCAACAGGAAAGTAAAATTTGTCTACTTGGACTAACACATCCTCAACTACCCCTCTCGGTATTTTCACTGAACGGTCAGCAAGTTGGAGTGTTACCTTAGTGGGCTTTAGCTCACCAAGACCCAACTGCTCATACACCGAGTAGGGTAAGAGGTTAACACTAGCCCCAAGGTCAAGCAAAGCTTGCTCTATCCTGAAGTTCCCAATAATACAAGAAATTGTTGGGCATCCTGGATCTTTGTATTTGGGTGGGGTATTATGTTGAATGATTGCACTCACTTGTTCTGTTAAGAAAGCTTTCTTTTGTACATTAAGCCTACGCTTTACTGTACATAAATCTTTTAAGAATTTTGCATATGATGAAATTTTTTTGATAGCGTCTAACAAGGGGATGTTGATCTTTACCTGTTTGAAGATTTCTAATATATCAGCATTATGGACTAACTTTTGAGGAGGTTGTAACCTTTGAGGAAAATGAGCAGGTATCGGACATTGCAAAACCATATCAGATTTGAACTTAACAAGTTCATCATCACTCTTTGATTTTAAAGATTCCTCAGGTTTGTGAACCTTCTTTGGAATATCTTTATCAATTATTTTTTCATTTCGTAGAGTGGTAATGGACTTGATATGTTCCTCTTGGGAATCTGAAGAATTTGAATTACTTATCTCAAATTGACCTCTAGGATTTGGTTGAGGTTGAGCAGGAAATTTGCCCTTTTCTTGAAAGCTCAACGAAGAGGTCAACTCTTTGACAGAATTCTTCAGATCATTGATAGCTTGCATTGTCTGATTATTAATGTTTGTTTGACCTTGCATGAATTGTTGCAACGTCTCCTCAAGGGTCTTCTTATGTAGAGGCACATAAGGAGTATGAGTGGAAGGCCCCTGAGGAGGGTTGTTTGCAGTAGGACCATTTTTCCAACTAAAGTTGGGATGGTTCCTCCAACCAGGATTGTAAGTTTCCGAGTAGGGAGAAGAAAAAGGCCTTTTATAGGTGTTCATGACATTTGCTTGATCATGTAACACCTTTTGAAAAGCTGGGATTGTTGGACAATCCTGAGTTCGGTGTATATTAGTCTCGCATATGCCACAAACATCTTCCACTTTTTCAGTGGCCTTAATTGAGTTTACTTTCATAAGTTCCATGGCTTCTACTTTTCTGGTCAAACTGGCTATTTTGGCATTCACATCATTATTCTCTTCTTTCAGGAGGTACATACCTCCCTTAGTCATGACATTAGGCTTGGTCTTATCTGACCTCTCAGATCTATCAGTGTTATCCCAAGATTGGGCATTTTCAGCTAATTGGTCAAAATAATCCCAAGCCTCTTCGGAATCTTTATTTAGAAACTCACCATTGCACATCATCTCTACAAATTGGCGCATTTGAGAGGTTAAACCTTCATAGAAGAAACTAATGGTGCGCTATGTCTCGTAGCCATGATAGGGGCAAGTCAACAATAATTCTTTGAAACATTCCCAACATTGGAAAAAGTTTCATTCTCCTTTTGGGAGAAATTCATGATGTTCCTCCTAAGAGTATTAGTCTTATGGGTAGGGAAGAATTTTTTTAGAAACTCCCTGGTCAGTTCTTGTCATGTGCCAATGGATCTTGGCTTTAGAGAATTTAGTCAATTTTTGGTCTTCTCTTTTAAAGAGAAAGGGAACAATTTTAACCTAACCACATCATCACTAACATTTTGATTGCGCAAAGTTGCACAAACCTCATCAAATTCTTTCAAGTGTAGGTAAGGACTTTCTGAGTCTAAGCCATGGAACTTAGGAAGTAATTGAATCACTCCCGGTTTTAAGTCAAAAGTATTTGCATTAATGGGAAAAACCATACAAGATGGAGAACTCGTCCTTGTTGGTTGCAAATATTCACGCAAGGTCAGCATTGGTGGATTATTATGAACTCCATTATCCCCCTAATCACTTTCATTGTCAGTCATAGTGTCTGATGAATAAGAATGATCAGAATCTTCAAACAAGTTATTAGACAAGTCTTCAATTTCAAAGTCTGTTCTCCTCAAGCGGCTTGTGTGATCTCGATTCCACGTGATCATACAAATGAGAGAACTCAAAGGGAAAGTCAGGGATTCAAACAAGAATGCATGCACCTCCTATAAGTCTTCTATACGAACAAGCTAGCTAAAGGGGCGACAGACGAGGCACGTATACAGAGTATACGCCGAGCTTCCCCACTAGGTTGTAAGTTGACAGTAGATGTAAGATAAGTAGGAGAATAACGAGAGTGAAGGAGTGAGTTTACCAGAAGCGAAGAAATTTCTGAACTTAGGCAAAGCAATGTCTGTTTCCAAGTAGGCAAGCAATAGATGTACCTGTTTTACACGAGCAATATCAATCCGCTTAATTACCTACCGTGGGAGGGTGCACGGAATTCCAACCTTCCACCTATGTTATCTAATTCCTTCAAGCAAGTTAATTGACTTCCTACCGTGGGAGTGTGCACGGAATTCCAACCTTCCACTAAAAATAAAAATAAAAATAAAAATTCAGACTTTCTTTTTTTTCAATCAAGTTAAATAGCAAAAAAAAATAGAAGTTAGAAGTTAAGAGTTAGAAGTTAGAAGCAAGAAAGTAAAAGTTAGCAGTTAGAAGTTAGAAGTTAAGAGTTAAGAGTTAGACGCAAGAAAGTAAAAGTTAGCAGTTAGCAATTAGAAGTTAGAAGTTAAGAGTTAGAAGTTAGGAGCAAGAAAGTAAAAGTTAGATGTCAGGTGCAGAAAGTAAAAGTTAAGAGTTAGAATTAGAGGGAATGGGGAATGGGAGAATTTCGTAACCCGTGTTCTCGTCACACGTTGCAATCCCCGGCAACGGTGCCAAAAACTTGTTACAACTTAATTTAATCCAAATTAATGGACATAAAATCAAGAGTAAAAATAATATACTTGCAAGTGCACAAGTGACACAGTTGATGTATCTGGTGAGCACAGGGTCGAATCCACAGGGATTGACTATTGTGCAACAAGAATTAAGGAAACGAAATCTAAAGAGAAGAGAAACTTAAAATCAGTTTTCCACTTAATGAGAATGGAGCAAAAATCACTGATAACTGTAAAGCAATGAAAAAGAGGTCTAAGGCTTCAGGAAAATCCACCTATCCCTCCTTATGCTTAGATTTGGATGAAAACACATCTAGAATTAAATAAAGATTTAAAATCTAGATGGAAAATTATACGATAAAACCACTGACCATTAACTTCAATTGAATAATTAGAGAAATTTGAAGAGTACTTTGTATCTAACTCACAGGGGATCCAAGCATTCCATATATCAGTAGATCATATGAAATCAAAGAGCATATAGAGAATAACAATTAACCAAAATAAGAACTATTCAATTAAAATTAATGATCAAACCATTCACATCATCCACATAAATCGGAAAAAGGTTTCAAATCCCTAACCTTAGAAAGGTGTTTAGCCCACCATGATTGGAGTTGTCATCCTCCTTAATGGTGTTCTAAACACTACAATAAAATAACTCAAAAACAAGCTAAAAGAAGAAGAGAGAAAATATATGAGAAAATATCAGAGAGCCCCAAAAGTCTCTCACTTTAAGTTTATATAGACTAAAGGGAAGAAGAGAAGGGAAAAAAACCAAAAGAGAAATTTCTAATTCCAAAATTGCACTTCCCTCCACTTGACGACATGTTTTGACCCCTTAAACGTCAGAATTAGGAGATCTTTGTGAAATACAATTTTGTTCCCCTTTAAGTCTTCTTCCTAAAACATCAAACCTCGCTTTAATCCAAAGTTTGAGTCAAAAGTTATATCTAAATTAGTAAGTACTGTCCAGATTAGGCAGGAATCCGGGAAATCCTCATTCTTTGTTTGGGATTGGTTGATAAATATTAGCACTCCTCTAGCCATCCATGAAATTTCTTGCTTTTCTTGTAGATTTAGTTGACCTCCATTAAGCTCCTTGCTTGAATTCCAAAATCCACTCAAAATAAAGAGTTCTTGTGACCAAAATAGGCTTTCTCCTTTTTTCTGAAATAGAAACATCAATATAGCACACTTCTTCTTTCTAATTCAAGAGAGTTCCACCCTTTTTATGCCAAAATCATATTAATCCATATCTTCCTAAGATTCTCCAGCCATGTTGTAGAATCTTTTTATACTTGGTCTTGGGCTTTGCTCTTGGGCTTTGACTCTTTTAGATCTTTGAGTTGAACATGGGCTATTTGAAACTTTGGACTTCTTGAATCCCGAGAGTAGTCTGGGGTTAGGATTCCTACAAAAAATAAATACACGTAATAAGTCTCTCTTAAAAATATTTTGCATACGGCATTCCAAGACATGTATGAATACATGCAAATGTATCATCAAAATTAAGAGAAAGAGGACAACGCAATGGTGAGAAGAGAATACACCACTTTACGTATAAAAATGAAGATATAAACCAAAGACCTATGATAATGCTTATTTAAATGAGGATAATTAAGCAAAATTAAGCACTTATCAACCATGGTTAGGCTCATTTTATCTTGGTAAAAATCTGAAAAAATATCAAAAACATTTAAAAAATCCAAAAAGACCAAAAATACTGTTATTTGGACCTTTTTACCATGGTTAGCACCCCTAACCATGGTCAATCACCTTTTTAATCCCGGTAAGCAACCCTAACCTTTGGTTAAAAACCTTTTGGCCTACCAAGCCTAATCCCTTGGTCTACCGGGCCTAACTTTGGCATACCAGGCCTGACCTCACATCTCTTAACTGTGGTTAGCAATCCTAACCACGGTTAATTTGACCTAACCCCGGTTAGTAACCCTAACCTTGGTCAAACTTCGTCTTAACCTACCAGGCTTCACTCTTGGCCTACCGGACCCAAACCTTAGTCTACCAGACTTACCATTGGCCTATCGGGCCCATACAACATACCTTGACCAACCCCGATCAACCAAACCCTAGTTTACCGGACTAGACCACTAGCCATTCTTAATGCACACACAACACTTCCCCTAGTCTTGGTACGGGCTCATGTGCCAGAATTACGCTCGGTCTGATCTCACCCCAATGTGAGTATGTAGGCAACCCAACTCGGGTTCGACCCTAGTTTAGTTTTTTTTTTCTTGAATTAGTATGAACTAAACCTAAGACATTTGACTAAAAACTTGACATTGATATGACTTAAACCTAGTAAGTAGGAAACCATTGTAAAATGAAAGTGTCGGGATGCCTAACACCTTCCCCGGGCTTAACTAAACCTCTTACCTAGAACTCTAAAACAGACCATGGCCTTATCCTTTATCCGGGACTTATCCCTACTGAATTAATAAGTGGCGACTCCAAATCATCCAGTGAGTAAAATCCGTGTTCACAATATCTATACTCATAACTGAGAACACATAGGCTATCAGAAATGCTACCCCGGTCGCAATCTTCTCCTATATGCAAGGTGGTGGCAACAAGTGTCAGTCCATCTCCTTTTTATAGGTAGCAATACCACGTGTTGCACCCATGATAGAAAGTGTGGAGCCTGCCTCGACTGAACATCCTATCTCTGTTCTCATAAGGGGTACTTTGATATTTTTGACTTTTGGTATGTAGCCCTAATACTATTAAGAATAGGTGTATGGGCGGCTACTATCATCTTAGATCGCAACTCTATAATTCTCTTTTACTCCAGATCATAATGAAATCTCGGCGACTCCGTGGACGTATCTCAACTTGAGATCATCACGTAAATCTGGTGTTTCTTGTGTGTTTGTTCTTGTTCAATTTTCTGTCCATTTTTCGTTCCTCACAAATCCTGTTAAGGGTTAATTCCCTAACAACCCACACTACATTTGTGGGGAAAAAATTGACTTAGTGTGTATGGCACTAGCACTCCTCATACAGGTATACTAACCAAGCTAACTCAGGTTCTCCTATTATGAATTGGAACAAGTCATTGTTTTTCTTTTTAGGGGTGAGTTTGGATGGGCAACAACGCTCGTTGTTGCGTTATTGCCCTTTGTGTCTTACAAAGGTAGGTCTCACTTCAACAGTGGTAGGCCCCAGATCAAAAAAGGTGGGCCCCGTGTATTTGTAATTGCTCATCCAAACTTTTTTAAAGGGTAGGCATCATTTATCTAGGTTACTAGGTTAGAAATTAGAATTCCTTAGCTGTCAAACAACGGGTTTTTCAATCGCCATACTAACTCATGAAAATCAATTCCAATCCACCAAAGTAGAGGATACACACTGCCACTAAAACCACTGGGCAGGTATATACAAGTCATTGTTAGCTTTAGAGAAATTTGGATGAAAAAATAAAGGCTATGTTTAACGGAATACAGACCCCTTCCTATTAAGAAAATCTCTCCAATTTCTTTCTAGCAATTTATTTTTATATATATAAAGCATCAATTATCTAAGATTAGTAAGTGATGGGCATATCATCTGCCTCGGGGACACGAAATCGAGTCCATCCCTTACTTTTGATACACCTCCTAACTAAGGGAGGTCTTTCTAGCCAAATTTTCATAGCAAAAATCCAATTTTTTCCATAGCATCATTGATGTGCATATCATCTTATAGCCCCTCTTTCCTTAATTTGTCTAGCCAGTCTCTCATATCTATGTCTTGTTAGGAAAGAAGGGTATGGATGCGAGCTTGAAGTTCATATGTGGAAGCAAATTACGCGGAACAAATAACTGGTCTATAGTTCCTCCTCATTCTCACACTTCTTTGCCTTACAGTAACTCCCTAGTGGGAAGTTTATTTCTACAAATTAACCACAAGAAGTGGCACATTTTCTACAGACTACCCACAAATCATAATCCAAATTCTATACTCCTTTGTGGTTAGGGATTTTGACTTGCTTAATTTTCTCCACCACACTTTAGGGTTAGCATTTTGTTGAGCTGATTAACTTGCCTAGGTTATTTGTTGATCAATGTCTAGGTCCAAGACTTCCCCAATGTTATCTAGGTATATGATTGATTAGGGGTGTGTCGTGAACCTGATTATCCATCAGAACAGTATGTTCCTGCCATTTCTATAAAAAAAAGATCTTTGTAAATCTTTTCTTCGATGATCTGTCACACTTTTTTTTTTACTCGATATCATTTCCCTGCTCTTAGTAGTCAAGGTTAGTGGTTGGTAACTCGTGAGTGAAATTCTTTGAGACTTGACCTCAAGACCTCCCTCTTGAGAGGGGCACACCATATCACTAGGTGTGGTAGGTGACAGGCCAGGGTTGTGATTGCTCAGCGAAGTGCTTTGGATCACAAAAATGTGTATGAGATTTTTGATGAAACGTATATTCCGGTATTGGAAATAACTGAGTGAAACTGTCACACCACGCGAATCTCCCTCGATGGAGGGACAAGCCACCCCTTCCATCGTTCAAGCACCATTAGTCGCCCAATTTGACCACAACAATCAATTTTGCTTTGTGGGAAGTCTCTCAACCCCATATGACTAGTGACATGGGTAGTTTGTCATTTTGGGTTCTGGCCTAATCAAAGGAGAATATTCCCTCACTGCCTTGTGTTTTTTTTTTGGGTTATCGGCATACATCAGTAGAGTCAGTACGGTCAGTAGTTAGCTGGGGGCACTGAGGCTCTTGCAACCTTACCCCAAGGGGATTAGATGCCCAGACCTTCCCCATAGACGGCCACACCCCTACCACTCACGCAAGAGGCGGGGGTGTCTCACTGCCTTGTTCATGGATTTTTTTCCCAACATTCAATGGCTTTACTAGTACTCTGTGAGACCGTAGATTTAGGAGGCGCTTCCCAGAGTAGTATGAAGTATGTAACATTGCATTTAGTATCGCGGCATAGCAAATGCTACTGTTTGTGGATAGTTTCGGCGTAACAAGCCTGATTCTGCCTTCTCTTTCGTCAAAGCGGACATCTACATAATAATTTTATTTATTTATTTTATCATAGAGGGATTATCATAGCTGTGCTCAAAGTTCGTTTTCATCTGTAACGCATATGATCCAAGCGTAGGGGAGCTGAGTTGTGGAAGTTACTGGCTTGATGCTTTGCCATAGCTAACAGGTCTTAGATTTGAAAATGCCCAAAAATAAATGTGAAATCTTTGGCATGCCTACCCAGATATCTGCCTTTCCCAAGGGTGCCCTAGAGGGGAGCTCTACTTCACGACGGAAAGCGGATCTCCCATTTTTAGGGTAAATGTAGTGGCATTTTTTTAATTATGGAGATATGCAGGTAGTTTTCCAAAATACTCTCTTCATAATTACAAGTGTCACCACCATATGCAAAAAAGAGAGCTCCACTTTTCCGCCGTGAAGCAGAGCTCCTCTTTGTATTTATACTTACCCATATTTGTCTCATCTAGAGGCAGCACTCCTTTACAAACTTGCCAGTCTGCCAAAACCGTTCCATTTTCTCCGTTGTACCGAGTTTTCTCTTTGAAACAGATAGCTACTGAAGTTCTTGATAATGCTTTTAAACAGACTGCACCCCACCCTGGGCCCCATAACTGGACTGCATGCTTGTTCCCTCTTTCCTTTGATAACCTTGAATATTTGTTGGTGGTGGTGGAGGAGAGACTAGAAATGATTCATATAAAATGGAAATTGCTGGTACTTTTTCACTTCAGTTCCATATATAGAAGGATAGTTACATAGATTTGAAGTTGATGGCCCATGAGAAACTTCAAATTCCTCTCTTTTGCCAATAAATGTTTAGAAAAACAAGAAACTGACTCTCACCTCATACACAAGTTATTTCTGTATTATGTGAGAACCTCATGGATTTTGTGATACATATATTCATCATTCATGTGAACTTCAACAACACAAATCTCAAGCAATGGGGCTCTCATCCTGACTCTTTATGAAAACAGGTACAACTGTGTTTTTGGCCTTCAGGTATGTAATATGTATATATATATATATATATATATACACACACACACACACACACATATATATTCTGGTATCAACAATATTTAGTTAATCCAGGAGGTGCCCAACATCTTAGCCATGAAACTGTACCGATCAGCAGCTTCATCAATCTGCAATACGAGAGTCAAAGGTCAATACGCTGTCAAATTGCAGCACTAGTGGGCTACTCATTTCATCCAATAGAAATACTGTCAGGAAGGGAGATCAAAGCAAGGAATTACCAATTTTTGTGTAGGACGTCCAGCTCCATGCCCAGCCTTTTGGTCGATGCGAGCAATAATTGGATTGGTCTGTGGGCTCTTCTCCAAGCTCGTGCACAGAAAGTATTGCATGGTCTGAGGAAGAATAGAAGAAAACACCCAGTGTTCAGGAAACAAGACAGTCAAATTGTAAGGACATAAAACATGCATATTCATAAGAACACAAACACACACATACAAGAAAACACCACTAGCTTGTGAATTACAGCATGAAGTAGTCATTTTAAGTTCCAACATCATTTGTCAAACAGTCAAGATATTTCAACTCTATCTACATAAGCAACAAAAAGGTGTAACGCTTTTGTCACACAGTTCAAAAACCATTGAGCAGGCTCCATTGTATCGGAAGTTTGAACCCAAAAGACTATTTAATGGTCCCGGTCCCTCATTAATGCCAAAAGACTATTTCATGGTCCCTCGTTAACAAACAAAATAGTTGAAGCAAATGACGTCGAATCATGACTGTTACAGGCTTACAGCTATTGATCCCACTTTCCTTTATCAGCAGAAAGTAAGAAATCATATAAGAGATTCTGACGTCACAGAAATCAAAGTGAACTAGTTTAAAAAGAACTAAATAAGTAAACTGCTAATTAAGAACTCACTGCTAATAGCTTCAATGAGTGTAATGGCACAACTCGATCATCATGATCAGCTGTCAACAGCATCGTCGATGGGTACTGGCTTGGATGATTAGGAAACTGTTCCCACGGTCTCCTAACATTATGAAGTGGTGAGTACCTGAAAAAAAATTAACTTAACCCCACATTACAAAAGTCTTGAAGGTTTCAGTTTTGAGAAATCAGACTAAAAAAATGCTCAGAAAAATCTCTAAAACTAGATAAGGAGTATATTTTACTAGATAGAGAACTAACAGGATCCTTGCTTCTGTGACTGTACTACATGAGTGCCCAGGAAGACAGAATGGGATGGGAACATAGAATTAAGAAAGTCACTCCAGAAATAAGTTGAGATATAAAAATTCTTTTCATTGGGCAGGCAGCTAGAATAGTAATGCAAGAATATGTTTGCATAATTCGATAAAAAAACAATAGTGGGCTTAATATAACTCTATACACAATAATCTGAAAAATCTGTAACAAACCAATCCCTTGAATTATAATTTGGAAAAAACCAAGTGAGCTTCTGTTGCAGGTTTGTTATCTATCTTCCCCAATAACTTTTATGACTGATGGAAATGAAAATTATAAGAATGCTTATAATATTGGGTTCTCAGTTTCTTGAACAATAAAAATTAAGACTAGGAATATAAGAGATGAAATTTTTTCATGAGGATGTAGAGAAATTCTAACTAAATACTTTCATATAAGATATACTTCTACTTACTTGATAAGCCAATGGAACTCTTCCTCATTGTCAGAACAGCCAAAATCAGAAGACCACGTATGGCCTGGAGACAGGTAGCTAAATCACCATGCTGAAATAGAAATATGCTAGCTAGGGAAGCCAAAGAATGAGACTAACCTATTGTGAACTTATGGAATCGCAGCATGTCCATAACACCAACATGAGCCAAAGCACAGCCAAAAAGATCAGGTCGCTGCCACCACAAAATTTTACAACTTTACTAAAGAATAATATTTCAATATATTCATTACCAAGAGAGGAACCATAAACAGCAACTAGGCCATAGAAACGAGGCCCATACTTGATTTATGCAGGCTGCAACTAGAAGCCCACCGTTGCTTCCACCTTCAATACACAACCTTTTGGGCTGGGTATAACCAGCAGACACTAGAAATTCAGCAGCAGAAATGAAGTCATTGAAGCAATTCTGTTTTTTTGCAAGTGATCCTGCTTTATGCCATTCTTCTCCGTACTCTCCACCACCACGAATATTTGCTATGCAGAAGACTACACCTAAATGCCTTGTAAGTATAATGCGGCTGACACTGAATGATGGTGTAAGGCTCATGTTAAATCCACCGTAACCATATAATAAACATGGATGCGATCCATCCAAAAGAATATTCTTCTTGGCCACAATGAACATTGGTATCTTGGTACCATCCTTGCTAGGCACAAAAACCTGTAAATAAAAATCCAATCAGGAAATAAAAAACAGAGAGCGAGAGTATCCAAATAGTCAGCATACCAAATGGTTTCTTCAAAACAATGGTATTTTTCTTTTAAAAAAAACCATGGCTTTTTTTTTGTTTGGGGAGGGGAGGCAAGGGGTGAGAAAGATTCTATGTGCAATGAGAAGCCCCATGTGCACAAGTTGGAAACACTAAAAGGAGCAATGGGTGCTACCACCAATTCTTAAAGCATAAAAGCAAGGATCTTCAGCTGTACGTGGCAAAAATGTAATAATGTCTGGACCATTCGATCAAAGGGACCCACCAAGGATCCCAACTAGAACATCAATAAGCTCTGATGATCTAAACATCCAATGAACGTCCTTTTATTTTTTTTGTGCAGTTGCTCCGATCGTCCATGGCAAGATGGTAGGTTCATCTGATTAGGTTGGATTTGGAGTGAGGAGACCTCATTAATGTGCCCCCATAAGATGGAGTGATGGACCATCTAAAGCAAGGATTGTGATAGGAATATACTTAAAAGGACAATGATGTCATGAACCCAGTATTCCCCATAAGAACCCTAAGTTCTTAAATATATCCCATCAAGCCACAATGAAAGAAAAAACACAGATGATTTTAAGATTTCCATACGACTCAAACTTAAGGGAAATGGCTAACTCAGTGTTTCAGTAAATTACTAATGTGTGAACTTATGATTACCTGGTTAACATGGAACTCTGTGCGATCAAACTTAGGAACAACAATTTCTCGGAATATCTTCATTTCTGGAACCTCATTTTCTAGGTTGCACTGATATATAATACCAGGCGTAAGGAAGCTTGTAAACCCAATGAAAACCACACTATCTTTACGCCGTCCAGAAATCCCATAAACCGTACCAATGTCAATGGGCAAATGATGCAGCAACGAACCTGTTTTCAAGTCCCTTATCTGCAGAACATACTTAACATCGCTCAAGTAACTCACAAGAATTTGGTTGCCATTTACAGCATAAGCTGATTCAAGCACATCTTTCTCAGCTTCTTGGAGGACCTCGGTCCAAACACTTGGTTCCTTGAGATCAACACGGACTAACTTATATTTTGGAGCGTCTTTATTAGTCAGAAAGGTAAACTGGGTGCCATCATTCACAATGGATCTATAAAGTGCATCAAAATTGTCAACCAGCTTAATAAAGGGAAGCATGTCTTTACTTTCCCTAAAACCTTCAAGCCCATTGGGGAGTGCAGATATATCACAGTAGTAGAGTTTGTTGACTGGTTCACAACTCTCCTTAATATATAGAAGAACATACTGGAAATTAAAAGAAAATTTTAGTCAAAATATAGAACTCCATACAATTTATGCACTCTAATGAAACAGAATATAGATGCTTTGTAATGAAACTCAAAGAATCTTTAGTAATGCTTTATACTGTTCAGAATTACAAAGAAATTTTTTGTGCAAATCAGTAAACAGGTGTTCTAAAAATCTAAGACTAATAAAGTACTACCCAGATGAACAGCACTTACTGGAAAAACGTCCTTTGATCGGGAGCATTCTGATCATATTCTTTCTACAGTCTAAAATATAAAAATAAAAAATAAAGGGAAAATGAAGTTATGATAACTGTAGATTAGGCACTATGGTAGAAAATATTAGGCAATAAATTTATGGTATTTATTGCCTACGAGTGCAAACAACCACAGTTCAGTAGCTACCTAAGGACTTAGTCTACGGAGATTGGAGAGGCATCCATAAAATTCAGAAGGTCTTCTTGAAAGGCCCTCAGTACCAAGTTAGCAGAGATGACAAGGTTAGACTTTGGGAGGATCATTGGTGTGACAATCACTCGCTTGCCATGGATTTCTTGGATTTGTATAAACATGACAAGGAAAAAGGAAAAATATAGTCCAACTTGCTCTTGTGATTCTTTCTAACTTCTATGTGTTTGGACTTCATTTCTAAAATAAAATAAGGAAATACCCAAATAACTACTACAGCGATAAAGAGGAAAGGGCATCTACTCCGACAAGTCACTAGTGTTCTACATAGGCTATACGAATAAGAACAAAAATATAGATTTGGTTCCTGTAATTTTTTTTTTGGCTATAGGGTCTGTTTGGATAATTAGGAATTGGAACATCCATGAGAATTCTAATGCATATGTATTGCAATATCCATGAACTAAAAACCTTATGTATTGAAATTCTATTGTTTGGTTGAAAAGTTGGAATTTAATGGAAATATGTTTTGACTTTCAAGTTCACTGTTTGGGTGCCTACAATTCACTTGAAAATTGATATGTTTGTTGACATATATGAGATATATAATTATTTTTTCAGATAATCATACACATGGGTTGGGCCAAAAAGTTGATCCCAATACTTAATATAAATCTAGAATAGTAAATCCCAGAACTTTTTAATACAAATAAAGGAATTCTTATTATATTATAGACTTTATTATATAAACTATTATAGATTTTATTGATTAACATATTTTTTTTTAATAAATAACAAAAAAAAAAATTTTAACAGATACTTAATGAAAAACCATTTTATATTTCAATGATAAAATATCATATTTTAATTTTAATAACCACTATATATTTTTAAGATTTTATCTCAAACACAGATTTAAGTTAAGATAATATTTACAAAATTTTCTAAAACTATACTCAAGTTTTTTTTATTTTTTTTTATTTTTATTTAGTTTATTTAAATATAAACAAATATTTTATTAGAAATTCCTTACTAAAATATAAAGAAGTCTATTTAACTAAAAATTATTTGGAAGTTATTAAATAAAAAACATAAAGTTTTAAAAAATACAGAATATAAAATATTATTTTAAGATAAATTAAGGTCAAGAAAGAGTGATAGTGAACTTATAGAAGCTTTGTGCCAATTCTCATCCACACGAGAATCATGATATCCACCTCCTACATAGATATTGCAATTCACAAAAAATGTAGGAGTTGGCATGGTTTCAATTCCCATGTGAATTTGAATTCCTACGAATTGGGAACGGCCAAATACCAAAATTGGAATTCTTATCCTCCAATTCCAATTCTCACCCCTCAATTCATGCTATCGGCCACATGTGAAATTTGAACAGAGCTCATTACCTTCCCATCATCCGTAACCTCAGCCCCAGACAAGTACTTTGGATTATCAGGATCTCTCCAGCATAAAACATCTTGGGATTGATCTGTACCCAAGAAATGATAGTAGAGCTCATGATTAAGATTAGCATTCGTCTCAGTCCCGGCATCTAAATTTTCTCCCTCCCTACAGAACAATACCACCATATTCATGAATTCAGTATTCCAAATCTGTTGAAACCCAGATAATCATAATATCAAAACAATCCATTTAGCACGAGCTAGTTCAAAATCAGTACTTACTTGGGCGCCGGATAGCGATTGTAGAAAAATCCTTTGCTATCATGGGTCCAACTAATAGATGTAAATTTAGCCTGTAGCAAGTAGAAACATGTACATAAGCTCATACCCACCAGCAAATTCTATTCTTTAATCTTTTCAGTCTATCTTTTTATCTTATAAAACAAAAAATGAGGCTAACATTTTTTTTTGGTAACGGAGGATGTCCCAAAGCCAACGAGCCAAGGACTAGTCCCTTCGGGGTATCCGTACCGACCCACTCGGAATTTTCCCTATGGACATCAGGGTAAAATGAGGCTAACATACTCACCCATAACAGAGTATCGGGCTCGCTTTTCTTATCATCAACCCGCATTACTTTGATGGTCACCCAATCGCTACCGCTAGAACTAAGCCCGTATGCCAAGTACTTGGCATCCTCGCTAATTGAAGATATGCGCAGAGCCACTGTTCCATCCTCACTGAGCCCATTTGGATCAATCAAAACCTCTGCTTTACCATCCAAATTATCCTGAGAAAACCACACTAACCCATTAAAAATCGAAACCAGTTTAACAAATCTATTATTTTCTTTCATAACTTGAGCAGAACACCCATACCTGAACATACAAAACGTTTTGCGCTTGAAGCCCAGTGTTATGAAAGTAAAAATACTTCTCCCCTTGCTTGAACGGAGTGTTGAACCTCGGGTGATCAAAAAGCTCTGTAATCTTCCCATGGAGCTTCTCCCTTGAATCACACGTCCGAAGCTGCGAATCAGTCAAATTTACTTGCTTCTCGACGAAATCTTTAACTTCACCCGCATCAGGATCTTCGAGCCTAACCAGAAAACAATCAAAATCAGCTAAAATTCAATGGATTTGGAGAGAATTTGAGACTATAAAAACATTTTTTTCAGTACCATCGATACGGATCAGAGACCCGAACACCGTGATAATCATCGACGACGGATTCATCTCGTCGAGCCGACGGGTACTGTACAGGAAGGTATTCGAAAGCAGATAGAGAACCCATTCTAGGGTTTGGAGAGAAGAAAACTGTGGAGTCAATGAAAATACAAAGTTTCAGTAAGTTTTGGTTTCTTGACTAGGAGGGAAGAGGTGTAATGCCCCAAGTTTGAGCAGGCGGCGCAATTTATGGTAGAAGGAATGGACAGTGGAGCAAGATGTCGTGCGCATGGCGGGCGTATGAGAACATAATGCGCCGATTTCTATGGACGTTGCCCGCCCGAAACAAAGAGGGAGGAAATTATACGGAAGGTGTCGCCATTTTATGTCGAGAATGTCGCCATGTTTTTGTCTTTGATTTTTTCAACCTTTTTGATTTCGTTCCGTGTTTGGTTACTAAGATTCTCCTTTTTTGTTGGAAGGAAAGATACTTGGAATAGATGTTGATTTTTATTTTTTCCCTATTTTGTTTTATCTCTTGTTTCATGTGGGACTTATAAATTCTTCTGTGTTTTGCCTGTTCCCAAGTTGAGAAAAGTCAAAAATATTTTCTGCAGAACTCCACTCCACTCCACTCCACTCCACTCCACTCCGACCAAATTAGGTTCGGTTGATATTTCAAATTCAAGTACGTTGGACATTGAGATAAGGCGGCTATAATCCATTCATCCAACGATTATTATGGTTAATAGATAAAGTAACTTCAATCTTTGATATGTTCATGATCATTACGTACATGCAAATCATTATGCACTTGATTGATATATATATATATATATATATATATATATATATATATATATATATATATATATGTATATAATTTTATTTTATTTTTACCCTATCCTCTTGCGTGCGTGAGTGGTAGGAGGTCGCCTTCAATGGAGGGAGGTTTTGGGGATCGAATCCTCCATGTATGAGTTGCAAGAACTCCAATGCCCAAGCTTGACCCTACTAATGTAATTAAATGATAACCGCAACAAAAAAAAAAGATTGATATTTTTTAAAATATATTATTATGTAACTATTTATTTTATATAATACATCAGAATTTTCTTGACCAACTTGGATGATTTAACAATTTGAGTATAATTGATTTGGTCAATAAGCTTAATAACTCATTTAACTGAGTAAATAGACCACATGATGAATTACAATAGTTTTACTTGACACAATGGATCTAAGGATACATTGTGTGATTTGAACCATAAATTAAGATACTAAATCCTGATTTGAGAGATTTTATGATGGATAGAGTAATTATCCAATAGTCACATATTTCTTTATATAACATCTATGCAATAGGAGGTAAAAAAACAAATCGAGTATAATACACTCAAAAGACATATTCTCTAAAAGGGAGAGATCTCAAAAGGTTTTGATAGTGTGTGAAACCATACACCAAATACTCTTGTACGAGTGATTATACTAAATCCTACAAAGAAGAAATCTCATATCAATGGTATCAAAGCAGAGCGTGGTTATATCTCAAAATGCTTTAATAGTGTTTGACATCATACTATCTTGTGGAGAGAAGCACGAAATCAAATCTTAAAAGTTTCTTCTTTTTTTGGCTGCTGCTACGAGCACACCAATATGTATTGTTTGGACAATTAAAAAAACACTTTTTTTTAAAATGATGTCTTGCCTATGTGCACCCATACCTCTAAATCCCTAAACCCCCATCTAATGATTTCTCCTTCTAAGAAGGAACCCTTCTCCTTGGATTAAACCAACACTTTTTTTCCTTTATCAAAATATTAGTATCCCTTTTGTTCCACTCTAATGAAGTTATGAAGTTACTTTATTTTGAAGAGTAATATTTCCCTCCTCAGCCAATGAGAGAACTATTTCTCCTCGCTCTCACAAAGTCCCTTCAAACTATGGTTCACAAGTTTTAACCCCCATGATTAATTTTTTTTCCTAAAAAAACTAAGGTTAGATGCTTTAAACCCGAGAGTTAGTAAAAGGGGACGCAAGGCACAAAAAAGAGGGGCAAGATGATAAATCACCTCCTTAGCCCAAGGAGGTGATTATTTTCCTATTTTAAAATACCTTTTGAGTGATAAACAGTTGCTTTATGCACTTTATTTTGATATAAACATCCCATTGGGTCATTTTTAAATAGTTTGATTTCTTCCACAGTAAATAAGGGTGTAATATATAAGGAATTGAGTCTAATTCCTTTTATATCAATTTATTGGACCTTCAGTTGGGTTTGGGTCTTAGTGAATTGTATTTTTTATATGCTTTTAAGTAGAATGGTTGTATGATTAGAAAATTTATAAGTATTTTTTTGCTTTTCGCGTGCTCATAAAATTTATTATATTTTAATTGTTTACAGTTAATGAGTGATATATTTAGTGTCCAAGCAGTAAATATTGGTGTGCTCATAACAACACAACACTCTTTTTTGATTTGCTATATACTCTTTCAACGAGAACTTCTCCTACACGTCAAGGCATTTTTAACATTTTCTAAAGCAAGAATACTATTAACCATTTCTAAAAGCAACAACACGTGAAAGGGAAATAAAGGAGCGAGAGGCGTCCTTGAGAAGCAAGCCGATAGTCACGGTTTTTTCATTGACTTCCAGCCACTCACAATCATTTCAACGATCAGATCGACCTGCGATCCCAGTTCAAATAGTCTGACCGACATGGTCTCCAATTTTTACTCGTACTTCTCAAACGGCAATCTTAGATTGATTTACTGTAGGCCCTCTTATAATTAATATTCTATAACTTAGTAATCTTTAATAATTAATAAATTTGTAAGGAACCAATTGAGTTCTAAAGTGTATAATTAATAATATCTTATACTTGCTATTTAATAATTTTTTAAGAAAGTTCTAATAAATTATTAATTATAAGAGAGGCTTTTATACTATATTAATACATAGTTATATGAATCTTATAAACACTTTATAATAGTTTAGGTACCCGAAAGAGAAATGGATAAAATTATTTTAGATATTTTTGTTATGTATAATCAATTACCATATATAGTATAAAGTTTTAGATTTAGAAAGAAAAAACTATAAATAAAAAAAACCATTGTATGTAGACTTCAAAACAATTAACAAAAGTTAAAGGGAGAATCCCACGAAAAGCAGAGTTCAAAAGAAATTTTGTCTCTTCCCAGAATCACGGATGTTTATTCTTTTATTTGAAAAATGGGTTAAATTTGTCAAACTGAAAAAACAACGAAAAAATGGAGTAAAAAGGAGAAACAAGGGGAAGGGGGGGGGGGGGGGGGGGATTCAAATGAGAGGGGAACAAATCTAGTTCAAAAAGACATTATGAGGTTTTTTATGTGTTAAGTGACAAAACCTTTTGTTTTTATATTTTTTATAGGTCCAAATATCATTAGCTTGTTCAATGGGCTAGCATATATATATATATTTGAGCGATAGCCTTATACATTTGTATCTACATGAAGCTTATATGAAAACCCCAAATCTATTGTCCAGGAAAGAGTGGGAGCACATATTATCTCTGTTTGGGTTGATCAAAAGGCTTTCAGGATTTATCAAAATATCTCCAACCCAACGAATTAGGTGCACATGTTCTAAAAAAATTTTTGTGCACTTAATATCTTTATTAAGATTTGCATGAGCATGAGCATGAGCAATATGTGTTGCCATATGAGAATGAAATTATTGAGATAAAAGAGAAAGGAACTTTCCATTATAAAGATGATAGCCTTAAAGATGTATATAAACTTCAATGTATAATTATACATGTATTGTTGGGGTTTCTTGGAGTTCATTTGGGCACATTTGGTTGTAGAGTAAGAAGAAATATGATGATGGACATGCAACTCTTTGTTTTACTTGCAGTATGTATAAGAATTTAACACTTAATAATTTGTTTAGAAGTCTAACAGTGTGAATTTAGAGAAATTTATTCTTAATGGTTGAGTTTTTGTTATTTGAAGCAATGTGGCAATAGAGCATGTTAATGGGCTGGGTCGAACCAGACTTGGGCCGGGCCGGGTTCAGGCCAAGCTGATTTAAATGGACTTGAAATATATAGGCCCAAGCCCTACCCATTTTCTAGTCGGGCCGGCCCGAGCCGAGCCGGCCCATCTCTACCCAATAAAATATTATAGTGTATATATATATATAATAACAACGTGTATTATTATATTAAAAATAATAATAGGGTAAAGAAAGAATAATAAAAATAAAATTGGACATAACACATTGGTATGAAACAGTGTGCATTGATTTGTTATTTTTTTTATATTTAAGTGTGTGCATTATTATACTATAAAATAATAATATTAAAAGACAACCAAAAAGACACTGTTATGCAAACAGTGTGTAGACTGTTATGCATGACAATGTATATACTGTAATGTGCATGATTTGTTTTGTTTTTTAATTTAGTATGTGCACAACTTCGTCTACTATATTATTAAACAATAATAGAATAAAAATAAACAGAAGACAAAGCTCACTGTTATGCGTAACTGTGCCCACATAACAGTGTAGACAGTGGCAGTACATTGGGTTTTTTATTTTGTCCTATTATATATGTATTATAATGTATATAGTACATATGTATAGAAAACATATCAGACTGGGTCAGGCTTCAACTAATCAAGCCCAAGCCCAGCCCAGCCCACATTAATACAAGCATAAGAAAATTGAGCCCTGCCCTAGTCCGTGGGCTTAAAATATGGATAATGGGAGGCTTTTTTTGGCACGGCCCGATGCATTGACACCTGACTTCAAGGTGTTGCCCAAGCCCAGCCCTCATATTAGCAGGCTTAGTTTTTTTGGGCCCACCTAAGATTTCGGGCTTTAAGGATTATAAAAAAAAAACTCTCAATTTTGTGAGCTTTTGAGGACCAGGCTGAGTTGCTGGGTGCCATCACATGAGGGCTGAATTAATAAGCCTAGAAATTATAAATAGCTCTAAAGAAAGAAACACTCGTAAAATTTTGGTTTCGGATTCACCCCCAATTCAAATTTCAAGTGTAATGTGTTTGCGGGTTCAAATATTAATTACATATAATTGTAGGGGTAGCAATAGAAATTTTTTTTTTGAAATTTTTGTTTCGGATTCATCGCAGAAGCCCTTTGAATCATTTGAGGCCATAGTTTATTTTTTGAAAATGTGTTTCTAATATATTATGGGAAGTGATTTAAAACTATCCATAGTACTTACTATTGAGAGTTGGATTCAAGATCTAATGATTTCAAGCATTTAGTCGAGCCATCATTTAAAGCATGTGTAGACATGGAACCATTGGATGTTAAATTTAATAGTCCAGTTCTCGATAGTAAGTATTAAAGGGCAACAATAGGTGTCTCACCCCCCTTTTTTTTTTGGTGATAGAAATTCTTTGTAGAGTCAAACTGTCAGTAGGGGTTAGCTTGGACAGTGTAGCTCTTATTTACTCTAACCCGGGTGGGATTAGATCCCTAGACCTCCAACATGGGAAGACCACACCCCTACCACTCACGCAAGAGGTGGGGTTGTCTCACCCCTTGAGAGTTTGGAAATTTTTAAAAATTTGCGCCTGGGTTAGCAGTACTCTGCTATTCTATAAGTCTATCTTAGCCATATCAAAACCATATTTGAGCCATATTAACACCAAATATTAATGGTAATTCAGTAGACTTTTAGCAAAATTGGGGCAAGTGTCATAAAAGTTAAGAAATATGTATATATTTGATAAAGGGGTCTGCTTGGAGGATTTTTTAAATTTTTTTTATTTGGTTAGAGAGATAATCTAAACACACACATCATATATAAGGTAACCACAAGGATGTCATAAGGTAAATCCACACAACTACCCTAAAAGGGCCTGACTTAAGGAGGGATTGTGGTCCCTTATACACCCCTGCCAAAGCTAGTGCCCAAAACTATAAGTGGGATCTTGGAGGATTTATTGTCAAACTATTGTGTGGTAGTCTCTGCATGTCACCACTCGTTTTGATTGGGGATCAAGTCCTACGGGTGTGACGGTTAAAAAATCCACCCCTTCGATACCAACCTTGCTTAACCCGGGTTGCGGCCCAACCTTATATCATTGAACAAAAAATAAAAAAAAATGGAAGATATTGTGGGTGCTAAAAAAAAATACACACAAATGACAAAGTATTGAATAACAAAATGGAAGGTTTAAAAACAAACATTAACCATAAGGGTTAAAAATTCTTAACCAGAACTATTTTTTTTTTTCATATTTTATCTAAAAACTAAAATTATATTATTGAACTCCAATAGCTAGTAAATCTTAACCACGATTAATAGGGGTTAAAAGGGACACGTGTTTCCCTGTGGGTGTGATTGAACTCTCCTCGAGTTCAATCGCAATTGGCTGTGATTCGATCTCTTCGCAGTTTGGTGATTGGTGGACAGCCGGAGCTGCCATATAAATTCCCCCTACCTTTGTCATATGGGTCATCCATGGAAGACTGTTGTTCAGTGTTCTCCAGTTGCTGTTCTTCCTTCGATCTCATTGCTGCACGAGCCTGGCCAGTAGGCTAGGCTGGGCCCTTGAGAGCCCTTCCTTCACACTAGCCCAATGAGAGAATAATATTTTTTTTTTTTTGGTTGATGAAAGAATAATGTTCGAAATTGAAAATACACAAATGACGAACATTATGGTTCGTTTGTTTCAATGTAAAAGAAAGAAAAACAATCTTTTAGAAGTAAAATGTTTCAAGGAAAACTACTTTTTATGAAAAATGACAAATTAAAAAAATCTGTATGTCATTTTCTCGTAAAATTTAGTCATCTTCATATATTTTTTTTATCAAAATGTATAAAATATCCCTAGTCATATTCCAAAATAATAAAATACCCTTCTCTACGTATTTTCCAAAATGGTTAAACACCTCTCTTCAACTATATTTTGATCATCACAAAATTTTCTTAACATGATTTTTTAAAATAACAAAAATACCTCCCTTCATATGTATTTTCCCAGATAAGACAAAAAACCTTCTTTACATGTATTTTTAAAATGACAAATATAATACAAAAAACCTTCTTTAAATGTATTTTCCAAAATGATAAGAATATTCATTTACACATTTTCTAAAATGATAAAGACATCTTTCACATGTATCCTAAACAATATTTGTTCAACTAGGAAGTTGACAATATTTTTATTCGAATAACAAAAATACTCTTTACATGCAATTCTCAATTATTCATTTAATCCAAACACAAGTAAAATAAAGCAGTCAAAAAAAAAAAAATGTACTGTAAATAATTTACTTCGTAAAACCAATTACATGCAAAAAAAATGGATACTGAGGAAAATGAACCCACCACACCATATGATCTCCTAATCTAATGAATCAACCTTATCAGATTATACTACCAGTCAAATTTAAATTTTTTTTTTTTTTTTTTTGGGTCTAATCATCAAAAAAAAGGCAATAGATTGGAACGCTCAATCATCTTTATCACAATGACCCCACCACACACACAAACTAGTTGCGACTTATTCAATTCTTCAAACAGAACCTACGTCAGACGGTTTCCGAGCCAGTGGAAGACTGGAAGTACAAGGTAGCTGCTCATGGACAAGCATCAATCATAGCCATAAATTAAACAAATATAGCATACATTTGATGTTGCCTGCTGATAATATGTGGAGCAACTATTGATCTCACGGTGAACCGATATTTCAGACTGATAAAATAATTTCCAATACAGACTTTATTTTTTTATGTATAAATACAGTTCAAGTATTGGAAATTTATAAAACATTAACTTTATTCATACATAATAATAATAGTGGCTGTAGGGAAAATTACTTTTGCCAGACTGCATATCTATCGCCGCTGGTTGCTAGGGTCCACTCTCTGCCGGCTGGGCACCATGACCCATCCCCAATCTTCATGCACACTTTCTCCCCAATGATCGCAGAGTATAGGTTTGGCTGAGCCTCCAAAATCTTGACAGATGTTCGGCTGTGAATGTCTTGACTCCTCCGAATATCAATCTGCACAGAGTTTAAAAGGCTAAGAGATAAACAACTCTACAAAATGCTACTTCAATGGAGAGAGGTATGTAGTATACCAGTTTCACAATTTGGTCATGCATGGAGCCGCCCCAATCGTAAAAATGGTCATAAAACACTGTCGGTATTCCTGGGTGAGTGAGTATGTATGTATACCCCTGCAGGATATCCTCGAGTCAGAAACTACAGGGAAGTCGAATGAACAAAAATATACTGGGAGATGAAAGAACTAACAAAGTCTCCTCATTTTAAAAGAGTAAATCAAAGAAGAGATCAAGTGTCAATATAGATCTAGGCTTAAATACGTATGACTAATCAATCTTGTAGTCAATTAGTACCCTTGATGGACGTCCAATACTTGGGGGGAGGTGTTGCTCCTCACGGCACCCCACGTGGAGTGGATTATTGCTCTTTGAAACATAAGGAAAATAAAATTGCTACTCATATATGATGATAAGGACATTAATGAGAACACACTGGGTTGCATATACCTTTGAGAAGACGACGTGTGAACAGGGGCGGAACCAAGATTCTCTTGTAGGGGGGGCTAACAATGGGGTTCGGGGGCGTAGGCCCCGATTTTTTTTTTTGAGCACCAAGTTCATGGGTCATCACCTTTGTTTGTATCCATTTATAAAGAAAAAAAATTATTTCAATAGTTTAGGGAGGACTAGAGCCCCGTCCTCCCCGGTTCGGCCCCTCCTCTCCCAGGCTACACCCCTATGAACACAACAGAAATTTTTTTTCCCAAAATTTCAGGGGGGGCTGGTCCTCATGTGGCTCCGCCCCTGCGTGTAAATATAAATATATAATGTTATATTTCTACACAGTCCCCTAGTGATTAGGGACTATGTTATGTTGAATTCATAAAAAGGGAAAAGCAAAATTAAACAAAATCTAGAAGAATCACACCAAAATCTGGCATGCATTGACACAGGAACTTTACACTAAATAAGAATCCATGCATCATGAATGTGCACACTGTCATAAATTTGAGGTTACATATCAGATGAATAACATGCAAAATTATATGCTTGCATGGCAAAAAAAAAAATTCTTTTTACTACATATATGAAATGAGAAACAAGGTATCACAGATCCTTGAAACAAAACATTCAAGTTATGTTAAGAAGAAATATTGAATCTAAAGAAAAAGTCCACGTACCTCCATAATGTGACTAGAGGGGAACGGCCAATGAGCCTGTAAGAATGAATGAACATTATTATGGAGCAAGTGTATATATATGGAGAATAAGCTTTAAAGTTGAAATCTAGCCCCAATGACCGCTCTATTAACAAACACATGGCAAATATATAATGGAAGGAAATGTGAATACAAAAGTAAAAAGACTATTCTGCACCTGAGAAATGAGTATTCTCCCCCACTATGAGGAGTAATCAAGTCGAGGCAGAGGGGGCTGTCCTCCTTGCCTCTTCCGTAAATTTCAAACGCATGCATACAGGAGGGATGGGTTGAAACCCACCTTTCAATGTCTCTCCATGAATATCTTCTAAATTGAACATTGACTCCATCAGATGATCCCAACCATCAATAGTGGCAAATTTTCCTCGACTGCTTGTCGACTTTTCTCTGACCTCCAGAAAGAATGCAAAACTAGGATGGGCAGGATTATCCAATCAAGTCAAGTTGTTGTTCTAGGATGTGATTTAGGTAGGATCCATGGACTGATGGGTCTAAATAACCTGCTGCATGTAAGCCATGTCTGCATCAGAGACAAGAAAGATGGCTGCCTCCAATTGTCTTGGCCTCCTATGAGGTTTTTTTACAATATCGCAACTATGATCAGGAAGCATTTAAAACCTGTGTTGAGCCCGTGTCATGGTTATCAATGAATGTGACGGCCCTTGAAGGCCACCATCCCATTACACCTGGTGGCTTCCCTTGAGGGTCACGCAAACGCCAAAGTTCTCCCTTAACAGCTTCCTGCGTAGTGAAAAAAGAAGGAAGTAAGGTTTGACATTCTCTTAGAACCTAGGTCAATCTTACCTAACTAGGCAAGGCCTAATTTCATTCTCATTAGAGGGAAGATAACTGCTTCAGTGAAATACCTGAAGAATTCCCTTTGTTGTGAAATCAAATGCAGTTGAAAGCTGCCCTGCATTGTCAATCCAGCTGATAATCCGTTGCCTATGACTATCTGCACACGGGGTTCCATTAATAGTGGGCAAAATGACTAATTACATAAGCATAAACATAGAAGTTAAATTGAAGATGAAACCGTAAAAGCCATGCGAAGGAATTCGATAAGAGAGAAATCTAAAATTATTCTATCAACCACAATGAAATTGACTACAACTAAACTCATCAAAAGTGGTAGCTGTGGGGAAGAAGACTTGGTAGATGACTTCAAAAGATCAATATCCATATTTATTCTCTCTGATGACTGGTAAATATTTTTGTCAGTGAGTGCTAAGAGACTGATATCAAATAGTGGTAAGCTAGTCATTTGAAAATAGTTCAGTAAGTTGAAGGCACTGCTTTTAATTTATCTGATCTCATGATCTAAAGCTCATTTCAGAACTCATTAGTTGACTGACTTCCCTCATTCCTATCACCGACTTGCTCCACATATCACTAAAGCATGATTGTTCTATTATTTAGTCAAGAAGCTCTTCCATACCCGAGCATTAACACCAATTGCGAAGCGAAAAGAAAGATACACAATCTTGTTCTCAGGCATGTATCTCGATTTGGGATGGTCAGAGGTGCACGCAGATTCAACCTGGATGAAAACAGTGAAGGGAAACTGCAAGTGCTTCATAAGGACACCACATGGTGTCTGTTCTTGAATAAAATGAAGTTGGATACAAGTGATTACGTAAAGTACAAGGTAGATGGCCAAACCTAAGAGGCACTAGAACTACTAGGAAACCATATGACTGAGTTTAAAGCTTAAGATTAAGATGGAACATAGTCCCCTGATGAAACTGGCAAATATGGAGTTCTATGTGGACAGCTCATGATAGTTTTTTTTCCTAAGAGTCCAAATGACCGAGATAAATTAGAAGGTTATGTCATCCAATAGTTGTACAGAAAAGAATATTTCCTAGGTGGTAAAAATTGAACTGAGTGCCCCGCTCCCCTGAAGCATCATGTGAACCAGTAGGCAGTTTGTCACTGTACTTACGGTCTACTAACTGTACCTGATTTTGGATAAATGTGATAAAACCCAACTTCGATTTATATCTTTATTTCATCTTTAACAGGACATATATATATATATATATATATGAAATTGAAGAGTATCACATACTAATACGTCAAAGTGAGACAAAAGAAACAAGCTACAATCAGCTTCAAAATCTTAATATGCCCTGGCAAGAGATCTCATTCCTACAAAAGGACCTAAGATTATTATTAACTCAAAGCTCATTTTGTTTGTGCTTACATTGTTATGTTACAGCTAATGCACATTAAACATAATACAAGTAGAATACCTTGGTTGTACTCCAAACGGGGACTATGGGGACCATAGTTGCAAGTATCCCAGTACTCCCCAACAGAAAATATTGGTTTCGCCTCATCGATGTATTCTTTAACATATTTTGCTGCATACCTAAGATTATGGAATAATGTACATTGAGCCCAAAATAAAAACAAATAAAGAAAGCTATTTTGCAACTGAAGGATAACAATATTGCAGAGTTACTTACCCTTTTGCGAAATCGAAACGGAAATCTTGGAAGCCAACACTATTTCGTAGCCACTGTAGCCACCCAATAATGTCCTTTCGAACAAAATGTTGGCTATGATCTAGGTTTGGGACCCCGTGGAAGTTGTCCCCAGTACTTCGGTTACCCTGGAAGACGATTTAACAGGTGTGGAAAGGGTAAATAGTACTACAATTACCTATGTGTATAGATTATATCCACAGTTGATGTAATGAAAGTTTCAAATCCAGAGATGGCAAAGTCATGTTGGCAGGTAAACTCAATTGCCCAATGACATGTCCTTCATTCACACATGTAAGTATTCACACAACAAAGAATAATTGTACAGAAGAAGAAGTGTGAGGTGAGGGAAAAGAAAAGTGAGCCATTTCCTATCAAATGGCAAGGCATGCAAATCTAGACGCCTTAATGAGACACACCTATGATCAAAAAAATCTGATGACTCAGAAAACATGTTGCTAAAGATTGTCAGATTACAATTTTGATCCAGCTAGAATAAATTTTCATTCCTGAAATGAAAGAATGAAACCCGCAATTTTTTTTGCCATCATGGCAAACATGCAACATCAAAGTGAAGGACAAAAGGGCAGATCTACAATCATCACCAGCATTTAAAGGAATGAAGACCAATGACAATATAGACTGATGTGTGTAGGCAGAATAAGTTAGCCTTCCAGTTTGATTTGTTTCATCTCACATGAAGATGTGTTCTGGCCAAGAATTGAATAATTTATTTTGCCAGGTTACTGGAAAGAGAACATACATGAAGCATCCTCTATTTAGGATTTAAAAATTCTATAGACCCTTTTCTTTTTGCAGGAATTCGCAATTCCCGGGAATTGTAATTTTCATTGTTCTTCTTTTAAATGAATTCCTCAGAATTGAGAAACCTGAAGACCTCAGTTGCCACAAGGCTTTGCAAGTCCCACAAAAAAGTGAAGGGATTGAAATTCCTGCGGGTGTGGGAATTGCAATTAGTATAGGGGCGCCAATAATAACTCACTCCTCTCTTCAACCATCTCCTCTCTCTTCAATCCTTCACCACCCTGAGCTGTCATTCTTCACCGTTTTCCGTTCGCCACTGGTCGCCATTGACCGGCAATTCGAAGGTGTAAACCTGTTTTTTCTCATCATACCTGTCTTTCCCCTCCCTCTCCTTCTCTACCATCAACCTAAGAGAGTTTTATGTTTATCTTTTGCTTCTCTGTGCAACGACGATTACAAGACCAGCCTTGTAATTTAGCCCCAAGTAACGGTTAGTAACCTCATCTATACATGGAGGTGTCTCCTCCCCGAATATCATCCATTGATGCTACTCCATGTCTTTCATGCTTCCTATACATGGAGATGTCTCTTCCCCAAATATCATCCATTGATGCTACTCCATGTCTTTCATGCTTCCATTGCTTCTCTTTTCCCTTCTCTATTGTTGTTCAATTGTTTCCACAAGGCCCATTATCTACTGTTGCTCGTTTCCATCAGCCTATGGTTGGTGCTCTGCATCCTATGCCTCTTCTTTCCCTTGTGTAAGCTTTCAATAACCCTTTAAGGAAGTTTCTTCTCTCCCATGTTTATGACCTCTGCAACATAGTATTACTCATACTTGCAACCCTGACTTGGGTTCTTTTTTCTTGTTATTTTCTAATTTTGTCGTAAGTCGTAACCCTTTAAAGTTTAAACATCCCATCCCGCCATCTACCATATTTAATAATTATTTTATTGTCTCCCTAGAGATAGTCATTTAAGGTATGGTAAGAGAAAGACATGACTATCTCTACAACAAACATTTAATGCATACAACATGCTAGTTGATGGAAGAGCTAGAAATACAATATCTTGTTCACCCATATAGAATTAGGAGTGAAGCAAACATAAGTTCATCAATATTTTATATAAGGGTATTTGTTAAAAAAAACTCAAGCATCCATTGTATACACAATTTCTTATGCGAATGAATGACAAAAATTAGCATTTCCTAACACTTACAAAACAATGCACAGGCAAGCAAGAGAACAGAATTCACTGTGTCCACTATTTTCATTGTGTTCACTAAGTTATATGAATGATCCTTACCAATCCACCAGTACAAGAAGTGACAGCATGTTCACTCCATGATAATGGAATTCCATCATAACGGTTATACATTCCCCCATGCCCCCGGGTAGTCCCAACTCGATGATTGATAACTATGTCAGCCATTGCTCTAACATTGTACTGCTTCATTTTTTGGAGTAAAGCTTTTAACAGGTGCTCAGACCCATATGAAGAGTTGAGGGAGTAAAGGTTCTGTGGTAGGTAACCTGTAAGGAAAAAGAAAGGAAGAAATGACTCCAAGATAGGTGTACAGAGAAAATAAAACAATAAACTCTAAAGAGCTATTATTTTCTAACCTTCTGATGCGAGTGATTGAGTTGCTGGCGGCAACCATGCAGATGTAAACCCAGACTTTGCAATATCAGGAACCTTCCTTTCTAAGTTTCTCCACCAATCATGTTTGTGAGACTCCCAGTTAAAAGCCTGTTAACCTGATTTTCAGTGAGAATCTACAGAATTTTACAGTACTTAGCAGGCTTGGGGCAGTTAAGATATAAGATACAGTATGACATGAATTAAATGTAAACCATAAATTTCCAAAAGCTCTTAAAAACTAATTTAACTACCATCTATTCTTCAAATTAGCTAATTAACATGTTCCAAAAGCACAATTCCAACCATTTAAACTCAATATGAATATGAAGGATTATATTAGTTTGGACAGATCAAGTGAATGTCTTCCTGATTCTGAATAGCATTTAAGGCAGACTATCTTTGTCGATGTACCTGTAAAAGGATTTCTCTTCCACTGCGTATCACTGAACCTGAAAATAATTTCAAAAGCATACTGCAGTCAGCATTTACAAGATCCAGAGTGATGTCCTTCACAAACATAATTTTTTTAATACATAGACAAGCTGAATAACCTAATAATAAAGATCAAATTTCTTGGCCTTTCATCATTGCCCATTGGTTATGCTATTTAAGCATATCCATAAAATATAACAAACTTCAGGAGTATTTTCGTATCCTACATATATGGTATCGAGTAAACTAATCTAGTTTCCCAAACTCAAACATTACAAATTATAAGGATTAGGTATCTTATTATTACCCAAGTAACAAAAAACAACGTTTTTTCCAAAAATTTGTGTTTTATTCGCAAATTTTTGGGTTGCCAAAGCATTCGGCGTTTAAATCGTGTTTTTTTTTAAATGTTGTTTTTACAAATTATTCGGGTTTTTTACGAATTATTCCCGAACTTTCCAAATAATTCCCGAATTATTCAAAAACAAATATTTATTTTGTATATATTTTAATCAAATTATTCCGTATATTTTTATAATTATTAATTTATTTTTTATTTTTTTTCCCAAATTTTTCTGAACTTGATCCCTGCCGAATTATTCCCAAACCCCAACTTTGTCACTATGATTATCACATAACAAATCCATGCAACCCAATTACAGTAACCTAACCTAAGCTGTACCAGTTAACAGTAACTTCTAAGTTCTATCTTCTAATCATATGATAGAGATTCTGAATTGTATCTTTTACATGGAAGATAACAGTAGGTTTACCTGTGATTTAAAAAAAAAATTTGTGACAGTTCATAACATAGTTATCAGAGCGAGAAGCGAAAACGAGAAGCAAAGCGAAAACGAGAAGCGGGAAGCGAGACTCAAAAAAACCTTAGGAAACGGGAAGCAAGAAATGAGATATATTCTCCTCATTCCCATTATGTTATTATGAGTAGCTATATCTTTGATTTTATCTTATATGAGATTTTAGTGAAAAAAGTAGATGTCTTAGGTTCCAAACCGACGGTACTTGCATAGAGTCTACATCCCTAGGCTATAGACTATGGTCTATCCCATTACTTCACACATACAGCACCTTTGATCTTAAATGAGACGTGATGGAAACGAGCTTCTTAAGAGACGAGTCCGTCCGAGGAAGCGAATTTCCTAGGAAGCGAATCTGTCTGAGGAAGCGAGTCTGAGAAACGAGCTTCCCATTCTATACATAGTTTCCCTGCAACTATGGTTCATAATAACCCCATTATTATTACAAACAAGATTGATTTTTAAAACCAGTTGCAATATATGGTAGAGTACATAAATTTATTTCTCAGTTTGCTGAGTGTAGAATTTCTTAATCATGTAAGATTCCACCAATCATATCTGTACAACTGCAACGTAGCTTCTTTAGTCAACAGATTGCAAATTTTCAATTAAATACCTAATCATTTCTTCACAGGGCTCTCAATGCAGTGAATGTTATGATTCCCTTAGGACTAAAATCCCATAAAACTTTGGTTTGTTACTATATAGCTAATACGATAAAATATATATGGAAAATCCTGCAATTGGCAGCAGAGTTACTGGTATCTTATCAGATATATTTTTTTAAGAAAATACAGATGCAGGAAGGAACACAGCTAATTACAAGTTAAGTCACCATCCACTGAAATTTTAGAAGACATTAAAGTTCGATAAATTAAACACACAATAAAGTAGGAAATTGCAATACTAACATCACATTCTAACATGCTCTCAAAGAAGCGAAGGAAATCTGAAAAAAAAAAGAACAAGCATACCAGGATCTGTCTCTGTCCCATTAGTACTTCCATCAAAGCTCTGCATTTCAACACAAGATGAGATTAAAGCAAGAAATGTAAGAAGTAGGTCAAACAACTACACTCCTTGAAAAACATATAGCTGGTTTAAATCTTTAAAGATGAACAAATAATATGTAAAAATCGGAAATTATTTGGAGGAACACAAAACATCTAAACAAGAAGAGAAATGGGAGTCAAGGTAGGATACATACATTAATCCGTTGACCCATATCAAATCACTGGGTAATTGCCAAAATTGATAATAGAGCGAACAAAGTTGGGCACAAAGAAATATCCTGCATCCGCAATGAACCCACGACGTAAAAGTTCAACTCTACTCAAAGGTAGTTATTAAGAAGAACAAAAGAGGATGCTTAAGCCTACCCAAGAAAACCAGACAAGTCTAAGTTCACATAACATAAGCAAGTGGATTTAGAAGTTAGTGAGTTTGAATGCGAATACAAGTTTTCAAATCAGGTAATTGGCATCTTCAAAGCAAGAATTTTTGTTATTAATATAATTCTCATACAAATTGTACGTAATCTGTTTTTCTACGTGAATATTTCACTACAGAAACAAAATCTTTCAATACGAATGATGCTCTTCCAGGTTCTAAATTCGAAAAGGGGAAAAGGACATATATATACAATTCGATTCAATAGATATTGTTCTTGAAATGAGAATGTGACGGCATATTGATATACCCATTAAGCAATAGAACTGAAAATACGCGAGCTTTTAACATTTCTCAGACATTATTGCAAGAAAAGAAACAAATCAAATGTCAGGGAGAAGTAACAAACCTTAGCGAGTTCAATTCCAGAGGAAGAAACGCAACAGAGATTGCAGGTTTCCTCCTGCGCCTTGGGCTTTATAAAACGAACGAAAAGCTGAAAAGTCGATGAGGCCACCGAAGAGAATCACGCTGCCCCGTCCATGAAAAGAAAGCGATCGAAATCTGGAATATTTGATTACGTATTCTCTCTTTTGTGCAAGAGAAGATGATTACCGCCAATTTCGAATTCGCGGTTGATGCAAGTGAAAGGGAAAGTAAAGGAGAATGGTGAAAAGGGCATCGGCTTTTGAGTGGGAATCGCAAGTTCTCTTTTATTCATCTCTCTTTGAGAATTGACTTTTACGGTTTAAAATCATTATTCTCTTAAATTCGGGTTCTTTGCTTTTATTTGGTGGTGTTCGAATATTCATTCACAGCAAAGATGGCCAACTAGCTCTTCCTTTTCCTTAAGGAATGCTATCCTTACTCTCAGCCTTTAACACCTCTTTCATATGTAACTTGGATTGTGACGACAAAGAAACAATAGGATGCTAACACATTAAAAAAAGAATAGATACAGACACTTTAAATTGTCAAATAATTTAATGGCAATAATCCCCTCCTTGTATGAGGACGTTGAGGAGGGGAGGGATGCGTCTCGCCTCTCACAAAGCCTCTTTAATTGTCCTTGAACCTTGGTTAAGAAGTTTGAATTTTTGAGATTTTTAATCTTTTTTCTAAAAAATAAGGTTAAATTCTTTAACACTAAAGGTTAATAAATCTTAACTACAATTAAAGAGAGTTAAAAATTGGACATGTCTTAACATGTTTTAAGGGGATAGATGCATCCCTCCCTTCCTCGTATGAGGAGGGGATTATTTTTCATAATTTAAAAGGCTTGGTATCTCCACTATTCCTAATGTGTCAACATGAAATCTGGATATTTTTGTAGAGGACTATAAGAATTCCTTGCAAATTTTAGGAGAGTAACAATTTTGACTACCATAAGAATTTTGAAAAAGAAACATCCTTCTTGATTGGTGTTATTTTGAAAAATACATGGCACACTCTTAGATTCTACAAAGAATCTTTGCAGAGACATCTACAAAAGATCTCAACTCCTCGACATGCTATTGTTTCTTTGTAATCCTCAGCTACAAACAGGGGTGGAGCCAGGGTTAGGAGGGGTCATGTCCCCCTCCCCCCAAAAAAAATATTATTATGTTGTTGGGTATAATTTCTTTTAAAAAGGATATATAATATCTAAATTTTGTATATATTGACCCTCCAAATTATGATTTATGAGCTAATTATTGACCGGAGGAAAGTTTGGTCCTTCAAAATTTTGCAGTTTTTTTATATATTGTACTATATAAAAAAATTAAAAAAATTATTAATTTTATGTAAATAATAGGTTTCCCAAAAGGGACCTTTATTGGCATCCAACATAAACAGATTTTATGACCACACGATGGGCCACGCTCCCAAACCCCATGCACCATACTTTCAAACTCATTAAATCCAATTGGATTGTTATGGATTTGTTTTTTTACTCACCCTAGGGTTTTAAGCAATCAAACCTTGGTTTTTGAATAACAAAAAAAATCTTAACTTTAATTTAGGCTTAACCAGGGTTAAATAAAGGTTAAAAGGGACACGGTCACACGACGACATTGTAATGCCATTTGTGGGCCATTTTTTCCAGTGTGATATAATTGGTTATCAACTAGGGAGCATTCGAGCATATATTGGTATTAGTAGGTTTTGCAGCAATGTGTTCAGAATCCTTGTTTTACTAACCATATGAGCAATAATTAGAGGAGCGAACTAGCTCTCACAAAGCTGCCCTGCCTTGCCTTGACTCAGGTTAATTTCTAACCTGAAGTTAAATTGTTTTTATTTTATTTTCCTAAAAACAAAGGAGTGAACCCTAAGGGTTAGTGAACCTTAACCATAACTAAAAAGAGTTTAAAGAGGACATGGCATGGAGTGAACCCTAAGGGTTAGTGAACCTTAACCACAACTAAAAAGAGTTTAAAAAGGAACACGTAGCATGGAAAGGAGGGCGGCCCCTAACTGCGTCACCTACCGAAGAAGTGAATATTTTCCTACCCATATATGCCCCCAAGCCCAAGTACGAGAATAGCCCAATCTCATAAGATTTGATTTTAACAATTTAACAAAACATGGTTAAAAAATAAAATTTCAATGTTGTTTTAGGAGGGGTGCGCCAGCCCGTGCAGTAGTGCAACGCATGGGCTACACTCGAGGACCCCAATAGCAAGCTATTGTGATGAGCCCTCCCCCTAAAAAAATTAATTTAATATCATGTGAGCCGATGGCCCACGTATCAGATATTAAACTGATAAAAACAGATACTACACTTGATCTTAGCCAAAAGGCCGAGAAAGGTATGCTTGTACCTGTGTCCTTAATCTCCCTTTATAGCTTATCTCTTCTTCTACTCTTTCGTATCTATTCGATGTGGGACTAAAATCTGAGCCTCTACCGTGGTCGGGTAGAGATAGTGAGCGAAACTACCGCAAACAGGCTAGTCCGCACATGGTGCATTGCAGCACCGAGACTTTAACGTGTTAGTAAAATTTTCAAAGAATAAAGTCTGTAGTAGCAACATTTCGAGGTAGGAGGATATATTCTTCGCTATAAGGTTCAACTGGCTATCAATAGATAGTGTCAGAAGCATCTGATGTTTTTTTTTTTTGGGTAAAGGAGCATCTGATCTGGTCTAGTTAAATCCCCCTTTGGCCCAAAAAATGAAAAATTCTCAAACTTCTTTCCCATCTTTAGTTGATGAGAAAATAGGTAAGAAACAGGGAAAATAAATGAAAATTTTGGCTTCCCCCATACTGTAATCCATCCCGGCGAAGTTCGGGTATGGAAAAAATACGGGACGGGCATCAGAGAAACCACAGGTTAAGAGATGAACAGCATTTGGTCCCCTAAGCTTCTAACCTATATCCACTTATCTTTAACTAGTTCGTTAAACAGAATTAGGGCCGCCTTAAGTTCACTCAAGAGATTGAGTAACCATTAACAACTGAAAAGGACCACCCACATCTCAAACCGAAACAATTCCCACTCTTTTTACCTATTTTCTCGGCAACCAAACAAGGGATAAAGAAAATTGTCTTGCCGTTGAATCCAATATCCACCTCAAGAGAGTATGTTGCCATAGAGATCCTTCGCGAAATAGGCCAATTAGCCTTCTTTAAGCAAAGTAGAATGTGATTGGAATATCTTAATTGGCGTAAATTTTGATGTCATATGCATTATAATGGAGAATTCTATGCTGTTGATAGAGTGGGAAAAGTTTCAGTTTGAGATGTGGGTGGTCCTTTTCAGTTGTTAATGGTTATTCAATCTCTCGAGTGATCTTAAGGCGGCCTTAATTCTGTTTAACGAACTAGTTAAAAGAAAGTGGATAGAGGTTAGAAGCTTAGGGAACCAAATGCTGTTCAGCTCTTAACCTGTGGTTTCTTTGGATGCAAAGGGAACTGCATCTATTTTATCACCTAAATGGGTAACAACGATGTCATAAAGATGCAGGGTGGCTATAGTATAGGCACAATCAATTTGGAAGAAGATGTACAGAACCATTACCATGTCTCCCAAGCAATTTCAACCTATTTGGGTCAATCTTCCATCCAGGAATGCGAAATGATCTGCCTTTGAATATGTTAAAAGAAAATTTTCAGCTGCTCTCTCTTATTTCCATGATTATGTTTGTTCATCACATTCCTATACATCTAACAGCCACAATTACAAAACAATTTATCATTTGCTTGAAGGGAAATGCATGCCTTCCCATTCAGCTGGGCACTATTTCCTCCCTGCCTTTGTCTAATTCTTAGTTCTTCATGAGATTGCTTGCCCTCTTTATATCTTTCCAGATCTTTTGTTTGGTAAACAAAACAAATGGAGCTAAGAGGGCGCATGTATTTGCTTTACTAGTCACTTTTTTTAGTCTGGTAAGTTATTGTTTTAATTGTTGCACAAGTAACCGGTAAAAACAATGACACAACAACACATGTTTTTGTGTGATGACTGCTAGTTCCCAACAGCCTAAAGCTGAGGGCACCTCTTGCAAGTCCTGCCCAAAGATATGGACTATTTGAGCAATCTCATGCAAGTAAGTGGTCCTCCAAATTCTGTCTTCACCAACATCTTTCCAGCTCTTAATTTCAGCATGTCCCAACTCTATTTGTAGCTTCAGCAAGAAGAGTGAGTTCGCACTGTCATAATAAAACTGATGCTAACCCATCAAGCAAATTAAGAGGAAAACCAAATAAAACTGAACCTTCACCATTCTGTCCTGATGGGATTCTGGCAAGAACTATCGAATAAAAAAAATTTAGACTGAATTTCAGTTTAGATAGAAAAATAAATAAACCTCCGCTTTGATTGATATCACTAATTAGAGGTTTAGACAGTCAAAACTTGATTACATATACAAACGTAATAGAAAGACTTATCCCCTGATTTCAGCATTGAATCTAAAGATAACTTGCAAATGCCCAAAAAGCTCATCGATTTTCACAAGAGAACAGTATCTTCCCAGTGTCTTGGTATTTGTCATGTTTTTGCAGATTTATCTTACTATCATAAACAAGGTGTCACTCTTGTGCAAAAGAGATGCTATACCAGGAGGGTGGCCGACATAATTACAGCTAGTGTGCAATCTATACAATGCGGAACTGCAAAATTTCACAAATTCGTATCTTTGAATGCACTATTATGGTATGAAGCCATTGGCCGAAGGTCTTGTATGGATTCTACCTCCTTGAAGGTTCCAACCTCCCTCAGTGATTGCCATTTTTTGCGGGCCAGTAGCTCATGGAAATCATCTTCATTGTACAAGGTCGTGTCTTCGCCATTAATTGCCTGCCGGTTGCATTCATCATAGTGATAGAGTTTAATCGTCACACCTGAAAAACAAAGCTTTGTTATAACCAGCATTGCTACTAAGAACAAAAAATGACAATGTGCAAATGACAGGAATGTTCTTTATATCGATATTTTAGACCAAGCTCCTCATTTGGGAACTGCTATTCTTTAGACCACTCTCTCTCACACACACACACACACACACACACACACTATCATTTCAATAACTTCACTGGAAAGTTGCTAAAGATACCAGGATCGATAAGAAGGGTGTAAGTTGTTTGAGGCATGGCACGATCAAAGCTCCTCACAACACCATCCTCATCTTCAACCCAGAAAGATCTTTTTGACCTCAATCCAAAGGCACTTCTAATGGCATCCCTGATGGCATTGGCAGATCCATCGGTCCCTATTCTGCGGGACATCCCACCCCACTTCACAACAATAACACGTCCTGTGGGAAGCCGTGTGGATACAGGCTTACAGCCCATGCCACTGTCCCATTGAGGCACGTCTGAGAGTTCGGAAAAGAAAAATGAACAACAAAAAAGAATCAGCAACTGCAATGCAATTCTAAAAGAAAAGGACAGAATGATATACAAAAGAAACAGTTCGCAGTTTGGCACAGTAAAAACAACTGCACCTGCAGAAGTGCCATCTCTCTGACCCCACATGGTTTTTCCATTTTGTAAAGGACAATCTTGAGCCATCACAGAGATCTTACTAGACTCCAAACCTGTTAATCTTACTGCATTAGCATACTAATGCATTGGTCAAAATTAAATAACTATAAGAAAGTACTAACAAATAAGGTGACCAAATTGTGAATTTTATCTAAGAAAGAAAATAATACTAACATGATGTAAGTACTGTCGATTGACAATATATAATTTCATCTGATATTATTTCATAGTGTTTTACAAATTAAAGTACCTCAAATCTTTATTGCCACTGAATTAAGGAAAACTCACATGAACGTTGAGGAACAATGTAACATTGCAACATCAATGGGCCAACATATTACTTATGAAGTACTTGAGCCCATACAAACTGCAATCCTGACCCAACTTCGAAACTAACCTCTAAATTTGTAATCCAAAGGAGACAAATATAAGACAATAACAGCTATCTGATTATCATGCAGAAAACTACTCCATGGCTTTCCATGTAGACCTCTTGGTAACAAAAATCTTTTACAATGCATCTGTGGGAAAAGGAAATCAAGGACCACCATTTTCATAGTTAACCAATTGATGTAATGCAAATGCCGAGATATGTTTCACCATATTGCGTTGTATGGATATAATGTTTCAAACTTTCAATGACATGGCGATAAAATGGAAATAAACCTCCAGCCCCAGGGACGTAATACAATCATGACAACCATAATCTTGATTTGAATTATCACATCTCACGATATGCCACTTGATAATCAAGTCCACTGCTGTCCAAAATCCCCAGGCAGCAAAATCGGATCCAAAACCGATGAGAACAAATAAAAAGGTGCTTCATAAATCAGCATGATTCTTACAAACAACTTCAGAGAAAATTCCAGAACTTCATACAAGTTTACAAGGCACTACTTCTTCGCAACATTTTACAAGTCATCCATGAAAAGTTCAAATAAGATTTGAGAACTTCATAAAGTACTTCTTACAAGGCACTTATTTTAACAATACTTGTCATCAACACATCCTTATAACTTTGGTTAGAGTCATTTGATAAGACTGAACAACCTAAGCCACAAAAATTTCCAAATACCTGAGGGTGACATAATTGTTTAATTACCCTGCTACTGCTATGGCCAAAGTGTCTAGAATGTTATCAACACACCAAAACAGTGTACTCAAAATGTTGCCTATGCAGCACCTAAGCCATCACCTCGCTAGCCAGAACCTCTAATGCCTAGATCATGATCGAGGGGGACATTCAATAAATCTTATATAATTTATACAGAAAAAGTAAATTTTGGTCGCCTAGAGAATCCCCCTATGGCCTGGGCATTGCCTGAACACACTGCAACAAAATTGACAGTAATAGATGATGCCTACCTCCTCCCAATGGTTAAATTTTAATCAAATTAAAAAAATTGTGATTTTTAATGAATAAATCCAAACTGCTCCTTGATCAAAGGGAAACACCCCTACACTTTTGTACGTAACAGGTGCACTATTTGTTCAAATTGATACGAAAAATATGTCCATCCAAAATGGACTTTTTGAAGCAACGTGTTCCCATTATAGTAGGTAAATTTTTTTATTATAAATAATTTTAAAAAAAAAAAAAAACAGGTAAAGAGATAGTAGAAATGTCATTAGTCATATTCATGCATAATCACTGGACTCATCCCCTTCTGGTATATCATAAAACTCTAGATCATAGTTACCAGAGCGAGAAGCAAAACGAAAACGAGAAGTGGGTAGCGATGCTCAAAAAACCCTTCGAAAAGGAGAAGCAAGAAATGAGATATAGACTCCTCATTCTCATTATGTTATTATTGGTAGCTATACCTTTGATTTTATCTTACATCAGATTTTTGTAAAAAAGTAGGTGCCTTAGGTTCCAAACCGATGATACTTGCTTAGAATCTACACCCTAGGCTATTATGGTCTATCCCATCACTTCACAATTCACACACAACTCCCTTTGACTACTAAATGAGACGTGATGAAAGCAAGCTTCCTAGGAAGCGAGTATGTCCGAGGGAGCGACTCTGGGAAATGAGCTTTCTGGGAAGAGAGTTTCCCACCTTGTACATAGCTTCCCTGCAACTATGCTCTAGATCCATGTTAAGCTAATTACTTGCAACTTATCCATAGGCAAGCTCACCATATTTGTTATACAAATTCCAGTGTTCGTAGTGCCTCTATTTCGCGTTTTAATTTATTGATATTTAAATCAATGTTTTAAAATCAATTTTGCAAGGAAGGAAAACATAATTTTGACCGAATTATCGAAACTTCAGGATTTCCTGTTGATAATTGGTAAATCCCAAAACTTAGGGAAAATGAGAAATTTTTCATTGAAACTTTAGAAAATGCTAAAGCAAATATAAAATACACTTGGGGTAAAAATGCTTCAAAATACATACGAGATGCATTTGGAATGGAGGAAAGGCACACACCTAACAACGGTGTATACTATTTCAAACATGAATATAACATATATAAAAGTATTTAATACATCTCAATACTCAAAATAAAAAAATATTCAACTCAAATAGACATAAACACTCAACTACAAGAGATAATACTATACCTCAATAGAAAAGATACATAATACCACATAGAATTGTGCGGAGGGTCAGAGTCAAATATGTCTCGTCCTGATGGTGATAGTGATAGTCACGATATTGGCCCCTACTCACGAGATGATGGAACATGGATGTATACTCCCAAACATGACGCTGATAATTGTACTCCCCAACATGCAGCAACATTCGCATTGGTGGATAAAGTGGGTAATGATTCATGGTCACGTGCATCTCCACATGAATTTGTACATATCTATATGGCTCACGACCATAAGTATATCCATATGAAGCATATCTAATCAATAGATTGGTCAAAAACATTGAACATACTAATTACTATGATTTCACATGAAATGAACATAAATTAAGTTATGAGAATCCACTATTTCAGAGAGGAGTTAAACTATGATCTTGGAAAAAGTGTTGAACAATAGTTGATTGACACAGGTGCTTCCTGCAACCACATGAGTCTGTCATACAAAAGCGTCGAAAACCAAAGGAAGCCCAGATCAGTTCTATCAAATCAACAAATCATTTCTTCTTCCAATTTTTACATCTTCCTATTCATTACATATGGGTTCGTCTCCTACCCATCGAGCGGGAACTAAATTCGGCCTTGGTGATCCAACAGTGCTAGGTAGTCCAACATTAATTTCTTAAGACATGTTGATTGGTGGAAGATTGAGCAAGGCAAGGGAAAAAGAAATTGCCCCTTCTCTAGTAAACAACCGCAAGGATGATTTAGAAGGGAGAGGGGTTTATTCTTACAGAGGAGTCGGTCTTGAAATTTTTTTGATTTTTATTTCTACATACTCTCTTGCTTAGGAGGTCTACATCTATTATGCGCAATAGGGGTAACATCATGAACGAAACATAATAATATAATACTTATATGAATGGCTCATAATGTTACATCTCTTCCAAGCGGAAGGTGCTACACGAATATTAAAACGATGGCACCTCCCCTTTGTTGTACCATTTCTACTTGGTGCCTCCTGTCCGATGATTCAGCTCCTGAAACTATAAGTTTCTATGTTGAAAGACAGGTTAACACAGAAAGATTAAAAAAAAAAAGGCAAGATTTGTGAAAGGTCAGGCATGTATTAGGTTTGGTTGAGGTGATTTCGAGAATCAACCAAACAACAAATCTGTAGCCCAAGAAGGTACGACCCTATGCCCTTTACACAAATAGAAAGGGTACAAAGGGATAAAAATGTATCATATAGGGGCGCTCCTATATATTAAAAAAACACAAAAAAGTTATCTTTCAAGAGGTTTTTCTTGAAAAAAATCTTATCCATGATGTTTCCGCATCGATCTTCACCTCATTTGGGTTTAATTTCACCCAAGAGACTGAGAGTGAAATGTGGGGAATAATATCAAAACCCCATGAAAAACCCAAAAAAAAAACTACATGTTTCGGCAAACTGTCAAAGTTTCGAAAGTTCACCAAAACTTTTACATATTTATAACTAAAAAATTCAATTTCTCGTGATATTTTGCGAATTATATGATAATTTGTGAAATATTACGAATTGTGACAAAAACATAATGAAAAGTTTTACAAAATATTGTAAAACAATTAATACTTTAAATCAAAATTTCATTAAATTGCAAATTAGCGATAATTCAACTGAGTTATCAATAATTCGCACAAAATTTTAAAGGGAGTTTGTATCAAAAATTCAAATGAGACCTTCATAATAGTGACATACACCATGTGGAAGTCAGCTACAACAGTACAAAGCAACGTGTTCATCCAAGACTGATCACTTTAAGATTAATTTTAATACCTTGGAAAGTTTTGGTTTGCACTCCCTCCGGAATCCCTAATGAAGGCATGTAGCAAATAAGAAATATAAAAGCTAGTCCAAAAAATGTATAATCCAAGCATTCAACATAGTTGATAGATCAGTGACAAGCAAAACAAACCATGAAGAGAGATGCAACAATCAGCTGATGTTCAGCCGACTATTGTAAAAACAATCACTATAACCAAGTTTATGAACAAGAGAACTCTTGCTATTGACTTTAGAGTCTCTAAAGTAGCAAAATGAAAAATATTAATACTTAGTTAATAAACAAATAAAAAAATACAAAGCAATTCAAAACATGTGCATTCCAATAAGCTTGTTCAGCTTGGTAAATCAATGACAAGAAAAAGAAGCCCCGTGAATAGGTGTTGGTAACTACTGCACAAATGATAGATCTAGGAACACGCTAATTGTGAATGACAAGTTTGGCCATGAAAAAAGCAACAAAAATATATATCCCTGTAAAGTCTTTTTCTAGAAGAGGTACTAGAGCTAAGGTGCTTCCAATGAGGCATGGTGAGATTCACTTGGAGAAAAGAAACCCATGAAAAATATAAAGGAACATGATCGGTGCTAAATGTTATACATAAAAGCACCTCAAACTTAACTTGTTAATCCTTTAGAGTAATTATTTGTATTATTTTACACTACTTGGTTCTTTTCAATTTGTTTTAGGTTCATGCGCGAAAAAGAGCTTAAAATTAAATGATTAAAAACATTAAAGGTTCAAAAGGTTCTCAGGAGCAAAAGTGATGAAAGCAAAAGCAAAACAGGAAACAACTGGGGAATTTCTACCCTGGGCGATCGATCGCCCCTCTGTGCGTTTGGAGATTTTTATGTTGCGAAAAATTTATCCTTTGGGCCCAAATTGACTATTTTTAAAGGCCCAAACTTTATAGGGAAAAAAGAAAATAAGAGTTGTACTCAAATTAGAAGTCTTTATTCTAGGAGGACTTTATTATTCTCTTTTTCCCTATAAAAGGAGAGATTCTTTGTAGAGATTCGGTTGTTAGAGAATTTTGTAGAGATTTTGGATCTGAAGAAGAGAAGCTCTGGAGATCAAGGAAGCCATGAAGAGAAGTGCAACAGCTTTGTCTATGAAGATGATGCATTCCTCCCTCGCGATGAACTAATTTCCATTCTAGGGTTTCGATGAAACCCTTGCCAAGTAACTGTGTCCTTTATTTTGCTTTTATTTTAATTCTCTGAATTGTAAGACATTGATTGCATAAATGAGAGGGTTGTTTCAACAACCGGATTTATTAATTTACATTCGATTTCAATGGAATTTGTATTCTTGTCTTAGGTGTTATGAATTTGAAATTGAACTCACTTTTGTTAATTTTCGTTAGAATTTCAACATATGTTTTATGCAATGGTTTTAACATATCGAGAGACCAAGTCCTAAGACATCTTATGCTAAGGGAAGATGAGTGATTACACAACCGTAAATTAGTGTGTATCATTCGTGCTAACCGAAGATACGATATGCCTAGGGATTGATCCCTTGAACTTTTCTAGATCAGTTGAGAGGGGACGTACTGTCACTCTAGCTGTAATGTTTGCAAATTAAGAGGTTAAAATAAATTCAAAATACGGGCTGGTTATTAGGTTAGTGGAAACCTTAGATCTTCTCTTCAAGGGATTTAAAAACTCATTAGTTGATAATTAATTTAAAAATCTCCCTTAGGTTACCTTTAGTTTAATTCGTTGTTTTAGTTTAATTAAGCAAAATTCAATTACCCATCTTATTAGTTTAGAATTAATCTGAATAAAAGGCAACGAAACCAACGCAATCCTCAGAGGAACGATACCCTTACTAGTACTATTCTACGAAATTATTACTAAGAATGAATAATTTAAGATTGACTAACAATCAGAACACACCACAAAGTTGACAGGAATTGTTCTATATTTGAGAAAGAAAAAAAAAAACAGATCTAATAAATTGACTGTGTGTGAAGTGAAAACATAATATTCTTAAAAAGTAAGACATACATTAAAGGCACATTAAATGCTTGTGTTCATTCTGTCAAGAATAATATCTCTAACAATATAAAGATGACTACACAAATAACTGGCTCGCAATAATTGGTTATTCTCCAATGTGATACCAGATGTTTCCCATTCTATCTCACAAATAATTAATTTAGCTATTGGACTTTATTCATCTCTTTCTGGTTCCAATAGTTCGATTCACTCACTGGATCATGTTTCGTGGAAACCACCTCCATTAGAGATTATCAAGATTAATTTTGATTGAGCTGCTACAATGGATTAATCTAAAGTTGCCTTCGGGTTGATAGTAAGGAACTCCTCTAGTGAAATTATAGCAAAAGTGGCAAAAAATTCTTCATGTAGTTCTACCCTTATCGTTGAAGCAACTACAATTCCGAAGGCTTTAAAAATTGGCTTGTGGCTAATATCGAGTACTTATTGAAAGCCACTCCAAGATGATCATTGATATTCTTGATTTCAGTTTGTTTGGATAAACTTATCGGAAAAGGGAAGGACTTCTTGGGAATAACTTTTAAGAAAAATGATTTTTAAATATATATGTGAGACTTCCCACAAAACCTAAATAGGGCTGCTTCCCCTAAAAGCTAACATTTCGACTTTTTATGACTCCTGGAGAAGTTACTATCTTGTGCCGAATGACATTTGAACCGACTTTTTGACTCTCCAAGATCCAAAGGTCACTAAAAGTCAACTTAGAAGTGTATCCAAACACTACCTTCGATTCATTTGCTATCCCTTGGAAAATTAAGAGCATTGATTCACGATCTCACAAGTTGGCTTGCAAGGCATATCTTGCTATTGAGAATAATGTTTCTTCATTCATCCTTTGAGCTGGGATCTGATGTTGGGTTTGTTTCTTGTGTAACCAATCAATTGGATCCAATAATCTTAACACCATTTAATTCGGATGATTTAAGGAAATGAGATCTCCTATGTGGGTTCACTGATTGGATGGTATGGACAGTCTGCACAAACCAGTCAAATCATGCATATCATCTAGGTTTGTCTATGGTAGGGAAGGTAAGATTGATCTAAGAGCTAAGAAGGCAATATTTCTGGGTTATGCAACTAGAGGGAAGGGATACAGGTTATGGTGTCCAGAGTTGCACAAGTTTGTAATCAGCAGGGATGTTACTTTTGATGAGTCTGCTATACAAACTTCTTGCAAGCAGAAGACAGTTCGAGAAGGGAAATTGGGTGATTCAGTTCAGGTGGAGATAGACTCTCCAGGACCATCAATGCAGGTTGATGAAGAGAATGCTCTAAGTGAGGAAGATTCTGAACAACAGCAACAGAAGCAGTCCTTAGCAGGTAGCAGAACCAAAAGGGCACTTAAAGCACCAGTTAGATATGGTTTTGAAGATCTAGTAGCCTATGCGTTTACTATTAATGGAGATGAGCTAGATACATTCCAGGAGGCGGTGAATGATGATCATTGCAAGGAATGGAAGAAGGACATGGATGAGGAGATGAGCTCTCTTCATAAGAACCAAACTTAGGAACTTGTTGAGTTGCCCAAAGGGAAGCATGCAATTGGGTGTAAGTGGGTTTATGCTATAAAGGAAGGCTATCCGGGATCGAGAAATGTTAGATACAAGGCACGGTTGGTAGCCAAGGGCTATGCACAAAGAGAAGGTGTGGATTACAATGAGGTGTTTTCACCAGTTGTAAAGCATACCTCGATCCGTGTTTTATTAGCCATGGTAGCACAATTTGACTTGGAGCTGGAGCAACTTGATGTCAGGACAACATTCCTACATGGTGATTTGGAAGAGGAGATTTTCATGAGTCAGCCTGAGGGATTCAAAGTTGCTGGAAAGGAAAGTAAAGTGTACAAATTGAAGAAGTCTTTGTATGGGTTGAAACACTCGCCAAGACAGTGTTACAAAAGATTTGATAATTCTATGTTGGGACAGAGCTACACCAGGAGTGAGTATGACCATTGTGTTTATTTCAGGAAGTTTTTTGATGGGTCATTAATTTACTTACTTTTGTATGTTGATGATATGCTAATTGTTGCTAAGAGCATGAAGGAGATCAACAAGTTAAAAACTTAACTCTATAGAGAATTTGAGATGAAGGACTTGGGTGGAGGTAAGAAGATTCTTGGAATGGAGATTCAAAGAGAAAGGAAGAAAGAGCGACTATGCCTATCACAAAGGAAGTACCTAGAGAAGGTAATTTCCAGATTTGGGATGGAGAACTCAAAACCAGTTAGTACTCCATCAGTTGCTCATTTCAGACTCTCAACAAATCAGTCTCCAAAGAATGATGAAGAGAGTTAGTATATGTCGCATGTTCCTTATGCTAGTGCAGTTGGCAGCGTGATGTATGCGATGGTATGTACTCGCCCAGACATCTCATAGGCAGTAATTGTGGTTAGTAGATTTATGGCAAATCGAAGAAAAGAGCATTGGCAGGCCATGAAGTGGTTGTTGAGGTACCTACGGGGTACGTTGGATGTTTGTCTGGTATATGAAGGAGACAAGTCTTTGGAGTCTCATGTCAAAGGGTATGTTAATTCGGATTATACATGAGATCTGGATAACAAGAAGTCTACTACTGGGTTGACCTATAAGTTGGAGGGCTATGTTACAACCTATGGTTGCTTTGTCTACGACAGAGGCGGAGTATATGGCGGTGACTGAGGTCGTGAAGGAAGCATTATGGCTCTGAGGTTTATTAGGTGATTTGGGGATAACACAGAAACAGGTTGATGTGTTCTGTGACAGTCAAAGCGTCATTCACTTGGCAAAGAACCAAGTTCATTATGCGAGGACCAAGCACATTGATGTACGGTTTCATTTCATTCGGGGGATTATTAGTGATTGAGAGATTACTTCGCAGAAAGTTGGCACCAAGGATAATCTGGTTGATATGTTGACCAAGACAGTAATAGTGATCAAGTTCGAGCATTATTTGGGCTTGATCAATATTCTGCGAGTTTGAGCGCCTTGAGGCACATTGGAGATGGTGATCAGATGGAGTGATTTCAGAATGAGAGAATTCAAGTCAAGGTGGAGTTCGTTGGAGGAGTAACTCAAATTCTCACCATGGTGAAAAATTGTTGAAAATGACTCGGCTTTTTAGAAGTTCGAAGGGAGCGATCGATCGGCAATAGAGTGGGCTGATCGATCGGTGCAAGCTGCGATCGATCAGCCACTCTTGGCCAATCGGTCGGTGGACGGTGTTTTAAGTCTTCCGATTTTTCTCTTTTGTGTTTTCAAACCTTGGGGGTATAAAAGGATCCTTATACCTAGGGTTTAGGTATGCTTGGTTTATGCTTTAAGAATACTTATAAGCTTGAGAGCTTTGTAAAGGGAGGCCATTAGAGAGTGAGAGAACTCTTGTAACTCCGTATTGATTCTCATAGTGAAAGCTCCGATCATCATTGCTCGTGGACGTAGGCATTAAGGCTGAACCACGATTATCTTGTCTTGTGTGATTGCATTCTTATTTGGTATTTCTTCATATATTGTTTGGTTGCTTTCTTCTTGTTCTATATAGATCCAATTAGTATTTTTCCGCAACAAGAAGTTGGCTTGCAAGGCATATCTTGCTATTGAGAATAATGTTTCTTCATTCATCCTTTGAGCTGGGATCTGATGTTGGGTTTGTTCCTTGTGTAACCAATCAATTGGATCCAATAATCTTAACACCATTTAATTCGGATGATTTAAGGAAATGAGATCTCCTATGTGGGTTCACTGATTGGATGGTATGGACAGTCTGCATGGCTGCATGCACATTGTGGACACTGGATGGGTGAAATATGAATTCAATGATTTTTCATGGGATGAGATTTTGCCACAAATTTTAAATTCACAAAACTAGTCAAGATTCAAGAATCTCACGAGATCAATTGTCCTAAACACCAAAAGCCAGTGAATTCCACACCCCAAAAAAATCATAGAGGCAATAGATGAGTATAAGAGAAATCCTCAAATTGATAATCTTCAAATTTCAATCTTCCACCAATAAAGATAAACTAGCCATCCCAGTACATATACATTTAAAGAATCTGGTGAGCACCTCTCTAAAAACTTGACAGTAAGCATGCTTTTTTGCGCCAATTCCTTTGAAAAAATGTGACAAAAAATGAGCCCAAATATCTTTAAACACATAGACCTTAGTGGGTGAGCATTAACTCCCAAGGTTTACTACTTTTCCTAGGCTATAAAAACCTCTGATTTTCAGAACTTAACTAGGGTGGTTTAAAACTGGGTCAGATTATTTAGAATTGGGCTATTCTTTGTCATACATCTGATATCACCCCAGAACCACATCCTAGGGTCAGCGCTCCCTAGAGGTTCTAGGGAGCACCGCCCTCTACAACATATCTAACACACACACATATATATATGTGTGTGTATATATATATACATATAGAGAGGGAGGGAGAGAGAGAGAGAAGAAGAAGAAGAAGAATGTTACCTTTGGGAAGGGATTGCAGGGGTTGGGGAAGGGAGGAATTGAAAGTGGGGTCTTTGAAGAAAGCGAGAGGAGACTGATTTTGCTTATTTTTAAGCTTTCGGACAAGACTTCTCCATCTATCCCTACAAACACTTGGGGAGCGACGGTGGCCTCGGTCACTCATCTTAGCAATTAGCGCCAGAGACTCTATATCCCAGGAAAAGATTACTTATTAGCAACACTATAAATATCAATAGGACGAAGAAGGCGAAGTGGTTTTGAAGGCGAGGATGTCGCGGATCTCGGACTCGGCCCACACCTCTGACCACGGGGCGCGTGACCCGTCTCGATCGCATTACAATTTACAAGTTACAACTGGGTCTTTTGGTAACCTGCGCTGCATAGCCGATTCCATCTTTCTATTTTTTTTTTTATCGCCAATTACATTTTTTTTCTTTTACTGTTTTTATTTTTTTGTAAGGGAGGGTGTCCCAATCTTCACAAGGTAGGACTAAGTCGCAATCACATGCAAATCATGTGCTTTGGGCCGTGAGGACTTGAACTCGAGACCTTGGGGATCTCTTCCAATACGTGAACCAAGTAAAGGGTCGTTTGGTATCAATTCTGGCAATTCTCTCATTCTGAAAAAAATATTAATTTTTTTAAGTTTTGATTCTTACAACCAATTTTATACTGTGAATGCATTTGATAATTATCGGTTAGAATCAATTGTGAAGAAAAGAAATAACAGAATTATGATCGGATAAAAAAAGAAAAATAAATAAATTTGTTTTAGGCATTAAATATGGTAATATCATCAACACAAATATCAACACATATATAAGTATCATAAAATACAAATTGCTTAATTATGTCTTATCTTTCTCGTCAATTTTGATGTTTATCTCGTTCGCTTTAAACGTGTTTTTCAGAATTGATTCTGAAAAATGATTTTTTTTCTCTAAAAATTATGTCTAAAGTAAGACGATTTTTAAAATCGTTTCCTAAAAATGACTTGTCAAACGTGTTTTGACTGTTTTTGTTCGCATAATAAGAATAATAGTTCCCAATGAACAATGTCAAACAACCCCTAAATTATCCCTATCCCATTCCCAGCGATTTGTCTTCCTTGTCCCAACCCTAATAAGGAAGTATGTTGGTAATCCTTTTTCAATTTTATATTTATTTATTTTATTATAAAACTTGCTTTTTGTCAACTCAAATTTTGCTAGATGTGTGAATAAAGCTCTGGATCCCGAGATCGCACGATCCTACAATTAACTGAGACCTTGGCACAAAAGATTGGTTATGGTTTTGACATTATACTTGAATCACATAAAATCTAAAACCTAAGATTTTATAACATTAATTTCAAAGAAATCATGTAAAATTTTAAAATCTTAGTATTTTAATTCTTCTAATTTTATGAGAATCTTATAAGATTTTTTATACTTGTTATTTAAGGCATAATGAAAATTTGTTTTCATGCTAGGTCTTAGTTAACACTAATACTGCATAGGCTCGTGCAATCCTTCTAAGAAAGTTCATTTTTATATAATGTGCAACAATTGTGTTGGATTATGTGCATAATAAATATATCATATGCCATTAATGTAGGAATTTACTATCCAATAAATGCTTAAAACTGATCCATGGATATTAATCCATTCATAATCTTTGTTACTTTGTATATAAACAAAGCATTCAAAATCTTACTAACTCTTTATATTTTATTTCTACTTGTCCAGGGATAGTCCTATTTCCAATAACTAGGAAGAAACCCGTGCGATGTACTGGATGTCAAAAGAAAAAGAAATGTACATGACTATACTCATCTGATGACTATACTCAATAGATTTGGCGAAAGACGAACCGGAACGAATCCATCGTATTCACTCTCTTGATCATCTTTCCAACAAATTAATGAATCATAAGGAATACATGTTAATGTTCTCATATTAAACCATTTACATACAGATCCACTAATAATAAAGGCCTCGGATTCTCTCTGGCACCAGAAAATGGTATGGGGCAACCACACGTAGTGTGACATGTGGTGGGAGAAGTCGGATCATTGTCCCCTTGATTTTTGACTTCTCCACACATGTTGCGACACATGGCGATAAAGTGGCGAGAATAAGGAGGAGAGATATCCAGTGAGGATAAGTAAAAAATCAAGGGAGAAAATGAAATGTCTGCTCACCTTTTTGATGCCTCATGGCGCACAATGTGTGGTTGCCCGAGATTACTTTTCTAGCATCTACCAGAGAGAATCCGAGGCCAATAATAAATTATGATAGTCCTACCCCTACACTTAAGCGATGCGAACACACAAACACAACCCATTGAACCCTTAAATTATGTTTTTCTTTTGATGATATATTTTCTCTACTCTCCAAAGTTGTAACCTACTCAATTTTGAAGAGCACACATGAAAACTTAGAAAAGTAGAACATGATATTTATTGCAAACTGTAATCAAACACTCAAATACCTTTACTTCATTGCCAAAACATTTCTCTAGATCACTACTGGTAGGAGCCTTTGTGGATAAGCCCGTTGCAAAAAATTATTCTCAGGATTACATATCTCTAGAATCTATACTCCTGCACCAATATAATTGAATAAACATATTAGGCTGGAGAAAAAGAAAATAAAATCAAGTAATTACCTGTAATGTAATTATGATATATTACTGAATTAAATAATTAATAGATTGAGATTATTCGAATAAATGTCAGTATGATGCAAAATTTTGAGATGCTTGTAAATGCAATGGAATGAAGTTCTTATTAATATTTGTTGTCTGCGTCTCCTAATATCTTTGTTTTCCTCAGCGGCTAAGAATTTGTCCATTGAAACGTCTCAAGTCTTAAATGACATATAAATGTCTGGAGGATTAAAATGGTTTTATTGGAGGGACACGTCCCAACCGTTCTCATCCCTTGTTCATTAATACCAAATGACACGTGTCCTAATATCCTTAAACCCTCTAAAGCAACTAGGCATCCACCCAAAGAGAAGGAGGCTCTAAAAGCAATAGCCATTACAGAGAGAGAATGAAAAGCCTTGCATAGATTAGATTGTCTAGTTGAAGAGTTAAGTGGGTTTATGATAGAGAATTATGATCTTTATATAAAGAGAGAAGACTCGGTAGAAGAGATAAATGAGGAGAATGGAAAGTCAATAATATAGAAAACCAATGAAGAAGAAAAGTACCTTGAAATGGAGAAACGTAGGAGGCTTTAAAAGAGAACTGAATTGGGCCCCTACTACCTTGTCACTCACAATAGACAAGACTAAAAGAAAAGTTAAAAACAGAGCTTTTTTCTTAGGTGGCATCAGAAATAGAAAACAAGCTTAGGTGGCTTCAAATATGAGGAGTATATATACTTAGGTGGCATAAGGAGAAGAGATTTTACTCTAATATATAGGAGTAGTATAGATATAGATGGTAACCGAAAAAAGAGGATATTTAAATGTTGGGAAGATGATTAAAAAAAAATATAAAAAATGGTCCAAATCTCTTTAAATGCGGTTAGTGGAGGGAGATAAATTAGAAGAATTAAATAAGAGAATTATGAAAGGTGGTAAAAATTGTGGGTCTCACTCATATTCCTTTATTGTGATGATGTGGCATCAAATGAAGAAGAGTCGTACGTGGCATCAATAGAGACACATAAGTGTCATTCAAAGAGATAGTTTAACTGTCTTTTATAATAGTAGATAGATAGATAGATAAAATAGATATTATTCTAATTTTTTTAAGATTCCAATACAATAGCATAATCGTTGATAGGGAACTACATCAGCGACCTACCTAATTTATTGTATAAATTTGTGGGATCAACAATTGAACATGCAAACTAGGAATAGCTTTTATTGGATAAAGGAATAGATGACTCCATCAATTTTCGTATTAATCATGATATATGTAATAATCATTAGTTTTGGGCAGCCAATTCTTAGCATATATATCTTGAGATCCACCTCGTTTCTATAGAACAAACCATCAAAATTTAGTTCGAACCATAGATGGTTCAATGACTTTTATCTAACAGTAGGGGGTGTCAATGGACTAGGCTCGAACCAAGCTCACGTAAGGATGAACAAGAAAAAAATAGGTTGTTTCGAGAATTTTAATAAACGGTCCTAACCAAATCAGGCTAGTCGAGACAAATCCAATTAATTAAGGGTGCTACTACGAGCACATCAACTTTTTCTTCTTATACACTAAAAATAAAATTATATTTAATTTTAATTACACATTAAAATTTATAAAATGACAATAGTGTCCTCGTCTTCAGGCGACCCCTTAATCTAAAACAATCGCCGGAATGGAGTCTGAAAATGAAGGGAGAGTGAAAGTATGCCTCTTTTTAATTTTAGAAAAACAGTTCTTGGGGGGCATACATCGAATCTCAAGATCTGACTAAGATTCTAATTGATTTTATTCAATGAAGGTTAGAATAATATTCACCTTTGCAACTTTGAAATTGTTAAGTCAAATCCACGTTAGAATAGTACTCGCAAAACTTCACAAGTGTCAAGTCTCCTGTCGATTCACACGAACCTTTTTTTTCCTTTAAAGCTTTCTCTAATGGAAGCTAATGGCCCTTCCAAATTTCCAGTTCTAAGAATCTTGAATAAAAGATCTAATCTTTATTGATCAAGAACCTTTTTTGATGAACAGGACGAATTCTTTCTTTTCCTCAAGATCCAATCAAGAAGACAAAAGAAGAGAGAGATGAGTGTGACCGTACACCTCAATGAGAGAGAGGGGAGGGCGTGAGGTTCGAGGAGAGGGGAGAAGTTTCCAAATCTGAAAAATTCTGGAAAATTTTCTTATATCCAAAGCCTTGGACGTCTACCCCTTTTATATGCTTCATTGGTTGCTTGCAACCAAAGTTTCCTAATCCTTATCCAATAAGGATTCCTCAATTTGTTTCTAATTCTTGATTTCTCCTAATCCAATTAGGATTAATCATTAATAGAAACTAACCTTATCCATTAGTGTCCAACTAATCTTATCTTTATTATAATCCAATTAGGATTCCTTAATTAGCAAGAAACTAATAGACTCCTTGTCCAACAAGGAATCTTTAATTAGTAATTAACTCTAACTAATTAACTAACTTTATCCAATAAGGATATTAGTTATTAGAAACTAATTAAAATAATAATAACAATTATTATTTCCTTCATGAAGTGGACGTCCCACCCTAGGTGGGTCCCACTCCACACGTCCAAAGGGTTTCCAAAACCCTCTTGGTCACTTGAATTATTCTTTTATAATAATTCTCAATGGGTCCTACCCATTTGGTTTTTCACATCCAATGTGATTCCACATTTTAGAGCTTCACTATACCATATAGTGATTACTTAGATAAATTAATTAATTTAATTATAAATTAAATTAAATACTTTAAGAAGGTCCTTGTGTGTGGGATCTAAAGGGATCTTCTATTTCCGATTGTGGGACCAAGTACTTCACCTTTTTGGTTGAAGCATTGTTACTAGGAAACACATTTCCTATACTCCATTAGGATTATAGAATTTTATCTATATCCCTGGACTTCCACCAATCATAATTAATGTCCATTAACACAATGTGATTAACCTCTAAAAATTAGAGAATTGCTTGTAAGTACCATCTCACAATATATTTACAAATAAATCCTTCCACATTCCGATATCACTTGTAAGCTTCTGGGATTGGAACAATTCCACTGTCTTAGTCCCTAGCTTATGAATAGAACTCTTTCTCATGATTACTTTTCATTGAACTGAACCTCCAAAACACTTTTGAAGAAATATTAGAAAAGAACTGACATATGTATTTATATATACTTTTCCATATTAAAAATATCAACTTCGATAAAGACCATTTTACTGAAAAGCACCAGTACTGGATTTAAAAGTTCAGTTCAACAAGTATCACCTTGATATCATTATCTCCAATTAAGGAGTTGTGGATTCCTTATTGAGTGTTTACACACTTCTCCAAATATCGTGTACATGACCCAACATACCCGGAGTTAGTCCTGTGTATTGGACATTGCCGATTGACACATCAAAGCTATATAGACAAATGTCTGAGAAGATGTTAACCTCTCAAGTCTAAAGAAAATTTGTCAAATGGATAACCCTAATACAATTTGACAGTGTATTCCATAGGGTGTCCACTAGTGACCCCGTTCAGTATTATGTACTTGCTACATATACTCACATGTTAGTCAAGAGTCACCACTCTCTGTGAATGAGATTCATCACACTATCTCATAGAACTACACATGTGCAAGCCATGATGAAGTATGGCGCCCAACCAGTACTCTAGAGGCTTCGAACAATATTAGGTTTACAAGGAACCTGAAAATCATATCTCCTCGCAACCTTTGCATGATTTTCCTACAATGTTACCTATGGAACTTTATGTCTTCATCATATGAGACAGTAATTAATATAAATACCCTTATAGTTGGTTGTGTGAATATGATGCTTATCTAATCAACATAGAAAAGTCTCTTATTGGCTTTCGAGGGCATATATGTCCAACAGAGAGGCCACCTCCATTGACACAGTAAGAGCAATGACATTGATGTGGACCCAAATTTCCAAACACAACATCAAGAGGAGGCCAAGCAATTCCCCACTCGTAGCCTAATTCTTGGCATCTCTGCTCTTCGCTCCTCTCCTTGCTATCAATGTTAGCATGACGTTTCCACCTTCTCCTACCTGCTGTGTTTGCAAACCCCCGATATCTTATTTTTAATTCATCAAATTCTCAAAACCCTAACTCTAATTCCTTCAATTTTTTAGGATTTTTGAATCTTCATTTGTCCCTTTTCACCCCTATTCTATGTGTAAACAATTTTTTTTTAAATCTGGAGATAGTTCTCAACATGGGGTTGTTGGGGGTAGACGACAAGAATAAGAAAAGGAGTTGAATTCATTTTGTGGATAAACTGTCAGAAAGAGGCTTGGAAATCATCTCCTTTTCCATATTCTACCACTTTGATTGAGATTTTAGAATTTTAAAGAATTAAAATAGAGTAGATTAATCTATTGCAGTCAATTTTTGGGGCTAAAGTCTGGAAATCATAGTTTAGGTTGTCCGAGTCTTTTGGTCCAATACAGTAGGAAGAAGATGGGTAAAGAATATAAGGCTATAAATATCATTTTAGCTTTCTTTTGATGTGTAATTAAGATTTAATTGTTTAAATTAAAATTTGAAGTATCCTAATAAAAACTGGTCTACGTGTAGCAGCACGCTTAATTAGAAGTATAGTATTACAATCCCCAATCCCAGGCCTAAGACTTTCCAAGCATGTCCAACTATTTAATCGGGTTGGGCTGGGCCACAAGTCCACTCAGCCCATAGGATCAATTCTTTTTTGGGATACAAATATGAGAATAACTATCAACATGAGTTCTGGTTGAACAGTCAAAGGGAGCAACCCAACTTTTGCCTTGGGAAGGGATATTTATGGAAATAATGTTATGTTAAAAACTATCCTTCTTTTGTGTGCATAATTACAAAATTACCACTTCCCAAGGCAAAAATCTGAGTTGCTATGGTGAATATAATTTTTCATTTTCGTCCTCAAGCTGATCTTGACTCTATTGTTGAATCACAATTCTGTTTATCTAACAAGGATGTTAACATGCACCAAAAAAAATAAAAAAGAAAGATGTTAACGCTTGAACCATGATATGAGGCGAGTCGACAGATCATTTTTTATTTTGAGAACTTTTCATTTATTGGGTTGCAATTTCCGTATGACTTTAAATGCATCAAAATGAGTGATTTCAAATCTCAATCAAAATGATATCTCCACTAGTGAATGATAAGGTATTGAATGGATTTCTGCAGCTGATCTAGCCCAAGTCAACTGAACTGAATCGTTCCAGTAGTTTTTATCTCCGATAAGATGAAAGAGTAAGCAAGTAATTGAAGGGATACGGTTTGTGATTAGGGGCGTCAACGGGCTAGCCCATCCCGAGTCCCACTAAGCCCAATTAATAAACGGGCTGCGCTGGGCCAACCCATGTAAAAATCATGGGCATTTGCCTAGAAACTAAATGGGCTTAATCGGGCTAAGCTCGATTAGAAGCCTATTGAAACGGCCCACAAGCTTTAAACTACAAACCTAAGCCCAAACCAACTAATAATCGGGGTAGGCAGGCCTAGAGCTCTAGGTTGGCCAACCCGACCCATTGACCCCTAATTGTGATCAAGAGAAATTGTGATCAAGAGAAGAAGTGAAGAACAATTGACTAACAATGACAAATAACTAACTGTGAGAGTTCTTTAGGTCCTTCGTAAGCATAAACACATAGGCTAATACATAGACATAAGTATATGAGCATAAACACATTAGGCCAATTGTTCATCACATTAGGTCAATTGTTCAGCACGGGTTTGCACACTTTTATGACTTGGTTGAATGGAACAAGACTTGAAATCTCATTATGATAAGATTAATTTTATTAGAAACCTTGACAAAGTGACTCAAATTTCATAATAATTACTATGACAAAGTGCAAAATGCCATACTTAAGTCTCGACAAAAAATGGGCCCTTATATATATATAGAGTGACGTTCTCATTAGCGTGGTTGACGAGAATCTTTAATGAGCGAGAAACATTGAGCCCTTAGATGGTGGTTTACTTTAATCCAAAGGTCAAAAGAAAACCACTCTTTCTTTAAAGGAAAACCACAGTTTCGTTCTTCTCTCCCTACTTTCGTTCTCTTTTCATACTCGTTGTTCTCTCCTACTCTCTTGTTCTCTCCTCAAGCTTTCCTCTTGTGAGAAACGAAATGAATGCGAAATATCCATAAATGACTGTTTTTGCCGTCGCCAATTGAATTAAAATCCTCCCTAGTGAATTCATCGCACACCCAAACCGGTTCACTTCAAGCTCACTCCCAACGAAGTCATCGGCAAGCAACTCCTTCACAAACCTCTCCACCATCACTCTAGGGCTATTAGTCACTACAACTCTCTTGTCATATGAGGTAAACACCCTCCAAGCCTCCATGTTAATGTCATCCATATAGAAGATCAAACCTAGGAATTACTCTAATTCATCATTTTTAACCTAACTGAAACTCTAATTTATTTATTTTTCACCTCAACTTCTGCATTATTTCTTCTTTTACATTAATAAATTTTTATTTTCAGATTCTAAACTCTCAAAATGCTATAGTATGAGCCATCTAATTTACACAATTGAAACTTGAAACAGATCCACATCTTGATCAAACCGACATCATATAAACCCTTTACGAAATTAACATTTTTTAAAAAAAAATTAACCTATTTTATTAGCATGTAGGACCACACAAAACACACAAAAAAGGGAAAAAAATCTGTAGACTGCTTGTATAGATTGTAAATAAATCTAGTCATTTTGTATTTCCATTACAACCCACAAAAACAGCCATTTCTTTAAAAGTAAATATCGGTCTGAATCGCCAATAAGAGAGAGAACAACCAGAATGAGGAGAGAGAAAAGAGCAAAAGAATGGTTTTGTTTTAACAAGAGAGTGGTTTTCTTTTAACCCTTGGATTAAAGTGGGCTAATATCTAACGGTTGAGCATCTCTCGCTTACTTAGACGTTCTCATCAGCTACGCTATTGAGAACGCTACTCTATATATATATATATATATATATATATAAATTTAATAGTGAAACAATCATTTAATATGAAAATGTTAAACAGTGTCGATTATAACTTGAGGCTTGATAAAATATGTAGATTCTTCAATCACATTATGAGCATATTGTGCTAGTGAATGAACCACCTTGTTGTCATCCCTTTTCGCAAAGGATAATGTGCACTCTCTAAAATGACACGTTAAGGCTTTTACATCTTTAATGACACCACCAGAAGTCTAACTCTTTAGAAACAGAAGTTTTATCACTCGGATAGAATCTCCTTCCAACAAAACAAGTTGAAAGCCGCGTGTCACGATAATAAAAAAGCCACATATCACAATTTACAATCGAAGCCGTCAATTCCTATTTGAAAATGTCGGTCCATCACTAAAAAGTGAATGTTCACCACTTACCATCACCAATCACCTTTTTTAGTCATTCGTCGCCACTTTTTCCATAATTTAGAACTAGCGGGTGGCACGTGCGATGCTCGTGAGAGTGGGGGGAAGGAGTTAACCACAATTAATAGCAGTTAAATGGGGCACATGTTAACCCACCGGTGTGATTGAACTCTCCCTGAGTTCAATCGTGAATGGCTGTGATTCTATTATTTAAATATATAAAAGAGCAAGGGGTAGTTTGGGGAATCAAAATAAAACATTAAATCAAAATCAGGCTACGACCTGCCTCTCACATTATAATAGTAAAGACATGCATCATTTGTAGCTAGTGATGGTATTTTTTTTTTTTTTCGTTGAAACTAGCAATGGAACGACCCTTATTTTATTTTAGCTACACATTGTTTTAAATTCTCACTTTGTTCAACGGAAAGGCAAGTGATAATGTTGACTTGCACATTAAATAGTGGGTATATGGCTAACTATCAAGGGTTACTGGCTTGCCTTATCTTGTATTTCTAATGCCACTTTAAGTCTACTCTTGACATTTTATAATTAAATTTATTAAAGAGTCGGATTTGTTTTTGGTGGGTTTAAAATCATTTTTCTAGCTAGGATAGGGGTTAGGTTAAAACACATATGATTCAACAGTCACACCAAGACTCGAACTCAAGTCACACTTCCCACATGGAGATACAACCACCAGGACACGCCCCATTTACTATGTAGATCTAGGCTTTCCAATTGCCTAACTTTTAATTTAAGAGAGAGGTTTTTAGGTCCCACAAAACCGCGCGCACGTCACGCACAACCCAAATCAAAATTTAAAACACCGCTCAATAAGGTCAAATGCTCCCCATCGTTTTCACATCTTTTAAATTCCCCCAACAAACTTCTATTAACAATATATACACGAAATTAATTTTAAAAAAAGTTCCTAAAACCAAAGAAACATCCTAGTTAAAGATGGAAAACTAAGGTGATCCAACTTCCCGGCGCATCCTAGACCATATCCCACCACAATTTCTACGAGATACACCTCATCGAGTACATAGACACCGAAGAGTCCATAGACGGCGCACGATAAACTCGTGGGTGATCGCTCTCCAACCCATAATCCATCATCGGACGGTACTCCAAGTCCTCATCATGATCATACACAAACTCTGGAATCTCCACCTCCTTTCTCTTCATGTGCTCCCAAAGAAACTCCAACCTGTTCACGTATTTAAGCTTCCCGTACAATCTGTAAACAAAACAACACCCAGTATCACTAAAATGCGCACTAGTATTGTTCACCCTATTTCAAGCCAAACCATGAATCTTAATGTAAAACTAAGCACCGCGAGGCAGAGAATCATTACCCTCCACTGAATAGAAGACGACCAAAGGTCGCGAGAAAGAGCCTGGCCTGTAGACCTGGATGAACAAAATAAACTGCTTCGAGATGTTCTTTAATGGCGATGGGGAGATCCTCGTAGATCGATCGTAGGGTCGAGATTCCCGGAAAGTTTTCGCTCCTTTGAACCTCGCTGTGCAGATAGACCACCGAAAATGGCTGTTCTCCTAATTCCGGGAAGATCTTCTCCTCCAAATACTTCTTCAAAACCTCACAACTTAGAATCCGAGCTGATCCAGAGAATAAAAGGGAACCCATTAAAATTCAAGAAAAGCAACAAAACCCCATGAAAGATCAGGTAAAATAGCAAAACCCCATTAAAATTTGATAATAAAATCCATTAAAAAAAACAAAAACCTACCCGGAAACAGTTTTCCGATTATACGGAGAATCTTTCGTCCCCGTTTATCAGTTCCTTGGATCTTGAAAATCTCCAGACTCTCGATGAGTTGTTCTTGATCGGATTGAGAGGTGCAGGGACACATGATTTTAGTTATGGGGTGGAGAAAAAACTCAAAAAGAAACAGAGTAATGAGGAGTTTGATTTGTGGGGGAAGAGGTGTTTGGGGTGGGGTTTAAATAGGGTCAGAAGCGAGACTGATTCGGTTCGCCAATTAAAATTGAGGAAAATTGAAGGAATATTCTCAAGCATCTAGCCTTTTGGATCGAGGTTTATCTGACTCAGTCGCTGTTTTAATGACACGTATGGTGGTATGGATGATGGATCTCTTCGGCTTTTATTCGGAGTTTTGCAAGAACTATATAGACCGTCTGATCTAAATATGTGGTTGATGGAGGGAGTCATGTGACAGGTGGGGTCGTCGGATAATTACTGTGGGGTCGCGACGACAGCGAGTTGGTGTGTGAATTTAAGTAAGGAGTTCATGATTTATCTGAACTTTATGAATGCTAGTGGCACCCGCTTTTATTGCGCGTGAAAAAAGAGATAACATGCCCTTCTGTGATACGTCCAAAAGCAGTTTTCCTTTCAAACGGCATATGTTTCGGATGGACCTCAATCAAATTTCGAATATTTAAAATTAGGATTTTGCTACCCCCCAATTGCAAGTCTTCCACATACGCAACTTGGTGTCCACAAATGGCAAACTTTTGTGTTTCCAAATTTTTTAAGGTGTTGATAGGCTGATCTTGCGTGTGTGGAACCTTTTGGAGTAAATATGATTGGGGATAGCACTCTTCTTAAAATTATTTATAATTTTTTAGGTACTTTATAAATAAGATTGGGGATAGCACTCCTCTTAAAATTATTTATAATTTTTTAGGTGCTTTATAAATTTCAAATATTTATAATTTTTTATTTATAAATTTTCATAATTTATTTACATATTTTACATAAAATTTTTCAATACAAATTAGTTATCTAATTATTAAACTGATAGAAGCGAATATAGACAATAAAGTTTCTATTGTTAAACTAATATTGGTTTTAAACTTAATATTGCTGATTAAACAATTAAGATTACATTTACAAAATGTAAATAATTGTGTCCTAATGATAGTTTTTTCTCTTATTTAAATAAGTTAGTAGACATGTTTAAGGATCTTGATGTATTATAACTTATTAGGTACTTTATTATAATTATGATAAATATTTAATTAAATTTTGAATCTAGTAAAAATTGTATTTTATTTTTAAACAAAATACTAAAATTTCAAAAAATAATAAGAGATTTGTACAAAATCCTCAAAATTTTCAATAATGTTTCAATAATTATCAATAATTTTTATTAAAGTTTAATAAACTTTTTAAAAAAGAAACGAGTAATATTTTCGGACTATTTTCGGGATGACAATGAGAAATAAGACCACAAATTCCGACCACTGAGTCAGGTGATAATGGTATGGACTCAAGGTAAACTGGTAAACCACTAATGGCCCAGTGATAATGATTAAATTTGTAGAAGTTAGAGGCTCTGAAAAGGTGAAATAAAGACAAAATATGCTGTGAATGAAAATGATAAAGAAGATTTTGATAACACGCGTTATAAACAAAGTTATGACATTTAATAAAGTGGATTGACATACCAAATTTGTATTGCAAATATTTTGAAATAAAATAATGACAATGATATAATATTATAAATCAATCGAATACATATATATATAAAATTTTGAATCCAGTTATATATTATGATTTGATCATAGATAATAAACTTTCAAATTTTAATTTACTTTTCTTATCTTTTTAATTTTTTGTATTTAGAGAAAATGGATCTTTTATATATTCTAATGCCATGTTTTCATTTTTCCTATATTTTGAATAGGTTTTGTTGTAAAAATCTTAAATAGCTTAACATTAATTTTGGTCTAGATCGAATTTGAATATTAAATAAGTAGCCAAATTTAGGGCTCGAAATAAGGATTTCAATAGTCAGCTCATCTTATGTTGAATTTAATAGGGTTGGTTCGAAACCAAATATGACTCATTTACAAAACTATAAATAAATATTATTATGAAATAGTAAAATGGTCTAACTCGTTTATTAATTGGTCCTAGTCAGGCCGGCTTAGCCCAAATCAATACTATAGCGTGTAACTGCTCGCGTGGACAATTTTTATCCAAGTAGGGATGGGGCACTTGTACATGAGTGGTAGGGTCCATTGAGGATGATAGACCTGACCCACCATATAATAATGCTCTGCAAACAAAAGAAGTAAAAGCTCACATGGTGGTGCTGCCTGTTTATGAAGTAAACGATAGGATAGTTCAACATCAACTTAATACTACGTTATAACAAATGCGGAAAATATGTGAACAAATCCCTCGTAATAATAATAAATTTTTGAATTTTTTATTATTTTAATATCACTTTTGTTTATTTCTAAGCAATTTGTTGGGAGTACAGTAGGTATAATTGGCAACTATACAATAAGTGGAGAGGAAGGTGCACCGAAGTTGCAGTTGGATGGCAATTGATAGTAGGAACCAAATCTTCTAAGGCAAATCCGGTTATCACCCCTTGAGGTCGCCACGTCTCTCTTTTGACCCCTTAACTATGGTTAAGATTCACCCACCCCTAGGTTCACCACCTATCCTTGGGGTTTTTTTTTAATTTTAAATATTAATTATTTTAAAAAATATTTTAATATTATTTTTTAAAACCAAGGATGAGTAAGTGAACCCTGGGGGTGAGTGAATATTAACTAGGATTAAGGGGTGTCAAAAGGACATGTAACCTCAGGCCAAATCTGGTTATCACAGAAGATCTGAGTCCTTGATAGTAACAGTTGGGTGCAAAGGATCTGCGAGCAAATCATATTTAGTGCTCCTTAGTCTCGCTATTCCAGCATTTCCTAAAAGGGCAGTGATTAGCACACCACACATTAGACTAATGCGGAGTGAGTTAAGCATTTTTCCTTTCTAAAACTTAAGGATTGGAAGCATTAATTCCATAGTCAGTGCATGCTAAGGAGCCACCAAATCCTAGTCAGTGCTCCCTAGCCTAGTATGACAGCATTTTCTAAAACCCTAAGATTGGAGCATTAACCCCGCAGTGCATGCTAAGGAGCTAGCAAATCTTTAAGATTAAAAATATTAATCCTACGAATTAATATTGATATAGCGGAGCCAAGGAGATCGTGCTTGCACACTCCTTGGTATTAACTATTAACCTATGTGAAAATCAGGTTGTATAATGCTCCATAACCTAATATGGGCTCTTCGAAGGACAAAGCCCATAGCTCCAGGGAGTCTCAAGTCAAAAATGCTACCCCATGGAAGAGTGTTGTGATCTCCAATCTGGGTCTTGTCCCAGCATGCTATATATTGAATGTCGGTGCTTGTGTCGAAGAAAGCATCATCCTCATTTCCCATAGGTAGGTTGACCTTAGCATGGCTAGCACCGTTGGCATTTCTGCTCACCCTATCTTAACTGGGCTTGCAGCAGGTTTTCAGCCTTTCATCCATAGAAGAGCTTGGGCTCAGTGTTAAGCCCGTAAGAGAGTAGCACATGCTAAATCATGCCCCGGCCCCAACCAATAAGGTGTATTCGGTTACTATGGGTCAAACTTCTTAGACCCGTTACTAACCGGGCCGGGCTGGTAGCAAAATCCTAATCTAAACTATGTTGAAGTTGGTACAAGGTGTGATAATGGATATGGGTGTCACCCAATTGGGTTTTGTACTCAATATCTGATCTCATCCTACATAATATGTTCAAGAGATATGCTAGCCCCAAAATTCCAAGCCCTCACGGTGGTATCCCAATTACCTTGAAGAGTACATAAACCATCAAGTCTTCTTTTGGAAATTTTGTTTTCTGAAACCCGTTGAAGGTAATTAGCAATGGCAGGACTCGCACTCCTCTATGTTCAAGCTCTGTCTCACATTCCCTCTTCCCGATGACAAAGGAAAGTATTGAAGCCCCTTGAAACCAAATCCTTAACTGTTGTTTCATCAATCAATTTCTGGGCATCATCCAAGCAGCCCGGTGTGGCACATTGCTGGGGGACATGAATGACCGAGAGAAATGACAAAAGGGGTAGTGGGGGGCATGTGGTTCTGGATTTTTTTTTTGGTTGAAATGATATCATTTAACACACACACACACGGACTTGAATCCGGGTTGATTTGAGAGTTGATTCAAAAAAGAGCTAGAGTATCCATATCTAGAATTCTTTTTCAAGCAGAAGAATGAGAGATGAAAGTGAGGATGAAGAACTCTTGTTATCATCATCCCCCATTAAAATTCGAACACTCTATTATATCCACCTACAAGGCTCAGTCAAGGATCAATCTGAATCGTTCACAGGCTGGTTGGACCATCATAATCCAATATAAAAGATCAGAATCAGATCATCCTGAACCTGTTACATAGAGTCATAGAGATGATGCAGCACATTAAGAAACGGTGTAGATTGATAGATGAAGGTGAACAAGGGTTGTAACTTGAGCGTGGAAAGAGGAGAGCAAAGGGCAAAGGGCAAAGGGCAAAGGGCAAACGAAAAGAGAAACAAACAAGGTACAAAAGATAGTCCCACATCGGATAGAAGCGAAATTAGGTGAGGAAAAGAGAGCTATAAGACAAGCCGTATGTTGGCTTCAAAATTTATCTTTGCGCTTGGGGCAATGACGCAGCTAGTGAGGTAATAACCGAGGCGCGTCAATTGCTGGTTGAAAACTATTTCCAAACCCCCTCCTTGGCCTGGGTTCTGCTCAGGCCATCGAGAATTTCTGGAAGGGCTCCCTCTAACCAAGGGTAAAGCCCCACAATCATAATTCAACAACTCTTTTTATGTTGTAGACGCAACTTGTTTGGCTAGGGTTAGTGACTTACCATCTAATTTTGTTCGATATGTCGTTGACCAAATTCAGCTCCTCCAAGATTGCACAAGCCCCAACCTGCTTGGTAGCCATGAAGAGACCCAGTCCCATCTATCTGTATTCAATGTCCAGCCCGTATAGGTGGAGGATCCCACGAACAAGTGACGAAGAATTCAGATGATAAACCCCACTGATAAGAATAATTTAGATGATGAACCCCATTGATCCATGAACATGAAATTCCGTTATTTGACGAAGAACAAGTCCATTATTTGACAAAAAATTTAGATGACAAACCCCACTGATCCATGAAAGCACGATTATTAGCTTGTCTTCTACTCTTGGAATTTATAGCAAAACGATTTCCTGTCTTTTATCATCTTTTGATAATCATAGGGGAATCCCATAACTGATGGCTTTGAATTTCACCTTTTTCAAGCTTTGCACCACATCATTGCCTTGAAAAGCTGAAATAATCCAAGGTATTTCCTTATCCTAGTCTAGAATGCCTCTATTGCCATAGCCACATTGAGATTATGTTTCCATGTTTTCTTCGAGAACGGGCACTCAAAAAATAAGTGAGCTTTGTTTCATTAGCAGCCTAGCAGAACACACACCACATCACGATCTTGTTAGAACAAAATAATCACAAATATGGTATAGGTGAATTTTACTTAGAAGAACTAGATCGATTTCGTTAGTGTTAGTATATGAGTGAAAGTATCAAAACTTGCTGGACCATTTTCTTAGAGTATTAGATAATAAATACTTACAATTAACATAAATTGAATATTTTTCTAATAGGTAACATATTAAGATTGTACACATAGTTAACTGAATATTTTTCATCTTTTTAAAAAATTTAATACTACCACGTAACTTTTTGTAAAAAATTCCATTGGAAGAATCTTTTGGTTCCATTGCCGACCCCAAGCCAAGATAGAGGGTTCATGACTAACTTGGCAAATCTTTAGTGAATTTGTTTTAAAAAGAAGTTCACTAAATTTCACGACAAAAAAGTTGTTCATTTATCTTATTTCAAGCCCAATCCTAATCCAAGCCTAGGCCGGGCCCTAGCCTTGAGGGTAGGACTTGGACCTAGGCAATTTACTTGCCAAACCCTTACATGTGAGAGCTGGGCTTGGACAGACCCAGGCTCGGTCCATTGACAGCCCTAAATGTTACCTAGGCTTGAGCCAAGACTGTCAAGAGCTGCTATATGTATAAATTCGTTCATCACCGTAGAGAAGGTTGGCTTTTGATGCAACACGATTCATGTAACCTGTTCACCACCACTTCCACATTTCTCCTCCCATGGCACATTGAGCAGGAAAAGTTACAACACCGAAATTCTGTCCGCTACAATAGTAATTGGCTTCATTAAGTACAAGTGCGGATTATTCGCTTTCTCATAGCAAAGAAGAGGAAGAATGACTTTTTGTGTAGTACATGGAATTGATTCCTTGAGAAAAACACTTGCTTAGAAACCTTCTGAAGTCCTTCCCGGTTTTACTGTAAAGCTGTATGGACATTTAAGAGCTGTACATTCAGTTTGATACTATAGCTGTTCCATGAATCTAATTAGGTTGGATTATAATCTTCAAGAACAAATCCAGATGCTTGCGCAAGCTGTGAAAATTCTTGCTCTCCACTCAAAACCTGCAAGAAACACCCACTGCTATGAGAAAGAAGCAATGTTTGAAAAAAGAGACATGATGGTGATAAATCCTTCACAGGTCATGGTGCCTTCATTCCAAAGAGCGAGTACAAATGCTCCACTTATAAATCAATCTGGAATGTTTCCTTGTTCTCCTCTTGGATAGCTCAATTGTCACACCATCTGACAACCAAACCTTCTGGTCCAGAAATTGATATTATATGGTTTATAGTTGGGAATCAAGCACAAAATATATCTGTATCTTATTATATTTTGAGCGACAAAAGCCAAGCTGGGTGAGCGGGCGGCCAGTCTGTTGGTACGTCTGGACCATGTCACCATTATGAAGTGGTGGTATTTATAACGTGTCAGAGTTCACCATTCATGGGTTCCACCTAGAAAATCCCATGCATCAAAGATCTACACAATAATCCAATCTCTGAACTTTTTACTGGACAACTCACCGAATCTTTCTGCCCGTCTGAAATAAAGTCAGGGATTGAAGGTTATGATTGTCCAACTGGATTATTTTCTATATACAATCCACAAGGGAACCAAGCAACAAATGGTGGGCTCTGACCCTGTTATGCGTCTCGCGTATATGCATATTCCATTTACAGATCTATCAGGGTCAACAAAACTAGGTCCAGTATAAAAGAAATCTTTGCAAGTAATAAGATATAAATTTGCCCTACATAATATATAACTTAGAGAAGATTGATGACTAATAGATATAGGCAAGTGTCTCGAGAGATGGAGCTTCCTAACCTGGCCATTTATCTCCCAAGTTGGAAAACCATCAATTCCAGCATCTGCACATGCCTTTGCAATTTTGGTTCCCCTCCTATATCCATCTGGGAAGCATTCCACATAGTTCAACAGCTTTGCGGCCTCGGCCCCAAACATCTGTATTAATGAATGGCACAAACAAGGGATATTTTATTTATAATTTCAACCTCGGACACAGACTTTATGGGTGAAATGAAAAGGCAATCATTATTGGTAGCAAGACTTTTCACATACTAGGTTTATTGCAGTTAGGTAACCATAATCTAGTCTTAAAACTTCTTTATTTACCCTTATTAAATGGATTTCAATAGTATAGAACCATATTAGTCATGCAACGAATAGAGGGATGATGCACTTCGCAAATCGAATAATTAGCATTTTCTTGTTCATTCGTCATAGCCATGACCGGTTGGATGTTTATATTATTGTAAATCTAGTATCTGGTACCAATGTCAAAGGCAGAGGGCTCTGAATCTACATAGTATCTCTATAACTATTGACGGCAGGAGATTACCAGAGGAAAGTTGTCAAGAGGATATCTTCTATCTGAGGATGAAATATCATTTTTGCTCATCTTAATTAATTAATTTATTTTTATGTACAATCTCGATGTCAGCCTTGGAATATGAGCATGTCACTATTGGCAGCAAAAGTCCAGGTTTAGTTGAGCCTAACTATAGTATCTCGATTAATGAAGATCATTAGAGATGCTTAATTCACTTCACTATTCTAGAAACTTCAGTTCACAAATTCTGGAGTTTGTCAAACCACCATCTTTGGCATTGCAAGTACCAAAGACCCGGGGCTTTGTAGTTCTAGGGTTGGGTTTTGTTCCTTGATTTCCTTTTTGCAATCCTAGGTTAGTTGGTCATTTTTGTGCTCACTCTAGTGTGAAACACACTATATTTACTAATTAAAAAACGACCTAGGGCTCTGTATCCATAATTGTTTTATATATCTTTTGACTTAAGGAGATCAACAGAGGAATTTTTTTTCCCCGATCAGTGAAGCATATATTAGATATATATGAAAGGGATAGAGAATAAAAGGAGCAGAGGAAAGTTTTTAAGCGGATTAACTTTTCTTTCTTCTAAAATTATTAATTGTCAGTCTGCTCTTTTTTCATTTTTTTTCGACAGTGCTCAATGTCAGCGCTAGAACATCCAATATCACAAAGTAAGCATATTCCATAATCAGTTCGACCTACAAGCGGATTAACTTTTCTTTCTTCTAAAATTATTAATTGTCAGTCTGCTCTTTTTTCTTTTATTTTTTGACAGTGCTCAATGTCGGCGCTAGAACATCCAATATCACAGAGTAAGCATATTCCACAATCAGTTCAACCTACCGTATCTTCATATGAAGATTATCATTGACCTTACTGAACTCATAGAGTGAAAATGTGGCTGACCTTATTGAACTCCTACAGGGAATATGTGGCTTGCTATCTTGAAAATTCATTTCAGCATTCTGGGCTTTTCTCAAAATCACATTCTTTGGCATTACTAGTGCCATGGACCTAGGACTCAGAATCTACTGAGAGTATCTATAGATTTGATATCAGGATAACAACAAAGGAAAAATTTTAAGAGGATGATCTTGCATGTGAAGGAAAAATATAATTTTAGTCTGTTTTCCGCTCATTTTGTAATAGTGCTTGGTGTCTGCAGCACAGGAAAATGTGATGCCACTATGTCTATGTCAGCATATGTCCATGTTCAGTTGGACCTCCAGTATTTTGATTTATGAAGATAATAGTGACCTTTATTGATCTCTTAGAATCAGTTAGATTGAGTTTTGCTGCTCCCAATCTTGAAAATCGTTTGTGTTTTGGTGTTTGTTAAGACCACCTACATTTACAGCAGGCAACGCCGAGCATGTAAGGACCACTAACAGTACAACCTTTCAACTTTATATACATCTATGTCCTGTTGTTCTGAAAGGAGTTATAGAAGAGAAAATACCTGTTTCTGTTCTGAACAATGTGTACACCAGAAAGCTCCGTACATTTTAGCCCCTACAGAGCGCAGATGTTTTGCAAGAGATATAGCCATAGGACTTGATTGTGTGGTTATCTCGGTTGTAAATGGTTGCAAGTCAATTTCAGCCAATCTGTTCAAATAGAACTACAAATGAGGATAAAAAATTTCATAATAAACAGACAGAAAACACATTTACATTTCATCTCTAATGACAGTATATAATCTATGACTACAGAACCAAGCAGTCCTTATTTGCAACATTATTAGCAGAAGAAAATAAAACACGTTTTATTTGAACATCTACATGGTGAAGTATCATAACCATGTCCTAAATTACACTACAATTTCTAAATTTTAGAGGGCAGAATTGCACTGGCTACTCAATACTTACTATAAACACTTTCTTTTTTTTCATGCCAGATATTGATAAACAACATCATGGTTTAACCCATTATTTATCCTCCTTATTTCACTTGACGACCTTCTTAAAAATCAAACCCATTATTTATCCTCCTTATTTCACTTGATGACCTTCTTAAAAATCAAACGCATTTTCCATTATTCTTCTCATTCTCAAGCATTCCCCATATCTATTCTCTGTTAATTTGATAATTTCTTCTTGATCAGTCAACAAGAAAAAAAACTATCACTATCACAAGGTCCATATTCAAGAAAATACATCGAGAAAGGGTTTGCTCCTCCATTCGCAATAGTTAGATTCCGTAAAATCTACGGTCAGCAAACATCACCATCGCCATTAAGGACATTGAAAACGGCGAAGAAGAATCTGAGCAGGCTTCCCCAAGATTGGAGTCTAAAAGGCTGAAAAATTGTCTTGAGGGGTCCCTCTAACGTCAACTAAGTAAACTTCAAGAGGAACAATATACATCAAAGGCTACAAGAGTGCTTTTATTCACTAGAAACTGCCCATCAATTTCATCCAAAATGAGTAAATGACAGCACTTAAAATGGCTGATACAGCATAGCAAGGAGGGCAAAACTGATCCTGTATGATGCTAAGGACATAAAGGATGGATAAATATGTGAATATCTCATGCACAGACAAGCTCATGGAGAAAAAAAATTGCCTAGTAGGTGGTACAGCAAATATTAATTTGTAGCACTGAATGCCATGTACGCTATAGCTTCCTGCGCTCACTCACTAGTTCAGTTGGCTGATACAGCATGGCGTGGCAAGCAAAATTGACCATGCTACGATGCTAGAGTAATAGGAAATAAATGATGGATAAATATGTAAATATCTCATGCATAGACAATCTCATGAAAAAGAAAAAAATGAAAGAGAGATTGTGTAGTAGGTGGCATTATAAAGCAAATATGCCCATAAATGTTGCTATTTCTTTGCATAGTAGCGATCTATATAAAGAAAAGTAGATAAGTAACACTGGAACTCCAAGAGATGGCAAGTTTGGCTTTTGTCACGCAACAACAACCCTACCTTGTGGAGACAGGTTGAGCAGTGTTATATGAAGTGCTTAAGGCAGCAACAACTATGCTAGCTATACATAGCTGTACACCAACAACTCTTTGTATCTCTTGCAACCCAAATTCCTAAAGCACAAAACCAGCAAGGAGATTACTGACTATGATACCATCCATAGGGGTGTCTAGCTATTAAGAAAGAGAAAAATTTACCCAAAGCTCACCTTTAGAGTGATGAAAAATAAGCTGAAAGACAGCACAGCAGACATTAAACAATATGAACAAGAAGCGCCAGCAAACTTTGTGCTTAAAATGTACAAAAAATAAGCACTAGCTGCCGCCATCGAGGTAGTGCTCCCAAGTAAAATCAATCGACCATTAGTCTCACCAAGTCCAACAAGAAAATTCTTTCCAGCGAGATGTAGACCGAGCGATGCAACTAACCCATATGTAACCATACCAATTAATGGAAGAGGAACACCTGTCAAATGCAAAAGGAGCAACAGTGAAATCCTCTTTAAAACATTTCATCCGTATATCAGTATATGATTTTCTAGTCAAGTGAACATTTTCAGGTGGTAAACAGCGATGAATTCAAGAAATAAAGTTTCTACAGTTAAGAAACATTAAGAGTGGAAAGAAAAAAAAAGATAAAAATTTCGAAGGGTTGTACAAAGAAGACAACATAATTAGTCTCAGTTTCATAATTAATGCAAGGTTGTTAATAATAAGAAGGCCAGCAACCAACCTAGTCATGTTTTCATGATTAACTCTATGTTTTTCTTTTTTCCCATTTTTGACAAAGCAATCATCTCTACTTTTGTATGGTATTGCGTCCAGTAAGTGGACTGATCTTTCAGATATTTATAACCCCCAAATTGGTTACGAGGTTAGTTGCAAGCATTCAAAACATATAACCACAACTACTTCTCAGAATAGCCAAATTTTGATGAGGTTTTTCCTCCAGATGGCATCGTTTGCAAAAGAATCTATATTCACAGAATTTTGAACCTTTTGAAGGTACCACTTTCTAACTTAACAATTTAGCCTGCCATTACACAAAATTACCTTCATTTAGGTGGTTTTTTTTTTTTTACGTAGATCTAACCTCTACTAAATTTTTACAACGGATAAAAGTGGAATTTATGGAGTAAACAATAATGAAAACCAGGTACCAATTCATAGACAGTTCACTTGGCACATTTTATGCCAACCTATCAAATCCAATAGCTGCATTTCTATCTATTGAGATAATGATCAGCTAATATCTTCCTAGGAGTATGTTAGAAAGTCCCAATTTGACCCAAAGAAACACTAGCAAACTAGAAGGTCAAGACAACAATACCTTTATCTTTGAGATATGACTCCAATCAAACCAGCCTAACCGAGACTACCATTGTTGCTGTGAGAGAATAGTTCTCTTACAGCCAAGGTTTAAAATCCCGTCGTTGCTGGGGCTTTATTATCGTAAATAAGGGTTGTGTGAGTCAGCTGGGAAAACACATGCTTAAATTCGGGGGATTTTGCAAAATCCCGGTTTCGTCCAACCCCAACGACATCGATACATGGATTTCGGAAAACACAATTTTGGCCGGGATTTCGGGTCAAATTTCGGGATTTCAAAGATATTTCGGAAATTTATTTTTAAATAGGTTTTTTATTTATTAATATTCCGAAATATTTTATCGACATTTCGAAAATTTATATATTTATTTTAAAAATAAAATAATAATATTTATATAAACATATAAAATTTTATTTTTTTAACATATATATATAATAAAATATTAATAAATTAGAATCTGAAATCCCCCCTAGATACTGAAATTTTTTGGGATTTCGGTTTGGGTTGGCTGACCGAAATCACTGATAAAATCGAGATTTCAAACCTTGCTCACAGCCGCTAGCTCCATGTGTTTTTGGATGATTGGTTGAAGGAAGAAAGGTTAGAGGAGAAGTCGTTCGACCTGTCAAAGGCACTCTGAAGATCAAGTTAGAAACGAATTGAAGAGGGAGGCAGAAAGTATAAATGAGTTCATATATTTCAAAATTTAAGAAAAAAATCATTTTGTCTTCTTCAGTTTGCATATTTATAGGCAAAGAATCGTCCAAGTGTCACTATATGCAAATTATGGTTGTACATGTTATTCAATTTACTGACAACTCTTGGTATGGTTCATAAGATTTTCTCCACTTGTCTTGTTCTTATCTTAATTGTATTTAAGAAGATAATGATAGAGATATAAATACACAGTTATAAATGCATATTTTAGCAATGTGTCAATGAGCTATACACTTCCATTAATGTTTAGTTCCAAATATATGAGATGATGTGTAAATCGGTCTTAATGGCTGTAAAATTCGTCTTATTCTTAATTTGTTGTATGTGAATTGTCATTTATGAATAAACAAAATGTCCGAGTTCTTCGAGTTATTGAATTAATAATATGTGAGCGAGACCGACCTGTTATATTGTGATGATGAGCAAGAGGACGGCATCGAGCTACTTAAGTATAATCCTTCGCCAAGATGAATCTAACTATAGTAAGCTCGAAAAGGTATGCCTTGCCCTGATGCATTCTGCACAAAGGCTATGGCCATATTTCCAAGCACATTCTATCATAATTATTACAATCTATCTTTTAAAGATCATCTTGGGAAAACCTGAACTTACTAGTCGAATGTCAAAATGGGCAGTTGCTTTGAGTGAGTTTGATATTCAATATCAACATCGTATATCTGAAAATGGTCAAGCCGTGGCAAAAATTTCAAGCAGATTTCCCCATAGAAGATCTTAACCTACCTCAAGAATCTCTTAGTGAAGCACAAGATGACCCCACAACAGTTGATTGTGAATCTTCCTGATCAAATTGGAGAATGTATGTAGATGGATCCTCCAATTCCAATGGAACAGGTCTTGGTGTCGTCCTCATAAGCCCGGATAGTATCAAAATTGAAAAAATGATTCACTTAGGGTTTACAGCCTCAAACAATGAATCAGAGTACGAAGCTTTGCTAGCAGGACTTGAAGGAGCCACAAATTTGGGTTTAAGAAGCTCTTACTGATTATCAATCAGCTCGATGACACTTACAGTTGCCGAAGTGATCGGATGTGTCAATATGTGGAGATCATCTGAGCATAGCTAAGTACATTTGACCTCATAGAGCTGAAGCAAATTCCAAGAACAGACAATAGACATGCTAATGCCTAGGCTTTCATATCATCAATGTTCCAAACCAATGAAACTCGAGCAATAGTGGTCGAGTACAAAGATCGTCCATCGACCAGTAGTCAAAAAGCATCTGAAGCCTTATCATTAGTACGATACAGAGCTGGTGTAGAAAGTTGGATGCATCTGCCTGGGGGCAACCTCAAGTTCTGTGAGAACTGTTTCTATTATTGATCAATAGGAAATCAAAGACCTGCCTCTAATTGTTTCTCAAAGATAACAGTATGACAAGATGACCTAAACGAGTGTGAGACCATTTTCATCATCTAAAGATATATTTGAATCGACTCGGGAATACAATAACGACTTCTAATCCAAGTATCCAACTAATAGCCTCTCTTAGCTTCTTTCTTCCGGTAAAAGAAGCTAGCCTAAGAACCCCTACAGGTCCAGCACTAGCAGAAGAGCTCACTTCACTCATGATAAAGGCAAAAATTAGAGAGATAAAGAAGAAAATACAATAAAAAAAAAGAACACGACTTACCAGGCAAAGATAGGAAACACCAAAGCTTCCCAACAATGGCAGACGAACAAACACTAGAAAACAAGAGCCAGAAACCTGATGAAGACGAAGAAGTAAAGAATTTTGAAAACCTATCTTTCCTTTATATACAATTTGAATATGATGGAAAGACTCAGTTCACCCTGGGGGATTAGTCCTAACCAAAAGGGTTGGGGACACCCCGAGTTCCAAAAAAAAGACTCAGTTACCCTTCATATCATCCCTACACGTCTTCATTCTTAGGGACATAATCGTCTTTACAATGAAAACCAAACTGTCAAACATCACATTTGTCACATTGTCCCATGTAATCATTATTTTGTAAAATGTGCAACGACTAAAATAGCTGAAATGAAGTAAAACCCACGGCCCACGCATAAATTTATGATAAAGTGACTGTTGAAGACACGCGTACAACGACTAGCCAACTTCTCGGCATGCAACAGTTAAATATCTTTTCATCTTCTCGGAACCTTGGACCAACCCAAGATCCCAAGGGGGAAAATTGTAAGGGTAAAAATTGGAAATTGCCACCTGTCATCACTTTCCCACCGGTTGTCACAAGTAGCTCGATGTTGTCTTCTCATACTTAAGTAGCTCAATGTCATCCTCTTATACTTAAGTAGTTCGATACTGTCCTCTTATACTTAAGTAGGTCGATGTCATCCAATTAAACTTAAGTAGCTCGAAGTCATCCTCTTAAACTTAGATAGCTCGATGTCGTCCTCTTATACTTAAGTAACTCGATGTTATCCTTTTGTTCATCATCACAAATAGGTCGGTCTCGCCCACATATTAGTTCAACAACTCGAAGAGCTCAGATATTTTGTTTAATCATAAAACGATAACTCACATACAACAAACTAAGAATAAGACGAATTTTGCAGTTATTAAGACCGACTTACACATCATCCAAGATATTTGGAACTAAACATTAATAGAAGTCTATAGCTCGTTGACACGTAGCTAAAGAAAGCATTTATTACTGTGTATTTATATCTCTATCATTATCATCTTAAATAAAACTAAGATAAGAACATGATACGTAGAGAAGACCTTGTGAACCATACCAAGAACTGTCAGTAAACTGAATAACATGTACAACCATCATTTGCATGTAGTGATACTTGAACGATTCTTTGCCTATAAATATGTGAACTGAAGAAAACAAAATGTTTTTTCCTGAACTCTGAAATCTCTGAACTCATTTATATTTTCTGCCTCCCTATTCAAATCGTTTCAAACTTGATATTCGAAGTGTCTTTGGCAGGTCGGACGGCCTCTCCTCTAACCTTTTTTCATTCAACCAATCGTCCAAAAACAAGTGGAGCTAGCTGCTCTGAGAGAACTTTTCCCCCACAGTTGCTACATCCAACCAACTTTGATGAATAATCAACGAACAACAACTCCAACTATCATCTCCTTGTTTGAAAGTTGGTTTTAAATACAAGTACATTTTTTTCAATACAATCCACCAAACCCAGAATCTTCAAAACATCTCCTCTAGTTACTCATCCAAATCCGCCACTGAAATATTAATCTAAAAACCCAATATAATCCGCTAAACCCCAAAACCTTCAAAACATTTCATCTACTTACTCTTACTCATTCAAAAAAAATTAAGTTTGAATAAAGTATCATAACATTTTCGGCAATAATGTTCCACATATCTCAATATTAGTCTAATTCCTGATTTAATTTCAAGCAAAACAACAACAACAAAAAACAAAGATTAATAACAAGATACCAAAAACAAGGGCGTAATCACTGTTGAGAATGTCGCCGCAACTGCCACCGCCGGTAGGGCAGAAGGCACTGGAATTGGTGAGCTTGAGATACGTCAAGTATCCGGTTTCGATAAACCCTAATGCTCCAAGCGCTGCGCACCAATTGTATGCAGAAATGCTCCGAGAAGGAGGCGACGTCTCGGATTCCGATTCCGATTCCGATTCCGCGTTCTTAGACGGATCAGATAAACATTTCACGGGCATCATTACAACTCCCTGCACAAATCGTTCCTCAAAAAATCTTCAGGAAAAAGGAAAATCGAAATTTCATAGAGAGAAACAAAATGAGAAAGTTCTTCGATACCTTGAATTTGACTGTAGAAGTAAGAGAACGAGGAACTGAGAGATAACGAGTCGAAGATGATATCGGAGGAGCTGAGATGCTCAGGAAGCTCGCCATTACCACCACGACTCCGTCTCGCTACTTTGAACGGAGACGATGAGAGCGGACAATAGATGTTGAGGATCTTGTAGACTGTAAGTATGGTTTGACTTCGTAATCGCATCACCTCAATAATTTATTTATTTTTATTTTCCTAAAGACAGGCATCAATTATCTAAGTTTAAGTTCAGTAATGAAATATCTAGCTTACAAAAAAAATAAAAAATTAGAGAAGTTTATAAGTTAGGTTTTGACAAATGGAGGGGGGCGGAGTCCCTAATTATTTTCTGCTTCCATAATTTTCTTATTGGGAATTAACAATGGGGGTGTGGGGGGGGGGTTTGTGGACGTAGTCCCTAAATATTTTAAAATGTCAAGTTTGTAGGTCATCTCGTCAATTTGTGTTCGTTTATAAAGAATTTTTTTTAAATACCAAATTTGTAGGTCATCTCGTCAATTTGAATCCGTTTATAAAGAATACACGGACCAGTGCAATCAGCTTAGGAAGATACTTCACGGTCTCTTTTCAAGACTCAAAATCATTACTATTTAAAATAAGGACAAGTGTTGTTGAGAGTAGAAACTGCCTAAGAATTTGACTAATAACTAATAAGGTTTTACTATCTTTACTATTATAATGCGAGAGGCATGTGTAGATGATTTTTCCGAAATTCTCAAAATACCCTTATATAGAAACAAAAAATTGATTTAATGTTTTACTTTAATCCCCAAACTAACCCTTGCTCATCTATCCATTTAGAATCACAGCCAATCGCGATTGAACTCGGGGAGAGGTCAATCGCACCCGCGGGTTAACACGTGTCCCTTTTAACTCCTATTAACTGGGGTTAACTCCTTCCTCTTGCTCTCACGGGCATCGCACATGTTACTAACAAGTTCAATCGCACCCACGGGTTAACACGTGTCTCTTTTAACTCTTATTAATTGTGGTTAACTCTTTCACCTTGCTCTCACGTGCATCGCATGTGCCACTTGCTAGTACAAATAAAAATAAAAGGTACTACGTAACACTTCTATCTAACCTCTTTTTTTTTTGGTAATCCTCAAATTAAATTACTGGAGCAAAAAGTACAGATTTTAACCCATGGAGGCCAGAGTTGGCCGAAGCCTTTGCTATACAATGGGCTTGAGATGTAATAGTTCAAGGAACATATGAAATCACCAAAGAGAAATGAGGACCCTGGGATATAAAAGTAATAATGAGTTTAGATATATCCCCCAAAAAATTGTTAATTAGATGGAGATCAGAGTGCCTGTTGTTGACTGCATCAACCACTACTTTGGCGTTAGACGAAATTTCCACCCTACAGAGCTTCCAAAGAAAAGCCATAAAAGTGCCCAACCGGATAGCCAAAACCTTAGCAACAAGAGTGTGAGAATCGGCAGCACAAATGAAAGCATATCCAATATCAAGAAGATCAAGAGTGATACCAAAACAACCTGTTGCTATACAATGGAGGGGGTTATTAACCGCTCCATCTAATTGGAGAATGCGGAGGGGAAAGCCTCCGAAGTTGGGGGCATTGGAAATAAAGCAGTGGATTCCTCGAGCGAAGCTAACAGAGCCGTGTCTTGGACAGGGGAGTAGTGAGATTGTAGACTGAGATTGCTGGGTAAAAGCGCCATCTGAAACCACAGCCTGTAAATGTTTAAACTGAACATAAACATGACCCAATATATCAACAAAATGGAAAGGGTGGTTTTGAAACACAAGAGTATTCCGTCCTTTCCATATGAACCAAAAAATTTATGCCCATAAATAGAACCCTTGATGTTGCTGAAAATCTGAAATATTAGGCGCAGTAGAAAACCAATATAATAACCACTCACGGATAGATAGAAAACGGAGATGACTTGTTCGGAGTGATAGGGAGGAGCCAAACCATATCTGACTAGTGACGAGCATGTGGCCAATAAGTGCCATTGGAATTCATGGCTGATACAAGGGATAGGAGGGGTCTAGCTGGAGTCCTCGAGAGAGAAGGTTTTCGCGAATCGGGAGGGTATTGAGGTAGGCACGCCAAAGAAAGAATTTTATTTTACGCGGTAAGAGACTATTCCACAACCATTTCCAAAAGTTTAGGGGGGGGCTGGTGATAAGTGCTTAATTTTGCTTAATTATTCTCATTTAAATAAGCATTATCATACTTCTTTGGTTTATATCTTCATTTTTACACGTAAAGTGGTGTATTCTCTTCTCACCATTGCGTTGTCCTCTTTCTCTTAATTTTCATGATACATTTGCATGTATTCATACATGTCTTGGAAGACCGCATGCAAAATATTTTTAAGAAATACTTATTACGTGTATTTATTTTTTGTAAGAATCCTAACCCCAAACTACTCTCGGGATTCAAGAAGTCCAAAGTTTTAAATAACTCATGTTCAACTCAAAGATCTAAAGGAGCTAGAGCCCAAAGAGCAAAGCCCAAGCCAAAAGTCCAAGAAGCCAAGTCTCAAAGTCAAAGAGTCAAAGCCCAAGACCAAGTATAGAAAGATTCTACAACATGGCTGGAGAATCTTAGGAAGATATGAATTAATATGATTTTAGCATAAAAATGGTGGAACTCTCTTGAATTATAAAGAAGAAGTGTGCTATATTGATGTTTCTATTTCAGAAAAAATGAGAAAGCCTATTTTGGTCACAAGAACTCTTTATTTTGGGTGGATTTTGAAATTCAAGTAAGGAGCTTAATGGAGGTCAACTAAATCTACAAGAAAAGCAAGAAATTTCGTGGATGGCTAGAGGAGTGCTATTATTTAGCAACCAATCCCAAACAAAGAATGAGGATTTCCCGGATTCCGGCCTAATCTGGATAGTACTTACTAATTTGGACATAACGTTTGACTCAAAATTCGGATTAAGGTAAGGTTTGATGTTTTGGAAAGAAGACTTAAAGGGGAACAAAGTTATATTTCACGAAGATCTCCTAATTCGGACGTGTAAGGGGTCAAAACATGTCGTCAAGTGGAGGAAAGTGCAATTTTGGTTGGAATTTTGGAATTAGAAGTTTCTCTTTTGGTTTTTTTCCCTTCTCTTCTTTCCTTTAGTCTATATAAACCTAAAGTGAGAGACTTTTGGGGCTCTTTGATCTTTTCTCATTCTCTTCTCTCTCTTCTTCTTTTAGTTTTTTTTTGTGTTATTTTATTGTAGTGTTTGGAACACCATTAAGGAGGATGACAACTCCAATCACGGTGGGCTAAACACCTTTCTAAGGTTAGAGATTTAAAACTTTTTTCCGATTTATGTGGATGATGTGGATGGTTTGATCATTAATTTTAATTGAATAGTTCTTATTTTGGTTAATTGTTATTCTCTATATGCTCTTTGATTTCATATGATCTACTGATATATGGAATGTTTAAATCCCCTGTGAGTTAGATACAGAGTACTCTTCAAATTTCTCTAATTATTCAATTGAAGTTAATGGTCAGTGATTTTATCGTATAATTTTCCATCTAGATTCAATCCTTATTTAATTCTAGATGTGTTTTCATCCAAATCTAAGCATAAAGAGGGATAAGTGGATTTTCCTGAAGCCTTAGACCTCTTTTTCATTGCTTTACAGTTATCAGTGACTTCTGCTCCATTCTCATTGAGTGGAAAACCGATTTTAAATCTCTCTTCTCTTTAGATTTCGTTTTCTTAATTCTTATTGCACAATAGTCAATCCATGTGGATTCGACCATGTGCTCACCAGATACATCAACTGTGTCACTTGTGCACTTGCAAGTATATTATTTTTACTCTTGATTTTATGTCCATTAATTTAGATTAAATTAAGTTGTAACAAGTTTTTGGCGCCGTTGCCGGGGATTGCAACGTATGACGAGAACACGGGTTACGAAATTCTCCCATTCCCCATTCCCTTCAATTCTAACTCCTAACTTTTACTTTCTGCACCTGACATCTAACTTTTACTTTCTTGCTCCTAACTTCTAACTGCTAACTTTTACTTTCTTGCTTCTAACTTCTAACTGCTAACTTTTACTTTCTTGCTTCTAACTTCTAACTCTTAACTTCTAACTTCTATTTTTTTTGCTTTTTAACTTGATTGAAAAAAAAAAAAAGTCTGAATTTTTATTTTTATTTTTAGTGGAAGATTGGAATTCCGTGCACCCTCCCACGGTAGGAAGTCGATTAACTTGCTTGAAGGGATTAGATAACATAGGTGGAAGGTTGGAATTCCGTGCACCCTCCCACGGTAGGTAATTAAGCGGATTGATATTGCTCGTGTAAAACAGGTACATCTACTGCTTGCCTACTTCGAAACAGACATTGCTTTGCCTAAGTTCAGGAATTTCTTCACTTCTGGTAAACTCACTCCTTCACTCTCGTTATTCTCCTACTTATCTTACATCTACTGTCAACTTACAACCTAGTGGGGAAGCTCGGCGTATACTCTGTATACGTGCCTCGTCTGTCGCCCCTTTAGCTAGCTTGTTCGTATAGAAGACTTATAGGAGGTGCATGCATTCTTGTTTGAATCCCTGACTTTCCCTTTGAGTTCTCTCATTTGTATGATCACGTGGAATCAAGATCACACAAGCCGCTTGAGGAGAACAGACTTTGAGATTGAAGACTTGTCTAATAACTTGTTTGAAGATTCTGATTATTCTTATTCATCAGACACTATGACTGATAATGAAAGTGATCAAGGGGATAATGGAGTTCATAATAATCCACCAATGCTGACCTTGCGTGAATATTTGCAACCAACAAGGACGAGTTCTCCGTCTTGTATGATTTTTCCCACTAATGCAAATACTTTTGACTTAAAACCTGGAGTGATTCAATTACTTCCTAAGTTCCATGGCTTAGACTCAGAAAGTCCTTACCTACACTTGAAAGAATTTGATGAGGTTTGTGCAACCTTGCGCAATCAAAATATTAGTGATGATGTGGTTAGGTTAAAATTGTTCCCTTTCTCTTTAAAAGAGAATGCCAAAAATTGGCTAAATTTTCTAAAGCCAAGATCCATTGGCACATGGCAAGAACTGACCAGGGAGTTTCTAAAAAAATTCTTCCTTACCCATAAGACTAATACTCTTAGGAGGAACATCATGAATTTCTCCCAAAAAGAGAATGAAACTTTTTTCCAATGTTGGGAACGTTTCAAAGAATTATTGTTGACTTGCCCCCATCATGGCTACGAGACATGGCGCACCGTTAGTTTCTTCTATGAAGGTTTAACCTCTCAAATGCACCAGTTTGTATAGATGATGTGCAATGGTGAGTTTCTAAATAAAGATCCCGAAGAGGCTTGGGATTATTTTGACCAATTAGCTGAAAATGCCCAATCTTGGGATAACACTGATAGATCTGATAGGTCAGATAAGACTAAGCCTAATGCCATGACTAAGGGAGGTATGTACCTCCTGGAAGAAGAGAATAATGATGTGAATGCCAAAATAGCTAGTTTGACCAGAAAAGTAGAAGCCATGGAACTTATGAAAGTAAACTCAATTAAGGCCACTGAAAAAGTGGAAGATGTTTGTGGCATATGCGAGACTAATGTACACCGAACTCAGGATTGTCCAATAATCCCAGCTTTTCAAGAAGTGTTACATGATCAAGCAAATGTCATGAACACCTATAAAAGGCATTTTTCTTCTCCCTACTCGGAAACTTATAATCCTGGTTGGAGGAACCATCCCAACTTTAGTTGGAAAAATGGTCCTACTGCAAACAACCCTCCTCAAGGGCCTTCCACTCATACTCTTTATGTGCCTCCACATAAGAAGACCCTTGAGGAGACGTTGCAACAATTCATGCAAGGTCAAACAAACATTAATAATCAGACAATGCAAGCTATCAATGATCTGAAGAATTCTGTCAAAGAGTTGACCTCTTCGTTAAGCTTTCAAGAAAATGGTAAATTTCCTGCTCAACCTCAACCAAATCCTAAAGGTCAATTTGAGGTAAGTAATTCAAATTCTTCAAATTCCTAAGAGGAACATATCAAGTCCATTACCACTCTACGAAATGGAAAAATAATTGATAAAGATATTCCAAAGAAGGTTAACAAACCTGAGGAATTTTTAAAATCAAAGAGTGATGATGAACTTGTTAAGTCCAAATCTGATATGGTTTTGCAATGTCCGATACCTGCTCATTTTCCTCAAAGGTTACAACCTCCTCAAAAGTTAGTCCATAATGCTGATATATTAGAAATCTTCAAACAGTTAAAGATCAACATCCCCTTGTTAAACGCTATCAAACAAATTTCATCATATGCCAAATTCTTAAAAGATTTATATACAGTAAAGCGTAGGCTTAATGTACAAAAGAAAGCTTTCTTAACAGAACAAGTGAGTGCAATCATTCAACATAATACCCCACCCAAATACAAAGATCCAGGATGCCCAACAATTTCTTGTATTATTGGGAACTTCAGGATAGAGCAAGCTTTGCTCGACCTTGGGGCTAGTGTTAACCTCTTACCCTACTCGGTGTATGAGCAGTTGGGTCTTGGTGAACTAAAGCCTACTAAGGTAACACTCCAACTTGCTGACCGTTCAGTGAAAATACCGAGAGGGATAATTGAGGATGTGTTAGTCCAAGTAGACAAATTTTACTTTCATGTTGATTTTATTGTCTTGGACACACAACCTGTGTTGAATGCATGCACTCAAATTCCTGTTATTTTAGGCCGCCCATTCCTTGCAACCTCCAATGCTTTGATCAATTGCAGGAATGGTGTCATGAAACTCTCGTTTGGCAACATGACTTTGGAATTAAATATTTTTAATATCTGCAAACAACCTGGGGATGATGATGATGATGTGCATGGAGTAAACTTGATTGAAACTCTTGTGAAAGACCAATTTCTTCAATCTTCTTTTTCTGATCCTCTAGAAGCTTGTTTGGCACATTTTAATGAGGACGTTTTAATTAATTCTATAAACTCTTTGTTGGAATCTGTTCCGGTGTTGGATACTAACAAGTGGAGATCACGTTTTGAGGAATTGCCACCTCGCGATACCCTACCCCTCCCGTCAAGTATCCAAACACCAAAGCTTGAGTTGAAACCTTTGCCAGCTGATCTCAAATATGCATTTTTGGGACAAGCAGAGACATTCCCAGTGGTTATCTCCTCACAATTGAATGAGACTCAGGAAGAAAAATTAATTGATGTTCTTAGAGAACACAAAGGTGCAATAGGGTGGACCATAGCTGATATTAAGGGAATCAGTCCCTTAATTTGTACCCATAGGATATATTTGGAGGATAATGCTAAACCCTCTAGAGAGATGCAGTGCAGGCTGAATCCCAACATGAAAGATGTGGTTAGAGCAGAGGTCCTAAAACTTTTGGATGTAGGGATCATATACCCTATTTCTGATAGTCAGTGGGTAAGTCCTACCCAAGTGGTACCTAAGAAATCCGGTATAACTGTAGTCAAGAATGCTAATGATGAATTAATCCCAACTAGAGTCACAACTGGTTGGCGAGTGTGCATTGACTATAGGAAGTTGAACTCAGTGACTAGGAAAGACCATTTCCCGTTGCCCTTCATGGACCAAATTTTAGAAAGAGTAGCTGGTCATAAATTTTATTGTTTCCTAGATGGGTACTCCGGTTATAATCAGATAGAAATTGCACCTGATGATCAAGAAAAGATCACTTTTACATGTCCATTCGGCACTTTTGCTTATCGAAGGATGCCATTTGGGTTGTGTAATGCTCCTGCCACATTCCAAAGATGCATGTTGAGTATATTTAGCGATATGGTAGAGCGTTTTCTTGAAGTGTTTATGGATGATTTTTCTGTGTTTGGTGATTCTTTTGATGATTGCCTGTTTCATTTAAAGAATGTTTTGGTTAGATGTGAGGAGAAAAACCTCATTCTGAATTGAGAGAAGTGTCATTTTATGGTCTCTAAAGGGATCGTGCTTGGCCACATTGTCTCCTCCCAAGGAATTGAAGTGGATAAAGCCAAAATTGATTTGATAGTCAATTTGCCCACCCCAAAGACCATTAAGGACATTAGATCTTTTCTAGGTCATGCAGGATTTTACAGAAGATTTATTAAAGACTTTAGTGCAATATCTAGACCATTGTGTAACCTTCTATCACAGGAAAACTCCTTCGAGTGGACTAAAGCATGCCAGGAAGCTTTTGCAAAGCTGAAAGGCATGTTGACTTCTGCTCCTATAATGCAACCACCTGATTGGAGTTTACCATTTGAAATCATGTGTGATGCTAGTGATTATGCGGTTGGGGCCGTGCTAGGGCAACGCAAGGATAAGAAGCCTTGTGTCATTTACTATGCAAGTAGGACCTTGAACAGTGCTCAGATGAATTATTCTACTACCGAAAAAGAACTTCTAGCCGTAGTCTTTGCACTTGACAAGTTCCGATCCTACTTGATTGGATCTCGAATTATTATATTCACTGACCATGCAGCTTTAAAGTACCTTCTTTCTAAGAAGGATGCTAAACCAAGACTCCTTAGGTGGATCCTTCTACTCCAGGAATTTGACTTAGAAATTAAAGATAAAAAAGGAGTAGAAAATGTAGTGGTTGATCATTTATCCAGTCTTGTGCTCTCTGATTCCTTGGAGACAATGCCGATCAAAGACACGTTTCCCGATGAGAAACTTTTTGCTGTCTCTCAATTACCTTGGTTTGCGGATATTGCGAATTATCTTGTTACAGGTAACCTTTCTATTCATTGGAAACAACAAGATAAAAAGAAATTTTTGACCGAGGTACGTAGATTTTTCTAGGATGATCCTTATCTGTTTAAATATTGTTTAGATCAAATTATTAGGAGATGTGTGCCTGATTCTGAACACCTGAATGTCATCTCTTTTTGTCACTCTGAAGCATGTGGTGGTCATTTTTCAGCCAAAAAGACTACCGTAAAAATTTTACAATGCGGTTTTTATTGGCCCACTCTTTTTAAGGACACTCATGAGTTTTGCAAAGCATGCGAGCGTTGCCAAAAATTAGGAGGAATCTCCCATCGGAATATGATGCCTCTCAACCCAATTTTGATTATTGAAGTCTTTGACTGTTGGGGCATCGATTTCATGGGACCATTCCCTCCTTCTTTTGGGTATCTTTATATCTTAGTAGCCGTTGATTATGTGTCAAAATGGATCGAGGCTGTTCCAAGCAAAACCAATGACCACAAAACGGTCTTACGATTTTTAAAAGAAAATGTTTTATCAAGGTTTAGAACACCTCGAGCTATTATCAGTGATGGGGGTACGCACTTCTGTAATCGGCCTTTTGAGGGCTTGATGAAAAAATATAGGATAACTCATAAAGTTTCTACCCCTTATCACCCACAAACAAGTGGACAAGTGGAGATATCCAATCGGGAGATTAAACATATTTAACAAAAAACTGTAAATCCAGACCGTAAGGATTGGTCATTACGACTAACCGATGCGCTATGGGCTTACCGTACAGCTTTCAAAACCCCGATTGGAATGTCTCCATATCGAATTGTCTTTGGAAGAGCTTGTCACTTGCCTGTTGAATTGGAACACAAGGCTTACTGGGCGATAAAGACACTCAATTTTGATTTGGAGAAAGCAGGCTCGCTTCGCAAACTCCAACTGGATGAGTTGGACGAAATTCGAAATGATGCTTACGAGAGTGCCAAAATTTACAAGGAAAGAATGAAGGTTTTTCATGATAAGCATATTCTTCGAAAATCTTTTGAGCCTTCTCACAAAGTTCTTTTGTATAATTCTCGTTTGCATCTATTTCCTGGTAAGCTTCGATCTCGTTGGACCGATCCTTTCATTGTGAAAACTGTTTACCCTTATGGAACTGTCGAGATTGAGAATCCTGAGAACGGTAATGTTTTTAAAGTCAATGGTCAATGCTTGAAACCGTTTTTAGAGAATTTCACCCCAGATGTTGAGTCCACAACTCTGGAAGATCCCGTTTATCCTGATTGATCATTTCTCTCACTTGAGGAGAACTTCTGTGTATACTATGCATTTTTTGTTTTTTTTTACTTGCTTTGATTGATTAGTTCATATCCCTATGATGTTTCATACCCTCTATCTCTTTTTGATCTCTCAATGTTATATTTCATATAAATCTTTATTTGAAACATTGAGGACAATGTTCGATTTAGGTTGGGGGGTGTAGATCTGTGCTTTATTGTTGGGATAATCTCTGCTAATAGTAGACCATCACATTCCTCATTTACAAAAAAAAAAATTAAAAAAAAATAAAATAAAATTTGTGTTTTTGTCCTGGCTACTGTCTATTTCTTCATTGCCTTTTATCTATTGAGCTATTGAATTTTGGATTATAAAGGCACACCGTGAAAATCTTTAAGAAGCTCAATTCCAGTTGTTTAAAATGAAAAGTCTTTGTTACTAATTCTCAGTTGGTGAAAATTATAAATTGATGAATTTTTGAACTTTCACTACACATCTGACTCAATATCTAGAGCTAGGTTGAATTTGGTAGTTGTTGACTTGATAATTGTCTGGAATGTAGGGAGAAACCAAGTCTGATGAACTATGACTATCTTGTTCACTTGGTTTGCTGGTAAGAAGAAAAACAGAACTGGGTTACGATAAAGTCATGGAAAGAAACCAGTGAATTAAACCAGGTACTTTGAAAAGGGCTACCTCTTGTCAGGTCTTTGAAAAAAAAATAGGGGGAAAAGAAATAAAGAAAAAGGATATGAACATTTGAAACTGTGCCCTCAATGTTGAAATATCAGTTTGTTTTGCTATGACCTTGTTAAAACAAGTTGGGTGAAAGCCGTCATTGTAAAAAAACGAATAAACTGGAATATCACAGATAAAGCCCATGAGGTATTAAGGTGAATATCCACAACTTTCGTGATCCTGGATAGATTAGCTTAGTTTTGAATCAGATCCTTACGCTAACCCGACCATTATGTGGTGATTACAAAGTTGGCTCTGCTTAAGGAAATCGATACTTTGGATATTTGTCAGATTGCACATGCACTCAAAATTTTCTAAATGGTAACTTAGTGATTTGGACTTTATTTAGAATGCTGGAATATATGGCTGAAATATAATGAAAACCAGTGCCCTAATAATTCCAAATTTGATGCCTTGATTAGGATGTGCAACATGAAGAAGTTTATTATGAGTAATTTTTGTTCTTCTTCAATTGTTTTGAAAAGATAAATCTGTTTTGAAAAGGAGGATTGTTAGTCATGCTTTATAGTTATTATTCTGATTAATTGATTGACTATATTCTACCTCTTAAATCTGAGTTGAAATCATTGTCATAGATGGGTGATGCTACTGAGAGATGAACTGAGATTTTTTCAAAATTTCTTGGTTGTCATGCATAATGAAAGTTTTCTGATTGTCTCATAGAATTGAAATGATGATATTTTGATATTGCTTCTTCATATTTTTTTTGCTCAAGGACTAGCAAAATGCTGGTTGGGGGGTGTTGATAAGTGCTTAATTTTGCTTAATTATCCTCATTTAAATAAGCATTATCATACTTCTTTGGTTTATATCTTCATTTTTACACGTAAAGTGGTGTATTTTCTTCTCACCATTGCGTTGTCATCTTTCTCTTAATTTTCATGATACATTTGCATGTATTCATACATGTCTTGGAAGGCCGCATGCAAAATATTTTTAAGAGAGACTTATTACGTGTATTTATTTTTTATAGGAATCCTAACCCCAAACTACTCTCGGGATTCAAGAAATCCAAAGTTTTAAATAACTCATGTTCAACTCAAAGATCTAAAGGAGCTAGAGCCCAAAGAGCAAAGCCCAAGCCAAAAGTCCAAGAAGCCAAGTCTCAAGTCAAAGAGTCAAAGCCCAAGAGCAAAGCCCAAGACCAAGTATAGAAAGATTCTACAACATGGCTGGAGAATCTTAGGAAGATATGGATTAATATGATTTTAGCATAAAAATGGTGGAACTCTCTTGAATTAGAAAGAAGAAGTGTTCTATATTGATGTTTTTATTTCAGAAAAAAGGAGAAAGCCTATTTTGGTCACAAGAACTCTTTATTTTGGGTGAATTTTGAAATTCAAGCAAGGAGCTTAATGGAGGTCAACTAAATCTATAAGAAAAGCAAGAAATTTCGTAGATGGCTAAAGGAGTGCTATTATTTAGCAACCAATCCCAAACAAAGAATGAGGATTTCCCGGATTCCCGCCTAATCTGGACAGTACTTACTAATTTGGACATAACTTTTGACTCAAAATTAGGATTAAGGTAAGGTTTGATGTTTTGGAAAGAAGACTTAAAGGGGAACAAAATTGTATTTCACGAAGATCTCCTAATTCAGATGTTTAAGGGGCCAAAACATGTCGTCAAGTGGAGAGAAGTGCAATTTTGGTTAGAATTTTGGAATTAGAAGTTTCTCTTTTGGTTTTTTTCCTTTCTCTTCTTCCCTTTAGTCTATATAAACCTAAAGTGAGAGACTTTTGGGGCTCTCTGATCTTTTCTCATTCTCTTCTCTCTCTTCTTCTTTTAGCTTTTTTTTGTGTTATTTTATTGTAGTGTTTGGAACACCATTAAGGAGGATGACAACTCCAATCATGGTGGGCTAAACACCTTTCTAAGGTTAGGGATTTGAAACCTTTTTTCGATTTATGTGGATGATGTGGATGGTTTGATCATTAATTTTAATTGAATAGTTCTTATTTTGGTTAATTGTTATTCTCTATATGCTCTTTGATTTCATATGATCTACTGATATATGGAATGTTTAAATCCCATGTGAGTTAGATACAGAGTACTCTTCAAATTTCTCTAATTATTCAATTGAAGTTAATGGTCAGTGGTTTTATCGTATAATTTTCCATCTAAATTAAATCCTTATTTAATTCTAGATGTGTTTTCATCCAAATCTAAGCATAAGGAGGGATAGGTGGATTTTCCTAAAGCCTTAGACATCTTTTTCATTGCTTTACAGTTATCAGTGACTTCTGCTCCATTCTCATTGAGTGAAAAACCGATTTTAAATCTCTCTTCTCTTTAGATTTCGTTTCCTTAATTCTTGTTGCACAATAGTCAATCCCTGTGGATTCGACTCTGTGCTCACCAGATACATCAACTGTGTCACTTATGCACTTGCAAGTATATTATTTTTACTCTTGATTTTATGTCCATTAATTTGGATTAAATTAAGTTGTAACAGCTGGCCCATGCGGGAGGGGACATGTTGATGAAAGGAGATTAGACGATGGTATGTAGAGCGGACAGTAAACTTTCCTTTTTTATCCAATTTCCAGACATTAACAAATCAGCCACTCTTGTGAGGGGGTAGGAGGGAGAGCGAAATTGAGATAAGGAGGGAGGGTCTAGTCCAGGAGCCCAATGATCAGCCCAGATGTTGATATTTGCACAATTTCCCACAATCCAAGCTATACCGTCTAGAATAAAGGATTTGTAGGACATTAAATTCTTCCAACCCCAAGAAGCGGAGTGGAGACGAGGGGCATAGTGGATGTCCAAACGGGAAATATATATATATATATATATATATATATATATATTTTTTTTTTTTTTTTTTTGCCACTTTATACTAAAGAGAGGGGTGCGGGGAGAATTGAGCAGTAAACAAGAGCCACAGTTGTTAGGAGGGCTTGATTCATATATAACAACTTGCGTAACCCAAGACCACCTGTGAATTTGGAGGAACATAGCCGATCCCAACTGGTCCATCGGATCGAAGGATGTTGACGGGAAGAACCCTACAAAAAATCGCGTTGAATACTATCCATATCAGAGCACAAGGATTTTGGTAATTTGAAACATGACATGAGATAATTTGGAATAGCATAGGAAACTGCTTTGATTAAAATGACTTTCCCAGCACGGGATAAAAGATTAGATTGCCAACCAAATATTTTTGCCTCAAAATAAGGATCAATTTTTGTGGAGGGAGAAATCTGCAAGAGGCGAGACATGACCTGAGCATAACGGGGAGATGTATTCTTGCTAAAGAATATGCTAGATTTAGTATAGTTTATTCTCTACTTATAATGCCAGCTAAACCGCTATTAAAGTTTGGCATGTCTAAGTGACACATGTTTGTTACATAGGGTGGAGATTGTAGTGGTGTGTGTTTCCTTGCTTTGACTGCAAACAAGGGGATTGTAATGCTGAGGGAACCAAATCGTCCTTCCCTGCGACTTAGGTTTTTAAAGTCTAAAGATTTCTTGTACAGCTATTAATCTGTACAAAACAATTCATCTTGTCCTCTAAAGAAACTCAGGGCCACTGGAAAGGCTATAGTTTAGTGCTTATGTTTGAGAGAGTGGAGTGAACGTGTGGTTATGGTTATAAAATAAAAATAAAAGGGAAGGGAATATTAACTCTCGATAGTACATACCATCGAGAGCTGAGCTGTTGGATGAACATTTAATGGTGTCAAGTATTAATTGGCCCACCGTTTAAAGTATCATGTGCTCCTTGGCCCCATTAAAGTGTTCAATCGAACAATTCAGCTGTTTTTTTTTTGGTTCAACCGTTGATAGCACGTGAGTTTTTAATCACTTTCCAAATAAAATCATGATAAGCTTATTGCTCGGTATTTAACTATGATTAACCTCAACTAAATTGAGACTAAAATATTTTCTTATATTTTTTTTCTTAAAACCATGATTGAATGGATGAGCCCTAAGAATGGATTAATCGTAACCATAATTAGTGGGTGCTTAAAAAGGTGTCTGCTAATGACGACAGCCTAATAGCGTTCTGTGCGGTAAGCTAAACATTTTCCCCAAAAAAAACTTAAGTGGGAGATGTAAAGGGAAATGGAAAATGGGAAACTGGAAACGCTCAACTGATAGTGCAATCTCATTGGTTTACGCCCTCCTTTTAACGGTCACAATTGTGATTAAAATTCACTTCTTCCTAAGGTTCATTCATCTAATTTTATTTTTATTTTTAAAAAATATATATTTATCATAATTTAATTAAACTTAAACATAATTAGAAAATGATTAAAAGGTACCCAGTCACACTGCAGGCTTTTTTTTTTTTTAAACTCAATCATACCACAAGCAATAACAGCAAAGACAAGGGAATACTCATACCACCCAAGGACCAGAAAAACAGAAAATGCTCTTAGTATTGCTTTTGACTATATGGTCAAATGAGCTATCCTTATCGGTCCATGTCCTTTTTAATCACACGTCAGATGGTGTATGGATGATTGAGCGCCCACCAGAGGCATTCCAATGCCCTTTCAAATTGCACCCAACTACGAATTGACATGGACAGGGAAATTGTTATTCTATTTTATCTTTATTTCTGGATTGAAATTTGATGGCAGTGATAACCGGACTCATGGGTCCTTTTCATATCTTACCCCATGTCCACGTGCTCCTTTTAACACCTCTTTAAGCTTGATTAAGCTTAATTAAATTAAAACTAAGATTTTATTTATTTATTTTTAAAACCATGGTTGAAATCTGAAAGGCAAAAGAATCTCGTACATGCCACGCGTCTGTAGCTCTTAGCTGGTAGAGGGATGATAGCAAAACTCCACCTGTGAATGAGCCTGAGGGGGCGGGTGTGCACCCTGAAATAAGCTCCGATGATAAAGTCAGTATAAGGCACAAGCACAGTATAAGGCACAAGGCACAAACACGGTATAAGGCACAAGGCACAGGCACAGTATAAGGCACAAGACACAAGCACGGTATAAGGCACAAGGCACAGGCACAGTATAAGGCACAAGGCACAAGCACAGTATAAGGCACAAGCACATGAACATATTAGTATAGAGATACTTATCGTGAGGGGCACTGGGCATATGCACTTGAGGACGAGCTCTGGTGAGGCACTGGGTATATGCACTTGAGGACGAACTCTGGTGTTATGCTCTGGAGATTGTAGCACAGGAGGCACAAAGAATATGACTCAGACAACGTAGCTCTGACAACGTAGCTCGGACAGGGCACTGACAACGTAGCTCTGAAGGCACTGACAACGTAACTCTGACAACGTAGCTCGGATAGCATAGCTCTGATAGGGCACAGGCAATGTGGCTCTTAGCTCGGATAACGTAGCTCGTAGAAGGCACAGACAACGTAGCTCAGAAGGCACTGACAACGTAGCTCTTGCTCGGATGACATAGCTCTGATAACGTAGCTCTGATAACTTAGCTCTGATAACGTAGCTCTTAGCTCGGATAACGTATACGTTGTGCATCCGTTGTGCATCAGACAACGGGTACGTTACGCAGCAGACAACGTATACGTTGTACAGCAAACAACGTGTGCGTTGTACAGCTCACGACGGGTACGTTGTACAGCTCACGACGGGTACATTGTACATCAGACAAAGGACAACGAGCTCAGCACTATACACAACACAACGTGACAACGTATTCGGCACCATTCACAGCACAACGTATTCGGCATCATTCACAGCACAACGTATTCGGCACTATTCACAGCGTTAGACACAAGCTCAAGTATGATTGCACTCACCAGATGATTAATTACAAGGCCGTGCAAGTGGCAGTGTGACCATTCAGGGAGAGCATCAGGCGGACATGGCCTATTTGAGAGACTCCGGTGGCCACAAACAATCGTGAAGCCATAAAGAGCATCAAATAGCCGGATAACACCAAAGGAAGATGAGAGAATCAGGGGAGTGGCCACCTGCTCAGCACTTTGGGAGAGGGGTGTGAATGACTCAAGCTTCTCAGATCTTCCTCTTCCTCTTCCTCTTCTTCTTCTTCTTCTTCTTCCTCTTCCTCTTCCTCTTCTTCTTCTGCCCTTTCTCTCCTCCCTTGCCTTTCGCACCATCCTCCTTGCCTTTCGCATCATCCTCTCTGCCTTTCGCACCATCCTCTTTTTCTCTCTGGTCATTCTTGCTTATTTACAGACATTTTGAGTCATCATGACTTGTGCATTCATGATAAGATCATCTGTCAGACAACACTCAAGTGAGCCAGCACATAGCCCAAGTGGGTTTATGACGGCTAAATTGTTAGAATTTGCCAGAGTAAGAAATCCCTATTTTACCCATTCTTTTTACTCTTTTTTACGAATTTTATCCATTACAAAATCTTAACTACAATTAAAATTGGGGCGTGGACCAATGAGACCAGCCATTCCCTTAACTATTTTTTTCCAAATTTGATTGGTGTGGTCAGCTTGGAAAAAGACCTTGGGTTTCTTCTAATCAGTACTTCCTGAAAACCTCTCCTCATTTCTTTCTCATCTCTACAACGGGGCTGAACTGAAAAGAGGTCCGACTATCCAAATTTGTCTTAGGGTTTCGCCATTAAAGCTTGGTTTCAAGCATTAGAGAGAAAGAGAGAGAGAGATGGTCTTCTCAACTATAGTCTCATCATCTCCCCATTTCTACTTCCCCAAAAGACCCCCAAATCCGCAAAAACCATTTCGATGTTTCTCATCGCTGTCGACGCCATCAACTAAGTTCGATCTTCGCACCTACTGGACAACCCTGATCGCAGAAATCAACCAAAACCTCGAAGAAGCAATCCCAGTTCGTTATCCAGAACAGATCTACCAGGCCATGCGCTACTCCGTCCTCGCCAAAGGCGCCAAACGCGCCCCTCCTGTCATGTGCGTCGCTGCCTGCGAACTCTTCGGCGGCCACCGCTACGCCGCCTTCCCCACCGCCTGCGCCCTCGAAATGGTTCTGTAACAAAAACCCTCTTTGATTACATAAACCCAAAAAAAAATCCTTTTTTTCTAAATACTATATAGATTATACCAGAGTTTCTATTGTTTTTTACTTCTTAGCAATTGTAAATTTCCGGAAACGAGCGTCCAAAGACTATTTTGAGCCCAAAGAATCGTTTCTGGTACGCAAAAACATATATATGACTTTTGGTTCAAAATCTGTGAACAGGTTCACGCGGCTTCGCTGATTCACGACGACTTGCCTTCGATGGACGATGACCCGTCTCGTCGTGGTCAACCCTCCAACCACACCGTCTTCGGCGTCGACATGGCCATTCTCGCCGGCGATGCTCTCTTTCCTCTCGGCTTCCAGCACATCGTCTCTCACACCCCGCCGGATCTCGTCCCTGAGCCTCGCCTTCTCCGAGTCGTCGCCGAGATTGCCCGTGCTGTGGGGTCGACCGGAATGGCCGCCGGACAATTCCTCGATCTCGAGGGTGGATATGACAGCGTTGAGTTTGTTCAAGAGAAGAAGTTTGGAGAGATGGGTGAATGCTCTGCGGTTTGTGGAGGATTGTTGGCCGGAGCCGGAGACGGCGATATCGAGAGGCTGAGGAGGTACGGACGGGCGGTAGGAGTTTTGTATCAGGTGGTTGACGATGTATTGGAAGAGAAGATGGAGAGAGAGAAAGGAGATGAGAGGAAGAAAAGAGAGAAGAGCTATGTTGGAATTTTTGGCGTGGACAGGGCTTTGGAAGTAGCAGAGGATCTTCGAGCTCAGGCTAAGAGAGAACTGGAGGGATTCGAGAAATACGGGGAGAGCGTGATTCCTCTTTACAGCTTTGTCGATTATGCCGCCGATAGAGGCTTTAGTGTTGGTGATCAAGGTGACGATGAAAATATAGCCGTTGATCAGGTTGGGGCTTCTTTATAAGTGGTTTGTTTTGGTTGCAGTATTAGTAAAACCATAAGGTAGTTCAGGAAAGCGTTTATAGGTGTCCGTTTATTGTCGTGAAATGGATATGTTGATCATGATTCTCTATTTCTCTCACGCACTTGTAATTTGTAAGAGGATGATCTGAAATTTTATGGATTTCGGATTCTCCCACGAAAAATGAATAATTGGAACGATAAATCTATGGGATGGATTTTAAAATGGAAAATAGTCACCTCCTCGGTCTTGTCTTGGGAGTTGGGATTCACTCATCTGCCCTTAATTTTTAGAAAAATAAAATAAAATAAATTTAAGCAAAGAGTTAAAAAATTTAGGGGGTGGTGCAACGCGCACCTCAACGGTTACTGACTATACACCATAATTTAGTTAAGCATCAAAAGAAAATAAAAGGATAACGCCCTTCTTCTTTCTTCTACCCATCGTCTCCTGCCAGAACTGAATCCATCTCTAGATCATCGCTGGAAGGAGCTAAAAACGCAACATACTTCTCCCCATCAAAATAGCTATTAGTCGGTGCGAGATACTTATGTCAAACTCTGTATTGCTCAATCATGTTTCCTCCAACCTTGCGTGTTCTTCAACATCGCTGGAAGGAGATTTATTTATTTATTTATTTTATTTTTTTTGGGGGGGAGGGGGGGGCCTATGGCTTCTGAAGCTCTCTATTTGCATCGCCCGCCATTTTCATGAGTTCCACAATTAGAACCTGCACATGATGCCTCGGAATACACCATCAAGATGATTCTGAAGTAAATCTAGGCATAAACTGAAACGATAACCAAATGGGTTTCTTCAATGTGGCAGTATGAGCTTCAATTGAAGTTTACATAAATTGCCCAATACCTAATAGGGAATTACTAGCAATTTTAAAGAGGGGTACGTGGGAAAAATGAAATTCAGTTAAACATGGGATATTTTCAAAACCCAGACGCATAAAGATTTCAAAAAGATTTCCTGAAGTAATTTCTGCGAGAAAAAAAATAATAGAGGAAATAACTTGGTGGGAACCTCCAATAAGAAAGTAAAATTGATAAAACTAAACCTAATTTCATTGCATATAATTAAAGAATTTGTGAATCTTAGATGAGGAAAATCTGCTAAAACTATTGCTGAAGTAATTCAGTAAGAAAACCTTGATGGGAATCCTTTGAATCAAGCTGCTGAGTACCAATTTGAAATGAAAATTCCGGCAAAAGAAAAAAAAAAAGCAATTAAAAGTCCAAGGAAGACGACAGGCAGAAGATGGACGAAGCTAAGAAGGGCACTATTGTCTTTTTACACTGTATTGTTGTATAACTAAAGGTTTTAACAAGGTTTTTTGAAATTTGGTTTATAATCAGTAAATAGTGATGTGCTAGTAGTACCACCCTAATTTTAGGAGGACCAAATCCTGTACGGTTATAACAGGATGATGGGGAATCCAGTTATGCTCTTGAGGTCACCACATGTCCCTTTCTAGCATCCCTTAACTGTGGTTAAGATTCACTCACCCTTAGGGTTCACTCTCCCATCATTGGTTATTAGAAAAAAAAATATTAATTCTTTTTTAAATATTTAATATTTTTTTACGTTTTTTCTAAAAATCAAAGATGGGTGGGTGAACCTAGGGGTGGGTAAATCTTAACCACAGTTAAAGGGTGTCAAAAAGAACACATGATAACCTAGGGAGCATAACCAGATTTGCCAAATCCGGCTATAACAGTAGAGGATTTGGTTCTTTTTAGGGTAGTGTTATGTGCACCTCAATATTTGATGATTACACCTCAATTAATTTTTTATTTTTATTTTTTGAAGTTTTTTATATTTTTATTTGTCCAAACCAATGTTATCAGAACCGAACCGCCATCAAACCGGCTGAGTGGCCGGTTCTCGGTTTGACCATGTCTTTTTTTGTTAAAAAAACAATTTTTTTTCCATTTTTACTCATTTATGACCGGTTCTCACCCTATTTTACCACCAGTCTCTAGTTCAACCGACTGGTTCTTCCGGTTTTGACAAAAATGACTGGTTTTCAATTAGGCCCGGTTTTTGGGTATTTGAGAACCGGTGAAGGGATCAGTTCCTGGTTTTTGCCAGTTTGACCGACCGGTCCGGTCTGGTTCTAACAACACTTGTCCACACCACTCATAATTCTTTTATTCTTAAACCGACTTCTTTTACAATCGACTCCACCTCTCCACGATCTCTATTATTGTCATCACTTCTTCATTAACCAACATTATCTCAGGTTCTCAACTAAAAATTTGACAATTTTATTTATTGAAGATATTATTCATTCTATTGAAAATTAATTATATGATTTCTTATAGGCATTTGATTCTCTTTATTTGTTGAGCAAATTTTGATTATTTGAGGTTTTCTTCATTCTATTAAGTCAACTAAATGGATAAAAATAAGAGAAAAAATTGATTAGCATATACCGTCCAAGAATCAATCTATGGTTACTCCCATATATACCTAGAATTTTAATCCTTTAATTCAAATAATTAGGGGTTAATATTAGAATTGCCTTGGCTTATTTTGTTATGTTCTAAAATCACATTAGTTCTAATCTTATTTATTGATTATTTGAACTAAAGGGTTAGAATATGAGAGTACCCATAACTCACCGTCCAAAGATATTATATGCTATTTGAGATGAATTAATCTATGGATACTCCCAAATATGAGATACCCCAAAATATATATAGTCCCAATCCTAACCTTTTGAATCAAATAATGGTTTAAGACTAGTTTTTTTTTTTTGGTTCGAGATATACGTTTAGGCCGCAACGTCGGTCTGTTCAGTTAGTGAGCAGGTGGAGAGTATATTCAAACTCCCACCCTCTCGGGAATGGAACCCGGTACCTCCCCCCTAAAGCGGGGATACACTACCATTGGGACAAAGCCCTGGTGTGGCTTGATTTGTTTTGTCATTTTTTAAAGCCACATTAACTCTAATCTTGACCTCTAGGATGCATTTGTTTGACGAGAAAGTGAGTGAAAGAAAAGAAATAAAAGGGGAAAAATACTTAAATTTGCTCTCAAAATAAACTGATGGAGGAAGTTTTGAGAGAAAACTTGTTATTATTGAGAAAATGCAAGAAATTAAATGAAAGTGTATTTCTTGCACACCAAGAAAATACACTTTTCTTTTTCTTTCCTTCACATTCTGGTTTACGAGTACCCATAGACAACTCACTTGAGATCAGGGTTACCAAGTTCGTTACATGCCATAGCGAATCGTGAACCGTGCGAACCCGAACTGGTTCGTAGTTCGGTTTGGTTTGTGAAATTGAGTGAACCACATAGTAGTTTCAAAACAATCTTAGTTTGTCAAATTTTGTATTTAAATTCACAAAAATTTTTCATTAGGTTCAGCAAAATTATACTTTGAATTCACAAACCGTTCATGAAAAGACATTTGTTTTATTATTTTCCAAATAAGTATTTGTAATATATTGTTTACATCCTTAAAAGATATATATTTTTATAATATAATATAAAATATATATTTTGTGTTACATGCTTAAGTAGCGAACCAAATTAAAGAACCTAAGCGAACTGAAAAACGAATTATCTCATCCTACTCCTAGTAAATTGGGTTCACTCTAGAGTGATAAATTACGAACCCAAATTCGAACAGATGAACCAAGTAACATTGCTTGAGATAGCAGCCTTCGAAAACAATTAATTTTCTAGCCCTACCTTGTCTCCTCTCCTCCGCTTGTATGAAGTATGAACCAAGGAGTTTCTTTTCCATACGCTTCTCTTTCCCTCTCCAACTTAACTTAGCAAGCGACATTATAGTGACCCATTGTCCCTATCCTATATCCTCTCTCTCTCTAGAACCAAACCAAAGAGTCTCTTTTCCCTGCGCCTCTCATTTTTCTCCCCCAGCTTTCTTAATAATTAGGAACCCAAACAATGTGTGAACCACTATTTCTTTTCCCTGCACCTCTCTTTTTCCCCCCAATTTTCTTAATAATTAAGAACCCAAACAATGTGTGAAGCACTATTTCTTTTCCTCGCGCCTCTCTTTTTCTCACCAATTTTCTTAATAATTAAGAACCCAAACAATGTGTGACCCACTATTTCTGCTCTGATCAATGTCATGTTTGTGGGATTTGAAGAGTCCTTTCCCTAAGCCTCTTTCTCTCTCCAATAGAAAGCTATATCTGTCTTTATGGGACCCGCTGTCCCATCCTATCTCCTCTCTCCACGTTCTTAGGATATTGGAAGCGTAGAGTCTCATTTCCCTACGCCTCTCTCGAACTTTGATAGTACAGGAATCCTAAGGAATCCTAAACAATGCGTGTCACGAGATCCAATCACAGCGATTGAATAAGGGGAGAGTTCAATCGCAACTATATGTCAGTACGTATCCTGTTAATCCCTATTAGCTGTAGTTCAGATTTACTAATTCTTAGTGTACAATAATCTAACCTTAGTTTTTGGCAAAAAATATCAATCTTAAGAGTTAAAAGTTTCTAACCAGAGTTAATTATTTTTTATAAAAATCAAAGTTAGATTATTGAACCCTAAGGGTTGGTGAATCTTAATCATAATTAATTGGGACACATGTTGATTTATGAGTGCAATTGAACTCTCCCTGAATTCAATTGTGATTGGCTGTGATTCAAACTTGTGTGTGACCCACTATCTCTATCTCATGGCAACAAATTTTCTTGGCAAATGCCCAAATATTACACTCGGGCATCGCTCTTTGCATGAAGCGTGGAATGAATTTAACTAAAGAGTTGATGATATATGTATGACAATGGATTGTCTCTAGCAGATGGCAGAATTTTGGTCTCGAGCTTCCACACATCATCCGACATGTGGCAGTAAAAAGGGAGAGAGATATCAAGTGGGGAGAAGTCAAAAACATTGGGAGTATGAAGCTATTTTTTAAAGTAGAGGTTTTTATCCCTAAAACCTCTAAAATGTAGACATGCAATTAATCTTCAACTTAACAATCTAAAGTCACACCCCGCCTCTTGCGCGAGTGGTAGGGGTGTGGCCTTCTAAGGGGAAGGTCTGGGATCCAATCCCTCCCGAGTACGAGCAACAAGAGCTCCACTGCTCATGCTAACTTTTGACCTGTTGACTCTACTGACGTAGGTAAATGATATCGACTACCAAAAAAAAAACAATCTAAAGACCAATTAAGCACTTCTTTTTAGACTAGTGTTAACAAACGCCACCTTAGGCTTGAAATTCTATTGAACACAGTGGGCGAGTGTTGTGAGGCCAACATGACATGTTGGTAGTAGAGCCGATAGTACCTTTATTCTAAGAGAAAGTCAATATAAGTTCAAGAGTACAAATGATACATGGGATTCAATGTGTTACTTTGAAAAAGGCCAATATGAGTGTACCAGCACATAAAATGTTTCCTTCTTGAAATGGGCTAAAGACTTAGCATCCACCTTGAAGAGAATGGTGTAGCTCTATATTTCCTTGTGATACATCTGAGACCACTTAGTGAACAACCCCAAAGAAGTTGGGGGCGGGCTCTAGGATCTTAAAAGGGGTCTTAGCATTTCCTTGAATGGTTAGTAGAACATCCAACGACTGTACAAATGAGATGAACTTCTTAGCATTGTGCAAAACCTCCAGGCAAGAGATTCCAACTAGTTCGGCCTTAAATGTGCGTTATACATCATGGTCGACTAAGAGTAATGTGAAGTATGGTTGAGATACTCGGTCATGGACCAAGGATCGAGTTATGAGCGATATGCCCTCAATGCTCAATGCTCGATGAATGGGGCTGTGATGCTCCTAAGCTATTTGTGATGCGTGAGGATGACCGATAGTCGTGTTCGAGTGTATCAAGTCATATTGGATGTTCAACTTGATCGAAGAACCTTAACGTGATACAAGATGTGTGAGACGGGATCTTGGTAACACAAAAACCTTATGTGTTAGACAAGTGTTGGGCGCGACACAATGAAGTGACGCATAAGATAGTTGAACGTGTCTTAGCGCATGTGACTTGATAACGGATTGTACCTTGTCATAGCATCGTAGCATGAAACATTATTTCAATTTAGTGTAAGGCTAATCGAAATCATTGGATTATCGAGGACGTGTTATTCCGCAAAATCAAAACGCAAAATCAAAAAGTTGACAGTGACACATGGCCGAGGCAACCTCTTAGAGCATCTACAATGATGATTGTTAGACCATTGCTTGTGTTAGTGGTGGCAGGTACCAAATCAACATCATCTCCAATGTTGCAAGTTAGTGTATTGTTAAATTGTGCATACGCTAGAAGGTTTGTGAACTATGGTGATGGGTTTAGCGAGCCCATGTGTGCAAAACGACAAAAATGCTTGTATCCCAATGCAACAATAGATTGTCCTTCTTGACCGTTGTAATTGCCCTTTTTGACCGTTACAATATATTGCCCAATCCAAAATGTGCATAAATACATCAGATGAATTTTTTTTGCCCGTTACAATATAGTGTTCTTCTTGACTGTTGTAATTTGTTTTTTCATCTTTTACTGTATTAAAAAAAAAAAGACCATTAGAGCCTCATTCCTATAAAATCCACCTTTAACTTACCAATACTTCAAACTCAACATTTCTCAATTTCTAAAACCTCCTACCATGGATCCTCGACATCCATTTTTCAACACTCAATTCAACCAACAATACAACTCTCAACCACCACCGCAATTCGAATCTCAGTCGTTTTCTCAACCACCGCAATTTAATTTTCAATCATTTGATCAACAATACCAGTTTAATCCACAATACCCCCATTAAATCCTTTATTTTTTTCTGGACAATCTCAATTTCCATCTCATCAATCTTCCCAAACTAGTAATTTGCAACATCCCACAATACAAAAGAACAAGAACGCTCAAATGCAGCAAAAGGAAATGAATCCCAATTGGACTAAGGAAGAAAACGAAACACTATGTCAAGCATGGTTGCGCATTGGGGAAGATGCAGCCACGAGTACAAATCAACCGAGAAAAAAGTTATGGGATTAAATCTTGCATGAGTTTAGTCACATTTTGGGTAATGCAACATATAGAATTAGCTCGAGGGTGATGAACCGTTGGTCAACCATTCAATCCTAAGTCAACAAATATACTTCATTCGTGCGAATGGTGGAAGACACTTCGACAAGTGGTTATAACGTTGAGGATTCAGTGAGTTAATTAGTTCACAATTTTTTTGCACTCGTTTCATTTTAATGGAAATATGATTGCTTAATTCAATTCTTGTTTGTTATTTATAGATCGGGGCTGCAAAAGAATTGTATTATAAATCTCAGGGGCAACATTTTAAGTTGGATGGTTGTTGGTTAATTCTTAAAGATAGCTCAAAATGGTTTCGTCATACCAAAGAACAGGAAAAAAAAAGAAGCAAAAGATTAACCAAAGGAAGAGAGGTAGTTCCAGTGCAGATGTTGATGGAATTGGAGATTCCTCCAATCCATCTACTCCGGCAACAACATTGATTTGGCCACAGGATTAGGTAGCCTTGATGATGATGATTCACCATTCAATGAAGGATCGCATGAGTTACCACGACTTCCTGGAAGGAAAGTGGCGAAGAACATGCGTCGGAAGAAGACTACCGATCAGTTAGAGGCTGTAAACTTATTCATCAAGGAATTTAGCAACTTGAGAAAGGAGTAAAAGGAAATTTTCATTATCACACAAGATCGAGAACGACTGAAGATTTAAACCAAGCAAGAGCAAGAATGACTGAGATTAGAGGCTAAACTCGAATAAGAGCGCATGAAGATTGCGGCCAAACAAGAGCAAGAGCGTATGAAGATTTCGGCCAAACATGAGCAAGAACGAATGAGATTGGAGAAAGAGATCATGATGACCGATCCAAATTCGATTCATACTGAAGAATGGAGAGCTTGGGTCATTGCACAACAAAAGACAATTTGGGCGCGCATGAAAAGTTCTTAATTAATTAATTGAGAATACATATATCAAATCGAGCAACATTTTAAACAGCTTCATCACCAAACTTGTTCCACAAATGTTCCATGAGATCGAACCTCAGCATCGTATTTGTTCCTCTGTTACAAATCCTACTAAGCCGAGAAGAGATGTGTGCCACTAAGATTGTTGTGTTTCGAGTGTATTCTGGAGGGGAAATAGTCTCATCTAGGGGAGGTCTCCATCTTTCAACATCGATGTCACGCTCATCTTCAATAATCATGTTGTGCAGTATGATACATGTTTTCATTATGTTGCAAAGGTCATCTTTTTTCCAATAACGCATTAGTCATTGCGTTATACCCCACCTGATTTGCAAGACGTCAAATGCTCGTTCGACGTCCTTCTTAACAGCCTCTTGTTTTTTTAGCAAACAACCTCTCTTTTCACGTTGTTGGGTGTGCGATTATCTGTATCAGTGTTGCCCACTGAGGGTATATACCATCAAATAAGTAATGGTCCAATGTATGTTGACAACCATTCACTATGTAATTAACCGGAGGCATTCTATCATGGATGAGAGTGTCAAATAGTGGGGAATGATCTAGGACATTCACATCATTGTGTGAACCTGACATTCCAAAGGAAGCATGCCAGATCCACAGATCTTTCGATATAACCGCCTCCAATATGAGGGTAGGCTTATGGTGGTGGCCTCTATGTGTGTCATGTCATGCAGTGGGGCAATTCTTCCATTTCCAATGTATACAATCTAAAGAGCCAAACATACCTACAAACCATCTCTCTTCCCCTTCTTGAAGCAGGCGTGCAATGTCCTGTTCATTCGGTGAGCGCAAGTACTGTTCGTCATACAACGCAATGACAGCTTCACAAAAGCGCTTCAAACTCTTAATCGCAGTGCTTTCACCAATCTTTAGATATTCATCACAATGATTTGCATACGTACTGGAGCTGTCATCTTCTGTACAGAAGAGCACCCCAAACGACCACAACAATCTTTCCTTTGGACAAAGTACTCATCGTATGCTTCATCGTCCTTCAAAATGCGAAGAAACAACTCTTGTCACATCCGGTATTGTCTGTGGAAGTAGTCAGCTGGATAAGTACAATTCTCGACAAAGTAATCTTTCCATATCTGTCGATAGCTTCCCTCTCGATCACGCTTGATATATCGTCTCCCAATTGGTTGTAAGAGTACTGCCAGCATTTGTGGTGATATCAAATTCGTCATTTTTTGCAATTATTTGTTATGACGCTGAGAAACTGTCTCCTCCTGATCCTTATCGAATGAACTTTCATCGATCGAAGTTTGCAACGTACTCGAAGATGTAAAAGAACTAGACTCGATCATAGGAATAAATTGCGATGATGAAACCATTACTTTATTTAAAATAAAAAATGAAGATAATCAAGAAAGTGGACGAGATTATCTAAGGAAGAAGCAAGGGTTGATTTATATAGATTTATAAATATAGTCATGCCGTTGGAAAAGTATTAGTCAATAGCTGTTGGAATAACTTTATGATGTCATTATTACATCACTAACAATAGCTAATATCCAATATTAAAGAACACGAAACAATAAACTAATAGCTTTTATTTCATTGTGAGTTACCATGAGAATATATCCCACGTGACACCAATTAGCAATTGCTAACAAACTGCATCGCTGTGGATGCTCTTAATTTGAGAATAAATTTGCAAATGCCACAAACGACACAGTGCACAGTCTCAGGAAAAAACCAAAAAAGAGAAAGAAAAGGAAATGGCGAGAACGTCCTTTGTTTCCTCCGCTTACTTCACTCGCTTCATACTCCCTGCCGTCCTTCGTCATCGAAACCTTAACGACAAGTCAGTTGTTGTATTCTCCATTTTCATCTCTCTCTCTCTCTCTCTCTCTCATATAATTATAACCTCTCATTTTCAGGTTTCTATCATCAACAATAACGACTCTGCAGTTTCAGCCCCCACGAGTACGTGTTGCTAGTGCTAGAAACAAAAGTTCGAGCTTCAGGTACTTATTAGGGTTTCTATGTATCAAACTGAGTGGACAATTAGGGTATATGTATGATGTTCTTCTTCTTCTTCTTCTAATATATTCTTTCTTGATGATTCGATTTGTTGCAGGTCGATGGCTACTGCTGCAGGAGGAAATTCGGAATCTATTGGCGTTCCGAAGTCGGAGCCAGTACGTGTGGCGCACGAGCTTCTTCAAGCCGGACACCGGTATTTGGACGTCAGGTTGTGATTTCAGTTGCATACCATTCCCAATTGTTTCAGTTATATGTGGATGGATCATGGATGGAGGAATATGATAATGTGGTATTGATTCAGCCTTGGTAATTGATGTTTGATTTTGTAGGACTCCTGAAGAGTTCAGTGCTGGACATGCGTCGGGGGCTATAAACATTCCTTACATGTTTAGAGCTGGATCAGGTATCGATCTGTAACGAAGTTTACGGATACTCATGTTGATGTTGGTTTCACTCTATGTTTATATTGATATATTTTGATTTAACATTGATGGGATACACACACAAACTCACACTGTCACACTTAATGAGAATCACTTATCTGATGATGTTGCTGGGAACTGGCTTCAGACACTTTGCCTCCAGCATTGCAAGCATTCATCTCCTCATTTTGGGCGATTACCTGTTACCTGTCATGAGCTGATTTTTTCATGTGAAGGAGGTTAAAACCATATTTTCACTTCTGCTTAGGCTTTGCTTCCTGCAATTGCCCTCTTCCTCAAGGGGCAGAGCCAAGATTTTTTAGTAGGGGGGCACGTGATGGTTATTGAAAATGGTAGTAATTGTTGATGGATTTTGAGAATGATTAGATTGGTACAAAATATTATGGGTCTAGGGGGATGGGGTTTCTGGGGCATAGTCCTCGTTTTTTTTTTTACGACTAAGTTCTTGGGCCATTTCGTACATATTTTACGGATATTGTTTCTCCTGGTTTACGGGAAAGTTGTCCCCTTGCCCCATGACTATGCCCTATTAAACAATTAAATAACATAGTATAAAAGATATCTTTTGTTTCCAAAAGTTCAGGAGACAATTGCCCCCTTGCCTCAGGGCTATGCCCTATTACATGCCCCCGTTCTCCATGACTATGCCCTAAAAGGAAAAAAAGTCTTGTTTTTCAAAAGTTCAGGGGGGACACGTCTCCCAAGCCCCCACCTAGCTCCACCCTTGCTATCCCTAGTCGCTATTTGTAATCAGAGTATGACCAAGCACGTTGAGGTTGATTGCCATTCTATCCAATTGAAATTTTGAAGGAGTAACCATTGTACATTATTTGTCACTTGTTTGAAAAGAGCAAAATGGAGATTTCCTCATTTCATGGAAAAACCATGTCCATAGTCTTTGTGCTATGGGATGTAGATGCTAGAGTAGAATCCGATTGGGAATTGGAGGTGTAAATTGAACTGGGTGCAAATGAAAAGCCAGGCATCATTAAGCTTGTATAAGATGTAGGTTCTTTTTCGTAGGAGTTTTCCTATATTTCAGCGTAGACAAAATCAGATCAAATCTCCAACTGGAGACTTGGAATGTATACAATCCCAAACAGAAGGCTTCTCCGGATTAAATCATTGTAGCAGAGAAGTATATAATGTAAATGTGCCTTTGGGTGCTAATAACAACATCTACTTTCCCGTTGCTGACTCCTATGTTTTATTTTAATGACTCATAATTAATTTTGCCCCTTTTGTTTGTTAACACAGGGATGACAAAGAATCCTAAATTTGTGGAGGAAGTGTCATCACATTTTGGAAAAGATGATAAGCTTATTGTCGTGCGTCCACATACCATATACCTTATCCACTACTTGCCTTGGATTTTAGCCTATTGCCTTTCACTGGTTTTCCATATTACGATTTACTTTCTGCTTTTACAGGGATGCCAGAGTGGGAAGAGGTCGCTCATGGCTGCAACTGATCTTTTATCTGCTGTAAGTGGGACTTTTAAAGCTTTGACTCATTCAGTCATTTATTGTGTTCCAAAACACAAAACATGTTTCCTCCCATTTTTTAGTATGCAGTTTCTAAGTCATATGAGAGCAGACAATGTGGACCAAATAAAAATAAGGGAAGCGGACATGTAATGTATCAGTCAGCGTAGCCACTACGACAGCCTAATATCATAGTTATAGATATAATGTACGTGCAGGGGAGGCCATCTAACAAGTCCTACCCAGAAGACTGCCAAAAATAACACAATTCACTGATATATCCTTCCTATTTGGTGATCTGTCCTTTCTCGTTTATATGTTTCTGTTTGCAACTTCGTCAACTGTCATTCTACCTCGATTTTAAGATATGTGGATTATGTGATTGAGGTCATGTATTATGTGTAAGACGTAGTTTGGAAGGTTGCAAACCAGATAAGAATTTCCCTGTCTAAAAGACCATTGAAGATTGAACATATGTCAAATTATCATGACTTTGTTAACTTGGTTTCTGCATCTTCATTGAATCTGGGTTCCAAATCCCAGTACATTTGTTTTTGTTTTTCAAATATTTTTTAATATTCTTTTTTATATACCTGAGGAGGTGAAAAGAAGTATGCTCCATAGACTATATGGAGTAGATATGGTGTTTGGAGTGATTGATTCTAATTGTAAATGTTTTTTCCAGATGTTCAAAGGAAATTGAGGTGAAATGTTGGTCTATAGAACGTGAGATATCAAAATGTTGTCAAAACAGAAAGTGCATATAGCCATAGACAACTTAAAAGGATTTTTTTTGAGATTGAAATCAAATGTGAAATTGGTTAAGGATGGTTGTAGGAAAGCAAAATCGTTTCATGTTTCAACTATGATGGAGAAGGATAAGGAATTAGTGATATGGTGCAATCAAAGATGCACACTTTGGTAAATGATCAAAATCAAGTGCGTTGAGAGGAGTAGGTTTTTATTTTATAACTATTATTTATCTTTTGATACAATCTCCTTGCGTGAGAACTTATTTAGATGTATCTTAAGTGAGTCTCTTTTCTCTGCTTACTCCTCTCGTCGCTTTGTACTCAACTATTTGCCTTGATCACTCCATTTTGAGTGGTGATTAGCACTAGCTACGCTCCTATTTTTGGTTTGTTTGAGTGATAATATTTTACTTTCTTTGCCTCCCCTCGAGGTTGAAATTTCAAAGGTGTTCAATGGCATTCTGAAGATAGTGACTTGGTTTTGGATCTTTCTGAAGTTTCTTTTTTTGTCATTGTCCAATTGTAGCAGAAGAAAATAAGGGTAGAATGTTCAAAATTTTATTTGAAGGTGAATTAAGAATTGAGTGCACAACTAGTGTCATTAGACACAGAATTTTGTTGAAGACATTCACTCGTTGGTTCTCAGGTACTTTTCCTCAAACTCTCACGGTATTTGGCGCTTCTGTGAAGGATCATACTGCTTCGGATGATACAGCTTTTGCACCATAAACATTGTGCAAATGAAAGTGAAAATCTGGTGGGAGAATTATTCACTTGAAACTACAGTGATAACTGATAAAGGCATGTGTTATGAATGAACATAGATTCTTGGATTTGGTGAGCAATAAATTTTATCTCGTGGTTCTTTGAGCTAGTCGGTATATCACCAAATGGTTACTACTTACAGGTCTCTGGGTTTGGAGGAAGAGAGATCCTTTTATCACATATCCTATTGATAGTTGCAGAAGATGGATGTCCTAAAGGTGCTTGAAGAAGGCTAGCTCTTGGGGTATATACTATTCCACATTTGTGAAGATAGAAACACACTGGATTTCAGCACTGTTTAGATGCTTATTCCTTATATCCATTAAGAGGATGAAACATACTAATAGGAGTGTCTTTTCTCTTGATGAACGTCCTGAATATTGAAAGTTTATTGATATGGTTGGATTCTAATACGGTTCCTTGCCTTAAAGTATAGGTATTTTGTAAGCCTCAAAGTGTGAAGGGACTCATGAACTAATATTTAATATCAAAATTGAGCAATAAAATATCAAAATGGAAAAGAAATACTTTTCTTCTGGTGAACTTATTGGAACATGTCCATCTCATTACATGTTCTCTGTTTGACTAAAACTAGTTGAGAATAATTTTGAAAATGTTACCGGATGGTCCGGATCATCTCTGCTGAAATTCTTAGGAGAGTTCACATTTGTTAGTATCACAAGGATGATGGCCTTTGTTAGATTTGGTAGTGGGGGGTCTAAATCATGGTTTTCTTAGGGCATGGTTTTTTTTAGCGAAGCAGTTCCTATGTTTGGTTTCTGCAATATATGGTGCTCATCAGGCCGTGAAATCTGAGTTTACCTTAAGTACTTCTTGCTTTAAACGAGAAGAGATAGATCACTTAGACACTTCAGCTTTACGTAATTCATATAGTTACGATCATGATTTCAATATAAAGAAAAGAAATTGTTAAGGCCATGTTTCAGTGTTATTTTTGCCATGGTGATTATGGGAGGGTGTGCTGCACATGTTTACTACTTTTTCTATCTTCTTTTATTACAAACACTAAGAGTGTGCTGCACATGTTTACTAATTTTTTTATTTTCTTTTATTGCAAACCCAATTATATGAGAGCTTCCAACACACATTTATTACTTGGTACTTTTTTTTTCTTTTGATTATTGACCAAGTTTAGTTAAACTTTTGATCTCCAAGAGCTGAAAAGCAAGTTTGATAGTTGAGGATGGATATACCATTTTTTTTTTCTGCCACTATATGACTTGATAACCTACACTTTTACACACACAACCAAAACTGTTTATGGTATTTGAAACGTATATCAATATGTCTTTTTGAAAACGTTGTTTTCAAAATTGGAGGAAAAAGAATATTTTCATGAGATGGCCTTTAGATGCTATAGCCTATATGCCATTTTATTTTATTCAAGACATTCACAGTTTTATTTTTTTCTTTTCAAACTCAAGAGACTCTTCCAGGACTCAAGCTTCTGGTGATGCCTTTTTGGTTTTGTAATGCCTCTGAGTTCATAGAGCTAATTTTAGTGTCTACCTTCATTTAGCCGAGCCTTAGCTCCAAATCCAATCATCTTGTTGAACTTGGTTCTCTATTTTAATGGTAAACTGATACTTCATCCTTCTTCGCAGGGTTTTAGTGGCATCACTGACATAGCTGGTGGCTATTCTGCATGGACACAGATTGGACTTCCTACCGAGTAGTGATCTTGTGCTTCTGCACATTGCACCTGCTTAATGCCAATTTTGGACAAGAATAAAGATGATGAGCAAAGAACAATTTACTCATGTGGTATAATACAGGCATTAGCCAGCACAGAATATCATAGAGAATGGAAAATGGAAGGTTTCATCTGTATCAGGAAGAAACTCACACATAATAAATAAATATTACTTCATCTGTTCCATAGCTGACTTCCTGAAGCCCCTTGATATGATTCAAGACTTGCAATACCTTTTATTCTTGAGCAGTATTTGCACCAGGAGAGGAGCAAGAAATTCTCCATGCTTGTGGATATATCAGGAGGGATGGGATCCATTATCCTATTTGTTCAGCAGAGTTGATCTTATAGATCAAAATTCTCTATTTTGGGTTATAAATATGAAAATTCTAATAATGGTGTGTAGTCATCAAGTGTTGGGTACTCCCAAATATACACCCAAATAATTCAAATAATTAAGGGTTAAGATAAAATTTGGCTTGGCTTATTTTGTCATTTTCTAAAAGCTACATCAACTCTATTCTTGACCCTCAATTATATTTATTAAAGGGTTAGGATTTGGGAGTATATTTGGAAGTACCCCAAGTCAAATACGTACACATGTCCTGGTTGAACACATCAAACTTTTTTAATTTTTTGGGTAATTAGTACATATCAGTTTATTTATAATTCCAATGAATACAGGTAGATAAATTGTCTTCTTCTTTTGGGATTATTACAGTAAGGTTAATTTCTGTCTTTCAAATATTTAGTGCTCAATTGCCTTCCAATCACCTATTATTTTCCAAAAAGCTTTTCCTTCCCCTTTGTTTGGCTGCTGAGAAAATAAGTGAAAAGAGGGAAAAGAAAGATGAACGAAACACAACTAAGAATTGTATTAGAAATCCAATTTTTTCCCATGTTTGCACCTATTTTCTTGGCATTCTCTTTCTTCTATTCAAAAAAAGAGATATATCAGGAAAAAAGACCAACTAAAATAGGCTTCCTGATCTATTAGAAGACCCAACCCCACCAGCCCAAGCAAAGGTTCTATTTCATTTGTACCTTATTCCAGGTACCAGAATCTCAAAAGGGAATACCCATCCAAGGACTTTCTTCTCACCGAACAATACCCATCCAAGGACTTTCCTCTCACCGAACTCCTGCACCCCACCTAAAATGGTGGGATAAATCTGATTTGCATTAAAGCCCCTCAGCCTTGGTTTCCAATAGAGAGTGCAGACAAGGCAATGAACACTAGAATTGTCGCCTAGCACAAGTGCTCCTTAGGACTGAGATACTCTTCAAAGTTGGATCCTGGATCCATAAGTTTACGTGGGCTACTATTGGGTGGGTGCACACCACGAAAGGACACAGGCCAAAGATGATCTTTGTGACAAGCAAGGTACTTTGGTTATTCCTTTAATTTTGGACTAATTAATGCCCCTGCGACATTCTGCTCCCCTATCAAGAGCAGGATCGGAAGCCAAGGTTTCAGCTCTCCCACAGGGAAGGGAAGAGTCGATAAACCAAGAGAGCAGGGTCAACTATTTGCTTCATTGGTTCCAACGGTGGCAGCTGTGGAATCCGCTATAGGGTCAGCCATTTTAGTTATTACTTTCCGAGTCCGAGGGACTATTGCTGTAAAATCTATTAATAGCATTCAAGGTTAAACATGACTCCTAGATAGTTACAAAATAAGCTATATAAAGATATGCCCAAGTCTGCACTCTCATGGCTGGGCATCTTGGCTAACCAATTAATTTGGCAAGCAACAAGTTAACTGTCAACACCTTAGAAAAATAAATAACAAGTTCTCAATTTTTTCGTGAAGTTCAAAACATGAAGAAGAGAGCATACCAAGGGAAATAGCTAAATGAACAAATCTACTCTTATTAGGTGAAATATATCCCCAAATATGTATACTACGATTCTCATGGAGCTATTGTTACAAGGAACATGACAAGCCTATCTTACAAAAATGTTGGCTTCAGGCACATACATCTTTCGCTATGTTTATATATAGGTAAACAACAAACAAGACCCAGTAACCTTAAACCAGCATGAGGTGGAGGGATGATTGATTGCTTCACAACCGTTTGCTAAGACCGTGAAAGAACCTGTGCTTCTTCCTCCGTGAGTGCTTCCGAGGTACCCTTGACATGACATAGGGAACAAAATGCACCTGCATAAAAGCGATATATATATCCGTTTGATTATACAGAAATATCTCTCTATATTACTTCCCCCTTCAAGTAAGAGAGTTCCAAAAGAATTATAATGGCAAGTAGCTTATGAATAACAGATTGAACCCTCATGGTCTAAATCCTACTTCTATAAAAAGCCAAAAGGCATAAAAACTACCTCAGAATTATTACGTATTCCAAAATCCTGAAGCACAGAGTTGTCATCGATGAGCTTCTCATTATGGTAGGAAAGGCAAAAATTTGCCCAGACATTCTTCCTGCAAAGAGAAGAGCTTGACTAAATAACTAAACAATCATAACCTAGTCTGTTAATAACATTATGACTACACCCGACTTCAACTTATAACTAAACAATCATAACCTCCTTTACCAATTCCGTTATAACTAAGACGTAAAGCATGTAGTGAAAGATAAAAGAAAAAGGGAGCCTTGTAATACAAATGGATACAAACTTAACAGAGGCTCAACCCAGAACAAGCATAAGCTGGTACATCTTAAAAGTTCCATTGAGAAGTATCCTACATATAAAATTAAAGTTCTAATACATGTGATACTGCCATCACATCATGCATGAACTAGGTAACGAACATTAAATTTTTTTGCTCCTTGACCAAGGGACAGTCATGGGGTGTGTGTGTTCAAAAAGGCTTTGTAGGATGAAGTAGATAAAGGGATGGGGGCAAGGAAGTACAATTGCAGGTGCAAGTACATTTGGTTAAATGTCGAGGGGAAAATGCCTGGTGGTCGTACCTAGTCTACCCATTGCATGAACACTAGTACATATACAAAGTAGGAATAGGATTAACTAGTGTTCACGATATAGATATATATATATATATATATATATAAAACTGATTTTCAACACTGTTTAAAACTCTATAAATTATAGTTAAGGTATACCTATAAATAAATACTAATTAAGTGTGTGTGTAGGGGGGGGGGGGTAGGGCCTACTACTAATGTACAACGCCCACTAAAACTCCAAGAATGGCCCATAATGACAACGTCGGGGGTTCGGGAATCCAAAAATTGGTGAATAATTCAGCAACCCAAAAATGCACGAATTTTTTTTAAAAGTGGCATTCTTTTGTTACAAAGGAATGGCCTAAACTTTTTTGATTGGGCTTATTTTTTACCATTTGTTAGGGAAGGGGGGCTCACACATTGAATTTTTTTTAAGTGGACCGAATAAGTGTCATGTGTCGCTCAAATGCATGACACATAGACATTACACATATACTACCCAACCTAAGTGTATGTATATATATATATATATATATATATATATATGCCGCCTCAAAGTTCAAATTAGCCTAAATCACTCAACTAGTTATAAATTTAAAATATACCTGTAGATAACCTGCCTTCTTCAACCTTGAATTGAGAAAATTCCTCTCAAGCATTATCACCTAGATATGAGCATGGTTTGAAACATCAACATGTTCCCTACAAAACACTTTTCTCATTTGTAACGCAATGTTATTTTCTTACCTATATAAATCAATATTTGATCGACATGTACAGATATGTCAACCAAATAATAAAATTTTAATTCCCGAGAGTGTGTGAAACCCTTGATTTTTCTCATTTTTTTCATCTTTTAGCTCAATTTTGAGTTTTTATGGTGAAAACCAACAATTCTTTTGAGATTTTTGTTTTTAATACATACATTTAAAATTATGCATAATGTATTAAATTTAATGGATAACCCATTATATTTGTAATTGGCAACAATTAGTAACGGACTCCAATGCGGTAGTTACAATTATTCATAATTTTATTATTAAAATATCAAAAAAAATATATTATCTGAAAAAAATATTATTTTTGCTTAATATATACAATGTTTTTAAAAAAAATTAGGGAACCTGCATTTACAAATAATAATAAGTTGAAAATCAACATTTCGAGTCACATCCTAACTCTACGTGGATGTTAGTCTTATGATCCATGTGATATACTCATAAAATATTCTCAAAGATGTATTACTTTGTGACCATGAACAAACACCATTTTTATGTTAATTTTAACTTTTAAAGCTTCAGAAATGCACAACTTATGTAACATATTGTTTAACTCATTTTTTTGAATGTATTTTTAATTTTTGTCATACAATTACAATAAGTTTTCGGTGTCTATTGATAATTTTGTTCTATCATTTGCTAAATACCAATGCTTGTTTTTAGGTTTATAAAATGTTTCCATGCTTTCTATTTTTAAAAATAATATTTTCACTTAATTTCTATTACTGAAATTTGTCATAAAATCAAAGTTTAAAATGTATCTATAAGTCATGACGTGATAGTTTATGGGTGTTAAATTACAATATTTTTCTTTTTGAGGATGTATTACTTTATAATTTATAAAACACTTCACCCTAACATTATAATTTCATACATGTGAATATGTGAGCTTGTGTTTTATAATATAATGAGTTTTGAGTGTGTATCTATGCTTAACTAATCATTTTCTACAGTTTCATTTCAGATTGCTAACATCTCCCTAATATTTCTTACACTTCCAAACTTTTCTACAACATTTCTATAAACTTCCACGAAATATTTCCGTTTACATAGTAACCAAAATTTTAAACCTTGATGTGAAGAACTTGTGGTGATAAAATAAAACCCCATAATTGGGAAGAGATTAAATAATTTGAAGAATTGCTAAAAACTTGTCAAGATCCAAGTACAATCAATGGGGTAAAACAGGAAATTCTTCATCTGACTGAGTCTGCTTTCAAGGTAAATGAAAAAAAAAAAAACAGCCTCCCATTTTTTCAAGACAGTTATATAGATCACTGTAGACAGCCTTCCATTTTGCTACTTCAAAATGGATATCAATTACCAATACTATGGCCGAATTACTCTAAAATATCAGGAATACCATTTTCTATTCTATATATACTTATATAGTCACCCCTATTTCAAACAGGATGTGATTTTGAAAAAGTTAATATTTCGATATGATGAGAATCAAAGAAAAACATACATTGCTCTAATGCTCACGACCATCACTCATAACTACTCATAATGTTCATGACCATCAATAATTACTCACAAAGTTCATGTTTCAAGCATCATTAAGGCCCTAGATATATCCTATAATAGTCAAAATCTAATAAGGTCACTATTCTAAGAATATCAGAAATGTGATCCATCTCACAGAGAACCAAAATGTAGTATAGGATGAATTGAATGAAACAAAAGAATTTTTGAGGATTTAGCCTTCTCCAAGGGTTTTAACACTATTGCGCAGTAGAATGGTTCACTGGGTCTTGACCATGCTAGATATCGTGCTTCTACCCCCCACCCATCTCATTTGTGTTAGGTTTAATCTTCTTGTTCTTGGTTCATATTCTGATGCGGTCCTTTTTCTTTTTACCTATGATGATAGGCAAAATGATGATAAAAGTGAGATGGTTCAATTCGAGGAGAACCAAGAACCTCCAATACTTCTCACGAAGTGTTTCAAAGTTTCATTTGATACCTTTATTAATGCAATCTAGAAGCTTAAATACATGTTAAACACTATCAGTTTGACTAACTCCACGACTAACACTCCTACATAGTAGCAAGTATTAGTTACACACTAAGACTTGTAGACTAGTTCAAACACCACTACTAACACTCCTACATAGTAGCAAGTATTAGTGACCCACTAAGACTTGTGGACTAATTCAAAGACTCCTTCAAACGGTTGTATGATCTTGATCCTCTACATCTCACATACACCCCTAATGATCAGTACGTATGCATCATTCCTCTTCCCTTAGACTAACCTTGTCTGTGTGTGGTGTGTGTGTGTGAGTTTGCATGTGGTGTGTGTGTGTGTGTTTGTTTGCTTGGGTGGTGTGAGTATTCCCTTGCCTTTGCCTTCAGTCATTGCCTTGTGGTATGATTGAGTTTACCAAAAAAAACCAGAACCCTTTAGGGTGAGTGTTTAGTCCCACATCGGGTTCCTACCCGAGCATGTTGTCCCATATAAGTTCCTTGGCGCCTCAAACGGTTGGTACCCGTTTTGAGGAGCTCTAGGGTGAAGCTTACATGAGCTGCATGTGTGTGGTGTGTGTGTGTGAGTTTGCATGTGGTGTGTGTGTGTGTGTGTGTGTGTGTGTGTGTTTGTTTGCTTGCTTGGGTGGTGTGAGTATTCCCTTGCCTTTGCCTTCAGTCATTGCCTTGTGGTATGATTGAGTTTACCAAAAAAAACCAGAACCCTTTAGGGTGAGTGTTTAGTCCCACATCGGGTTCCTACCCGAGCATGTTGTCCCATATAAGTTCCTTGGCACCTCAAACGGTTGGTACCCGTTTTGAGGAGCTCTAGGGTGAAGCTTACATGGGCTGCATGTGTGTGGTGTGTGTGTGTGAGTTTGCATGTGGTGTGTGTGTGTGTGTGTGTTTGTTTGCTTGGGTGGTGTGAGTATTCCCTTGCCTTTGCCTTCAGTCATTGCCTTGTGGTATGATTGAGTTTACCAAAAAAAAAAAGACTAACCTTGTCCTCAAGGATTAGCTCAAGATATCATTCCATTAAGGTTGAGTACGGCATCCAAGTTGCATCTTCTGGTGCCTTTCCTTGCCAGCTCACCAAAACCTCTATGATCGCCTGATTCTTTTGCTTGGCCATTCTGCGTCTGATGATTTTCTCTAGTACCCAAGAGGCCAATTCATCATCCATCACATTTGGAGGTTGCACTTGAATCGGTCCCGTAGTTCCGATCTTCTTCTTGAGCTGTGAAACATGGAAGACAAGATGGATTTTGGATTATGTGGGAAGTTGGAGTTTGTAAGCTACTGGCCCCACTCTCCCCACTATTTGGTATGGCCCATAATACCTTGATGCCAACTTAGCTCACCTACGGTTGGCAACCGATGTTTGCCTATATGGTTGCAGACGTAGATATACCCAATCACCAAGGTTCTAAATGTCGATATCACTCGACATGTCGGAGCCGTGGAAAAAAGATATATTGGAGATATATCGTTTATCGGTGATTTTTGGAAAAAATGGCAAAAAATAGGGCAAAACATGGAATTTTGTAGTGAAAATTCAGGAAATGTTAAAATAGATGTTAATACACCTTTTAAAATAAAAACATTTAAAAAAACAACAATGTATACAAGAGATGCAATAAGAAGAGAGCAAAGATGTGCGTTGACGAGTGACAATAATGTATGATTGATTCATGTTTCATTCATTTCTCAATCAATCATAAATTCATAATTTATAAGATTCATAATAATACAAACATACATAATACAACCCACCAAAAAACCTACAATCACCACCAGAAGGAGTTACGCGGAGGTTCAATGTCATCATCTCTGCCTTGACTTGGCTGGCTATAGTGCTGATTCTCCACATACGTACAATACTGTGTCCAACTCATCACATTATGGTACATGGATGTATACTCATGTACATAATGTTGGTAGTAATCTGGGCTAAGATGTAGTAACACGCCAATTGGTGGATACTGTGGGTGATTGGGCACAACTGGCACAGGCACTGGGATTTGGAAATTGTCTCCTCCATACCCATATGGAGGTGGCTCATATCCTGAGACATATCCATAAGGATATTGATCCTGTGTGGAATGTGAATAACTATGTTTTTGAGAGCCTGATGCCTGAGACTGTGTATCCTGGTCATGGCTGGAGAATCATGTATGTTGAGACCCTCTGGAACTAGAGCCCGAATGTTCCGTGCCCCCAAACCAAGCATCGTGTCCCACATCTCGTTCTTTGCCCTTGCCCTTGCCCTGACCCCTGCCCCTGCCCTGGCTTCCTCGACGAGGGACGTAATGAATCGGTTGGCTTTCTGCTGGATGTGAAGGTGGGGCACCATGATCTTGGTCCTGTGTGGCATAGTCAAAGTCAGCCTCTGCGGTGAATGGGCTCAGAGGCCTCTGCTCTGGTTCAACTCCGATGTTACCTCCATCCCCAGGACTGTCGCCGCCTCCGTCACTCTCATCATGGTCATCAGACTTATCACCACCCTCACTATTACTATTGGACAATCTACTTGTCCCAGCCGTTCTTGCACTTGAAGTCTCAGGACCTTTTGGACTTCTGATCATTTCATCAAATGATTCTGTGCTAAAGCTGCCGCTAGTGCTAGACCCCACTTCTGTAGCAATAACCCTTTCTACATCGATGCCCATCTCAATGGCCGCACTAGCTATAACTGCGTTTGGACGCCCATCATCTTCATCAAGTGATGAAACCTTAACCCACTCAGAAAGTGGATTATCTTGATCCTCAGTGGCACCGATTAACATCAGGTCTAAAGGATCCTGCTCAGGTTGCTTCCTAGTGTCAATCTGCAGTTGCCTGAGTCGTAGCTTCATATTATAGTGACAGAAGACCAGTTTTTGCAGCTTTTTGTAGCCAAGTCGGTTCCGCTGCTTTGTGTGGATGAGGGCAAATGTACTCCAGTTTCGCTCACATGCTGAAGATGAAGCAGTCTGTGCTAACACACGAGCCGCCAATTTTCTGAAGGTCGGACAGTCGGTTCCGTACATTTGCCACCAATCAGCTGACAATTAAACGATGTTATCCATTAGTTTCATATATATTTTGATGTAGAGAAATAAAATATAATTACTTTATTGAGAAGAAATTACTCACACGGCGTCATCCTAGACCTTCCCTCCTTAACAGCAGTTCTTCCAAAGCTCCCCCGCGCATCCCTGAAGCGCACTAGCTATAGATTTTGAGAAAACATGTTTCAATTAGATAGAATAAATTAGAATGCAATAATGCACATAAATATGCTATAGTTAACGAGATAAAGACATTTCACCTCATTCCCGAAGTCTCCTTTTCTCTTACACTTCGGGTCCAACGTCTCGAAGACGTCGTGAACAGCCTTCATTAAGTCATCCCGATTCCCCAATTTGTGGTTGTAGTGATACTTTGGGTTCAAATAATATGCTGAAACGTGAAAGTTATACGACATGCAATTAGTATTACAAGCATGTAATAACTTCAATGTAAACATCTAATAAACATCAAACTTACCAGCAGCATGAAGGGGATGCTTCATTGTCTTATCCCAACGAGCATCGATAATCTTGTGGACCCACTTGTATCCACGAGGGGACACATTCTTTATCGACAACTTCATTACCCGCATTAATTCGTACACAGAACCCATAGTCGGCCACTTATCTGCATCTATCACCCTTAAGACACGGTAAATAGGCTCTAGTATGGCAGCTGTATCATCCACTTTGTCCCAAAATTTGTTATTAAGGACAATGTCCTCAACTTTTTTTGCCAAAATAGTGCGCCTTTGTCCATATTCTGTCCAATCAGTCCCAGTGAATAATGCCTTTAGTCCAATTTTATGTTTGGACAAACTCTCTAAGGCAATAAAATTGGTGGCGAAGCGCGTCGCCCCTGGCCGTACTATTTCACCACCACACAAAGCCCTCATCTTTGCTAGAACCCAACTGTGGTTGTATATGAAGTTGGTTACCGTTCTTGCCTCGTCAATAACCTCCTTCACAGATTTTCTTTCTCCTATTGCCTGTAACATCAGGTCTATGCAATAGGCTGCGCAAGGGGTCCAGTATAGGGGATACTTTTTCATAAGCATCTTCCTAGCCTTCACGAAGGCACTCCCATTATCAGTCACTACCTTGACTACATTTTTTTTTCCCACGTCCTCTACAACACCCTTCATTAAGTCATATATATATTTTGCATCATTTATATTGTCAGATGCATCAACGGACTTTAAAAATATTGTCCTTCCCTGACTGTACACCATAAAGTTGATGATCGAAAGTCTAGTGGGTCCTGTCCAACCATCACACATAATAGTGATACCAAAATTTTCTCACGTTGGCTTTAGAGTGTCAATATAGTCTCTCATCTCCTTCTCCTCTGCGTCTAAGTATTTACCTGTAATCTCATATGGAGAAGGAGGCTCTACCCCCGGCCCAACCCGTTCTGCCTCGTGAATCATGTTCTTAAACTGTGGGGTTGAGGCGGCATTAGCAGGCACATGACTATGCATGAAAAACTTGGATACAGCTATTCCAAGCGCTTCCACCAGACTTCCCCCACTCCACATTTCCTTCAGCCGCTTCTGTTTTGCATTTCGATTTTTGTACAAAGATGAATCATGTGGCAGATCCGGGACTTTCATGCTTTGGCTGCGGCCAAACATACCATGCGGTTGTGTCCCAGTCCCAAAATCAGATGTCCTACCAGTCGAACCGGATGGTCCTGCTCCGACACTGCCTCTGAAATCGGCAGACCGCATGCGAGCTGCAAATGAACGCTCCTGATCTCTGTCCCACTGCTGGCGCATAGATTGACGATAGCCCTGTCGATATGCTAGCCTCTCGTCAACTCCAATACAGTCGATTGAGTATAAAGTATCATCTTCGTCGTCATCATCCACATCTACTGGTGGCTGTAGACCACGCCTTATTTCTTGACGGATTGCCTTTTGCTCTGCGACATGCTCCAGTCTCTGCTTAGCCCCAATGGTAAGGTTAACCTTCATAGCTTGTCTGACCTCCATCGGACAACTTGGACAGTCTGCCACATTCGAATCAGCCCCAGCAAGATGCCACTTTAACCGAGTAATTCCACCGCTCTTTATTTTTTTGCGACAATAATTACATATTGCTCCATTCTTGTTCCCTTCTATTTGTTTTCCATGCGACCAACCTATGTCTCGCACCATCTCCTAGTGGATCATCAATAAATATTAATGTCAAACACATAATATAATCAAGCACCAAAACCCGTGATTTTTTTTTATGATTATCCATGTTAATTGCTTTAGAAATATGAAAAGCTTATGAATGTACATTACAGTTGATAAATAATTGAAATTTAATTTAGTTTCTTAAACTGTTTCTATATGATAAGTAATTGATTTTTAATTTAGTTTCTCAAACTATTTCTATATGTAATTGATGAGCTCAATGTTTTTACAGGACAAAATCAATATGGAAAAGAGAGGAGATGGTTAACTGATTGGAGACCCTGCATCAAGAAAAAAGGAAGACGATTGTAATTTTATTTGAGTATGAAGTTGATGTAATTATGTAAAAAGAAGTGGATGTAATTTTATTTGACTATGAAGTTGGTGTAATTATGTAAAAAGAAGTAAATGTAATTTTATTTGACCATGAAGTGGATGTAATTATGTAAAAAGAAGTTGATGTAATTTTATTTGACTATGAAGTGGATGTAATTATGTAAAAAGAAGTTGATGAATTTTATTTAAATGTGTGAGACTCCTAATTAAGTTTTAAATATAAAATACAAATTTTATTTTAATGTAATCTATGTATATTGAGTGTTGTTTAGATGATTACAAGCTTAATATCATTAAGCAAGACTTCTTTGTCGAAATACAAAATACAAATGTTCTTATTTCTTTTACAAATTATATAGTGGTGGAATTATTCGGGCTAATTCTTTTACAATATAAAAAATACTGCACAGTGGATCATTAAAAAATATAATCAAGTTAAACACATAATATAATCAACTCCTATTGCCTCTGTTTTTTAATGATTATCCATGTTAATTGTTTTGACAATTTGAAATACTTATGACTTTATGAGTGCACATTAGAATATATAAATAATTGAAGTAGATGCAATTTTCCTAAAGCAATGTGCAGACCCATAATCAAGTTTCAGTAATTATTATATATATATATAACATTGATCATAACTAAATAAAAATATACATGAATTTCAAGTATAATTCTTAAAAATTAAAATAGAAAAAACAACCTTATATTACAATTTTTAATACTTTTTAAAATTGGGTGTATAATATAAATCAATATTAGTTTATAACATATTACTTTTTGTTTAATGCTTATCCATGTTAATTGATTTGACAATTTGAAATACTTATGACTTTATGAGTGCACATTAGAGTAGATAAATAATTGAAATAGATGTAATTTTCTTAAGGCAATGTGCAGATCCATAATCAAGTTTCAGTAATTATTATTATTATTATATATATATATATATATATATATATATATATATATATAACATTGATCATAACTAAATAAAAATATACATAAATTTCAAGTATAATTCTTAAAAATTAAAATAGAAAAAACGACCTTATATTACAATTTTTAATACTTTTTAAAATTAGGTGTAAAATATAAATCAATATTAGTTTACAACATATTGCTTTTTGTCATATAATATAATTTCTAATATGGCAGACCAGTTTTAAAAAAAAAAATTCTTCAAAATAATATGTTTTATAATCTTTTAAAATTATGTAATAAAAATAGTATATTAATTTATAAATTTTTGTGCTAAAAAGTATGTTAACTTATTAATCAAAGTGATTACTGATTAGTGAAAGTATGTTAAATTTTTTTACAAAAAAGAATAGCTAAGTGATTACTGATTAGTCAAGGTGTTATTATATTTTTAAAAAGCCCTTATGAGGTTAGAGATATTACCTAGGAAGCACGGATACTTTGAAAATGGAAACGTATCGTATCGCCGTACCCATATCGCCGTATCGGATACGGCATTTCTAAGGTAAAACTTAGCTATTTTCATAATTTCTGCCGTATCGCCGTATCTAAGTATCGCCGTATCGGTGCTTCCTAGGATATTACATATAAATTATTTCTAATTTATAAAATATTATTAAGAAATTATTAATTTTTTAATATATCTAAAATGGTCTTGTGGGCATAATTTGCTAGAGATACATCTTTATCAAGAAATTATTATTATTTTGTTATATTTCAATATAGTGAAGCTTTTTTTTAATTAAAGTCTCCATATAATTTATAAAAAGAGTGAAAGTGTGAAACTATTACCTTTTAAATTTTAGGTTAAAATCCCTAACATTAACCAGATAACTTTTTTACAAAAAAGAATGCATTAACAATTAAATAACCCTTATAAGGGTTTATAAGGTAATGCTAGTTTCATAGAAAAAAATGCATTATCATACAAATAAAATGCATTCATATAATTTTACTTAAAAGTTAAAGCCCTTGAAAAAAAAAAAAAATAGTGAGAGTCACGCTAGATAACCCTTAAAAGGGTTTTAAGTTTTACGTAAGAGTGGAGTTAGATAACCCTTATAAGGGTTTTAAGTTTTAAGTAGGATCGAGTGAAGTTAGCAAACCCTTATAAGGGTGTTAAGTTTTAAATAGGGTGAGTGAACTTAGCATACCCTTATAAGGTTTAAGCTTATCTATAGGGTGAGTGAACTTAGCATACCCTTTAAGGTTTAAGCTTATCTAAGATTCTGAATGAATCGTATAATTCACAGATAGAACCGAACCAAAAAAAAACGCAGAGAGGAGCCGAGGGGAAGGAGGAACCTTGGCTTGGGTTTGGGCGTTTGGCGACGGCGACGGCGACGGCGACGGCGACGGCGACGGCACAGACAACGGCGACGGCAAAGACGGTGGACTGGCTCAGGTATGCTCCAGTCTCTTCTTCCTTCTTCCTCCTTCCTCGTTCTTCTTCCTTCTTCTTTCTTCTAAATCAACCCTCCTTTTTTTTTTCTACTAAATCGAAGATTTTCAGAGTGTGAACTCTCAAGATCGCAATTGCATGAATGCTATGTAGGTTTTTCCAAATTTAAAGACAATGAATCGGCACCACTCACGGGTTTTCTGTAGTTAGTACTGATTTTTTTTTTTTGGATAGGTGCTTGTGCATGTGAAAAAAAAGGGAACCCTGACCGAATCTCTGATTTGGATGGGACTCACCCGCTTTTGGTCGATATCGGCGATATATCGCCGATATCAGCGATATATCGGCGATACCAACCGATACTGTGTAATTTTTTTAAAACGGGGTGTCGATGCATCGGTCTTCAACGATATCGAAAAATATCGGCGATATATCGCCAATATTTTCGATATTACGAACCTTGCCAATCACCAATCATATATTCACGGTGCGATAAGAATCAACCAATCGTTTCATACGATCTTGAGCTTTCACCAAGTTGTTCTTCAACTTTTTCAATATGACCTCACGATCCTGAAGCTCTCTATCCACTGCCTGCACCTTTGTAGTTCCCGGCACATAATCCATTAGAGTGGGTGGAGGAACGCCATAAACAGCTTCAAATGGTGTAGTCTTGGTTGCTGAATGGTAGGTAGTGTTATACCACCACTTGGCCCATGGAAGCCATCGAATCCATTCTTTTGATCGTTCACTAAGGAAGCACCGAAGATATGTTTCCAAGCATCGATTTAGAACTTCACTTTGCCCATCAGTTTGGGGATGATAAGCTGAACTCATTTGAAATTGAGTGCCTTGTGACTTGAATAACTCCCGCCAAAACAAGCTTGTGAAGGTGGGATCTCGGTCGCAAACTATAGATTGGGGCATGCCATGCAACTTAAAGATGTTTTCAACGAAAGCTTGAGCTACTGAACTTGCAGTGTATGGATGACTTGAGCCCCACAAAATGTCCATACTTTTACAGACGATCAACCACTACTAGAATCACCGTCTTGCCACGTGATGGGGGCAGCCCTTCAACAAAATCCATGGCTATGTCAGCCCAAACACGAGTTGGAATTGGTAGTGGTTGAAGAAGTCCAGCTGGGGTGATGCTGTCAGTCTTATTTCTTTGGCACGCGTCACATCCTCTGATGTAGTCCTTCACAGATTTCCTTAGCCCAGGCCAATAAAATAGGGATATGATTCTTTGGAGAGTATTATGATACCCAGAATGCCCACCTGAAGGTGAAGCATGCAACTCCCCAAGTATTTTGTCTCTCAAGGATGTAGAACCCACATATAGCCTATCCTTGTAATATAAGAGCTCCTCTCTGATACAATATTTGTTAGAGTCCAATTCTCCTTGTTGTAGACGTTGGAGGAGACTTTGTATGAGTTGGCTAGTATTGTGGTCCTCCTTGATTTCCCCCCACCAATCAACTACTAGCATTGATATAGCAAATATCTCTCCTTCATCATATTTCCTGGACAAGGCATTAGCAGCAAGATTTTCCTTCCCTTTCCGATATTCAATCTTGTAGTTATAACTCAGAAGCTTAGTTAACCATTTTTGCTGAGCCGGTGTAGCTCTTCTTTGCTCTAACAATTATTTAAGGCTCCATTGATCGGTCTTGATGACAAATTGGCAACCCAATAGATAAGATCTCCACCGATTAATGGCCCTGATGAGAGCAAGCATTTCCTTTTCATACGTGGATTGAGATAAAGTCGTACCGTGAAGTGCTTGACTAAAGAAGACTATGGGCCGACCTTCTTGCATTAGGACACCTCCAATACCTCTACCACTCGCATCACATTCAACCACAAAGGTTTTTGAAAATTTTGGAAGAGCTAGGACTGGTGGTCGTGTCATTGTGTCCTTTAATGCTTTGAATGCTTGCTCGGCATCCTCACTCCACTTGAACGAATCCATCTTGAGCAAGGCAGTGAGGGGTGTGACAATCAGCCCATAGTTCTTAATAAAATTTCTGTAGTAGCCAGTTAAACCAAGGAACCCCCTTAGAGCCTTCGGTGTAGTCGGTTTAGGCCACTCTAACATGGCAGAGATCTTTCCTTGATCAACTCCAACTCCATTACTTGAAATGATGTGGCCAAGGTATCCTATTTCTTCTTGGCCAAACTGACACTTGGTAAACTTAGCATAAAGCTTGTGGTCCCGCAATGTAGAAAGAGTGATTTGTAAGTGCTTCAAATGTTCTTCCCATGTTCAACTATGTATTAGTATGTCATCAAAGAAGACCACGATGAATTTTCTTAGATAGGGTCTGAACCAATGTTACCTAGGCACTTCAATTTTCCCAAATTTTGTTGTGCCGACACTTAAACGCGACACGACGCTCCTTGGCACATGCCTATACCATATCATGGTGACATCAATATTATGATTAGACACATGATACTTTAAGTATGTCGTGTCATTTTAAAAATACAATTGTAATGAACTTTTTGTCAAATTGTGTTGCTTTTTTGGAAAAACATAAACGAAATTTTACTAGGAAAGCAACGACAACAACAACAATCAATATGTACATCTCTTTCTTCTCTTCTCTCTTGTTGCTCATTTTTACTCCCTATATGAGTAGTTTTTATAACTTAGGTATATACTTTTTTTAAAAAAAATGGGGGTGATCCCTCTCTTTTTGATTATTATTGTTATTTAAAATTTTGAGTTATAATATATATATATATATATATATATATATATATATATATATATAATCATTTTAATATTTGTACGTCCATGCCACCGTATTGGGATATTCAGAGCTTGTCGTGCCGAACACCCCTAGACACCTGGGCACTTGGCACCCGTACCATGTGCCTAGGTAACACTGGTCTGAACACATCATTCATTAAACTTTGGAACGTTGAAGGAGCATTGGTAAGCTCAAAGGGCATTACCAAAAATTCATAGTGCCCTTCATACGTTCGAAAAGCTATTTTCTGCACATCATCTTCATGTACACAAATTTGATGATAACCCGAACGCAAATCGAGCTTAGAATAAAAGCATGAGCCATGTAATTCATCTAAAAAGTTCATCAATCATGGGAATTGGAAACTTATCTTTAATTGTTTGCTCATTGAGAGCCCTGTAGTCGACACATAGCCTCCAACTTCCATCAGCCTTCCTCACGAGCAACACCGAGGAAGAGTACGGGCTTACATTGGGACGTATGATTCCGGTTGAGAGCATCTCCCGTACCATCCGCTCGATCTCATTCTTGTGATAGTAAGGGTAACGATAAGGCTGTACAGTCACTGGTTGGTTACCGACAGTAAGAGGAATTTGATGATCATGCCTTCTAGGAGGTGGTAACCCTTGTGGCTCCTCAAATACGTCATGAAATTCTTTAAGAATGAGAGATAGTTCTCTTGGCTAAGACTTTTCACCTGTGGGTCCAACAATGCTGCATAGGTGTAGAAACATTCCTTTACCCAACTTGCATATGCTCTTGCCAAAGTCTGGACTGTCCACCATCTGCAAGGAAGTGTGGTGGATTCCTTCTAATAGGTGTTGTTTTCTATCTACCGTAAACTGCATCTTCATGTTGGTAAAATCCCACAGGATGGGTCCAAGTATTTGCAAGCACAAGGCACCTAAAACCACATCACATCCACCCAAAGGTAGAATGCAAAAGTTTGTGGTGATAGGTAGGTCCTTAACTCGCATAGACAAGGCTGAACACCACCCTTCACTAACCAATTTATCTCTGTTTGCCACCATCACCTCAAACTTTTCTCCTTTTGAAGGCTTAATACCCACCCTTTTGATTGTGGTGGGATCCACAAAATTGTGGGTGCTACCTGTATCAATGAGAATGGTGATGGATTTTGTATTAAGAAGTCCTCTAACTCGCATGGTTTGAGGTGCGCGCACCGGCAATGGCATGTAGAGATATCTCTGGTGGGTCAATCTAATTCCTACTTTCATGCTCCTCCAACTCTCTTGCTTCATCTTTTTCATCCAGCCAAGGTCCATCAATTAAAAACAACTTTTGCTCCTTGCATTTGTGACCAGGGTGAAACTTTTCATCGCAATTGTAGCACAAGCCCCGTTTGCGTCGCTCCTGTGCTTCAACAGGTGTAAGGCGCTTGATCGTCGAAAAAGTGGGCTTGTATTCAACTACTTTATTAGTCACTGTCAAGTTTGGCCTTGGCATATCCGAACGATTAAGACGGCACCGAGCTGCCATCTTTTCTTCCTGCAAGCGAGCTAACCCAATGGCGGATGTGAGGCTAGTGGGTCTAAATATTTGGACATCCAAACAGATGTCATCTCTCAGACCACAGATGAAGCAACTAGTCAAAAAAGCCTCAGACAGTCCTTCAGTTCGATTGGCGAGCTTCTCAAACTCCGCTTGATAATCCCGCAATGTAGATGTTTGACGGAGCTTTGCAAGTGGACCTGCCTGATCTTCAAATTTGGTTGGCCCGAATCGGTCATTTAAAGCTACGACCAATTCCCTCCATGACATATAGACTTGCGATTTCTCATACTACCTGTACCATTGCAAAGCTTCACCTTGCAAGTGGAACGATGCAATTGTTAGTCGATCCTCTGGATCTGTTTGGTGATATGCGAAAAATTGTTCAGCTCGATAAATCCACCCAGAAGGATCTCCAACATCAAAAGTTGGAAAGTTAAGCTTCAAAGTCCAAGATTGAATTGGACCAACATACCCGGAATGTGAGACTCAACCCCCTCACCTCTATAAAAGCTTTGGCCCTCATTCATATCTCCATTTCCTTTGTGGACAAAGCTTGCTAACTGATCAAGTTTACCATCACTCGTTGCTTGTTTAGTTTCAAGAATTGTAAACTTTTTGAAGTATTTTAGCAAGGGTTTGTTGCATTATCATCTCCTCACGAGGCTCCGCTATTCTATTGTCCACCATCGCAACCTGGCTCTGAGACACCAAATTGATGCGTTCCTTTTTCTTTTTACCGATGATGATAGACAAAAAATGATGATAAAAGTGAGATGATTCAATTCGAGGAGAACCAAGAACCTCCAATACTTCTCACTAAGTGTTTAAAAGTTTCATTTGATACCTTTATTGATGCAATCTAGAAGCTTAAATACATGTTAAACACTATCAGTTTGACTAACTAACTCCACGACTAACACTCCTAAATAGTAGCAAGTATTAGTTACACACTAAGACTCGTAGACTAGTTCAAACACTACTACTAACACTCCTACATAGTAGCAAGTATTAGTGACCCACTAAGATTTGTGGACTGATTCAAAGACTCCTTCAAACGGTTGTATGATCTTGATCCTCTACATCTCACATACATCCCTAATGATCAGTACGTATGTATGCATCATATTCGCTTTGTTATTTATATATGTCATCTTTTATCGATTAAAAAAATGGTAGTAAATCAATCTCAAGAGTCAAGAGAAGTATCTTAATTTGATCGACAGATTGTACACACATACCATGAAATATGGCGATGCCCCATCTGGGATTGCTCCAAATCGTTTGTTTTCTTTTTGATTGCTAGTTTCAAATCCTTAACTGTGGCAGAATTCAACACTGCAACATCTTAACCAACAAAACCCCGCTAACCAATCAGCAAAACAAGTAAAATGAAATGCAGTCTCTGCTATGCTTCAACATTAATTAGTCTAGATAGATGAATGGAATCTCCAATGTAATGCATGATACATGTTTGTTAAAATGTCAAGCTGAAGAGAAACCATGAAGCATTGAGGCCATACAGAGGTTCAAGATGCTAGAAACTGAGAGCTAGGGAGGATAAGAAGAAGTACCGAAGGAGGTGCCCTCCATTTTAAGGACGGAGATTTTCATGGCGCTGCCCAGTTCCAAGCTGATTAGGGTGTCTACGTCGGCTAAGGATGGTTTCTTCGGTACGTCGGCGAGTATGGGATCATCGAGGAGAGCGGAAAGCGTAGACTGTAACCTTGCCTTCTTCACGGTGTTGCTTTTGTATCCCACTACGTTGTCCTCGCTCTTCGAAGTGGACTCCATCTCCATCATATCTTTCTTTCTCTCACTCGTCTTCAAAAGAAATAGTTGCTATAGCGCGCTCTATTTAAGGGACGTATTCTTCTCCAGTTGTAACCGCCCCTGAGGAGGCCACATATCTCTTATTATCTTTTGACACCTCTTAACTATGGTTAAGATTCGGTCATCCCTAAGGTTCACTCACCTATTCTTGATTTTTAGGAAAAAATATTAATTTTTTTTGTCGACTATAGTTAAAATTTACCAACTCTTAGGGTTAATTTTTTTTAATTTTCTAAAAACCGATAGGTGAGTGAATTTTAGAGATGAGTGAATCTTAACCACAATTAAGAGGTGTCAAAAGGGACATATGGTGATCATAGGGTTGTAACCGATTTTGCCCAAAACCGATTACTACTGGAGAAGATCACCAGCCGCTCTATAAATACCAAGAACAGAGGAAGGCCACACCAAATAACACAGACGATTTGGTTCCAGTTTTAACTTCTAGGTTCAACCATTGTGTGTGTTTCCTTTGTCTCAGTCTTGCCTTCAGTAACAAAATCAAGGTAATGACGTTGTGGTGTTATTGAGTCTACCAAAATAAAAAGGTTCATAGTTAGGCTGTAAGCAAATGGATGCGTATCTAAATCCATTTAATCGGATAATTATTCGAATAAGTATCCGGCAAAGCGAATTTGGATAGTAAAATTACTGTCCATTTATAATCGGATATGAATTCGAATACTGATATATCCGATCTGATAAATATCCGTCCGATTATATAATATATATAAAGTCGGATACGAATATCATATTTCACTATCCGCCGGATATTTATTCAGATTCAGATATAATCGGATACGAATTCGGATATATCACTATTTACTCTAAATCTGCTCAGTCCTACCTAGAAGGCTAGAAGCCCAGATCTACTACCCGCTCCAATAAAAGACGAAGCCAGGATTTTCAACTAATGGGACACGCAATGGTTAATTGAAAATGATAACAATAGCAGTAGTTGATGGATTTTTGTGCAGAGTTATTAAGCAGTACAAAATATTTTCCCATTTTTGACTACCAAATTCTGGGGCCATCCCATGCCTTACAATTATTGTTTCTCATTCTTTATTTTGAATGGCACATTTGCTATTTATTTTCCTAAAGATACATTGTTTTCAAAAGTTCACTTGCTCCTTATCCCAACCTATTAAATAATTTAACACTTTTTTAGGGGACAATTAATCCGTGTCCTATGCTTGTCCCAAATTAAATAATTAAACAGATTAGGTTAGCCTTCTTGGTTGCACTTTCATTTTCTGTTTTTAAAAACAAAATTTTGAAATTTTTTATGCAAAACATATTTGATAAACATGATTTCTGTTCTTCAAATTCGTAACAAAATTTTTAGAAATCAAGGTAACAAAAATTTTATGTTACCAATGTTTTTTAAAACAAGAACTAAAAATGAAAAACAGGGACAACCACCATCCACCCACCCATCACCACCACTCACAACCACCTCAACACCACCACCACAATACCACCATCACCACCCATAACCACCACCACAATACTACCACCACCCACCATAACCCACCACCACAACACTACCACCACCACCCACCCTCCACTACCACCACCACCACCACCACCACACACCATCACACCACTATCACTACCACCACCACCATACACCATCACCACTACCATCACTACCACCACACCATCCACCACCACCCACTACGCACATCCACACCACCACCACCACACTACACCACCCACCACCACCACACGCCATCACCACCACACTACACCACCACCATCATCACCACACTACAATCACAATCACCACCCAACACTACTACCACCATAGATTGAAATTATTTAATCATATTTATCAAAAACTTTTTTTGTTTTTAAAAAAAAAAAAATAAGTAACAGTTAGTAATGTTAAAGATGTTTCCTACTTAAATATTTTGAAAATGGAAAGTTGTTTTCAACTTTTTAAAAACAAATAATGAAAACAAAAAAACGAAAGTGTATCCAAATGACCCCTTGGTATAATTTTTTTTCTTCAAAAGTTTTGGGTGAACAACTGCCATACTCCTATGCCTTTAACCTTTAACAATATTATTTTGGTTTTTAAAATGTTTAAGAGGGGGCATGTGCCCCATTGCTCCAATGGTATGGTGTGATAGGGTGAAGCCATAATTTTCTTTTAGGGGGTTGACAAGGTTAGTAATTATTATTGATGGGTTCCCAAGAATGATTAGGTGATAAGTACAAAATATTCCGAGTTTTGTGTGTGTCAGTAATTATTATTGATGGGTTGCCAAGAATGATTAGGTGGTAAGTACAAAATATTCTGAGTCTTTTGTGTGTGTGTGTGCGCGTGGTGGGGGGGGGGGGGTGTGTAGCCTCAAATTTTTTCTTCTAGGCCGAGTTCGTAGGTAATCTCTCTTATTTGTGTTCATTTGTAAATATCAATTTTTTAAAAAAAAGTTAGGGTCGGGCAGCTCCTTCACTTTCACATGACTATGTCTTCTTAAATTAAAATTAATATAAAAATTAACTTATTTTTTCAAAAGTTCAAGGCTATTATCGCCTCATGTGTACTTCTAAATGTACTCCCTAATTGTGTCGATATAACTACTGAGGGTTAGGATTTGAGTTGACTTGTTTTATCTTTTCAACTCCTAACCTAAGCGTTTAATAATTGAGATAAACATGAGAGTATATTTGAGAGTACACTTTGGAGTATCTCGACTAATTCTAAACAATATAATATAAATTTAAAATTTGTCTTTCCGTTGGCTCTGCCCCTCCCCCAAGCTAAGGCCCCTTTTCTTGGACCTAACAGCCGATCTGTAAAATTCTTTTTCAATATTTTTACTATTATAATGCGAGAGGCAGGTCTATTTAAAGAATAGAATAACAACCAATCGTGATTGGACTGGGAGAGTTCAATTCAATTGCATCCATGCACGTGCCCCCTTTAACTCCTATTAACTAACTGTGGTTAACTCCTTCCCCTCGCCCTCACGTGCATCACCCGCTAGTATATATGTATACCAAAAGAGTACCCAATAATAATAATAAAAAAGTTACACAGAGAAGAGAGAGATTTCATTTGAAGAAGTATTAGGCTATTCCCTTTTGCTATTAAAAAGAGAACCCAAATTATTATTTTTAAACAAAAAAGAAAGAGTAAAGCACAAACAGCAAGGGGTTTTTTTTTATTTTTTATTTTGAAAGCCTACAATGAAGTCAAACAGAGAACCCTAACAGATAGCTCATAAAGCATAGAATCAAATGGACATCTGCTATTCCCTTCTATGCTGGAGGCCGCCAATTCTGCAACCAAACTCCAAAAATGCAAAACCCAACAAAACAAACAGAACCAAACAATCATGCACTTGCTGGAGGCGGAGAATTCTGCATCTGAACCACCTTCTTCCACGAACTCCGACTCGATATCTCATTCCACCATCTCCCCACATTCTTCCGGGAAGTGAACAGTCCTCCCTTATCAGTAACATTCACCAAATACTGTGTATTCGGCAGGTGCGAAAGATCAGCGAGCGTGAACTCTTCACCAGCCAAGAACCGACTCTCTCCGAGCCTCCGCTCGTACACATCAAGCACCTTTGCGAGCTTCTCCTCGCTCTGTTTGATCAATCCTTCGTCATGCTTTATATTCATTTTGGGTGCGAAAGCAAGCTGAAACACCAAAGCCGAGCTTGGTGGGTTAAAGCTCTGCCCTTCAGCCTCTAACCACTGATCTATTGAAGCTTTCTCTAATGGCCCCATCCCAAACAAACCCTTGTTCCCTTGCTTCGCGTACTTCTCCGATATGTATCGACATATCGCTCTCGACTCTGTTGAAACCAAATCCAAACACAGGAACCCAGAACCCGTAATTTATTGATAAACAATTAAGAATTATAATAGGAACTAAAAAGTGAAATTTGGGGTTTTTTTTTAAAATTTACCGAAGAGGGTGATGGCTTCGTCTTGAAAAGCTGGTACTTGGCCGAATGGCTGTTACAGTCAAGACGTGGTAAGTGAGAGATCTACAATACGATTTTGATTATTTCTCATTTGATTTACCTGGAGCTTGAGAAAATCGGGCTTCTTGTGTTCGCCTTTAGAGAAGTTGACGCTTATGAGCTTAAACTGGACTTCTTTTTCGAGGAGACAGACTAGAACCCTCGACACAGCAGTCGATATGGGTGACCCGTATACCTTCACTGGCGTCGCCATTAGAGGACCTTGGAAGTTTGATGGGCTTCTTCCTAAGATTGTTTCCAAACTCACAGGAGCAGAAGAATCTCATTAATCCTTCAGATTTAAGGATAGAAGAGGGAGGGTAGTTGATTGGGCTTACAGAACACAAAAGAAAAAACGCATAAAAAAAAAGATAAAGATAAAGAGAAAAGAAAAAGAGAAAGAGAAAAAATCAACGGTAAGAAACTAAATGGGCTGGGCCAAATATCAATCTATTCCTGGGCTCACTTTATCTTATCGGCCCTGTAATTATTTAGAGAGGTAACAATGGAACGATTACGCAGTCTTAATTTAGGGCAGTGATTAGCACACCCCGCATTAGAATAGGTAGTCTAATGCAATGGCCATGTGTCCCTTTTAACAGTCCTTTAACTATAGTTAAGCTTAAGAAAATTAAAGTAATTATTTTTGTTTTTTTGCTTTTTAAAAATCAAGCTTAGATTGCTTAACTATAGGAGCGAGTGAATCTTTAACTACAATTGATGTGTGGTAAAAAGGGACATTGACCGATGAGGACTGTACATTAGACTAGATAGTCTGCTGCAGCAGTAAGCTAAGTATTCCCCTTATAGTAGAGTGAGTTTGTGGCATAGAAAGAAAGGTGGGGGATATAAATATTATATTGAGAGAGAAATCTGAGATATAACTTATATGGGTGTCATTGGATTGGGCTCATAGCCCGGCCCAGCCTGAAAATGGCCCAGTTTTAGCTTGCTGTTTAACCACAAGAGTCGGGTTCAAAAACTGAGGCCCATACTTATTAGTTGGGAACTTGGAATCAATACAAACAATTTCCTCTCTCTTCCAAAGAAATCACGTAGATGGATGTCATTGTGAAGGTTTGGTAGCATAGTGGACCTAGTGGCTGGTGAATAAATACATATTATGTTTTCCTTGGCAGTGCTAATGAATTCATTGGATTAGAAATTGAGATCCCTGGTAGGGATGGCAACGGACCGGGTTAATTGGGTTACCCACCCACACCTATTAGGACGGGTTTAGAAGGTTCATAAACAGGGTATGGGTGGGGATGAGAAATAATGGGTAATTCCGTCCTGGTTCGGGCTGTCCAGTTGTAAGATCGTATCCCTACAACCGTAAGCAGTGAACTCAATTTCGAGTCCATTGAGGTGAGCCCGTAGATATGCTCACCAATTTACTAACTTAACCACTAACCATAGTTACACTCACTAAGTGTTCCAGTAGTATATCAGTGGGAAGAAAAATCAATATATTATTGCTCAAGATGATGGTTGCAAGATATTTAAACAAGAAAACAAAAACACTATAGGAGCAGGTAATCAAGGATGGTGCCAAGGCTAACCCACTCAAGTGATCTGTCACTTTATCCTCTACAAAGTGTATGCAAAAGCCTTTCTTTAAATTTCAGAAGGTGACATGAGGATTTCATCTTTTTAGTATCAAACAAACGGTTCATGACACAGCCTGAATTGAGCCCTGATACATAAATGGGCTAAATATGAGCACAATTTTAATTACCAGATACAAGTCTAATGCTCGGCAAATTACCAAGTACGGGCCCATGACGAAGCTAGAGCAAGCTTTGGGCTTAGCTCCATAGCCACCAGCCCGGGCTCTGGCCTACTTTGGGTTGGTCCAAGTGACCCTACATAATAGTTGCTTTGAGATACAGTAGGCCCTCTTATAATTAATATTCTATAACTTAATAACCTCTAATAATTAATAAATTTGTAAGGAACCAACTTGGTTCTATAGTTTATAATTAATAATCTCTTATACTTGTTATTTAATAATTTTTTAAGAAAGTTCTAGTGTATTATTAATTATAAGAGAGGTTTTTATACTATATTAATACATAATTATATGAATCTTATAAATACTTATGATAGTTTAGGTATTAGGAAGAGAAAAGGATAAATGTTTTTAGATATTTTAGCTATATATAATAAATTATCACATACATAGTATAAAGTTTATATATTTTATAAAGAAAAAACTAAAAAATCCATTGTATGAAGATTTCAAAATAATTAACAAGAGTTTGAGAATCCCACGAAAATCAGAGTTCAAAAGGAATTTTATCTCTTCCTAAAATATATGATGTTTCTTCTTCTCTTTAGAAAATGGGTTAACTTTACCAAATTTAAATTATCATATATTACCCTTATACATATATATCTACATAAAGATTATATGGAAAATACAATACATTCAAAAGAAATTATGAAAATAAAATTTTTGATGGACCAATATAGTAATTCTTATATATAATATTATCTTATAATTAATATGATTTCTTTCCACCAAGGTTATTAATTACAAGAGAGTCTACTGTATGTCTCATTGTCTTGTTCTCTTTCATTTTCATTTTTCCGCATACACAAAAAAAATACACCCCTACGTAAATGCTCAAGAGAGAATCAGTAATCAGATTGCCCACAAAGTGAAAATTTGATTCTGTTAAAGCCGGAGGAGTTCTGCACTTGGTTACAACGCCTGTACATCCCACCCCATCTTAGATAGGAGGGAAATGATTAAAAAAAAATCACATCTGTGAAAGAGGGAAAATGAATTAGACTACAACTGGGTTGATGATCAGAACACTGTACAGTGCAGATAAAAGAGTGGAAGATTGGAAATGGCTCACACGATTAAAGTATACGTACAAATTATAAACAGGAGACTCTCTCCCCTCCACTTCAGTGTCGGTGCTGCTGCCCGAGGGCTTTTAGAATTTTTCTGGTTAATTTCCCCTTTTGCCGATCCTCACCCACATTCCCAACCTGTTCCAAGAACTTATGAGACTGATGTCCATTAATGAGGCCAAAAAGTACTTAGTCTTGCATGTTCATATACCTCCTTGGCTATTTTCTGCAGCATCTCTATGATTTCTGAGAAGTCAGGTCTTAAAGATGGATCTTGTTGCCAGCATCTCTTGAGCAGTTCCACAAACTTTGGATGAGTGTCCTCCGGGATTGTAGGCCGTAGACCCTGAGAGTAAAGTCTCAGTAGCAACAATGATTTTGGTAAGACGATGTAAAGAGAACGGGCTCGGGCTGGGTCTATTCAAAAATCACAAAAGCTCAGATCCAAGCCCAGCCCATTGACACACCTATGTCACATAGTTGGAAATAGTCTGGTGACAATCCATAGAGCATAATCAACATTGTTTTTAGTAACATTTTCAATTTACTGAGGAACAGATGAAATACCTCTTGGAGAACGCCAATTGCTGCTTGTAGTGGGGTTAAGTCCGCATGGGGAATCTGGCATATCAATCATGAAAACATAAAGATGTCAGCGTGGTGAGTTTATGCAATCATGAACTAATAGAAATGACATGTAATCAAAACCATAAACCGGAAGAATGCATTTCAGTCCAAAAAAAATGCTCGAAGATGTTACCTTTCCTGTTAGCAGCTCCCATAGTACGATTCCAAAACTGAAAACATCAGCCTTCTGATCATATGGCTTGTGTTCTATAACCTTCAACACAAAAGAACTGAGATTAGCAAATGCCAGGAGCGAGCAACCTTTTAATTGCCAAGAGAGATGGATTTTTATTCCACCCATCCAATTTAAAAATAAAAGCAGCATGGAAATAAAGCTTAAATTTTTTTTAGTTGGCCTAAGAACCTGGAATTTAAATTAGCCACTTTATATCATCCTCTTTTTGGATGCTCGGAGTTGCCTACAGGAACCAAATATGGTCAACCTGTAGTAGCCCCTGAAGAAAGACCCTCAGAATAATCTGGTTCAACACGCGCAGAAATCATCAACTATTTTAAATGGACTTTTATTCTGTAGAGCTACAGCAGAGTATTCTGTTGCAAACACCAGGCTCTGATACCTATCACCAAGTTTTTAATCCTTGCTAAGAAAGTCAAAGATGCCAGAACAGCAAAGAGATTCTGTATAGTTTTACACATAAGTTCACATATATGTTCTCCATGGTGACATATTACAGATCAGCTTATTTAAAAATTTAGTAGACTTGGAAAATCAATAATATCTAGAATATGTATGCTTTCACCCAGGTCTCTAAAGAAAAATTTAAAGCCAACCTACTCGCTCATCCATCAGTGTATGTACAATAGTCCAAGCCTCTTTGATTTGTCTTATAAATTTTCTCAAATTCTCAATTGAAAATAAATATCAAATGGATATCAGTGGGCCTGTATGGAGCAATCACTAAAAACTTAATATAAGATCCACCCTTGATTTCAAATGTTATTTAGAGTTTTTTGCTTTTGAATTGCTCTGGAAGACTAGAACAGTTGAAGTCAATTTATCATAGGAAAACGTGTTGTGGGACACCGACCATAAATAGTCACTCTCTTCCTAAATCGATGTATATACAGAGGCAATTACATATTCAAGTTGGATTGGATTAGATCAGTGTTTGAGTGTGAATCTAGGGTTTTAGTGATTAGGGTTTGAGGGAAGAAAAGAGAAGAGAAAGAGAAGAAGGGGATTAGGGAAAATTAGAGAGTTAATTTTCTCTCTCCTACTATTTATTTATTTATACTCTACTAATGGTATACTATTAGTATAGAAGAGATATTAATAGTATACCCAAAATATAGTGTATAAGACTTAAACACAATACATAAAAGAGACTTTATTCTACACTCCCTCTCAAGTTGGTGCGTTGATATCACTCATGCCCAACTTACCAATAGTATTTCAGAACTAAGTTCTGTTGTTGTCAGGGGTATTATGGGCATTATATGTTAGGAATCTTATTGTTATCTGTTAATAGTTTTTTTGGTAAACTCAATCATACCACAAGGCAATGACCGAAGGCAAAGACAAGGGAATACTCACACCACCCAAGCAAACACACACACACACACCACATGCAAACTCACACACACACCACAAACATGCAGCCCATGTAAGCTTCACCCTAGAGCTCCTCAAAACGGGTAACCGTTTGAGGCGCCAAGGAACTTATATGGGACAACATGCTCGGGTAGGAACCCGATGTGGGACTAAACACTCACCCGAGCCCTATGTTTGGTTGTCAAGAAAATAAGTAAAAACATGGAAAAAAAAAAAGAAAATTAGACAAAACACAACTAAAATTTGTATTAAAAATCTATAATTTTCTTTTCTTTTCTTTTCCATGTTTTCTCCGCAACCAAACATAGCATAAAGGTGTTCTGGTTTTTTTGGTAAACTCAAGGCAATGACTGACGGCAAAGACTAGGGTTATATTATCATTTCTTAAGTGAGGGGTCTAAATGTAATTCAAGAGATTATAAAATAGAAGAGAGAAGTAAGATTTCATTTTTCACGTATCTCTCTCCCCAATTCCTCTCTTTCTTCTTCTTTCATTCTTCCTTCTATTATTTCTTGGTATCAAAGCATAAGATCCGAAAAGGAAGAGAAAGCAAAGGAAAATAAACATTGGTAGCGTCACCATTCCGTACGGTTGTTGTTAGCAGCCGTACGGACGCCCTTAGGTATGGGAAACATGCATCTGGTAAGGGGTATTGTTTCAGATTTTTTTATTAGTTTTTCCTATTCTTTGGAGTAATCTAAGATGATGTTTAATCCACTCAAATGATTTTTTTCGTAAAACTTTAGATTTGAATCATTCGAGTGTTAGGGCTCCATGAAGCTGTTTTTCGGTGAATTAAATCAGTGTTATTAGTGTTATTTGATCTGTTTTTTGGATCTCTAGGATGTTTGAAAGTGAAAGGGATTGATTCTTGGAGGTTTGAAATCGTTGGAATAGGTCTGTTTAGTGAAGAACAGTCCTGTAAACCTTGGTGTGAGGTTGTTTGAGGAGCTGGTTTGTGTGAACCAGTCTCCTTCATTGTGAAACAGTTAATATTGGTGGTTGGTGTTCACCAACCCTATTCCTGTGCAAGTAAGGTGTTTGTGGAATTGTTTGAGTGAACCTAACGTTTTTTTTGGAGATAGTGATAACTGAAACTGATAGTTCAAAAGTTGATTCTTCAGCCCAAAGGGCCCCCAATGTGGTTTATTCTCACATGGAAAATCCTAATCCCCAAATTACCACTGTTAAACTTGATGGAAAAAATTATCTAGAGCGCAGTCTGCTAGAATGTATGTCGGAGGTAGAGGAAATTTAGGATATGTGAAAGGCCGTATCAAAGAACCTGCAAAGACAAATCCTCAATAAGAGAAGTGGGAGTAAGAGAATCTTATAGTAATGTCATGGCTCACTCATTCAATGCAGCCACATATCAGCAAGGGATTTCTTTTTCTCCAAACTGCTAACGAGATATGGGATTCAATTGCTCAGACATATTCTTAGACTAAGAATATTGCTCGGGTGTATCAGTTACGTCAGGAGATCTCGAATTTTTGATAAGGGGAGAAGCAATTAGCAGATTACTTTGCTACCCTAAAGGGTATGTGGGAGGAGTTAGATCACTACCAAACCTTTCAGCCTCTATGTTCCGGTGATGGAAAGCAGTACAAAAAACTTGTTGAGCAATCTCGTATCTTTGAGTTTCTTGCCGGACTTAATCCGGAGTTTGAGCTAGCTTGGGTCCAGATCCTTAGTAGGGATGAGTTATCATCCCTTAACCAGGTTTATTCCTATGTTCAGACTTCAAAGTGAAGAAAGTAGGAAAAGTGTTATGTCCCATCATATTGCTCCAGAGAGATCAGCTCTTGCTTCATCATCTGCGAGTCAGAAGAGTAATAAGAGTAGGTTTAAGAAGCCGGGGAAGAGTTACCCCAATTTTGAAGACCGTGATAAGTTGAAATGTGATCACTGTGGAAGGCGAAGACACATAAAGGGAAATTGTTGGGATTTAGTTGGTCGGCCTCAAAGTATAATCGTACAAGTTCATCTACAGCTCACAGTGCAGCCACAGGCAACTCTACATCCTCTGGCCTAATCACGCCATAATATTTAGTTCCTTGGGCCACCCAGGAAGCTTCACAGGGCACTCCTTCCCAGGAAAAAATGGTCATTGTTTCCAAAGATGAGATCGAGAATATTCGACGCTTTATGACTCAATTAGAAGGACCGTCTGCTACCTCCACTTTTGCTCAGTCAGGTATCGTTGGTTCTGCTCATCATGTCTCTACCTCATCTAGTCCATCCTCGATCATTGACTCGGGGTGCTTCAGAGCACATGACTGCTATGTCATCCTTATTCTCTTCCTACTCTGTATGTTTTGGTCGAGATAAGGTTAGGATTGCAGACGGAACATTATCCTCTGTAGCGGGGAAAGGAGACGTCACCCTTTCCTCTCATTTTTCTGACGTTACCCTTTCCTCTCATTTTTCTAATGTTACCCTTTCCTCTCATTTTTCTTTGTCGTCTTTATTACATGTTCCTTAATTTTCCGCAAATCTTTTATCTGTTAGTGCCCTCACAAAAAAGCAGTCACATTTTTTCCTTCTCATTGTGTCTTTCAAGACTTTGTGATGACGAGGATGATTGGTTCGGATCATGAAGTTGCTAGTCTCTACCTTCTAGATGTGGCTCCCAACATTCCACAGGCTTTTCAGTCTAATAGTAGTAATAAAGTCAATAAGGAGCATGTTTTGGATTGGCATGCTCGTTTGGGTCATGTGTCTTTTCAATATTTAAGAGTCTTGTTTCCGAATTTATTTTCTTCTAAGTCTACTTTTGAAATTCAATGTGAAGTTTGTGAGCTTGCTAAACATCATCGGACATCATTTCCACCTAGTATTAGTAAAAGCTCTAGTTTGTTTGAAATCATTCATACTGATGTTTGGGGGTCCTTCCCCTATTACCTCTGTTTCTGGCTATTGTTACTTTGTGAGTTTTGTTGATGATTACTCGAAATATACTTGGATATATATATATTTTATTTTTTTTGGAACGAGGGTATCCGGGCCTCTTAGAGCACCCGACTAAGTCCCTTGGGTCGTGCAGGTCTCCTTATACCACACAACCGGTTAAGCCAGGATAAATCCTGAAGGGTGGCCAACAAGGGGAATGGACTCGAACTCAAGACCTCCGCTTCTTGAGGCGTGGTCTTGGCCACTAGCCCAACCCCTCGTTGAAATCTAAAGATGAATTTTTTTCTATCTTCAAAATTCTTCATGTGATGATTAAAACCCAATTTGACAAAGGGATCAAAGTTATTCGATCTCTGATCAGGGAGGAGAATATGTTTTTTTTTTTTTTTTTTTTTTTTGGGGGGGGGGGGGGGGGGGGGTTGAAAGAGTATTTGAGTAGTAGTGGGATAGAACATCAGTATTCTTGTCCCTACTCCTCAGCAAAATGGGGTTGCCGAACGTAAAAATAGACATCTCTTAGAGGTAACTTGAGCTCTCATTTTGCATTCTAATGTTCCTAAGTTTCTTTGGTCTAAAGCTGTTTTGATTGCAGTTTTTCTTATCAATCATTTTCCTTCTCGTGTGTTGGGCTTTAAAAGTCTCTTTCAACTCCTACACCCAAATTGTCCTCTCTTTCCTATCCCTCCAAAAAATTTTGGTTGTGTCTATTACGTGCATATTTTGGGCCCAAATATGACCAAATTGGATCCCAAAGCCCTCAAATACATCTTTATTGGGTATTCATCTGCTCATAAGGGATATAAGTGTTATCATCCTCTTTCCAATAAGAAGTTTGTTTCCATGGATGTTACCTATTTTGAATCTGTTCCGTTCTATTCTACTTCTAATCTTTCTTCTCTTCAAGGGGAGAATGAACTTGAAGAGAGAAGGATTCCTCTTCCAATCCCTGTTCCCATTTCCTTATTCCCAACTTCGTCATCGTTTTGTCATGATGACTCTGTTACTACTCAGGATGAGGGTGCTGAAAAACAAAGGGAGCTGAAAGTTTATCAACAACGCCGGAAAGTAGAAGAAAAGGCCATAGTTGAAAAGGACTCAAACCAAGTCACCTCCTTGGATCTAGGTAATTCTGCTCCCACAGATACTTCATCTCCTTCCCTTCCTTTGCCTGATGATTCTAACCTTCCAATTGCCCTTCGGAAAGGAACAAGGATAAAAAGGCCTAGTACTCGGTATCCTATTGCTAACTTTGTCTCGTACAAAGCATTGTCTCCTTCATACAGATCATTTGTCTCCTCATTGTCTTCAATTTCAATTCCTTCTTCAGTTACAAAAGCCTTGAAACAACCAAAGTAGAGGGAAGCAATGGTCGAAGAGATGACTACATTGGAAAAAAATGCTACTTGGGAATTGGTCGATCTTCCTAAGGGAAAAGTTTATGAGGGGTGTAAATGGGTATTTGCTGTGAAGTGCAAGGCAGATGGGTTAGTTGAGAGGTATAAGGCGAGGTTGGTAGCCAAGGGTTACACACAAACATATGGGATCGACTACTAGATCTGAATTTTTTTCGAATTCTTGAGGAAAACTAAAAACAAACATCTCCATGCCTCAAATATTCATCATAATTCCTGCAAAAGAAGATTTGCTAACCAGCATCAAAAACCAGACCAGTCACTGACGTCACTTGTCTATATAATTGACATCATGCTGATGTCAGCACAGCCGTGAGTCCTTCCTCTTGTGCTCCACGCCCTAGGTCTTCCCCTGGATTTTGATACCAAGTTGGATTGGATTAGATGAGTGTTAGGGTGTGAATCTAGGGTTTTATTGATTAGGGTTTGAGAGAAGAAGAAGAGAGAAGAGAAAGTGAAGAAAATGATTAGGGAAAATTAGAGAGTTAATTGTCTCTCTCCTACTATATTTATTTATACTCCCTGATGGTATACTATTAGTATATAAGAGATACTAATAGAATACCCCGAATACAGTGTATAAACCTTAAACACAATACATAAACGAGACTTATTCTACAATTCTTCCACGTCGTTATGATTTTCATCTCATTTTCAGGGCCATTGGGACTAGAAGGTGACTCCAATTTTATTTCGAAATCCTTGGAAATTTTATTTCCCCTCCTCCTCCACCCCAGTTAATCACCCAACTGCCTTGGTATGACATATTATGGTTGAAACATTTTTCCGACTGGAATAAGAGACAAAGGCTTTTCATTCAAAAATCAAAATGGAAAAAGAAAAGTGATTTATGGATAAGAGACAGATGCTTACAAATGCTTTCAAACAGAAAGGGTGAATCAAAATGTACAGATTAAAATTCCCATATCTGAAGTAGAGAGTTCTTTACAATCGTGTTAAACACATGGTAATCTGATAGCTGATGAAAATGCATAATTTGTTTATCTGAATCTGTACCAACAAATTGCATGACCCGGCCACTGAAAGTGAAACCACTGGGCACTTGCATGGGAGGCAACATAATGAGACCAAATAAGATACAAGCCACTAAATGCTCTTTTCCTCTTCCAGGAGAGAGAAAAGGGGCGGGGCTGTTGCCAGCAGAAAAATCAGTTCCTAGACAAAATTAACAGTAGCCTCTGATATAGGCCGGGCAACCTAAAAACTAAAAAGGGATGATCAAGGAGGTTCTGACCTTATCTGAATTCCCATCAGAACCTTCAAACACATAATCTATTTTGTAATAGTTGAAAATTTACTAATATATAGATAAGGATGAACAGAAAGTGGACAAACAAAAAAAGTTTTCCACCTTGGGTTGGCAAAACTAGGAGGGAATGGCACTGCTACTTCAGAAGAGAGAGCTGTCGTGATGACAAGAAGGCCTAAATTCTTTATATAACACAATGGATTTGGATGTTGGTAAGGGCAGACATCTTGTGGTCAACACTGGATTTAGACTATAAACATGCAGATTATACTCAAGTAGTTAGGAGTAGCAGTGAGGCAACAAAGAAAGTAAATAACCTCAAATGAGGCAAAAACAGGAAAAATAATGAAGCTAACGCAGATAAATTGCACAATAAGATTAGTTATTGGTGCATACTTCAAAACAAGCGTTAAGATCATGCAAGTGAAGCAAGCACACTATGAAGCCATCACATGCAAAGAAATCAAGGATATAGGTCTGGACACTATAAATCATAGTCAAGGGGTATATACTAGATAGGCACTGAACAAGCATATCTTGGTTAGCATGGAACACCTTCAAACAAATCTAATTGTCTGGCACAGAAGTTTTGAGTCTTATAATTGTTGCAAGTTGGTACTAAGTAAAGGAAATGGTTAATAACCAAAAAATCGATGTCTACAAAATGCCCACCTCAGGAGCCATCCAACGATATGTTCCAGTTTCTCTAGTCATAACCCCAAATTGAGCTTGGACCCTGGAAACTCCAAAGTCAGCAACCTTAACAACCTGTCATACAAAGGTTAGGTTATTTTAGGAAAAATGAAGCACGGATACACAAATCTCCTACAAATGCTGAAGCTATAAATTGACTTCGCATAAACTTAATAAAGCTTTTATCAACATGAAATCACAGGCCACAAGGGCCTGATTTTGATAAAGCGCAGGAAAAACATAAGAAAGAAAGTGCAAAACGGTGGCAAATAAATTAGATGATGCAGATGGATCTTAAGAAGAAAAATCAATTAAAATGTTAGCCATAACCCAATTCAATCAGCATTTTCTTTTACGTAAAATACACATGTGGTGTTTCTTTGAAGTTTTAATAAACTGAAATGTATCCTAGTATCTACTATTGTATATCAATATACGTTCTCATGATCATAACAACAATAATAATAGGCCACTGAAGTCAGACTTGCGAAGGTCAATGACCCATTCATAAGTTATAAAATGAGAAAATTCAAAATCTTACTTTTGTTTATTTCTTTATTATCAATGCACTTCTTCTTTTTTGACTTGACCCAGAGTTTGACTACATCCCACAATAATGAGAAGTAATCAAAGCAATTACAACAAATTTGTTGTCATCCTACATATACATACAAGCATCAAATTCCTAATTTCAAGCTACATTCGTTTCTCGATCATGAAGTCTAAATCAACAACTCTAGTTTAGTAGGCTAATGATCATGTTATTCTCATTACACCCTAGCAGCTAACACGTACACAAGAGAGTTGTTAGGAATCAGGATCGACCAGAAGCAATGACAAAGGGTTCCCCACAGCCCCTTAGGATCAACAGTATTGCCTTAAAAGAAATACATATCTCTCAAGCTATAGATGTCAAACAGGGGGATTTGTGCGACAGTATAAATGATTTTCTTTGACCTACAACTCCCATTTGAATGCCTTAGCTGAAGTGGATGGCCAGCCAAACTGTGTCCTACATGATGTCTGGGCCAGCAGAAAATGTATGTAAGAGGAATTAAACCCACAACTCACTAGCTTACATATAATATTTCCAATTTCCCCAATTCAACTACCCCAAGAAGGCTATAGGTAGGATCGGAGTAATTGACAAATCAAAGCACTATCATTGAGATGCATAGTATGATGTGGAGATGCATAGTATGATATGTCAACCAAATCAATATAAACAATGCAGTATCTGAATACGTGTTGAGACCATTCAAAAATAAGATCACATTGCTACCCAGAGGCCAGAGCCACCGTGTTATAAGTGATTCTATGTATTGAAAAGAGAACACAATAATTGCAACAGAGGAAAAAGATAATGCTTGGTATGTAGAGAAACATTAAAGAGACATGTCAAACAGTAAAGGAAAAGGAAATGGCAAGAATAGCATATTCAGACGTGCTTATAATAAAGATGCAGCACACATGGTGAAAATTTGGTAACTATAAATAATAAATTAACAGTCTGGAGCTAAAAATACTATAGTTGGGATCAGTCACTGATATAGAAGAAGAATACGAGTTTGGAACTAAAAATACTAGTTTCTTAAAAGGAAAACACATGCAACATAGTTACAACAAAAAAGGAAAACATAAGAACAGTAGAGGAGATTAACAAGCTGGCATATGTAGGTGTATTGGAATTACTTACTTCATTTTCATCCATCAGAAGATTGGCAGTCTTCAAGTCCCTGTGGATTATATAATTTTGGTGCAAATAATTCATTCCCTTGGAAACATCAATTGCTACTTTCAGTATGGCTGTAAGCTTAAAGCCACCCTCATTCTTATGCAGACGATCATAAACACTTCCACCAGACATAAATTCTGAATGAACAAGCAAATAAAACACGAAAATGAAATGGACAATCATCAAAGACAGCATCCAGGAGAATATTAGACTTAAATTAAAAATAATAAAAAGTTCTTAGTATACGGAACCAGAGACATCGAGAAAGTTATTGGAATTCACCTGTCACAATGCATGGGTGTGGCGGTTTGGTACATGCACCTATAAATTGCACGACGTTCTTGTGCCGTACTTTCCTGCAAGTACCAAGAGGAAAGCATTGGAATGAAGAAAGCAAGATGAAATTCCTAGGAGAAAAACCTATCATTCCTAAAACAGTTAGGCAACTGAAATATTATTCATTGACATGAAAAACCACGAATATTGACCCGGGATGTTGAAACCATAGTTGCAGCCTATGTAAAAGGTGGGAAGCTCACTTCCTAGGAAGCTTGTTTCCCAAACCCGCTTCCACTCGCTTCCATCAGATCCCATTTAGTGGTGAAGGGGGCTATGTACCTAAGAAGTGATGGGATAGACTTGTGTCTAAAGCCTATGACAGAGATTCTAAGCAAGTATTGGATTGAAACCTAAGGCTATAAGGCACCTACTTCTCCACAAATATCTCATGTAAGATACAATTTAAGGAGTGATTGATCATCTTAATATAATGGGAATAAGGCACCTATATCTATTTCTCGCTTCCCATTTCCTAGGGATTTTTTGATCCTTGCTTTCCACTTCTCACTTTGGTAATTATGGTTGAAACGGAGAAAGCAAGATGAAATTCCTAGGAGAAAAACCTATCATTCCTAAAACAGTTAAGCAACTGAAATATTATTCATTGACATGGAAAACCACAATGGAATATTGACCCATGAAGTTGAAAATAAGTGAAAAACATATAGGCACAAATAAAAATAGCATGTTTGGTCAAGCATCACAATCCGATAATAGTTTTTAAGGAAATATCTTCTGGAGAACACACTACTTGCAACAGGTATGTGCATGCAATTAGACTAAGTAAATATTCATCAAACACATGCATCTAACTGTCTAAGGAGTACATGTTATGTGGAAATGAGATGATAATGTCGATGGAAACATAAAAATGTAGAGAAAATAGAGAAAGAAAGAACAAAACCAAACAAGATTTATATGGTTCATCATGGGAGTGACTACGTCTATGGGTGTGGACAATCCAAGAACTTCCACTATGCAGAGATTACAAGGTTGATGGTACAAGGGTTTCCAATCTCAAATACAGCGAGTCCATTCTCTACAAGAGTACTGAGATTACATGTGAGCTTTCCTTTCTGAGGGCCACCACTCTTCTTCGAGAGATCCATCTACTCTCCCAAGAGCCACCGTTCTTCTCCCCAAAAGCTACATGCTCTTCTTTCTTATTCACACATGCTCCTAGGTAAGCCTACACTTTAGGCCTATTTATAAAATCTCAAGCTCAAATCCTAAACCAATTAGGAAATTTGCAATGAATATAACCACAAAGAAAACCCCATACATAGAGTTTTACCCGAAATATTATTCGAGATACTTTCCAATAGGACATTACATATTAAATAAGAGTAGTGGAGTTATTTCTATTAGGATTGCATGTCTTGGATGTACATATCAAGAATGCTATAAACAAAGGGTATAAAAGTCCGTATCAGGTTTCTATGAATTTGAACAAAAAATTTGTACTTGAGGAATTTTAGAAATTCAGTATCACTGTCAAACCAACGAGAGTAGAGGGATGTTACCAAGACTAGCACTTAAAGATGTAAAATAAATATTGAAAAAAAAAAACAGATCCCTTATTTCAGTTATGACATAATTTCTGAGTTATCATAAAAGTATACGCGAGTGACTCAGATAAGTCACATTTACATTTCAACTTGGTTCTAAGAAAACCAAAACATTTTGAACTAGGCATTTTCTCAATGAATTGTCACAACTAATGATAATCTAGTACACTCTGTGATTGGAAATTAAGTGTCTTATAAGCCTTGAATACTATAAATACTGGTTTGGATTTTTTTTTTCTCCTTATCAAGTGCAATGTCACGAATCATGAATCAACCAAAAAATTACAAAGAAAGTTCATTCCAACATTTGATATATACAGGGAATATAATACCGATATCAAAAGAAGAACATGATCTTGACGAGACTAATGCATCTCCAATGCAGTATTTCCCATGTATGATGTCTTACAGGTGACCAATTGAACATCAGTCTGGACCATCCACATGTTAGGTTGCTTCTTCAGCTGGCCCCAGCCTGAAATTCATGCATATCAGATATCATGATTGGAAATGTACCCTCATTCCAGATTTCCTGGCAAAGTATGATAAGGTTTTGGTCTTTTGAGCAGAATAATAAAACATAGGCAAAGCAGACGCCTATGTAAAATACTTCAAAGGATCCATATGAAGATTCTGAAACCTAACTACACAAAATTAAGTTAAACTCTTCAAAAGCAGAAAAATATGCTTCTTTACAGATGTTAAAGCAATGATACGATCATCAAATTAACGATAAATGAACATCATCAATACTATACTGAAGAATAAATGATAGATTTGAAAATGCCAACTAGTGCAACTAATAAATTAAAAGAATATAACTCAACAAACCTCAGAATAAAGACTTCCTGGGCAAATTGTCTCTGCATATCTATAGTTAAACTCTCAAGGTTGAGGACTTTAATAGCCACTTCCTGGCTAGAATAGGTACCTTTGTACCTGAATCAATAAAAATATACAATTAACCGAGAACTTATACTCAATCAGAACTCGGGGGGTCTAATGTATGAGTATGTAATTACTTACAAATCTCCGCCTGACCCAGATGCAATTTTGTCTTCAAATTTTAACAGGCTCACATTAATTTCCCAGTCATCTGTCCCATCGGTAGGTATTTTTACATGATCAGGACTGGGCCCAATCCCGGTTTTATCATGCTCGCCAATAGACACTGAACGAGATTTCCACTGAGATTGATTCTGCAGTGCACTTCAATATATCTTATACAAGCGGATGCATTGCTCATGATAAAGGAAAATGGTAGAAAATAACAAAAAAAGTACCAAAAGTTCAACAATAGAGAGCACGCTAAATTCTTTTGAATTAACATTGTAAACTGGATCCTGTCCAAGGTTTCAATATGATGCTGGAATTCTATTTTAGGAAATCAACCACTTCCAGATAGAAACGAAAAATGATAGGAAGAAATAAGCAACCATAGGAAAACACAAAACATGAATATAAACTCCAACTTCCTTTCTATAGCAACATGAAATAGGTAAACTCTGGAAACCTGATATGCTTCAGCTTGTTATCGATAGCAAATCATTATTATAGTCATGCATGAATTTATGATTAACTATGTCTTTTCACATTGGTTGTAGATGAATTGAAGACTAATATTCAAGAATGGGTTTAGTGATGTATATTATTTGCAGATTATGTAGTATTAACTGATGAAACTTAAGAAGGTAATGCAAAACTAGAATGGTAGAGGGGGTTAAGATGGTGACTGGAAAGACTAGGAAAAATCAGAAATAAGCCAATTCGAGAGAATCTGGTAGTAGCTCCAATAGGTGACATAATAGGGAGAGACGACTGGGATACGTCTAATGTAGAATAATGGTGTAACCAATGAGGAAAGAGTTGGTGCAGGTTGAAGGCCCTAAAAGGGAAGGGGAAGGCCAAACATGACCGGATGGAGATCGTAGGTAGCGAATAGTCACAACGTGGAAGTTGTGGTGCATGCACCCACTTCACGCCTTAATCAGTGGGGTGTATTGATCTTTTTGTAAACCTATTTTACACCTAAGCTAAGTGGGTAGGGGGTGTTGAATACTATTTGGTCTATTATACCTCTAAAGTATAGTAGACCTTTGGGTGTTAGTAAGATGGAGTGTATGTAGTAATGACATACTTGTAATATTCATTTCTAGAGGTTAAGTATATAACCTAATGAATGAGAGAGGAGAGCTAAGCTCATCCTAAATCAAACTAATCAAGTCAATTTTGTATCAAAGCATCTCAAGAGGGGCCGTACATCCAAGGTATGGATGACCTAGTTTTTTCTCCTATCTAATGAAAAAAACTAGGTCAAGTCAATTTGGGAGTTTTGTGAAGTTGGGAGTAAAAACTAGATGGGAGAAACCCAAGTGTTGATTTAGGTTGTTTATCCCTTTGTGATGGTAGTTTAAGGACTTGATTTGTGCAAATCAATCCTCTTGAAGTGCAATGGATAACTCGGAAGTGATCGGAGACTCCTCTAACCCTGTAACTAGTGGTGGGCAAGTGCACCTTGGACATGGGGGTGCCCCAAATGTGCAAATCACTACCATTAAGTTGAATGATAGCAATTTTCTTAGCATGGTCAAAATCTGTTATGTTGTTTGTGAAGGGAAAAGGAAATATGGGGTACTTAAGATTGAGGAGACTGATAAGCCCTTTGACAAGTGGGAGGCAGATAATGCAACTATTGTGTCTTGTCTCCTTAACTCTATTCAACCCGACATTAGTAGTAGCTACCTGTTCATTTCCGACGATATGGGATGTTGTCACCCAAACATACTCGGAGGTGGGGAATGGGGCTAGAACCTACAAGCTAGGCTAGAGTATCTCTAGTTGAGGCATGGGGTAGCCCTCTTTCTACATACTACTCCACTCTTCGACGTCTATGGGAAGAGCTGGATCATTACTACTCCTTTCAGGCAAAGTGTAGTATCAATGCTACCACTCACAGGAAGCATATGGAGGATGGACGATGAACGATTGTTTGAGTTGTTAGCGGGATTGAATTCTGAGTATGAGCAAGCCAAAGTTTAGATACTAGGGAAGGAGCCATTTCCTGCCCTGACAAAGGCCTACTCATACCTGCACAGGAAGGAGAGATGTCGCATTGCGATGCTCAATCCTCCTCCTCAGAAGAGGCCTGCTCTATCTTTTATGTCACAGAGCAATAGAGGTAGTGGTCATGGTACTCGTGACGGAGGCCGTCCAGGTACCTATGGTGATGAGAGTGCTGACATTCAAGATGAGCATTGTGGTCGCCCACGTCACACCAAAGTGATATGCTGGGAACTACATAGTCAATCACCGCAGCGAGGTCCTTTTGATGGAGCTCGAGGGGGCAGATTTAGTGATAGTATGGGAGGCCGATTTGGTGGTAGAGGCTACCTCAGTTCCCATTCCGTTATCTTTGATGCACCTGCTCCTACTGCCTCTCCTCCATCCATAGCACACTCTTCAGACGGTAGTGCCTTCTCTCATGACGAGATGGAGCATATCAGGGGCTTTATGGCTTAGTTAGAAGTTAGAGCCCTCATATGCACCCTATAAATCCTAATTTTGCCCACACAGGTACTTCTACCTCGGTCCTCAATGCCTCAATCTCACCACACAGTCACTCCTGGATAATTGCTTCAGGTGCATCCGACCATATGACTAGTATGTCTTCCCTTTTTACGTCATACCTTATTTGTTCAGGTAGAGATAAGGTTCAAATTGTCGATGACACTTCCTCATCTATTGCCGGAAAGGGTAGTATACATGTTACTCCTTTTATGCCTCTATCATTTGTTCTTCATTACCAAATTTCGCTTTAAATCTCATTTTTTTTAGTAACATTACATAATCGTTAAATTGTAGTGTTACATTTTCTCTCCTTCTCGTTATATTTTCTAGGACTTGGGGATGAGGAGGACGATTGGTACGAGACATGATGAAGGAAGATGGTATGTGTTGGACCCACTTTCACATGTTGCATTACCTATCCAGCAGATTGCAATGGGTGTTTGGCATATTACTACTTAGGAGGAGATGCTACAGTGACATCATCGTCTTGGTACTTTTTAGTTACTTAAGCGTTTATTTGCTCAATTGTTTTATTTCCAGTTTTGTTAGTTCTTTTTAGTGAGTTGGCTAAACACTGTAAAACTTCTTAACCTTCTCGTGAGAATAAAAGTGACTCTTTTTGTTGTTCATTCTGATATATGTGATCCTTCCTCAATCATAGTAGCAAAGTTCTCAGATTTTTTAAAATTCTCGAATAATACGTGAATTTTTCGTCAAATGATTAATTCCCGAACTATTCACGACTTTGAAAAAATCGTGACTTTTTCAAAAAATCACGATTTGTACGAGTTAAATACGAATTATTCATGACTTTTTGAAAAAGTCCCAAATAAATATTTAATATATAAAATATGTTTGTTTATAATTTAATAATTAGTAATCTGATTTAATATTTTTTCATATCTTATCCCATGTTATACCAATTTATTTTCAAACTTTGCCAAATTTTCTAAAATTTTTCCTACATGAATAATTATTGAACTCCGACTAGGTAACTAACTATGGTTGGTATCATGTTACTTTTGCTTTCTAATTATTATTATTATTTTTTTATTGTTTCTATTTTTTCTAAAGTTTTTCCGACTTTACTAAATTTTACCAAATTTTTAGAAATAGACTCCTATCGAATTATTCCCGAACCCCAACTTTGTTACTATGTCCCTAATCCCCTCATTGTCTAGTTTTCACTATTTTGTTAGCTTTGTGGATGATTTCTCATGTACAACCTGGGTTTACCTTCTTAAATCTAAAAGTGAGGTATTGAGGTCTACTCAGTTTTTAAATCTTTTTTGCTATGATTATTATTCAGTTTGATGCGAAACTTAAAATTCTTAGATCCATAGTTACCAAATTCGGATACGGGTATAATACGACAATGATCCATTTGGGAAGTACGAATGTTGTACGGCAAAAACACGATAAAAGTACGAAAAAAATAAAAAATACGTAAAACACACAAAAACATGTATTATACGGCGATACGCGTAAAACACGTAACACGGCAAAAGTACGCAGTTTTAAACGGTGACCCCCTCAAAAAGTATTATACAGGTACTATACGAGTATAATACGGGTGTTTGGTAACTATGCTTAGATCTCATAATGAAGGGGAATATATGTCTAGCACTCTTACCTCTTATAGTGATAGTTATGGTATTATTCATTAGACCACCTGTGCTGGTACCCACAACAAAATGGTGTGGCTAAGCGAAAGAGTTGTCACTTTTTGGAGATTACTAGGTCTTTGTCGTTTGCTATGAATGTTCTGAAGGTCTTTTGGTCTCATGCTCTTTTAACTGCAACGTCTCTTATCAACAAGGTTTTGAATGTCGATATCGCTCGACATGTCGAGCCGCGGGAAAAAGAAATATCGGAAGATATATCATTTATCGGTGATTTTTGGAAATAATTGCAAAAATATGGCAAAACATGGAATTTTGTAATGAAACTTCAGGAAATGTTAAAATAGATGTTAATACACCTTTTAGAATAAAAACATAAAAAAAAAACAACAATGTACATAAGAGATGCAACGAGAAGAGAGCAAAGATGTGCACTGACGAGTGACGAAAATGTATGATTGATTCATGTTTCATTTATTTCTCAATAAGATGTGCTCTGACCTCCTTGTTAATTGTAGTATAATCAATTTTACTTCATTTGAACAAATATGTAAGGCCATTTGATTCTTTTTTTAATGATTATTCATGATCAAGGTGATATGCTTTAACCCTAATGGTTAATGAATCTTAACCATAATTAAAGGGAGTTATCAGGGTCAACTTTAATTTTTTTCATTTTTAAAAATCGAAGTTAGATGCTTTAACCTTAAAGGTTAGTGAATCTTAACCACATTTAGAGGGAGTTAAAAGGGGACATGCTCATTTAAAAAATCTAAAAACCAAGGTCAAATGCTTTAACCCTAAAGGTTAATGAATATTAACCACAGTTAAAGGGAGTTGCAAGGTGACACGTTTATTTTTTCATTTTTAAAAAAATTAAAGCTAGATGTTTTGACCTTAAAGATTAGTGAATCTTAACCACAGTTAAAGGGAGTTAAGAGGGGACACCCCTTTAACTTTGGTTAAGATTCACTGACCCTAAGAATTAAAGGCTTAAAACATTTGACCTTAGTTTTTAGAAAAAAAATTAATCACAAGGGTTAAAACTTGTTAACCACAATTCAAGGCTAGTTAAAACACTTAAGAGTTAAGAGTTAGGGTTAAAACACTAAATAAAAGATCTATGGTGGTATTAGCATTACCTAACTTAAAGCGTTAGGTGTGACTATGTGTGTTTAGAGTGTTCTCTTTTTAAACCAACAAAAAAAAAGGGGGTGGTAATAGCATTACCTCTTAACACTTTAAGTTAATACTTAAATACATAAGAGGGTCAAAGCTCGATCAACATAGTCAAAAAAAAAAGGGGGTGACCCTACCACTATCCTTGTTAGGGACTTAGGGTTACTACTTCAAGGTTAAAACAAAAGAGGTCTAGCCCTCATGCTCATTCGATCAACATCCCCAAAACAGGAAAAAAAAAAACAGAAGCAAGTCATCTGATCCAGAGCTTCAAAAGGAAGAGGGGAGAGGGGATAACCGGGTCCCCTGGCTGGCTTTTGCAATTGGCGAAGGCTACAACCCAAGGGCCCACGGCAACGGCGACTCAACCCACAGCAACGATGGCGAGAGGTATGTACCCTCTTGCCTCTTCTTCCTTCTTCTTTCTTCTCTACTCTCAACTTTTTTTTTTTCTGAATCAAAGATTGTTTGAAGATTGTTTGGGATTTTCAAAACCCACTCAAAAAAGGGCTTCACGTGATTTCACCCTGTTTCGATGATGTATCGACGTTATATCGGCGATATCTCCCGACACCATGTAATTTTTCTTTTACAACATGTAGATGCATCGATCACCGGTGATACCAAAAAATATTGGTGATATACCGCCGATATTGTCAAAATTTTGAACCTTGCTCATCAATCGCATGTCATCTCATATTTTAGATTTCCAGATCCCTATTTGGGTGCAATCTTCCTCTACATGTTTGTTTCCTATTTCTCCCAAAGTGTTTGGGTGTGTTTGCTTCGTTCACATCGTTCGTTCTGATCTTTTTTTTTTTTTTTTTGGAGAACACCTCCTATAGGGGGAGGGGGGTTTGGCGGACCCCAACCTGTTGATTGAAAAATAAGAAACTACAAGGGGGGGGGGGGGGAGGGGACATAAACCAAACCCCGAAAACACCTACTGAATTACAATCTAATGCTAGGTAAACCAAGTTTGTCCGTCTTGATAATGCCTTTCAACTTGACAGGTAACTCTGAAAAGTCCCTGAAGACTAGGTTCCTAGAAGAGAGACAAACTTCATTTGCCAAAAAATCAGCACATTGATTATCTTCCCGAAAGATATGCTCAAACATCATATTACACTTGTCTTTAATGCGGCTAATTTCCGTCATCTAATACTAAGCTTTCCACAGAATATTTCCTTTTCCTTTGAGCCCATCAATCACCACTTGAGAGTCACTTTCCACAATGATGTTATGGATGCCCAGATTTTCACAAAGTTTGCATCCATCATGCATCGCTCTGGTGTCTGACTCATTGTTGAAACTAGTACCATAAAAGTAGTGGAATGCCGCTAACATATCCCTTTTATATTCCCAGAGGATTCCCCCTCCTCTGCTATCGCTCATTCTGATCGTACAAAGCTTGATCCCAAGGCTCTAGTGTGTATTCCTTAGGCCTGCTTCAAGTTAGAAGGGCTACAAATGTTATCATGATTCTTCTCGTCAGGAATTTCTCTCCATGGATGTGTCATTCTTTGAGTCCATTTCCTTCTATTCTGACAGAAGACCTCTCTTCAGGGGGCGAGTATCAATGAAGAGATGTCTTCTGAGTTTCCTCTACCAGTTCCAACTTCATTGTCTCTTGATAGTGATAGACAAAGGGGAAACTGTTTATGCTTCAAAAGTATATGAAAGAAGGAATAAAGAAAGTAAAGAAGGCCCTCATGCTCCCCTCCAAGAAGCCTCCTTTAATCCATCTATCAAAGGTAATGTCCCTCATTCTAGTCCTGAGTTAATTGGTGATTATTCCCATCATATTGCTCTAAGGAAGGGTGTTCGTTCTTGTGCTCATCCAATCTCTAACTTTGTCACATATTCTAATTTATCTCCTTCGTACCGATCATTTACTTTGTCATTGTCTTCTATATCTATTCCCCGCAGTGTGACAAATACTTTATCTCAACCAAAGTGAAGAGAGGAAATGGAAGAGGAGATGCAGGCTCTTGAAAAAAGTGGTACTTGGATTGTTGTTGAGCTTCCTAGAGGGAAAATACCAATGGGCTGCAAGTGGATCTTCACCATAAAGCACCTTTCAAATGGCTCAGTTGACAGGTACATAGCAAGGCTTGTTGCCAAGGGATACACCCAGAACCATGGTATAGACTACCAGGAGACCTTTGCCCCTTAAGACAAGATGACCTCTATAAGAGTGTTGTTGTCCCTTGCTGTCAACCAAGATTGGCCCCAATTCCAATTTGATGTGAAGAATGCCTTCTTACATGGTGACTTGGAAGAACAAGTGTACATGATATCTCCTTCTGGATTTATGAGTTCCTCAGCCAAGAGGAGAGTGTGCAAGCTAAGGAAGACATTGTATGACTTGAAGCAATCTCTAGAGCCTGAATTGAGAAATTTTACACTGTCATGTTGAAGAATGGCTACAAGCAGAGCCAAGCAAACCATACCCTACTTATCAAGCATTCCCACCAGAAAGTTACTATCTTTATTGTGTATGTGGATGATATTGTGATGACCGGGGATGACTATAATGAAATGGGAACGCTAAAGAATAAGTTGACTGCGGAATTTGAGATCAAGGATTTGGGCCGTCTAAAGTACTTCTTTGGGATGGAAGTAGCTAGATCAAAGGAAGGTATCTTTGTCTCTCATAGAAAGTATGTACTTGATTTCCTCGAGATCAGGATGATGGGGGTGTAAACCTAGTGACACCCCTATTGATGTGAACCACAAGCTATTTAGATTCAGGGAAATACCAGAGACTTGTAGGGCGCCTAATTTACGTCTCTTTGACCAGGCTAGATATTGCATATGTCGTCAATGTTGTCAGCCAATTTATGCACGCATCGACCTTAGGACATCTGGAGGCAATGTATAGGATATTCAGGTATCACAAGTCCACCCCTGGGAAATGATTGATGTATGCTAGTCATGACAACTTGCCGGTTGAAGCCTACACAGATACAGACTAGGCTTATAGATAAATGCTCCACACCTGGGTATTGTTCCTTTATGGGTGACAGCCTTGTAACATGGAAGAACAAGAATCAACCAGTGGTAGCAAGGTCTAGTGTAGAACATGGTGTCAAAAATTGACTCAATTTGGTCAACTTAGGCCGAATTAAGTCGACTTCGGTGGTGTCTGGAGTGAAATGCACTTGTATTTTAAAAATATTGGACTTCATGGTAAATTTTGGTCAACTTCGACCGAAATAGAAAAAAAAATGTTGAGAAAATACAAAACTTCAATGGAAGTTAACTGAAGTACATAAAAAATTTGTAAATTGAAGAACTTTTAGTTTCTAACTTAAAAGGGTAATGCTAGTTTCACTCGCTTTAAACTCACTTTCTTCATAAAGAATGACATGTCTTCTAACTAGTTATACAAAGATTAAGACAAGTAACTAGGGTTTCTGAAAATCAATTTGGATACATGCCGGAGAAGTCTATGATTGAGATTATCTTCTTAAACAATAGACGAAGAAGTAAGTGAAGAAGGATCTCTACATGGTATTTATTGACATAGAAAAATATTATGATGGAGTTCCTTGAGAATTAATCTGGTAGGTGTTGGAGAAGAAAGGAGTTTCAAAACAAATGTATCGATATGAATAAGGGCATGTATAAGGGAACATTTACTACTTTGAAAACAATTGATGGTGAGACAAACTAGATCCCTATGATAATAGGGTTGCATCAGGGGTCAGAAATGAGTCTGTATTTTATATTTTGATTATAAATAGATTGACTGTTCATATTCAAGAGGTCCCTTGGTGAATGTTATTTGTAGATGATATGGTATTAATAGATATAACTAAATATGAGGTAAATGCAGAACTAGAATTAGTAAAAACAAATTGTTATGAGAGATGACCAGGATCCAAGAGATACACTAAAGCAACCAATTAGGATATCTTGGCTCAATTATTCAATTTCCCATAGAATTATAAAGGATGGCTAAAGGAGAGAGGTCTTTTAAAGTGCAGGAGGTCCCTTGGTGTATGTTATTTGTAGATGACATGGTATTAATAGATAAAAATAAAGATGGGGTAAATGCAAAACTAGAATTAATCAGAACACAATTGTTTCTAATAGTCGATAAATAACCAAGAGATACCCCAAAGCAATCATTTATGATATATTGGCTCAATTATTCCTAATTATGGAGAAATTGAAGATGTTGCCCATATAATTAGATAAGATGGCTAAAGTAGAAAAATACTTTTGAAGTGCTATGTGACTGATGCATCTTGATTAAACTGAAAGAAAAATTTTGTAAGACAACAATAATGTGAAGTAAAATGTTCCGAGTTAAGAAACAACATATTAACAAAATTAGTGAAGCCGAGGTGAAGATGTTAAAATGGATGACTAGAAAAACAATGAAAGATAGATGAAAAATGACCGCATTCAAGAGAATTTGGAAGTAGCTCCAATCAGTGATAAAATAAGGGAGTCAATTAAGATGGTTTGGACATATTCATCCAACACTACTAATGGCTTCAGTATATATTGGTGCAAGTTAGGGGTGTCAACGGGCCGAGACCGAATAGGCTCAATTAATAAACGAGTCGGGCTAGACCTGCCCAGATCGCCTAAAGAAAAAAAAACTTTGTTTTGGAGTTTTTAAATGTATATGGGTGTTGTCAGACCAGGCTAAGCCCAGTTAGAGTTACACTAAAATGGATCTCGAGCCTAAGACTCCAATCCCAAGCCCACGCAACTATTTAATTTAGCCGGACAGTAGGCTAGGCCAATCCATTGACATCCCTAGTGCAAGTTGAAGGCTCTAAAAGGGGGAAGAGAAGACCAAAAAGGATGTGGATTGAGTTGTAAGAAAAGTTTTGATAACACACACTTAACTGAAGTTATGGCTTTTTAAGTTTTAATAGAATGGAATTGTGAAACAGAATTAGTGTTGAACCCCAAATTGGGATAAGGTATTGATGATGACGAGAAATTAAAAAAAGAAAGATTAAAAAGTAATATAACACACACACACACACACATATATTAAGGAATTACTAATAAATAATTTAATCATCATATAAAGAAAACTACATTAAAAAGGCAAGCAAATACTAGAATTTATATATTTTTTTGCTTAGATACATGTTGAAAGACAAATGATGTTCATTAATTAATTCATGTAGTGGGTTTTGGAATCCAATAGATAGCGGCAAAGGTGTGGCGAAAAAAGAAAATGAAAAAATGAAGAAAATAAGAGTAACTTTTAGTCCAAGTTATGTGGTTAGAAGTTAGAACCCTAATTTTGGTTATTGTATGAGGCTTGCGCCTTGCCTCATGTGAGCGCACACTTTGAGGTAAAATCCTCAAGGATTTAAGCCTCAAGGTTGAGCCTTGAAGCATTCTCCTTGAGCCTTTTCTTAAGGCGTAATCCTCACACACCTTTTAAAAAACTAGTCACAACTACCAAGTCACAACAAGACCTTAAACCTAGACAAATCCCGATATATTCCCCATCAACATCTAGTTAAATCTTCCCCATTCCAGTAGATTACCACTGCTTTAACTAGTTCATCTCTTTTGGAGAAGAAATAACAAAAAGGAACACAATAATGAGCTTCACTGAAGCTTCTGAATTACTGTTCCAGTAAAGAAGCACTTCTACTGAGACATAGTAAGAATTCAACCAACAGAGGCCTCCAATTTACCAAGTACACCTTAACTAAGGGAAAAATAACTTTAGCATGGATGATTTCAGCAGACATCAATAAAAGCTAAAACTCAGCAGGAGTAATTACTGAAAAGCTAAAAGTCAGAAGGGTAAAAAATAGTAGTACTGTTATAGCATAACATATGTTCAGGAATTTCATGATTGGGTTATGCAAACGTGACATTGTAACAATGAGCAGAATGTAAAGGAACTACCTCAGTCTTTGAAATTTCCTTCAATAGTTCTTTTCTAAGCTGCTCGGTTTCCTACAAAATTTTCAACATGCGAGTAAGTCAAGCAATTTACAGTGAACTGAACAAGGAGAAAAACAAGGGTTCAGAGGTTAGCCACAACATCTTTGAAGATAGTAACATATAAGAGAACCTAAAAACTGGGAGAGTTACTAATATGACTTTGAATTGGACCAAAGTATAATCACCTTGTCAAATGAACAGCAACATTTCATTAATGCAGACAAAGGACAAAAAACCGAGGACAAAAGTATGACCAGTAGACATTTAGAAAGGAATGAACAACACTAGCAATCTTTATAGGGATAAGAATGCGGTACCCGCGTTGCTTTTTGTATGGACCTGGCTGATGCACACACCAAATGGAAAGAAATCAAAACCTAGAAAGTATAATCTAAATTAGGAGAAGACAGTTCGAAATTAAGGTTTTCTGTTCTACCGCTTTTGTTACTTATTATTTCTACTCTATATATTTTTTCAGCAATTTTCTACTTTATAAATGTTTTGTCGTCTTAACTCTTTATTCAGATGAAATTAATTTTTTTTTAAAAAGGCTATACTTAAGTATATGCATACATACATTCACCATACTTGAATTAATAATTAGTGAATGTTATAGTTAAGTGTATCACCAGTTCATTATAAAATGCCCATACACATACTGTATTCCACAGCAACAAGTATATTTCCAAATAGTCTCTTTGTGCAGTGATATCAGAACAAAAATGTCCTCTGTACCAAACTCAAAATGGGCAATCTCGTTCCATCATCAGTAAAAAGTCAAGCTTGTCTCTTTCTGAGTCATGAGGGAGATGAGGCCCTCCTAAGCATGGTTTTAAAAAATGCCGAAACCGTTACGTAACGCCCGTTACGTAACGGTTTCGGTGAACACCATTACCCGTTACCGTTACGTTACACCTACATATTTTATTTATTTATTTTTATTTATTGTGATTTTTTTGATTTTTTAAGCCAAAAAATTACGTAACGGTTTCGGCCATGTCCGTTACGGTGTCCGAAACTGTCTTTTTGAACCTTGCTCCTAAGCTATTAGGCATCATTCTAATTTTTAACATTATACCTGTAAGGGCTGTCCACTTTAAAAGGTGTTCTAAAATATTTCACCTTCTCATTTGCAGCATCATCTCCTACCCTTTATGCTTAAGATGATTCTCCAAAGCACAGAACAAATTTAGCCAGCAAAAGACCGTCCACCATCAGCTTTCTTTTGAGTTATCAAAACATATATGTGCTATGATACCAACATCTACAAGAGGATTCCCATGCCCACTATTCATCATAACCTCCTAAGTTTTCTTTTAAAAAAAATTCCACCAAAACAAGATCTGGTTTGAAACAGTTAAAAAGGAAAGATAGTCTGTTCATATTCTCTTAATCTGATGTCAAAATTTCCAAAACTTTCTTCCCGATGAATCAACAAAGTGGTCATTGTTTATTATTTTGGAACAATCCTTAAGAGAGACTATCTCAAACCTTTTGCACAATGGGAGAATGCCTAGTAAAAAGATTGTGACAGCCAAAGGCTTGAAAACGTCTTACTGGATGAATTAGAATATATATATAAAAGGTGTGAACTTCACTCCACATCAACAGGCACGCTAAAATTGAAGTCCAAAAATAGCACTTAGAAGTTAGATCGACAGATGTCACTCAATTACTTAAAATTTTAGAATTCAACAAGAACAAAAAAAGGAAAAAAAGAAACCCAAGGAAAAAAAATGCAAACAAAGCGCTCACAGTAAATAGTAGAAGTTAGAATAACAGTAAAAAGCAGTTTTCCTAACTAAAAATAATCAATAATGAGAAAGTACCATGTCTTGATCATTTCCATAAACTAGTGTGTGTACGTATATGTGCGTGTGTGTAAGTCTACGGGTACTCCCAAATACACTCCCAAATCCTAGCCCTTTAATTCAATTGTTAAAGGGTCAAGATTAGAGCTGATGTGGCATTAGAAAAGAAAAAATAAGCCAAGCCACATCTTGATTCTAAGTTGTTAGCCATTGACGGTTCTCTCTCTCTCTCTCTATATATATATATAGATATATATATATAGCGTGATGTTCTAGTGAGAGTGGCCCAATAAAAACTCGGCACATGGTAGTTTGTTTTCAAATCCAATTGTTAGATGCCAAGGTAAGTGCCTTGGGATACACGTGGTAAAAATAGGCCGCTAAATGATTATAGACCATCCGATTAGACCCTAGTTTATCAGCATTAAGTCATTAACCCCCTAGGGTTCACTAGACCCTACATAGGCTATAGGAATCGCTGATTTTTTACCTTCAATCAATAGTCTAGACATCTCTTATCGGGATATTTTTCAACATGTGTCTCCCATGGAACCCACCTTGACATACAATTGTCAATTCCCAAAAGTCATGCCACGTGTTAGCATTAGTGTTTCAAAAGGCGAAGGCATGAGGCAAAGCGTTTGGGCCTCCAGAGGCGTGAGGCTATCCCTCATTTTGTAAATAAAAAACAATTACAAAAATTACAAAAAGTTCAAAAAACAGAATATATAGATACATATAAATAAAGAAGTACTAAATAATTCAACCATCATGTAAAAAGAAAAGTAAGTTTAAGAAAGAAAAGCAAAAGCTGCAATCTAAATTTATATTTTTGACCATATACTTAATGAAAAATGGATGATGTTTAGTCATCAATTTATGTACCGGATTTTGGATTCCAATAGACGATTGCAAAGTCTTGGAAGAGGGGAAAATGACAAAAGAAATAAATATTTTCTAAAGTCTTAAGGTATGTAGCTAGAACCCAATTTTAGGTTAATGCACGAGGCATATACCCCAGGCATAAAGCGAGCCACAAGGAGTGGGGCATTCGCCTCATGTGATTCTCACACTTTGAAACATAAGCCTCACATGCCTTTTAAAACACTGGTTGAAATTCTAGAGGGGCCGCTCACTAGAACCTCTAGTGAGCACCGCTAATGGGAACCATTTCATACATACATACATATATATACACACACACACACACATATATATGCCCTAGTCAATTTTGGGCTGAAGCTATTTGCCCCATCTCTGAAGGGGCTTATGTTTTTTTAACTGAATACCTTCACTTATTTTTGGTCTCTCGTAAGCATTTCTGGTCTCCACTTTTGAGAGAAGATTTTCTACCTTGCCCTGACTAGCCACCTCAATCAATGTATAAGAAAAGGAAGTAACATGCAAGGTAACCTTATGTTGATGGCATACAATAGATAAATGCTGAATATTTTATCTCAAGGACTGACAAAAACATTTAGGTCTCATAATCAAATGGAAAAAGAAGGAATTACCCTATACGGCCAACCATCAACAACAAAGACATCTAAGGAGTAGCCATCAACTGTGGAAAAAGCATGCGCTTCTTGGATGTTCAGCCCAATCTCACCAAGTAACAAAGACAGCTGGAAATTTATCATAAAAGAAGCTGTGACAAAGTTAACATATAGTGACAGATAGAATCTTTATTTAGAAGAAACTTCAGGAAGCTTTAGATATAACTCTGTTCATTACCTGAAAAAGTTGTAAGTTTACTGCTTCAGAGGCTACATAACTAAATTCAGTTATTCAAACTTCAAAGGAAGATAAGAAAATTAGAGACTGCATTAGAAATACCAAAAACTGTAGCTATTTGTTTCCTGCACACATTTAGAACACTGGAACTTAATTTTACACATGCAGCTCTGTAAAGTAAGATGTCATAGATAGAGATCTATGACCTATTGAACATGATGGAAAGAGATCAGTCATCATGAGCAGTGTTACAAATCTCGTTCTTGGGTTTTTATCGGCTGAAGTTTTTCTCAGGAGATTTTCAAATCTGGAGTTTTTTTCCTGGGTATTTCTCACCTAAATATCGACAATGATTGAAAATATAATAAATATTACTGAAAATAATACAACAATATTGGGTATTTCTAGCAATATTTTTAAAATGTCGGTTAAATATCGCAATATTAACGTCATAAAAAGGAAAAAAATGTATTTCTCGTGAGCTTTTAAAAACATTGCGATAAAAACGGAGATTTAAACTTCAGATGTTTTTCTTGGTATTTCTCGGGAGAAATTAGGTATTTCTCGGGAGATTGTAACAGTGATCATGAGCTCTCAGATTTTTGGTGATGTTCATAGATTAGACCCTTTTTTTTTTGATAACCAAGAATAAATTATTAGAAGGAAAGGAAATTAATAAAAAGAAAAGTATCAGTATTTTATGTCACAGCTAAAAACTAGAATATGCATTTGGTGCTTAAGGGCCATTTTGGATGCTGTTCATTGAATAACCATGGAACTTTCAACTTTATGAGAATGTAACCCTTTGAATATTTGTTTTTAAAACTTGATTATGTAAAATCATAGTTTTTATTAACTTTTTGGATATCAACACCAGAATCCTGGTATTTCAAAGTTCTGTTAATCCTGGTAACTTCAATGTGCGTGTGTGTGTGAGAGAGAGAGAGGCAGACGATTAGAAAGACATCTTGTGCTTTATGATTTGAGATTGACCATGATGTTTAAAAATAAATTTCTGTAGTCCAAACACCAGCTTGTAAAATCGCAATCTTCTGTATTTGAAAATACCCCAAATCACGATCTGATTGGAATTCTGGATCCACTCAAAAGGGCCCTTAAACTCCTAGTGTTCTAATATTTCTCATCAAAGATTGTGGGTATTCATATCTATTGTATCATAGTACATATACAATGTCAAAGAAAATGAACATCACCATCCATAACATAGTGAAGGGCCCTTAGAATGTGCTTTCCTGCCTATGAGACTATAATATTTATCCATGGCCAGGGGGGCAGCTGCCCCCTTGAACTTTTGAAAAAAAAAAATACTATGATATTTAATTTTTTAAGAGGGCAATGCATAGCCATGGGTCAAGGGGGCCACTAACCTCTTGAACTTTCGGGAAGAAAAAAAATCTTTTATACTATGTAATTTAATTATTTAATAGGACATACCCATAACGCAAGGGCTGAGCCCCCACACCCTCCTAAACCTGCAATATTTCGTACCCACCTAATCATTCTCCACAAATCCATCACCACCGAGAAGAAGATCCTGGCTCTGCCCCTATCCGTGGCCAATTTAAAAATGTGCTCAAATTGGCTTCTTTTCTTTATATATATTCCAAGAAGTAGAATTCTGTATAACAATAGCTAGACAGCTGTTCCTAAACCAAGAGCTCAGATAAATCCTGAGAGAGGTTTGGGATGCTGAATGCTGAATACCAAGACAGTGCACCATTACAACTTACAAGAAGATAACATAGAAGATGTGTCACAAATTCATCTAACTATGATTTTTGATAATACATTTCACATACTATAGTAAACAAGCCAGTCAATTACCTGATTGAGGAGTTTTGGCTTGTCATCTGTTGAAAAGGTGATTTCATGCATGGGCCTACATGATAATAGTTATACAAAGACATGAAGATCAGAAAACATGTGTGAAAGTATTGTTATATTTCTTTAAAAAGAAATAATACAAATTTCCAGCAATCGGTGATAAAAACATTTTCTTAGTACTGAATGAGTAACACTGAACAATTTAGTAACTTATTGGCCGTTCTTATCCATGGCAAAGAAAGAAACAAGAAGTCTACTAGTGAAAATAGAGATTAATTAGAATAATGTTTTTATCCAGAAACACAAAACGACAGAAACATAAAGGATATGTAAACATCTGGATGAGTAAGGTCAAGTAAATAATCATCCATCCAAAGCCATAATCATGACTAGTTTAAGAATTAACATAAGATGTAGGAGAACAAATGGAAAGGATAGTTTCAATCTTGTCTTTCAATGTCTTAAAAATTTAGTAGCATTGCTCACAATTTCCCGTTATATTAAATGCTCTTTGCATCCTTAGCATTAGAATTAGGGGTGTATTCAAGTCGAGCTGGGTCGTCGGCTCAGTTCAGCTCAGCTCCATCAAGTTGAGTCCAAGCTGAAGTTTTTGGCTCGACCGAGCCAAGCTTTTATTCAAGCTTGAAACTGTGTTCAAGCCAGACCCCGTTTGATTTGGCTTGATAAAGGCTCGGTTATGCTTGAAAATTTAATATATAATATATAATAATAATAAATATTATTCATATTATTAATACAAAAATATCTTTTTAATGAATCAAACTCGAGCCAAGTCATTCTATTCGAGCCGAGCTTCAATCCTGATTTTTGGAGTTGGAATCGAGCTCGACTTGAATACCTTAGCATCATGGCAAGAAAATGTACGCAGATAATAAAATTTTATTTTCACAAACTAAGTACCCATTACAAAGTTCAAATTTCATGAGATGCATGCACAACAAAGTAAAAAAACAACACTTAAAAACTCCTACATTACTAGCTTAGCTTTGAAGTATGAAACGATTTACAATCACAATCCTAATTACAACAACCATACTCCCGTGGTGAGAAGAAACATAGCATCATACCTAATTAACAAAATTAACAAAGACAAGTCTTAAAAGAAGGCTATATCTTATATCCATGATTCAAACCATATATAGACTTCCGAAGTCTACAAACCTTTCCAGACTCCTCCTGAAGCGGGAAACCAGGAGGGGGATCCATATACACCTCCTCGATGAGATGCCCATTAAGAAAAACATTCTTGATGTCTAACTGATAGAGAGGACAACTTTGATTTGCCGCAAGAGAGAGGAGAACACGAACAGAAGCCAGTTTGGCCACAGGAGCAAAAGTAGCATCATAGTCAAGCCCACAAGTCTATGTGTGCTAAATCAGCCCATATGCACATGTTCCCAATGTGGGGCCTTCCTAATGCTCTATGTGTGCATATGAGGTCTTCAATGCCCCAATTAATCTATCCAAAGTGACATGTGGGTCTTCTTCTTTCTCCTTTGGTAAACCTGAAATTCCTTAGACTCGTGGATGTCTGCATCAGTATTGAAAACAGAAAAGAGGAAGGTAAGAAATAAGGACTTACCTTATTGCAGGAGAAATGCTCCTCAGTCGCTCCTCAAGCACTCCTAAGTGATCGTCCAAACTTTAAGGGGTCTTCAAGGTGAGGACCCTTGGGGCTTTAAGCTTCGAGTGGTCTTGGTTTAGTGATCCCTTATATCCAAGTTCTCTCAGATGCTTAGTGGTTTCCTAAGGTGTCTTGAGTGGGTAGAGGGGTGAGGTTTATATAGGTAAACCACTAAGCATCTCTCTGCGGTTTATCTAGTGATCTCCCTCTCAGTCCTTCTCTTCAATCTCTCTCTCCCTCACTCGGTCTCTTTCACTCTCTCCATTACTTCTCTCTCTCTCTCTCTCTCTCTCTCTCTCTTCTCTGCCTCTTTCACATGGCCTAGGGGTAAAAGAGACTTTTTACACCCATTTGTCCATTCTCGAACATGCTTAGAATTAAAAATCTAAAGAATGAAAAGATATGTTCTCTTCTTATATATTGAGAAAAAAAACTCAAGGCTAATCATGATAAAAAACCAATCTCCTGACATTCTCGTAGGCAACGGCAATCCTCCTAATGTTTTTCAAAGTAAAATTGACTCAGTTAACTACATCAGTACATTGAGCATTTCTTTTGCACAGTATTTTCTAAATATTCTTGAATCCAGGAGATCATTCCTACTCTCTGTGTCCAGACATCTTGAAGATTGAAGATGTATATTTGTTAGAAACACTACAAGAACGATATTGTACATCAAGCAGATCAGAAACATTATATCAGAGATCATAAAATCGATTAAGAAGCCCAAGAAAGTAGTCTAGCATTATCCACTAACTACTCTGCATTTTATATAAAGGGTGAGGGGGAATTCCTCAATTACTCATTTTACTTTAAAATTCACGATCAAAAGCTATGTTTTCAGAAGTATTTACCGGGCATAGTGTGAAACAAAATTCTTGGTGCCATCTTCATCTTGAACATATGGTTTGTCGTCTTCTAGTGCAAGGGCATCAAGATTAGGCGATGAACCACAGGCAAGCTGTGGATGAATGCTGAAAAATTGAAAAAATAATATGGGTTAGAGATGGCAAAATGATCAATCAAAATTAAAGCATATGTTACAGGGAAAATAACAAGAAACAGAAATCATTCATATGCAAATAAATTAAAGTCACAGACAAGGCATGTGAGACAAAAGTTGCATTAGACCAAAAATAGAGTGATCCCATGAATATGAATACAAGTTTGAAGAACCATACCTCTGTCTACTAGGATAATTAGAACTTTGAGCACATTCTTTCTTAGGAGAGTTTGAATGAACAGAATCAACTAAAATTTCATCAGAGAAAGGATGAACCTGCATAAGAAATAAATTGCCAAAATGCATTTGGCTATGCTTCTAAGTTTCAAACCTACAATCCTAAGAATGTGATCAAATAAGCAATGAAAGAGGGGAGGGGGGAGGAGAGAGAAGAAGAAGAAGCTCCATTCTAAAGAAACAAATTTTAATGAAAGTGAGAAAGTGACGTATAAGTAACACCAAAGTTGATTGCGGCGACCATATCATCCACAACCAGACACGGGGAAACATCAACATGAAACAAATGATCAAAAATATTTCAGATAGTTTCCCGAGCAGTTTCTAGTGATACCTCAGCACTCGAGTCAAACCCAGTGTGGTTGATAGCAATGCTAAGTAAATCTTCCCCCACTTTAATTTTATATATGATGGAAAAGCATAAATAGAAAAGAATTATTAGAACAATCCATAGAGGTCACTATAGTCAAAAAGGCTGTGAACTTTAGTGTTTGAAAATAAAACTGAAAATAACTTGGACCATGCATTGCCTAGTGAATCATTACTGCCATATCTTAGTAACAGTAGTAATTACAGCCAGTGTTCTTATAACCGGACCGGGGTTCGAACTGGCTAGCTGGCTGATTCCCCGTTCAACTGGGTGGTCTGGTCTGGTTCAACTGTGGCCTGGATTGACCTACAGAAACTGTTTGGTCACCTTTGTAAAGTTTTTACGGCCAGTTAGTTGGACCAGGCTCTGGTTATTACGGTTCACAGTTCAACTGGCCAGTTCCTACGGTTATTTGATTTAGGAATGATTTATAAAATATCCTGGTTTTAGAGGTTTTAAAACCAGTTGACTTACCGGTTTTATTGGTTCCGTCCGTTTTTAAAAACACTGACTACAGCAGTAAAATAATTTGCATTATGATATGTGTGCATATGAGATGTATACAAACATTTCATCAAGTGAAAACATTGCTCGAAGTCCTTCCACGTAAAAAAACTTTAAAAAGTTGCAAAAAAAATAGGTCTGCAGAAATTCTTAACACTCTTTTATTTTACTATTGCAAACTCTATCTTAGCATTAAAAAGACAGGAAGTTAGCAGCCTTTTTGGACTCCACTTGTTTGTTTTCTGATACTTTCATCTGTGCATAGCATTGGGGTATAAAAAGAGGATCATTAAGTTATATGTTTTTTTTAAAATGTAAATGCCTCTCTAACCGATGACAGCTTTTTTAAAAGACATTTGGAAAAACAAGGTTTTTTAACTTTACAATAATAAATCATTGCTTTAGTAATCATGATGGTAAAATGCATGTGTCATGCTTGCGTTGGGATTTATATATGTTGGTTGGCCGGCCCCCTCTAATCCTCAATTAATAAAACTCATCATGGGATTGGCAGTTTTAGGGCCTCAATTAATATTGTCAATCTGGAAACACAACACATGTTGACAACACCCCTAAATAGCATTCCTTGCACATTAATTTTCCAAAGTCTTGAGTATTGACTTTTAATAGTAATTGTAAAGTTCTTTAAGTGTCTTAAATTTTCTAGGAAAGGTTATTAGTTCAAGAAGTCTTTTGAGTTTTTAAAGCTTGGGAATTCTAGAAAACCATGGAAAAGGGTTGGTCATTTTTTCAAAGTGTCTAGAATAGTCCAAAGGTAGTTGGACTCATAATTGTCTAGATAAAAAGTATGTAATCTCTATATATGGTCAAGTGGTAAAGATTGTAAGAACAACTTTTTGGGACCGATCTTAGTGAAATTGTATAAGTATACTAAAAGCTTAGCTCCTTTAGTTCCAGCATAGATTATCGTCGCCAAAGGATTTGAACGGTCCTTCACTACATTACTTTTAGTGATTGATCCCCATGCATATGGGAGAACATTAGAGTCCATCCCCGGTTATCGTCCAAAACCTGATTAGATACGTGAAAATTTGGCCCCATAGTGTTGGTTCATGGGTCCATTTTTTAACCTAGATTAGTAGTCTGTTCTAAACATACTGGCACCTAACCCCTATACACCCTAATTATAAGCAATAGCTAGAGCTTCTTGTACATTAGGAGCTGAAGACACTTATTCCATGATAATAGACCTTATAGCATATTGCAAGAAGGAAGAGTTCATTAACGGGGATACCACAATGAAAAAGACATAAGACATTCCACCAAGTTCCTAATGATAACAAAGGAAGAATAAATCTATAATTTTCCAGTTCCAATTCAAAGAAATTGTTAAACATGAAAAGATATGAATCTTTAATCATCAAAAAACACATGCTCCATGAGGTCATCAGATCATACGACTCTTTGAAGCTAAGTATAGTATGTGTTGAGAATAAAATCATATGATCTAATTCAATAATCACACGCAATGACCATAATCCAAACTCAACCCTATTTTATGTTGTTGCGAATAAAATCATATGACCTAATTCAACAATCACACACAATGACCACAATCCAAACTCAACCCCATTTTCAATTTTCAGAAAATAGTGAAGTGTACAATTTAGTAAAAATTAAAACAGTATACTGAAAAAATGGCTAAAGTTCTATAAGATATGTAGAGGATCTAAACTTAAAAGAGGGAGAGAAGGAAGGAAAAGGAGGGGGAGGGGGGAATCCACAAGAGGTCATCGATATCTTATCCCAAATATTTGAGTCAGCAACACAAATCATGTTTCGCCATTCCCCCTTCTATTCTCAAAGGACTGAGAGTCAAATAAAATTGTTTGATGCAAACTCATAAATAATCCACAACTTGGATTTCTTGCATGCCCCATTTACAAATTCAAGTAATGGATGGTTGGTGGCTCATGCCACAACAGACAGGTTACTCAGTTTCTAAATAAGATATTGCTTGTTTCATTTATGTGCATATACCACAATTACGTCCATGGCATGGACTCCATGCTAATGCCATTCCTCGTTTATCACTCAAAGAAGCTCCCTTTTGTAGAACTACCAACAAATGGTGTAGGAAACCACACCATGATAAGAGGGGAAAAAATCCATTGAATATCTTGTCTTAATCTCCTCAGAACATTAGACATCAAATGTAGATAAATACAATCTCCTCAGAACATTCGACATCAAATGTAGATAAATACAATGGATAGAACTACAATGATATTGAAAACGAAGCAACTAGAATAACAAGAGTGAAAGCCTGATCTTAACTGAGTTGATAGAAGAGTTGTGCATATCACGCGATTAATGGCAACTAAAACACCGTCTGCTGCTAATTGATAATCCAAGCTTTCATGCTAAATAGACTTTATTAAAACTGGTTCTGAAATTACAGATTAAGTTGCAAACATGCAAGGGTATAAATGTAGAACAGGGTTCCAAGTTACGAATTCTCCATAGAGAGCTATATAAATTGTAGACCATATATAGGATGGAGGCTAGTTGTTGAGATATAAGTACAAGGTCAATGGTCCATGCATGATTAGTTGATTTGTAGATTTGATAGTTATGGTATGAGAGAAGGAGAGAAAGAGAAGAGGAAAGGAGAAGAGAAGATAATGAGTTATCTAGGGATTACTCATCTCGATGATATTTATATCACTTAGGGAATACAAAGGGTAGGCCCAAGGCCCACATACAAGAGAAGACATAAAAAGAGAGCTAACAAGAGAGCTATAGGGCCATGGGCACATTACATTATACAACACTCCCCCTCAAGCTGAGGTGTATATGTCACACATGCCCAGCTTGCTAAGAATATCAAGTAAGCGATAACTCGGAATCCCCTTGGTGAGAATAGTTGCAAGTTGGTCACCGATCTTCACATAGGGAATGCAAATTTCTCCTCAGCTGAGTTTTTCTTTGATGAAGTGTCGATCAACCTCAATATGTTTGGTCCTATCATGTTGGACAGGGTATGAGCAATGTTAATTGCAGCCCTGTTATCACAATAGAGACCCATAGGCTTTTTCACTGGAAACCCAAGTTCTCTCAAGAGAATTCTCACCAAAACAATTCACATATTTCATGAGCCATGGCTCTGAACTCAGCCTCTGCACTAAACCTCGCCACAACTACCTGCTTCTTGCTTCTCCAAGTGACAAGGTTTCCCCCAACAATCATGCAGTAACCAGATGTCGATTGGCTGTCGGAAATAGATCCTGCCCAATCAACATCTATGTAGGATTCTACTCATAAGTGCCCATGACAACCAAAGAGAATCATTTTTCCACAAGAGATTTTTGGAGCATGCATAAACGGGTCACAACGCTCACTGCATAAGCTACATCAGGACGAGTGAGGGAGAGGTAAATTAGACGACTGACCAACCTCTGATATCATCTTCATTACCGAGAGGTTCCATCCCAATAACCTTGTTACCCTGAGTATGTCTAGGATGTACTTCCTTTGAGAGATGAAAATTCCTCCTCTCCTTGATCAGGCAACTTCTATGCCAAGGAAGCACCTTAACTGTCCTAAGTCCTTTATCTCAAATTTTGTAGCAAATTGAGATTTTAACCTCTTTATTTCTTTTTCATCAGATCTTGTCAATACTATGTCATCCACATAGATTAAACGGGCATTGGTTTTTCCTTGACAATTTTTGATAAACAGAGTATGAGTAGCTCAACTTTGAGTGTATCCTTGTTTCTTTATAGCTCCATTGCACCTCTCAAACTAGACATGAGGAGATTGCTTTAACCCATATAGAACCTTCTTTAGTTTACAAACTTTCCCTTATACTGTGGGAAGGCTAAAACCAAGAGGGACAATTATGTAGACTTCTTCTGCCAAGTCTCCATGAAGGAAGACATTCTTCACATCCAACTGATGAAGGGGCCAATCTTGATTAGCAACAAGCAAGAGAATTACACGGATGAAGTTCATTTTTACCACAGGAGCAAAGGTCTCATGATCATCAATTTTATGGGTTTGGGTGAAACCCTTTGCTACTAGTCTTGCCTTGTATCTTTCTAGAGATCCATCAGACTTGTGTTTCACTGTAAAAACCTACTTGCATCCAACTAGCTTCTTACCCCTTGGTAGATCAACAAGCTCCCATGTGTCATTTTTCTTAAGGGCCCCCATTTCTTCACACATTGCATTCTTCCACTTAGGATTATCAAAAGCTTCAGATACACTACAAGGCAAAGGAATCGACGACAAGGAAGAGGCAAAGATACGATATGAAGCAGATAAGGAGTTATAGGAGACAAAGTTAGAGATAGGATGTTGAGTGCAAGATCTAACACCCTTTCTAATTGCAATAGGGAGTTCAAAATCATTAACATGTGAGGGGTCAGAGACATTACCTGAGTTGGAGGGATCCGGATGTAAGGAAGAATACTAAAAGGGACATGAGACATAGGTCTTGGGCGCCTAGAGTAAACCTACTAATCTTTCCATTTCCCATTCCCATTCCCAATGTCAACCATAGGAGAATCACAGATATCATAAAAAACAAGAAGGGACAGAGGAAATGGAGGAGATAAAGACAACTCTTCAACATCAACATTCTCCCCCTAAAGAGGAGTCTTCGGAGGAGGGAAGTAAGGGACAACCTCGAAGAAAGAAACATCCATAGACATAAATTTCCTCGTAGAAGGAGGATGGTAGCACTTATAACCCTTCTGAGTGGGGGAATACCCAAGGAAAATACACTTGACTGCACGAGGGTCAAGTTTAGTGCGGTCAGGTTTTGGGCACGGGCACGGGCACAAAGCAGACAGACCCAAACACTTTGGGTGAGAGAGGAAAATGGGGAGATGTTGGTGAAAGGATGTCTAGGGGGCTTTGAAGTCCAATATCTGTGAGAGTGTGATTCATAAGAAAGGCAGTGGAAAGTAGGGCTTTTGACCAAAGATAGGTGGGAACATGCATGACAAGGAGAAGAGATCTGGTGATGTCAAGGAGATGTCGATTCTTGCATTTGGCCACGCCATTTTGCTGAGGGGTGTGAACACAAGTGGTTTGGTGAACAATGTCATGGTCTATAAAGTAGGTGCACAAATGCAACTCAGGTATTCTCCACCATTGTCAGAGCAAAGGATCTTAAGTTTAGCATCAAATTAAGTGCATACCATCTTGTGAAAGGCCTTAAAAGAAGCATAAACATTAGATTTGGACTTGAGCAAATATACCCAAGTTGCACGTGAAAAATCATCATCAAAAGTCACAAAATATTTATAATCAAATACAGAAGTAGTGGGGTGCAGGACCCCAAACATCTAAATGAACCAGTTCAAAAGGTGAATTGCATTTAGAAGTGCTAGGAGGGTATGAGACCCTACATTACAATGTTTAGACAAATCACAAGTTTCACATGTAAAAGAAACATCAAATAAAGAGACAAACAGATGAGGAAACATCCATTTAAGAAGAAAAAATGATGGATGGCCTAAACGAAAGTGTCATTGCATCAACTGATTAAAATCACTCGTGTCCTAAAGAGGACTGATAAACACGCATCACATGAGAGGAATCTAGGTGATATAGACCATCATTCTCACGACCACTGCCAATCATCTGCCTCGTCCCCAGGTCCTGAAAAACACAATGGGTAGGAAAGAACGTGACACTACAATTTAGGGACTTGGTATTACTACTAATAGACAAGAGATTAGTCTTAATATTAGGTACATGAAGAACAGTAAACAAGTACAAAGATGGAGAGACATGGATAGTACCCTTACCTGTAACTTGGAACATAGTACGATCGGTAATACATACTTTGTCTCTCCTAGAATAAAGATGATATGAGGAAAATATGCGGGACATACTAGTCATATGCTCAGAGGCTCTAGAATCAATGATCCAAGAGGGAGGAGTGGATGGGAAAGAGACATGTAAGGCGGTGGTAAAGGTACCTGACTGAGCAAAGGAGGAAGTAGATGAAATGGAACGAGTCACCAACTGGGACATGACTCTACGTAGGGCTTCAACTTCACGGAGGAGGGACTCCACATCATCCCTTAGAGCAGCAGTAGCCGAGGAAGGTGCAGTAGTTGTGGAAACATGTGTTGAGGAGTCGCTAACTGCTCCTGGGTGACGAGAATCACCCCCCAAATCCTCCTGTGCGACCCCCTCTCTGGGGAGACTGTCCATGCAATTGCCAACACTGATCATGGGTATCACGAGTTCACCCACAATAATCACACTTCAACTTTTTCTTGTCATTAGGATAAATGCCATCAAATCAATTCCCTCGACCCCGAGGATTTCCTCTCGTGCCTCCTCTGCCCCCACATTGAAAGGTGGAGGAAAGAGCAGACCTCTCAGGAGGTGCGGTGACCATGCTAGGCATCATCACATCTCGCCTACTTGCTTCACTCTATCAGGAGGAGGATCCCGACCAAGGATCTGTGATCTAGCATTCTCATACTCCTTGTTCAATCCAGTGAGGAACTCAAAGATCTGCATCTGTTCAACCCATTTCTTGAAAGCAACAGCATCAGCAATACAACTAGGTTTGAAGTCAGAGTAGTGATCAAATTCTTCCCATTTCTCCTTAAATTGTCATAGTACATGGTCAATGACATCTCCCCTTGACGAATTTGGAAGATATCCTGTTAGAGTTTGTAAAGCTTGGCAAAGTTGCCTACTTTAGAGTAGGTTTGAGATAGAGTGTCCCATACATCCTTCATGGTCTTCAAGAACACTAAGCCTCGGTTGATATGAGGTAATACAGAGTTAGTTAGCCAAGACATCACAATCAAGTTCTCTTGAGTTCATTTGGCATGTTTAGGATCCAACTTGGCGGGCTATTTTATCTCTCTAAGGAGGTAATCCAACTTCCCATAGCACCAACATACATTTCCACATATCTTACCCAATATACATAGTTCTCACCATCAAATTTCTCCGAGGTGATTTGTAAATGAGGGTTGTCATGACTTGACCCCTCATGATCCACTACAACTGGAGGAGGTACCACATCTGAGGATTGGGATTTGTCCGACATAGCCCTTTAGTCAAACACCCACAGTGCAAACACACAACAAGGTAGCCCAAAGAAATGGAGTCACACCTCCAACTTCAATCCTTCACACCCATGATATCATCCAACAAGATCCGTAAACATTAACCAACACCAAATAGAATCATCTAAGTTAATGCCCTATGCAACAGTGGACAAAAAAAACACCAAGACCAGAAAAAAGGGTACCTAAAGAGCTTGGAGAAAGCTCACAACTCCTCCAAATCTTCACGAAACACACCACAACTTGTTTGAGAACATTACTTGCAAAAAAAGGTCTAGCCTTGACCAATGAACACCACTAACAATAACCCATTTGACAGTATTTAGATCTGAACCAAACCATGTATTTTTACTGAATTTTTCTTGTATCTTCCTTTGAATTCATGTAACTTCACCAATATTGAGCCAAATCACATGATTCAAAAAATTCCTAAATTCAAGATTTCTAAGAACATACCTTCAAATAGCCCAAAAAAAATATACCCTAAGCCATATGGTTGACTTCAGCCGTAGTGCTGGTGTGTCACAGTGGCCACTCTCCTACGGCTGTCATGGTTTGTTTTATCAAGGTGTTACTTCCCTTTTGTAGCTTTGATACCAAGTTGATTTGTAGATTCGATAGTTAGGGTTTGAGAGAAGGAGAGAAAGAGAAGAGAAAAGGAGAAGAGAAGAGAATGACTTATTGAAGGATTACTCATCTCAATGATATTTATATCACTTAGGGAATACAAATGGTGGGCCCAAGGCCCACATACAAGACAAAAGATAAAAAGAGAGCTATAGGGCCATGGGCCAATTACATTATACAACATGATTAAGGGTATTGGACAGTAACAAAAAGGAATCATCAGTTCTTATATCTATCTTGGAAAAAAGAAAAAAAAGACTGAGAATACAATTTCTGTGGCAAGAAGAATGCGGAAGTACATGAGGTGTTGGTAGAATCGAGATACATGAGTGTATCAATCCAGCCAACATCTGCCAAATTAGTCTGAGTCAACACAAGTCAACCCAAGTCGATGGTTTTCATTTCATTATAATAAAATCAAGTTGAAGTAGTCATTTATAGAATTCTGGGCCTATCAAGACACCATCCTCCATTAAGATTTCAGAAAACCATGAAGATAAACCAGGAGATTTGACACTCACATACAGAACTTATAGGACAATTGGTAGTTATTGTTGGATATAAGCTAGAAATACAGTCAAATAATATTTAGAAGAATCAATGTAAGCATAGTAACAAAAAACTACGACCCTTTAAAAGGCGCATTAATACCCTGTCGTAAAAAACGGCATTTAAAACCTGTTTTTTGATGAAAAAAAACGTATCATAGTTTAAAACAAAAAAGAATGCATTTAAAACAAATAATACGAAAAAAAAAACCAATCATCTTGAGAAAATTTCGACATTCCTAGATGTACTTGAAGTTGAAGGGAATCATGACCTTGAAGATGGAGCACTCTCTTCTAGTGAATCTTTAGGGAATGGAGATGATGCAGATTTTGATGACATTGATGATGATGCCTCTTTTGAGCGATTGATGAATAAGAATGAGTGATTTTATTATTTAGTTTGTATTTTGTAATACTTTTTGTTGATGAAACTATGAGAATGCAAACAATCAATCATGTTTTCAATCTTGATAGTTGATGTCTTAATGAATTTTGATACCTTGATGGAATGGAATTTGATGTTAAAATGATGTTATAAACTTATTATTGTTGATTATAGGTACTTTTTATCTATATTAATTCACCAAATTGTTAGATATATTAATAAGTACCAAGTTTCTAACTTTTATAATTATTAAAAAAAATTCTCAGTTTTTTTCCTGAGGTTTTCCCGTATTTTCCTGGATTTGTTTTAAATTTTTCCAAACTTGACCCTTGCCAAATTATTCCCGACCCCACTTTGTTACTGTGATCAATGTGGATCCAAATTCCACGGAATACGGACCCAAATCTGTCTAATTTTAAGCACGTGCAAATTGCAAAGAAATTGGACTGAAATCCAAAACGGAACTCCTTTCTGCAGAAACACGCTTGTTGAAAAGTAATACGAAATCAACATTAATTAATGAGCTTCACGTAGGACCTGTTTGTATGTCCAGCTAGGATTGATGCAAACTGGTTAAGACCAATCAACCATCGTGCTTTTCAAGAGAGGACGTGTGCCAAGTAGGGGTGTCAATGAGCCGAGCCATATCGTGAGCGGGCTCGGCTCGACTCTAAATGAATCAAGCTTGAGCTTATATTTTGGGCTCGTTGAGCCAAGTCGAGCCTCAAAAGTAAGCTCGAAAAATGAAAGAGCCGAACATGAGCGATAGGGATTAATTTTCTTATAATGCCTTTTAAAATAGTTAAAATTACATTATATTTAACAATTTAAGTATAATAAATATCTTTAATTTTAGGAAAATAGTAAACATACCTTGGGTTTCCATTATGTAACATAATGGCCGGTCTCCATTGGTCCACACCCCACTTTTTTAATATTAATCAATTCACCCACCCCTAGGTTAAGCAATCCAACCTTGTTTTTTCAAAAAAAAAACCAAAATCTTAACTTTAACTTAGTTAAGCTTAATCAGGGTTAAAGCGCTGTTAAAAGGGACACGGGGGTAAGATAGGTAGTGGACCCATGGGTCCACTAATTACTGCTCTTAATTTTAATAATAGTAATTTTCTTAACATTTGAGAAGATTGCTTTTTTTTTTGTTATTTCCTTTTATGTGTGACGTCCCATCTAATTTACAAAAGTGAAAATTTTTAAAAGAGGGAAAACAAAAACCCTATAGACTTTTTCTTTCAAGTTTCTCAGCTCTTCCATCCTTCTTCGTTTCCTGTTTCGTCTCTCTCCCATTTCCATTCCCGTTCAAGCTTCAAGGAATTTATAGTCACGACACTTAACTTTTCAACTGTCTCACTCCCTCACAACATTGCCGCAGCACCGTCCTTGTTGCTTACCTGCTTCTCACTGCAATCCACGCACACTGCAGTTCATTGCGGTCCTCACCTGGGCAACCACTCTTCCAAGGTTCAAGTTACTCTATTGTACATTTAGATTGCTAAAATTCTACCAAATTTTTTTTACAACTGAAATTAGTTTAAAGAGCCGAGCCGAGCCCGAGCTCAATGGAGAGCGAGCTCGAGCTGTCCTTTATGAGCTCAAGCTGAGCCCAAGAAAAATGAAAATTCCAACGAGCTGAGCTCGAGCAGTGCCCAACTCAGCTCGTTGACACTCCTAGTGCCAAGTAACACTTTTCAACCAACACATCATATTTTCAGGAAGATTAAGTTTTACAGTCACCTAGTTTTGGTTTTTAGTTTTCTTAACACTGCTTGCTGAAATAATGATTACACAGGTGCAGTCCAGACGCACCAATAGGCAGTTTAACTTGCAAAACTGGAATTCTAGCCTACTTTTGGATAGGTCCAAGCAGCCCCAATTCTAATTCTAATCAAGCAATTGGTCTTTTGAACTGTGTGGGGGGTAGTACAAGTGCCAAATAAATGTATAGAGTAAGAACAAGAAAACTTTGCATCATTCATGACAAGAAATGACCAAAGAAAAAAAGGAGAGGGGGGGGGGGGGGGGGGGGGGGGGTGGAAGAGGTCAGAGATTTATCTTCCAAATTGAAGAAGAACAATCTTTTCTTCGGATAGGAAAGCCTGATCATAACTGAGTTGATGGAAGAGTTGTGCATATCACAAGACTAATGACAACTAAAATACCGTATGCTGGTAATTGATAATCCAAACTTTCATACTAAATAGAATTTGTTAAAACTGGTTCTGAAATAACAGATTAAGTTGCAAACATGCAAGGGTATAAATGTAAAAAAGGGTTCCAAGTTACGAATTCTCCATAGAGAGCTATAAAAATTGTAGACCATATATAGGATGGAGGCTAGTTGCTGAGACATAAGTACAAGGGCAATGGTCCATGCATGATTAAGGGTGTTGGACAGTAACGAAAGGAACCATTGGTTCTTATATCTATCTTGGAAAAAAGAAAAAAACACTGATAATACAATTTTTGTGGCAAGAAGAATGCGGAAATACATGAGGTGTTGGTAGAATTGAGATACATGAGTGTATCAATCCAGCCAACATCTGCCAAAGTAGTCTGAGTGAGCACAAATCAACCCAAGTCGGCACAAATCAACCCAAGTCGATGGTTTTCATTTCATTATAATAAAATCAAGTTGAAGCAGTCATTTACAGAATTCTGGGCCTATCAAGACACCCTCCTCTATTAAGATTTCATAACACAATTAAGATAAGACAGGAGACTTGACACTTACATTCAGAACTTATAAGACAATTGGTAATTATTGTTGGTTACATAAGCTAGAAATGCAGTCAAATAATATTCAGAAGAATCATTGCAAGCATAGTAACAAAAAACTACGACCGTTTAAAACGTGCATTAATACCCTGCTGTAGAAAACGGCGTTTAAAACTTGTTTTTTTTTTTAATTAAAAAAAAAATGTATTCTAGTTTAAAACGGAAAAAAACACGTTTAAAACAAATAATACGAAGAAAAAAAACGAATAATCTTGAGAAAATTTTGGCATTCCCAGATGTACTTGAAGCTGAAGGGAATCATGACCTTGAACATGGAGCACCCTCTTCCAGTGAATCTTTAGGGAATGAAGATGATGTAGATATTGATGAGTGATGAGCTTGATGATGATGCCACTTTTGACCGATTGATGAATAGAAATGAGTTATTTTATTATTTAGTTTGTATTTTATAGTACATTTTGTTGAGGAAACTGTGAGAATGCAAACAATCAGTCTTGTTTTTAATCTTGATAGTTGATGTCTTAATGAATTTTGATAACTTGATGGAGTGGAATTTGATGTTAAAATGATGTTATGAACTTATTATTGTTGATTATAATTAATTTTTATCTATATTATTTCACCAAATTGTTAGATATATTAATTAGTACCATGTTTCTAATTTTATAATTATTAAAAAATATTTTATCCATTTTTTTCTTGAGGTTTTCTGGTATTTTTCCAATTTTTTTCGTACTTGACTCTTGCCGAATTATTCCCGAACCTTGACTTTGTTACTATGATCAATGTGGATCCAAATTTCACGAAATACGGACCCAAATATGTCTAATTTTAAGCACGTGCAAATTGCAAAGAAACTAGACTGAAATCCAAAACGGAACTCCTTCCTGCAAAAACACGATTGTTGGAAAGTAATACGAAATCGACATTACACAGGTGCAGTCCAGACGCACCAAATTGGAATTCTAGCCTACTTTGGATAGGTCCAAACAGCCCCGATTCTAATTCTAATCAAGCAGTTGGTCCCTGAACTGCATGGGAGTAGTACAAGTGCCAAATAAATGTATAGAGTACGATCAAGAAATGACCAAAGAAAAAAATTGGGGGGGAATTCCAAATTGAAGAATAACAATCTTTTCTTTGGATCGGAAAGCTGGTCATAACAACATTGCATTACGGGCAGATATATGTGATAAATTTCAACAATATCAAGCCTGCATAAGCAACAATCAATACAAAATCACATTGCATTTAATTATTGTTATTGAGTGATCTAATTACATACTAAATGGGAAAAAAAAAAGCACCACCCAATAAGGAAAGCATTGAGATTACGTAATGGCTAATGAGTCAATGAATGGAATGATGCTTGATTAAGAATCTAATAAATCAAAAATTGATCACCTGCAGAAGGCAGATTTCAAATGCAGGTCTATTAGCAGGGTCCTCTGCCAGATGCAATAATCTCTTGTGTGTGAGAACATCTTCCGCTTTCTCCACATCCACATCCGTTACATACCTATAATGTAGCAAATCAGATCCCTGGACGCCAGCAATAATGGAGCAGAAATATAAACAAACCCACAACATAATACAAAGCAATTATCAGAATTCATGACAATGACAATTCAATAAAAGAAACAAAATTTTAAAAAAATAAATTTGAAGTCAAAAGAAAACAAGCAAGAAAACAAAGTAAATCCGCTCTGTTCTATTCTTCTGTTTCTAAGTCTATACAAAGCAAAGGTCAGAATTCACGACAATGACAATTGGAAGAAAAAAAAAAAGAAATCAAAAGAAAACAGGAAAGAAAAAGAAGTAAATCCGCTCTGTTCTATTCCTCTATTTCTAAGTCTATACAAAGCAACGATCAGAATTTCCGACAGTGACAATTCAATAAAAAATAAAATCAAAATCAAAAGTAAATTTGAAATCAAAAGAAAGAAAAAGAAGTAATCCGCTCTGTTCTATTCCTGTTTCTAAGTCTAAAATTAACTTCAATTGACATTAATCAACTAAACAGCAATAAAAGAAGAACAATAAATACTTTCGAACATCTTGGAAAAAAACAAATTCAGAAACTAGTCCATAAAAAACCGGATTCAAAAATTTTAATCAAGCAAAATCACAACTACTACAGCTGACAAGATACTTAAGAATAAACGAAAGAAAAGCTAGGGTTGTAGTACCCATCCGGGAGTCGATTGAAATGAGCCCAGAGCTCTTCGTCAAAACGATCAAGATTCGCATCTTCGTGATTCGACTCCTTGAGCCGACGAAGCACCTCATAGTAAACATCAACCTTCCGTCTCTGCAGCCAAGGACGCATCGGCGAAGAATCCACGGGTCTACTACTGCAACTCTCAGTATCATCCATTTCCATTGAAGAACACGAAATAATTCAGATAACACAAAAACAAGACAGAGAGAGAAATTCACGAAGATACTCTCGCTTCAAGAACGAAACAGAAAAACTAAACGACGATCTCTCATGGTTCACGTGAAAAAACGATTATTTCAAAGAACAATGGAGATAACGACGACAGAGATGAATAACAGGTGAAAAACGCAAAGAAGAGAATAGAGAACGAGATAAGCATTGAAGAAAATAAAGTGGTTTTAATCGAGCTCTCTCTCTCTCTCTCTCTCTCTCTATTTATAGTATTTCGTTTCGTCCTTTGCACTAATGAGAAAGAATCCAGCGGTTTATGCGCACTGCGCACCTGTCCGCTTATGCTGACGTGGATTCTTTTATAGGAGATTCTTTCGGCCCTGGCTTGTCTCTGGCGAAGCCAGAAAGGCTTATCTCGGGGTTCCATAGAATAGGTGACAAGTGGTGTGGAAGTCAAAATGGTGGGCCCATGATTTTGACTTCTCCACCCATAAGAAGACATGTGGCGATAAGTGAGTGAGAATAAGGGGGAGAGATATCAAATGGGGAGAAGTCAAAAAAATGGGGACAAGATGAAATGACTTCTCCCCACTTGTCACCTATTCTATGGAACCCCGAGATAAGCCTTTCTGGCTTCGCCAGAGACAAGCCAGGGCCGATTCTAAAAGGCTGTGTAGCTTTGCTTGTTCCGTTGTTTAATACTAATTTAAAAAGTTTAATTAATTCCATAAATTAATAGCCATCTCCCACCTCCATCTCTATCCAATCACCATTCTCCATTCCCTCACCCCCCACTCAATCGTACGTATACGTGTAGCCATTCAAATATACGTATATGTGTAGTATACTGTATGATGTATCGTATCTAGCTATTTTACATTGGTACTATGTACGTTAGTACGTAGTGAACAGGAGTTGGTGCTCAACCCAACAAACCAGGAGTTAGTTCATGAGAAAAGCCCGTGACAGAGAGTTCTAAAGGTGGAAAATTAATAGTAGCCTGTGGGGGAACATTGTAGAGTTCAAATCAGCTGCAAGAAATTGCATTTTTTCATTGCAGTGCAAATTGGCTTCCTTCACATCAGCATGCTATAAAATCATGGGGCATGTGGGGGAGTGGGGACCCATACTGTCAATGGATCGGATCTTGAACCGGATCCAATCCAATTAGACGGGATTCCTAATCCTATTATAAATCCGTCGGATCGGATACAGATCAAAGATCTTGGATTGGATTTGGATCTATAGTGATATGATCCCATTAAATATAAAAATAATAATATTTATATAATTTTACCAATATATTATAGTACTAGTCATAATTTTTTAATTAAAATATTAATTTTTAGATATATTAAAGTTAATTAATTGGATTCAGATCTTAAATAAGTAATCGGATCTGGATTCAGATTTTGTAATTCATAATCAGACGGATCTTGGATCGGATTCGGATCTAGGCAAATCCGATCCAAATCCGATCTGTTTATAGCCCTGCGTCCAAGCATGGCCCCATACTTGGACCCGTCATTGGCAAACACCATAGTTACCTTAAAAAATTATTCATTTTAATTTTTTTTTTAATGTACGATTTAACACACACACACACACACACACGAGAGAGAGAGAGAGAGAGAGACAGAGAGTAGACTCTCTTGTAATTAATAACCTTGGTGGAAAGAAGCTATATTAATTATAAGAGAATATTATATATAAGAATCACTATATTGGTCCATCAAATTTTTTCTTCTTCATAATTTCATTTGAATGTATTGCATTTTTCATATATACAAATGTTTAAGACTAGTATATGGTAATTTCAGTTTGGTAAAGGTAACCCATTTTTCAAAAAGAATGAAAAACTATACTTTATTTTGGGAAGAGACAAAATTATTTTTGAACTCTGGTTTTTATGGGATTCTCCCCTTAACTTTTATTAATTATTTTAAAATCTTCATATAATGGTTTTTTTAATTGTTTCTTTCTAAAATATCTAAGACTTTATCGTATATGATAATTTATTATACATAGTCAAAATATGTAAAATAATTGTATCTCTTTCTCTTCCTAAAATGTTTATAAGATCCATATAACTATGTATTAATATAGTATAAAAACCTTTCTTATAATTAATAATATACTACAATTTTCTTTAAAAATTATTAAATAACAATTATAAGAGATTATTAATTATACACTATAGAACCAAGTTCGTTCCTTACAAATTTATTAATTATTAGAGATTATTAAGTTATAAAATATTAGTTATAAGAGGGCATATATATATATATATATATATATGTGTGTGTGTGTGTGTGTGTTAGATAAAATATTAAAAAATATAAAATAAGATTACTAAGTATAAATAAGCATATTTGATAATTAAATATAAATTGAAAACATATGAGACAAAATTTGAAAAATATAAAATACTGTTACCAATTATAAACAAATATATTTTATATATTAAAACATTGGAATCTATATTTTTTTTTCTCTAGTAATTAATTAAGTTATAATGTTAGTAGAAAATACTACATTATGGATACTCCTGATTGACTAAGAGCAATGTAGGAAAGGGGCCTATGCTTGGATAAAGGAGGGTTGCATGAGATGATCAGTGTTTCAAAAAAAAAACCTTGCAAAACCAGTGTTGTCAGAACCGACCGGACCGACCGATCGAACCGGTCCCCTAACCGGTTCCCAAAACCCTCAGAACCAGGCATCATTCAGAACTGGACTATTTAATGAGAACCGTGGGAACCGGCCGATTGAACCGGTGGTCAGAACCGGTTAGATATGGATAAAAATCGATTTTAAAAAATCGATTTAAAAAAATAAATAAATAAATAAAAAGGACACGGTTGAACCGGACCGGTCGAACCAGGATCCTACCACTCAGCCGGTTTGATGACCGGTCCGGTTCTGATAACATTGGGCAAAACTATATGACATGAATCATGAATTGTTTTTGCCTATCCCAAATATTTGGAGTAAGTTATTATGATGATGACGACGACAACATGAGTGAAAGGGAAAGGGCTCGATACTCATTTTTTTTGGTTCCAAAAAGAATATACCCAATTTTCTGTGCAGATAAGGACTACTGAGATCGAATCTCCTTATCATTTAAGTAGTTAAAATTTGTCTTTCAACCAAAGCAATACCACACTCAAACTGGTAGCTGAGAATGCTCAGTACGCCATGGAGCATTTGACTGAGTCTCACCATAACCATTTTAACTGTATTACCTTCTATTCCATCCATTTCAAAAGAACGGAATATAGAATGTAATATGGTTCAGATCCTATGATCACATCCAACCTTTTGCAGCAAAATCCCAAAGTTTGGATAATCTGATTTATGCAATAAAATCCCAATCATCTGAACTTTGCTGTGCTTCATTTATGCAAGTCAACAATCAATCTCAACTGTTCCAAATATAAGTTTAAGAGTTTCATTTGCCATAAATACATATATTACAAGCCATAAAGATGTACAAGAAGTAATCTTCAATCTTACATACCTTGCCCCGATTTATTCTTCGCGGTTCTCAAACTCTACCATCTCTTCATCGATCTCATCCTCACCCTCTAGTAGCCACTGTTCAAGTTCATCCATTTCCTCATAATCATGTCTGTAAAAAGCATCTGAGCTATCCCAGTGATCGGTCCCCAGCTCCTCACCATGACATGCTATGTGCAAAAATGGCCGGCTTCTCACCAAAGCATCTACCTTTTCTCTGTTCACGCTTCCAGTAACTCCCAACCATCTTAATTTCGGTAAGTAAGGCCTTTTGAACCATCGAATTGCAAGCTGCGTAATACCCCCACAGTTATATATATCCAGCAACCGCAAGCTACTCCCATGACGCCCACCTTCTTCACCATGCATTGAAGCTAATGCTATTACTGATGTGTCACCAATAAGAGGACATCCCCGCATCCGGAGTTCAATAATTGGAACCCGATTTTTCGCTAGAAATAGAATTCCCTTGTCAGAGAGATTAGGAAGATTGGAGATGTCCAAATGCTGCAAATCCTGTCCAAAAGAGCCATCAAATAGAGCAGATATGCATTTGTCTGTTAGTCTCTTGCACCTTCTGATGGATAATGAGACTAATGAACCTATCGCTCCATATCTTAAGTATGCTAGTCCCATATCACTGATATCAGAACCATCCAGTAGTAAGATCTTCAACTTAGGAAGGGCACTAATGGCTTGCAAGGCTTCATCCCCAAGGTTTCGACAATCTCTCAAGTCCAGAACCCTGAGATCTATGTTGGATGCTAAACATGTTATGGCATCATTAGTTAAGAGTTTACACCATCTCAAGCTTACATTTGTCAGTGAAAGGGAAGTTGCAGAGATGTCATGAAACATCAGATCGGTCAGTTGGGTCCCGTGGGACACACTAAGCTTGTAAATGCTCGAACATGAATGCAAGATTGCCCTGAAACCTGTATCTGTAACACGACAAAAGCCTCCAAGACATACACTTTCCATGTTTGAGCACCTCTCTGCCATTAAAAGGACACCAAGATCGTTAACACGTGTGAAGTAGGTGAGAAGGAATTCTTGGCTTCGGACCAAGGAAAGATATTTCAATTTCCCTTGCTGATTAATCTGTTGCAGACCGGAATTCGTGAGATCCAATGTGATCGTTGGTTCCATAATGGGTACATCCCGAAGATCCAAATGAGTTAATGACATGAGACCTTTAGATATTGTAACCACCAAAGTGTCTGTGATATAGTCAACTGAAAGGCACAATTTCTGAATACTTGGCAACATGGACGGTCGAATATGATTTGGTGGCTGGTGGGGTCCCACAGTAGGACTAAGCAGTTCCGTCACCATTACTGAAGATATGTAACCTATCTTGAGACCTGTGAGTTTTGCTGAAGCCAACGCCAAGACTCGAGCTAAATTATGACGGAGAAATATCGACACATCAAACACCAGGCTCAGTGTCTACAAAAATATGAAATTTATCAGCTCACGTTTACAAGGTTCTTTCTGGGATGTCATGGAAAGGTTGCAAGTGTAAGTTATATGGCATTAGACAAATACAAAGTATCTATATTTAAATAAGAGGAAACCCAAGGAACCTGCTGGGTAGATACTAGGGGCAGTTTGGCATTCGGCATTCGGCATCATAAAACAAATATGATTTACTGGGAAGGTCTGGGCAAAAATGTCCTAACTATAGAACCCATAGAAAACTTCTTGGACTGTTCTCCATTACGTTATACTCATCCAGTCAATATCGATGTTTAAGCAAACTTTTGGGAGCTCAAAATAGGCTCAAATCAGTCCTCCAGACACATTTCTTTATTTTATTTTCTCTCTTTTAGGCCAGCAATGAAAACTGACTCATCTTTCTCCAAAGATATTCTTCCTTAACTATCAACCAATGACTTTTTTCTCATAAGTGAGTCTTTTCTGAAAAGATTTTATTGTTTCCATTACTAGTAAAAAAAAAAACCTTCCTAATCTAGATGATTTCTTAACCCCAAATTATGTTGATTCAAACTAAGAAAAAATCAATCAACTTTAACTATATGAATTCTAACCTTAAATTTCAGTTCTCCAATTAAATAATATATTTTTTTAAATCAATAAATACGCAATATATAAATAATAATAACCAGTACAGATATATGAAGCAAGAAAGCAAAGAGTTTACAAGTATATAAACTCAAAGACCTACACCACTACATGCCCCCAATCCCTACTACTTCGAGCTCATGGAGGTCAATCCAATTAAAGAAATTCTTAAAACAATCTACAAAGACATTCACTTTCATATGATGATATCATTTGTTGAAGTTCAGCCTGATGTTAAATGATGTCATAGGAGTCAGGACTTGATCATCAAATCATGAGGATCAGTCCCCTCCCTTTTGCATGTGCCTGGCGAACATCTTTAAGACCTATCAGATGGTAATTAAGATATCCATTTTACATAGAATAACTCCGGGTAAAGAAGATTTGATTGAAGAATAGCTAAATAAATGGATTATATAGGTTAAATAAAGCCAGTATATTCCATTTATAGAAGCACAGATGGTTATTCAGATACAGTTTTAAATAATGGAGAATAACTCACAGTAAAGAAGTGATTGAAGAATAGCAAAAAAAATGTGGTATATAAGTAAATATACTTCATTTTTAGAAGCAAATTATTCAAGATAGGTTAAATTAAGTAGTTTACAAGATTGTTTTTTAAAAGACTTGCCGACAGTCGATCAACTAATAAATATTAACAGTTCTAGAAGCACAATATCTAACATGAAGACAAATGAATTACGGATCCGCTGAAAAGCTTCATTATCATTGAAGAATAGCAAAACCATTTGCGTATAGAAATAGAAATTAAGGCGATGATAGAGATTAACAATAACCTCTGGACAAATATATATGTGCTCATGTCCATATGTGCGTTTATGCTACCCATATTAAGTTCAAAACAGGGTTAATTTGATCTACAAGAAACCTTCAGATTTCTATTTCTAAAGTGAGGGCATGCTATGGAATAAAATTGTAGTTTTTTTTTAGCGGTAATCAGAATATTCATTAGATGAAAACAGGATAATATTACAATTGTAAAGGTAAAACAGTAAAGAAAAGTTTACAAGAGGGTAAACTCAAAGAAACAAATTGCGAAAGAAAATCCCTGAAAGAAAATCCTCTGAGAAGAAAGTTTGATTCCGAACCCAATATAACATATGAAAGGAGATTCCTCATATTTTCAAAAGTAAATTACTGATGGATTTTGTTTGGAGAAACGCTCAACATTCTTACGGGTGGCCGGAAATCAATTTGTTACTAGCATTCCCTGGTATAAATTGGAGCCTCCTAGCTACTTAAAACTTCATTGACAAACAAGACTCAAGAATAACACTCAAAATATTAAATTTCAGTGTTTGATAAACCACTCTTTCAATGCAACCTTACTTCCAACTGAGGACAACCACTGAGTAACTCCTCCAGATCAGAAATATGGATTGCTCGCCCTCTTCTCTCAGCTACTGAGCCCAAGTAGAGGGACCTGGATGAAAGTAGAGATAACCAATAACAACATTATGTGAAATATGAGAAAATTTTCTGTATCAAGCTAATACTAGCCTCAAGGCCATGGTTGAAAGGGTATCCTCTAAACAGCTAAAAAATGAGAACTTAGGGAGCATATCACTGATCAGTTACATATAATTCAAAAAGGCACTGTAGAGATCATACCTACTACTCATCCATATAGTAATCTTGATTTCATTCCACAGATGATAAATTTTGTGAAAAAATTTGTTAAAAGAACAAACCTTAGATCCCGGCATCGCCTTCCAACCTCTGAAAGCAGCTTCCCGCTAAAATCCTCGCAATTTTGCAGATACAGCTCGTGCAATGAAGATCGAACCAGATGCTCAATGGCCGAATCATCGAGCCGGCTACAATCAACCTTGAGGCTCTGAAGATAAGCATTTGGAGGCAACAAAGGCCTCAAAAGATCGATTGAGGGAGCGATGTCCTGAAACATAGATTCAACTATAAAAATCAAACCTAGGGCATCATCTTCTTCAGCTGCTTCACTAATTGCAGGGATCAAAGAATGTTTTGTTTTTCCTAAATCGGATCCACTAGAAAAGAAAAACCTAGCAGAGAAAGAGAAAATCGAAGCGTTTATGCGATAAGAGATTGAATTACTTACCAGTAGATGGAAATTAGGGAGGAATGAGAGGATTTGAGAAGCACAGGCGTTCAAGGTCTTGCATGTGGCCGCAACAGAGCAGATCGATGCAACGTCAAGCTTCGCTATTATCGTCGCGAGAAGCGCAGAGGGCAAAACCTCCAAGCCCTGTGCATATGGTGCGCAGTTCACCATCTCTCTCTCTCTCTGACGCGATCTGGTTGAGCATTTGGGTTATTCTACACGAACACCAAAGGCGCACCACGGCGTATGTTAGCTGCCTCCGCTGAATTCTGCCCCACAAAGCAGATAAGGAAAGAACGAAATGCGTGATTAAGGTCTATTTGGAAGAAAGAATCCAAAACACTTTTTTAACAATCCAAAACAGCTTTTTTTTTTGGGGTGAAACCGTGAAAGTTATCATGTAACTAACGTGCACACTGGGAAGCTAAGGCTTGTCCCATTGGTGAGTGGGTCACGTGACCACTCTGTCAGATCAGGGGTTCCAGTCGCTGGAGCGTGCATCATTTGAACTATCAACCAAGGCAGGTAAGTAGCCGTACTAACACTAGCCACTAACCCATCATCAGCCCCTGTGGGGCCCTCAAAAAAAAAAAAAAAAACAAAAAAACCTAACGTGCAAACTAAACTCAAACAAACAGAACGAAATGCGTGATTAAGGTCTGTTTGGAAGAGAAGAATCCAAAACAGTTGTTTTCGCAATTCAAAACTGCCTTTTTTTTTAGTGAAGGGTTATCATGTAACTAATATACTATGTACACACTAAACTCAAACACACAGCTAAACCCAAGGTAGCCGCTAAGGTGTCATAAGGGTAAGTCCAAGCAACCACTCAAAAGGCCTGACTAAAGGAGGGTGGATGCCCCCATATGCACCTGCGGTTGAACTCCCTGTATTGTCCAGTGGACCAGTACATCTACACCTGCCCTCTACACATCAACATTTATTGGTGTATAACTAGCATGCGATGCACGGGTTGCACAAAAAAAATTACAGTTTAAATATAATTACACATTTGCCACCCGGTAGTGTAAAAAGAGAGCTCCGCATGATGAAGAGCTCCGGCTGAAAATTAATCTAAAAAATTTAGAAGAAAAATAAAATAAAATAAATCTAGTTAAAATAACTTTTAATTATTAGTAAAACCATTAATAGAGGTTTTGGTACTCCCCTTTCATTGCAATTCATCTTGGGACTTGGTGGAGAGATAAGAATGGAGAGAGAAGCAAGGGGAGTTAGTTAAGAGAGGGTATTTATAGCTCCCATCAAGTGATGATGTGGCATCACAATAGAGGTTTTGGTATTCCCCCTTCATTGCAATTCATCTTGGGACTTGGTAGAGAGATAAGAATGGAGAGAGAAGCAAGGAGAATTAAGAGAGGGTATTTATAGCTCCCATCAAGTGATGATGTGGCATCACAAATCTTAAAATGGAGATCATTCTTTAGTATATAGTATAGATAGTTTTCTCAAGTTTTAAGCCATATCTTTATCTTTTTTATCATCTTCTTCTTTATCTTTCTTTACTATAATGCGAGAGGCCTCCGTCAATGGTTTTTTTCGAAATTTCCAAATTACCTTTGTATGAAAATAAAATATCGATTTAATATTTTACTTTAATTCCCAAACTATCCTTGCCTTTGATTTAATGTTTTACTTTAATTCCTAAACTACCTCTTGCCATCTATCTATTTAGAATCACAGCCAATCGCGATTGACCTCGGGGAGAGTTCAATCACACTCGTGGGTTAACACGTGCCCCTTTTAATTCCTATTAACTGTGGTTAACTCCTTCCCCTCGCTCTCACTTGTATTGCACGTGCCACTAGCGAGTTCAATCGGGTGTTGTTAACTTCTTCCCCTCACTCTCACGTGCATCGCACGTGCCACCCGCTAGTTATCTTTACTATTATAATGAGAGAGCCATGCATGCATAGATGATTTTTCTGAAATTCCCAAAATACCCTTATATAAAACAAAATATCGATTTAATATTTTACTTTAATTCCCAAACTACCCTTGCCTTTGATTTAATGTTTTACTTTAATTCCTAAACTACCCCTTGCCATCTATCTATTTAGAATCACAACCAATCACGATTGACCTCGGGGAGAGTTTAATCACACCCGTGGGTTAACACGTGCCCCTTTTAATTCCTATTAACTGTGGTTAATTAGTTCCCCTCGCTCTCATGTGCATTGCACGTGTCACTAGCAAGTTCAATCGGGTATAGTTAACTCATTCCCCTCGCTCTCACGTGCATCACACGTGCCACTACTTGTTAACTGTGATAAAGATTCACTAAGCCTTAGGTTCAACAATCTAATCTTAGTTTTAATAAATAAATATTAAAAATTCTTAACCACAATTGAAAGAGTATTTAATATGCTTTGTAAGTGCGATTGAACTCGGTGAGAAATAATTTTTTTTTCAAATTCTCTCTGGGGTGCAACTCTTGGGGGATGGGATTTCACCTCGCCGTTGCCGGACGAAAACCATCTGGTTCCATCCCACAGGTCAACATGTGTCCAACTCTTAGGGAATGGGATTTCGCTTGGCCCTTGCCAGACAAAAACCATCAGGTTCTCGTCCCAAAATGATCAACACTTGTCCCTTTTGATACCCTTTACTTATGGTTAAGACTCACTAACTCTTAAAGTTCAACTATGAAACCTTGGTTTTTAGAAAAAAAAAAAAAAAAAAAAAATATATATATATATATATATATATTTAATCACAGGAGTTAAAAAAATATAACCAAAGTTAAAAGGACAGTTTAAGGGGGTGACTCAGACGGTTTTGGTCTAGTGAGGTTCAGACCAAATCCGATCTCGTCTGGCCACCATAATGAGACTTTGGAAGTTTGTGTTTAGAAACTCTAGACCAACTTTTCTTTTTTGCCATCTGGGTTACAACGAGTCCGAATCTTGTCCAATTGTGTTGAACTCCCCAAGTTCAATTGCACTCACAATGCTGGGCCCCTTAAATACTATTAAAACCTGGTTAAAAAATCTAAACCCTTCCCCTATGTTTAGTTACTAAGAAAATAAGTAAAAGAAATAAAAAAGAAAAGAAAATAAGACCTTTTCACCTATTTTCTTGGCAATCAAACATGCGGTTAGAGAGAATCATAACCACAATTAAAATGAGTTTAAAAAAGTGTTGATTAGGGGTGCAAATGTGTGATTGAACTCTTTCGAATTCAATTGGGATTGAATTTTGTTGAATTGTGGCTAAAACTTGCAGGGACTGTGATGGGACTGACTGGGAAGTCGGTCGACCAGGTTGCAAACCGGTCGACCGTGCTAAACCAATATTCACATGTCGTAACCCATAGCCAAGGTTGTGGACTAGAACCCAAGGTTGGTTGATTGTTATCGCAGAATCCAAACGTGTTTAGTCCAGATTTGGAAAATTTGGCAAATTTGGGACCTTCTAATTATGTATAGGAGGCGATTTAAGCTTATATATTTATGTGATTGTAGGTTTAGGGTTTTAGTGTGGAGGAATACAATGTTATAACTCTTAAGTCTTAGGAGAAAGGTTTGAGAAAATGAATGAGATGAGGATTCTTCTTCGGGTTCTTTGAGAATATGACTTGAGAGAGTGTACAAGAGTCTCTGAGCTTGGGTTTGGTTTTAAGTTGAGAGGAGAGAATGTTCTTGTACTAATTTCTCAAGATTTCTCGAGTAAAGAAGTAATCAGATCTTGGATCGTATATGTAAGTAAGGTTATTTGCCGAATCACATATATTTTGTATTATTTCTATTTTTTTCTTTGAGTGTGTGCTTGTTTACTTTGCTGTCAGTTCTATATATTGATCCCTTCTACCAAGAGTTTTTTCCACAAATTATATTAAAAATGTAATCGATTCTTTCGTTCTCTTGGGTAGTGGCCATCCGTCGGGAGTTTAATACCGATATTTTAGCAACCAATCTAATAAATCTAAGTGTAATGATTGGTTTATTAATTTTTTTGGAAAGAGAGTGTGAGCGAGTTGTTTATTTCAACAATGGGTTGTATCCAACTGGTAATATGGTTGATGTAACTTCGCTCCCAACAAAATATTGATTCCAACTCAGTTACAACAAGGGTTATTGGCGTGTTGCTGTCCTCCCCAATAATTTTTTTAAAAAAATAGAATATTTAAATTGTTGAAGAGTCGTGTTGCAAAATACTATGTAAAAAAATTCCTTTCTTTTAAACTTTTTTAACAGTTTAAAAATCCTATAAGGGAAATGCTATTGAGACCCCTTTAGGACCGAGACCGTGTTCTTAGAGCATGGGATTTCAGGTGGGGCCTACCATGTGAAATGGGCCCCACCTGAAATCTTGTGCTCTCAGAGCACGGTCTCGGTGGTATCGGCCCTAAAGGGGTCTTAATAGCAAAGTCCTATAAGGGAAATGCTACTGAGACCCCTTTTGGGATGAAACTACCAAGACCGTGCTCTTAGAGCACGAGATTTCAGGTGGAGGCTACCATGTGAAATGGGTCACATCTGAATTTTGTGCTCTTAGAGCACGATCTCGGTGGTCTTGACCCTAAAGGGGTCTCCGTAACAAAGTCCTAAATATAAAGAGGAGCTCTCCATCATGCGGAGCTCCGACTGAAAATTAATCTTTTTTTTTAATTGCTCCTCTCGAGTTCAACTCGAGCGAACCTCTCAAGTTGGAACCCCTAGAGGTCGCCACGTGTCTCCTTTGACACCTCTTAACCATGGGTAAGGTTCACCCACCCTTAGGGTTCACCCATCCATCCTTCTTTTTTTTTTAAAAACTATTAATTCTTTTTTTTAATTTAATTTCTTTTTTAATATTAAAAAAACTCTAAAACCAGTTTTTTTAATTTAAATAATAATAATAAATATAAAAAAAAATTTGGGTGGGTGAACCTTACCCATGGTTAAGGGGTGTCAAAGGAGACACGTTGTGACCTCTAGGGGTTCCAACTCGAGAGATTCTCTCGGGTTCCACCCCTAGGGTTCACTAACCCATCCTTGGTTTTTTTTATTAATTATTATTTTTTAAATTAAAAAAATATTTTTAATATTAAAAAACTCTAAAAATAGTTTTTTTAATTTAAAAAATAATAATTAATAAAAAAAAAAAAACAAGGATTGGTTAGTGAACCTTAGGGTGGGTGAACCTTACCCATGGTTAAGGGGTGTCAAAGGAGACACGTGGCGACCTCTAGGGGTTCCAACTCGAGAGATTCTCTCGAGTTGAACTCGAGAGGATCCTGAGCCTTTTTTAATTGACAAGAGGAATATAAGACTCACATGTGAGACCTGCTGTTCGTCCAAACAAATGGAAAACCCCGTCGCTTAGAGATTATTCCAATGCTTCTCCCTCAAAAACTCCAAATTCCAAACTCTTCAAATTGCAAACCCCACGAAGCTATTCCAAATTTTCCTCCCTCTCTTTCTCTCAAAGTCATGAACTGCACAGATTGTAATTATCTCCCGGACCTGCTTCCGAACCTCATACCAGACGAAGCCTCGCCGGAATGGATGAACAAAGCAGACAACGCCTGGCAACTAACCGCCGCTGCAATGGTCGGCCTACAAAGCGTCCCGGGACTCATAATCCTCTACGGCAGCATGGTGAAAAAGAAATGGGCCGTTAACTCAGCTTTCATGGCTCTCTACGCCTTCGCTGCAGTTCTTATCTGTTGGGTCCTATGGGCATATCACATGTCCTTTGGAACCTTTCTCACCCCTATATTAGGCAAACCTGATGTTGCTCTCTCCGTAGACCCTCTTCTCGAGAAGTTTAAATACGGTCACATTCCAACGGCTAGTCACGTTTTTTACCAGTTCGGTTTTGCCGCCATTACTGTTATATTGCTTGGTGGTTCGTTGCTGGGGAGGATGAACTTCTATGCATGGATTCTCTTTGTTCCGTTATGGCTCACACTGAGTTACACCGTTGGAGCTTTTACTATATGGGGAGATGGCTTTCTTTATGACCACATCGTTGATTTCTCAGGAGGTTATGTTATACATCTTTCATCTGGGGTTGCCGGCTTCACTGCTGCTTATTGGGTAAATGGCATGCACACCTAATCTTGTTGTAAGTCGATATCACAGCCGTCCATCTATAAATTTTAAAAAATAAGTCAAATCCTGACCAGTAGTAAACAGGATTCGGAACCCAAAAAAAAAAAAAAAGGAGTCAAATCCTCTACGGCAAATCCGGTTATCACCCCTAGAGGTCACCACGTGTCTCCTTTGACACCCCTTAACCGTGGGTAAGGTTCACCCACCCTTTTTTTTTAAATATTAATTCTTTTTTTAAAATTAAAAAACAGTTTTTAGAATTTTTTTAATATTAAAAACAGTTTTTTAATTTTAAAAAAAGAATTAATATTAAAAAAAAAAAAGGGTGGGTGAACCTTACCCGGGGTGTCAAAGGAGACACGTGGTGACCTCTAGGGGAGATAACCGGATTTGCCCGTAGAGGATTTTACTCCATCCTAAACTTTTGAAAACAAATATATATTTTATATTATATTATTTAATTATTTACCTGAATGTAGCTATGGGTGGACAACTGAGATAAGAAAAAACAACTCTTAAAGATATGTACAAAATGGCCCATGAAACTTGATTGTTAAAAAAAAAAAATTTTCAAGGCAACGCCTTTGAACCCCCCATCCCCATTCAGTATTCTGTATCAGCTTGATCATTCTCCATCAATCCATCAATTACTAACATTCTAATCAACCATCGCTTGCCCAGACTACAAGAAAATCCTGGCTCGGCCTGTGCAAAGTCTAATATAAACTATCGTGGTGGACCGGGTGGCGATGTGTTGAAATAGGTTCGGTTCGGGTCAAGTGTCTGACATGGTAAAGAACCATTCTCTCTCTTACACTTACACACACATGATTGGTGAATATGACGATGATCAGGTGGGACCTAGGCATTCTCAAGACAGGCAGAACTTTCCTCCAAACAACATAATTCTCATGCTGGGAGGCGCAGGATTTCTTTGGCTGGGATGGACCGGCTTCAATGGTGGGTCACCATATGCAGCAAACAGGATCACATCTCTGGCCATTCTCAACACGCACCTCTGCACCGCGACCAGCCTCTTCGTGTGGATGTCCTTGGACTTGATCGTATATAAGAAGAGCTCTGTAATCGGCGCAGTGCAAGGGATGATCACCGGCCTCGTATGCATCACTCCTGGTGCAGGTTAGGCCTTCTACTTGAATCCCAATTTTAGCATAGTAGTACAGGGTCAATGGCAAGGGGTTTGGAGCTCTTGCAACTCATCGCCCAGAGGATTAGATCCCGAGACCTCTCATCTGAAGAGGCCATACCCCACCATCAGTTCAAGAGGTGGGGTGTGCATAGCTCTCGATACCACATAAATTCAAACGGTCCTCCTAGAACATCTCTTATGCCAAAAGTCAACATTTCTACTCCATCATAACCAGCCGATCGAACAAATTTCTTTGATAACAAAAAAAAATAAATCGCATGGTCTAAAAACATATCGCACCACGTATTCGGCTAGGTAGCCGAATGCGGGCCCCTTATTTTGTTTTTTTTTGGTGAGAGATACGAGGTTATGCCGCAACCGGTTAGTATCTGTTCTAAGAAGTTTAAATTGTCTATATGTGAACCAACAGGGGTGGTGGAGTCATGGGCAGCGATCCTTATGGGACTTATGTCTGGTTCAATACCATGGTATACTATGATGGTTGTACACAAGCGATTGGCCTTCTTCCAGAAGGTTGACGATACCTTGGCCGTCTTCCACACACATGCAGTAGCCGGTTTGTTGGGCGGCGTCCTCTCCGGCCTCTTCGCCAAACCACCACTCTTGAGGATGTTCTATGGCAATTCCAATCATCGGATAGGCCTAGTATACAGTATACTCGACAAAGAATTTAAAGAGGGTGCAAAGCAAATGATGTACCAACTCTTGGGAGCTGGATTTGTTACTGTATGGAATCTGGTGGTGACAAGCTTGATCTGTATTTTGATAAGTCGCATTGTTGATCTCAGGATGGACGAAGAAGATCTTTTGATAGGTGATGATGCTGTTCATGGAGAGGAAGCTTATGCCTTGTGGGGTGATGGAGAGAGGATGCCTCGCCTGCTTATGACCCCAAGAATTCCTTATATTTGTCGCCGTATGTCTCGGCAGTCAGATGACGAGCAAATTTAACTGTTGAATGTATGTTCAATGTTGTTTGTAACCGTTTAAGCATCAAAATGTGGTAATACACACCCAATACTTTCATCAAGCTGACAAGCTCACGAAAAGAAGTGCTCATGCCCCTCTACTGCCTCGACTCCCCTATGCATCAGCAATTAAACAAAACTACAATCATGCCTACTGTAGTCATGTTGTAAAGAAAACTGGCAACTTATAAACAAAATATGTATGGGTGCCTTCTATCTTCAAGCCCCATCTTAACAGAAGCACAAGTTAAACAATTGTGCTGAACATGCCAAGCCCATTTCATTCGGTGCCTCTTCAGAAGGAGCATGGCCTTGAAATTTGCTCTGAGCAGATAATCAGAGACTCCAAATCAGTCAAAAAATTCCATTGAGATAAATGTGCTTGATGATCCATAGAGTTCATTTATTAGACTGAAGATTGTCCAATTGATAAAACTGGGGAGCTTCTATGGTCCACTCAAAATAGTCCCACCCCATTTACTGTAGGACACAATCAACAAGAAATACTGGTCTCGTGTGATTAGAGATGCATGAACCAAGCCTTTCAATGTTACCTAATAAGGTTGAAGGTTGAAGGTTGCAACATACAGAACTTAAAATCAGATTATTAGACATCACTCCTAGATTTGACAATACAATAAATATTAGCTAGACCAAATTGCAAACAAATAAAAGCAGGAAGAACAGTTGGGATGGACAAGTTGGTAAATAAAAAAGCAAACATACCAGATCTTTTACAATAAAAGATGGAGAATCAAATCTGTTCATAGTTCCAAGCAAACCTGAATCCCCGAAATGGGTCGAGTTTTGTCAATCTTTAACCCATAACAAGGAAGCACTACATCCAAGGTACAACCTTACCTTGCATACGCATTGGAGCGACGCCCATAACTCCTTTCTGGGCTATCATAGGGAGAATAAGGAAGTGACCTGGACCGATCTCTTCTCGACCTACCACCACCATAAGGCGAGCGTCGAGGAGAATAATCACGCCCCCCTCGATAAGGTGAGCGCCTTGGAGACCTCCGGTACCCATAGTCATCACGGCCATATCCACCACGATACCTACCACGATCACCACGATAGCCTGTCACGAACACAAGAATGAAACACAAGGGAAATTTTGATTAATATATATTAAAACCATGATAGAGCGATTCATTCCTTTCAGAAAATAAAAAAGAAAAGGGCAAACAGATAGAAAAGTAACTCACCACTCTCTCTGGTGCTTTTCAGCCCAAGATAGTTTCCAGGAGTAGGTGTCCTCGGGCGTTTCCTCCTTGACTGAAAGGCAACACAAACACCTCAATTCTCTATTTTTTCTATATAAACTTCAGCTTGGGCAACACGTGGTTCATGGCAATGAAATGAGAGCAAAGAGTTACATGCACATAATGGACACCAATAGCCACGTTAACTAATGAAAACAAATAACATGAGTAAGAAAAACCATAATGAGCAGAGCCCCATGGAAGGGGAAAAAAGAAAAAGAAAAAGCACTAATTATCTAGGCACGTATGATTAGTAGAACCATCAAATGAATGCCAGGTGTGAGGTACCATAAATGCCCGATTAGACAGTTGTTGGTTTGTCCGTTGATTAGTTGAGAGAGTTGAAGGTGAATGCTGAGGTTGTTTAGTTGTTGGGCAATATTTGCTATGTTGTTTAGTTGATCAGATGCATGAAAAAAAGCTGTTAAGCTGGCCATTGATCAAGCTGTGTGACTTAAGTTGAGATGGATGAACTCATCATCTTTGATTTCTGCCAACATAGCTGACGCAATGTCTTCTGAATATAACCAAAAACCTCCAAGTCAAAAGGAAAGGATTACTAATCGAAAATCCTTTGCTCATCAGCATTGGACCAAAGGTACAAATAATTACCTTTTCCACTGTTATGTACCGGCCTTCCAGAACTGATTGATTGAGATGTTTGATGCAGCGCTCAGCATCCTCGAGAGTGTCCATGGTCACAAAAGCAAAACCTCGAGATATTCGTGTACGAGGCTCAACAACAAGATAACAAGAATTCACCTAACAGAAGGGCATACAGTCAACACAAACACAATAGTTAGAAACCAACAAAAGGAGCGTTCATGTATGTATATTTAGTATATCTAACCTTTCCCTCCTTAGAGAAGTGATCCTCAAGATCTCTTTCTGTGACCCTTGTAGAAAGGCCAGTCACGTAAAGTGTATTTCCAGGATTTCCAGTTTCATTCCTGCCACATCATTCCAATAATCAGAGGAATATTATCCGAAATACCAGGCATACAAGAGAATTGGAAAGGTAGAAATTGACACAAACCTGCCACGACTTCCAGACCTTGACCTAGATCGGGACCTGGGCCTCGGTCTGGACCAAGATCTAGATCTGGATCTGGACCTGGACCTAGATCTGGACCGCGCTCTCCGAGGGGAAGGGGACCGTGAATACCTGATATATTCAGCACATAAAACATAAAAATCTCAAAGAGGAATAGAAAAAGTGAAATTAAAAAGATTACAAACTAAAAAGTTAAACAGAAAACTGTTTGATAATATTGCAAATTTTGCATTTGAGTTTTATAGAGATATTCTACATGGGACAAAAGCTGCGGTGATTAGGAAAATAGCAAAGGAAATGGCATCAAGGTTTAAAATTTCGAAATTTCGGTCGATTTCGGAAGTCCTATTCGAAACAAAATTTTTCGAAATTTCAAAATTTCGGCCAACATCTCATTGAAATCGTATTTAATAATAAAATATTATTCCGAAATTTGATCCGAAATTTCGGCGAAATATTCCGAAATTTCGGGTCCGAAATTTTGAAATATTCCGAAATATTTATTTTTTATATAATATTAATTATATGTATAAATATTATTTTATTTTTAAAATTAATATATAAATTTTTTGAAATTTCAGTAAAAATTTCGAAATATTTCAGAATTTTAATTAAAAAATAATTTTTTTTTAAAAAATCAGATTTCGGCCGAAATTCCGAAATTTTCGAAATTTCGGCCGAAATCTGATTTCCGAAATAAACCCAGTTTCGATATCGGTGGGGTTGTCCGAAACCGAAATTTCGCGAAATTTCAACGAAATTTTAAACCATGAATGGCATAGTCCTTCATGAATCCAAGGATTGTGGGAACAAATCTTCAATACAAGAAGCTAGTGTTGCTAAAGGTACCCGCCTATGCGACCAGGTGCTATTTAGAATTAGAGGCTAGGTGAAAGGGCCTCCCATCGATTAGAGCTGAAATGCTTGTCTAGTCTTTAAGGCACATGCCTAGGCAAGAAAATGAGCCAGGTGTATTCCCTAAGGCCAGAAGAAATCATACTAATAACGTTATCCGTTCTGCCCCCCCCTAAAAGTCACATAATTCATGACTTTTTCATTAAACGATTGATTCATGAAGTATGTGACTTTCTGAAATATCACGACTTTCCAAATGTCACAAATTACTCATAACTTTTGTAAAAAAATCGCGAATAATTATCTAGAATATGAAATATTTGTTCATGATTTTCATAATTAATAATCATATTTTCATTTTATATCTTTCTCAATTTTTCTTAAGATTTCCAATTTTTTCTGATTTCGTTTGAATTTTCCTGAGTCGAATATTACTGAACTCCAACTTGGAGACTATGATTAAAATAATACCTTATCTATCTAAATTCAGAGCAAATAGAGCTTAGCTTCTATGAGAACAGCCTCTAAGGCTTCTTTTGATCCTATTCCTCTTGCCCAGTATCCGTCAGATATGTTCAATCAATCAACGATACAAGCAATTTGGTTATTTATAAATTCAATACACAGGTGATTTTACAGCTCCTTTTCATGAAAAGGACTTAAGATCATTGAAATTGTGCATTTATTATATTTCTTCTTATATGTAATGTTCATTTGAGCTTCTTTTGCAAGATTAATGTAGGAAGAACGTTCCATTTTTCCCTGGTATTTATGCTCTCATCTCCTTTTCCCCACATAAAGAGTAGCTTTAAAAGACCATTAGTATACCAGTGCAATCCATGAGTCCTATAGTTCTTATCTTTTGTTATTTAATGATGATCACCTTCAAAGACCATTAGCTCTTATCTCTGTCTATGACAGAATCCCTCAAAGTGTCTCCCAAGGAATTTTTTGTGGAACCACCAAGAGGAAGTTAAGAGTAACCATTTGGTTTAGTGGAAAGAAGTTTGCCGTCCCATCAGGGAGGGTGTTTTAGAAGCAAAGTGATGTAAGACAACACTAAGATAATGTTGTCTACAATTTGTTTTGGTGGCTTAAAAGAAAATACCATAACGTAGAATGAGAAGAAGAAGAAAAAGAAGATAAAAGGTTCTAGGAATCACTCCTAAAATCCCTTAAGCATCACACCTAAGGTGAGGGTTGTCTCACACAAGTCTTAGAGCTTGTTCAAAAAAATTATGTAAATTGATAATTATCCTCAAAATGTCAATACACCTTATATAGACTAAGAAACTTTGAGAGCAAGTAAACTAATAAGACAAGCTTACTTAGACCCCAAGTAAGCTTAGACTATACCCATGAGGCCTAATAAAGGTGGCCTAACTAAAAACAAAAAGCCTACAAAGCACAACAAAATCTATGGACTACTACTACAGCTCAGGCCCATAAAATATGAAATTCCCAAAATACCCTCCACTCCATAACACCTAAATAAAACTTAACATGCAGCATACAACCTTAAATAAAAGACAAACTAAGACTCAATCCCAACTAAACTTAATTATGCAAGGCCCCAAGTGGGCCCCACATCATTCGACATATGCCAAATTAAGGCTTGGGCCTTAGAACCTTCCTCTCCACCTTTGAAGGGTGTTGCCATTGATCTCTATCATCTCTCCCCGACTTGAGAAAAGTCGACTCTGACGAGTTAAAAGCATGAAATCTATCGTAAAGGAATGATCTAGGCGTTGGAACTCATCATCAGTGATCCAAATACAATCTAAAAGTGGATGCCACTTCCATTTAAAGAGATCCTTTTGATAACCACCACCTTTAATTGAAACTATTTGATGATCAAGAACTTCTTCAATTTCTTCTTTCAAATGCGGGACTGGTGGGAGACGAGCAATAGGAACATCATGAGATATATCATCAACATGACCGGGGGGTATAGAGTGAGATCTTCGATGTTGAAAACATTACTTATGCCTATGTCCTCCGGTAAGTCAAGTACATAAGCATTAGAGCTGATTTTCTTAAGAACTTTGGATGGACCAGCACTCTTTGAATGAAGCTTATAGACACCTTTAGGGAATCGTTCAAGTCTTATCCTCACCAAAACCATATCTCTTTCGTCAAATTCAGCATGTGATTTATAGCTCTCATTGCTTAGTGCAATCATCTACCGAACATCTTGTATATCGCGAATATGCTTACTAAAAGCATCAGCTTCAGCACTAGGACATGCCTCAATAGGTAAAGGAACCAGATCAATTGGTTTCCTAGGATGTAAACCGGTCACTGTCAGAAATGGGCTGCGACCCGTGGTTCAATTTATTGAGCTATTATATGCAAATTCAGCCATAGGAAGAATTTGGTCCCAATTAGCAACATGATCACCAACAAGGCAACGAAGTAGATCACCCAAACTTCAATTAACAACCTCTGTTTGACCATCTATTTGTGGGTGAAAAGAAGAAAATTTTAGCTTTGTAATCAACAACTTCCATAATGTGCGCCAAAAGTAATTCATGAACTTCACATCACGGTCAATGGTTTTAGGCAACCCACGAAGTCGAACAACTTCTTTGAAGAAGAGTTTAGCAATGTGGACAGCATCTGAAGTCTTCGAACAAGGAATAAAGTGTGACATTTTTGAAAATCGAAAATCGATCCACCACGACAAAAAGTGAATCATGACTTCGAAGGGTTCTTGGCAACCCAAAGAAGTCCATACTTAGGTCTTGCCATGGCTCATGAGGCACAGTTTGTGGCATGTACAAATTTGTATTTTTTTTCCTTCCTTTCAATATTTGACACGTTCGGCATTGGAAAACAATCTTGACCACATCTCGCTTCAAGTTTGGCCAATAAAAGTGATCTTTGACCATTGCAATGATCATATCTCTTCCAAAATGACTTGCTCCCAAGTTTCTTAGTCAATATAAAGTGCATTGGTATTTTGAGGAGAATTATCAAATTACAAATTTTTTTGAAGCTATTGAAGCTCTAAGACTTGTGCAGATGTGTGAGATAACCCTAACCTTAGGTGTGATGCCTAAGAGATTATTCTAGGAGTGATTCCTAGAACCTTTTATCTTCTTTTTCTTATTCTACGTTGCGATATTTTTTTTAAACTACCAAATCAAATTATAGACAACATTACCTTAGTGTTGTCATACACCAATTTTGGTATCAAAGCACGTCTCGAGTTCGAGTCTCCTCACCAATGTGGGTGGATGATGCGGGTGCATCTCTACACTGGGTGGGATCTGCTAAAATGGGGTGAACCATAAGGTAGGGCCCACTAGGAGGTCTCGACAGGGTTGCTTGGGCTATGAGATATATTGGTTAAGCCCCTGCATCATAAAGTCTATACGTGAGATGAACTTAGCGCTATTAGGAAGTGACTACGGTTTGGGGAGGAGAGAGAGACTCTATGCCCTGAGAGCCTAAGGTAATTAAAATTATGGTTTAAAATATCGATACGTATTAACCGATACGTATCCTATTTGAAGCTACCCAATACAGTAATATGCTGGAAAAAAAAAACTCCACTGTATCAGGTCCGATACACTCGATACGGGGACTTTTCAAATAAGTTTTTTTCTCCTTCCATTTGCACTAGGATCCACAATACAGACCTGATACACACAACTTATTTACATATTATATTATTTAAGTAAATGATTTTAATTTGATTTTACTTTCATTTACTTTAGATATTAATATGTCAATAAGGTTATCACCTTGGTTATGATGCCCCAACCCAACCCTATTAATCAGGAGCCACTGGTTATGATGCCCTAACCCAACCCTACTTATCAGGAGCCACTGGTTATGATGCTCAGTCCCAGTCTTTGACTGACAATTATGGACAGATCACGACTCAACAACAGGCATATGTACAAATGTATCTAAGCATGTACCACACGATGATGACTTGGACACAGTGGTGTCATCATGTCTGGACCACTTATAATGTATCACTCTACTCAATTCCTGATCCCACAATGATAGAGTATGAGCCGGCACGATGTGGTATTGAGTTTTTATCATGTTTGTAATTTGATTTGTGAATACAAGAATATGTATTTTCATATTTTTGATTTATGAATGCAAGTAAGCTTCTATCACTTGATTAAGTAACTATGGTTTGTATTTTCATACATATTTATCAATGGGCACGCCTTTTTTAACTTATAAATCTGTTAACTCTCATATGTAGGATTATAAATGTAGTTCAAAGCCTTCATTTAGTTTTTTTTTAGCTAATATTTGCATTAAAAGAGGTTTTATGCAAGGTATCCAAGTTTTTCCTTGCGTATCCAAGCTTTTTCTAGCGTATCCTAAATTTTTCCGCCGTATCCAACCGATACGGTACCGATACGCCGATACGTATCCTATTTTGGACTTACCAATACGGCGATAGATACCGATATTTTAAACCATGGTTAAAATCCCTCACAAGGCTTTGTGGAGAGCTATAGTGAAGGAGAGAAATTATAGAAAATCCATCAGCTTTAAAGTAAATAAAGGTGAGGTTAACTTTTGGGAGGACTAATGATGCGGTCAGAATCTACTTAAAATAAGTTTGGTAACATTCATTCCTTGGTCTTCGATAGGCATTGTAAGGTGGCCTCATGCTTTGAGAATAGGAATAACAAGATTGTATGGATTCCTAGAATATCAAATGACAAGGAATTGGAGGAGTTTCTAAGGTTTATGAGGAGTTGGTCGTTGATGAAGCCTAACACTCTTGTCAATGACAAAAGAATTTGGTCAAGGACATCAAGGTTCGGTTCACTGTGAGATCATCTTATCTATCCTTGGATGATTTCTAATGCCTCATTTCCCTACAGGCAAATGTGGAATCCTCTAATTCCTTTCTAAATTGCTTTCTTCATTAGGAAAGTTGACCTGAACAAAATCCTCACATTAGATAATTTAAAGAATAGGGGATGAACACTTGTTAGCAGATGCTTTATGTTACATACCGAAGAGGAATGAATAAACTACCTATTACTATTAATCCATTACCCTATGGTCGATAAGATATTGGGACATTTCCTTTCCAGTCTGTTGGTGTTGTGGGTCATACCCATTGCAAGATTTTTTTGAGATTTGAGTGCATCCTTTCTCTAACCATGGGTGGCGGTTCTTATTTTTGTTAGTCTTTCTTTGCTACAATTCCTTCTTGAAGTTCACCAATCAATGAACTATTTTAAATAAATTCTAAAATACCTTTGTCTTTTTTGTTATTACCATATTGTAGTTGCCAATAAAAAAAAATGATAAATTATCAGACGATCAGCTATTGGTAAGCATCGTATCATCTATATTTTCATTTTCAGCGACTTGTACGTGTTTACTTGTATTGGTCTAGGGATAGGAAAGGTCGGTTTTCAATGAGATCCTTTGTGCGGGCAATGTTTGTTACTCTAAGTCGTCCCTTTCCATATTGTTCTGTGTGGAACCCTGACATTTCATCGAAAATATCATTCTTTCTCTGGTCAGCATCTTTGGATGAGATTCTTACGTGTGGAGGCTGTCCAACCGGTGCTTCCTATCCTTTGAGATTGAGGAATCTGTATATTACCTATTATTGCACTGCCCCTTTGCTTCAGGGATTTGGAGTCACTTTCTCTCCAGTCTGGGGTCTCTTGGACCTTCCCTTGTTCCTTCCAAAACTTTTTATCTTGATGAATCGTGGGAGAGTGAGAGACTCTGTTACCGGTTTTATGGGCCCTTCTTCTAGGGGCCATTGGTTGGTCGATCTGGAAGGAGAGGAATTGCCGAGTATTTGATGATTTGGCCTCTCCTTTGGAGCAAGTTCGTTAGAGGTGTCGTTGGCTCCTTATTTCGTGGTGCTCCATCAAGAAGGATTTTGACGATCTCGGCATATAATTTCTAATTTGAGTGAGACTGGTGATTTTGGGCCAATTAGTTTGTATTGAAATTTAGATAGTAGTTTGTGGTAGTGCTAGCTATGCTTGTTTGTTTCGTTCGGTTCACCTACTTGTGAACTTGTTCTCTCTCGTTTTGTATGGCCCTCTGCCTTTTTCTTTTGCATATATGTATATCTCAATTACCAATTAAAAAAACTTGCTTAGTTGGTTGGTGCCTGGTGGTGTGTAGAATTTTACAAGCGTTTTGCTTGAAAAGAGTTTTCAAAATTTTCATATCTTTGGTCTTTTTCTAATTTATTATTTTAGAATTAACTAATAAAATATAAACTATCGAAACAACAAGAAACATTTAATTTATGAATAGATATGAATGAAATCTTTTAGATAATGGATTATTTCATTATTTATTTATTTATTCAGCATTTTTTTTATTTTTTAAAAAACTAGATTGAATCTTACGATCTACGATTTAAATCCCGATTTGAATCGAATCAGTCCTAAAACGATTTTATGATTCGATTATGATTTAACAACATTGTAGGCAATGCCTAAACAACCTAGTTTTAGTTTTTTGGAAAAATTAAGAGAATCATAAATTATTGAAGAGAACAATTAAACATTAGAATAAAGCATACATATTAGTATATTACTAAAATGTCACTACAAAAAATAAAGAATAGAGTTTGGAGAAAGGGGAGACAGAGTGACGGAAAAGCTCTAGGCAAAATCAATTAAACAAAATATTTTTTTATTATATAAGTATATATATATATAATATTTTATATGTACAATAACACAAGATTTAACAAAAGGTAAGACTTCTAATACAGCAGAATGGTAAAACAGAATTTGTATTGTTGGCCTCAAGTATTTGGGATAAGACATTGATGATGAAATAACATCTAACTTCATGTGGGTGTTGTGCACCTTTGTAACTAGTGCTTTACTGCCATCAAGACAAGGCCTATAACCAGTAAGTGGCTTTGTCTTTACAAGTATCTGCCTATACTCTAATTAGGCGATATGAGTCATGGCTAGGCAAGGCGATGGCATAGGTGTTGCCTAGGGATATTTTGACTACACTGGTCTCTGCCTCTACTACCTAAATAACATCCATTAAGAGTAAATTCAAACTTCACCAATTCCCAGAGCCCACGTTATTCTTCTTCCAAAACAAAAGCCCGTTCAGTGGTTAAAATCTAGAGCCTTCAGTAGACTTGATCTCCCTACCTCGAAAACTACATGTATTCCCTTCCTCTTATACAATCTTAGATGCAAAATAGCACTGTAAATCGGAAAAAAAAAAAAAAACTATGAACCCTGATGGGACTACTCATCTAGGGTTTTGACTACTCATTTCAGGATTTAGGGTTTAAATAATGGAAATGAAAAGGACCAAACACAAAGGTCTAATAAGATAAAACCCTAAAATGGATAGTTCGAACATGAACAGATGAATAGAAAAGGAAGGTAAATTAATAAAAATTAACCAGAAACCCCTCTAATCCAATTACAAACAAAACAAACAACAGAAACAGTGTTTTCTTTCACACGGTTTAAAGATCCGAAATATAAAGCATCGAATAAATAATAACAGCAAACAAAAAACATCATTGTAATAGTCAGGATGCTACGGTTTACCTTTTACGAGGAGAATCCGCCTGTAATAAATAAATAAATAAATCTTTAAAACAAACCAATGGAATGAAATCAAACGCGTTGCAGAAGAAACCAGTGCTCAGGAAAAAAAAATGAAAAGCAAAGAGAGAGAGATGGCTTGCCATTTTTTTCAGACGAAGAAGATGAACCTGGAAGGCGAGAACGGAGATTAGGGTTTCGATACAGTGAGATCTAATGTTATTTTCACCTCGCTAGGTGTTGAAATCTCACCGTACCTCCCTTAAAGCGACCGGATCAATGCGATCTTTTGCACCCCAATGGTATTGACCTAGCCTGGCCCAAGACCAGCACAGGCCTATAACACACTGCCCAGTGCCCATACTAGCCCATCATTTTTTTTCTTTAATAGTTACTAGCCCATCTGTTTACATATGCAGTTAACGACGTACCAGACCTAGCCCAACCCAAGCCTGGTCAGGTTTTAGGCCAGGCTGAGCCCAGTCCAGTCCAAACCTGGCGCCAATCAACTAATACTGAGATGACATGGGAGACTCCCGTCGCAACTGGCAAGGAGATTATAGCATTCTCTCCATAAGCATCACGTATCCATTTGCATGTCTTGCAAGGCCTCTGCCAATGTTTGCATAACTAGACCAGCGGTCGAATCGACTGGGTGGTCGGTTCCAGGTTCGGTCGTGTCCTTTTATTATTTAAAGATTATTTTTCCGTTTTCTCTCTTTTTATCATTTTCTCACAAGTTCTTCCAGTTTTATCACTGGTTCTCCAATTGAACTGACCGGTTCTTCTAGTTCCCGATTTTACGGGTTCAATCAGCCATTCCGGTCCAGTTTTCAAAACATTGTCCTTTACACGTCAACCAACGTTTTGTTAACATGCACGCAGGTACGTGGCAAACATTTGACATACACACTTTGCATTGACAGTCTCCTCACTAGTTGTTACTGGAGAAGATCCCAAGTCTACTGGGATATGTTAAAAGCTCATTTTCAGCCTGATCTATTCCATTATGTCGTTATAGTTGTTTTTGTTTTTTTATTTGAATATTGATTATTGGTTAGTATTAGAGTTTAACTACAAACGTGCTTGTTCAAGCAATAACCGGAACTCCGCAAAATATGTCTTCACAAAATATGTCTTCACAGGACGTCAGGACATACCATTCTTTTATATTTACAACTCCCAAATTACCTTTGTAATAAGGCATAATTTGGGGAGCTCCTGAACCGGAGCCGTTCACATTTGTAGTTAAACTCTTAGTATTATCCACTAAGGGGGTGGATTTGTGGACCACCATCACATTGCCAGAATTATCTCCAAATTCATTTAGTGGTTAGATCTTATATTGGGTTCTTACAATAATGGTGATGGTTCTTCTTAGAGGACATATACCTCAAAGAAAATATATACTCTACATTGGATTTAGTTTCGTCCAAATTGGTGAAACACCTAATTGATCAAAAAGTCCACGATGAGTGGCACGGGCTCTTTTTTGATTTTGAGTGTTGCTATGGGCCCGATAGTCGATACATGGACGGAGGCTTGCGTCATGCTTATTATGGATCAGCACTACCGGTGCCCCAAAATGGAGAGAAAGAAATGAATAAATGTTCTTTGGGAAAATGTAGAATAATACACCTACGGAGATGAAAGCAAAGGTGAGTCTCGTAGGTGGACGTATCAAACCATTAGTTTCGAAAATCTTATAAATGGACTTAGGGTGTAGACTTATTGTAACAGTCGAAGATAAATAGGGCTCCTAGGGATAGCAAGTTCTAGTAGATTCTAGATAGTTCTCAAAAAGAGCGGGTGACCCTATTGAATATGAGTGGTATTTTTTAAAAGAACAAGTAGTTCTCGTAAAAAAAAAAAGAGGAGCAAGCTCACATTCGGTTAATTCTAACGACTTTCTAAGAGAGAGAGAGAGTAGACTCTCTTTATTTAACAGTGAAAATTCTTGTACAATGTAATATCTGCATAGTGAAAATTCTTTGCTGTCAAAACACGATCTCGAGACTCAGTAACAATGTGAGTAAAACTAAGAAAAATAGATGAGGAATGCTAGCCCTACTCTCATGTCAACCCTTAACCAACCACATGTCCATTCTTTTGGTGAAAAAGTGTTTTAATCACTTTAGAGTGGACAAGTGGTTGGTTGAGGGTAAGAGTAGGGCTAACACTCCTCAAAATAGATATATAACAGTGTTATCAAAATTGGAATAGACCGGTCAGTCAAACCTGAAAAATCGGGAACCGGTCCCTCATTGGTTCCCTAAACCTCTAAAATCGGAACTCTTTAAAAACTAGCCAAAACCGATCAAAACAAGCTAGAACTGGGTAAAAATGAGAAACTATTTTTTTTTAATTAAAAAAAAATACGGTTGAACTGAACCGGTCAAACCGGAAACTGGTCACCCAGCCAGTTCGACGACCAGTCCAGTTATGAAAACACTGAAATATAAAGAACACAAAAACATCATCCAAGATAAGATATTCATAGTTCACCAACAATAGAACTACATTCACATGCGAAGACAATAAAAAATTTCTATTATGTGGAAATTATATGGTATAAAAAGTTTCACTCGCAAACATAGAGTCAGAGTCGTGGATGAAAACCTCTTTTCTCAAAAAGCTACCCATAAATGTGTTTCTCTGGACTTTATCATTTAGGAACAATAGGAGTATCTTTACAAATGTGGTTCTCTGGACTCTAGCTGTCTACCAAGAGTTGTTTTTATGAACGGGATAGCAATAGAGCATGATGGAGTGTCTACCTACTTGCAATAATTGGCAATTGTTTGGTGTAAACGCTGTATCCCCAACTGTGCAAACTATTTAATCCAGCGGTATATGGGTAATTGCAGACATGATTAGTTCCTCGCTAGTGATGACTAGACATAGAGAATACGGAGTGTAAAGATTCCGCTTATGTGACCCATGGCTTACCAGATTCAGCACCAAAGGCTATGTTTGTTATGTTTGTTGAGTCGGTCTATGGGTATTCCCAAGTCCCAAATATACTCCATAATTCTAACCGTGTATAAGGCATGAAAGATATGTAGCTCCAGTAGAGAAAGCATTGTGACACCCAACCTCACGTTTCAAATGTGTAACAGCTGGTGTGAATGTCATTTAAAGGCATTCATTAGTGTGCAATAAACTTCTTATTATGTCTCCAATTTATGGTTGAAATTTAGGAGAGATTTTATACCCACATATTTATAAAGGGGGATTAAACCCATGAGAAAGATGCTCAAAGGCATGAGCTCCTGTAGAGAAAGCATTACAACTCACTTTTTAAATGTGTAACAACAAGAGTGAATGTCATTTAAAGACACTCATTAGTGTGCAATAAACTCCTTATTATGTCTCCAATTAATGGCTGAAATCTAGGAGGGGTTTTATACCCAGATATCTATAAAAGGGGATTAAAACTCCATGAAAAAAATGCTCCAAGGCATGAGAGATCTGTAGCTCCTGTAGAGAAAGCCCTCTGAGTTACGACACTCAACCTCACAGCAACCTCGTTCCTCTCCTTCATTCCTTCTTCATCTTTTAGATTTTAGTTTCTAATAATTGTCTTTTCTATTGCCAAATCAGCTCTATTCCTAATTGTTTAACAATTGATTTAAACGGTTAAGATTATGGAGTACACTTAGGGAGTTTACATAGACTAATTCATGTTTGTGTGAATAGAAAAAGTTGTAGAAAATAAATAAATAAATAAAAATCTTGAGACTCTCGGAGTAAGAGTGGCAGTTTTAGGAGAAAGGATAGCTCTAAAAAAAAATCATGATTAATTTCAGCGACTCTTATAGAGCGGAATTCTCAATGTTTGATTATAAAAACCCTTGTGTCATGTAATCTCAATGTTTGATAATAAAAATCCTTGTGATCTCTATAAAGTAGCTACATGTGGACACTATCCTATCCTAAACTACACTACACTACACTAGATACGTCCCTTTATATTAATCAATTTTTTTTATGAGTAAGCTCTACTCTCTTGTACATTCATTTTCTTTGGGTATGTTCAGTTGGGGGGTAAATAGATGGGCGAAAAGAAAGTGAAGTAAAGTAAAGTAAATGAATTGTATACTTTCTCTTTTGTGTTTGGTTTAGGGTAAAATATAATTTTTTTTCAAAATTACATCTTGCTCTCTTTATGAATATAACCATGCAAAATGGTAAAATTGAAATAATGAGATTTTTACTTCACTTTCTCTCACAATTCTCCCAATTTGGTGGAATAAGTTTAGGGTGAAAATGAAAGAAAATGTAACACAACAGAGAAAATTAAGCTTTCACTTTTCCTCACAATCCCTCAAACTGAACAGGATGAAAGTTAGGTTTTCTCCCACTTTCACTCACTTTCCTCCACAATCAACCCTATCGAACACAGCTTATAAAGGAAAGACTGTTATTGTCTTAATTGAACACAGCCTATAAAGGAAAGACTGTTATTGTCTTCAATTAAGAGAGAAGGAAAGACTGTTATTGTCTTCAATTAAGAGAGAAAGAAGTGTTTTGGACTAATAATATGTCCAATCAAAAGAATATTGCCTTAAAAGAGAGTATGTTAGCATTATCCACTATTTTTTTTATTTCTTATTTTTCTCTTGCAAAAGTGTCTTCCACCCATATGGTATACTTGTCACATTCTCCATCACACGTCAACTTTTGCCAAAAGGCCGGGGATTGTCTGTGGCAGATGCAGAAAAGATGGTCTCAGGGTCCGCACACATCATGGGACATATGGTGATAAAAAGTTAGATATCAAGTAAGAAGAAGTCAATAACCTGGGGAGAAAATGAAATGGCTTCTACCCTTTTATCGCCACATGTAGGATGAGGTGTGAAAGCCTGAAACCTTTTTTCTGTCGTATGCCAAAGACAATGCGGTGCCATTGGCTGGTGTGGATGCTATCCCATGACGTAGAATGGATGTGTATGCTGGAAAATGATCTTGGGCTTCCCACACATCATCCCACATGTGGCGATAAAAAGTGAGAGAAGTCATTTCATTTTCTCCTCATGGTTTTTATTTCTCCCCTACTTGACATCTCTCTCCCCTCGGATGATATGTGGAGCCCAAGACCTTAGATAGAGACAACCCAATGCCGGCCTCAGATTCTCTTTGGCAAAGCCAGAAAGGCTCTTCTAAGACAACCACAAAATAGGGGACATGTGGCTAGAGAAGTCATTTCATGAGCTCATGATTTTGACTTTTTCACACATTATTTGACACATAACGATAAAGTGGTGAGATAAAGGGGAGACATATCAAGTGAGAAGTCAAAATCATAAGGAGAAAATGGAATGACTTCTCCACTATTTATCACCACATGTCCCCTATTTTGTGGTTGGCGAGAGGAGCCTTTGGCTTCGCCAGAGAGAATCCGAGGCCTCTAATGCTCCCAAGTCCCATCCAATGAGATGAGTCAGCATCAGATAACCCCTCTATCCACCCCTCCTCCTTGCCACACATTATTCAAACATTACATCCCCAGTCTATTACTCAATTAAATCCCTTCCCTTTTCTCCAATATTTTGATCCCCCACCCCCCCAAAAAAAGTTCCAAGGTATAACCATAATGGCCAGTGCCACCTCCCCTGCCGTCCTCATCCCCTCCTTCACCGGCCTAAAGGCAGGTGCAAACACCAGAATCTGTGCCGCCTCTAAGGTCCGGACCTCTATGGCCCCAATGGTCGGTGTTAAAGCTTCGCTCAAAGAGGTCGGAGTAGCCGTTGTAGCCACGGCCACTAGTGCAATACTTGCTAGCAACGCCATGGCTATTGAGATCTTGCTCGGCGGTGACGATGGATCGTTGGCGTTTGTGCCCAACAGCTTCACTGTAAGTGCAGGAGAGAAGATCATCTTCAAGAACAACGCAGGGTTCCCCCACAACATTGTGTTTGATCCGGATGAAATCCCGTCGGGTGTGGATGCCTCAAAAATCTCCATGAATGAGGAAGACCTGCTCAATAGCCCCGGAGAGACGTATGTAGTGATCTTGAGTGAAAAGGGTACTTACAGTTTCTACTGCGCCCCTCACCAGGGAGCTGGCATGATTGGAAAAGTTACCGTTAATTAAGTTACATGAATACTTGGACATGATTTTTCATTATTCATTTTTGGTTGAAATTTTTTGTACTACTTCAAGTCATGAGGTCTGTTGTAATCTCCTTTTTGAGGCAGTAGAGTTCATATTATAACTCATGTTGAGAGCTGAGAGAATGTGAGAAAATGAACTAGAAATTTGAAAACCGTCGATTCAATCATGTATATCATCTCTTGTTGCTTGAAAGAATCAATCTACTGTAAGAGAAGGTTCATTCCCAAGTCTAATTTCTTCTCATTCTCTACTATTCAATACAGGCATGTACCATAGCAGATTCTTATCAATCCAATGCCTAACTAGTAAGCTCCATTTAGAAGATTTTTAGTACCTTGTAAAATGCAGATTTTTGAAATGCAGTTTGGATTAACTAGGGTTCGGAAATATTCAGATTAGATAACTCTTGTAATCTCTTTGTTTTCATGGGGTTTCGTTTGTCCCTCTTTTTCTTTCTTGGAAGCTCCTCCTTTTTCTCTATCTAATAAACAGGTAGGGGTATGCCAAACCCCCCACCCTCTCCAAGCAGCATTGCATTGCGCAATGCAATGCATAAAATAAATAAATATATCCAAAGTATCTTCAGGGATCCACTTCTTTAAAATTCTTTCCTCTCCCTTCTCCACCTCAAACTGGATTCAATAGAGAGGCACCCATTCATAGGCATTCAATCTCTCCTGCTTCCTCAAAACACTTTTCCAAATACTGAAGCTGGCTCTTTCCAGCGAAATTTATTTCTTTTTCAGGAGGTTTCAGATGGCTGCAGACTATTTCATTCCTTTGATTGCACTGACAACACATGTAACTGTAAGAATCTCAGCGAAAAACAGTAAGTATTTCAAGATGAAGAGAAAATCTCACATAAAGATTTAAGATGCTTGATAAAGGAAAAAAGCAAACCCACCTCTTTACCAACAGGCTCTTGTAGTGCAAAGACCTTCAGGGTTAGATGAATAAACCTCCAGAATCAAAGATGCAACAATTAAAATCAGAGTTAAATAGGGCTCCAAAATCAAAGATGTTCCAATTAAAAATCTGAATTTTTCAAGCATTAAAAGGTATAATAAACAGCAGACAGGCAAACCCACAAGAGAGATCAATCTTATTCCTACTGTCCTCTACAAACGAATTCAGAAGCCTGCAAACTCATCCAACTATTTTACATTTCAAAAACGTTCTCGGAATATAAAAAGCGTATCATTCTTTGTTATGTTGTACATAATATTACATCGGGAGTAGAATAACAAACTGGGGCACATCTAATCATCTAAAAAGTGCCAACAAACTATACCAGCAAAAGCCTTCTTTTTGGGGTCCAGTTGGCATGTATTAATGTGAAAATAGGCAGAGGCTATGTGGTTAGAGCATCAGGAAGATTGGTACGAACTCCGAGTACCTTACCACCGACATCTGGGAAATTCTCATATCCAGGCAAGGGGCCCACCTTCCCGTTGGCATCTACCTGCACAGGGTACTTGAGAAGGTGGCCACACAATGGTGTCACCTCTTCAGCCACGAACCTCTTCCAGTTATCTTCAGCCACCTCATTCACGCTCTTCACACAATTCAAACTGTGAGGCTCCTTGAAGCATTCATCTACCTTCCCTAGGTGCTCAGCCCACAAAGACATTCTATATCCATATACCTGCAAAGACACATCAACCATTTTGATCGAATTACCAAGGGGAATTTAAAACAACCAATTCCAATAAGAAAAGATAAGTGGCGACTTGAGGTTACTCGTACTCATTGAACCCTACCTGCATACACATGCATGTGGCCCAATGGCTCATCCATCCATCCTTTTCAATAGGTAGGGCCACCTCTTGGACAGCCCATAGAGCAGACCCCAAAAATCACATGTATGCTAATACAAATAACAGTAAATAGATTACCAACCTGGCCGCGTGGATGTTTCTTCTTGACAGCCCATGCATAATGGGGTTGATAAGCACCCATAGCTATCTCAGTGTCTCTCGAACCAGCCATAGATCGTTCATTGATATTGGCAGAACCCAATATTACATACTCATCATCTACTATCATTCCCTTAGCATGCACATATATCATAAAACGCTGAAATTTTTGGGCAGCCGAAGCCTGAAAGAACAGTTTCAAATATGACCCCCAGTCAAGTTTCTTGCAAGTCAAAGAAGATTATACTTCATACTTCATAGAACTCCACAATCGATACTCATCCAATGATGTGAAATTCAAAAACTGTTTTAAGTAGTCTACATAATGATGTATGTTACATAATTGCATCAAGTCATCTACAATCACAGTTAACAAAGTTAAGAACCTAGAAGATGGAAATTTTAATGATACATAAAGACAAATGCTAAGAAATAATACTCTTATAGAACATTTACATGGAAGGAAAGTTTCATGAGAAACTTGTAGTTCGTGTCAAGGGAAATATATCTCGAGTATATTTCAAGAACGGATGAAATGCCAATATTCATACACTTCTCATGTAAAAGCAAAATTAAATAAATATATATATTAGTACATCTCTAAAACGTCCAAACTTTATGTGAAATCCGAGCACAATGAAGCTTGATGACAGTAAAATGTGGAAATCACATTTGAAGTTTCTCTAAACATGAAATGCTAATTGATTCCCTTCCAAAAGAATAAACTCTAAATTATTTGCTAGATGAGGTAAGAGTGGAGTTTTATGATAAGAAAATGATCCTCGGGCAAAGTGGCAACATTGGAACTTCGTTGTATGGCCTAACAAGACCTGTTATTTATACTTGATCAACAAAATATGTCTGGATTTTCACTGCAACAATATTATATGAAAAATCAAATAGTTTAATTCTCCATCTGTTTGGGCAACTGAAATAAATGTCTTGAGAAAGCCCCTACTTAAATACTGGCAGAGGCATGAGTCAGATGGCTTAACACTTTCAAAAGGACACAGGAAACTAGAGTGTGACAAATTGAGAAAGTCTATGGTATTTGCCATGAACTTTATAAGGGGGTGGGGGTGGGAGGAGGGGCACTTCAAAGCCCCAAGAAACACTTTTTTTTTGGTACAAACCCCAAGAAGTACTGAATATTTACTAGTTCACGCATTTGTGCATCTTGTTACATCCTAGAGACCATCAAAACAGTGATAGAAGTTGGAGAGCTGATGCTTTATATTATCTTATCATGCTTTATATTACCTTCATATCCTGGAATTATTGACTATCAAGGGATCCTCTGACATAAAATAAACTAAGATATAACTGCCAAAAATCAAGTAATTGACATTTGTAACAGGAGGCCAAAAGAATGCTGAAGTTGGAAAACTCATTGTTCAATGCATTGCAGATTTATCTTTGCACGATCCAGGTTCAATTCTAAACCACATACATCATGGACTGTCAAACGTGCCATATCCAGAGACAGAACTGTTATTTTTTTTTATCCTTTGGAGTGTGTAAGCCTCTTGTAAGGTGGGTTTCTCACCCAAGCCTTGTTGGTCAAGGATTTTGAATACAGGCCTGTTGGTATTCCCAAGGTTTTAAACTTCATGCGAAAAATCAATTTCAGCAGAATTATCACTAATTCGCAAGTCAACAAATTTTCAATACAGGGGTATTAATAATTTCAAAAGATCGCTAAATATTCGTTAATTTTTGCAGTATTTTGCAAAATATTGCAGATTTTGAGTTGCTTTGTTTTCTGAACTGTCAAAGATCTGACAAAATGTCTAAACTTCAACAATTAACTTCAGTATTCTGGGATTTTGTTTGGAATTTCATTCTCTTGTGAATTTTATGCAGTGTTTTAAAACCCGAAAACTCGACTCGACTCGACTCGACTCAGAAACTTGCCGAGTAGAGTAATCTCGGGAACTCAGGCAAAACTCGTCCGAGTAATGTCACCTAAAACTCGAACATATATAACATTTTTATAATATTATATATATGGTATAAATTCAAATTAATGATAAACCATGCCTAAAATGAGATATATAATTCAATTTAATAAACACTCCCCTTTTGTTTCGTATTTATACTTAAGAGTGTGTCGTATGTGTTAAAAAAAAAAAAAAAAAACATAATTTAGTCACTCCGGTAGACAGTTTACTCGATTTTTTGTTTTAACAAAAAAAATACAAATCTCGGGCAAGTCGGGGCGAGTTACTCGGTTTTAGTGTCAAAACTGAGTTTTTCCTAAAACTCGACTCGAAACCTGGCCGAGTCGAGTTGACTCGGCCGAGTTTCGAGTCGACTCGCCGAGTTTTAATACTATGATTTTATGCTTAATCTAAGTTCATTTCATATCAAATCATAGCATATTCTATGTTTCCGGCTATCGAACGACCGGGCAGATTTAAATTTTGACCATTATACCTATTTTTCATCTTTAAAATAAAAGATTATAAAAATATTCATCCAAATCTTATATTTATAAAATGATGATTAGTAGTCTATATTAGGTGTAATTAAACAAATTTTCAATTAGTTTAGTCATAAATTATATTTAAATAGTTTGATAATGAATTATACATTAGTATAAATAATCTAAAAATTAACATTTATACCAAACCATTAAATAAATAAATAAAATATGGTTTATTTTTTGTAAATTAATTTCCTTTAGTAACCTTAATTATTAATAAAATAATATTTCAAAATAAAAATTATAGAAAATCAGTTTAATTAGATGGTGCAAACACATGTTAATGTATCAAATATCAATAAACAAACTTGCATGTTTATGAATTTAGTTTTTTATTGTCTTGCGATTATGTGAATGACTATATTGGTATTAGGCTTAATTATTTTTAAAAATTAAACAATTAAAATAATTTGTAACGTATGCAAGCATGAATTAATAGGCCTATTAAAATAATATGTAATGTATGCAAGTATGAATTAATAGGCTTATTAGCACCAATCAAAAAAATAGGCCTATTAGCATATACTCTCTTTATATTCTACTACTATTATACAGAGCGATGGGGTGACCTGCTTGAAGCAGCACCTAACGGGGGATTACCATTTACCGAGATGTTATAGATTACCTGAACGTTTCACATCAGATCAGACAGGCTATGCAGGAGCATGCCAAAAGGCATTATGATGTTGTTGGGACATCAACTGATGTTGTTGATGGGACATCAGGAGATAGGAAGAAAAGTTAGGCTCACGTCACTACCGACGCCTCGATATCGAAAGTCAAGGGAGCCGTGAGAGGGGGGGGATTATCAACAGTTCGTAAAAGAAAATGAAATGACTCAGGTTTAGGTTTGGCCTTAATGGGAAAATAAAATGGAGCACCTAACAACGCATCTTCACAAACCAAGAACTACGAGATCGCCCCTTTCATTCTGGGGTGACGGAGGGATCATACCATTTAAGCCGTTTTTTTCATGCTTTTCCCGGAGGCCTAGAGAAAGCTACAATCAATAGGATTTCCCTAATCGCTACTTATGAAGTGGAATCCGTTTATTTTGTCTTCCACCTCATAAGGGAGTTGCATTCCAAGGGACTACAAATCTCTACGGAACATGGACATAGTTAATACCAAGTATCTGTTAATACGAAGTATTCTGGCGATCCCCACAATCCGAGTCCGAGCTGTTGGAATTAGAATAAGTTCGGCAGCGGATCACATAAAGGGGAGTCCGCTTTGAAATCGGTCGCCCTGCACCCACCTCCCGAGCGACATCAGTAAGTGTTTTCACACCATCAACCGACATCGACTCATCCCAATATTTAAGGAAGAGGCCGATCCAGTTCCCAAAAGAGCTAATTCGGATAGTGAGGGAATAAAGAAAGGAGTGGCCGTAATTCGAAAACGGAAAACAGTGGTTACTCATTAAATAGTCCTCAATAAAAGAAGGGTCCCGGCTGGAAAAAACATATCAAGATGGGAGCATCTCAAACCTTATGGGCATATAGCATCGCAGGAGGTGGGAGGAAAGTCGAAAACTCTTCCAGTTCCAGATGAGGAAGATCATAAGGATGCTGACTTCTAGAAAGTTATGAGGCTGAGCATGGAGGCTTTTTTAGAGGAAGAAACCCGGTGTTGGATAATTGGGCAAATGGGCCTCATCTCATTAGCTGAGGAAGATCCCTTTTAGATGAAGAAAAATGAGGATGATAATGAGTATGTTGATCTAGAAAGAGATATTTATTTATGTGACTTTTGTGTAAGACTTAAGCATCTTGACATTTTGTGACTTCTTACTTTTGTATGATTTTAAGTTATTCTATTTTTTCATATTTTCTGAATTTTTTAATCATCAACAAAAAAATCCAAAACTTCTGTGAACTATCAACAAATCGCGAATTAATTCCCATATTTGATCTGTGAAATTTTTTACAAAGTTGAATCCGTAATTAGACCTAACCAACTGGTAGAGAATGTTTTTTATACGCAGTTACAGTAAACTAATGTTATGAACCATGGTATTCCTCAGATATCATATTTATGGACTTAACATTTTTATTTTCAGTAATAACTAATAATACAATAAACTAATACAAGAACAAATAAATTTATTGCTGTACAGTTACCGTATCACCATTGACAGGAGGTTCATTATTTGATGACAAAATTTCCTTCAGCGATTTTTCCCGATTTCCAAGACAGTAGAAATTTAGGTAATCTTGTGGATGCGAGTTCTCAAGATGAATGGATTTAAGCTCTTGTGCAATAAGGGCATACATCATTTGCATTGTCTGGCCCTGTGAAAACAAACATGCTGAAGTTAAATTAACAGTAAATTCTATCACTCACATGTATGAAAATATGCTTTGTATACGAGTTCCTTCATATATTTTTCCCACGTAAATCAGATCAATTTGTGATCTTTATAGATCAACTAAAACCAATTGAAGGTTTGCAAACAAACCATGCCAATGTTAAGATCAATAATAAACTGAAGGTGAAAGAAAAGACTTCGGTCATTAGTACCAGAAAAATAGCAAAAGTACATTCAAATCTTAGAAAATATCTAGTATGGCTATACATGTCGTATCAGTGATTACCAAAGACACAACCCCTATTGATTTGCAGCAACATTAGTGAGGTAATGAGTTCTAATTTTGCAGAATGCTAGAGATGAGCTCAAGGTTTGACAAAAGAAAACACCTGAAATGATTTCTGAAAATGTAGTGATGTTTGGAGAATTAAAAAGCTTAAGAATTAGTAAACCACATTACCTGCCAAAAAAGAATTTCTTGCACAGAATTAGAAGTGGGGACACCCTCAGGCCACATTGGTATGACAATATACACTGCAAATCTCTCATTTGCTCTTATTTTACTAGCGATCTTTAAAGCCAACTCCATTGGGATTAAGTTATCAGCACCTAATCATAGCAAGAAAACAGTTAAATTCAGAAAACTATATATATACAGCATCAGTTTGTGATACTTATCAAGGAAAATTGGACAAAATCAATAACAAAGAGCCTAGGATTGGGATGGATATGTAGGCATGTAAAATCATCAAGCTCATAATCACGGCAGCTTAAATTTTAAATATGAACAAAGAAGGGATTGTTTTTAATGGGTATGAACAAAGAGAAGTGATGACTGAATATGAGTTGGGATTTGGAAATTCCAAATGTCAAATGTAGGATTTAGAATTTGTAAACTAAACAATGAAATGAATCATATTGATTTTCAAGTATCTCTTATAATTATGTGTAGAGGCACTCGTCTGAGAAGGGAGCCACATAGATAGGGCAACATAATCAAACTCCTTCAAACATGCACAAGCTAATTGCCAAATGTCTCTTCTATTTAGATAATAACTTTTCAATAATTCTACTAAAACAAGAAAGAAGTTCAAAAGCTATGGAAGCTAGTTACCCAAATGTTCCAAATACAACCTGCATCTTTGTAAGATGGCCATGCATATGATGATCCGAGAAAATATTGATTTTCAATATATATGAAGTGTTGAGCAGATCTGATCGCCTGGATGTATCCTGTTTGAATGCTCTTATCTATCACCAGATTTTTTTCACAGACAAGGTTCTGCAATAGAAGAATGTCATCAAGTCACCCATAATTACCTCAAGAAAATTGGGAACTTTAATACGAGCTGAGATAAACATCAAATTTGATGTAAAAGTCCCACACAACAACCAAAAAAGCATAACTTAACTCCGTTCTATATAAAATGAGTGTTCTATCTAATTCTAAACCCAAAAGACAAAATATATAGTTTAGTGCATAAACCTGAGACTCAGCTAGCTGAACATCTTTTGGAAATCCTTTTAGTGATCCCGAGTCTATAGATCGGAAAACCTACAAATGTACAGAAGCCCAACTAAGATTCAGCAATGCTAACCATTGAAATCAAATAATGGAAGTTTCACTTTGGCAAGAAACATGCAGTATCCAACCTGAACATGCCAGTTTTCAGGATCATCTTCCTTAGAAACGCATAATATAGGATGATCGTTTGGAATAGACGGGGAAGGACTAAGTATCCATGATATGCGTTCTAACTTTATCAAAGCATCATCATGCCAATGAGATATCTTCTGGAAACGTCGTCCAAACTCCGACCATTTTGTTGCTTTTCTCCAACGCTGCTCAAAGTTTGTGAGCACGTCATATGCAGCAGGCCCTTCAATTTTGCTGTGCAAATCATGCCATGGTTGCCGTGGACCCTTAGTTCCTGCCTACACAAAAAGTGAGCAGGAGAAAATAGTCCACCTGATAATAACTATTGGTATGAGAAGGACATCATAAAATACTTAACTGAAAACATTCAATCTACTAGACCAAGAGAGGTTACAGAAACATGTTCTCCCACACTGTCATGATACACAGTTCTAGAAGGCGCATAATGCTAGCTTTAAACCAAGTAATGATATCTGAAAATACTTACAATCTGCCTTCTTCCCAGTGTATAGAATTAACTTGTACAGTTAAGGTATATTAAGGGCCTGCTGACACATTCTTAGTTCAGGAACAGAAAAAATACGTTACGGGAACCATTCGAGTATAGTTCGGTTTCTTCATCCCCAAAAAAGAATAAGAAACATTAGTTATAGAAAAACAGAAGAGCCAAAAGTCAGAGAGGGATAAGTTTGGGTTTGATAGATAGATATACACCATAATTATATGTAGTGCCACACTTGTATGTATTAATCATGATAAGAAACAAAAAATAAAAAGTTAATCTCAAAGTATCAATCGATTTTTTGGGGGTAACGAATTGAGTTGATTGTTTTTTTCAGTGTTTTAAAACCTGAAAACTCGACTCGACTCGGAAACTTGCCGAGTAGAGTCAACTCGGAAACTCGGGCAAAACTTATCCGAGTAATGACACCTAAAACTCGGATATATATAATATTTTTCTAATAATATATATGGTATAGATTCAAAATTAATGATAAACCATGCCTAAAATAAGATATATAATTCAATATATACTAAACATCCCCCTTTTGTTTTGTATTTATACTTAAAAGTGTGTGGGGTGTGTTAAAAAAAAGAAAAAAAACATAATTTAGCCAATCGGGTAGGCAATTTACTTGATTTTTAGTTTTTTTAAAAAAGTGCAAAAACTCGGGCGAGTCGGGGCGAGTTTCTATCAAAACCGAGTTTTTCTTAAAACTCGACTCGAAACCTGGCTGAATCGAGTCAACTCGGCCGAGTTTCGAGTCAACTCGGCGAGTTTTAAAACAGTGGTTTTTTTCAATAGATAATATCAATATATTAGATGGAAAAAAAGTACAATGGATGTTCATCGGTGGATAAACAGATAAAAAGAACCAAATAAAAACAGATCATAACACAAGCCAAAAGCATGGAAAGAACAAGACCCATGCTGAAAAAAGTCCGACCTCCCAATCATATCGCAGTCACTACAAGACAGGCACCAAGAGGATAAAGTAAAGAATCATCTTATCCACAGTAACGGAAGAGTTTCCAAACACCCCTTTGTTCCTCTCCTTCCATATGCCCCAAAGCCCCCAGCAAATGGCGCTCCCAAAAGAAGGCCCCACCAAATCAGACTCTACAAAGTAAAGGGTTGAAAAGTGGACTGTTCTTTACTAAGGGGAGAGGATTTCTCTTTTGAAAGTCTGGAATAGGATTGTTCTTCAGAAAAGGAAAGGGTTGCTCTTTAGAAAGGGTGAAATCCCCTCCCTCCCGACATAACGGCTACTCTCAATCTCTCTACAAGTTGTTCCCATTGACAACAACGACAAGTGGACTCTTCACTTTCCAACCCCAGTAGAACTTGCTATTCTGCTCCCCAATGGCTATTCTCATTCTCTCTACAACTCTTTCTCATCGACACCAATGGCAAGGGGACTCTCCACTCTCTCCCATTCCAACAGTAGTGGTTACTCTGATATTCAATCTCTACAAGACCTCCAATAGCAGTGGTTACTCGGTTCTCCAATTTCTCAAGTCTCTCTCTTTGACGGGGGCAAATACAGTGACTGTAATGCCGACTTTCATCTTTATGTATATGCAACTCTCTCATTTTGACGCAACAGTAACAGCGATGGCAACTCTCGTCTTCCACTTATATACTTATTTAAACATTTATTACAGACTCAAAAATATGCGAATCAAACCATTACTCTAATGTTGGTTGCCAACAGTTAACAAATTGTTAGGAAAAAAAATGCAAAATATACATATAATATGCGTAATATACCTGAACATACTAACTATAATCTGAAGTACTTCAGCAGCAGTTTCTGATTTGAAATAGTTTATTCAACCATAATCTAGATTCAATGAAAGCATATAAAGTTCCTAAGTTCTTCACTCAAAGAGATGTTGCTAATGATTTGGTGAGATAGCTGACTTGACAATGTTTTTGAATTTTATTTCTCAAACAATTCAGATCAATATCTTTGGATCACTGACTTTCACCATTATAACTACGAATGGCCATTTTCTAATGTTAAAAGGGCTTTTTATTTCTCAACAATTCAAATCAACATCTTTGAACCACTGGCTTTAACCTTTACAGCTACCAACGGGCAATTTCTAATGTAAAAGAGGCTAAAAATAATCAAAAGTATTTATGATGTAAGACACTAACATTTGACCAAATACTAGTTGAAGGTACTAACAGTAGTAGATCCCATAGTAACAAAGTTCTCGAATAATTCTCGAATTGTACCCGAACTATTCATTTTTTAAGGTAGATCACTAGATCCTCATCTTACTATCATATGCGGAGGAAGAAGCTATTTAGGTCACCAACTTGGAGTAACAAAGAGAAGTAATTTGCTTACACTTTCTATATATTCCAGCTAGAAGAGAGTTACATGACAAAATAACTAATACATTTAAGTATCAATCCCCTTAAACTATCTACACGTGACAAAATAACTATTAGAGATAGTTTAGAGAATACAAAGTGGTGTAATAAGGTGAAATGAGATACCGTCATGATTTCTTCCAATAGCATATAAAGAGAAGCCGGAGGTATCAATGATAGGTATTTCAACAAGAGTTTGGCAATTGCTATAATTGTGAAACTAAAAGGAAAAAAGAGAGGTTTAGGCTGGACGGGCAACATTTGCCATCCGCTGGAAAAACAAGATTAAAAAAAATAAATCAAAATAAGGTCTAATCGACCCACTTTGATACCATGAAAGAAAACAAATTTATTGAATACTTGGATGATTACAATGGCTCCTCGTTAAGGGTTATATAGAGATCACATGAGTCTCAAGATAGAAGTAGTATCAAATCTAATATTAATCAAATGTAATCCTAATCAAATCTAATATTTGATACTAATCTATTTCAAATTCAAATTTACCTAGAGATGAAATGAGATACAGGGTATCTCATCTCACCTTATTACACCACTCTCTATTATCTAAACTATCTCTAATAATAACTACTACATTTGAGTATCAATCCCCTGAAACTATCTTTTTTTTATCCATAAATCAGATATATATATATATATAGGAATGGAAATATAAGAAACAAAAAGGGATCACAAGATTGTGAACCCAATCAGATACATGTATAGGAAGAGAAAGGGAAAAGAAAATCTTACCCTCGCCAAGAAAGGAGTATGGACTATGGAACTATAACTCAAAAAGTTCAAGAAACTCCAAAAACTCGATGAACGGCCAAAACCTTGAAGTCTCTCCTAACAGAACACAAAGTAATAAGTAACTAACAAATCCTCTCATAAGTCACAACATGCTCTAGTGAAGAACATGGGTGTGACTCAGAATGATGCCCCTAATCTTCAGATTACCACGGTGAAGCAAGATGGCAATAATTTTCTTGCCTGGTTGCAATCTGCCATGTTATATATCAACGGTAATGGGAAAATGGGGTACTTGATTGGTGATATCCCTGCTCCTCGTCCTCTAGATCCGACCTTCGTAAAATATGATGTAGAGAATGTCATTGTCATTCATGTCTTGGCTTCTCCATTGCATGCAACTAGATATCAGTAGCAGTTACTTATTTTTATCTACATAAGCAAATTTGGGATGCAGTTATAAAGACATACTCAGAGGTTGGCAATACTACTCATGTATATGAGCCGCAACAGAGTATAAGGCAGATGAAGCAAGGTGAAAAATCAATTGTTCTGAGGATGCAATTGCATATAAGAAATTGGTGGAGGAAAATCAGGTGTTTGAATTACTTGTGAGTCTAATTTCTTAATATGAACCAGTTAGAGTACAAGTTCTGGGAAAGATCAAGTTCCTCCCATCCTTGACTGAGTTGTATACCTACTTGCATCCTAAGGAACGTCATCAAAGTGCTATGCTCCAACATCCCACATCAGAGAGATCTGCCTTGGCCTCAGTGTCACAGCAGGGAAGCAGAAATGGTGGTTGTGTTAGAGGGGGAGGTCGATCAGGGACATCTGGTGATGATCGTGACAAATTGAAGTGTGAACATTGTGGTCGCACTCATCATACAAAGGACACTTGTTGGGATCTTAATGGTCACCCACAGTACAAGGGTCCTTCAAGTAGTGGTCGAGGAGGAAGTCGCTATGGTGGTAGAGGGGGGTCAACTGTTCATTATGTTGTCTCCACCGGGTCTTTGGTGTCTACCCATACATCTACACATGCTCCTTCCTCATACATTTTGGGCCTCTCACGAGATGAGATTGAGGTTTTCTGACGTTTTATGGCTCAGGTAGAGCCTCTCAATACTGCTTCCACGTCCTGCTTTGCCCATTCAGGTACTTTTTGCCATAGTTGTAGGGAAGCTATGTACAAGGTGGGAAACGAGCTTCCTAGGAAGCTCGTTTCCCAAACTCGCTTCCGCTCACGAGATGAGATTGAGGTTTTCTGGAATTTTATGGCTCAGGTAGAGCTTCTCAATATTGCTTCCACATCCTCCTTTGCCCATTCAGGTACTTCTTGCCATAGTTGTAGGGAAGCTATGTACAAGGTGGGAAGCTCACTTCCATTAGTCCCATTTAGTGGTCAAAGGGAGCTAGAGCTATATTTCTAGGAAGTAATGGGATTAGGGATAGACTTGAGTCTAAGCCTATGACATAGATCTTAAGTAAGTACCGTTGGATTAAAACCTAAAGTTGTATAACACCTACTTCTTCACAAATATCTCATGTAAGATAAATTTAAGGTATGATTGATCATCCTAATATAATGGGAAGAGACACTTATATCTATTTCTCGCTCTCCATTTCCTAAAGATTTTTTGAGTCTCGCTTCCCGCTTCTCACTTTTGTTTCTCAGTTTGGTAACTCTGCTTCTTGCCCATTCAGGTACTTATGCCTCAACTTTCAATGTCTGTATTTCCACTCCTAGATAATTGATTCAGGGGCATCAAATTATATGACTAGTTAGTCCTATCTTTTTTCATCCTATCATATTTGTTCTAGAAGAAACAAAGTAAAGTTGATGAAGGATCTTACTCTTCTATTGCTGGCAAGAGTAGTGTCTTTGTCAATCCTTCTATGCCATTATCCTCTATTTCCATGTACTTTGCTTTAAATCCTCTATATGTTAGTCATAACACAATGTCCTTGAATTGTTGTGTCACTTTCTTCCCATCTCATTGTGTTTTCTAGGACTTGGAGACAAGGAAGATAATTGGTACGGGCCATGAGGAGGGAGGACTTTATCTGCTGGACCCTCCATCATCTGTTGCTACATTTGTCCAGCAGCTAATGTTTGGAGTTAGGAATAATAGTAGTTATGAGGAGTTGTTACAGTAGCACAGGCGTCTTGGCTACCCATCATTTTTATTACTTAAGAGCATATTTCCTCAGTTATTTCATTCCAATTTCTATTTCTGCACTTCAGTGTGAGATATGTGAATATGCTAAACATTGTAGAACCTCATATCCTATCAGTGGTAATAAAAGCAATTCACATTTTTATTTTGTTCACTCTGATGTGTGGGGGTCCTTCCCTATTTACTTCGTAATGTGGTTTTCATTATTTTATCACTTTTGTGGATGACTTCTCTCATGTTACTTGGGTCTAGTTGCTTAAATCCAAAAGTGATGTATGTTACGTTTTGAAGTCTTTTCACAAATGATTGAAACCTCGTTCGATGCCAAAGTTAAAGTTTTGGGTATCTGATAAAGGTGAAGAGTACAGGTCTGGTAGTCTTGCATTTTATTTTAGTGAGCATGTTTTCATTCATTGAACAACTTGTGTTGGTACTCATCAATAGAATGGTCTGGCTGAGCGAAAACTATCACATGTTAGAAATCACTCGTGCCTTTTTATATACTATGAATGTTCCAAAAAGTTTTTTGATCAGATGCTCTTTTAACTGCTACCTTTCTTATTAGTCGTATACCTTCCAGGGCTTTGGGGTTTTAAATTCCTATTGAGGTCTTGTGACTTGTCTTCTTCTAGCCATTTGTTTCTTCTCCCTCCTAAAGTCTTTGGGTGTATCTACTTTGTTACATGTGTCGGGATCTGATCGTACCAAACCTAATCTTATAGCTCTCAAGTGTATCTTCCTTGAGTATGCTTCTAGTCAAAAGAGGTACAATTTTATTTTTTTTTATCGGTAAAAAGAGGTATAAATGTTATCTCCCTCCTTCCAGTAAACATTTAGCATCTATGGATATAACATTTTTTGAGACCTCCTAATGCAAGAACATGCAAGTATGCAACTAACCTAGGATGACATGATTGTGAGATCAGAAAATTAATTGCAATAATAATAAAAATAACAACTATTTAGATTCCACAATTATAATGAGAATTTCAAAAGGAATTACTTTTTTTTATGGATAACAAGAAAATTTTATAAAAGAGGAAAGAATATACGAACGATGCAAGAAACATCGCCCAAAGAGATACAAAAAGTCAAGCTAAGATACTTGATCAGCTATACAAAAAATCAATCCAACGGACCTTCTCAAAATCAGCTAGAACAGACAACCAAGAGTATAACAACCATCCAATTTTAAGAATGACTTTGGGCATCGACTCTTCCTTATCTTCAAAAATTCTTCTATTTCGTTCCCTCCACAAACCCCAACAAATCGCCGCCGGTAACATCTACCAAACCTCATTCTCTTTCCTATTAAACACACATTTTGGTAATCCCATCACCACTTCCCCCAAACCCCCTTGCGAAACCCAACTCATCCCAAAAAGAACCAAATAATGGTTCCAAACTACCTGCGCTTGCAAGCAATATATGAAAAGATGCGGAACATTCTCCTCAGCTTGCCTACACATAATACATCTATTGGGAATAGTCATACCCCTATGCTTCAAATGATCGACCGTGAGAACTTTGTTTAAAGATGCAGCCCAAAGGAAAGCCTGCACCTTCGAGGGAATCTTAAGGGTCCAGATCTTCTTGAAAGCATTATTTTCCCTCCCCTCCTCTCCCCTTCCCATCCTTCTTCCAAAGTACCGAGTAACAATGGGATGTTGAAAATTCCTCCTCTACTCCCCCTTCCCATCTTCTTCTATCTTCCAAATCTTGATGAATCACGCACTCCGTAAGAAGTCTTTATAGCTCCATCCAATCACCCAATTCTCTATCCCTAAAGTTGTCCCTACTAAACCGCGGACCCTACCTAACCTCACCATCTTGGACCGTATAGCAATCCTGCACCGCCACCTCTCTCCTCAACACCAATCTATAGAGATTTGGAAACCTCTTGCATTGCATCCCGTCCTCCAACCAATCATCTTCCCTGAATCGTACTCTACTCTCATTCCCAACCCTAAATTTCAAAAATTCCTGAATCAAAGCCATAGTCGTCATCACCTCTTTCCAAACTCCTACCCCATAAGACCTCCTCACCGGCTTCGAATCCCAATCACCCCTATAGATCCCGAAATTTGTTTTTAATAACCCTCCTCCACAATGCCGTCTTCTCCGTATTGAAGCGCCAAATCCACTTTCCCAATAAAGCTTTATTCATGCACTTGATTCTATTAAAACCCAAACCTCCAAACTCCTTTGGTCGCATAACCCAATCTCACTTCACAAGGTGCAACTTCCGGGAGTCCCCCTTGCCCCCCCACAAAAAATCTCTTTGAAGCTTCTCCAAGCTCATGATCACCGTCCTAGGAATCTTGAACAGAGACATGTGAAAAATTGGGAGACTCGCCAACACACTTTTGATCAAAGTTATCTGCCCTCCTAAGGACAGGAATCTTTTCTTCCACTCCGCTAATCTCAACTCAACTCTCTTCACCATCGGATCCCAAATAGCCGTCAACTGTGGATTTGCTCCTAATGGCAATCCAAGATACCTAATGGGCAAGGAAACCAACTTGCAACCCAAACTTCGAGCACTCATTTCCAAAAAACCTCACTCCACCTCCCCCACCCCTATCAGTTTACTCTTGGCAAGATTAATCTTCAAACCCGATAATGCCTCAAAGCATCTAAGAATACCTCTCATATTGGCCACCTGATCTCCATCCGCCTCCAAAAATTAAATGGTATCATCTGCATCTGCATATTGAAGATTAGAAATAAAAGGTTCCTTCGTTGCTGCCTGAAACCCCTTAATCATGGAACCTTCTGCCTTTGACAGGAGTTTACTAAAAGCTTCCACCACCATAATGAAAATAAAAGGGGATAAGGGGCAGCCCTAACGCAATCCTCTAGAACTAGGAAAAAACCATGCGGGCACCCATTCATTAGAACAGAGAAATGTGTTGATGACACACACCCCTTCATCCACCTAATCCATCTCTCCCCGAACCCCATAATATTTAGCATGTCTTCCAAAAACCCCCAATCCACATGATCGTAGGCCTTTTCCATGTCCCCCTGGCAGACAAGGTCACCTGACCCCTCTCTAATTCGATCAACTAGCTGTCTCCCCTTTACAAAAGCGCCTTGATAAGCCCCCACCACCTTCCCAACCACCCTCTTCAATCTATCCGCAAGAACCTTAGGTACAATTTTGTACAGACTAGTCACCAGACTAATTGGCTAGAAATCTTTCAATTCCTCCGCTCCATTAGCCTTTGGAATTAGAGAGATGAACGTCGCTCCTGCCTCCTTGTTCCATCTTCCCCTCTCATGGAATTCATCAAACACCCTCATCAAATCTACTTTCACCACTTCCCAACAACACTATAGAAACTCATAATGAAACCATCTGACCCTGGCGCTTTTTCCTTCCCCATTTTATTAATCGTCTTACGCACCTCCTCTTCCTCAAACTTTTTCTCCAACTCACCCGCCTCCTCCCTTGAAATTTGATCAACTCTTCGCCCCTGCATTTGAGGCCGCTCCCTTCTATCAGCCAAGAACCGCCTCTGGAAATATCTTTTCACCTCACTGCCAATCTCCTCATCACCCTCTATAATCTTAGTCTCCACCTTCAAACTAGTAATAAGATTCACTTGTTTTCTAGCCTTGGCACACACGTGAAAAAATTTTGTATTTCTATCCTCAGCCTTCAGCCACTGAACTCTGGCCTTCTATTTCCAAGAGATCTCTTCTAATCTTCGCAAGGAAAGAAGATGCCCTGATAGCTCCAGTTGTTCCTCCTCTTCCTCCCTTCCCAGACCCTCACTTTCCTCCTTTTTTTCCAAAGCATGAAGCCGCAATTCGATCTCCCTCAACCTTTTATCCACCCTACCAAAACAATTGAGATTCCACTCTTTAATTTTATCTTTTAGCACCTTTAGTTTCCTCATGAACATATAACTCGCATGACCCTCAAAATGCATATCTTCCCACCATTCTTTCACCAACTCCTTGAAACCCTCCGCCTTAAGCCACATGTTTTCAAATTTAAAAGGCATGTGCTTCCCCTGTTCCATGCTCTCCCTCAAAAGAATCGACCTATGATCCGAGCCACCATACGCCAACGCCTCTTGAACAATGTTTGGAAACTTGTCTGCCCAATCCACCGAATAGAGAGCCCTATCTAGTCGACACATTATCAGAGACCTCCTTTTATCATTCCAAGTATACAAAGCTCCTTTCAAAGGAGGATCAAAAAGCTCATGCCTATTAATAAAGTCTGAAAAGGCTCTCATGCTACTGGTAATTTGCCTGGAGGTCCCTCCCTTCTTATCTCCAGGGAATCTAATCACATTAAAGTCTCCCACCACACACCAAGGAAGTTGCCATCTTGCCGAGATCCCCTCTAATTCAGCCCAAAAATTAGATCTTAAGATTCTCAGGTTCGGCCCATACACCGAGGTGAAAAGCCACTCAAACTCTTCCTCCACCCCCCTGAATCGAATGGAAATCGAAAACTCCCCCGAGAAAACCTCAACCTTCTCGTGAACCAAGCGATCCCACATCACCAATTGCCCACCTAAAGCCCCCACTGACGCCACAAACACCCAGTCCACTTGTCTGTTATCCCACACCTCTGAAACTACCAAATCATTCATCTCCTCCAATTTAGTTTCCTGAATAGCAATAAGATCAGGCTTAAACTTCCGCAACAAACCCCTCACGTCCAACCGCCTTTCCCCCCTCCCCAACCCCCTTACATTCCATGACACTATCTTCATCTATAAAACCACAAGCCCCAAGCCACAACCCTCTCCTCCTCTTCCCACCATCAACACTCCACCCCCCTTCCGCCCTGTCCTCCCTTCCCTTTCTCTTCTCTATATTCAAGATCTGCGAAAAATTCTCTCGCTTGATCCTCCCCCCTGCAAACCGTAACCCCAAGACGTGACTCACCTCCACTGATTTATCCACATTTGCCAATATCTCCCTCATCTTCAAACTTCCTACCTCTGCCTCCAAATCATTAGAACAAGAGTCACACTTCTCCAATTCTACGCCGTGGTTGGCCTCCCCTTCAGACTCCGCTATTTGCATCCTCCATAAACCTTCCTCATCACTAGAACCCTTTTGGGAATTCTCCGTATCAGATAACTGATTATCGCGCTCTTCCAGGAAATCTCCTTCCTCCATCAGCGATGACATTTCTTTCTCATTTGTGGCCCTTACCACTGAAAATGACGAGGACAACTCATTTTCTACTGTGAACTTCGTTGACGGCTCTACTACCCCATCTTGCCCTGGCAGATCCTCCCCTATTGCCCACGATTGACCTTCGATACCCATCTCATCAGAGCTGGAGCCTCTGGGCCTTAGCTTACCCAGGGTCTCTGAATTGGAACCCATTGAGCCATCCCTACTACTCCTACGAAGAAAACGAAACCTCCCCCTGGAATTGCTCAACTCTTTTGAAAACTCTAAGCCGACGCTAATGAGAGGAAGATTGGGTTTGATTACTAATGAGTTTAAACAACGACCACACTGATCACTATGAAAACCCACTCCACTTGAGCCCCCACCATTACTCCTCTCCCTTCTGTGATAAACTTTCCTGAAGCACCTGTTTGAGAATCCTGTCCTGTCCTCATCGCTCCCCGCTCTTCCTCTTCTTGATTTATCCCCATCCTTCTCAAGCTCCTTCCGCGGAGTAGCTCTACAGCCAATAAACTGTCCCAAATCTAGGGATAGAAGTGCGGATCCCTGACGGAGAGTGTTCTGCAGAGTCCTCTCGAGAGCATCGCCTGGACTGTTGGCCTCTGATCCAAACCCAGAAATTCGGTCTGCCTCTGCTAGACTCTTCTGGCTTCCACTGACCTCACTGTCGAATGATTTCCCCACCCTGAGCTCCGGCCACTCACGGCTTCCTGAGAAAGTCAAGAAGAGATCTTCTGAAGCCACGACGACAGGAGCTGATAACCCTATCCCCTCTGTCAAAACCTTCTAAGGAACGATACTCATAACCTGGCCAACCGGTTTCTTAAAAATGAGTTCGGATCCGAATGGATCCGGATCCCAGAGCCCTTGGGTTGAGTCCTGTGCAAAGCGATTCGAGCTTAAGACCTTGTCCTGGGCCCTCACTATCATATTGGGCCCCCCCGAACCAGGGCCCAAATCCCTGATGCTAATAGATTTAAGAATGGGTCTATGGGCCCCTATCTTCTCGCCTTTAATAGCGTAGGCCGCCTGGTCCACCAAGACCCCACTAGGAACATTTAATCTATCTTGGACACGTGTGTGGTGGATTGAAAGACTTGATGATGTCTCCCTTAAAACCCCCTCATCTTCTACCAAGGCCATTTCAACGCTCCCAGTGGCAAACATGCTTGGAGGTTGCTCACCACCTACGTTCCTGTCGCCTTGTCTCTCAATCCTTATTCGCTTCCTCCTGACTCGTCTCATCTTATTGCGCCACATCTTCCTCCCCTTTTATTTTGAAATTTCAAATCTATACCCGCCTAAGGGGAAGCCAACACCAGGGGTGTATGCGATAACATGCAATGATCTGATAGGATGGACTTTGTATGGTTAGACTTATCGTGCACGAAACCCACAGGGTCTGCACCACCTATGCTATGGGTTCCTCTAAGAGCACCTTTCTGCAGCTCAACCGAGGGTTTGGGTACACGCAGAGCTACTTCGGGAAAGAAGGGAACAGAGTTCTTTGGAAAAGCTGTCTTTGGGTCTGCCTCTACCCGTACACCACTGCCTAGAGCAGTGATACTACCTCCCTCCCCTTCCTTGCCAAAACGATGCCGGCGATCCCTTGATTCCGACAACTCAACACATAAGCTGCAAACCTCGCCCTCCCATATTAAAACCTCGATTGGGTAAGAAATGGAATGGAAAGACAAGGGTATGAGGCGCGGGATCGATCTCAAATCACCGCGGACACGAATCTTTGCCATAGTAAGATCTGAGAAACCCTCTATATCAGGATGAATATCTACAAAGCCTCCGCAAATCTGGCCAATCTGCGAGAACACAGATGGCACCCACAAATGAAAAGGGATGCCCTTCAAGGCGATCCAACGAGTTCCTACCAGACCTAAGAAGGAGATGGCGTTGGACTTAGGCCACCACCTATGAAAACCCACCACAGTACCGTTCCCCAAATAAAAACTTTTATTATTACAAATGCGGAAAATCAAGGCCTCTCGTTTTAGATGAAATATAGCTCGATCTGATTCGCAAGAGAAGATAGATATCTTGCCTTCCTCCGGTAGCAGCTGTTCCAACAAATTCACCACATCCACCCATCTCGTCGAAGCCCCCGTTGGTCCAGTAGAGCAAACAACAGCCTCGGCCCATTGACTAAAAACACCAGCATCCAAATCCACAACAATGCCTTTGATTCCATCAACCTGCTCTACATGGCTTCAAAGACCTTTCATTGGACTTGGTAACTCCTGACGAGTTCCTTTATCTGGTTCAGGAATCCGGGTATATGGGTTGAAGAAATTTCAAAAGGAATTACTAATGTCCTACATCAAATCACAATCCCACAGTTAAAGATTTTCCAAACTGGATTTGGGCGATCGTAATGAAAGTTGGAACTTTCACTAGCTTAGGGATTTAGATCAACAATCAATTTAAATTTCCTATTCAATTTAGGGTTTCAACGATTAGTCTAGGCTCAATAATGTTTAGGATTGAAACATATGTGTTAGATATGTGTTATTGTGTTTAAATAGTAATGTGGCTAAGCAACAAAAACCAATAACAATATTAAGAAAAAAAACCTTCAAATTAGGGCTAGGGTTTTGGGGATGTGGCTGTGTTTAGGTTTGGGGACAATGGAAAGGGCATGGCTATAATATGGGTGAGATATGGGGCTGACAGCAATAGACTTTGTCCAGAATTGCTAAGACAATAAAAGTAAGGAGTAATAAGGTATTCAACAGTAAAACAGTGGGTAGTTTGGGTTAGGGCCAGCTGGGATGGAGTAGGGATAGGTTGGGAATGGGACAGTGGGTTGTAGTACTACTTGGGACTTAGGAGTGGAGCAGGGGCTGAGGCAGGAGCTAGGAGTGTGACAGGGGCTTGCAACAGAAGCTGGGAGCGGGACAGGGGCTTGTGGCAGAAGCTAGTAGTGGGACAGGGGGCTGCGGCAGAGGCTGGATGGGACTGGGACTGTGCAATGATTCCAGGGAAATCAGGAGAAGGGCTGGAGGCAGCCCTAGGGTTAAGGAGAAAGCTAAAAACAGCAATGGGAATAGATCTAGGGTTTGGTAATTACGCTGCAATGAGACAATCAATGGAGAAGAAAGAAAATCAAGAGAGAAGAGATCTAAATTACCTTGGCTTTCACAAGAGTAAATCAAAAGCATTCTTTATTCATAAAAAATTCTGTAAATTCTCTACTCATAAAGGGAGTATTTAAAGAGACAAGAAGAAAACTCTAATCCTAGTAATTACAAAAGTGTCATTACTACAAGTTCTAAATAATTACTAAAACACCATTATTAAAAACAATCTCAAATACTAATAAACTAAAACAAAAGTAAATAAACTAAGATAACTAATAAGGGGCCGGCCATCTATGATGGGCCACGCCATCCTATGCACTAATTGTAGCCCTCGAATCATCTCACTCTCAATCTGACGGCGGATCTCCCTCCACATTGCGATCCAAAGATGGATCTCCAACAAAATCATGATCTAAGCCTTTGATGTCCGCATCACCTCCTTAGGAAGACTTAATTTCAAGTAGAGAGTGGTAGTGAAAACAAAAAGATGTCTACTTTTTCTCTTCCTGTTCCGTCTTTACATTTTTTACAGTAGTCATAGTGGAGAGTGCTGAAACTTAAGGAATGGTGGTGATGGCGGTAATGGACATAGGGAGACTCCTGTTATGAAGGAGAAAGAATCCCAGGTATATTTGAAGAAAAAAAAACTAAAGAAGATCCTCATGAGCCCTACCAAGAAGCTTCCTCGGATTCATCTGTTACACGAAATATCCCTACTTCTACTCCAAGAGTTGTTAATGATTCTAACATTCCTATTGAAATTAGGAAAGGTGTTTGTTCTTGTACCCAACACCCTATCTTCAACTTTGCTTCATATTATGTAGTCTTAGACCTCATATCGAACATTTGCAATGGCCTTGTCTTTTGTGTTTGTTCCTCGCATTGTGGCAGAGGCTATCTCTCAACCTAAATGGAGAAAGGCAATTGATGAAGAGATGCAAGTTGTTGAAAAGAACAGTACATGGGATATGATTGATCTACCAAGAGGAAAGGAATTGGTGGGGTGTAAGTGAATGTTTACAGTGAAGCATCGATCAAATGGATCAGTTGAAAGGTATAAAGCCAAACTTATCACCAAGGGGCATACTCAAAGTTATGGCATTGACTATCAAGAAACATTTGCTCATGCAACCAAGATGAACTATGTTAGGATTCTTTATCCACAATCAAGATCGACCCTTATTGCAGTTCGATGTGAAGAACAATTTTTTGCATTATAACTTGGAGGAAGAAGTGTATATGACACCACTACTTGGTTTTAAAGTAATCCTCTGATGAAAGGGGAGTGTGCAAATTGAAGAATGCATTGTATGGCTTAAGACAATCACCTAGAATGTGGTCTGAGAAATTTCAGTGTCATGGTGAGAAATGATTACAAGCATAGTCAAGTTAACCATACATTGTTCATTAAGACTCCAATAAGAAAGTTACAACTCTTATTGTTTATGTAGACGACATTGTGGTGACCGACAATGATCATGATAAGATGAGGAAACCGAAAGGCCAGGTTGCAAAGGAGTTTGAGATTAAGGACTTACGTCAGCTAAAGTACTTTCTTTTTTTTTGATCGATAATCCAAGCATAATATATATAACAGATAAAAGGAACATAGATAAGGAGAAAAATAAAGCAAAGCTCACGAGTACATGAGCCAAAATATGGCAACAACAAAGGAGAAATAAAAGCAAGATAACCCCTGACTACCGCCTCTCGGCCCATCTAACACTATCAGCCTGATAATATGCCCATATCCACTCCTGCCTGTCTAGCAATGCACCAATCCACCACCATCGAGCGTGACCGTAAGCAAATACGATAGATGGACGATGTAGAGTTCTCGAAAACTCTCAAGTTCCTTTCCTTCCAGATGGACCAAGCTATGGCACCCGGTAAAACCGACCATATAGCCGTCCATGATTTAGGCTCACCTACCACCTCCCGACAAGATAAGAAGTTGTGAAAGAAAGAGGGAAAGACCCAAACCACGTCCACTCGGGACAGGAAGAAACTCCAAATTTCACTTGCTACAGAGCAACGCAAAAGAAGATGATCGACCGTCTCTCTTGGAGGCACATGAAACAACGATTCGCCATCCTCCACCCTCTAGATTTCAAATGGTCACTAGTGAGTATCTTATTCAAAGCCGCATTCCAAAGAAAGAAGGATACTTTGGATGGAATGCCTAGATTCTGCACAGACTTATGAGGAAAGAAGGCGGGAAAATTAGACCTAAGAGACTGAACTAGGGATCTCACAGAAAACCGACCCTTGTTGCCGAAAGACCACACTCTACGGTCCTACCCCTGGGAATCCAAAGGGTGTGACTCCAGACGCTTTAAAAGACTACTAAACTGGATGACTTCCCAATCATTCAGCCCTCGTCACAATCTAGGACACCAAACAACCCCCTCCCTGCCCCGATCAATGTACTCCCCTACTAATGCATCCCTATCAATAGCTATACGGAAAATGGAAGCAAAATCATCCTTCAATCTCGAAGTGCCACACCAAATATCTTTCCAAAATCTGACCTTAGCTCCCTCCCCAACCCTAAATGAAAAGGATGGAACAACTAATTGCGCAACTGACATAATGCCCTTCCATAAACCCACCCCATGGGCCCTCCTGACCTCCTTCGGAATCCAGCCTGAATGGGCCCCATATTTGGCAACTATCACTGCCCGCCACATACTCTCTCTTTCCTCCCCGAAGCGGCAAATCCATTTCCCCAATAGGGCTTTGTTGACTAACGACAAAGGCTTCAGGTTTAAACCCCCTTCACTCTTAGGACGACAAATGCGAGCCCAGTCAACTAGATGGTATTTGAATTACCCTCCTTCATCATGCCACAAGAATTCCCTCTACCTTCTTTCCAAAAGCAAAGCTACCGAACAAGGGATAACAAAGGTTGACATGAAATATGTGGGTAAACTGCTCAAAGTACTCTGAATCAGAGTAAGCTTCCCTCCTTTGGATAAAAAAGATGATTGCCACTCGGACAGACGTTTTGAGAATCTATCCAAGATTGGATCCCAAATTGCCTTGGATTTGAAATGAGCTCCTAGAGGCATACCCAAGTATGTCGATGGAAGTGATCCTGCCCTACAGCCCAAGGATTCCACCAAAGAGGACACTCCCACCACCTCCCCAACCCCTATTATTTCAGACTTTGACAAATTAACACGCAAACCTGACACCGCTTCAAAACATAGAAGGAGGCTCCTAATCGAGAAAAGGTCCTGACAAGATGCTCTACAGAAAATGATGGTATCATCTGCAAATTGGAGATGAGAAATGCGCATACCCTCGCGGCCCTAGGCAAAACCTTGCAACACTGGCTCATCAGCTCGGGACAGCATTCTACTCAAAGCTTCTGATACAATGATGAACAGGAAAGGGGAAAGGGGATCCCCTTGCCTCAAGCCCCTAGTGCTTTGAAAGAAACCTGACGGGCTCCCATTGATGAGGATAGAGAAAGTCACTGAGGAAATGCACAACTTCATCCAATGACACCACTTAAGACCAAAACCCATACGTTTCAGAACAAACCCCAGAAATGACCAGTTGACATGATCATAGGCTTTCTCCATGTCCACTTTGCACAATAAACCTGGGACCGATGATTACATTCATTGGCAATTAGTATGTCATCAAGGATCTGGCGCCCACTCACAAAAGCCCCTTGTTGAGGGGAAATGATGTAACTCATCACTCTCCTGAGGCGACTCGCTAACACTTTTGAAATGATTTTGTAAACACTACTGACTAAGCTAATGGGCCGAAAATCTTTAATATCCATTGCCCCTTTGAACTTAGGAATTAACAAAACAAAAGTGTTATTAATCACACGATCAAAACGCCCTAGCTCGAAAAGCTCCTGCATAACCGCCATGAACTCCTTTCCCACAATATCCCAGCAAGAGCGATAAAACTCGATAATAAAACCATCCGGGCCAGGGGCCTTGTCCCCAGCTATGTCTCGAATCGCTACCAAGACCTCCTCCTCCGAAAAACTATACTCCAGCAAATCCCTATGCTCTTCTGGCAAACGTTCAAAAGGCAAACCATCTAGTTGTGGGCGCCATTGCTCCTTTTCTGTATACAAATCTTGGAAGAATGAGACAATGCTCGCCACAACGAAAGTACTTTCTTAGAATTGAAGTTCCAAGAGGTGGTTTTCATTTCACAACGAAAGTATGTTCTTGATATTTTACAGGGGGCAAACATGATGGGATGTAAACCATGTAACATTCCAATTGATTCAAAACAAACTTAGTGAAGGCGGCTTATCTATCTCTCCCTAAGCCAACCAAATATTGTATATGTCGTCGGTGTGGTGAATCAGTTTATGCATGCACCAACCACAACACACTGACACATAGAATCCTCAAGTACTGAAAGTCCACTCCTGGAAAGGGTTTGTTGTATGCTCGACATGGTAGTCTGTGAGTTGACACCTATATTGATGTAGACTGGGCAGAATCAATTTTAGATCGGCGCTCCACTTTAAGGCACTCACATTTGTAGAGGCAATCTTGTGACTTAGATAAGTATTCAATAGTGTGTGGTTGCTAGGTCCAGTACAGAAGCAAAAATTAGGTCTAACTCATAGAGGGTGTGAGCTTCTTGGCTTCAAATCCTACTAGCGAAGTTGGGCCTCCCTATTCATGGGGCATTGAATTTGTACTATGACAACAAAGGCGGCAATCAGTATTGCAAATAATTTGGTACAACAAGCTAGAACTAAACACATTGAAGTGGATCAACATTTCATCAAAGAAAAGTTTAAATTTGGCCATTTTGTACTCCGTTTGTAAATACTGGAGATCAATTAGCTGACATTTTGACTAAGGGGCTTGGTAGTTCACAGTTCTGAGGCATTATTAGCAAGCTAGGCATGTGTAATATCGACACACCAGCTTAAGGGGGAGTGTAGAATACTCTATGTTACCGTAGTAGGGTTATTTTCGGAAGTACAAGTATACCAGTGTCATACTTGTAAATATACGTTATAGCATGTGTATTTCTCTAGTATATTGAATATATAATAGAGAAGTGAGAGAGTTAAATTGGAAAGAATGTGAGAGAGTTAATCTGTCTCTCTCACTTCTCTATTCCCTAATATTCTGTATCTACACAAAACAAATTTACCACCTGAAACTATCCTGCTTCCATGACTAAGAGAAAATCTTGAAACAAACACTTAATCATATCCAACAGTCAGATGCACAAGGAAGCTGAAAAAAGAATGGAAGACCAAATGAAACAAATACTCACTGGAAATGTTGGATTATGATAATCGTCCTGAAATACAGTGTCAAGATCGCGATATAGTCGATGTTCAGGTGTATCATAGCGGCCATCACAAAGGTCAAGACCTCCTATAAAAGCAGTTATCTTTCGGTTATTTCCAGAAGCTTGTGTATCCACGAGCACACATTTCTGATGGTGTGTAAAAAGGGTTCCAACAACCTGAACACAGACATCACAAAAGGCAAAGTCAGCAAGTTGTACGGTTTAGAAGAAGGTAAATACTATTACGACTCAAAATATTTGATCAATAATAAGTAAAGAGAAGATCAGTGAATTGATATTCTATATGTACAAAGATTGTTTACCTATACAGATCGTTAACTGAAAGTAAAAGCTCAACCAAAGCAATTAAGTCAACCCTAAGAAGAAGCAGGGATCGTACTGATTATTACACACACACACGCACTCTGTAGACCAAATGTATATATGGAAATGATTCCAACTAAAACCAGATACTTGATCTTCGGTTGCTCCACATTCCCTTGGTCAAGGAATGTGGAGCAATAGGAGGTTGAGTATCCCTCTTTTAGGAAATAAGTTTCCACATTACCCTCCCCCACCCCCCCCCCCCCCCCCCCCACCCCACCCACACACACCACCTCTGAAAAGGTAGTAATATAAATATATATAAGCAATAGGAGGTTGAGTATCCCTCTTTTAGGAAATAAGTTTCCACATACCCCCCCCCCACACACACAAACCTGGGAAAAGGTAATATATATATATAGAGAGGGGCCACCTTATGCCTGACAGATGTTTATAATGTGGATCATATCTGCATCATCCAAAAGGATAAAAGATGTACATAGCATCATAGAGTGGACATGGCCGAGTTCGGATGCTGAGATATATATGAATGGCAGCAAGAACAGGGAAGACAAAATCAAAAATAAGAGCACCTGAGGAATATGCGTAAACTCAATTAGGTATTGAACAAGTGAGGTGTTGAAGTCTTTTCCAAACAGGCAAGTGTTAGACAAGCTATCAGAAGGTTTATCGATATTCCAGAATTTTCACCAGATCATTTGAAGTTGAAGAAGCGTCTTCTAATTTTCCAGTTTGGGATTCCAACAAGGTTATGGGGCCATGGATATTAGCTTACATTACCTATCATATCACATTTTAGATAGTCTCCCCTTTAAAAAATAGGAGAGAAGAAGATAATGTGGATGATGTTGATGTTTTGTAAGCGCTAACTGAGGCATACTGGTTCTCCTCTCCAAAATCTAACGACGATAACAATGAACACTTTCACTAGCAAAAGCAAAGTAATTTCAATATGTGCAGCAAGCACATATATACTGTAATTAAATAATCACACTAAATATAATGCAAAAATTTACTGGACCATGGGATAAAGCCTGCCTGTTGCTTGAATATGCTAAGCTTACTGCTACCATAACGAGGTGACAGCACACAAATGACAGATGAATGCTTGAAAAACTTCCGAGTTTCTTCATCATGAGTTTGCATCACACCTGCCTGCACCGAAAGACATTCATATTAAGATTTAGAATATATATAATCTCAATTAACATCAAATAACAACCTTCAAAAGATGATTACTGTTTCTAAATGTACTTAAATTGCAGGAGTTGAACATAAAGGGCAACATCACGAGCAGTAGTTCTTATTTTTTTTGATAGGTAATCGAGAGCATCATATATTAAAGCAGAAAATAAGATACAAGGATTCACAAATAATGAATTTGACAAACAGAAAAATAAAAAAGGAAATAGCCACCCATACACAAAGAAAAACAAGCAAAAGGCTCCGAAGCTATCCCTCTAATGGAAGCCCAAGCTTTAAAGAGCATGCAAGCCTGCTTGGTGACCCGGTCACCAGATTGAGAAATGTCCTCAAAAATACGCCTATTCCGCTCCTTCCAAATAGACCAAGTCACTCTCCTTGGGATAAGCGCCCAAAAGCGACCCAGCTGCTAACCTCTCAAGCCCAAATGCCAACAAGATAAGAAACTCTTGAAGGAATAGGGAAAGACCCATGCAATGCCAAAGTGAGCTAGAAAGGGACTCCAGATAAGATGTGCAAAAGGGCAGTGCAAAAACAAATGATCTACAGTTTCCTCCGCTGCAAGGCACGTCACACATCTGTTTGGAAGATTTTAGCCTCTACTTTGAAGGTGGTCCAAAGTCAAGATTTTATCCAGAAAAAGTTGTCCATACGAAAAAAGTAAACCTTTGATGGCATACCTGAGTGCCACACCACCTTACTAAGGAATGCTACCTAAGGATAATCACTCAAAGCCTGCAAGAAGAACCTAACAGTAAACCGACCTTTGTTGTCCCTGGACCATACTCGGGTATCCCTAGAGTTGGGATTTGATTTTACAGACTCTAGCCTTCCCAAATAAGGCATCAAACGAACTCACCTACCAATCCTGCAAGGGCCTCCTAAATCTAGGAACCCACAATAGACTCTCCCCTCCACTCTAAAAAGGATGCCACCACCCCCTAGCAATCTAGGGATAGCCGATAAAGCGAAGGAAAGTCCTGTTGGAGAGAGGTGGGCCCACACCATTGATCCGACCAAAAAATTACCTCCTCCCCATTACCTATGACAAAATGGATATGACTATCAAATGAAGCCTTATGCTTGAGAATCACTCGCCACAGACCGACTCATAGGGAGAATTCATCCCTTTTGGTTTCCATCTGTTACACTCTCCATAACGCGCCACTATGACCTACCGCCACAGACTATCCAGTTCCTCGCCAAATCTCCACAACCATTTACCCAACAAAGCTTGATTCATGACCTTGAGGGGCCACAGACTTAGTCCTCTAGACTCCTGAGGCCAGCAGACTAGCCCCAAACACACTAAATGATATTTTCTTGTATAAAATTTTTCATTCCAGAGGAAATTCCGTCGAATTTTTTCAATTCTAGCGGCCACCAATGACCGGATAGGGAATAGGGAAAGATAATACATTGGGAGACTGCTCAAAGTAATTTTGAGGAGGGTTAATCGCCCCCCTTTTGAGAGAAAACCAGTTTTCCAACCCTCTAGTCTCTTATAGCATCTCTCGATAACCGGCTCCCAAACCGAAGTGGCTTTGAACAGAGCTCCTAAAGGAAGGCCAAGGAACTTGGTTGGGAGGGATCTAATTTTGCATTCAAGACACAAAACAAACTCCTCAAAGTTGGCGACCTCTCCCACGGCAAAAATTTTACTTTTAGCAAAATTTATTCGAAGGCCTAACACTGCCTCGAAGCAGCGAAACATACAATGAATGAGAATCAGCTAATGGATGGAAGCCCCACAACAAACTAGGGTATTGTCAGCAAATTGGAGATGAGACAGATGGACAGGCGGCAACCCGATGCTAAAGCCTTCTCAGATCGATTGGGATGCTCTATCAATCTTCTGACTGAGGACTTCAGTGATCATAATAAACAAGAAGGGAGATAGGGGATCGCCTTAACAAAGTCCTCAGGAACTATGAAAGAAACCATGGGGAGAACCGTTAAGCAAGACCGAGAGGAAGTAGAAGAGAAACAACATCTCATCCAGGCTAGCCATTTCAGACCAAAACCCATACATCCGAGCATATAATCTAGAAAAGCCAAGCTCACATGATCGTATGTTTTTTCCATATCGATCTTACAAAAAATGCCAGGAACCCCCTTTTTGAGCCTATCATCCACCCCTTCGTTGGCGATCAGGATGCCATCTAGGATTTGCCTCCCTTCAACAAAGGCACCTTGCTGAGGAGAGATAAGGCCACTCATAACCTTTCTCAGCTTAAAGTCAAGACTTTGGAGATGATTTTGTAGACACTTCTTAACAAACTGATAGGCCTAAAGTCCTTAATGTCTAGAGCGCCAGGAATCTTAGGAATAAGGGCGATGAAAGAATAGTTGAATACCTTGTCAAAAGATTCAGACAAATGAAGTTTGTTGAAAACCAAAACCAAATCTTTTGCAAGAATGTTCCAGCACCTTTGGTAAAACGAAATAGAGAAACCATCTGGCCTAGGTGCTTTGTCATCCTCCATTCCTTGAATGGCTTGAAAAATCTCCTCCATAGAGAAGGATCTCTCTAGATGCTCTTTCTTGATCTTGGGAAGAGAGACAAAAGATAGACCATCTAGGGTTGGCCGGAACGATCGGTCCTCGGTGTAAAGATGCTCATAATATGAAACCACCTCAGGACCCATCCTATCATCCCTATCCAGCCACTCATCCCCTATTTTCAGCCTCGTAATGGCATTGATATGCCTCCGCGTATATTTGTCAAAACAAGCTTCCACTTTCTTTGTCGCATATATTTATGTAAAAAATATATACATATACGAAAAGAAGCAACGGTATTATAACATAAATAAATGTATATATTATAGAAGAGGTGGCAAGACATCCCACCTAATTATAAGTTATAGTCAACTCCACTAATAATTGAGGGAAAAGTGGCATGTGTTTTTTGAATCCGACCGTTCGATCCCAAGGTGGGTCCTTTGATAGACACGAGGAAAAACATTAGTCTGATTGGATCTTTCTAGACCGTCTGATTATACCCTACCAAGCCTATAGAAATCGTAGAGTTTCTGATGTCTAATAAGATGGTCTAGACCATAGTTGCATAGAAGCTATGTACAGGGTGAGAAGCTCGCTTCCCAGGAAGCTCGTTTCCCATACTCGCTTCCTTGGAAGCTCACTTCCATCACATCCCATTGAGTTGTCAAAGGGGGATATGTATGTAGGAAGTGATGGGAATGGGATAGACCCGAATCTGCAGCCTAGGGTATAAATCCTGAGCCAGTATTATTGGATTGGAACCTAAAGCACCTAATCGTCTACAACTAAAATCTAAGGCATGAATGCCCATATTAATATAATGGAAATGAGACGCCTATATCTCATTATTGATTCTCGCTTCTTAAAGATTTTTTGAGCCTCACTTCTCGCTTCTCACTTTCGATTTGCTTCTCTTTTTCGCTTCTCGCCCTGGTAACTATGGTCTAGAAACCTCCGATCGGGTTGATCTTTTGTCACGTGTCTACCAAGGGACTCACATTAACACCAACAGTCGGGTTTGAAAAATACAGGCCACGTGTCCCGTCGTAACTAACGTGGAGCTAACTATAACTATAGTCTCGTCTGGTGGGCTGCCTAGTAACCTCCTCTCTCTCTCTCTCTCTCTCTATATATATATGTATATATATATATATATAATGATTGGTATACTTGGAGTAATTATCAGCTCAGGTCCAACCAAGGTTTAGTACTTCGATGTCGGTGTAAACTTCGGTCACTAAGGAAAAAGAAATATTTTATAGGAGTTTATGGAAACACTATGAAAATCATGGAAACATAGTAAACAAGGAAACGTTAAAAATCTAAGATAAACTTAAAGAAATGATTAGTTAAGTGTAAAGTCTATATTTAGGATTGGCTTATTCCGTTGTCAAAACAGTGTTTCATGTGTCTTGTGTCCTTCCAAGACTAGTGAAGATGAAGACCAATGAAGATCAACTGAAGATACTTCAATCACCGCCTTCGTTTCACTCCATAGGATGGTAAGTGACCTAGATACCTATCATATACCTTAGGTGGATTGACCTAGAAAAGTTTGTTTCTTTTAAGTGGTTAGTGGCTTGCCATTGGTTGAAGCTTTTGATTCAAAATAGGCAAAATCGCCTATCTATAATAGTATAATTAGAGGGGTATTTTGGTCAATTCCAATTATCAAAATTTATGAAACTTTTTGCGTAAATTCTACATAACCTAAAGTAGCTATGGTTCAAATTTGAGCTTAATCCGATAAGAATTGAGCTCTCTAGAATTATCCAAAGTTTAGTGGCAAAACTGTAAATAGGGTGAATAGTACCCGTGTGAATGGTTCTACGTGAATAGTGTTTTTAGGAGTTCTAAATACTTTCCAACTTTGTTATTGCTTATATAAGTTGGGTTTGATCCTCATTCAACCCCAAGATAGTTAAGAGAGTTTCTATTGAGATATTTTGGGTTTCTCAAACTCATTCTTCTCTCCTCTTCCACCCTAGAGTTTGCAAGATTTTGTTCGATCATTCTTTCTTGTTATTCCATTGTTGGAATCCTTCTAGGGTTTATTTGTTTGAACAACCATCAACTCGTTCTTGTTAAGAATAATTTGGTCGGAGTAATCCAAAGCCTTAGCGAAAGAGATCGATCCGAGGAGGATCGTGGTTATTTGGTCGGAAGAATCCGAAGCTGTCATTGACAGAGATCGATCTTTGAAGATCGTGGTTGTTGTGGAGATCTAGGAGGAGCACAAGCTATTACGATAGATTGCGAGACTTACGGGTTCGTGATTACTTATCGAGGGATCGAGGACTGAGTATTGAGGATCGTTGTGTCGAGCCCAGTTGAGTACAGTTCGAGTATTGTAAGTATTTTTTTGCTCTTACTCTTAGTGATATCGCTTCTTGGACTAGGTCCCAAGGTTTTTCCCGGAAGGGTTTCCATGTAAAAACCTTTGTGTTATGGTTTGCTTGTCTTCTCTATTTCTGCACTTTATTGTTCATCCTCCCTTGATTAATAATTCGATTGCTTAAATCTTAAAAATGGTAGATAGACTTTTAGGGAGACCTAGACACCCCCTTGGTTTTGTGAGTTCTTAACTCAAATATTATTTTGGGGTTCACTAAATTTTTTTAATTAGTATCAGAACGGGTTCACTAATTTATTAGTATGATCTCATTCTTATATTCGGTGAATATGAGTTCCATTAGAGAGAGAGACTTCAAGGCAACCTATGATGAGCTGTTTGTGGAATGCCTAAAGCTAAAAAAGTCTCAGATTTCCTTGTCCAAAAAAGGTAAAATCTATTGGAATGGAAAGAGATGTCTTAGACCAAGTGGCTTCAGGGTTGAAAGTTCTTGTGTCGCAGCTTGAGGAAGAGAAGGTTTCCCTCTTTGTCAAGACTCAGCTTCTTGAATCTGATTTACATATTTGTTTTGATCAAAAATACAAGTCTTGAAATCAAGTTAGCTAATCTTGAGCAAGATCAGATGTGTGGAGTTGAGAAAAGAACTCCATCTACCTTGAACACTGAGCCTGGTGCTAAAAGGCGTCCTCTTGCTAAAGTAAAAGACCCTTTTACTCAAAAATTCATCCCTACATGTCAAAAATTTGGAGTGAATGGTCATATTAAACTTTCATGTCCTAAACTTCGAAGAATGTCCAATCATGGTTCTATGAACCAAAACAATTTTAATGAGAATCTTCAAATAAGAATTGAGGTCCTAGTGGATATGTCTAGGAAGTTAAATGATGATATATTGAATATCTATAGTAACTCTAGACAGTGACATAGTCGGAACACTCCTTATGCTAGATATAGAGGAGGAAACGGGAAGAACTATAATGTCTGCCATAATTCTAAGACTCAATCTTGGAATAGGAGGAATAAGAGGAAGAGGCAAAATGTCATAGCTACCTCAACTGAAACAGTTAAAGACCAAATGGTCAATCAAACTGTTAAAACCGTTTGGGTGAAAAACGAAGACCTGAAAGGCTTCACTTAGCCCATATCTGTCATAGCTTAAGGTGTGCTTTTATTGTTATATGTTATCATAGTGCTATGATGTTTCTGTAGACTAGTAGTTTTTTTTTCTAGTTAGTATTTGTTTTGGTATGTTTTTCTGTTTATTTATTTTGAAAAATTCAAAAACATTGAAAAACTATAAAATCCAAAAATATTTTGTCATGTTGCCCTTGTTTGACTTGCATGATCTGCATCCCTTATGTGATCTTTTATTTTCATACTTGTCCAAGGTTGAACATGTTTTTGTTCCTGATTGAGGATATAGCACCTTCATAGTCTCTTGGTTAGACTGAAAATTAGACTATTTTTATCTTGCACAATTAGAGACTTATTCATGTGTGTATGCTTTGCACTATCACATGCACTCTGACTGATTCATTGAGAGTTCTAATTTCTAATTTGTACGTGTATGACTTATCCCTAAGTGTAACCTAGGATAACCAATCTAGAATGACCATATTGTTAGTCATCCCCATTTTGGGTATCCTCCATGAGCTAAAACTTGTTGTAATGAAATAGGCTACCTACTAGGCTAGTGTGAAAGCTATTATTGGGTGCAAACAGTAATGGCTACCTATGTCAATAAGTTCGTTAGTTATCTTTTTGGGTTTCTAGAGTGAAAGCTCATACTGCCAATAGAGAAGAGCTACCTACTTAGATAGTGTGAAAGTCATCATTGCATGAAAAGATATGTCCGGAAAAAAAACATCAAAATAATAAGGAGGTATTTGACCAAAAGTAAAAGAAAATATTGGGTCAAATCAAAATGGATAAAGGTGCACTAAAATGTAAAAAAATCAGCATAACTGGATCTAACTAGGTTTAATTTCTTAGATTTGAGTCTCCAGGAGTCCACTTAGTGGTTAATGTCATATCCTTGGAAAGGGAGAGAAACCTTGATTTAGTATCTAGTCAGACCACCACTACACACAAAGCTTCACTTTTGAACTGTTCACTAAAAGTGACTTAAGTAAATTGGCTATTGTTTAACATTCTGTAAGATTTAGTTAAATGTTTATCCTCAGTCGGACTAACTAATTATGTTCTTCATTGGATTTGTAATTTTAAATTACTGTTGTTTGGAATGCTTATGATACATGTATATGTGGCACATGATATTTTTTAGTTTATTATTATGTGTTTTTTATTTTTAGTTGGCATGGACCTTTCTAGCATGAGTTGCCCTGTCCTTAGGTGGTCCTTGATCTTAGGTGGAGAAAATCAAGTTTTGGTGTTGGGGGAGATTTTTTACTTTATATTGTTATATTTTGTTCCCCGCTTTTTAGTCCCCGCATTGTCTCCATTAACTTGATTGTATTATGGTTGCTTTGATATTACATATGATTTAAATTGATATACTTTTGTGATATTGATTTCCTGCCTACCTTTGATTATTCGTGCCAAAAAGGGGGAGAATGTTAGGGTATTATTTCCCTAGTTCAGTATATTTCATGCAATAACTGTGTTCATCTATTTTCATATTTCATACATGTTTCATGGGGTTTATTAGCATGTGCAGGTTTACAGTAGACAAATCTTATATGACAAGAGTTCCAGTGTCTACAATTTAGGTTGTATTTCATTTTGTGTAATTGTGTTGGAGTCATGTAATGACCTAATTCATTATTTGATGTGTTTGGGTGAGTTTGTGCCAAGTCATGTACTTCAGTTGGGTTTTGTCACGGAATTGTCAAAGGGGAAGATTGTAAAGTCTATATTTTAGGATTAGCTTATTCCGTTATCAAAACAATGTGTCATGTGTCTTGTGTCCTTGCCTACAAGCATCCAAGACTAGTGAAGATGAAGAACGATGAAGATCAACTGAAGACATTCCGATCATCGTCTTCGTTTCACTCCATAGGATGGTAAGTGACCTAGATACCTATCCTATACCTTAGGTGGATTGACCTAGAAAAGTTTAATTGCCTTAGGTGGTTAGTGGCTTGCCCTTGGTTGAAACTTTCGATTCAAAATAGGCGAAATCACCTATCTATCATTAGAGGGGTATTTTGATAAATTTCAATTATCCAACATTTATAAAACTTTTTGGGTAAATTCTAGATGACCTAAAGTAGTTATGGTTCAAATTTAAGTTAATCTGATAAGAATTGAGCTCTCTAGAATTATTCAAAGTTCAGTGGTAAAACTGTAAATAGGGTGAATGGTACCCGCGTGAATAGTACCATGTGAATAGTGTTTTTAGGAGTTCTAAACACTTTCCAACTTTGTTATTGCCTATATAAGTTGGGTTTAATCCCCATTCAACCCCAAGATAGTTAAGAGAGTTTAGAGAGTTTCTGTTGAGATATTTTGGGTTTCCCAAACCCATTCTCCTCTCCTCTCCTCTTCCACCCTCGAGTTTGCAAGACTTTGTTTGATCATTCTTACTTGTTATTCCATTGTCGGAATCCTTCTAGAGTTTGTTTGTTTGAACAACCATCAACCCGTTCTTGTTAAGAACAACTTGGTCGGAGTAATCCGAAGCCTTTGCGAAAGAGATCGATCCGAGGAGGATCGTGGTTATTTGGTCGGAGGAATCTGAAGCCGTCATTGACAGAGATCGATCTTTGGAGATCGTGGTTGTTGTGGAGATCTAGGAGGAGCAAAAGTTATTGCGATAGATTGTGAGACTCACAGGTTCGTGATTGCTTATCGAGGCGTAGAGGACTAAGTACTAAGGATCGTTGTGTCGAGTCTGGTTGAATATAATTCAAGTCTTGTAAGTATTTGCTTGCTCTTACTCTTAGTGATATCTCTTGATGGACGAGGTCCCGTAGTTTTTCCCGAAAGAGTTTCCACATAAAAACCTTTGTGTTGTGGTTTGCTTGTCTTCTCTATATCTGCACTTTATTGTTCATCCTCCCTTAATTAATAATTTGATTGCTTAAATTTTAAAAATGGTAGATAGATTTTTACGGAGACATAGCCACCCCCTTGGGTTTGTGAGTTCTCAACTCAAATATTATTTTGGGGTTAACTGAATTTTTTCATTAAGCATAAATACACACTCAGAACTCATTATATGATAAAGCATAAGTACAGAGTAGATAATGTGAGATTCACGTCAAGTAACATCCGTTGCCTCACATGTCTGAAACTTAATGTCAAAGTATACATAAATGAGTATTTAATAAAGTAAGACATCCCAAGTACAAAGAGTTGTAAATGTGAGAGTCAGGTCAAGTAACATGTCTGAAACTTTTCGTCAAATTATACATAGATGAGTATTTTAAAAAGTAGCAGTGTCATATCCCACAAAAGAAAATATTATGATATGTCACCTAAAAATTATAAAGTCATGACTTATAAGTTATAACCTCATAGAATTCAGATTTAGCTCAAAGTCGTCGGCCATATCTCTACCAAGAGGCCGACGAAACACTTATTCTATGTAGTGGCAATATTGCACCCAAGACTTGTGGCTCAAGGTTTTAAAATTAGGATTCAATAAAAACTTACCTAAGAAGTAAAAAATATTTTGTGAAAATTTAAAAACATTGTAAAAAAATTTCGAAACTATGAACAAACCCTAGAAACATGTACTAATGTTTTAGGAAATGATAAAAGATCAATGCACACTCAGAACTCATTGAATGAAAAAATAATCATTTGAAATAAGAAAATGAGATAAAGAAAATGTAAGATAAGTTGTTGTGTATTTGAAGCTTTAAAAGTCGAAGTTACACATAATAAACTCTAAATGGTCATGTTATAGGATGTGGCTCGAAATGTTATTTTTTAATTTAAAAATTATTTTTAAAATGCATATATATATATATATATATATATATACAAAAATGCTAGCCCCAGACGCAGTCTTCCCGAGACACAAGGTGGTAGCAACAAGTGTCAAACTATCTCCCTATAATAAGGTAGCAACACCACGTGTTGCACCCACTCTGCGCCTGTGGAAATTTTTTTTACTTTTGCGTCTGTTGCTAGCACTCCTCATATATATATATGGGAGAGTTCACGTAATGCGTGAAACTCTTAATGGCCACGTAAGTGTAAAACTTTTGGTTCTTTTGTAATTAACACCAAACAGAATGGCATTTCTGTAATTATGTAAGATTATTGCTTTTGTAAAATTGCTAACTATTTACTCTAAAATTATAGGAATGCCATTCAGTTTGAACATGCATGGTTTTTAAGAGTTTCATGCATTGCGTGAACTCTAGCAGCACCCTATATATATATATACATTCATTTGTTGATCTTAAGATTCCCTAATTTTATTTTAATTTTAACAAAATTCCGTAAATTTTAATTAAAATAATATTTTTATTCGAACAATAATACAAATATTTTAACATTTTAATAAAAAAATATTTCAATAATTGTAACTATCTCATTAGAGTCCCTAATCGCTAATTATTAACAATTATAAATGTAATGAGTTACCTATTACATTTAATATTCAATAAGGATTAACACATTATGTATAATTTTAAATATTTGTATTAAAAAATAATCACAAATGGGTTGTTAGTAGTCAGCATAAAACTCCGCAATTAAAGATGAAAAAATAGAGACCGTCAATAGTGTCACACACTTGGGTATTTAAATGTTATTGTCCAACCAACACTCCCATACATGTCGACCAAAATATTGGTTTATATCTTAAATTACTATAGTAAAATTTCGGAACGAACGAAAAAATGTAACAAAACATTAGGAAACGTGCTAAAAATATTGTCATTTTATGTCACTGGCAGGTTTCGTGTCGATACACATGAGATACGAAAGAATTTTGTAGGAAACATTAGAAAATGTGTTGGTGTTTAAGCTTTAAACCATGGGTTCAACAAAATTATGGAAATACTAAATGAGAAGCAGATGACCTGAATCAATTATTCTTATAAATGAAACTGAAAAAGAAAAAACTTTTGACTGATTTACTATAATCTAGTGCTTCCTTTACAGTTCTTCAAACCTAAATTAGTGATTGGTACCATTGTAGTTGTCCTCAATGATTCCTGAAGTCAAAGAAGTTGCAACTTGAATATTTTTTTACTTTGAAAGATGACCGGTTTTTAGTTATAATAATGTTTTATGGATAATTACATGAAACAGTCAATAAATGTCTATTCTCGATTTATCCTTTAGTAACCAGTTTAGAAACTTTTGTTTCTAGTAATGAATTTTTTTTTCAAAACCTCCCAGACAGGGGGGAGGAGAGAGATTTTTGCAAGACCCCCACCGATTCTTAATAGAAAAAGTTACACCTTAGGGTATGGGGGGTTGGGAGAGGGTTATCAAAGCCTTTCCCCTACTGAATTCCAAGCACAAAGATGTATTTACCAAAAAGACAAGTAATTTTACTCCTAAAATCGTGTGGGTTTTCTAATCTCCCTTATGGGTCTTCCTTAAGAAGTAATATTTGTTGATGTTGTAGTCTTGACAGCTTGTTTCTTCTTGTTTATCTTTAAAATCATTAGTAAAATCCTCATCAGTGAGATCCTTGCTAAGATTAACATCCTCAGTTTGCTACCATTCAAATTTTCAATGAAATTCTTACATTTCTCTGATAAAGTCCTCCTTTAGTGGAATTTCATAGAGGCCGACCGTTTTTGTATAGGTTTGGCACTCTCCGACTCTCGGACTGCATCTTGCTGATATTTTTTCCTCTTTTTTTTTTACTGCATGCTTGCTTTTCCAAAAATGAAGATTCCTCTTTCTGATCTTCTTGCCCCTAATTTTGTTCCTCTCCTCTCTAATTGTCTTCTGTATTTAAGCTTTGTTGATGATGGAAAATGATAAGTTGACACGTGGAAGTTATTTTCTAGTCAGATCAGAATCTAACCTAATCAGAAGCCACGTGGAAAAAAGGTTATGATGATCCGAAAAGTTCTGTTGCTTCAAAGTATTTAAGATTAATAGTGTATTAGATATTTATTTACACTATTTTATGGTTTTCTGCTTTCCAAAAGCGTAATAAGCCTTCAGAGCTTAATTATTAACGCCTTTTTGGCCCAAGTAATATTTTACAGATACTATGATAAGCTTTTAGATCCGATGAAAAGCTTAATTGATTTAAAAGGTTCATTACCTTAAAATATGTTTTGCTTAAAAATAGACTTAAGTCTATAGCGTTTCAGATACTCATTTATGCTGTTTTTTTATAGTTTTAACACTTTTGAGTGTGATAAGCTTTCAGATACCTTGAAGTATGTCATGTTCAAGAATAAGATCCGAACTCTAAGCATGCTGATTAACTCACTACGCCTTCATGATCTGAAGTAGCTGAGTATTCAACAAATGATGTAGTCGAATGAGCAGATTTTGACTGATTGATAAACTTTCAGAAATCAGATGAAAAGCTCAAATGCGGTATACTCCATCAGGACTAAATTCGTCCTTGGTAAGATTTCAGTAGAATCAAATTACTGAATGTATTCTAATGCCATTATGATATCTTATTCTTCAAAACAGGTCTTGAATCAATGGCGTTGCGAGCTGATGCTGATCAGAAGCTCGAAGGAGTCATACTCCGTTGAGACGAAAAGGCGGTTACCAGTTCAGCCTCGTCTTCATAGGGATTCGGTGGAATCATATCACCATGTACCCTATTGCCCTGTTAGGGGGTAAAGGCACTGATTGCCTTCCTCATGGGAATGGGCGTGTGTGTTCCCCCCATCTCCTATTCCAACAAAGTATGGATTACTTCCTGGGCTGACAGTCAGGAGAGAATTCTGGGATGTATCTTGCCCCATTTCCCTGTGGGCTATTGGAGGAAAACGAGGCCTTCATAGTCTCATTCTCTCATACTAGATGATTGAGGTCTGACGGTGGATATCGTATCCGCCCTGAGAATAGTGCCTTCGTCCAACACTTATGATTTCTCTAGACAAGGTATTCCAAAGGCTTATGACCCGTCTTTAGTGTATGATGATATATATATATATATATTATATCTGGGGGAAGGATGATGAGATGTGGTTTGGAGGGCTAGGAGGGAATTTGTTAAAATAGATAAACTCCTTTTCTGAAAGTAATTTGCTCTTTTAACCTTTGAAGTATGCATCCAAAAGCTTGTTTGGGTCATAACAATTTAAAGGATTAAGTCATAACTAAAAGTCGGTTATGGCGGTTTGATGAGCTGACAGCTCTTTTCTAAAAGAACACGTGGTATTTAATAGATAGGCTCTCTTTAACAGCTGTCAATTATTTTTAACAGATTACATCCATTTGATTAACAGATAGGCTCCTTTTAACGGATGCAAGCTGTTTTTAACAGAATATAAGTTAGTTATTGACAGAATAACTCCATTTAACGGATTCTGTCAACATTCTAACAGATTGGCTCCTTTTAATAGAATATAACTGTTATATGTCAGAATCAGTTAGATGTCAACTCAAAGAATATTTTTATATATTATTAATTAAATAAAATGATTTTCTTCTATAAATAGGGAAGGACCAGTAAGAGTTAAGGAGAGAATTTTAGAATATGAAATTAATATCAATACTTAAAAACCCTTTTGGAGTAAGAAACAAAGGAGAGAAACTCCCGTGCTCAGATATTTTTTGAGGTGTTCTTGAGTGTTCTGAAGGAGGAAAACTGCTAGTTCATTAGGATTCTTCACTGTTCCCTCTTCTCTCCCTCGGATCACTTCCATATTTTCTTCTCTTTTCTTTTTTTGTCTTCACTCTTTCAGGAAACCAAAGGAGGACAGTTAACGAGAAGCAAGGTTCGAAAAAACAGTTTCGGCCACCGTAACGGTATCGGCCGAAACCGTTACGGTACGCCGTTTCGGTACCGTAACGGCCGTTACGCTATTTTCCCCCTTTTTTTGGATAAAAAAAATCAAAAAAATTCCAATAAATAGAAAAAAATAATAAAAATGCAATAAATGAGTAAAAACATACTTCTAAAGCCAATATGAAGCTTAAAATGTAAAAATAATGAAATTAGATGGGTCGAGAGTTTCGAGACTCCAGATACTGATAGGGAGATACAAATATACAATGATACATACAGATACAGTCATAACTCATACACATTTGTTAAGCCTAAGTACTAACATTAACATTTAATAATATTCCCAAAAAAATACCAACATTTTCTAACAATTCATAATATTCCGAAAAAAATACTAATCTTTAATAATTACTAATACTAACATTTGGTGTTTCAAAAAAAAAAAAAGGGAAAGAGGAATACCAAATAGGCGAATACGAGAAAATGAGAGAAGGGTAGCCAACACCAAATGACTATGAAAGATTGAGTGAGTCGTGACTCGTGACTCGTGAGAGGCCGAGAGGGAATGAAGTCGAAGTGTCGAACACTCGAACTATGAAGGATTGAGTGAGTCGTGAGAGGCCGAGAGGGTTTAATTTATAATATAAGAAATTTGAGTGTAAGTCTGTAACTCTGCATGTGTATGATCAATGATGACACTTTGAAGTTTGAAGTTTGAAACTTTGAAACTTTGAAGTTTGAAATGAAGACCAAAAGGTCCAAAACACCTACAAAGCTGCTGCAAAGTGAAAAAACAAAGTAAGAAAAAACAAAAAACTGCAAAAGCCAAAAGCTGTAAAGCATATTCTCCTAACGTAACGGGCGTAACGGCGGTAACGGCCGTTACGCAAGTTGTACGTGCAGAAGTATGTAGCGTAACGGTTTCAGGTAACGGGTACCACCGAAACCGTTACGAAACGGGCGTTACGTAACGGTTTCGACGTTTTTTAAAACCATGACGAGAAGTGTAGCTGGGCTCTTTTGGCTTGCAAACTGATTACCCAGAAATACCCGAGGTGGAGCTTGAAAATAATGATCCAGTCATCAAAAGTTTGAAGATCTATCCTAGTCAGCAAGCTTCCGAATCCTCAGTTTCAACAAGCTTTATGACTGATTTGATCAATTGAATTATTACAGAGGTCTCTAATGGTTGATCAATTGAATTATTAGTCCGACGAAAAAATTGATGTAACAATAATTTCTCAGGTTTTTGAAATTTCCTTGGTGACCAAAAATAAAAAAAAAATAAGAACACATTTGAAACTATGTTTTACGAATTCTGATTGAAAGTAAGATTATTAGTTAATTGTACAGTGAAAAGTCTATAGTCAAAAGAATATTGTGAAAACCATATAATTAATCCATAACACGACATGTTCAGCAGTAGATTCAAAGATAAGCAAAGCTGCATCCTCGGTTTCTTGCAGTGAAATATCTGTGAATCCCTATTTTCTAAAGTGTCATTATATGACTAATATGATGTCAAGGAAATTGTTATGGATGAAATGTATAAAAGGAAAAGGAGACTTTTTTGTTTTTTCTTTTTAATTGGTCAAGAATGCTGTTTTTCCTCAATGAGTTTGAAATTTCCAAGTAAGGAGCAGACAAAGGGTTGTAAATTAGACAATTTAGTTGAACCCATTTCAAATTTCGCAATGTTAATCAAGAGAACCTCATTGATAATGGAACAATAGATAAAAAAATAACAACCAAGATCCTTACAGTAAAGATAACATTTTCTTCTATAAATACTAAATACTTTATAGAGAAGATTATTCAAAGTATGCAAGAACAAACTATCAAAACATCGACCAAAACAACATCCCAGTTGAATTGCCTACCGTATTCATGTAGAATTTGTCATGAGAAGTTTTGTCATCCCAAACCAACAACAAAACTCGCACCCCTTCTTCTGATTTATACTTGAGCATCTCACCAAGTGTTAGATCCCCACCTCTAGGCAATGGTCTGCTCGGCTCCCTAACCAGCTTCACCTTATGGTAAATCGACCAACCAACGATATAAATCATATGATGAGCTTCTGAAATGGCATGGCAAATGTCTTCCCAACACTTCTCCTGCCGAAAAACCTTCCCGTCGTCAAGTTCAATATGTGGAAGCAATCCATCTGGAACATGGGCGTCCTGATAAAGCGTCACTAACCCTCCTCTCCTCACTGGAAAATAAGTATTCCGAACACCCAAGTGCTCCGGATCGCCTGCAATGCCATGTCGATACAGCGGATTACGCTCAAATGGGGTAAATTTCATCTCGAGACGAATAGCTGAATCAGGCTTCGGTGGCTTCCCGTTAGGCCCAATTACCGGATACCAATCACTGATAAATTCCTCAGAAACGATTCTCCGAGCAGGAATCGATGCAATTCCGATGATTTGAGCACCGAACACATCATTATCCTTCACCTGGAACTCGACATGAGAGACTGGATGAGCGAGAGAGATTTTGAAGTGTTCGTCCCACTCAGGGTTTTGAGAATTAGAAATAACTCGCGTTCGAGCAACCGTAGCTCCGGAAAGACAGACAGTAACGTAAGGATCGCTGGTGATGATTTTCCCATGCCTGCGAGGCTTCCGTTCGCCGGCGGCGCATGGATTCTGGCAAGTGTCGCAAACGGTGAAGCAACGACGGAAACGCTCGGAGACTAAATCCATGTTAGGTAAGGCTCGAGCTTCGAGAATCTTCAAATCTAGGTCTCCGTGAAGATAAATTATCTGATCTGAAGAACCGTCCGCCATTGAAGCTGAGCTTTCAAGATCTCCCTCCTCAGAACCAGAAGCCACAAATGGCCGCGAAAAAACGATTATATAGAAACAAGAGCACAGGGAAGCATATCAAGGTTTCTTGTTGCAGAGAGCCTAGGCCTCGTGAGAGTGTTCCTCTTTTTCTTCGTTAATTTCATAGAAAAATGATTTTACAGATGACTCTGCATCTGGATAGCTTTTGATTTTTGATTTAATTGTTTATTGTAAGAACATAACAGAGTTGCACTAACGTTAACGAGACGGAGTGGACGGTTGGAAACGGAGTGAGTTATAGGTGTGCCAGATTGCCGTGATTATAGTAACCGACTCGGATTATTGTAGCGACGGGCGTCGTTTGGTTCCGATTATTGTACGTTTATTGTTGCAGCAAATGAAAAGTTTTACGCTGTACAGTGGTTATTTAAAGAAGAGCTCTACTTGTTATAAGGCTCATTGCTATTCAGTTTGTGTAAATCTATGATTACTTTCAAGTAATAAAATTTCTATCTTAAAAAAAAAAAAATAATAAAAAATAAAAAAAAAAAAAGAGCGATGATGATTTGGAGTTTTAAATGACATACTACGGCAAAAGATTTACTCTGGTGCTCACTAGAGTATCAGATCAACGTACCTCTGGTGAGCACCAGATCAATGGACGAAAAAAATGGGAAAAATTTTAAATGGTAAGAAGTCAGAAATGGGCGGGAAAATTTTTTTAACTTATGGTGAGTTGGTATTATTTTTTTTGTCCATTGGTGCTCACCACAAGGATACTCTGGCGAGCACCAGAGTAAACCTTTTGCCCATACTACAACGGTACACTGGCATTCTTCGTTAGGGATGTATTCTTCTTCAGTTGCCGGTTTTGCCAAAATCGGTTACGCTCATGAGGTGGCCACATGTCTCTTTTGACACATCTTAATTATGGTTAAGATTCAATCACTCCTAAGGTTCATTACATATTCTTGGTTTTTAATTTTTTTTATTAACTGTGGTTAAAATTTACCAACTCTTAGGGTTAATTTTTTAAAAATATTTTTTCTAAAAACCAAAAAGAGGTGAGTGAACCTTAGGGATAGGTAAATCATAACCACAGTTAAGGGGTGTAAAAAGGGACATGGGGTGACCACAGGGTTGTAACCGGTTTTGCCCAAAACTAATTACAACTGGATTCAAATGTATAAATAAAACTGACGAAAAAGGATGAGAGAGGATCTTCCCCACTAGAAGAAAGGTAATTGCTCCTTAATCCTTAAAGATATATACGGTAACTGCAAGATATTTTAATCCTTGAAATTATTATTTTTTTTGAAATTTTATTTAAAAATCTAAGATTATAAATATATAACCTAAGGGTAAAAGCATCTTAATCACAAGTAAAGAGTCACGTGTTGTGGTCTGCATCGTTTCACAATAGGCTATATAAAATCCTAACTCCTACCTTACACAATGTTATCCAAGACCCACACTTCCAAACTCTCACCCAAACTCCCACTTTGTTGGCAACATTATCATTGACTCGTTGGTGCCTTTTCAATAAGTTTTAAGAAAAATTTGAAAGTGAGTTATATGTGAGTTATATTTTTAATCTTCTTTTTTTAAAGACAAATAAAAGTAAAAGTAACGATACATGTTGAACACCAAGGTGGCATTTAGATCAGATTTTATTAGTCAAAAATCAATTATGATAAAATTAATTGTGTAGAAATTAATTATCAAATAATTATTTTTACAAATAATAGTGTTGTAGAAATAAACACAATCAATTTTATGATTTTTGACTAATAAAATCCAATCAAATGCCCCACAAGGATTAGTGAATCTTAACAATAGTTAACAATAGATAATTGAGGTTAAAAGTGACACAGGTTAAAAGTGACACGTGTTGGCATGTGGATACGATTGAACTTTTCCCAAGTTCAAATGTCATTGGCTGTGATGTGAATGTCCGGTGAGAGTTTTCGATGTGTACATTTAGGATTGTATTTTTCATACTTGACAATGGATACTTAATATTTTAAAATATTTTTATTTTCAAAGTAGGTTGGGTTAGAACTTAGAAGTGTGAGTTCAGTAATTAAAGCTTCTTAATAGAGGTGCTTTGTTTTTTCTTTTGGTTTTGAAAGTCAGACACAGCAGTGGTTTGGTTAGTTTGGGCAGTTGAGCTTTTGGTTACTCATATTCGGGTGGGGTTAGATACCTGGACCTCCTCCGGTGAAGGCCACACCCCTACCACTCCCGTAAGAAGGGGGGCCGGCTTCTTAACAGAGTTAAAAGGCCACGATTCGACAGTAGTCGAGACGTTCTGGCAACTCAGAGATGATCTCCTGTGTCTGCCAGATAAGGTTGTGCTGGCAAACACAAAAGGCAATGTCATGTCCTCACGTTAAGGCTAGTTGGCATACTGAGCATGACAATTGATAGGCACGTGGCTGTAAATGTTCGTTGGGTCCTTTCTCTTCCCTCGAGTGTTGACAATTTCTCTCAAAATTTTTAAAATAAAAATTACAAAATTTGTTGTATAATTTTTAATGGAAAATAATCAGGTCCTTGATTGGTTCTCGGACGTGAGGAGGGGCGTCTCAGCTCCACTTTTTCTTGTCAAGTGTTCCTCTTTAAGCTTCTTTTAACTGTAGTTAGCATTCACTCCGGAAGGTTCACCCATCTATCATTGGTTTTTATGAAAATAATACTAATAAAATCACAATTTAAAAAAAAATAACCCAAGTTTATTTGCAATTGAAGGAACAGCTTTCTAAGGGCGAGGAGCAATAATTTGTTCTATGCCTATGGAGCAAATTATTGCTCATTTTGCTAGGAGGGAGGAGCAATAGTTTGCTCTAGCCTATGGAGGAACTATTGCTCATTTTTAATAAGGCAAAATCATGGGAGAGAGGTACTCCTCTTCAACTTTGAAAAAATAGATTATACTATTTAATCAAATATAGCCATGGGCAAGGAATAACTCTCCCCTAAACAATGAAAAATAATACACGGAAAATATGTTCAAAATGAATGGATGAGATACCCATGAACTTAATATCCTAAATTCACAAAATTTCGTACTTACAAATCATTTTTTGCAAATTCTTCATCAATTATTAATATTACCAATCAACTATAATTTTCCCAGAAAATCATGGCTTTGCCCTTGATTAGAGTGTAGATTTTCTTTATCATCGTGATAATATTAATTAATCTAAAATCAGCTAGGAGGTTGGAGAATACAAATAAATTATATGCAATACCAGAACCAAGATAACTCTTCGGATATGTACACCTCGATTACAATTATCAACACTACCACGAATTACAAAACTCCTGAGTTGATGAGCAAGTTGATTGTTAGTACATGGAGTATAGTAGATAAACTAGGACTCTATTTAGTTTTAAAAAGTAGTGATGTTTATCATGTTTTATCTTATCTATTTATAGATTAGGTTTATTTTGTATTATCTATATATTAGATAGTTACATATGAATAGATGAGAAAAAATACGCAGAATTTTCAGAGTCATATTTCTCAATTTTCTTCAAGGCTAACAAGTGGTATCAGAGCCTCTACGATCACTTGATTCAATCAAGTTCTTGGGATTTGTTTAATATATCGTAGTTTTTTGTTTTGGAAGAGAATCATGGCTATGAATACAATGATTCAACCACAACTCTCAAGATTTTGTGGAACAAACTATGATCATTGGAGCATCCAGATGAACGTGAAGGTGCTTTTTCGCTCTCAAGAGTTATGGGATCTCGTGGAGATAAGACATATAGACGTAGTAGATCAACAAGCGTTTGATAATCTCTCACAAGCACGAAATGATACTTTACGGGATGCATGAAATAAAGATCAAAATGCATTGTATTTCATCTTTCAAGCTGTAGATGAAATGATATTTGATAGAGTATCAAGGGTCACTTCAGCAAAGATTGCATGGGATTTGTTGGAGAAAAGCTACAAGGGTGCAAAAAGTAAAAAAAGTGCAAATTCAAACCCTCAAGGGTGATTTTGAAGCCTTGAAGATGGGTGATACAGAATCTATTACTGATTATTTCGGTAAAGTAGTGACCACTGCAAATCAAATGAGGACGAATGGAAAAGAGATGGATGATGTAGAGATCGTCAAAAAAAATTTTGCGATCACTTACTTCAAAGTTCGAGCATGTTGTGTGTGTTATAGAAGAAGCAAAAGACTTATATGTTATGTCGATTGAAGAACTCATGGGTTCGTTGGAAGCCCACGAACAACGAATGAAGCAAAGATCATCGTCTTCATCTTTAGAACAAGTACTCAAAACCCAACTTTCGATGGATAATACATTCAATCGATGAAGGAAATATGGAGATAGAGGCCGTGGCCATGGTAGAGGATTCTACAACAATTATGATGAAAGGAATAAGGGCTTTGACTCTTCAAGAGGTCATGGAAGAGGTATATCTCATAATAGCACTCACAGGTATGACAAATCTAAAGTTCAATGTTATTATTGCAATAAATATGGTCATTATAAATCTAAGTGTCGAAAGAGGTTAGCCGATGAAGGCAAAGACAACAATAATTTTGTTAATCAAGATAAAGATCCAAGTGCTCCTATTTTGTTAGTTTGCAACACTACAGAAGATGGTAATACCAGTCAATGGTATTTGGATACAGGCTGTAGCAATCACATGTGTGGAATAAAAAAAATGTTTGTCAATCTAGATGAAAACATCACTTCTATGGTCAAATTTGGAGACAACAAGAAGATACAAGTAAAAGGAAAAGGTAAAATTTTAATATTTGCAATGAATGGTAATCATCTTAGTATTTCAGATGTGTTTTATGTTCCTTGATTATAATGCAACTTGCTAAGTGTATGTCAACTTCAAGAGCAAGGCCATGTCTTACATATTGAGAATGGTATCTGTGACCTTAAAGATGCTAGTAGTTAATTAATTGTTAGGGTGCCTATGACAAAGAATCGGATGTTCCCTTTGCAAATCAAGACTGATATTTCTGTCTGTTATAAAACTATTATGCATAATGATTCTTGGTTATGACATCTTCGATTTGTTGAGTTTTGACAGTTTGAAGAAACTTGCTTCAAAAAAGATGATGATAGAATTATCTTTTATAAATCACCCAAATCAGATTTGTGAATGTTGCATAATTGGAAAACAACATAGAGATCCATTTCCAGTGGGGCAGTCACAAAGATCTACAAGACTACTTCAGCTTATTCATTCAAATTTGTGTGAGTTAAGTTGTACCTCTAATGACAATAATAAGTATTTTCACTTTTATTGATGATTACAGTAGAAAAACATGGATTTATTTTTTAAAAGAAAAACCTGAAGTCTTACATGTTTTTTGAGATTTTAAACTATTTGTGGAAAAGCAGAGTGGTCACAATTTAAAAATTGTGAGAACTGATAGAGGTGGAGAGTATACCTTACATGGTTTTGAAGATTTTTGCAGGAAGAATGATATTGATCATCAAACCATCACTAGTTATACACCTCAACAGAATGGGGTGACAGAAAAAAAGAACCGGACAATTGTGGAGATGGTAAGAAGTATGTTGAAAGGAAAATGTATTCCTAAGACTTTTTAGGCCGAAGCCGCAGCTTGTACAGTTTATGTGCTTAATAGATGTCCTACAAAAAACCTACAGATGTGACACCAGAAGAAGCATGAAGTGATAGAAAGTCAAAAATCTCTCACCTTCGTGTTTTTGGATCCCTTGCTTATGCACATGTGCCTAAAGAAAGAAACTTGATGATAAAGCTACAAAGTGTATATATGTTAGGTATTGTAAGAATGCTTACAAACTCTACAATCCAATAACTAATAAGATGATTGTTAGTAGGGATGTAAAGTTTGATGAAACTAGTGCTTGTGAGTGGACAAAAGCAAAAAAATAACATCTTGGCATAAGTGTTGATTTTGAAGAAGATTTATGTCATCAAGAAAGGGATCTCATGGATCCGCCTAGTCCGCTTCCACCTACCTTATTTTTGTCTCTATCATCTTCTGTTACACCATCATCCTCAATTCATATTCGTAGGAATCCTCCTCGTACTTCCTCCATGCCTAGTAGATTTAGAGGTTTTGAGATCTCTAATGATTTGCAGATTGTGATCCTCTCAGGTTTGAAGGAGCTATACAGGAAGAAAAATGGGTAAAAACCATGGATGAAGAAATTAGGGTCATCGAGAAGAATGATACATGAGAGTTAACACAACTCCCTAAAGGACATAAATCAATTGATGTGAAATGAGTTTACAAGACCGAGCTAAAGGTAGATGACTCTTTAGACCGACATAAGGCAAGACTTGTGGTAAAGGGTTACAAGCAAACACCTGGGATTGATTATCATGAGGTATTTGCTCCTGTTGCTAGAATTGAATCTGTCAGAATATTGGTTGCTTTAGCAGCTCAAAATCAATGGAAAATCCATCAAATGAATGTGAAGTTAGCATTCTTAAGTGGAATTCTTGAAGAAGAGGTTTATGTTGACCAATCTATTGGATATATGAAGAATGGCGATGAAGGTAAAGTATCCAAACTGAAGAAAGCACTCTATGAGTTAAAGCAAGCTCCAAGGGCCTGATACACTCGTATTGATTCATATCTCCATGATAATGGCTTTCATAAGTGTCCTAATGAACATGCTATTTATGTTATATATAATGAGCATGATAATCTATTGTTAGTCTCACTATTTGTGGATGATCTTATCTTCATAGGTAATAATCATGCTATGTTTGATGAGTTCAAGAGAATTATGATTTATGAATTTGAGATGATAGATATGGGTCTGACGTGTTATTACCTTGGGATCGAGGTAAATCAAATGAACAATTGAATTTTTCTTTCCCAAAAGAAGTATGCAAATGAGATTCTCAAAAGGTTTAGGATGGAAAATTCTAAACCTGTTAAGACTCCTATAGAAACTGGTTTGAAATTGTCCAAGACAAATGATCAAAATTTGGTTGATTCTACATATTTTAAGCGCTTAATTGAGAGCTTATGGTATTTAACTGCTACAAGGCCGGACATTGTGTATGGAGTCGAACTACTTAGCCGTTATATGCAGTGCCCAAGTCAGATTCACCTACAAGCAGTTAAAAGAATTTTACGATACATAAAAGGTACACTTGATTAAGGTATTTTTTATAAATGTACTGATGATCCTAGACTTATTGGGTACACAGATAGTGATTGGGCTAGTGATATTGATGATAGAAATAGTACATCTGGGTATGTGTTCTTTATTGGAGATTGTGTTTTTACTTGGTCATCAAAGAAACAAGATGTTATTGCACTTTCAACTGCCGAAGCGGAGTACATAACATTGACATCATGTGCAACTCAAGCTATATGGCTTAGAAGAATGTTGGAGGAGATGCACCATCCTCAAGTAAGTCCTAGTACGATTTTTTGTGATAACAGCTCGGCTATTTCATTCACAAAAAATCTGATTTTTCATGATCGAAGTAAACACATTGATATACGATTTCACCTCATTCGAGAACTTGTGAAGAATGAAGATGTGAAGATTGAGTGTTACAAAAGCGAAGAACAGATTGCTGACATTTTTACAAAGTCACTCAATTCTGAAATATTCAACAAGTTGAAGATGAAGCTTGGCATGACGATTTACAAATTCTAGTTTAAGGGAGGCTGTTAGAAGTTTAGATAAACTAGGACTCTATTTAGTTTTAAAAAGTGATGATGTTTATCATGTTTTATCTTATCTCTTTCTAGATTAGGTTTATCTTGTATTCCTCATATATTAGATAGTTACATATGAATAGATGAGAAGAAATACGCAGAATTTTTAGAGCCATATTTCTCAATTTTCTTTAAGTTAATTCAAGGCTAACAGTTAGCACATGAAGTATAAGTAGATTGGGATGACCAAGTTATAAAGAAAGAGAAGTCGAATTTCTTCCACTAAATTGACGATCTCTATAGGAGTCTCTCTATAGCCTAATTAGAAATTAGGTCAATCAAAAATTTTGCATCAGACAACAACACCACTTTCTAGAGACGGAGATGGACGTCATCTAGGGGCAGAGCCACATGGGGCCCAGGGGGTTGAAGCACCCATGAAATTTTGAAGAAAAAATAATCTTATAGTACTAATAGGGGCCTTGCTTGGAGATGAGTAGAGCCGAAGGACACCAAGGGCTTCAGTTCCCCTAAAATTCTAAGAAAAAAATATATTCATTACAAACGGACACAAATAGACGAGGTGACCAATAAACTTGGCCCTAAAAAAAAATGGGGGCTGCGCTCCTAAACCCTCATTGTTAGCTCCCTTGCAGGAGAATCCTGGCATAATCATAGAATAGATTTAATGAGAATGAAAATAGAAAACTGTTATTAGGGAGTATTGGTAAAACAGAGAAAGTAGAACTACATGTTTTTAATATAGTTAGTGTTCAGCCAAAAAAAATAACTGTTAAATGATGTATTTATATTAAAATAAGTACATATACATGAAGGCACTCCCAATCATAAGCTAGTTTTAAATGTAGCACTCTCGCTTTCGCTCCTTGCTTTGGGCACTTAAGTCATGTCATCTTGCGATAATTTCAATATTTAAAGCAAGTTCCCTCTTATTCCCAATTTTCAAATATAAAGATTCCTCATGAAAATTGGTAGAGAGTACCCTCCCATTCCCATTTCTTAAAAAAAAAGAGTCAAGAAGTGGTGGGCAACCTTATAAGAGTGTAACTATGTAAGGAAGCTTGTATAATTTCCTTATATAGCAAAAAAAGTGATGACAGGAAAAAAAAAAGAAAAAAAGAAGGGTTACTGTTAACAAGAAAAGTGATGACAGAGAGTTCGGATGGATATGCAACGTTGCCTAGTTGTGTCTGCGAAAACATGGGGCCCATGTTTTTGTTTTTGCAGACACAACCGGGCAACAATCGATGACAAAAAGATAAAAAGAAGTTACTTTTCTTGTGTGGGATCCCTTCTTGAGAAAATTGACAAGAAATTATATTTTCTTTTCCTAGGTGTATTCCATTTGCAAGACAGTTAGATGAGACATTATTTCTTTTTTGTCTATTACTTCTTTCAGGCTGGAAGTCCAAAAAAGGCTTGTGGGGGTAATTCCTCATGATTCCAAGGTTCTTTGCCATGTTTAAGTTACATATTTAAATGTTGAAGTACTTGGAAAATAAAATTTCATCTAACTTCTCCGTTAGGAACTTCTTAGCCCCACCTCGATTGTGAACAAGATTTCAAAGAGGTGTATAAGAGGCCATCAACCCTTCTTAAGTCAGGCCTTTTTGGAGTAATTGTTTGGAGTTTGGATTTACCCATATGGCACATTAATGGCTGCCTTAAGTCTGACTGTGTGTGTGAGTTTAGTGTGTATTAGTTACATGCATGATAACATTTCACCAAAAAAATCCAACTTTTTAGCTATTTTTAAAAACAAAATAACCATCTAAGAAAGGATTTGATAGAAAGTAGAATAAAATCAATTATTTAGAAAGTGTTTTCTCAGGAAATTTGATCAAGAAAATAAACTTTCTTGCACCATTTTCTTGCCAATCAAATCGATGCTTTCTTCGAGAAAGCAATTTCCTTAAAGTTATGGATGCGTTTGGTTGTGTTCCTTTGAAAAACATATTTTTAACCTGAACTATTTCTTGTTCAAATATTTCTTTAGAGCTCACAACAATCTCTTATAGGCCCCAAGAAGAAGATAATTTTCAATCAATGACTTCAAAGAGAAGAAGGGCAAAAAAAAAGCATCGGAGACCACATGTACAATTGATTTTTCTTAAGAAAAGTCAAAGATAAAGGATAGGAAACCTACTCGATTTAAAGAGTAAGTTTTATAGTGTCTTTGCTTGAAGTTTTACGAAAGTTTTAGGAATAAGGATTTATGTTCCCTATTGATCAAATAGATGTTTTAATACAGAGCGGGGCATCAACTAATGAGGTGGTGTCTTAGGTTTGGAAATGAATTTTATGGGTACGCCTATCACTACTCTTTTAATAAACGGATAGGGTCTTGCCTAACACCCATCCCAAAAAAAAAACATACTATGTTAATGAAAATTGTGTGAATTTAGTACTTGTTATATTACTTGATTTAAATCACAAGTTAAAACATTTTCTCATCGCGTGTGGTTATAGGCTTGAAGTTGAGATTGTAGGGCGTGTGTGTGATGTGTGTGGTTAGTTAAAATTATCAACAAAAAAAAAATCTTTAGTCATCAAATGCATGTGATAAATAGATGATTGTAACATAGATATTTATGAGTCGAGAGCGATCTTTGATAGCGACACAACAAATTATCTTTTTGTTTTTTCTGCTATATATAGGCAAGCGGTTTATAATGCTAAAGCTATTTTACCGACTCCAAGCATTAGTTGATGTGGGGCAGCTACTTTCATTCCGATAGGTACGAACTGGACCCGAGCCATGATATTGTATCTGGACCAGTGCTTTAAGCTCTCAAGTGGCTACAGCTTCACGGTTTTCGATCATGTGGGATGGCTGTGATATGTGGTCTACTAACCTCGCTTGGCTACCGGTTGTGGTCCAAGCCTGAACTAGATGGTGACTCTCCACCAAGAACCAAGAAAAAAATTAAAATGAGAGGGCAAATGTTAATAAGCCAACAGATTTTCACCAAGTGCTTGAGTGATTCTCTAATTCTGAAAAATAAATCATTCTTGTAAACACCCCATTTTTACACCCTTAAAAACTTTATTTTCTTTTATTATTTTTGTATTTTTTTAAATTTAATTTAATTTTGTTTCATTATGCGAGCTTGGTAAGTCTTGAGAGAGAGAGAGAGAGAGAGTAAAATCCCCGTAACCCCAAGCCCATCTCTTAATCCATTTCACTAAACCCATTTCATCAAATTCATAACCCAATTCCAAATCTAAAACCCCATATCCAAGCCCATTTTGAAGATTAGCAGTTGTGTCAATTGATTAAGAGGGGTCTAACCGGAGCTTAAATAACTTATTTGCTTGGTTAGACCCTAGTTAAGAACAGGTATGGTTGTCACTTGTTTGAGATCGGGGCCTTAGGTCTCCATTTTAAACTAGAATGCACATCGGAGTTTTGGACGAGGTTTTCCCGATCTATCTTTGGTTTCTAAAAATTTATGAGAACAGATTTGTTTGCTTTATTTCGCTTAAGACCAGTTATGGATTTGAAGTGTTGTATTTTGAGCCAAACTTTGTTTAAAATGTAAAATCCAATTGTTAAACTAGATTTGATCTCAGTTTAAGATATCGAGCCAGAGTCAATTAACCCATTTTCATCAACGCTCAATAATGGGGGTCCCGGGGTGCCTAACCCCTTCCCCGGAACTTACTTCCCCGGGACTTAAATGGATCTCTTACCTAGACTACTCTAGACCGTAGGCCCCTTATTTTGGACTATCTCGGGATCTTGTTATCTCCCTTAAAAAACAGGTGGTGACTCTTTTCTTTCTATGTCATTTGAGTGAGTTCAGCGTCGTTCCTTCGCTCTCGGACCCGACACCAACATCTAATGCCGAGGGGGAGGAAAGGCAGGGAATTTCCATGCTCACAATTCTCAAATTTCTAATTTTTCATAACAATTTTGTGTTGAGTTTTTTTTTGGGGGGGGGGTCCACGGCGGCACCCAATTATTATGGTTTGTATATATGTTTGAAGTTAGTGAATCGGATGGATATTTCAACATCACACTCTCTCTGGACTTGATCCCGACTCAAAGTTGTGGCGAATTGTACACACAACCAATGGGGCAAGCATTGTTAGAAATGGGAATGAAACAACGTAATCATGCTTGGATGGAAAAAAAATCTATGTTTTATAGACTAGTGAGGTTGTAAGTGAGGGTGGATGATAGGGTGGGTGGGTGGAATGGTGCATGAGGGTGGCGGTAGTGAGGGTGGAGTGGTGGTGGTAGTAGTGAGGGTGGTGGTGGTGGTGGCAATGTGATTGGTAGTGGCGGTGAGGTCAATGGGGGGTTGGGGGTGGTGGGAGGTGGTAGTGGTGTAGATGGTAGTAGTGAGGAGTGGTGATGGTAGTACCTGCTAGTGATGTGAGAATTAGAGAATTTCTGCTTCTAAAAATAATTCTTATTAAGTGATTTTCTTTTGTTCCCAAAATTTTGTTCCATAAACAATTTTTATTGAATCATTCCGCTCCAAAAGACATTCATACGGAATAGAAAATCAATCCTTAAGAGTATGCCAAACGGCCCCAACTTAACACCAACTGCCAATTTATGGATGATACAAATTGTGAGACAGAATGTAGAGACCCAAAACTTTCATGTCTTGATATTAGTGCAAATTGAATGATGATCTTTATACTCGTGTCAAAATACTGCATTTAATGTTTCTATGTCAATTAAATTGTAATGTGCATTGATTAAGTGTTTAAATAAGTTAAAACCAACTCAAACAAGCAAAAACAAGGTCCACCGGTCGAGACCCCCTTCCCACGGGTTGACCAATGTTTCACGCACTGAGAAAATAATGTATGAGGAAAAATGGCAAAGAAAGGCAAGTCCACCAATCGACCGCCCCTCACCACCGGTCGACCGCTCCACATCAACGGTCGACCACCCATCAGAGAAATTGTCCAGAAACATGCTATTTTGGGACTTTTCTAAGAATTAGTAAGTGTTTAAAACTCTAAACATTATAAATAGGTCTTTTAACTCATGGATTTAAGATTTTCAAACATTTAAAAAGTTTTTAGAGATCAAAGGAAAGAAAAACCTAGGATTTTGAAAGGACTTTCACTTGGAGAAGAAGAAAGACCTTGAAGATCAAAATCAAAATCATTCGCAAGCTTAAGATCGTAGGAAAACAATCAAGAAAGATAGATATATCCCCCTAGTTGAACATATTGTAATCATTGATACTAAGTAAGAATAAGAGATTAAGATTTCAAGTCAGAACGAAGAATGAGCATGATTACATTGTATAGATTTCTCTTACGTAAGTTTTATCATGATTTTTAAAGTAAGAAAAGCTTATGATGAATGATTTCATGATTTAATATCGAAGAAGAGAATGATATGAAGTCTTGTATGATTTGAACATGCAGGGAGGAATGTATATCGGAGTTCAATTGCATGATTGTATGTTTTGATGCAAGATGGTTGAATTTGTACAATTAAGGATTTTTAGGGTCATTATCTCTATGTATGAACCACTTAGAATAAATGGATGATGAATGAACATGATTTATTTTAAGAACCATGATTTTAAATGTTTAATTTACAAATCATGACAATTATATGCCGTGATGAATGGTGTGATGTTTGGTTTTGCATGTTACGATAGATATTCGGATAAACGAGCCTTAAATTATGGTTTTGCTGCTTAAGACTTTTATCATAATGGTATGGACCAATATGATAGATTTTTGATGACTCTTGACTAATAATCTGAGGTATAATTTATATGAGGGTTTATTGCATTTCACTCATGATAATAATATATGCACAAGCATATGAATTCACGAACACAAATAAAACACGAGTACATAAGTATGTTGCATGATTGAGCTTCACACTACCCACACCCTGGGAATAGCCCAGTGGTAGGTGTATCCCTTCCTTAGGAAGGAGGTTCCGGGTTCCATTCCCGAGAGGGTGAGAGTGGGTTGCACTCTCCACCCGCCTTTAACTTAGTATCTTGCGGCCTAACTGTGTGTCTCATACCACAAAAAAAAAAGTACCATCAATCTAAAATCATGGTATTAGTACCCAAGTAAGTGAATCATAAGTAAGGTCGTGCGCACTGAAAAAGTGTTAAGGAGTGGTATCTCGGTAAGTAATGTATAGGTAATCTCTTTACATATATGGTGATGAGTTATTTTAAGTTATTGCACAATGTATGTAAGTTGATGTCACTCAAGAAAAAAATGAGAAAAGTAAGATTTGTAAAGAAAAGATGTTCCTCTAGTCTGATTTATATATGTATGCTTGTTCTGTTAAACCATGATGAATATGTTATATTAATGTTTATGATATTATTAAATAGGAGTTTATATCCGTTGAGTGTTTCATTATTCGGCTGACAATTCCATTCATGTGATTTACGGGGGTTGTGTTGACGAAATTACAATAGTTTTTTTGCGTTTATCCAAATGAGAGTTCAACGATCCTTTGATGGTACCTATTGGTCTGGGTAATTAGTTAAAATTTTGATTGTTAACTAATGTAGAATTTGAGGTTGCAACTGAGCCTTGAATCGAGGAAAAATACATAAAGGAATCAGAAGGTGATTATCCTAAAAAGGAGAGAGATTTGGATCAGTGCCCTTATTATTGACTTCAGTTTGTTAGACTTTTATTTCATGTTAAAAGGGTTATAATCAGATTTGGATGATATTAGGTTATATTGAGAGTTAAGAATCATGATAGATGATTCAGATAATTATTTTAGTTTTAGTTATGAATTTTGAAGTTGATGACTCTATTATTATTATTAAGGAAATAAATTTTTGAACTCTCATTTTAGTATGCCTTAAAGGCTTCTAAGATTTTGCAAAATAAGTAAATCACGTGCCAAGGTCTCATTTAGCCTTAGATGAGATTTTGGGGCATGACACAGAAAGTGTGCACTAGATGAAAAAGAATGCACTCAGTGGCATTAAAATGGTTCCAAGATCCAAACTACTTGGTTATTCTGTCAAATAACCTCGCAAGATGATAATTAATCTGTGAGAGAAAAAATACTCGAGTCAAGCCAGTACCAAACAAGATTACAAATAAGTAAATACTGGCATTTATAAGCAAAAAAATATGAAATACAAAGAGATAATTTCATTATAGAAGTCCTTGGGGAGGGTTCATGGATATGGGATCCTATTTCTTTTCCTCCCCCTTGTAGAAGGAAGCTTCAGTCAAGGATCAAGCCTCCTCCATTAGATCAAATAGACTTCAGACACCAGCTGCAGTAAAATGTTTTAAAATGATTTGAAGGTCCTCGTAAGCTGTTGGTGTCAGAATATCCACAAATATATGAACCGAGAAGGTTGTCAGTTCTTGCTCACAGCTTTCTTCTCTATGTGTCTGTGTGTGCATATAAACATATATGAATAAGAGCACACCCCTCAGGAGCAATATGGAGGCCAGGAAAGGGTGTGATTCTAATTTTGAGCATTCCTGCCCTTGACAACTAGGCATGCACACAGCTGCTATGGCTAACTTTATGGCTTGAAATAGGAGGAATAGCCCTTATCATAATACTCTGAATGAAGGCTATCATCTGCACATATATGTTCTCTGTTAAATTTTGTTCACGAGCAATGAACAAAAACAACTAAGGAAAAAGAGAAGGATAATATATATATATATATATGGGAATACATTAAGTAATCAACAAGAACATCTTGTTAAGTAGTCCTAATGGTGCTAACACCACAGATGCAGCAGCCATGGTTTTAAAACTATGTTGATTTAAGCAACACAAAAATTTAATGCTTGCATCAGCACTGTTCAAAGAACATGGATTGCAGATCGGTAATGTTGGACCAAGAAAGATCATCTAACAATGATTGCTAACAAACTACCACATCTTGTTTCATTATATTATGGTAAAACACTTACTGATACAAATCCAATGCACATAAGACTGAAACCTGGGAAATGAAATGGTGCTCCTTCAGAAAGGAATAAAGCTGGAAAAACCGAAAATTCGTCAGTTGATAATTTTTTTTCTGACGCAACAAAACGTTTTAGATCAATTTTCGAGTTACCTGTTAGAGGAGTGAAAGCTAACGGAGAAATAATGTTTGCAAAGGAACATATACCCGAGATGCAACCTTGAGCCTTCCCCTGAAATGAGTTTTATTCAGTCCCATAAACCAAACAACATAAATGTGAAAAAGAATGAACAAGAAGACCTGGGGTTTTCTTGACAAGACGGGAGTCCCATCTTCCCTGCCCCTCTGCCGTGCACATTGCATGAATTCACGGATGCAGGATCCATCTTTTGGTGGGTCAAATCTTAAAGATTTTCCAAATTAAATGTTGGTCATATTGAAGTGTAAAATGCTTTATGCTTGTTTTTAAACTTCTCAGAGCTTCCCAAAGGAAGATTCTAAACCAGACAAATTCTTGAATTAGACAGGATGAGAACTGCTAGCAGTCAGACTCCAACATAAATAGCATGAGCCCATCTTCAGAAAATTTACCTGCTCATTGGGCCCAACTTGTTTTGATGCAATACTACGTATCTGCACAAGTAGAAAAATTACATCAAGACATCAAATGCTTAAACCAACAGAACAGCATTTCATAACAAGATAGATCGAAAGTAAAGAACTTACGCATGGGGGAGTGAAAACAACCAAAACAGAGAAAATAGAAACAACATAAGGAACCTGCAAGCTTTTAGAATGTCAACGAAACTAAGATTTGCTTTGCAGTAACAGAAACTATATACACCAAACCAACGACAGAAAAATAGTCTAATATTAACAAGAAGTAATATATATATATATAAGCGCTAATTTAGTTGCAATGAGAAGTACCCAAAAGGACCACGATATGCTGTAGAGAAACATCTGCGCGATTCCAAGATAGATCAGTAACTTGAAACTCGATATATATATATATAGGTATTTGTGTGTGTGAGTGAGTAGAAGATAAAAGATCAAATAATAACCATGAAGAGACAACCAGTAATAGAATGGAAAAGGTGCTTACATTTGTACAGCTCACAAAGAGTCCTATGGAAAGCAACTTCTCCTCTCCTATAACAGGTGCCAATATGGGCATGAGAAGCAGCTGCAGGATTACGTCATTTTCAGATGCAAATATATGGCAAATAAAATTATTCGGGAAAGGAATATGGATAAAGAAAGATCTTAAGGGATAGCAAACCAGAAAAGAGAAGTACAGATTTAAGCAAAACATACCTGTGATATGGTCCCTGCAACACCAGCAATCAGCATTAACTCAGCAAACTGGTCTTTGTTAAAGTGAAACTGGGCCTTTAAGTAGTACTGCACTAGGCAACAATGAAAAGTATCATTGGTTTAATCAAGGGCCACTCTGAGTGCCTTTTTGACTGCAAAGATATATAAGTTAAACATGTAGAGTTTTCCCTGAATATAATTCTGGGTAATTGTGTAATGTGCTACAAAAGAAGAAGAAGAAAAAGAAATTACGGAGAACACCTTAGTGTCTCCTTCACAAGTCTCTGTTCATATATAAGAAAAAGTGACAATACTACTCTCAAAGGAAAGAAAGACGCATAAGTACTATAACTACATAGTCATAGAATACCCCTAATAAGAAATCTTATACATCAACGCTCCCCCTCAAGCTTATGCGTGTATATCTCGCATACCCAGATTATCAACAATGTCATGAAAATGAGTGCTTCCAATCCCTTTAGTTAGAATGTTGGCTAGCTAATTCCTAGTCTTCACAAACAAAGTGCAAATAATCCCCAGATTTAGCTTTTGTTTAATGAAGTGCATGTCAATCTCTATGTGTTTTGTTTAGTCATATTTTTTTTTTGATCGATAAAGGCGAAAATATATTAAGAAGGAGAACCAGATTACAAAGGCATGAAAGCGCTAGAAGCTAGAGTTTAAAAGCAAATAAACTCAAATGCAAAGCCTTCTTGTCACAAAATAATATCATAGGATCTTGAGTAGGGGTGTATCCAAGCCAAGCTGACTCATTGGCTCGGCTCGATCAAGCCAAGTTCAAGCTATGATTTTTGGCTCGATCAAGCCGAACAGAGTTGAGGTTTTTTTTTTTAAGCTTGAAATCTAAAACAAGCCGAGGTCGAGCTAAGCCCTATTTAATTCGGCTTGGCTTGTTTAAGGCTTGATTCAGCTTGAGCTCGGCTCAGCTTGATCTATTATATATATATATATATATGATACACATGCCAAACACCCTATCATTTTCTCTTCCATTTATATACACATGGTTTCTTCTTCCCCAAGTTTCTAACCCAGTAATCCTCTTCCTTATTTCCTCTCGCCTCTCCTCTCCTCCCCTCTCCTCACATGTCATTTTCTCTCCTTCTCACATCTCATCTCCTCTCCTCTGCAACTTTTTCTGAGATTTCTATTTCTCGTTGATCTTTGGGATGATTCTAACGAAACCTAACCCTTGGATGACTCTAAAGACCTAACGGCACAATTGTTGATCAAAGAGGAGGTTCATAAATGACAGCAAGAGGGTGCCCACATTGTCTAGCCCCACCATCTCCATCTCAAGTCCGCCATGAATTTCACCCCACCCCATTTCCTTAGGAAGACAGTTCTCTATTTCAAGGTGCATGACCTATTTATTTCTTATATATTAATTGTTTCAGATCTCTCAGCCTTCTGTTTTTTGTTGAGATCTCTCAGAATCAACCCATCCTTCTAATTTTTTGGTCGAGATCTCTTAAAATCAACCCATCCTTCACTGAAAACAGGTGAAAACAGACGTAGGACAATGTAGCAAGTCGGGCTTGAGCTCGAACTGAGCTCAAGCTTGATATCCCATGTTCGAGCTGAACTTCGAGCTTGATTATTTGAAGTTGATTCGAGCTCAAGAGCCGAGCCTAGTCTGAACACCTTCAAGCCGAGCTCAAGTTTGGCTCAGCTCGGCTCGAATACACCCTAATCTTGAGGGAAAAAACCAATCTCTCATAAGAGCATCTTCAGCTGTAGGAGCTTACAAACTCCATGAGGCATAGCCCTGAACTCTGCCTGTGCACTAGACTTTGCAACCACATGTTGCTTGACTGCTTCTTACTCCTCTTGGTTACAATGTTACCACCAACAAACATACAGTATCCTGAGATCAATCCCCCATCAGTCAAAGAACCTTCCCAATTAGCATCTGTATAGGCTTCAACTCTCATATGATCATGTTGAGATAACCAAAGACATTTCCCAGGTGATGACTTCAGGTACCAAAGAGACTTTTAAGCTGCCTCCAAGTGAGTATCCTCCACACATGGCCTCGGATTGTCTCTGGCGAAGCCAGAAACCCCTCTCGGGTTACCATAGAATAGGGGACATGTGGTGATAAAAAGGGGAGAAGTCATTTCATTTTCTCCCAATAATTTTGACTTCTCCCCACTTGATATCTCTCCCCCTTTATCTCACCACCTTATTGCCATGTGCCATGTAGTGTGTGGAGAAGTCAAAATCATGGGCCCCATGATTTTGACTTCTCCACCACTTGTCCCCTAACCTATGGTTGCCCAAGACAAGGGATTTCTGGTTTCGCCAGAGACAATCTGAGGCCTCCACACATACGGCATAGATGAGATAAAGGTAGATAAGTCTTCCAACCAACCTTTGACATATTTTAGCATCTATCAAAGAGTGTCCACTATCTTCACCCAATTTATGATTCTGCTCGATAGGGGTAGCAAGGGTTTTCCATCCAACATTCCTATTTCATTCAACAAGTCAAGAACATATGTTCGCTACGAGATGAAGACACCCTTCTTGGATCTAACAACTTCGATCCCAATAAAGTACTTCAAGTCACCCAAGTCTTTAATCTCAATTTCTCTTGCAAGATGACACTACAACCTTTTCATCTCTTTGTGATCGCTAACAGTCATGACAATGTCATCAACATATACAATGAGACTATGAGAGCATTAACTTCCCTTGATGGTATTTGATGAACAAGGTGTGATCTGCCTGGCTTTGTTTGTACCCACTCTTTATCATAGCCCTATTGGCTTTGTTTGTACCCACTATTTAGACTTCATAAAAAATAAATATAAGTATTAATGTAGAATTATACATCCTTTTTAAGAATCATAGAAATTCTTCCAATTTGAAAAATAAAGAAGAGAAAACCTCAGAATTTACATGTTGTGATTCAGTATCCAAATTCTGTTTCATGGAGAAAGAAAGGTACCATCAACGAAGCATGAAGGCCACCCTCCCCAAGACTGTTGAAGAATGCTACAGTTGCTGCTTGTGAAAATGTCAAGCTGCAAGATGAGTTTTATTAACCATATTAAAACACCTTAGGTCAAAGAAATAATAAGAGACAAGTCATGGGCAACACAAAAGATTCACATAATTGGAAATCTTAGGTACTCAAGTGTAGGTCAGACCAGTCTACAAACAACATATATACACAGAGCAGATGCAAGGTGATCCACTATAGTTGAAAGGAAAAAAAAAGGTGCAAACTATAAATATATCCCACCAAAGAGATCCCATATTCTATTATTGATGATCAGAATTTGACTCCTGTTGATCTATTTAAGATCATTTAGATAGTGATAAAATATGGTGATTATGCCAAAAGAAGGCCTATGAGTGGTCTTTTTTTGGTGAATAAAAGATTATTTTCAAGGAACAAGCAAACCAACATCCAAACTACACTCACTTTCGATCAGGCACCTCGTAGATGTGGTTTGGTTTGCCACATCATACCCTCCTTACAGTTTCTCATTGTAGTAAATGATAGAGACTACTATACTAATATTATTAGTACTAATCTAAGACTATAATGAGATACACTGATAATAATACAATGTATCTCATTCACCAATAAGAAAATAATTCCCTAATACTTCCCACAAATGGGGTTCGAAATGACTTCATGTGTATGCCGGCATGCCGCTAACAAAGAACTGTCTGCTGCCGTTGAATGCCATCGTTTCATCGATCGCTTGGTCATTAAAATCCACTAATCAAACTAATAGTTAGGATAACCAATTTAGATAAAATGGGCCGTTGTTGGCGAAAAGAAGATGATAGATCAGGGCGTCTATGGGCCAAAGAGAAAGGGACTCAATGGACCACGAAACAGTGCCTCTAAGGGGCCTAAATAATAATGAACCAAGGCCTCCGTGGGCCAAGAAACAGTGTCTCTAATGGCCTGGATAATGAGTCTTTAATCGGGGCTGAAAATGGGCCTACATGGGCTTCACAAGTGGGTCTTAATAGTGCAAAATAGAAGAGGAACATGAGATAAGGAGCAATAGGAGGCTCAACTCAAAATGATGATTAAATAAAAGATAAAAGTGTAGGAAGAACCGAAGGAGAAGGAGAAGGAGAAGAGGAAGAAGAGAGAGAGAGAGAGTAATGCACATATGGTTCTTTTGGGTAATAAACTCAGAAAATGGTGAGGATGTTGGAAGGTCTTCCAGTGGCAATATTAGAAGGGTGAAGATATTCAAATCTGAATGTCACAACGTTTCTAAGCGAAGTCAGACAATAGCATGAATTCAATGGCAAAAGTTCTTAAGTTGACAAAGAAGAGAAGTTTTAGGCCCGGTGGGCAGCAGTGACACCACCCACCGAAACGATGGAATCTATGAAAGATAAACAAGAACTGAACCATCAGCTCTGACACCATGTAGAGAAAAAAAACAAAATCCCTAAGACTCATCATATTTCTTAGGAAGTTTCCAAACCGACTCTCTCGATGGATTCTTGATGACCCATATTGGCCAACATATATGTAAATTGGTTTCCTTTTAAATAAATATTTGAATTATTACACAATCAAAATCATTCCCAAACATGTTTTAAATATTTCTTACAATGTTCCTGATTTTCCAAGGGATATTTGAGAAAAATAAATCAACGACAACGAAACACATTAATTACATGGTTCACCCAGTGTGGGCTGCATCCACTGCGAAAGACGAGCAATTTTCTTCTTCACTAATCACAAGCAAAGGTTACAAGGATTTCTCCCTCTCTGTCTCTCACTCTTTCGTTCTCAATAACTAAAAACCCTAGGCCTCAGAGACATTATATACTTTAGACTAATACCATTAATGCCCTCAATACAAATACATTCCAAATTTCTAATATACACACAAAAAACCTAGGCCTAAGCAACATTATGTTATACTAGTAATGCCCCGAGCCTCACTAGTTGTGGCCAGATGTAAGCACATACTAGGATCAGTCACAAACTGAATACAAGACAGCTTTGCATTTAAAGGGGTTTTAGACTATTGTCATAGTCATAGTGATGGCATAATTCCATGACCATAATGATGGGCGAGGGTGGCCCGGGCATGGGCAAGAAATGCCTATGTTGTGCCTAGATGATAGGTCATGTACTAAGCAAGCATTGGCGCAACATGATGCAAGGTTGGTGCCTTAGGATTGGGGCACCGTGGTGCTTATTATACGAGTACTACATGGAGATGGAATGGAGCACAAAGGTGTCTTGATATTGGGTACGACTTATGAGGTACCATGGATTGGAAGGGTGCCCATGATGTTTGGTGGGGTGCAAGTCAAGTCAATCATTTTATTGAACATATGGTGGGTGAGTGTTATGGGGCCTACGTGGCATGTCGGGGCGAGTCCGTAAGACCTTTATGTTGAAGTGCTAGTCAGTACGAGTTGAATTGTGCTGACGGTTTACTCCCCAAAAGGCTAGTATGAGTGTACTAGCACCGTTGATGTTCCCTTATGAAAAAAGGGGAAAGGCTTAGCATCCACCTTGAGAAGAAGAGTTAGCTCTACCTCCTCTTGGGGTACATGTTGGGCCACTTAGTGAGCAACCCCAAAGGTGATTGGGGGCGAGCCTTGGGATCCTGAAAGGGATCTTAGGGTCTCCTTGGATAGTCAGTGGTGCATCCAAGGATGGTGGAAATGATTCAAGCTTTTCCTAGCATTGCATAGAGCCTTGGGGCCAGACCCAGAGGTTCCTACCTGATTTGGCCTAAGTGTACATGATGCATCATAGTCAGACATGAGGAATGCGAGTTATTGTGAGATACTCAATCATGGACCGAGGATTGCATTGTGGGCTACTAGGCCCTCAATGCTTGGTGGATAGGGTAGTGATGCTTCTACGCTATCAGTTGTGTGTGGAAATGATCGAGTGTCGTGCTCGAGAGTAGCAGGTCGTGTTGAATGTTTAGCTTGATCGAGGAACCTTAGAGGTCTGCAAGATGTGCGGGATGAAATCTTGATGACACGGGAACCTTATGAATTTTTTTTAATGACTCAAGGTGTCCCCAACCCCTTTGGATCAGGACTAATCCCTAAGGATGCACGCAATATCCCGCAAACCACGCACACCGGGAAAGATGGAGGAGCAATCTTGAACTCAAGATCAATGGGAGCATCCCATTACCTTTGAACCACTGCGCCACACACAGTACCGATAAATGTACATCAAAAACCTTATGAGTTGGACGAGTGTCCGACGCGTCGGGCATGACACAATGAAGTGACGAGCAATGTAGTCAAGGCGTCTAGGTGATGCCTAGGCGATAAATAATTAAATTATATATATATATATATATATATATATTAAATATACATATATATAATATTAATATATACACATAATAATTCAAACCTCCTAAGGTTGACAATAATCTAGGAAAATTAACATTTAATGTTGTAAAGCTTGTAAATCTTTTTTTTCTAAACTGTTTGTTGGCTTTTTGACTTTGTAGATGAAAATATTTTTGAAGACTAATATATGAGACTTTTTTTACCGGAATTTTGGGTTTTAGTAATGTTTTGTTATAATAGAATTTATGAAATTTTGAAACTTGAGAAATACCTTAGCTTGCAAGTTGAAATTTTGACAAATGCGATAAAAAACAGACTTTGTTCTTGAACTAAAAAGTTGACTTTTTATTCTTCAGGACTTTGGATATATGATTTATTTTTATTAAATTCTAATGGGGGTATAACCTTATTTACATATAAATATCTTAAGTAATACTTAAATAATATTTATATGTAAAGAAACGGTAAAACTATAAAACATGATAATTGTTAAAGGGTCCAGCTCACTTCCACCATCCTAGAGAGGCGCGTGGACGGTGACAATCCCAAACCGCCTTGGCTACACTGGTGATGAGTAGGCTAGCTAAGTGTGACTTAGTGGATGGTACTCGGTAGCGAGTTGTACCTTGTCTTAGCATCATGACACGACACATTAGATTGGTTCGGTATTAAGATAGTGTATGGATGGCTTTGGTCAAGTGATGGTTGGAGTGCCACATGATTGTTCCGCAATAAAATAAACTTGACCATCACACTATGCCTACGAGTGTTTTTCGTCATCCCGACGGATCATAGAAGATCTTATAGGTCAGTCAAATGGTGGATTCCAAACCATTCCACCATACTTTAGCTTTCCTCTTAAAAGGTTACCCTAATTTGGGATATCTAAAAAGAATGATTTGGTCACAGAAAATTGAGGCTTTCACTAATCTACTCTCGAGGAGCAGTTGTCCATTCCACAAACTATTAGGCTTTCCCCGCTTCCTCCTTTTCCTTACTAGTCCTAGGAGTTGAGGGACATCAATAGGATTTCAATTTTATAAACCCTATAGAAAGTCCTATTTTTTTTTATTTTTTTTTCACATAAAACCCTGGATCAGAAATCAAACAAACACTAATGGGCAAATAAACAAAAAAAAAGGAGAAGTTATAAGAAAGATTCACTCACCTACTCTTCAACAAGCAGATCACATCCTCAACAGACGGAATTCCTTTAAAGACCTGTTCCCTCTTAGACGAATCACAATCCGAACAAATAATTTCAGATCTTGTTTTTGAGAATGTCCGCATGGAAGCTTCTTCATCTCTGACCGAATCCGTGAGAAAAGTTTTCATATACACAATTGAAAGCACCGCTATGCCCGCAGCAGCCTAATTCAGTTAAAAGAATGACAAGATCATTCATTAGCCATTGAAGCCTATATTGAGAATTGAACGCGGAGAGAGAGACGAATACCTGGAATGTGGAAGGAGTAGAGAGCAAACGAGCAGTTAGGGTTCCGCAGACAAATGCAGCGGATCCAACTCCTGATAGAATTCCAAACGCCGACCCACGCTGGCTCTCTGAAGTGTTGTCTGCCTGAGAAACGAGAATGAAAAAGAAAAAACAAATTTGTATTTAGAACAATCAACGGATTAGGAGAGCCAAAGGGTCCAGTTTTGGCGGGAAGGTGAAATCAACAAAATGCCACCTAATGACCCATCTGTAAGTCTGCAACGGTAATCAACTAATCACTAACATATGAGACCAATTCTCTACGGCAAATCCGGTTATCACCCCTGAGGTCTGACACCCCTTAACTATGGTTAAGATTCACCCACCATCCTTGATTTTTAGAAAAAAATATTAATTTTTTTTGTAAAATATTTTAATATTAAAAAAAACCCTATAAAAATGTTTTTAATACTAACAAAAGAATTAATATTTTTTCCTAAAAACCAAGGATGGGTAGGTGAACCTAAGGGTGGGTGAATCTTAACCACAGTTAAGAGGTTGTCAAAATGAACACGTGGTGACCTCAGGGGTGATAACCGGATTTACCTGCAGAGGATTTGGTTTCCTAACAAATACGTTAGTGGCTTGCTGGGCCTAATAAGTTTGGCCCACGCAGACCCATCTATGTAGCAATGGGTGTAAATGGGCTGGATTCGGACTGGCCCAAACTGAGCCCCACTTGGCCCAATTAATAAATAGGGCTGGCCCGGCCAGCCCACTTATTAATCTGGACTAGTCCAGCTAATCCGCCTAAAAAATCATGTGTAAAAATTTTGCTTATCAATAAAACGGGACTAATTGGCCAGGTTAGTCACACCAAACCCAGTTAAAAGACTATCAAAACGAGCTGCGGGTTTTAGACTCCAAGCCCAAACCAACTAATAATCGGGCTGGGCCATCCTAGAGCGGTCCGGGAGGTGCTGATAAAGTAAGCAAATCAATGGCGGGTTTAGATGTTTACCACATAAGCAAGAGCAAGGCAGTTAATGCTGCCTTCACAAACCATGCCAGTGAGTGTCTTGAGCACGTAGTATGAGTAGAAGAAGTTCGTCGTCCTGCTATAACCCAATATCACTGTAACCGCATGTTATTACTATGTAACCCACATAAGCCATCCGATTATAATATTAGTATGAAATATTGCGAAAATCTAGAATTAGCTGCACTTTTGGATGAGCAGCATCACACAATATCATGCACATAGGACATTAATATTGTATTAGGGCTGTCAATGGATCGGTTCGAGACTCCGATCTTGGTCCTATTAAGATCCCTTGGATCGAATATGAATTTGAGATCTTGAATCAGATTATAATTGAATCGGATTTAAATATATTACAGTACTACCTAATTAAAACCTTTTAATTTTTTACAAATACTACCTAATTGAAACCTTTGTAAATATATTACAGTACTACTTACAAAATCTTTACTTTTTTAATTAAAATATTTATTTTTAAATACATTATCAGTAATTAGATTATATTCGAATCTTAAATAAATAATCGGTTTCCAATTCAAAGTGTATAACAGATTTTGCCAATTCAAATTTGTCGGTTTTTGATCGAGTCGGATTCAGATATACCCGTTTGCAGCCCTAGTTGTATGAGCATCCTTTGGGATAAAAGCCTAGAGGATGACGACGGGTCAGCCTAGAGGATGACGACGGGTCAGGTCGAACTAGTGATATGATCCAACGGCACTGGTTTGGCTTCAAATATAACCAGTATTGTACGGGTACGGTTTTGGGTTCGAATTGACCTATCAGAAATGTAGTCCATTTTGGTTAGGCCTACATAAACTGCATCCGGTTCCACCCGAACATGTGCTGAATCGGGCCTGCTGTCGTAATTGGGTCAATTCCATTAGCCCTGGGTTAGGACTGCGGTTCACCTATATTCGATGTTGGGCACCACTTGTTGCCACCCAAAGACAACAGTTACTACTTAGTCATGGTTCGAAATCTCGTTTAAATATTGCAAAACTTTAGATTCGTTCTTACCCTATGAAATCGAAATAATTAATATTCCGGGGTTAATGGTTTGAGTCAAATTTTAGAATTTGGATTGAAATTTTAGAAATTTGTTTTAAAATATTTTTATAAAATAGTGAGATTTTTCAAAATATTCTAAATTTTTTTTATTGAAATTTCATGAAATCTTCAAAATTTTACTATTTATTTTAAAAATAAATAATATTTTTTATAAAAAAATATTAAATTTAAAAATATTATTTTAGTCAATTTTTTTTTAAATATTAATATATTATGAAAATATTTAATTTTAATAAAATATTTAAAAAATAAAATTCTCATTTTTTTTTTGTTTTTAATTTTCAGAATTTCGAATTCGTTTGAAGGATGTCAACCCTGTGAGTTGTGATAGTGTGTGTTTTTATGATACCAAATGAATCCTTGCACTTTAATTCCACGTTGATAGATTATGATTGTTGATGAATCCTTAAAGCCCCACCTCCTTTTTGAGAGGGTTGTATTGGTGGTGTGTTTGAGTTGAAAGAGTGTGTTTGTATGATATCAAAAAAAAAAAGTTTGCCGACGTAAACGAAATTTCAAACCTTGCTTATTGCGAGGGAGGAATGAGACAAGTGACAGCACAAAGGGACAAACATACTTGCGTACTCAGAAAGAAAAATGAAAGGACCCCAAGTGACAGCACGAAGGGACAAACATACATGGGTTCCCATAGGCCTCGGATTGTCTCTGGCGAAGTCAGAATGCCCCCTCAAGATCCTTACCTTGTGTGGCATGTAGCATTAAAAAGAAAGAAGTCATTTCAATTTCTCCCAAATTTTTGACTTCTCCCTTCTGTCTCTCTCCTCTTTTTCTTATAATTTACCGTCATGTGTCGAAACATGTGTCTGGAAAAGTCAAAAATCAAGGAGATTTGACATCTTCCACCACATGGCACACAATGTATATCGCCAAAGACAACTTCACCAAAATATAAATTAGGAGTGGAAAACATTCTTACTCGGGGAGGGGACAAATATAACTATCTAGGATTATATTTTGTATTTTCTTCATGATGGGTGTGTTACAACTTAAATGTAGCTAACAATAATTTATTTTTTGTCAACAACTAACGCTAATTAAATAGCGGAAAATATCCACGAGAAGATGAATTACCGTCTCTCCTCCTTTTTTTGGTTACGAGTGTTTTTTTTACTTCTAGTTGGGATTCATAACGCTTATAGTAAAATATGTGAAAACATAGGAAAATAAATTTATATTTCTAATACAATTCTTAGTGGTGTTTCGTTCATTGTTCATTTTTTATTCTTCTCTATTTTCACTTATTTTCCCAACAATCAAACATAAGATTGGGGTGTGGTCGTTTGATGAGAAAGTGAGAAAAGAAAAAAAAGTATGTTTGTTACACTTTTTTATGTTCGATGTGCAAGAAAAATTATTTTTATTTTCTTGCACTTTTTCAATAATGACAAACTTATTTTCAAAAATTTTCTTAATCTTTTGATCATAGTTATTTTGAAATAAAATTTAAGTTCATTTCTTTTCTTTTTTTCACCCACTTTCTTTTCAAACAAACACACTCTTAGATTAGAGTTAAAGCATCCAACATTGAACTTTTCAAAAAAAAAAATTAACCACAAGACTTATTAACCATAGTTGGAAGGGGCTTTGTTGGGCGAGGAGGATATCCTCGGCGAGTGGGGGACTATTGCCCTTAAATCGGAAGGCTTTTAGGTATGTTCCTATTCCTAAGCACGCAGGCGCATTTTAGAACCACCATCGCTAAACACTGTTAAGTAAGCATACCTAGGGGGAAAATGGAGAGCGTCATTGGCAGTGTGAGCAAAGCTTTCCTTCCGTACTCGTCGGAGAGATTCCCTATTAGAGGCATCATCACGAGCGTCCCTAACCCTGTGATCTGCAATAAAGTGCATGCATGCGCTCCTTATTTATCTGTAACCGTGCTTGTTATCCCTCCAACTGTAACTAGTCAGAATAATAATTTATATATACAAGCTTATATTCATTTTCAGAAGCATGTTAGCTACTCGCAGCCCATGATGGACGCGTGTCCGTGAGGGGGAGGCAGTTTAATATGGGATCAAGCAACTACTAATAGGGACCATATCGTCTGTGTTCTTCCTTGGGTACGTTTTTTTAGGTCAGATCTCTTCAAGAGATGGTTACAAATGTTAAATCCGTATGGCCCAATTGATCTTGGTCTTTCAATACTCATGGAAGAACATAGATGATTTGTTTCCCTAAAACACCCTCCTAGCTTTGAGAGATATTTGTGTTTTACACTTTTGCTCATCTATCAGAAAGTAGAAGAAAAGAAGAGGTAATGTAGTAGAATGGACGGCCTCGTTCACATGATTGAGCAGATTTGATCGCCTAGGTGAGATATTCCTGGAATAATGGGACCCACCCAGCGGTAAAATGTACAGTAAGATAATGTTGGAATCTATAGCATGATGTTTTTTTGTTTGTTTTTTTTTTTTTTTTTGGGTCAAGACAACAACACCACAAGGGGAAGCCGTAGTCATAGGAAGGAAAACACATACAGCATGATGTTGGAATCTATAGAAAAAAGTTAAAAACAAAATAGCATGATGTTGGAATCTATAGAAAAAAGTAAAAAACAAAATGCAAAAACCATTAACGTTGTGAGTAAATATAGTTAGCTCTTTTAAGTTGGCAATATTTTTTTTTAGATTAACTATTAACTTTTTTGTGAATAAAATGAAAAAGAGTGTGTGAAAGAGGATTCCTCCCTGTGCCCTAACACAAATTTAAAAAAAAATTCCAAACTCTTATTAGGGATCATGTGTCAAAAATTAAATTTAAAAAACAAAATTTGCAGAGGATTAGGAGGTTTTATAGGTTTAACTGGAGGTAGACACATGTCCCTACCTCAGTGAGAATTTGGAAGTGTCTCTTCCTCCCTTTGTCTTAATTGGTAAAGACGTTGGATTCAACCTTGAGCTCAAGGGATCAAAGTTTGGTGGAGGAAGAAGATGAGAGAGAGAGAGAGAGTGAAAGAGATTTCCCTTGTATCTGTATAAATGGTCTTTGCAAGTGTACATGATTTATCATGAATGCAGACGTTTGTGCTATTTGGGTATATATTGATGCTACTACCTTAATGGTCCTGTGCATCTTAAAGGTCCCCTCCACTTACTAACCCAGTGAGTCACTGACCACCATACTTGCTCACCAAAAGAAAAGGTGACCCACTTAGAATATTGATATACTTAGTACTACCAATCCATTAAACTTTAAACTTTACCCACTTAGAATAATGATATCCTAATATACTACCAACCCATTAAACTTTTGGTAATGCTTGCAACACTATGATCTTTACGAGTAGACAGCGTGTTGGTTCAAAATATGCATCTTTATCTCTCTCTTTCTTTTGCCGAAAGAGAATAACACATGTCATACCCGTGAAAAAAAGTCATAGTCGCGAAGAAAAGAAAGGAAGTTTAAAAGAAAGTGTAACTAACATTAATTGTGATGTTATAATGATCAACATATAGGAAGGGTGCATAAACTTAGCAACACTCATCTTCCTAGCCTAAGATTACAAATGATCGATATGATGCTCCCTCATCAATAAAAGTGATGAGTAAAATGTTTTTAATTAGGATAATGCTAACAACACTTTTTTTGTTAATACGTACTTTTTGAGTAGACATAGTGTTAGTACAAAACACGTCTTTTTCTTAATAGAAGAGAATAACACATGTTATTCTCTTGAAGAAAATGAATTTAAAAGAAAATCTATTTACCATTACCCAATTAATTAATAAAAATAGACATGTTTAGCATTATCCAATTGATTAACAAAAATATATATGTTTTTGAAAGCGTGCATATCTTAATCTATCGGCATCATCATTTGTAGCCTTAGATTAATAACTATTGTTACTTAGTTTTACTCTAGAGAATGACTAAATAAAGAAAATAACAAAATCCTTTGAAGAATAAGAAACTCAATCAGAGGCATACCGCCTGATGGAATCCGGTGAGGTAAATGGCGAGAGAGCATTCATCTTTGCCGGGGCAAAGCGCAGACATAGTAACATCGGTGATGGCAGGAATCACCATAAAGGTGGCGTAGGAGAAGAGAAATACTGTCACAAAGAGGTGGTTCAACCCTGTTAATTTCTCCATCTCTCTCTGAAGAACACAGAAATTAAGGAAAGAGCAACTGAACTCCAAGTTTATAAGAACCACCAGAAACGGTGGACCTTTATTTAAAGTAAGCGTGGCATATCTCTTTTAACTGTTGGGAGGAATGCTATCCCCACTCGCAAGATACCAAAAATAAAAAAATAGAACATACTACACCTGATGCTGGTTTGATAGGCTTTCTTTAAAGTTGTTGCTTTAAAGCAACAAGACTACTCTATTGGCAAGACTATGGAACTCTAAGAATGCTTAGCATTTCCTCGTTGAGGATAATTTGCTCTTGCTTCGAAGGAGGGAATTCGGGTCACTTTCGCTTGGGTCATTTGCTTTTGCTTTGAAGAAGGGAGTCCGGGTCACTTTCTCTTTGAATTTTTTGTTATTGCTTTGAAGGAGGAAGTCCGGGTCACTTTCGCATTTATATCTTAACCGACAATTGCCAAAATATCTTAATGAGGAGTTTTTGCATTTCAGCTACTAGGTTTATCTTAGTTTGCAAATACACTGTTATATATAATAGATTTGCAAATTAATTCACTATTGTTCACATGTTAGAGTTAGACTAAGAACCCATTCTCACTATTGTTCAAAAATGTTTAACAAGTGATTATAATACCCCTATAACATTTAGTGGATTATAATATCTTGTGACACCTATCTCATTTAACCACCTTTAATTGTTGTTAAGATCCACTAACCCCTTAGGGTCTTGGTTTATAGAAAACAAATTAACCACACAGGTTAAAATTATTGACCATCATTTAAGGGCAGTTAAAGGGGTGTCCCTTTTAACTCCCTTTAAATGTGGTCAATACTCACTAACCTGTAGGGTTAAAGCATTTAACCTTGGTTTTTAGAAATAAAATAAAAAATTAACCTCAGATGTTAAAACTTGTTAACCATGTTCAAGGGTAGTTAAACGGGTGTCCCTTTTTAACTCCCTTTAATTGTGGTTAAGATTCACAAACCATTATAGTTAAAGCATATACCCTTGGTTTTTAGAAGGAAAATTAACATGGGGTTTAAAACTTGTTAACCATAGTTTAAGGGTAGTTAAAGAGGTATCTCCTTTTAACTCCCTTTAACCGTGGTTAGATTCACTAACCAATATGGTTAAAACATTTAACCTTGGTTTTTGGATTTTCTTTTTAAAATTAACAACAAGAGTTAAAAGTTAAAACTTGCTATGGTTAAAGGCAAGGATCATTATGAGGTTATGAAATATCTAAGGGCATAGTAGTTATTTTATTAATGGTTTTAAATGAAAGCCTAACTGAAGCAAGGGTTGAGTTTCTTTGTGTGATAAATGATGAGTTAATTTGCAAATCTATTTTACATAGTGGTGTATTTACAAACTAGGATAAACCTAACAGCTAATATGCAAAAACCCTTATCTAAAATGACAAAATTGCAAGGGTGGAGGATGTGTACCAGCTAAGTTCGTCTGGGGATAAATCAACCCAAATTCAATTAAATTTAAAATTTAGGATTTACTCTGGAACTAGGGGACTGAGTAAAATAATCTGGCATAGCCTCTCCAACCCCTCATGTGTCCATTTTTAACTTTCTTTAATTATGGTTAAGATTCACTAATTCTTTAAGATTAAAGAATCTAATCTTATTTTTCAGAAAGAAAAAAAAAAACACCAAAGATAAAACTTCTTAACCAGATTTAAAGGTTGTTAGAGGCTAGGCCATAATATCTTACTCTACCCAATAAATCCGGACTCTTAAAGAAAATTTTACTGGGTAGAATAAAATTCAGCAGCTTTAAAGAAAATTCACATATCAAGTTGAGCTAGGTGAATTTTCTTTCATAATGTGGCTGATCCACTAGTCTAAATCAATATATTGTGGGATATATGTATTTATCATGTTGTGAGATGCCTATATGTGATGCATATATATGGCTGCAAGATATATTTTCTCCTTGTATAAATCATCGAAATCTATAAGAAACTGTTCATACCAATGTTACGTGATTCGTTGGTTCACTCGGTTCAAATTCAAGCTCACGGTATGCAGTTCATCACTTTAGAGTGAACTTTATTCGTTAGAGATAGGATGGTGATATCGCTCAAAGATATGCGGTACTTTGTAATATAGTAAAGAGGTTGTCGATCCACAGAGAACAGTGAAGATGATGAACAACAGTAGAGAAAGAGGTTTGTAGAATTTTTGGTAAAGAAAATTCAATTAATTTAGGGAAAATATCAGTGAGAGAAAGTGTCAAGGCATCGAGTTTTCTCCTCTTAATGGTACAATGTCAATTTGATTATCCAATGTATAACTCAATTGAGGGTTTCACATCTCAAACCCTCAACCGGAAGATTTAGAATTTCAGATTATAATAAAAAGTTAAAATCAATTATTCAAAACAAGTTTTAACCCAAGCCTGCAATTTATTGAAAAAACTCAAGGACGACGGTATACCCAGAGGCAATACCGCAACAAATAATAGTATATGATAAGATAAAGGTTCTTCGTTTGAGAAATTAAGAACTATCACTCAACTACGAGAAAAGCCTGACTGAACTCATAAAAATGTTTAAATCCAAGAAATTCAATTGAAAGAGAAATTAAACAAAAAGAACAATTAATATAAAAATCATAAACGTTAAAAATACTAACTGGAATAAATCAAACTAACATCACCTCATTAAAGAATTTCACTCTAATCAATACTAGGGATTTACTATGAAAAGAGAAGAGAAGATTGGATTGGATATTCTAATAACATCCCTCTCTAGGTTTATATAGACAAAAGGAAAGAAGAAAAATGAAACTAAGCAAAAGGAAAACTTCTAATTACAAAATCCAACTAACATAATACTTTCCTTCAACTTGATGAAGTGTTTTAACCCCCTACACGTCCGAATTAGGAGATCTTTGTGAAATACAATTTTATTCTCATTTCAATTTGATTTCCAAAACATCCGACTTTGCATTAATCCGATTTTTGAGTCAAAAGTTATAAGTAAATTAGTAAGTACCTGTCCAGATTAGGCGGGAATCCGAGAAATCTTCATTCTTATTTGAGAATTGGTTGCTAAATAATAGCAGTCCTCTAGTCATCCACGAAATTTCTTACTTTTGTTGTAGATTTAATTGACATTCATTAAGCTCCTTACTTGAATTCCAAAATCCGCTTAAAATAAAGAGTTCCCGTGATCAAAATAGATACTTAAAAAAAAAAAAAAAAAATTAATGTAGCACATTTCTTATTTCTAATTCAAAGAGTTTCATCATTTTTATGTCAAAATCACATTCATCAATATCTTGCTAAGATTCTTCATCCATATGTGAGAGAATTTTTCTATACTTGATTTTGGGCTTTGGTTTTATGCTTTGACTCTTTGACTTGAGACTTGACTTCTTGGACTTATTCTTAATCTCTTGATTTCCATGAAACTTCTTTACTTGAATTTCCTGCATGAAATAGCATAAAAATGCTTAGAATTCATAATCTATAAATGAGGAAACAAGTTTAGAATATGGACTTAAAATCTTGGATTCATACTAGAAAGGGCGTTAAAAGGTTACAAAATAACTAGTTTTGAGTGTACTTTTGCACACTCATCAGATGACATAATTCATTTTCCAATTTGCTTAGGTTCTTTAATTTGGTTCGCTAACTTGGTTCACTTATTAAGCATGTAAAACAAATATATATTTTGTAATATATTCCTATATATATTTAAGTGTGTAAATTAATATATTATAAATAATAATTGGGTGCTGCTACGAGCACACCATTATTTTCTGACTATACACCAATTATTAAAATTACAGGTACACTCCATTTTTAAATACCATCTGTGAGCACGGAAATTTTCACTCACTGGGGGTTTAGAGTCGCCACCTATTCATTCAGAACGAATAAGTCCCTCGAGATGTTTGATAAGTTCTGAGGTACCTAGGTATGGCCCTGGAATTGACCAGGGCCCACACTAACGACGGTTAAACTAGGGTTTACAATAAAGTTAAGAAATGTCGGTAAATAGTTTACCGCCATTTCTAAATATGCCCAGAAAAATGGTTTTCCCCCACAGGGGCTGCACCAACTTGACCCTACGGGTTCCCTCATTGCTAGAGGGGCCCCTAGAACCTTTGAGGATCTGCCATGCACATTGGGTGGTGTTGCAGCTGAGGTAGAGCCTCAAGGGATCACTCAATGTCTATGAAGAAGACCTGGGGTCCCTGTCCTGGGCTTGGACTGCTACAGAACTCGAATAAAGCGATAATGGATCCCCTGGAACAGGACTAGAGGGTCTTACAATGTAAAGGAACAAGACAAAGAGGGCAGGGGTGGCCCTACACTGTTGGAGGTTCCTTGTGGTGGCTGCTTAGCTGAGATCGGTGTGGAGCTGACCAGGAGAGGTTGCTAGGGTGTTGAGGGGTTTTCCTAAGACTCAGGGAAGGCAGAGGTTGGGTGAGGTTCAGGCTGATGGAGCTGGTTTGGAGTGGGGGTGATAAACCAAGGTACACCAAGGTGGTGTAGGGCTAAGGCAGGCCTAGGGGTGTCACTGGGAAGGTTGTGGTAACCTGCTACAGCTTCAGGGATTATCCTAAGGTTGTGGGTGGATAGAGAATGGCCTGGATGGTGACTCAGGTGAGCAGGTTGAACTTGGGCAGAGGGTCCTTATCGTTTTTTGGTTGTACAAACCATGGGGGATGCCTTGGTATTTATAGAGGAGAGGGGAGAGGCCTAAGCGTAATACAGGCATTAAGGGACGTGTGGGGGACCAATGGGAGCAGGCCCAAGGTGGTAGGGAGAAAGCTGATACGTGTTCTGCAGGATTTACAGGGTGGCGGTAAATAGTTTACCGTTACTCTCAAAGAAGTGCAAAATGAGAGTGTCAGTAAACTTATTACTGACACCTTGAGGTTTTTTCCATTTTGGGTCACGCCCTCGCACACTTGGGCCGAAAGGAGGATAAGCTTGCCATTTAGGGTATTTTGCCGCCTGTTTTTTGAACTTGAGGGATGTGGGCCCCACTCAAGTGGACCCCAAAGGGTTGTGGGCCCAAGTTTGGGCCCACAAAGGCCTAGGCTTGCGTTTTTTGGGGTTTTGGACTAGCTTGATGGGCTTTGAGCCCGTGTGGCTTTGCCTTAGGTTTTGGCTAGGGCTTGGTCTAGGGCTCACCTAGGGTTAGTCCTAGGGTTTAGCTAGGGTTATCCTAGGGTTTAGTCTAGGGCTTAGGTGTTCAAATGGTAATGGGCCTTAAGCTCGGATGGTTTAGATTCTAGGGTTTGCCTAAGGGTTTAGGGTATAGGGTATACCTAGGGTTTGTCTAAGGTTCAACTGGGGACTCCACTGGTTGACTATGGTTATGGGAGGTTAACCACGGTTATACAGGGTGTAAAAATTGGGTGCTTACACCATCTGCTTACTCTCTCTTGTGCTAAAGACCCCGGTTACCATATTCTCTCTCTCTCATCTCCGACAAAATATGAGAGAGATCAAGCTTGAATCCAATCAAGAACTCTAAAATGGTGTGTAGAACTAATAGATGTAATGTGGGAAGGTTCTACTTGGCGGGGATCCTAGATGTGCTTTAGTTTTTAAATACCTTGTTTAAGTGCTTCTATCAATTGGAGGTTTTCATTATGCCTGCATTTGCAGGTTAAGACTACAAATGAGAATTTTGCTTATGACTCTCACATCATGCAATATGGGGATGTAGGGCTTAGCAAGGACCATGTCTTCCTGTACAAACTCTGTAGATGATAACTATACTTTCTTGGAGAGCTCCTTGCCATTGTTTACAAGGGTTGTTAAGTGTTAAACTAGTGTGATATGAACCTCCTTCATTTCTGGCATAAGGTTTGGTTGACTCCCTTTTTTCTATTGCTTATTGAATGAATCCGTGAGTAGAGTCAGGCTTTATTTGATTTTGGAGCTCTTGATAGGATACAAGAAAGATCTCTCGTCTCTTGCCGGAGATGAGCGAAGAAGAAAATGGTGGCTAGGGTCTTTGCCCCGTGACAAGAGGGAAGACGTAAAAGACGGTGTATTGATCGCTACGAATTTATACATCATTACTATACTAATTTCGGAGAATAGTAGCAAGTATATAGGGTGTCGAACCACGAAGATTACGCTGGTTGTACTGCTAAATTTCAAAGATGAATTTTTGATATAAAGGTGAACAAATGGATTTGGATTGTTGATTTAAGGTCCTAAATTATTCTAAAAATTAAATCAAATAAAAATGATTAGGAAATCTAAAGAAAGAAACCTAGGGTATCAAATTCACCGCTAACCTTCTAACATTTGATTTAATACATTCAGTTTAGGGGTAATTATCTGCATTCGATTACGATTAATTGAAACTACAAGATTCAATAAATCATTGAAAAGATCAAGCAATCGGATCCTAGGCATGACCTATCTTTGGTTGGCACGAATAGTCCACATTAAATCTAGGGTTGTGGAAAAAATTCGTCTTTCTAAGGCATAGGTCATCTTAGTATTCAAATACTTGTATTATAAACATCATTACATAACATCCATAATTAAAATTACATAAATTAATTATGAACTAATCTCAATCTAAAAGATGATGATTCTTAAGACAAGTAATCATTTTATTAAGATTGAATGTCAAAATTTAAAAGCGATCGTCAAAGACAACCCTCGAGTTATGCAATCACGTATTACAAATAGTCAAATCCCAAAAAGAAACAACAAAAATCAAAGTTACTCGGCTAGGGTTTCATCAAAATCCTAGATGGGAGCTTAGTTGCTCATGGTGGAAGAAGTGGCCGCCATGAATGGTGAAAACTCTATGATCTCCATGCTCTTCTCCCGATGAATTCTCCTCTGCAAATCCCAATCCTAGGCAAGGCCTTATAGTCTTCTATTTATAAGCTTCAAAGATATCTCATTAGGGTTCAATTCCCCAAGTCGTACACGTATCTCGAGGTGTCAAATATCAGACTATCGATTGATTGGAGGTGTAAGTGCCGATCAATCGGACCTTGCTGGAGTTGGCTGATTGAACGGCCCAATGGGTCCGATCGATCGGACTATGCTGAGGTTGGCCAATCGATCGGCCTGTTGGGCCCGATCGATCGAACTATCTGGATTTTCGCTCCCTGTGACTTGTTTGGCTTGTCTGAGACCCTTCCAGCTCCTTCACTTGGAGTAAATCTTTATATTTATTCCCTTTTGCTCTCAAATACCTTAAATAGAAGAATAATACCAAGTGAATCATCATAGGAACAAAAAGAAGATTTAAATACATAACAAGTGTAGTTTTGAGGTATGTAATTGTGTACAATTACGACCGATCATGTATATCAACAATTTTAATGATTGGTATACAATCATAAAATATTGGTGTGCTCGTAGCAGCACCCTAATTATTTTGAAACCCATAAAAAATGTATTTTTATGAGCGGTTTATGAACTAAAAAAATAATAATCATAGAACCCAAAGAATAAATTCGTCAAAATTTTAAAAAATAATCAACAAATTTGATTTGTTTTTTACAAACTAAGACTGTTTGAAAGAATCATATGGTTCACTCAATTTCACGAATCGAACCACGGATTGGTTCTAGTTCACTTCGGTTCGCAGTTCACTATGGAAGACACCGAACTTGGTAACCCTAATTCATACCCATCAATCTAGACCATCTTATGGTTGGGGCCATAAATAGATCATATGAACTGAATATACCTCCGACATCTGATTAATCACCTACTTTTAGGGAGTATGTTCCATTCCAAAGTAGGGTGGCAAGTAGGGGTGTCATGGCTCGGTCATGGGCTTAGTTTTTGTGACTTTTTTAATTGGCCCAACCCCAGCTTGACCCCTTTAAAAGAGGGTTTTGAGGCCTTAATTTAGCCTGTTTAACACCCCTAGTGATAAGTATAAACCAACTGGTTGGACTTGCCCATGCAGTTATTTTTTGCTCAAGTTATATATTTCCACGACGCAGATTCAGAGCAAATAGTGTTATATCCGTAGAATCTGCTCCGATATGCGGATATTAAATTTGAGTATTTAAATTCGTTAAACTAACTATCTAAATTTGACTGATTATACTAATCGAATTCGAATACTTAAATTTGGTTAGTATCAGAATTTGACCGATTAGGAATTCAATTAATTAATATCCAATTTCGACCATCCCTATCGGGTAAACCTGGTCCATCTGCCCTTGTGATCAGCTCTAAAGCATGGAAATCAACTTGGCAGCTCCCTATTCCCCTCAAGATGCATCTTCTGATATGGAGGGGGTGTTGGAATATTCTCCCTGTGGCAGCCAATCTGAATCAGAGAAGAGTCTAGGTAGACTCTGTGCCCCTTGTGTGGTGATGATATTGAAACAATTACCTACATCTTTTTGTTATGCCCCTATTCTCGGGCCGTATGGTTGGGATTATCGTTCAAGTGGAGAGGGGCGGTGGACACTATGGGAGATTTTGCTCGATGGTGGGAGCACTGGTCCTTGGAGCCAATGTTTCACTCGGAAAATTTCAGGATGGGGTGAGGGTTGTCACGACCATCTGGGCTATATGGTATGCAAGAAATGTTGTGGTGTTCTCCAACAATAAGATTGATCCTTGCACAACTGTGGAGTGGGCTCAGCGAATGGCTTCTCAAATTTGTTCTCCTGTGTCTCAAGATCAGAACCTAGAGGAGAGTAGCGCGATCAATCCCAGGTGCCATGAGCGTTTGATCTGGAGCAGCCCCGTGGATGATTATCTAACTATTAACTGTGATGGTGCCTACCATGCAATTGATGATGCAGCTGGGATTGGAATTGTAGCCTGAGACCCCAGTGGTATGGTGGTTGGCAAACTCTCTAAGGTGATCCATTCTAGCTCTTCGATCATGTCTGAGGCCTTCACTCTTCGGGAAAGTTTGGAATTGGTGTTTCGAAATGGTTGGATCCGTAGTATCATTGAAAGTGACTCACAAGTTTTTATTTCCGCTATCAACGACAGATCTCCTATGATAGTTAATGAGATTCGTCCTTTGTTCAAGGATATTTCCTCACTTTTAAACCTACTCCCCTCTGTTAGAGTAGTGTTCATTCGTCGATAGATGAATTTTGCAGCTCATTCTCAGGCCCAACTTGCGGCAATGCATTCAAGAGGTTCTGGGCCGGATGTGGTGTCTTTTTGGCCCTCTTCTTCTCAGTTATCCTTTCTTTTTAATCCAGGGATTTTGAGAAATGAGGGGGTCTGTCTCTCCTCATTCTCCTCTTTAGGTGTGTGTTTGTTCTGTTTTCGTTGGTTAATTTATATACAAAAAAAAAAAAAAAATTGAAAACGCAAAGAGAATACTAATAGCTATATGAGCTAAGACAACAAGTCTCAAACTGGTCTAGTGTGAGGGTATTCGGGGCAAAATCGAAATTGCAAACCCCAAGAAAAGTAACAGAGAAGATGGCGTAGTTCAGAGACGATGAACCTGGCCTTGGCTTGTCTCTGGCGAAGCCAGAAACCCCTCTCGGGGTTTCATACATTGTGCGACAGTTGGTAAGAAAATGGGGAGAAGTCATTTTATTTTCTCCCCATTTTTTTTGACTTCTCCCCATATGATATCTCTCTCCTTTATTCTCAACACACTTGTAACCACATGTCTTATGTCTTATTATGGGTGGAGAAGTCAAAATCATGGCCCCATGATTTTGACTTCTTCACCACTTGTCACCTATTCTACAGAACCCAGAGATAAGCCCTTTCCGGCTTCGCCAGAGACAAGCCAGGGCCGATGAACCTGCTTCTTTAATTGGACTCCTTGAATTATTTCATCAAATTCCAAAAGTCTGTTCCACAACGATAGAAAAGGAATTCTATTGAATTGCTTGGATGATTACAATGAACTCTAATAGGGTTTATATAGAGATTATATTGACCTTAAGATAGAAACCTTGATTTCAAATCCTAATCAAATCCTTGATTAATGCTAATCCAATATTGTGATGAGATACACTTGAATGATTTGATGTATCTCATTCACATTACAAAACTCTTCATATATCCTCTAATACTCCCCCTCAAATATATGAGGATTGAAAAATCTCCATGTATTTGCCATTAAAAGAAGTCTGCTTGGATGGTTACAATGAACTCTAATAGGGTTTATATAGAGATTATATTGACCTTAAGATAGAAACCTTGATTTCAAATCCTAATCAAATTCTTGATTAATGCTAATCCAATATTGTGATGAGATGCACTTGAATGATTTGGTGTATCTCATTCACATTACAAAACTCTTCATATATCCTCTAATACACAACTTCCAGTTTCTTTGATTTGGATCATACTTCAAAATCTCAGTTGACACGCTCAATTCGTAGGCATCCTGCGGTGTCTCCATTCTTCTATAAACCTCCCGTCGGAACTTGATTGAAGAAGCAAATGGATCAGCCCAATGTATGAGAAGGCATTCTAAACAAACTCAGCTTTACTCATCTGTTCAAGTGAGAAAATGGGATCCCTCCCCCCGTATACGGAGACCCTTGAAAATAGCCAAATAAGTGTCCAAATTCCTCTTTATGATATGCCAAATCAAAGACAACATCCATATCCTCCATCCTCCTATGAACTCTCAAGATCTCAAGCATGTAATTGGTGTGAGCAATGTTGGGCTGTTGGGCAATGGACTTGAAGAAAGACAGAGCTTGTGCCCTCTGGGCATCGAAGCTTTGCCTCAACACTGTAGGTCATGACAAAACCTGTGCCCCGCTTGCTATTTGAGATTTTGGGATTCCATTAAAATGTGATGAGTGGGATTTAGGAAGGAGATGAGAGATGCGAACGAGAGAGGAAGAGAATAGAAATAGAAATGACTTGGAGAAATTGCAGGTGGCTTCTTACTCCCTTGATTGTATAATGATCTCTCTCCTCTCCTAGAAGCAGAACATCAGCGGAAGAAGCAGAGAAGAGAGGAGACGCGTAAAAGGAAATCCCATAAGGTTAGGGTTAGGGTTTGTGTAAGAGGACCCCAGGGTCCTCTTATAAGCTGACCGCAGTGTCCCGTGTCCCTTTTAACCACTGTTTAACCATGGTTAAGCTTAATTTTCCTCATCCGGTGTCCTTTCTAAGCTGACCGCAGGGGGTTTAGAGATCGAGAGTGAAGTCTGAGTTAAACCCCTTCATCAATCTTCCTCATCCCGTCTTCCGACTTCCGGCCTCCATTCTCCGGCAAAACGTCGACCGCCAACTTTCGACACTCAGGTTAGCCTCTCTCTCTCTTTCTATCTTTCGCTCTCGAGTATCGTTCCTCTTTCTCTCGGTAATCTTTGGTATAATAGTATTAATGGAGAACTGGGGCATAATTTTTTTTTCTTTCTTTGGAATCAGAGTTTTTTTTTTTTTGGTATTGCAGGCTTGCAACTGACATTGTAGATTCTAATATTGGGTTGTGGCTTGTGGTATTTTGCTTCTCTGATCCGATTCTTGAGGTGAGGGAGTTAAATTTTTATATTTTGTCTTGCAACCTTTTGGAGTGTTTGTATGCTTATTTGGCCATTTGGATGAATCATGAATGGTAATTTATTTGATTATTTTAGTTTTTTTTTTAAAATCTTTTGGGTGTTTTTGTAGTTTTGTAAAGCTGATAACTTAACTGATAAGAAGCAGACTGAATTTCTTGGGGTTAAATGTTATGATTTTTCAGTTTATGAAATAAATAAATTTGATTTTTAGGTGGTTGATTAAGACAAGCTGCAACTGCAGCCTTTGCTATAAATTTCTATAATAGTTTCTTTTTTTGGTTATTTCAATCAAAGCTTCTTGCTTATTCCTTTTTGTTTAATGTAATTTTAGGTTGCACTTTTTTTGTAACAATACGTCATGTTCAATTGTTTGTATTTATATCCACGTATTTTGAAGAGATAGTGAGTAGTGATAATTCTATTCTTGACACACAATTGTTGTAGAAATCAGAAAATATGTAACTATATAAAATGATGGACTTATATGTAACCGCATACACACACATATATATACTATTAAAGGTGCACGTTCTTTGCATGTATAATTTTTTCTTTTTTAATGAAAAAACAATTTTTTTAAAGATTCTTTTGAAATTTTTATTTTTAGATATATTATGAATCTCTTTATGTTAATTAATTTTAGAATATAGTATTATATTTTATAACATATGTTTTAGTTCTTAAATTTAAAATTTGAATTTATAAAAGAGTTACTAATAACTGATTTTTATGGGTCCCGCTTATAAATGTATAAAAAATTGGGATTCTTTTTAATTAACTGATTATTTATGGGTCCTGCTTATAAATGTATAAAAAATTTGGATTCTTTCTAATTAATAGAGTTTTAGGGTGTTTGGAATTCCAACCAAGGCCACCTCTTAGGTATTCTTTGGGAGAATTTATCGGTGGGTCCTACTAATAAAACCCACTTTCTTCTCATGGATAGGTATGAGGTGGTAGATTATTGTTATAATTGTGATCCACTTATACTTATTAGTTTTAAACAAACTATACTTCTAATATAATAAAGTAAGGTGAGTGGTAATTACGGCCACATAAAATTTGGTATAATCTTATACTTTTATTAGTAGAATGATATCCTACCCAAAGAAGGAAAACCAAAACGTTGTTGATGGCTTTAATATCGTGAGACATGTGTTGGGAGTTGTTTAAATTGATTCTAATGGAAAGACCTAACCCAACCATGGCAAGATATAGGTGGCCATGAGGATGGGTCGAGATATGATATCTGATCTCCTATTCATCTCACCTTAGAATTAGCTTTAGAGAAGAATTATTTTCTCACGGCATAGGAGTAGCAACAGTTGGAAGAGTTTTATAGTATTGGAAAGACTAAAGATTAGTAGTGGTCCTAATAAGGTAACTAAATAGATAGATTTTAAAAAGTTCAAAATTATTAAACATACATAATAGTTGGTTTCATGAGTCCCACTTCAACATGCATTATAAACAAACTAAACTTCTAATATTTTTAACAGATATCATAGGTTAATGAGTTAGTATTTTTAATTAAAGGGTATTTAAGTCCAAATAAAGTTTAGTATACTCCTTGTACTTTTTTTAGTAGAATGATATATATATTTATATATATGGGGAAGGATACTAAAACTTTTAATGAGCGGTCCCTCTAGAAAGATGACACGTGGCATTTAAAAAAAAAAATCCGACGGTTGGATGTTGAGGTGGGTCCATTAAGAGACGTGTCAAAAAATCAGTTTGATCGGACGTGTTTAGATTGTTCGATTAGACTAAACCCTAGTTTATCAGCATTAACCCCCTATGGTTCATTAGACCTTATCTAAGTTATAGAAATAGGTAATCTTCCCATCTTCAATCAATGGTCTATAAATGTCAGATCGAGTTGATTTTTTTGTCTCGTATCTCTTGGTAGACCTGTCTTGACATCCAACGGTTGGATTTTAGAGCAACCTACCACGTGTCATTTTATTAGGGACTGCTCATTAAAGACATTAATGAGCATGACTCATTAGAATGATACTCTCTCTCTCTCTCTCTCTCTCTATATATATATATATATATATATATAATGGAAGATTTTTGTAGGGAGACAAAATGTGTAGTTTGGGGTAATCGTGTGAATGTTTGATGTACGAGGGAGGTGCATAGGCTATTATTGCAAATAGCTACATAAGGTGCAACCGTGCAACACAAAAACATTGCACCAACGAAGTGCATATAGTGAGGATAAAATCCCATAAAGCTCAATTGGGTATGTATTGACATGATGTCGGATCAATGAGCTTCACCAGATTAAAAGAAAAGGGGAAATATAGACCTTTAAGGTTGTAACTCTATAAAGTTGAGGAACTAGTCTGGAATGGGTATATGCTCTATGGTGACTTTCAATTAAGGCAAGGGCTGTGGAGTTTAGGTTTGGTCATGTGTTTAAGGTAAGTGCTCATAAATCTCTTGGTCATGTGTTTAAGGTAAGTGCTCATAAATCTCTTGGTCGGCCATGTGCTTTGAGACTGAAATGCTTATCTTGGGATAGTTCCATATTCCTTTTTTTTACCTTCTGGCTATGAGGTTAGGGGATGAGTCAGTTGTGCATTTATGAACCTTTCTGAGATTGTATGGATATTGCATCTTGGGCCTAATCCATATGTGTTTTGGATGTCCAATTTTGGTTCATAAGATTTGGGCCCCATATGTTAGTGTTTGGCCCATAAAGTTTTGAGTCAGTCTTTATGTGTTTGATTGCAACCCATGCTATTTGATAAAAGCAAACTTGGACTGGCGAGTTACCAGATCTAGGGTGATTAGATTACTACGATCAACGCTAAGAGATGGATAGAAAAGCCTAGAGTTCTGATAATGTTAAAACTAACCAATAAAAATTATGGTAAACAATACAGATTTCTATAGAATAAATGATTGTCTACCTCAATATTACAGTATGAAATTGAATCATTAACATCAGTAGCTAGATTTAAATTACATAAGCAAATACATACAACTCAAAGCTTCCTTGATGTCGATTGTTGAACGTGATGAGAGTCATGTTAGTTGATCATCTTGTTCCTTTTGTATGCTCTAATCATGAATTAGAAACCTTGGAATGTCATAAAAAGTCTAGCACAACCTCTCTTAGTTATCTCTGCTACTGCTAGTGTTTACTTATGAAAAAAAAGAGGTTGGAAATTGGGATCACATCCCATATCCTTTTTATAGCTGCAAGAGATCTTGTCCATCATGGGATAATCGTATTGGAAACTAATTGGGTTTCCATACCAATACTTAGTTTCGATTCCATGCATCTCGGGTGCGTTAGACCATCACAACACTTAATCACCATGTGATTTGATTAGCCTTTTATCTTCATGCTCAATCGTAGGATGTGATATGAGAACAAAAGGGGGCAGCAGTGTGTGGGTGCCGGAGGAGGCAATCAACTGGTTGAAAATACACTCAAAGAATTCATAGAGACTTCGGGGTATTATTCAGAAAGATCCGATGCAGGAGAGCTACAATAGTAGGAGAAAAACTTAGTAATGAAAGAGGAGGATTTATTGCAATTCAGACATACCTGGGAGCTGGGACTGGTGGCCATATTTTCCTCCCCTAAGATGCTCACACTTCTGGCTGGGGTGCTCTATTATAGACTTTGGGGACTCTTCAATCAAAACCCAACAGGGGAAAGCTGCCAGCCATGGCACCTACACGAATGGGGAGGGCAGAACCATTACGAGTTTAGCCTAGGGTGGGCTTCGAATGCCATATCGAACAGGAAGATCAAAATAGTAAATTGGTGGTTGATTTGGATGCGGGTATTTTCCATAGGTGGGATGCGGCCGTGATTTGTTTTATCGGGGGGCCAGAATCGATAGACGACTAGGAGGGAGGTATCCAGAATTATTAGCAAAATACTACCTGGGGGGTTGGAGATCACACTGTTCCCTTTCGATGCTTGACGAACAATTTTCCACACGAACAAGGTTTCTCATATAACCACTCTCTGCTGCAAGCAACAAATTCCGGTAGGCAAGAATTTTGTAGGGTTCTGGCGATGGTGGACGGCAGCCGGCAGCAAACTCTCTCTTTCACTAGCTTCTCCAAACCTAGATGGCTGGCCGTGAAAGGAATCTCATTCCACCTTTGGATTCCATCTGTTCTTGACAAAATAGGGACAATCTATGGCGGCTTGCTAGAGGTCCACCCATCAACGATGGCCATGTCTGATATATCTTTCGCCTAGATTAAGCTGAGGGGCGACGTAAAATCAGTACCCAGCGTCTTCCACTCCATTTCATACCTGGTGGAAATCTCTGTGTGGGAGAATGAGCTTTGTGAAAATTGCAAAATGTGGCCGGATTCCATGGAGGTCCGATATCACCAGAGTTAGGTCAAAATTTCAGGTGGATCTTCGGGGAAGAGAAAGACAGGTGTTCCAAACAGATTGGTCGAAATCAGCCAAAAACAAAACTTTCAAATTCAAATTCAAATGTCGAGCTTGCGAGAGGTGAGGCCGTTACACCATCAGAGAAGGGGACGTACAGTGCCAATGAGAGGCTGTAATAGCAACCATGCTGAAGAAGGGTAGGCGCATAATAAAAGGGAAGAGGATATGGAGGAATCTCAAGAGAAAAAAGTTGAAGGTGGCAAAGAAAGAGGGTGGTGGCAAGTGAAACTGGTGCATGCCTCCACTTCAGTTGGGTCTGAGCTCGAGAGGCAGCTCGTAGAAGGAGATGACAAAATTAGGGCATGCTCCATCAATCATCCCCACCATACACGTGTCGCGAATCTAACGAAAAGGGCAAGTTTTTCTAATGATCCTTTGTCTTACTCGAGATTGGGCCGCACTCTAATCCCAAAAGTCTATTATGATCCTCAAACCTGTGGGCCCTCAACTGAGCCCGAGTTACATAGGCCGGGCATTGTAAGTCTAAATCCAAGTTTGATAGGGCCTCCAAGGTCCGAATAGGCATTTGGCCCCAAGTAACCCATGACCCATCGGGGACGGACTCAGATCCATTTGGGTTTGACCCAATAATAGAGCAAATGGGTTTTAAACCTTACAAATTCAAGGCTTCGTTTCAACTTTCAACAACCATCCTTTGTACCGATGAAAGATAAACCTAGCACCTCCGATGAAAGGGGAGCTCCCCTCCTAGGTGCTCAACCTGAACAAGTTACAAGGAGTATGACAGATGCTCGATCCTTGGGCGATGGCAACTCCCCCATACACGAACCAACCAGCTTGCAAGGGATTCCGTCAGGGATTGGGGCCATTTCCCCCCTTCACCGTCAAGTTCAAAATATTCTTCAATGACATCGACCTCCATCTAAGGCGAGTGAGACAAGGTATTGTGTTGGAAAGGAAATGGAATCCTCCCCGTCAAGATGTAGTATTCCCGGATATCCTTATTTGACGAAACTGAAGGGGGGAGAATTCCTTGCTAGCTCCATTCACGATAGTGTGGCGTGCTCTTCAAGGATCTTAGATTATTTAAAAGAGGATAACGAAGCAGTAGAGAGAATAGTGAGGCCAAGCCCTGATCCTGTTAAACAGATGCCCAAATTTCTTGGAGGTGCTTCGGTGATGTGGGAGGCCAGCAATGAAATTTCTGAGATCAGTTCACGTTCGTCCTCTCAGGAGCAACAAAGGGCAAGCAATCTGACTCAGTTGTTGGAAATTGAAGATGCAACTCCAGCAACAGGGGGAGATCAAAGTGTTGAGATATTGTCAAGCCCGATTCGTCAAATGCTTTTTGGGGACAATCCCACTTGTCCACGACCAGATCGTTCTGCGAAAGTGATGCTAGGAAGAAATGTGAAAGATCAGTCTCCTCCCAACTCGAGGTCGAATGCTCCCTATAATTCTCCACAAACCTGTGAGAGTGGTAAGAACAGGTACCGGCATGACTTCACTGTGCTTATTCCTTTGAGAGGTATGCCTTCACCCTCTTCTCTCTCTACCCACTATATCCATCCTGGGGTGGATAGGGGTGGTGGGTGAGTTTATTGTGTTCATTTAGTGAGGTTTAATGAACCGAATATGCATATCCAACTAACTGTGTTATCTCCTTTCGATGAGCTTCAAAGAAATGTGGTTAGATCTAACTCAAATGAGGTTGATAGTAGAATTATTGAAGACTCATTCAGACCATTGTCAGTGCTATCGGACCTGTTTCCTAGTGTCATCCTCAAATCTCGTAAGGGGAGAATTTGGTACCCTCCTAGGGATCAATGTGAGGCCTCATCTTGGGTCATCAGCCGGATGAGGGATGTGAGTGAGTTTCTAGGAGTCTCTTTTGTGGGTCATGAGGAGGCTAGGATACTCTTTCAAAGTCTTGAGGGTGTCAGGGAGTCAGAGTTAGAGAAAACACTTCAACTCCCTTCATAGGCCGAAAAGTAATCTCAGCTACGGAGCTGGAGAGAATGGAGTGTGCCGTTAACTATGATAGAGGGTCGTCTAGGGATTATTGATTAGTCCGAGTTTACGACGGGGTTGTAGAGTTCCTAGATGACAGACATCTCTATTCTTTCATGGAATGTTTGAGGATTAGAGCTAGCTGAGAACAAGTTTTAAAATTTCGACGTCATTTCTCGATATTGACGGGTCTTGAAACATCTATATCAGGTTTTTTTGGTTTTTACAATTTTTTGAAAATTTCAACTGAAATATTCGAAACATCGCACAATATTTTGGGAATTTTGGTCCAAATATTTTTTGTACATTTCTTGTGCGGTCTCAGAAGTTTTAATTTGCGAACAAACTTTGATCTCAGTTGAGTGGAGGAATAGTAGACTAGGGAGGGTACATATTGGAGCTTGGAGGACCTCCGTTGCCGTCACCAGCCATCTGTCGTCGTCGCTGAAAGCCCTGGCACTAGGTCTTCGTTCTCCTTTGAGTCGGTGAGCCCTCTGCCCCTTTCCTTCCTTTCATCGAATGTTATGAGATATGAGGTTTGGTTTTATTTAGTTTTAAGTTGGGTTTTTGTAAATCAGCTGCGAGGTTTATCCTAATTTGCAAAAACATTGTTATGTATAACAGTTTTGCAAAGTAACTATTTGTTTTCCAGCAGACAAAGAACCTCAACTCTTAGATCCGTTTGACTTTCATTTGTAATTATTAATAAAATGACTATTATGCCCTTAAGATATTTCATAACTTCACAAAGTAACCTTAAGGGTCATTGAATCTTAACCATAGTTAAAGGGAACACATTAATTTTTTTTTCAAAAAACTAAGGTTAGATGCTTTAACCCTAAAGGATAGTGAATCTTAACCATAGTTAAAGGGAGGGACACGTTAATTTTTCAAAAAAAAATTCTAAAAACAAAGGTTGGATGCTTTAACCCTAAAGGTTAGTGAATCTTAATCATAGTCAAAGAGAGTTAAAAGGGGACACATTAATTTTTTTCTTCTAAAAACCAAGGTTAGATGCTTTAACCTAACGTTAGTAAATCTTAACCACAAAACTTTTTATGCAAGTTACATCAATATTAGTGAATCATACATTGTCGTTAACGTCAGTTCACATCTTTGGCCCCCTTCTCACTGCATCTCTTATATACATTTTTTTTAAAAAATTTTGATTCTCAGATGTGTATTAACATTTCCTGAAATTTCATTGAAAGATTCCATGTTTTTCACTATTTTTTTTCAATTTTTTCCTCCACGTGCGATATTGTTCCTATGATATCGATATATCCCTGATATATCTTTTTCCCACGGCTCGACATGTTATGCGATATCGAGATTTGGAACCTTGGCCGAGGCCTGAGAAAAGGATGGTTCTAAGGCAGATGGTGGCTTCCAAAAGACCCATACTCCTGTGCAATCAAGAAACCAAACTAGTAGTCATCTCAGATCACATTATCTGGGATGTTTGGGGAGACTCAACCCCGGGGTGGCTGGCTCTACCTTCCTTAGGGCCCTCAGGGGGTATCATGTTATTGTGGGACAAGACTAAATTGGAAGTGATGGAATCAGAGTTGGGAGCCTATTCGATATCGATATTTTATAAATTGGCTAAGGATAGTTTTCAATGGGTTTTTTTGGGAGTTTATGGCCCTAAGGGGTCTGTGGTCGATTCCGACTTTTGGGAAGAACTGGATGATATTATTGTAAGATGGGGAGCTCCATGGTGTTTGGGAGTGGATTTCAATCGCATTAGATTGGTCAGGGAGAGAAAAGGGGATTGAGTCGTCTAATGCCAAAATGAGAAGATTTGGTGATTTCATCTTCTGACATGGTCTGATTGATATTTCCCTTAAAGGAGCCTAGTTAACTTGGTCTCAATCAACATCTAATCGGATAGCGAGCAGATTGGATAGATTCCTGATACATCCAAGTTGGGAAAATCAGTTCCCAAATTTCATTCAATTGACCCTTCCTAGGCTTATTTCGGACCATGTCCCAATTATTTTGGACTCAGGTTGTCTTAAAGGAAGGCCAACCCCTTTCCGATTTGATAATATGTGGTTAGAAGATGCTGGCTTTAAAGACTTAGTGAAGATCGTGTGGAAATCCACAGGAGGTTGGGAGTCTGCTAGCACCCGCTTTGGTCTCAAGCTTAAGGCCCTCAAGACCGAATTGAAGTAGTGGAATAAATAAGTCTTAGGGAATGTTCAGGAGCGACTAGCCTCCATCCTCAAGGAAATTGGGGATTTGGACAGTATTACGAATCAAAAGTGCTCTCCACGATCGACTTTTAAAAGGAGGAGATGAAATTGGAATACTTACAGGTTTTGCGACTAGAAGAGATTAATTGGAAATAGAAGGCATGAGTTTGATGGTTGAAAGAGGGAGATCGGAAAGGACCAATTGCGCATCTCCCATCTCTAGTTTGCGGATGATACTCTAATCTTCTGTGGGGCATCATACCCTAATTTGATATATCTTAGGTGTACTCCATTTTTTCGAAGTTGTCTCAGGATTGAGGGTGAATTTGACAAAGTCATAAATTTTAAGATTGGGGGAGGTGGTGGACATCGAAGGTTTATCGGTTTGTCTCGGGTGACAGGTAGGCTCTCTCCCATTTGTGTATGTTAGAATGCTCATTGGGGCCGGATTTAAATCGACATCAGTTTGGGCACCAATCCAGGAACGATTTGCTAATCGATTATCAAGGTGGAAATCTTCTTTCTTATTAAAAGGTGGAGAGTTGACCCTTATCAAGCACACCTTGAGTAGCCTTTCACCATACTTTATGTCCTTATTTACCATCCTGAGGTCGGTGATTGCTTCTCTTGAGAGTTGAGAAACTTCAGAGAGAGTTTCTATGGCATGGTCGAGGGGATAGTTTTAGATTTCATCTGGTACCATGGGGTACCATCTGTCGTCCTAGAAGAGTTGGAGGTTTCAGCCCGAGGCCTTTGACTAACGTGAACAAGGTTTGTTAGGGAAGTGGGTTTGGAGATTTGGGGAGGAGAGATATAGTTTATGGTGGTCAGTTATTATTGCAAAATGCGGTAAGGTGTCTTGTTGGGTTCCACGGGGAGTTAGGAGGTCTTACGGGGTAGGTATGTGGAATGGCATCATGGCAGTAGTTCATCTAGTTGTGTCTTGGTGTAGATTCAAGGTGGGGAGAGGGACGGAGTTGTAGTTCTGGAAAGATCTCTAGTGGGGTTTTGTGCCATTAAAGGAGTTCTTTCACATTATATTTCTACTCATGCTAGATCCTTTTGAGATAAGAAATGGGAGATGAGTGTAGTATCCCAAACTGAGAAGAGATATGAACGGGTGGGAACTCGAGGAGTTGGGTCTCTTATTGTCTAACCTTGATTCTGCTCATGTGAGCCTGATGATCGGTATAATAGAATATGATCCAGAATCAACAATGGTCAGTTTTTAGTGAAATCACTACTACTCTCACTTGAGTCGGCAATTTAAATGGAAAGTTTTAGGAGCAATTAAATGTTTGTTGTGACTATAATCCATTTTAGCTATCTTATATAGAGCTATATGTTGGCCCAATCAAGGATTTAATTTCTTTTTCGATCGGCAACCAAGGATCTAAATATTGTTTGGTGTGCCAACATTAAAACTGGTACGACTCTAAAAAGCACATCCTGCTTTGGCCGATTTGCTACAACATTTGTGTAGGTTCCTTGTGACGGTTGAGTTGCTCTTTGGTGGTGATATCGTTAGTTGGTTGCATGGTCTCAACGACCACATTTATTTGTGTTCGTTTCCACTCTTAATTGAAAACTCTCTAAGATAGAGATGATCAATGTCTTTGTTTGAGCTCCAATTATTGCATGAATGTTACCTATGCCCTGCTCTTTCTTCCAGTTGCCTATGTTTATATAGGCAGCACTGCTCAAATGAGGAATCAAAAGATGCTATGACGTGTGTGGTTCTCCATACTGCACGAGGGACAAGGACTATGAGTCCGTATAAGGGTTGTTCCTCCCAGTGTTTTAAAATTTGACGAGTTGACTCGACTTGACTCGATAGGGTTTCGAGCCAACTCGGGGTTTCATAGGAAAGGCGAGTAACTAGGTCGAGTTTGTCGTGTTGACTCAACCTAGTTGACTCGCATGACTCAATCGAGGTACATTTTTTTAAGTGGTCGTATAAATGGGTGAGGGAGAGGGGTGATGGTGTTAGGGCAAGAGCTGAACCAAAACCCTTCCTCTCTGTCTCTCGTAACTACGACGATAGCTACTCCGGCGACAACTACGTCTTGCTCCCCGTCTCTCGTCCCTCTCTCTCTCTCTCGTCCCTCTTTCTCTTTGTCTCTCATTTTGGGATGTTCTCATCTAAGCCCCGAGAGTTCAACAATTGCTCAGTTGGTCTCATTATTTGCGTTATTGCTTTGAGAATTCAATGATTACTCAATCCAACAATGTCTTTGTTTGCTGTACATTCACATTATTTGCGTTATTGTTCTCCTGAAATTATCAATGGCTATTTGCAGTCATATTTATCAACGGCTCTTCATTTTGACTCTCACCTCCATTATTGTTCTCTTGAAATTATCAACCATAAGAATGTAAATTGCCGTTACTTCATTCTGAAATTATCAATCACAAAAGAAAAACATTGAAAACTATGCAATTTGAATGACCATTTATGCACCCATAGTTTGATTGGTTGACATACAAATTGTATCCTACCACATAGTTTATGCTTACAAGGTGGGCATCTTTCTATTTGCCTATTTATTTATATATACAAAAATGTCTCCCAATTGTCCACATTTGACAAGGAAGCTAAGGTGGACATAGCCTTTTCTACTTCTAATATTTTAAAAAAAGGGTAGTGCCACCTCCATTTTCTTTTAAGAGTCACTTTTTCAAGAGAAGATGTTGGTTCAAAACACATGTCTTTTTCTCAATGGAAGACAATAACACATGTCTTTCCCGTCAAGAAAGTGACTTTAAAAGAAAGTGGAGCTAGCAATACTCAAACAACAAACATAAGGTTTGCTCTCTTCGTGGTGTTCTTTTTGTTTCTATTTTCTAGATTCAGATGGTATATGCATATTTGTTTCTTGTTTTAGAGTGTTTTGGACAAAGCATCTAATATTCATTTGCATACATGAATTCATTAGAGCATTGCTGGGTCATCAGGTTGCACTTGCACTCCTCAATTCAATTTCAGTTAGTCAATTCAATCTCAATTCAAATGTGAGACTTAGGGTGATTAATTAATCAAGAAATTTGTTAATTTTGCACTGTTGTTAATTTGATGTTAGTTTGACTTGCACTATTCTTTATTTACACCCTTGCACTTGCAGTTTGACTTACTCAATCTTGGATTCAGTGTCTAAAATTGCAATATTGCACTATTCTTAATTTGTTATGTTGTTTCTTTTCATTTCAGTTTTGTTTAAAAAAAATATTTGATGGCTTTGTCGGAAAGAGGTGAAAATGAGTCCATACCCACCCCCACATCCATGCCCACGCTTGTTGCATCAAGCCAATCGGCAATCAATACACTCATTCGTCAGATCCCGGTTGGGCTCATTGCACGGCTCTCACAAAGGATAAGGAAAAAGTCCGATGCAATTATTGTGGAAAAGAAATGGCCGGTGGGCTTAATAGGTTGAAATGGCCGGTGGGCTTAATAGGTTGAAATATCACATTGCAATAATCACTGGAGATGCTGATGTGTGTCCCAAGGTTCCGAACAATGTAGCTAAGCAGATGAAGGAGATCATGAACAAGAAAATGGAGACTAAAAAAATACAGGAAAAAAGAAAACGAAGTTGGGAAAATTTTTGGGAGTCGAATTGTGGTGATGATGATGTCACTTCATTTGAGCAACTGCAAAGAACAAAAAAGAGAAAAGAGGTCAAGTAATCAAATAAATTCCAACTAAAGTTGCCTGCAACCATGGATAAGAATGCACAGAGAAAGGTTACAGAAGTGATTGGGAAGTGGTTTTTCATGCTGCAATTCCTTTTAATGCAGCTGATTCAGTTTTTTTCTCAGAATTAATTGAAGTTATTGGGAATTACGGACCAGGATTGAAGGTTCTGACCCCTCATGAACTTTTGGGCCTGTTGTTAGAAGGGGAAGTAGAGACCGTAGATCGTTACTTCAAAGAATTAAGAGAGTCTTGGGCTTCAACAGGATGTTCCATAATATCAGATGGATGGACAGATCAACGAGGAAAATCTATAATTAATATTATGGTCTCATGTCCAAGGGGAACAATGTTCATCAAATCAGTGGATGTATCAAATATTGTTAAGGATGCAACCAAACTTTTTAAGCTCCTTGATAGCATTGTTGAAGAGGTTGGAGAAGATAATGTTATTCAAGCAATCACCGACAATACAACAAATTATTTGGCTGCAGGAAAATTATTAATGGAAAAAAGGAAGCATCTCTTCTGGACTTCATGCGCTGCCCATAATATAGACCTCATTTTTTGAGAAAATTGGTCAGTTAAAGAATGTAAGTGAATTGATTGAGATGGCTAAGAAGACGACCAAATTTATTTACAATTATGGTGAAGTGTTAAGTTTGATGAAGACACATCCTAAGGGGAAAGAAATTTTGAGGCCAGGGACAAGACACTTTGCAACAAATTTCATTATCACTGGCAGTCTTCTTGAGCAAGTAAACGATTATTTACTATTTTACGTTTTTCAGTAAATCTTCATTTTTATGTTAACTTTATCCTTAATCTATAGCTAAATGGTATTTCACTTTTTTTACTTGTTTGATATAGAGAGCTAGGTTGAAATCTATGATGTTGTCTGAAGAATGGATGAATTCAAGATATGCAAATATGGTGAAGGGGAGAGAAATAGAATAATTTATGTTGAACAATGATTTTTGGAGAAGACTTGGGAAGCTCCAAAGTTCAGTCTCCCCACTTATTAATTTATTGCGCATAGTTGATGGTGATAAACAACCGGCTATGGGTGTGATATATGATGCCATTGATAGAACAAAGTTGGCAATTGCTGAAGCCAATGGAAATAACAAGGACACGTACATGAAATTCTGGAAGATTATTGATGAGGGATGGGAGTCCATGCTTCACTCTCCACTCCATGCAGCGGGATACTTCCTTAATCCAGCACTTCGCTACCGCTCTGAGTTTTCACAACATCCAGAAGTTTGTCATGGATTACAAAAAGTGCTTGCTACTTTGGAACGGGATACCCAAATTGATGCTCTTGAGGAGGTATATCAATTTATAAGTTTCAAACTTAAAAAAGTTAATAGTAAGTAATTCAATCAAAATTTTTGTTTACAGATTTCTTTATATGAAAAGGCTCAAGGAGACTTTGGGACAGACCTAGCAATAAGATGTCGAATTAGAATTTCTCCGGGTAAGTGAGTTTTGATTTAATATGATACCATAGTACTTAGTAAATATTAATTTTATAACAGTCTTTTAATTAAAAAATAAATTATGATTTTTTTTTACGTGTTACAATTTCTTGGTGGGAAAATTTTGGTTTGGAAACTCCCATTCTCCAATGCATCGCCGTTCGTGTTTTGAGTCAAAATTGTTCCTCAACTGGATGTGAAAGAAATTGGAGTACTTTTGATCAAATCCATACGAAGAAGAAGAACCGTTTGAAGCAAGAGAAGTTGAATCATTTGATGTTCGTTCATTACAATTTAAGGCTAAAAGAGCATCAACTAAGGAGACACGCTTCAGATTACGATCCAACTTGTGAACCTGGTGATGGTGGAACACATGCAGATCCAACAGATGCTAACGGTAGAGAAGCTGAAGTAGATCTTGATGACACTGATTGGTTGGACACTTCCCTCGGAGAGAGTGTTGTCTGTGGGAGTGGGACTATGCTAGACTCCGAGTCCGATTTTGAGATTCAGATTTAATTTGGACATTTATTACATTTGTAAATGTATTGACTGAATTGTTAATGGTTGGCAGTTTAAACCATCAGTAGATGATAACTTTTTCAGTTTTTTTCCCATTCTCCATTAGTCCATTTAATTAATTATATGATTGATGGATGATAATTGATGAATTATATGATAACATCTATAGTTGTATAATGTATTAATATTTTAATTAATTTTAAATTTTATTATGTATATATCTCATTTTAGAAATATTTTATCATTAAATTTTACTTTATACCATATTTATATAACAAATATTGAAAAAATATTATATTTTTTTGAGTTTTAAGTGTCATTACTCATACGAGATTTGACCCAGTTTCTGAGTCGAGTTGAGTTTTTGAGTGTTAAAACATTGGTTCCTCCTCTTCGTCTTTGTGAAGATGATTCTAGCTTATTTTTGTTATTTTCCTAAACTCATTATTCCTTGCAAAAGATGAACTTTCTTGTACTTAATGCATAAATTGTAATAGGAGAACAAGAATAATAAGAAGACATTTTTCTTGCCAATTTTGTATTTGATTTTCTTTTACCTTACATACTACTTCAATAGGAATGACAGCAACATGATTGAAAGTGGAAATACTAGTTGAATCATTCATGCATATGACTTATGTCACCAGGGCCCATTTGGCATTGTTCTTGCGATTCCGCGTTCCTGAACGGTCCGAAAGAAGAGAAACTCGTTTGGGTTGCTTTGATTATTCGACCAAAGCAAGAATCAGAACAGTTGGGCGCGATTTTTACGGAACAAATAAAATGAGCCTCTCGGAACGGAATGAAACTCACGGAGCTTGTTGGTCCTGATAAAAAGTGAAAAAGCAAAAAACGGAGTCTATCATTTGGAAGTCCCAAGACCGAGCAACACAGAGAAGAGGGAGCCTCTCTCACCGGCCGAAATTTCCTTCTTTTCCGACACCCGTGACAAATTCCAGACGGCAATGTCTCTTCACTCTCTCTCAAAAAACCAGTAGTAAAAGATCATTTCACTCCGATAGTTCTTTCGAAATGTTTATAAAATCTTCTCTTCTGGTTAATTGGAAGAATCGGCGATCGAAGAACTTCAAATTTTATTCAACCCTATAACAGAACCTAGAGAAGCCTCTCCCTTACGTAATTGCTTTGACCATTTCAATGAACGGTTATGTCCAAAAAGGCAAATGAGAGATCGCTCGGAAGATTTTTGACGAAATGCTGATAAGAACGGTGGTATCTCGGAACACAATTATTTCTGGGTATTCGAAGTGGAGAAGCTTTGAGGAAGCTCTTGGTGTTGTTTCAAAGATGCATTGTAGCGGTATGCAGCTCAACGAAACCGCTTTTTCTTTCAGTTCTGAGTGTTTGTACTCGTTTACAGTCATTACATGTGTCTTGTTTTGAAATCTGGGTCAGAGGACTTCAAGCTCGTAGGGAGTTCTTTATTTAATTTCTATTCGACTTGCTTTGAAAAAAGAAGCTCGGCAGGTGTTTGATATCTTGCTTGAGAGGAATGAATTGTTATGGAATTTAATGATTGTGGGTTATGTTCATTGTAGTTTAATGGATAATGCTTTGGACATGTTTAGGAAAATGCCGGTCTAAGATGTCATTACATGGAGCACATTGATTTCAGGTTGAGTAAAAATGAATGCGGGAAGGCTTTGGAGTTATTTCGATCGATGAGACAGAGTAGTGAAGTGAGGCCAAATGAGTTTACTATAGATAGTGTTGTAACGGCTCGTGGTAGATTTGGAGCTTTGCATCAAGGGAAGATTGTCCATGGGCTTTTGATTGGATATGGATTTGAATCTGATTTCTCTATTGGTGGTGCACTTATTGATTTTTACTGTTGTTCTGATTCAATTGAAGATGCCAAGAGTGTTTTTGATAGACTGCTAGCCCGTGTTTAAATGTTTCGAATGCTTTGATTAGAGGTCTTATAAGTATGGGTAGGATTGAAGAGTCGGAGAGGCTTTTCAAGGGAATGGTTGAAACAAATCCAGTGTCATATAATTTGATGATTAAAGGGTATACTGTGAGTAGTCGAATTGAGGATTCAACAAGATTATTTGGAGAAATACCTCAAAGAACTATAGTTTCTTCAAACACTATGATTTCGGTGTATTCCTGAAATGGCGAACTCAGTAATGCTTTGAAACTTTTTGAAGGGACAAAGGGCAAGAGAAACACTGTGACATGGAACTCAATGATGTTAGCATAAGAGTTAATTAGTTCTGTGATATACTCTTCAGTTCTATCCTTGGATATGGGAGTTAATGTTTGTACATCTTGAAGATTGAATTGTTATAGTGAATTAACCATCTCCTCCCCTTAAAGAAAAGTAGTTAGAATGATGTTACTATATATTTTTTTTCATCCAAACGCGATTCTGTTGTTTCTGTTCCTCGGGACAGAGTTTGGTTGACTGCATCCAAACCGGTTCTAAAGAACATAATCGTTCTAAAAAATTAGACTGTTCCGGGGAACAGAATCATTTCTAGTCCGGAACGATGACAAACGGGCCCTAATATTCTTGCTGAGTTGTGGAAATTATGCAGAGGGGCCTCCCTCCATCTTTGAGGGTCCCACTTTGCGGATCAACTAGGCTGAAACTTTTCTTTGATCGGTAAATGAAGATGTGCATTAAGGAGAAAAAAAACTGACATAATGGGGCGTCACAAGATAGTGAAGCAAGAACCAGAGGAAACAAGACAAATAACCTCTTGCCCTAACTCTGTCCAACTAGGCAACCCAAAAAACATACAAAGTCATCCACCGTCATCCTCCAGAACAAAGTGTCTGAAACCGAATCCTCCAAATACTTAATAGAGGAGCTCCAAATAGGATAAACTTTAGGCAGTTTAGCTGAAGATGATGGTTACACTAGAGCAATGAACTTTTTATTTTGTTGGATTATATTCTTTTGCAAGTTGCCATAAAATAAAATAGATTGGATAGGATCTAGTTCATCAATTTTTGAATTAGGTGATACTTAAAACGAACCTGTAGAATGGTGTACCAAACCTCATGTGTAGCACATGTAATGACACAGGTGGCCCAAACTCAAAAACTGGAGGTGGGGTGCAAGAATTCCGCCTGGCTTAATTTTTATTGCTCTGTAAATGTGTACTGCTTCTGTTCATTTAGATTGTCAAAAGGTATTTTTGAGATGTGAACCCCATTTTGTTGTCTGAAATAACTGGCTACTATATTCGTTTTTGCATTGTGAAGCACATTTTTCTTACTGAATCAATACTGACGGAAAGATGGGTAGAGAATCAATTATGGTTCTCTCCTTGGACTTGCAGGCTTTCATTCTCCGTGCTCGAGTGCTTAAGCTGTACAGACAAGCACTGAGGACTGCTCAACGGGCGCCTAGTCATGCTAGAGGTGAAGCTTCCAACTTAAAAAAAAAATGAATATTTGACCTGTTAAATAACTATAATTATATTTTAAGATTTTATAGAATATAATTATTTTAAGCTACTATAAAATTCCATCTAACACCATCAATTGGCCTAACTTTAATAACATTCTAGACCTTGTCCTGATATTTGATGGGTGCAAGTCCAAGGTCATTATCTGAAACTCTGAAGGATTTTACAGCTGACTTAAGACAGACAATTCGACAAGAGATGGAGAATAACCGGCACTTCATCGATAAGCAGAGAATCCGTTTCTTGATTAGTGAAGGGTTGGAGAGATTGAAAGGTCTGGATGAGATGCTTGATATGCAGGGTCGCTGATATCAATGTTCATCAACCCCCCATTATTCGTTGTTTGTGTTCTGGAAAGTCATTGATGGGTAATGGAAGCAACATTGGAGTTACTGTAAGTTTTTGTTGTGCTCAAAACTCAAAATTAATCCAAGATATTCTCCCAAATATGAAACTGTAGGTTCCTACAAATTGTCTGGACAGAGTGGATTTGAGTCTGCGGTTCGAACTCTTCTTCCAAATCACTGTCACCGAACATCTTCTTACAGATTTGAGCATCAGTTGATTCATCCTAGCTTTGAGAAATGCCTCGACTTGCTCAGTCTTCAAATATTAAAATGAGAGGACTAATGACATTATTTATTAATGGGTGTCATTTTATTAAAGTGAATATCAATTATTTCTTTTCTAAATATATTGAACTGAATGTCAGATTTTATTTTCTGAAGAAACATCAGAATATACCCCATGTCTGGGATAGTTTACATTTTTTGCAGAGTCCACCAAGTCAAAAAGACCAAAGAGCTATTGCATTTTTTGAATTGGCTTTAGAGACTTGAACTCGAGGCTTCCCCCTTGGGCTACAACCAGGGAGTGTACTTGAAACTGCAGAAAATATCATTTATACAGGCATGATGTCATTTTATTGCATTTGCCAAGGTATTTTCTGAGTGTTTAGTGTTTACTCTTTTTTTTCCCACAAAAAAAATGGCACTTGGGGATTTTGTAATGAGTTGCAGGATATTTGTTTGCCCATCTTAACCAAGGCAATATTCGGGAAGGGAAGACTGCGGGATTTTGATTCCCGTGAGGTCCATTCTTTTGCGGAGACTTCTACAACTTGGCACTTAGTTGATAGGAAATTTGAGTCACTTTGTCAAGGTTTCTAACAAAAATAATTCTTATGATATGAGATTTCAAGTCTTGTCATTTTTTTTTATGAGATTTGAAATTATTGATTTTGCTGCGTGAGATGGGAATTGTAAATCAAGAGATGCGGGGGTGCATATTTTTTTTTTGGCTGAGGGTATCATTTAACTACAGTTAGTGGTTAGAACAATGGTTAATGGTTAGCTTGGGAAATTGGAGCTCTTGCGGACTGTCACCCTCACCTTGGGGGATCGGATCCCCGACCTCTCTCGATAGAGAGCCCACACCCCACCACTGGTACAAGAGGCGGGGTGTAGCAGGGTGCATATAGTTAAAGAAAATGCAAATTGTCAAAATAACATTTTGCAAAGTGCCCGGACTTTATAATTCACAACTCAGCAAAATAAAGGACCATGAAAGGACTAGCAATTATAGAACTCGTGGTGACGGCAAAAGTTTAACCATTATTATTATTATTTTTTTTAAATTAAAATTTTTTTTTTGACTGTCTGCTCCTGCTAGGCTCCTTCCTGCGTTTCCAAGGCTACTCTTTGACCCCTACTGTTACCGCTTAATTACCTCATCGATGAGATAGCGCAAATATCACTCTCTTGACGTAATATACTGTATTCTTATGGGAGACTTGTCTATGCGCTTCTAGATGCCCTCTATAATCTGTACCCGCAAAAACCGCGTAATAGCAACCGCCTTTTGTAGCCATAGAATTTTCAACACCCCCAGAAAATCTCCACAATCTCTCTTTATTTGTCTTCTGAAACATCTTCTCCTCTTCACAACACATATATATATAGATATTTTATGTTCTCTCTACCTCATTCGACTTGTCTATATTTCATCAATGGCGGGGATATACAGTTGTACGGAATGCGGAGCTAACTTTAGTCTTAACACCAATCATCTTTTCCCTTCTGATTTCTACTTCGAGGCTGGAAATAAGGGGACTCTCTCTTTCTCTTCGGTTGATGAAACCAAATTTAGATTCGAAAAAGAGGACAAAATCAGGCCCTTCTTTGAGACTCTGAATTACTGGGGTATTCAGAGGAAGAGAACCAAGATCAAGTGCAACAGCTGTGGACGTCTTGTTGGGTATGTTTACGATGATGGGCCTCCTCTCACTAACAGTACTGGTCAGTTTCATATGGGCCCCAGTCAGGTCATTCCCAGGGCTGCAAGGTATAGGTTCAAGACCAAGGCTCTCAATATCAGTTCAGAGACCTAGTTTGTCTTTCTGCCCTTTTTTTTAAGTTCTTGTATATGGAGCTTTTGTATTCTTGAAAAATAAATATTAATTTTTTTGTGGGGTAATATGATTTTTTCAGAAGATGGTGTGAACTGATAGGGTTTTTGATAATATGTTATTTTGTTGTATGTTGAACCTGGGTTGTATAGTTCAGAATTCAGATTGTCTTGAGATAATCTATTTTCCTTTATTTGCGATTTGATACTTTTGAATGATTTTTGTCGCAGAAAAATTCGATTTTATATGGGTTTGAATATGATTTTTTTTGTGTGTATTCTATGTGCTTCTGTATTTCTGTTACTTGATTTCTTCCTCTGTTCTTGTCTATGGTCTAGTTTGTTAGAGTTTTTATGTTTGAGGTCTTGGAATGGAATATTCACGATTTTGTGTTTCTATAGAAAAGCCTAATAAGAAAGGTGATCACTACACCCTGCCTCTTGCGCCAGTGGTGGGGTGTGGCCTCTCGGTTGAGGGAGGTCTGGGGATCCAATCCCTCGGTGATGAGCCGGCAAAAACTCCAATCCCCAAGCTAACCACTAACCCTACTAACGTAGATAAATGGTATCCGAAGCAAAAAAAAGCGAGAGAGGTGATCACTATTGTGTATTGGGCTTGGTATACCCTAGATACGTAGTATGAGTAGCTAATATACTTAAAAAGGAAAGAAAAGCTTCCTATTAAAGCCCTCGCAGGAAAAATTAGAGAGTTGAAGACACTATCTATTTTAGTTTATTTATCTATTTTTTTGCATTAGAGGAAGATCCTCGATATTTGATTGGTGGATAGAATAACCATAAAATTCTTAGATGTATTACATAGTTTAGCGGGGATCCTAGTTTGGACAGCTTGGTTACCATGTTGGCTATACCCTTTGGACAGTGAGCCAATTTTTATTATCATATCAAGTGGCTAAGCTAACCTAAACTTTGATGCATTGTGAACTATGGATCACACGGACTACAAGCCAGGTCACTTTACACAAAGTCTTTAATTCCTTTGCAATGGGGACCCCATTTGGGATGTTGATTTCTGGCCTTCCGTAGTTTATCCATGAGTTGTACGTTAATTTCAAGAAATTAAGTACCTTTGTGGAACTCAAATGGAAAGGATAGATCTTGGAAGTATTGGAATTATTGATTCTAATAGTCATTTACTTTAGTGATTAAAAAGTGATTTAAAATCCTTGATCAAGTTGCATGCAATGGCGGTGGTTACAGATGGTTCTCCTTATATAAGAGAAACAAATTCATACGGGAATATATTGTGAATCCAAGAATTGTATCACTCGGTTCTGGCTCAAGGGGGTCAACCATATGTCGTGTATATCCATGGCTCGCCTCTTCTCGATGATCGAAGACAATCTTACAATTTTTCCAGCAGGAAGTCCACCTATATAGTTACAGATTTATTCTCTCTTATTAGGCAATTGGCGAGGTGAGATTTGGAGAAGGATATTTTGATGATTTGTACTGCTTGGGAGGACTCAAGCCTTACGTTACTTGTGATGGTTTTGTTTAGTAAATTTCAAACTAGTTTTCATTGGGACCTTAGGGAGTACTATGAAGCAGTCATTGGGTGACCAAAAAGAGTTAGACGAATTAAATGCTCGACCAAACATTGTTGCAGCCGTCAAGGCTCTGCTACACACTGTTGCAATCACTAAGGCTCTACCATTAATTGTTGCTTTTAGTGTTTGATAATACAGGTGAGGAACCATCATAGTCTATGGGGTTGACAACTCGAATCTCTATGGGAGAGTTACTGAGAGAATCTCACAGGAAAAAAAGAGAGTTTTAATTCCTACTAAGAGATACCAAAAGAAATGGGCTTCACACTTTTGGGGAGGATGAATTGGAGGTGCTCGACTGCAGGAAAAAACCGTTCACTGTGATAATGAGATTGAAGAGAGCTTAATTTATGAGAATTATATATATAAAAATACACCCTTACAGAGAAGCCAATAGAAAAACAATTCCTAAGTTTGGCGACAGTTCTTTCAAGTTCAGTGTATTGAAGAATCAGAGGTGCTCCAATTGCAGAAAAAGATTGCTCTGATCATGAGATTGAAGGTAAGAACGAGTTTTGAACCCAGGTCGAGTTTATGTTATTTCATTCTAAGGTAGTTTAAGGAAGCTTTTAGTTAGTCATTCTGCAATCTATGACACTTCATTTTTGGGGGGATATTTTGTCTAGTACATGTTTTCTTCAGTTGTTCACGATAGTATATATAAAAGAGTGAATATAGGTGTTCATCGTTCATTGTTGGAGGTGAACTTCTTTATAAGATTAAAAGGTCTGTGGCGATGGAAGAGGTAGCGCCACCATCTTCATTGATGGCACCAATCCCCTACTGTTTTCAGGAATCAAACATGGGTTCATAAAGCAAGAATAAGAAATAGATTCTTCATCATGATTAAGAAACAAATTAAGACTTCTATCTCCCAGCTTAATTCAGATGTAGCTCGTTTCTTTTTGGGTATGAAGCAGTATCAAACCACCAATCGCACCTTCCAGTATGGCTACCTTGTTACAACTTTACTCCAGTCACTGACCCTTACTAGCTAGGGTCAGTAAGGGTAAATATCTGCCTGAATCGGGATCTCGGGCTCACACACCGGGACAAGTGTCTTTATTAGAAACTTTATAAAAATTTGTTTAGGTAAGAATTGTCTCGCTGACATAGAGACAATCACCTATGATATAAAGGTGATCCCGCTCACTGGAATGAAGAAATGAGTTAATGTTATGCAATTACAGTTTTAGTAAAGTTAAAGAGAGGTCACTTTTCATTGGTCTTGTATTCCCGAGTTACTTAATTCTTTATCCTGGAGGTAGAGGATTTGCACTCAAGAGTTAATGGGTCAATAATTGGTGAGTTGAAATTTCATTCTTTGGAGACTTGATCCAAGAATCACTCACAAGGAAGTGGCAAATAACTTTAAAAAACATTTGATAAAGCATATTTAGTAAGTTCTTTTTAATTAAGCTCTAAAAATTAAGAGATATTTATAATGAAATAAAGGACTGAAAATCAACGTTGTCCAAATAAGAAAATAAGTTATTTTTTTTAAAAGTCGCTTTAGATTACTTATTGAATTTATCACTTATTACTAAAATATTTAGACATTACTAAAATATTATCAAACAATCTTGTTATTTAAGAAGAACTTAATTTAGTAGAATAAGTCAATAATCTCTGATTTTAAGTTTTAACAAACACCCCTAATTAATTCCTTGTTTGTCTAGACAAAAAGAAGGTTAGAGACTTGGAGTCCTAGCAAATCAAGATTAATCGACGATCACAACCGTCCATTAGATAGTCCATTTTTTATTGGTAGAACACTATACCTATTATCATGAACCATCCAACAGCGTACAACTGGCTTGATGGATAGGATCATGGGTCCAGTATGGTAAATTTTTGTTATATGCTATCTTGTGGACGAAGTTTGGGGAATCTCTGATCAATAAGAATACCCGTAGCAGTTTAACTATAATACTACGGGGAGCATCTCATACTTCCCCTCTAGCTAGCTATAACGACTTTTTGAATTACAATTCCACACTGACTTGTATCTGCCAGTCATTTGTCCCTTTGTCTTTTGGTCTACTTCGAGAGAAGCGTGCATGGGCCGATCCGGAGGTCATGTTTGAACGTTAGGTTGGATGAGTAGCTTTGGAGGATTGGTAATGGTGGTGGGTGTCTATGGTTTTGTTCTTATATTCTCTTTTCAATCTCTTTGATTATCTCACCAGTTTCTGAGACTGAGATAGAGAAAGACTCAGAAAATGATGCAAATGGAGGTGGATACAAAGGGTGTTGCCAGTCCACCACCGCCACCGCCGCTGCCGCCTCCGCTGCCTAGGAGCTGGGCTACTGCAAAACCAGCGACGAAGGGAATTACGCATAGTGTGACGAAGCAAGAGATCGCGCAGTTTTGGAGGCAGAAGCACATTGAGGAGGAAGACCACCTTCTCGCTGCTCTCAAGGCCGCTGCTCGTATCAGGGCTCGCAATCTCACTGTAAGATCTGATCTCCTATTCATGTTTTCTGTTCTTGGCCAATTGATACACATTTGTAGAATTTTGCTGTTTTTATATTGTAGATCAGGGAAGAGTAGTCTACCAAGTAGAACAGATTAGTAGAGCTAGATGGCATACTTTCAGCTGTACAGCTCGTTTATCTAATAGACGAATCGAACTTGAGCTTGATTTTCGAGATCATTTGGTTAACGAGCCAAGCTCAAAAATGCATTTACTTGGCTCCTTTAACATTAGAAATATTTAGTTAAATATATGCTATATGTATTTAAGCATGTTAAGTATCTAAAATACACCCCCGCCTCTTGCTTGAGTGGTAGGGGTGTGGCCTTCCATGGGTAAGGTCTGGGATCTAATCCCCTTGGGGGTAAGGGTTGCAACGCCTCAATACCCCCAGCTAACTTATTGACTGTACTAACTCCATTCTATTGATGTACTCCTGTATCAAAATAATATATATATATATATACTTATACTTTAAAATTTGAGGAGTGTTAGCCTATTTCTCAGCCATTTTCTACTCTCAATCTCAGCCAATTAAGTGTCTCCATCAAAAGCAACACCTTAAAACACTTTTTAACATTAAAGTACACTTTTTAAAAAATAGGACACGTGGTTGGCTGAGAGTAAAAAAGTCAAAGAGTAGGGTAGCACTCATCTTTTAAATTTTGATATAATTTGTTAATCTAAAATAAAATAAAAGAATTTAGACATTTGATTAAAAAATATAAAAAACAACAAATGAAGTAAACAAGTTCGAGATCAGTTCGTCTAGGTAAACAAGTAGAACCAAATCAAGCTCGAGTTAAAATTTTTGTTCAATTTTTTTTTCTTTTTCGTTCATAACAAAAATAGCGAGCCGAGCCTCAGCCCAGCTTAGCTCGGCTAGGTCACACCCCCAAATCAGGTCCTTCCTTTCCTACGACTCCTCTAATCAGACAACCCAAGCCCAAGCCCAAGCCCAATTCTGAAAACCCAGCCAGCCTGAACCCGTCAAACAGTCGGGTAGGGCTTTGGTTGAATGGGTTGAGCGAGCCTGCCCGACAGGCGACAGCCCGAGTTACATCCCTATCCTGTACAGGTAGCCCCCATACTAAATTGATCCAAACCCCTCAACTGGTGGGGCATATCCCAACCGAGAGTGATTAGCGGACCCATGGGTCCGTTTCATATCTTACCCCGTGTCCTCGTGTCCCTTTTAACCCTGGTTAAGTTTAACTAAATTAAAACTAAGATTTTGGCTTTAAAAAAAAAACCATGGTTGAATTGCTTAACCATAGGGGGTGAGTGAATCTTAACCACAGTAAATGAGAATTTAAAATTGGGGTGTGGACCAATGAGGATCAGCCCCGTTACCAAATGGGAACCACGGGTACGTTAACTATTTTTCATCCCAAAATGCATCAAACGAGCGCATATATTGACCAATGGAACGGTTTGATCAATGATTGGTAAATCCTTGCGATGTTGAGGGTATAGAGTGTATCATGCTCAATGCTCAGTCAGACCATAGTATATTCATCTTATACACGTCTCAGCCGGCAGGACAAATTATCCGACCAAGACGATTTTCGACCTAGGCCTCTCATTTGGCGCTGCTGTGTCTAGGGCAAGCCATTTATAAAGTTCACACCAGCATTTGAACTCAAATGACGATGGCTTGTTACTGGGGCTGTATTCGAGCCGAGCTTTAGCTTAGTTTAAACATGTTCGAGTTTGGCTTGAGTTTAAACATGTCCGAGTTTGACTTGAACTTGATTGGAGCTCGAATGTTCACGCTTGAGCTTGACTTGAACAAGCTTAAGCTTAGGATAGCTGATTCAACTTTCAAGGTAATTTTAATAAAATTATTTATAATTAATTTAGAATACAAAAAACTGTATAACTAGTTTAATCATACACAAAATTCAGATTTGTAGATAATCAGAAGTAGATAGTTTTTTTTTTATAACTTCTCAACTTTTTTTGTAATCATTACCTCCTACTTATTTATTATAAGTTAAAAAAGTATTATTATATATTAATATAAACAACGTTACCAAGTTTAAGTTTACGCCTTTGTAAACTCATGTTTGTATTATCCCCCTTCTATCTACATATTTCTCTTCTATTTTAATATGTTCTCTTTGATTACTTATTTTAAAAAAAAGATACAAACAATGTTTTCAATATATATACATGTGTGTGTGTGTAATATTTCGAGTCAAACTAAGCTCAAACCAAATCGATCCCTAAACAAGCCAAGTTTCTAGCCGAATTGAATCATACAAGGTTGGCTCAAGCTTGACTTGTTTAAACATTTGATCTCAAATTAAACTTGGCTAGATTGTTTTGAGTGTAAATAAATACCAGATTGGCTTGACTTGAACAAGCTGAGCAATTCGAACTCAGGAGCTAGCTTGGCTTAAATGTAGCCCTATGTGTCACTTGTTGAGGAAGGTCTTGGGGTCAAGTCCCAAGAGGAGGACAATAAATTGATAGCACTAACAACTAACATGGATAAACGATTTACATAGGAAGAAGACTATAAGCATTTTGAAGAGTCATTGAAGGACAATCACAGTAAGGACGAAGGCCACAACAACAAGGAGGATGATGACAACAAAGAGCTATGTGTTGGAATAAAGGACTGGTTAGTTATATTCCTTTTGTTTATATGGATTTTGCATCTTAATAACGAACTGAACTGATAATCGCAGATGATTCTAACCATCTGATTCAGATCTCATTCTTACATTAATCAATATGGTTAGGATTTTCTGATGGTATGTCTGGTTAATGGATGCGAAGAGATCAAGAGTCAAACTTGCATTGGATTGGGGCGTTTGATAAAACTTAAAATAATAACTTATTGAAGTCTAAATTAAATAGGTAGAGCTTATTTGAAAATTAAGCTTATTTAGACTTTAGATTGATAAGTTAAAGTTTAATTGGTGCCTAAATCTTTTTGAAGTAGAGCCTCTAAAGAAAAATGTATCTCATTTCTCCTTATTACTTTAGAAGCAAAACCTCAATTTTAAAAAGATTTAGACATCCAATTAAATTTTAAATTAATAATCAAAGTCCAAATAAGCTCAATTTTCAAATAAGCTTAAGCTCTTATTTTAAGTTTTATCAAAACAATAAATGATTTTACAACTTATTCAATAAGCAATCTAAAACTATTTTTTTACAGAAGAACATATTTTATTTCTACGGACAACATTGATTTTCGAACCATTATATCATTATATATAGCTCTTACTTTTTAGAGTTTAATTAGAAAGCACTTTATTAGTTAAGTTTAGAGATCTAAAGTAAGTGACTTTGTTGCAGGTGGACAAAAAGCAAGTACGCGTATCTGAACCAACCAGCCATAGAGTCCATGGACAAACCCAAACGCACCTCCACTTACATTCCCAACTTCTGCTTCTGGAAAGCCCCTCCACCCCAACCTACTTCCTCTCTTGGGGTTTTTTAGAGATCAGTTGAGCAGCTCAAGGAAAACTAATTACAGATTCTTAGATTGGTTTCCCTATATATGATTTATCATTTACCTACTTCTTCAGGAGTATCTTGCTTAAATTTTTTTGCAAGTGAGCCTCCATGAAGAGCTGTGGACTTGTGAGATGTTTTGTGTGTATTGTTTCTGTAATGGTTTCTTCCATGTAAGCTGTGAATTGAGTTTGTAATGTACAGTTGTACACTACTACTCTCTTCGCTTTTCGACACCATTAATGTGGTCAGTGCCTGGGTTGAATGGTCGATTTGGTTTTTACACACTCAGAATCGGACTAAATTGGTTTGCGATATCTTAACCTGAAACCTGGAAAAAATCAGGTAGATTCGGACCAGTTGACCGATTTGTTTAGTTACTAAACACGATCATAATGGGTTTTGCTCCAGTTGAGCTTAATAGTTCTAACCCAAGCAAAATCCAAAACAGAACCTGGAAATCCAGGTCCATATAAAACGTAAAATCTATTTATGCAAAGTACAAATTAATTATAATTGCATATCACAATCAAAAAAGCTTACTAAAATATATTGATTCGTTTAAGTATCACTTCACGTTTTAAGGACATTAGCAACAAAACATTCTTCCAAGTTGTAGTTTGGTACTTTGGTTTATAACATCTTCTAAAACACTTGTTAGAAGTCAGGTTATATTCTTGAGGCCCTGAACAACAAAATGCAACTCATGGTCGGGCTTTTAGCTTTTTATCAATTTTTTTCTAAAATTCTAAGTGGATTAGCCTTAATGTTAGGAGTGTACTAATGCTAGGGTTAATGAGACACATGTTCCATTTTGTGAGTGCTGCGCTGTAGAGATTTTCTTGGGTATTATCAAGTATGATTATTGGAATGGGCAATAATGAAAACACCAGCAACAAATCCAAAAAGGATACATCCTGAGATAGTAAACAACAACATAGACTGCTTAAAATGTACCAGCAGGTTAAAATCCATAACAAAAAACAATTTATATCAAATAATGAAATCCACCATTACAGCACATTTACCCTTCCCACAACCGAAGTACCACAAGCTGTTGAATAAAATAAGAGCAACAAAGTTCCGTCCTCAAATCGCAGATACAAAACTATTACAAAAACTGAAAATTGAGAACTTCTCATACTCTATCAATACACCTTTGTCACAAGATCAGTGAAAATACAGACTAAAACCTATCCACTGACCTAAAAATAAGAAAACTATGACCAGAAAATGATGAACATAAAGGTAGAATGAGATATTTATAGTTTTTGTTGGATAAAAAACATTTAAGGGTCGAAACAGTCTGAAGTGCTTGAAAAGCCACACCCCTGAACCCATATCACCCCCAAACTCGAATTCAACTTCTGATGTTCCTAAAATCAATTATTGTCTTGGCAGGGTCAAGTCTGTTGGAAATTTCCAAGAGGCACACAAGTAGCTTCAGGCTTCACTTTAAGAAGTTCGGCACTGATTCCACTTTTTGCATGAGAAACTCTAGACCAAACCTCAGTTTTTCCTCAAGCAATAATGGCTCCAGTCTACCCGAAGATGTACAAAAAGAAAACAATACCCTTGATGCAGATATACTGCTGTGAACAAGTACATAGACAAGGAGAAGACCACCACTGTGAACAGCACAGGACCTTTTGACTGAACAATACTATACTTCATATTTTGATAACTTGTCCTTCACCGGGGACTCCAAAGCAGACATGCACTGTTCCCACGCTCCATTCCTAAGCATCTGCCCAAACATTGGATTGAATACTGGTTTGTTATTTGTATGTTCAATGGTGTCCTCTTACAATCAATTCACGATAAATCCAGTTGTGAATGTAATCAGATTAAAAACGAAAGTTTACCCTATATTGTACAAATTAACCAAAAAAGTAATCTAAAAAAGAAATTATTACTTTTCAAAAAAATTAAGCACAATTATATTTAAACTCAAGATTTTCAAAGATAACGTTGTTCAAATTTAATATTGAGCTATAAAACAACTAATACATTTATACTGTAATTTTATGACTCATATTAACATATGCATCATTATTAATTTTGTTTTCCCTGGAATTTTCAGAACAAAATCAATATACCAACAGAACTGTCACAAAAAAAAGTCCAAAGTCAAGAATTATGATCTTCCTGACAAATAAAATTGTTACTAAAGCTGTCATTTAGGAATAATTTCAAAAGATTTTAGAGTAAGAAAAGAACAAATTGTGATGCTGGAGAGAGAGAGAGAGAGAGCACAGCTAACCTGTTTATACCCATGCAACACCTGGCAAACTTCATTGTGTAGATCCTCACTTCTTATTTCCTGAAAGACAAGCATAAAGTCAAAAAGTAATTAAAAAAAGTTGTCTTCACTCTGTTTCAAAATCGAGGGTCGTCATTCTTACGTGCCAACTTGCAATAGCTTTGCACATGTAAATAAGTGAACTTAGAGCCCCTGATGGATTCGCTCTAACCTGCAAAATATTGAAAATTCTTAGTTATAACTCACAGTTATTGATCTTGGTCCACTTTGAAGTATCAAGAAACTGAAGAAAGCACATACATAGTTACATACCATTGCACACAGGCCCCGGAAGGCATCCTCCTTCTCAACATCATCACGTATCCTGCCACGAATTAAAATCTTATGAGAACCATTAAAAGTCCCCTAATTAGAAAGCAAATGTTGACTTGAGCCTATGCTTAGAAAGCAAACAATGGAGCTTGAGCTTAGAGCCCGGATAATAATTAATATATATAAGACAATACATTCTAAATATTTCCAAACAATGAGTCCGCAGCTTGCACAAATTCTCCCCACACAAAACATACAATTCCCAACTCCAACGAGTTATTCAGCTTTAGTCACCGTGGGAGAGTTCCTGGGGGTCTTTGTTGTCCACTTGTACAAATTCCATAAATAGTATTTACTAAGTATAATATGAATGGCCAACGAATTTGTGAGTAGCCCCAAGTTTTCCCAGATAATTATCTAACTCCCACCCCCTTTGCAATTGTGTTTCTGTCACAGTAAAAAGATCATCTGCGGGGTTTCCTTGGCTTATAGGTAAAACTATTGTTTGCATACTGTATAAGATTTAGATAAACTGGTAAATAGTTTATATGGTGCACATCCAGCCATCCACTATAGTATGATAGACAATATTTTAAGGAAATTTAATTGAGTATATATATGGCCCAATAGATCTTCGAGGTGGAATTAATGGTGAGTCCACCCCTCTACATGTGCACGTAACCATAGGTATAACATCCAAATGGTGTACCAATGAGTCCGATGCAGCCTGCGTAATGTGCTTATGGATAGACCAACAAGCAAGATGTCATCATGAGGCCACAAAGAAGATGCTTATAGAGCTGAAATTTCATCTAAAAAGTAACCACTGAAGGGTTATCGAAACTCAAAGAGATCAGGCGGGAAGGAAAAGGAGGGAGCACAGGCTTCATGTTTCAAGGCCTGCTTGTTTCCAGAAAATATGAAGATATGCTGGCCTATCGTTTAATGGAGTTTTAAGGATTTATTTTATGTATTATCTGAAAAGGAGTGGGCTCCATCCTTTCACTAATAGATGTAATTTTATTTTTAAAAGTTGAGAGATTTTTTAAAGGTCATTTGGGTATTTTACCCATAAATACCCATATTAATCATCAAAAAAGTTTAAAAGGTTTGTTTTATTCATAAAATGATAATATGGATATTTTAGCAATTTTACTTTAGTTTATTATAAAATTTTGGGACATCTATACATGATTGGAAGGCTATGAATTTAGGGGTGGTTCTTACAGTTAAGAAGAAATAAAATAGGATAGAGGATGGAATTCGGAGAGGTCTTGATGTTATTATTTTGTTTGAAAATCTTATGGGAAGGAGAAACCCGAATTGGTTCCCCTCTTATAGTGCTGTTGATTTCAGCTTATTTACCAAGAGCTGATCTACTATCCTGTGTCTGTTGCAGTAACTTTCTAGGATTTTATTTTTTATAATTCCTGCATCAAGCATTTAACAATAGTAAGGCTACATTAGAGTATTATCTTAGATTTTCCTCGAGCTGATTTTTACTCGCAAATTAGTAATTCAGTGCATATACATTGTAGCACTGAACAATGCCAACTTCAAGGACAATTCATTTTCAAGGAAGGAAAACAAGAACTTATCTTACATGGATAAAGCAGTACACCATGATTGCATAAAATGCTCCATATGTGGTGAGACAAGCTCTGGACAGACCCAAGCAAGCCTCCCAAGAGTGATGGCACTATTTTCTATGAGTGACTTGTTGAGCCCCTGCTTAGCATCAAGAAATGCTAATCAAAATAATGAAAAGGCAGGAAAAATATTAACGGATAAGTAAAGGAAGATATAATAACCTCAGCCTGTTGAAGGATTGGAACTAAGCATGAGATAACTGTCATCACAATGGGAGAAATTTCTTGATGTACCTGAAATAAGGAAATAAAAAATATGCTTATAATCCTCACTATCACTACATCATGAAACACTATTGTATTATGAACTTGGTTCAATCTTGAGATTCCAGAAGTAAGAGAAATCAACAACCAGCATCATGTAGCAACAGAAAGGAATGTATCAGATTAGCAGATGCATACAACCTCAAAGTCATTCAATTACCACTACAATTTTTGCTCTTTGAAACAAACAAATAGCCAAGAACAAAGTTTATAATTTCATAATTTGGCATTACTGATAAAGGGGAGGCTTTTGAGAATCTATAGATCCGAAGTCATTCTATTACCGCTACAATTTTGCTCAGAGAAACGAAACAAATTGCCAATAACAGAGTTTATGATTCCATAATTTGGCATTCCTGATAAATGGGAGGCTTTTGAGAATCTACCAATCCGAATGCATCCTATTACCACTACAATTTTTGCTAATTGAAACGAAATATATAGCCAATAACAAAGTTTATGACAAAGGTAGGCTTTAGAGCATCTACTTGTCCAAACTCCAAAGACTCAAGTTCATAATATTAATACACTCTAGACTGGAACAAGAAGTGGGTTGAAAATGAAAGTACAGTATATAGGTGATTGATTTTTCAAAGGGGGGGGAGGGAACATTTTGAAAAATCAATCAATCAATCAGCTATATACCATACTAGTTCCCCCCCCCCCCCCCCTCCTCTTCTCTCTCTCTCCGGTAGTTACTTGACTATACATTCATCAATGCGTGTGTTGATCAATCCATGCATATTCATGAAATAAACCAACTTGCGAACCGATAAAGAACTTTACTGAAGCATCAAGAACATCCTCCAATTTGTTCAAAAAGAGACTTGAATTGGTTCATAAGTTGGTGTGATTCATGAACATGCATTGATCGATCTTGCAAAATGCGAACCGATAACGAACTGTTCTAAAATGCATCGCAGCATCCGCCAATTTGTTCAAAAGAGATATCAATCATGTTTCACTCTTAATGGCATGAATTCATGAACCAGAAGGAACCAAATTCTTGTTTAAAAAATATGCAGATCCTTCAGCCTTGACCATGTGTAATATTAGCAAAGTTCAAAGAACGTTTTTTTGTTAGACAAGGAGTGTAAATATTCACACAAGGAAAACTATACAATAGTGGGTAGATAAATGAGCAGCCTGTCAAAAGATAGAAATTGGAATACATTTTTAGAATCAAGATCAGCAAAGATCAGTAGAGTCCAAAGAATCATATAGTGGAAAAACCAGAGTTTAGACATGTTGATATGTGGATTTCTAATGCATTAAAAAAGTATAGTTCTTATTACACAACCTCCAAAAACACCACCCAATTTGATACTGTCCATTGAGTAACATTTTTATTGCCAATCAAAAGGAAAGCATATTAGAACAAAGAAAAGCTAGAACCAACAAGCTAGCCGAAAAAACACAAGGGAGAATGGGAAAAAAAAAAGGCAAGAGAAAAGGGACTTAAAAAGAGGAGGGCTCACACCACAGCGTGCCCTCCTTGGCTAACTCATAGCGTGACTTCCTTGGCTAACTCATCTGCAGCTATATTACCAGATCTAGGAACCTAAGAAAATGAGACATTTCCTTGGGCCACCAACTCAAGAACAAACTGCAAAATGTTAGAGTAACTCCAAGGGCCAACACCCTCTTCAGAGGCCTACCTGATAGCTATCCTCAAATCTCCCTCCAGAAAGGAAATAAGTCATACATTCTTGTGAAGACAAGGCCTTGTCTCACGGCCAACAATTCCACATGCTTCAATGTCGTCTCCCCCACAGGTCCAGAGAATCTAATCTTCACCTTTGCCTCCCTGCCCCCAATAATCCCATTGTCATAATTTCCATGCCTTCTGTTATATTTTATTTTTCTTTTCAATACATAATAAATGCTCAATGTTGCTGATTACATCATCCCAATAAATAATTGTTATAGTTAAGACAGAAATTAGTATTTACATAAGAGGCCCAGTATGGTTGCTATAACATATTTAATGGACAGCAGCCACTTCATTTTGGATTCTATAATTAATTTTAAGAAGAAAATTGAAGGGAAAAATCAGTTTCATGGGGTAAGTTTGTGGATAGATCAGTGTGGGAACTGGAAGTGGTTAGGAGATCTGATGGAGTAGGTTTGCGGAAAGCGATCTTGAGGGTGGAGGAGTTTGATAAAGACATTAGCTTTAAGGTGGGAAAGGGGAAGAGATACAAATTTTGGAAAGATTTGTGGTGCGGGAAGAACACTTTGAAGAGAGATTTCAGAAACCTTCACTCTATTGCTCTAGATAAAGGTTGTATGGTGAGTTCTCGTTACAATTCAATTAATAACACTTTGGTTTAGACTCATAGTCTGAAAAGGGGGTTGAACAACTGGGAATTAGAAAATCTGAATAGGCTCTTGTCCCTGCCTTTTCTCGATTAAACCTTACATCTTTATTAAAGATGGCAGGCTTGGGGATAGAAAAGGTTGTTTTATAGTGAAATCATTTTACCTGTCTTTGGTTGTTAGATCTAATCTCTCATTTCCTTATAGAGCTTTATGGAATCCTCACATCCCATCTAAGGTTGTGTTCTTCCTTTGGATGGTGTCTCTAGATAAAATCCTCACCACATACCATTTAAAAAATAGAGGCTGGATGGCCAACAGGAGCTTAATGTGCTTGGCGAAGGAGGAGATTGTGGAATGTGGATCACTTGATGCTTCATTATTCCCTCACAAATTGGTTATGGGATCTGTTCCCATCTCGCATAGGGTGGCATTGGTCAGTTTAAGGGACTTCTTATATGGTTGGTATATTCGTGGTGTAGAGCATCCTTTGCAGATTTTGTGGAATTTGCTCTTGGGTGCTATTTGCTGGTGCATTTGGGTAGAGAGGAACAAAAGGATTCTTGACAACTCTTCCTATGTTTTTTTTTATCAGTAAAGGAAATATGATATAAATGAGCAGAAACAAGATAAAACTCTTCCTCTGTTGAAGCAATGTGGACCTGCATTGCAAAACGTCGCACCTTCTGGTGCTCGATCAGGGAGGACCTTGGCAATTTAGATGTGGTCTATATCCTTGCTTATGGATAGGGTTTGTTCTTTTTCATGGGGGCGTGGCAGGTTTGAGACGCTTTCTTGATGCACCTCTTACTTCTCTTTCGCTTGTTGTAAGTTAACCTATCAGTGAATTCCTACATTCAAATATTTCTTTTCTTCTTTAATACATATCTTATTTACTGATAAATTAAAAAAATTAGTTTCAACTTTGCTGCCATCATACTTTACGTATCCTATGTGATGTATACAATTGAAAAATGGCGCCAGCTCAAGACCCACATATAGACGTTATTAACAAAACAAGTAAACCAATACATAAATATAACAGATTTTACTTGATATTATGACGTATGAAGAGCTTCTTTAATTGAAAGAAAATTGAAAGCAAAAAAAGTGTCAATGAAAAAATAAATAACTTTAAGTGCCTAGGCGATCGCCGATTGCATAAGCAATGCAAGGTGATACGTCGCCAAGGGAACCCCTATTACCTAGACATCTCCTGTACTCTGACTACACTGGTTTAATAATGATTTCTATACGGACAAAAAAATTGTATGACAGACATGACTATCCAGTAATGACTTCTACAAGGACAAAAAATTTGTATGACTGACCCGACTATCCAGCATATTTTGATAGACCGACATCTTCCAGCCCAATGGGATTCTGGGGTATGTTTTCAAGCATATAACGCAAAGATCACAAAGTAACCAAAATGGTGATAAGATTACATGTACAACATTTTTCTTGGCAATGCTATAGTCAGAGAACAACTGTAACCTTTTAGGAAAATCTGAACCGCCAAAAAACTTACAGTCAACAATCATAGAATCAAGATCAAAGTTATTTTTAGTCTGAACTTAAATATAAACTTCATTTAAATTTATTTTCTCATATAAAATCCAGCTCACTATGAAGCAAATAGAATTTAGCAGCTAGATAAAGTTGGTCTAATTTCGATGGACTACAGTGTAAAGAGATGAACCTACCTTAATTGCTAATTCTCCAATTGCCCAACATGCATTATTTGCCACTGAAACAGTATCCTTCGATGTAGGAGTATTCTGCACAGAGCACATGTTATGTTAGAGGATTAGTGTACCAAAAAATAGTGTTCAGAATTCAAAAATATGAGTTCCAATATGAAAACGATTCAACTTGCCAGTTGTTGAGCTGCAACATTAAGAAATTCAGACAGACGGGGATGCAAATGCACAGGACACACCTGATCATAAATTATCATTAAGTGTTGATATAACTCGAAATGAATAGACAAATAAGACTCCACAACCCATGAAATAATTTAAAGCTTCAAACAGACAATGTTTTCAACTCACTCTTGCAAGGTCCCCCAGAAGTGCAAGAGCACTTTGCCTGACATCAAGAGCATCATCCATGCAACATTGCAAAAGTAGGTCCCTCAAATTGCTTTGTACAACCTACAAAAGAAAATGCATCAGAATGTATGAGTAAATGCATCTATGTGGAAAAGAGGCAATCTCAAATCTGATAATGCAATTAACTAGTCATCATTGAGTGTGTGGAAAGTCCAAATCACTATAAAAGAACACTGTGAGTCACTGAGTAGGATATTGACATCATACTATGCACTGTATAAAGATCAAGATCTAGAGCCCATGAATATATTATGATGATTGAGACAAATCAATGTTTTTATTTCCCTGTTTAAGTCGTAAGAGTCATCATCATCTTCCCATCCGCCTTTCAAAACTTTTTATCCAATTGGTCATCGGCGTGTTGGGGTAGTGACCAGTAGGCAATTTGGTTCATTCTTCCGCGCGCGCGCGCGCCGGGGGGGGGGGCATAGCTTGGTCAATTTGGATAGAAAGGAACAAGAGAGATTTCGAGGACTCGCCCTCTTCGGTTCCACGAGTTTGTGCGTGAATCAAAGCTACAGCTTTAGAGTAGTGTCTTGCTCATCAAAAGGGGTTGGAGGTAGGAGATCTTTTAGAGTGAGCAGGCTCATAGTTTACCTTCTTGTAAACTACTTTCTGGTTTTTTAGGTTCTCTGTAGTCATTGTTGTAATCATCTTCCATTTTATAATATAACATGTTGAGTACCAATAAAAAAAGGACTCATCATCATCCAAGACTTATCCCAATTATTTGGGATCAACTGCACGAATCCTGTTCCACAATCCCACTACATCTAATCGTATATTTTGTATTAAGAAATTGAAAAAAAATGATTTTATAATAATGAAAAAGGCATCTTCAGGAAAAACAAGACTTATAAAGTTCATACAATCATCAAGAAGAGTACAAATGGCCATAAAGATGTACAACTTCACACATATATTCCTGATAAAGAGAATTCTGATAAAAGGGGAGTACCAAACTCTCTATCCCACTACCAAGACCTTCTGCAAGCCCTGAGAGCAGGTCCAAAGAGCAGACGACAAATTCTTTATCATATTGAACCCCAGCTGACCCGGGATCAACCTGCATAACAAGCATAAACCCCCAGGGTGTGATACCGAAAATTAATAATGCCACTAAGGAATCATATTTTAGAGGCTAAAAACTCACCATCAAGCAATATCCGTACATCAGACAGCTAAGTAGAATACAGGATTTTATGTGATTTCATGAAACTTAGTAGGATTAAGTATGATACGAAGCAAGATAAAAGTAAAAAGGAAATGGAACCACGCCACTAAGGAATCATATTTTATAGGCTAAAACCTCTCCATCAAGCAATATGCGTACGGCAGACAGCGAAGTAGAATACATGATTTTATGTGATTTCATGTAAACTTAGTAGGATTAAGTAAGATACAAAGCAAGATAAAAGTAATGAGGAAATGGAGCCACGGGGTTATCTCATAAAAGTTGAACTTCTTATAGGCATTAGTATATAATCTAGTTATGTGCACATATGCATGTAGCTCCACAATTCTTTTAATCAGTATGCTTGTAGCTCCACATTACGGACAGAAATCCATAGGGTGCCCGAAGTCATAGTACATACTTGCAGCAACTTCCTGATTGCTTTCTCATTAATTGCTCTCACAGCTAAAGAAGAAGAAGGGCATAATGTACATGCAAAGACCCAGTAGGCTTTGAACATCATATATGGATAGATTGATATCCGTGGTCGTTAAAGCCAAATCGAATTGCAACTTAAGAGGGCAAATTCTATTCAAATCAAGATTCAAATCATAAATAGTAGGAGCCACTGATTTTTTAGAATTTTTATTTTAAATGTTAAAAATAGAATAATAAATCATTAATTATCCACCTAATTTCATGTCATTATAATTTGAAATCAAATAATGAGCATTTTCATTTTCGTACATCCTAAAGAACTGCTAAATGAAGTGTGTTCATTTTACCACAAGCAATGTTGACAACGTTGAATCGTATCATAAACGTGTAAGGAGGTAAATTTGAAATGCTTCACAAATTGAATCACATAGGATTTGGGAACTCCATATTTGAGAAAAAATGTGAAACGTCAAAGAAAAAGTATTCCCAAAATATTTCATCCATGAGACCGTATTTAATCCAATTAACCATTAAATATTAACATAATATTGTCTTAAAGTAAGGTTAATTCATAAGCAAACCAAGCATCTAATTAATGAAAAGATTTTTAACATCTTCTCAATTAAGCAAACTATCATCAACTCTGTGACTTGAGAAGTTCAAGCTTCTTATGCCATTTTTTTTAACTTTTTAATTTTTATTTTCTTAATCTTCATAGTAATCTTTAATGGCATATTCACTATCATCTCATATTAGTGTTATTGTTTCTTGCAAACTGACTCTTAATTTTCTTCTTTTTTTTTTCTTTTGGGAAGGGGGATCCTTAGGATTCCACTTCTATTGTAGATTTCACATTCATATTAATACAATTAACAACACAATTTTAAAAAAAATAATTTAAATTGGCCATCTACATGTATAACACTAAAATTTGGAATAATCTACATACATGCATACACATATATGTGTGTGTACTGACCTCCTAAAATTATATATCTTTCTTAAAGTCCAAAGGAACTACAATTATTTCCTTGATATAGGAAATTAATTCTAATAAATATTTTAGCCATAAATTTTAGTATTTAATATGCTCCATTTTAAAAAGTTGGTCATATCTTGTATAGATATTGTTATATATAAAGAATATAATTTTTATCGTCACAACAGATTATACTTGTTATATTCCAAGCTAAAATCATGGCAATACACATGTTTGCAATCACAATGAGGAAGGACCCACGATATAATGGGTATCCATGCTAAAGATCGGCCCCAATTGATAATTGCCACCACAGCACCAAATAAACATTTAGTGGTATTTGAACCTTCCAAAATTGTGCAGTTCATACGTTGTTTATAAGCTATACCAATTGTCAACATGGCCTGATTTATCACCATAACTATGGACCACAATTACAGCCAATATCACCAAGTTATCATAAAAGATCTACAATACATTCAGGGCTCATTATTAGCCCTAACAAGAACTTATTATATATCTATATTTATTTTAATTTTTTTAAGGGCGTCTCAAGTACCTTTTCCAACATATTGATCTAATGAACCAATGAAAAGTATCACTTGTGTGTGACGTTGAAAGCACAGAGGGGTCTACAGTCTACACCACAAAATAACGCAACTCTGTCCACCCATCCCTTTGCCAAAGAATCTGACAAATGTATTCTCCGAGCTTGGAAAACATAAAGTTCCTTTGAACCACAAAGTCATGGACATCTTTAATTACATTAGCAAGTCTCCACAGTTCCTTCACTTTTCCCTCCGCCCACTTAATACCACCCTTTGAATCATCTTCGATGACAAGGATGGGAAATCAAAACTTCTCATGAGTAAAAGACCTTGAGAAAAGAAATCTCGCATAAATTGGAATTACACTCTTCATACAGGACAAAAAGGCCACGATAATACTGCCCTCACTGTTTCTAATAACCCATCCAATCCTGAAGGGACTGGATGCCCAAAGAATACCCATCCAAAATTGAGCTTAACCGCATCTCTAGGAAGGTAAGACCAAACCAATGTGCTTTCAGCTCAGTAAGAAGAAAAAACCACATTCCACCAAATTGAGCTTAACCTAAACCCATATTTCTCACTTTTACTCGGTCTATTCAGTAACATTATATTATGACCTTAAGTTCCTTGTAGTGCGTTTACTTTTTTGCACCAATAAGATGATACTTAAATTGAGACTGGCAGCTTGCCGCAGCTAAGCACTTCGGGACAAAAAAAAAGAGAATAGATATAGATCTGTTTCTACAAAAGAAAATCATAAGAACGTATTGACATGAGCAAAAAGAACATAATGGCATCATTATTAGATACTAAAAATCATAGAAATCATGACTATAAGTGAAAACGCCTCTAATTGGTTAAGATTGATAGCATTAAACACAGAAAAATTTTGAACAACCATTGATGGCTATCTATCAATGAAAATAAGAACTTTTTACATATAAAATTATCAAAATATCAAATATGTAGAAACCTTTGCCAATTGTTGGGTCTGAATGATGTTTATGCACCTCTGAAATACAGGCTCAGCAAATTGAGAAAATCCAGTACCTAATGCCTGAGACAGGTAAAACACAATTATCATTTAAGCATAATTGCATTTCTTTGTTATTTTCATATAGTCTACGAAATAAAGCATATTCCACATTGAAAGACAAACGGGAAAAATATTAGACAACAGAAAGAATGCATGAACTAGTCTCTTTCAAAGGGGGTAGGCTAACCCCCTTAAAGAGTAATCCCACCTATTTAATGTCTTTTTTCACCATCCTGGCAGTTTCCTTAATAGAAGGAAGTTGCCGCCCCATGCAAGAGGGGGAACATGGCGTGAGGTCTTTGTATTAGATGAATATTGTGTTAGTAGGTAAATGATTTTGGAGGTTTTTTTGGGGGGGGGGAAGAGTCTGAGTTGAATCCTATTAAGAGGTTAGGAGATCCTATGGAGTGAGTGTGGAAAACTATTGTGAAAATCATGGAATATTTCAATAATCACATTATTTATAAGGTGCGTAATGGGGAGGGGATCAAATTGTGGGATAACCCTTGGTGCGGCACTGACTTGCTTAAGAACAATTTAACATGTATGATTTGGCTTCTGATAAACATAGTATGTTTGATTGCCTTTTGTTATGATTATACAAATGGGGAGGTATTGTGGCTTCTTAAATTGATGAGGGATTTAAATGAGTGGGAGTTGGAGAAGCTCATTAGGTTGTTGAGATATCTCTCTTTGCTGATGTCAAAATCCTAGTTTTCATGACAAGAGGATTTGGCCTAGGGATAGAAAGGGTCGGTTCACTTGGAGATCTACCTCAGCTTGGGAAGATAGGCATACATCTTTTTTACTTAAAGAGTAGTGTGGAATCCTAGTATTCCATCTAAGATTGCATTCTTCCCTGTGGACTTCATTTTTTTGATAAAATTTTCACATTGGACCATTTAAAGAGTAAGGGCTAGAGACTGCTAACATATGTTTTAGGTGTATGTCCAAAGAGGAATCAATAGATCACTTGTTCATCCATTGTCCTCTGGTTACAGAGATTTGGGGGGATTTCCTTACCCACTTAGGGGTGTCTTGGAATTTCCCTTCTAACTTTCAGCTCTTAGGATCCTCCTATTTTTTAGAGATGCAGGCAATGTCCAAAAAAGGATTTGGGTGGCTCTCTTGGGAGTCATTTGTTGAGGCATGTGGGAGGAGAGAAAAAGGAATGTTTGATAATTGTGTGGCCTCTGTGGGGAAGATTTCTGAGGATATTGCCAAGTTGATTTGATTGGTGCTTGGTCGGTCTAGATGAGGATTAGTTAGCTTCATGTCCTTTTTTCCATACATGAGTAGTGTTTTCCCTTTCTTGTTTTCCTATTTTTCACCTTTGATTTACCTATCAGTACATTCCTTTTTCTTCTAATATATTGATCTGCTTTCACTGATAAAGAAAATGAAAACAACGCATGACCTAGTAGCCATAGGCCCATAATTAAGAACTACTAAAACATGATGCTGCCATGTGTTTGTGTCAAGTCAAATTAAATATCTTTCCTTTGGGAAAGAAAATGTCAAGAGTTCTCCTTGAGAAGGAACTTTTGAGGGGTTTTAGCCTTCAAGTCACATTAGAGTTATATTGCAACCTTACTGAGATTACTCGGTGGGAGTTTGGTTACTAATGGACTAATTGAGGGGGGCTAATTGAGGGGGGGTTTTGAAGAGACTCTTTTTGTCATATTTTTCTATTGTTTTGCTTCCGCTAAAGAATGTTCAAGCGTTTTTCTAAAATTCCATCATCACTTTACTTCTCTGGTTTTCTTCTGAAAAATTGAGATTGTTAATTTGCAAGATTCTGTCTCTGTAGAAAAATAAAACTGGTGTAAACAGTGATTTTGCACTGTTTTTAGAGAATTTTGTTGAGTAAACAGTGAATCTTGTTGAGTTTTTAGAGAACAAATCAAATAAATCTTGGAAAACAAAAACAGGGAAAGATAGAAAGAAATTGTGCATTAGAATAATGGATGGTTAGTATTGGACATATTATGGCAACAGATATATGTAGTTTGATAGAAGAATCTGCACTTGAACAACATATGCTGCGGCAGAGAGCCTAAATCAGAAGTCTTCGAAAAGAAAAGTAGAGCATCTTACAGTTTTGCTAAGAGAATAATTCCCCCTTAGATTTTACAGATAGTGCAAAGAATGAAATGTGAATAAAAACACCCAGGAATATGTACAACTAAGAATTCACTAAGGCTTGTTGTCCAGTTAGCGTTTCCTATAAATTTTCACACAGGATATCTGTAACGGAACATTCTTATTTAGCTGTATAGTTTGTGCCTTTGTGCATTATTTAGACTTAAATATCTTTTTGCTAACCACGAATTACCACACTTTCTGATGGCATCAAAGGCCAGATACCCTTTCTCCAACAACAGCCAATATCATTGTTAGACGTTATGGCTTTGCAGAGACGTTTATAAAGCCATAGACGTTTATTTTAGAAATTTGTAATTGACCCCACAAGCACACTGTCTACTGATTGCAGTCTCAAAAGTATATTGGAAATAAAATTTCATATCGTTGGAGCCAAGTTTATTAAATACACGAAGCCACCCTCCTTGAAGAATATTCCACGGGAACATAGGCTTCAATAAGGAATCCCTTCTGTACCTCTGCGTGTGGACAGTATCCCCAAAGCGCTGACACCTTGGAGTGCCATGCGCAGCATGGGTGTGCAACACTGATTCCTCGTGCCTCGAGGGACAATGTTCCACGGGCATACCTTATACTTCACTCTCTAATGATGACTTTGTTAACTAATTTACCGCCTATTGCACGTCATTTGGCACAAATTCCAGCCTAAATATGCTTGAATATATCCTTCTAGCGTTTGTATGTTTCACCATCAAGAGAGTTGGGAGCTCATTGACCTTGGGGATACACCACCCACAAGAGCTTGTACAGATTATATATCCTGATAGTCTTATTGATGAAAAACAAAATACACTTGCCTATTAAAAGAAGTAAAATTACTACCCCTTAAACAATGAATAACATATATTTAGCATAAAAGAAGACAAAGTAAGAAAACCTGTGCTATAGATGTAAAGCACTCGAGCAGTGGAAAAAGGTCTTTGTCTGAATTTAAAAGTTGCTGCCACTTCGCGATTAATGGAGGCATCAGTATATCAAGATATCTGGGCTGTAAATCGTCAAGATAGTGAATTAGCATGAAAGTGTCATCAAAGGGAAAAAGAAAACAAATATAAGCACCATCTTGTGCATGATAGCAGAGAAATTATACCTGATTCAGTTCCCCTCCAACTGCGTCTGCTAGAGTACCAATAGCATCATACACAATTCGAAGGTTTCGTTTCTGAATATAACCAGACATTGAAATATAGAGAACAGCAAAAAGTATAAGGATACAAAATGAAAAGAACAAGGGAAACAGGATTAAGCTTTAATGATTGTTACAAATCAATTAACCAGTATTAAATCTCAACATTATAACAAAATGCGGAACTAAGTACGTGAAAGACCTAGGAAAAACCTGATATTTCCCGAAAGCACACAATAGGTGCTGGAGAATAATCTCCAGGTGTGGTGCCAACTCTTCCGCAGCCTCCTGTCATTGAATAAAGCTACAATTTAGATCTACAATAATTTTGCACAGAAATGTTATAATTGAACTGTAGTTACAGAATAAACCTCACCTCTTCAAGTGTCGCAAAAGCTGAACAAGCAGCCTCTTGCACCCGTTTGTTAGTATCTAATATTCTTCGTAGGAGACCCATAAGTACTTTGTCAAATTGCTCACGGCCATTTTGATGGCCACTACCCTGAATTAGGCAACAACATGAATTACCAACAAAAATTCAAACCTTTAACAGAGCTCTTAACATGCCATGAACACGAATGGAGCTTAAAAGAGAAAATTAAGGAAATTCTAATAAAGTGAGAGCACTAGATAAGATCATAAGAAGGCATATGTTGATTCCACACTAAGGAACTACTAAAGAGGTTAAAAGATCTTTGTTCAATTGTAACACCTTATATTTGAATAAAAGATACGTACATAAGCCCAGCTGATTTGAAAAAGAACATTTGTAACCTTCAATTGGTTTAGTGTCATTCACAGATTCACTCTAAGAAGCCATAGGACTAGGTTGTTGAAAGATGTGGTAAATGACTCACTATTTGGAGGATGAATTATGTCTTTCAGGGGTTGAATCACTCTAATCAGATCTACCCTCTCAAACTGTTCACTTCATTTAGCTTTTTAAATATCTAGTATCGGTGGCCAACAAATTAAAGAAGATACAAAGGGATTTTCTCTGAACTAGTGAGGAGTCAAAGAAGGATCATCTTGTGGGTTAAAACTTGGAAGAAGTATGCAAAATTAAGGAGGGGTTTGAACATTGGCAAAATTGTGAAAAGGAAGATAGCCATTCTTGGAAAGTGGTTATGGAGATTCGATGAACCCAACAGTGACTGGTATTCGGAGTTTCAAAGCAAGAATCAAGTATTGACTTCATTCTAATGGGCTATCATTTTTTTTTGGAACGAGGGTATCCGGGCCACTTAGAGTACCCGACTAAGTCCCTCAGGTCGTGCAGATCCATTTATACCACATAACCAGTTAAGCCGGGATAAATCCCGAAGGGTGGCCAACAAGCTTCGGTATACTTGAAAGTACATGCATAGTCTTCTTCTTCGTTTCCTTTCCTTCATTAGGTTTGATGTAGGTCATGATGGAGAATAGAGGGGGTTCCCTTTTGATGTCGTGGACCTTCTCAATCAATGGGGTTTTCTGTGGTGGGTAAGTAAATTCCAGCAATATGAACGGACACCAAACCTGGAATTTGCAAAGGAGAAACAAGAAAAGAAAGAGGTGGAGAGAATTACAAAAAATTTCATCAATAAAATTTCATTTCTAGGCTGCACAATAGCCACTAGAAATTGTGGAGAAGAAATTATCTTCTATTAGAATGAAAAGCCTGTTAAAAAATTATCATAACGTAAAATCCCCAAAGGTGACTATCCCTTTTCTCCTTTTATAATAAGGTGGGCATAAGTTACATCATACCTAGAAATTCTATGGAATTAACTAACATTGGAATTCAACCAGTCAAAGGACTGTTTGACGACTCTGGATTGACTCTTTTTTTATCGGTAACTCTAGATTGATTCTTTGACTTCTATTAAATACATAACAGACCCACCTACCATCATCGTTTTAAATACCAGCACTGACTGTGCATACTGGCCCTGATACATACCGCACATATTGGCCCCGATACATAGCGCGCATACCGACCCCGGAATTTGCACTATCTGGTACTCTGATATGGGGAATACATAGAAGTCCTAGAAATGGTAAAGTATTGGTGCATATCAGACCAATACTCACCGATATTGTACCAATACTCCCAAGACAGTTATAAGACAAGTTATTTTACCATTTGAGTGTTTGTAAACACCCTTGGATCCCATTCTTTCAACAATACTTCTTCTCTAATCAATTTCTAGGCCTAAAACAATCTCCAGTGTCGATTATATGTTAACGAATATCTAAGCGTTTGATTTCTGATTGAAAGGGTTGGGCCAAATTTTTGAAGGTATGCAAAATTTCATTTTTTTTTCAATTTTAATTGTTTAAATTGATGAAAATGGGTTGTAATCAACCCAAAATGAGTAAATCTCTACAGCGTGTCCCGCAGCAGTACCTTGACCAACTTCGGGTCCAATAGAAGCAAGCCCTACGGCCAATCCAACAACAATAACGGAAGTGGCAGAAATCAGTGGATTCATGGTAAGCTCCAATTGATGTGATGATTTTATGGATCAATTTGCCATTATATACAAATAAAAAAAAAAGTGATTCATTCTTTCTCGAACCGTACAAGGAAAAAACCTCCTATAACCCATGGACCAAAAACCATTTTTATGAGAAATCAATATTTTCATCACTTTTTTTGAAATATTAGAAAACCCTGATGATGAAAAAGAAGTTAAGGTAAATCTGAGCATATACTTGATTTGATCTCAACCCTACATTACTTGAACCAAGCTAGCTAAGAAGCTAAACCAACCCAAAAATAACAAGACATGGCCCAGACATTTGTCCTCAAAATTGAGTGAATTAAGACGGTCGTTGGTAAATCTTGTCAAGACCCCAAATTGCACCTCCTCAAAGAGTGCTTGAAGCCAGGATTACTTTGATGTTGTTAATTATAACGATGGTCATTTGTAAACCTTGTAACGGCTCCAAAACGTAGCTCTTCCAAGTTACATCTTGGAACTCCCCAAGAACTTCTTAGGTATCTTCATTGATCTGGTTTGGAAGTATCAACAAGTGTTAAAGTTCAACAGAGTTTGACCTTCCTAATTTCCAATTTCAATGGAAGGGGAGTTAATTTTTATGTGGCAACATTTGATAGCATTTGATACAGGCACACCGCACACAGATCCCCACATATTTGCTAATCGTGCATAAACATAAATATGACATCTCCTTCCATTACTTGCTTTTCTGGTGCTCCAATTATGAGGAAGAACTACAGTACATTGGTAGTTGATGTTGAAGTTTGACTTGCTGCGTTGAAGTCTCAACTACAATCGGAACATGATTTCATGATAAAATACAGTAACCAGTACCAAGTAAGAACAGGGATTGGGTGACAAATTAAAAGGTATATACTAAAACAAAGGCATAAACAACAGAAAAATATAAAAACAAAGGGAAAATGCTTCATTTAAGAGAAAAGTGGCCAATAAAACAAAAAACACATACCTGAACAATGAATTTGCTAAAACGAGAAATTGTCCAACAGGTGATGCTTCGTATGAGAGGAAATTTATCATCTAAAAGAGGGATAAGAAATACCACAATCTGCACATAGGAGTATTGAATTACTTTCCATTAATTCAACATACTGAATCAGCACATGAGCACAATAATCAATAACAGAAGAATAAAGGATATGAAGGCATGAACTTGATTAGCTACACAGTTTACTACATGCCTATCAGAGACTACATTCTAGGCAGTCAATCCAAAAGATCAAGTATAAAGAAACAGAATATGGAAACAATCAAAACAAATAAAACAGAATTATATATCATCAATTTTTTAAAACTTCAAACATCACAAACTACATTTAAATTAAGAACATGCCCAACCAAATAACTAAGTAGGAAGCCGTGTTATCAATTGTCGCTTATGCAACTGCCTCGCCTATCTAGGACCCCTAATGCCTAATTAGAGCCTTGGCAGATTCTCACTAAGATAGCGATTCAAATCCTACGATTTGAACCGAAACGCGGGCAAAACAATTCAAATCTCAGGTGAAAATCTTAATTTTATAAATCTTATTCAATTTGCGATTCAGATTGCAATTTGCGATTCAAATCATACGATTCATGCGATTCGAGCACGAAACCACTGTTATGGACTGATACGTAAAAAAATATTTTTGAAAATGTTTATTATTCTTTCAATTTTCTAAAGGTATTTTACGTCTTTTAAGAAGAGAAGAAACGGAAAACCCCCTATTACGGACATGCCAAACCCCTATTTGGTTTTTTACTCTATTGCTGTGAAACGGGGGAAAAATAGAGAAGAAAAGAGTAAGAAGAAGGAGTATGGAGTTGGAGGACTCTGGGAAAACTTGATAATTTATTTTATTAGTCCTTTTAATTGTAAAAGTCTTTTGATACTTGATCTCATACAACATGATTATATGAATTTACTTCTGTTGATTTACCTTTGATCCAAGTCACAAAGTTCGCGAATAGTTCGCGAACTATTCGGTTGGGGCACTCAGGAGTACTGTTCGGCAGACTTTTCCCGAACCCACGATCTGTTCGGCGGGTCGCGAACAGTTCGCGGACTATTCGCGACCCGCCGAACAGATCGCGGGTTCGGGTTATATTCGTTTGAGTTTTTTTTTTTTTTTCGTTCGTATATAAGCCATTCGAAGGCAAGGTTTAGGGCAGAAACGACCCCACAACACTGTTCTCGGCTCCACCAGACCCCACGCCCCGTCATTCATCTCAGGCTGCTGCTCTCCGGCGAACAGTCACTCCGGCGAGCATTCACTCCGGTGAACTGGTCTCCCTCTCTAGTAAGTGCGCTCTCTCTCTCTCTCTGTCTCTCTCTCTCTCGCCTTGTCTCTGTCTCTCTCTCTCTCTCTCTCGCCTTCTGTCTCACGGTCTCACCTTCTCTATTCTCTCTCTCTCTCTCTCTCTCTCTCTCGCCTTGTCTCTCTCTCTCTCTCTCTCTCTCGCCTTCTGTCTCACGGTCTCTCTCTCTCTCTCTCTCTCTCTCTCTCTCTCTCTCTCTGTATGCAAAAACCATTAATTTTAGTAATTTTTTTTCACTGTTTTTTTTCCCTGATAATGAAACTTTAGTAATCCTCTTTGAATCAATGATTTTGGGGAAATCAATAGTAAAGAACATAAACCCCTCTCAGTTCTTGCTTCTTTTTTTCGTATATCAGGGTATGTAGAGTTGAAAGTTGAAACCCTCTCGTTTGCAGACTCTTAAGTCATCGCACTTTGCAATTTGCAATTTACCAAACCTGCTGTGAGCCTGTGACTGTGAGTTCACCTGAACCTGACATTAGAATACATAAGGTAGTTAATAACAGTAGTTAATTAGTTATTAAAAAAAATTAAAAGATGATAAATACTGATTGCTAATGGTAGAATTGATTATGTTCATGTTATACTCATATGCTAATATTACTGATTGCTTTAGTAATGTTTACTAATTGTTGAATTGCTTTTGCTAATTTCTAAATTTTTTTGATTTAGTAATATTTACTTTCTAATTACTGAATTGCTTTGTTATGCTTTAGTAATCTTTAGTACTAATTACTCATATGCTTTTGTTAATTGCTGAATTTGTATGCCTTACTGCCTTAGTAGTCTAGTCATAACTCATATGCTAATTGCTAATCGCCGAATTGTTAATTGTTATTTGCTAATTAGTATGCTTAGTACTAGTGTACTGCTAATTGTTGATTTACTTATGTAAAATGAATTGCTTGTTCTTTTGGAATTAGGGTCAGACTATCAGTGTCTTGAAAAATAGTAATAATAAAAGATGCCAAGACAGAAGGATCCATTGTGGGAGTATGTTACGGTAGTATCTTCCTCGAAGCTTCGCTGCAACTTCTGTCAAGAAGTTTTTACGGGTACTATCACAAGACTGAAGTATCATCTTTCTAAGATGAGCAATAGAGATGTGAAGCCATGCCCTTCTGTACCTAACCACGTTTGGGAAATGGCAGAAAAGACTATGGTCGAGTTCGAGCATAGTAAAAAGCAGAAGGTATTTGCTGGTAGGAGTTCTCAAGGGTCCGTTTCTAGCACAGTTAGTGGTGCTATAGGAGGAGAAGGAGGTGATGTGGAAGGGCCCTTTAGGGCTCAAGCTATTCAACCAAAGATCAATGCAATAATGAAGAAGAAGGAGAAAGAGATTGCAGATATACAGTTAGTGACAGCTATGGTTGCAAACAATCTGTCATTCAATTTGTTAAGGTCGCAAAAATTTAAAGATGCTCTAGCATGTGTTGCAAACCATGGGCCAGGATATATTCCTCCTCGCAGTGAAACAGCTAGAGTGAAGATATTGGCGACCTTGAAGGATCGAGCAGAAGGGTACATCAAAGCGATTAAAGCATCTTGGGCTATATCGGGGTGCACGGTTATGTCTGACTGTTGGACGGATGGGAGGAAGAGGCCACATGTAAATTTGTTGGTGGCGAGCCCTAAAGGGACAATTTTCTGGAAAAGTGAATGCACAATAGGGAAGAAGAAAGATGCAACATATATTGCAAATTTTATTGCATCTGGAATTGAAGAAATAGGCCCTCAAAATGTTGTGCAATTCATTTCAGATAATGCTTCAAATTATTGTGCCGCGGGGATCATAATTGAAGATAGGTTTCCAAATATCTTCAAGACATCTTGTGCAGCTCACTGCTTAGATCTCATCCTAGAAGAAATTGATGAGCTTGCTTATGTGAAGTCAATTGTGGAAAATGCTTGGATGATTGTGAAGTTTGTTTACAAGTTTCAACATGTCTTAGATTTGATGAGGGTACATACACAAGGAAAGGAACTCAAAAGACCTGGTGCAACGAGATTTGCAACACATTTTTTGTATTTGCAATCTATTATTAAAGAGGAACAAGCCTTGAGATATATGATAGCTTCATCTGAATGGAGAGCTCTTCCTCAAAGCAAGACAGATGAAGGATTATTATTTTCAACTACAATTCAAGGAAATCTGTTTTGGGAGAGTGGAAGAGAGATTATCCAAATGGTTGAACCTCTTGTTAGGGTTCTACGAATGGCAGATGGTGATGGCTCCACCATGGGATACCTCTATGAAAGTATGGATGGGGCAAAAGAGGCAATAAAAGAACTTTATCAAGGTGCCATAGAGAAATATATGCCTATTTGGAATATTATCGATAAGAGGTGGAACAACACCTTACACAGTCCCTTACATGCAGTTGCTGCTTATCTTAATCCCTACTTGTTTTTTGCTAATCTTGTGAGTATGGATACAGAAGTGAAAACGGGGTTTGAGAAGGTCATTGATAAGATGATCTTTGAGGATAATGATAAAGTTGCTATTGGGAAAGGGCTGAGACTTTACCATCAAAAAAACCCTTCCATCTTTAATAGAATGGCAGTTGCCAACCTTGAGGATACACATCCAAGTAAGTATATTAAATTTAATTACATTTTAAGTTTTTAATATGTTTGATTAGATTTTTAAATTTATAGTTATTCAAATTAATTTATTGTGTATGTACATTTGTATTTAGGACTTTGGTGGGACATGTGGGGATGCAATGTTCCAATTCTTAAAAAGTTGGCAATCAAATTGCATAGCCAACCGTGCAGTGCTTCAGCATGTGAAAGATATTGGAGTGCTTTCGAGGCTGCACACACGAAGAAGAGGAATAGATTGGAACCAAAAAAATTGCATAACTTGGTGTTCATCCGAATGAACTTGCATTTCATGAAGAACAGTGCAAGTCAAGAATTAAAGGATTCAGATCCAATCATGATTGAGAAGATCTTGGCATTCCCAGATGTACCTACAGTTGAAGGGGAAGATGAAGATGAAGTTGAAGTTGAAGTTGAAGGTGGAGGTGGTGGGTGCTCTTCTAGTGAATCATCAGAAAAAGAAGATGAACACCTTGATGATGATGCTGTATTTGACCGGTTAATAAATCGAACTCCCCGAGTGAATGTGGAGTGATTTATTGTAATACTTTTTGTTGGAAGATGAATGGTGACTTTTATGTTGTTGATATTTTGTCTTGAGAGATGAGAGTGATATTTTTGTAATACTTTTTGTTGAAATGTCTTGATGAATGACTATGAAATCAATGTTAGAACTTTGAAGTATGAAAATCTCCAATTGAAATGATGTTATGAACTTCATTGTTGATTATCTAGTAGTTATTTTGCAGCTTAGCTATTTATTTATTTAAAAAGATTAGTTGGTATCATGTTTCTATTTTTTTTTATAATTATTAATTATTAATTATATTTGCCCGAACTTATCCCGAATTTGCCGAATTTTTCCGAATTTATAACTTGCCGAATAATTCCCGAACCCGAACATTGTTACTATGCCTTTGATGATATTGGGGGTAATGTTTCGTTTTATGTAGGGATGGCAATTTCGACCCACCCACCCTTATATGGTCGATTTTTTTCTATTTAAACGATTTTAGGGGCGGTTTTGGTGTTTTAAAAAAAAACAGAACCGGTTTCGGTGCGGGGCCGGTTTTAGTATATCCCACCTCGTTTCCCCGCCTCACCCCGCACCAATTTTATAATTTAGGGTTCTAGTCACTCTCGCCTCTCAACTCTCAAGTCGTGGCTGCCTGCGTCGGTGCCTTCCTCCTCTGACTTTGGTCACTCCTCCGGCGGTCTGGCCGTTTATCTACAAGTAAGAGGCATTGCTTCTTTCTCTCTCAGTCCTCCCCCTCCGAATAGATTAGTTTGTGATTAATTTTTTTTTAATCACAAACTGCATGCGTCGGTGCCTCTCAACTCTTGTTTCTTGTCCATCCAAAGACTAATTAGCTAATACTTTCACCATTGCTCTTTGCCAAGACTCGGTCGGATTCAAGGTTGAGGTTCTCATAGAGCACTAAACCATCCAGCAGAGCCCTTAATTTGGCGATGGTATTGGAGCATTTGGCGATGGTATTGGAGCAGATATTGTAGAAGGGAAAGAATCCAGCCACAAATTTTCCTTTATAATCCCTCAAAATGACCCCACCACCTGAAATTCCCAGATTACCATGGAAGGCTCCATCTACATTGAGTTAAAAGAATCCATAGTTAGGACAGAGCCATCTTGTAATAATATATCTCCTAGGCCATGTGGAAGAAGGATCAGCCTGGACTGAAGTTGTGGGAAGCGATGTTAGATTGACCTTGGCTAACAGCAAATTGATTACCCAAAAAAAAAGGGTGGGGCCGAGGTGTATACTTTTTAATAGGGACGGGGACAGTTTCATAGTATATAAGCCCCGGTCAGGAACGGAGCAGAATCGAGGGTCGGTGTATTATAATCGGTTCGGAGATAGGGTGGTAGAAAACCGGCCCCCTCCTACCCTGTTGCCACCCTATTGCCATTCCTGATTTTATGGAGTTCATTCGTGTTTTGTACAGTGTATGCAATGAAATGTTCATTACTTTCTTTTATCAATAGATATGAAAGAAATCTTTTGGGTAATGGATTATTTCATTTTCTGATTTATTCAATACTTTTTGGTTTTTTTTCAAACAACTTTTTTAAAAATCAGATTGAATCTTATGATTTTCAATTTGAATCGAATCAGTCCTAAAAAAAAATTTACGATTCGATTACGATTTAACAACCTTGGTGCCTAGCCCTTGTCTTTTAGGTACTAAAGCCACCCACGACCCACATAAATTTAAATGTTCTTTACCAGAAAATAATATATATATATATATATATATATATATATATATATATCAATGAAACATATTTTACTTAACAGATTTTGTCTAGGGTTTATCAGAGTCTAGAAAATACATATTTTCAACTTAAGTCCACATCTAGCTCTCTCTCCCTCTTTCTCCAAACTATGCACTTTATTTTTGTAGTCACGTTTTGGTCTTATGTACACTTTCTTTTTTACTTTTTAATCTTTATTTTCAATAATAATTGAATATTTTAAATCTTTATAATTTCAATAAATAAAATAAACCTAAGCAAAACCTCACCCAGAAACCCTCGTCGCCTAGGCATCGCCTTGACTCTTTGACTACACTGGTAGGAAGATGAGACGGGAACTAGTAATTCCGGAAAAAAAAAAAAGCATGATTATAAAAAAGCAGAATTTTACACAAAAGGAATGTCGAACCATGAATGTACCGAGCTGATCAAGATACAAGAATTACTTAACTGAAAGTCTGAAAAGTGAAAAGCACTAGTCATTATGCAAAAAAATCCTGCTGGCACCATTTCATTCATGATATTCATACATCTGCTTCATTATACTAATCCACAGCTGAAACAGTTGGTTTTAATATATTTGCCTTATTACATTTTATATATATATCAGCAGCTGAAACCAGCTTTTACCTCTGGCAAATGAGGGTAAAGACCAGTAATGCAACCCTCAGCTATTGCACCAAGAGCTAAAACAGCAGCTTCCCTTTCCTTCCAGACAACATCATCAGTAGAGGATAGCTTAGCCTGCATAAATATGAAAAGAAAAAATTCAGAAACACAAGTATATAGCTTTAAAGAGATGTCAAATGCCTACCAGGCAAAGTTGAAATCCTGTTATATTTCTTTTTTTGATCAGTAAAGCAAGCATATATTAATCAAAGAGAGCTACAAGAAAGAGTTTACAAGGATGTAAACCCAGAGATTAAATTAAATATACATAACAAGCATGAAAACTGAATCACAGTGTAAGGGGCCTTTGTGTTGAGGTAAACGTGCTGTCACCCCAGGATGGCTCTCAGATCCGCTTCCTCCTTTCGAATGCTTGCCCATTCTAAGACCAGTAAGCGAGTACGAGAACAAATGCGATGTATGGAGGAATGAGAGTTCTCAAAACTCTCTTGTTTCGCTCTTTCCAAATTGCCCACGAGATAACAAAAGATTATAGAAACTTACCTTAATAACCAAAGACTATAGGATGCAGATAATCAAATAGAAGCTTTGAAGAAACAAAGAGATACCCTAAAACTTCAAGCATATATACAGTGCATACTTTTCCCTGACTAGAAAATAAAATCACAATTTTTCTACCTGCAATGTCCAAGATTTACCATTATTTTACTATGAAGTTGTTTCAATTTTGAAAAAAAAAAAGAGAAACACAAGTAAACAGCTTGAAGATATGTCAAACACCTACCAGTCTTCAAAGCCCATTATATTTTTAAATCACCTTCATTAAAAACAAAAGAGTATGGGACGCAGATGACCAAATAGAAACTTTGAAGAAACAAAGAATTACACTTAAACTTCAAGCATATATATAGTGCACACATTGCCCTGACTACGAAATAAATCACAATTTTACTACTTGCAATATCCAAGGTTTTACATTATTTTATTATTAGGTTGTTTGATCAGTCATTAAGGATCAGCTAGAGTCACCTCTGACTATTTTAGAAGGTGAGGAATGCTAGCCCTACTCTCAGGAAATTTTACTACTTGCAATATCCAAGATTTTACATTATTTTACTATTAGGTTGTTTGATCAGTCCTTAAGGACCAGCCAGAGTCACCTTTGACTATTTTAGAAGAGGAGTGCTAGCCCTACTATCAGCCTCAGCCAACCACCTATCCATAAAGCATTGCACATTTCCACAAAGTACACACTTTTTAACTCAGTGTAATGCTTTAGGGATAGGTGGTTGGCTCAGGCTGAGAGTAAGAAAGTCCTGAGAGAAGGGCTAGCATTTCTCTTTACAAGGGAAAGAGAGAGAATAGGAGGTGGGATTGGAGAAGGTTGGATGAAGATGCAAATTGAGAAACATGAGAACCTCTAACAAGATACTGATATTTATATATTGTACTTTAAACAAAGTTTTTATAAAAAATGACTATTTTCATCCTTGACAGTTAAACTTGGTACTTTAATGCCATATAGGATAGGACAATTACCTGAACTACAGGCATCAATGTTGTAAGAATCTCATCTCCAAACACATTAGAGAGTATATCTAGGGCAGCCGCACTGCATTTCCTCAAATTCCAAATGTTGACAATGTCATCATCCTGTAAATGACAATACCCCAAAAATAATTAACCAAAGAAATCCCATCCACTTACCTCAGTTTTCCAATAGTACCTAAAGCACGGTTGGAATCAAGTTATAATCACCAGATTCAAAATCCACTAGTTAAACAATTTGAGCAAACCTATGATAAATCAACGGAAGAAAAATAAAAGCAATACAGAGAAAAATAAGATGGTGTGCTTGAAAACATACATCATCCTCGGCATTATCGGATCCATGAAATCGTGATGAATGAAAACGAGGCTTTAGATCCTGCAGTGCAAAGGTTTCAGCAAAAAGAAGAAGAAAAAATCTAACTTAAACTGTCAAACATGATGTACAGTAATTGAAGGGAGGAAAAAAAATCAAGTAGAGAACACCCAGGGAGGTCATGAAAATTTTGAACCTGATCTTTGTCAGGGAAAGTCTCATCCTCCTGCAAGTATGTACTGGAATGTGAGGTTATCAAATGACTTGCAACAACTGCCTATTAAATATGATCCAGGAAACATGAAATAACCCAGAAATGTTTACCTCAGCATCAACAAGCGACTCGTCATCCTCAGCATAAACCATGTTTAACAACAATACCTACAGAAGACGTAGAGAGGCATGAAGAACATAATGAGTAATTCTGGAAAAATAAACAAAATATTGTCAAAAAAAAAAAGAATTGGGGGTTCATTGCATGAGTGTGAGCTATACTGGAATCAGACGTGGTAGATACTCTCTTAAACTTTCAGGGCGTAACTGAGCTTCACAATATGCCGACCTGTCAATCACACCCGACATTATAAAGTAAACATTGAAAGCACTACTCTTGATAATGAAGAATCACAGGCATCTTACCTTCAAATGATTCACATGAACTTTACATGAACATGTTAATCAGATCACAACATACATAAAATGTATATCCATTTTCTTATAAAACAAGAGGGAATAAAAGAGCAACAGATCGTTACATCTTAATCAGTAGTGACAAATACGATTCAATTGAATTTTTATCTTATCGGTAACCATTTTATGGAATGCTTTCATAATGGAGTGTTGGTCTACAAGATTTAGGTGGCGTTTGGTAACACTAATCTAAATCAGTGTAGTCAAGGCGTCGCCTAGGCGATTTTGGGCCTGCGTCGCCTTGGCGCCCCTCTAGGCGGGCGATCCTAGTAAAAAAATTTTTTTTTTTTTTTTGGCTTAAAAAATATCCAAAATATCTCAATAAATAAATAAAATAAAAAAACATGTAATGAAGAAGTAATAAGATTTTAAATCGTTTTTTTCACTAAAAATATCAAATTTTTTACTAAAAATATCGTTTTCAACGTAATATGGGCCTAATGTGTCGCCTAGGCAACGCCTCGCCTAGACGGGGCTAATCGCCTAGACGCCTTAGACTACACTGATCTAAATAGGAAGGGCTTATTTGAAAATTGTGCTTAGTTGGACTTTAGATTGTTAAGTTGAAGGTTAATTGCATGTCCACATCTTTTTGAAGTAGGGGTTTTACCTCTAAAGTAAAAAGTATCTCATAACTACTTTTTAAAGTAGAGGTTTTTACCTCTAAAATCTCTACCTTAAAAAGATGTAGAAATGTAATTAACCTTCAACTTAACAGTTTAAAGTCCAACTCAAGTCACATTTCCCTGATCACTAAATTCCCGGCCCCCGAAGTGGGTTAGCCAGTAAAGGTCCATCAGCATGTGTAATATCATCTACAAAATTATCTCTAAAATGCTGGCTAATCAAATAAAATCGATCCTGCACGAGCTGATCGCCCCCTATCAGAGTGTTTTTGTTCCTAGGCGGTTTATGCAAGACAATATATTAGACTAGTATCACATGATAATCACCACCTCGCTAAAAGATGCAATACAGCAAGTTAGCAGTCGATGTTAAGGATGAGTTACAGCCATAACTCAGTTACATCTTTTAATTGGGGTCGGCAACACAAATCTTGTTTAGCAATTCTGACGTGCTATTCTTTGCGTTGCATTGCCAGTCCGAAGGCCTGATGTAGAAAAAAAAAATCTGCTAAAACCTATGACATTTATAGGAAAGATACATATATCAAATCTTTGGTTGTTGTCGTCGTTCTCCATTGTCACCCACCGCCGTTGCTGAGAGAGATACACTCTTGGTCTTGAATTTGGAGAGTATAAAACATGTCAACATGATTTAAAATGATGTGTTGCAAGTCAAGGAGTAATTGAGATCCTGGAAGCTCATCGAAAAGGGATGCAATCCTGGAGCTCGGTGGCCACTTAGCCATCCTGGTCGTCAGAAGGGGACATTTCAATTGACCAGTCCCAAAATAGTACCATGGTGTTTGTGGGAGATTTGGTGTGGACAAGAGAGAGGAGTTCTCGAATTCATGCCTGGTGGAAAGATTTGTGAATGGAATGCCAGAGGTAGCCTAGGAGGAGAAGAAGATAACAAGGATGCGAAAAACTTCCTATACTGTCAAAGTCAAGGGATAAAGAAGTGGATTGTTTCGCTTCATGTTTCCATCCAAGAAGGATGCCTTTTGAATCCTAGGGAAAGAAGAAAGGAATCCAATGGATCAGTAAATATGTAATAAGAATGAGAGGTGTTAAGCATTTATCATCCTGGCGTTAGTGAGCCAATTGAGGTGGAGGTTGAACTTTGAAGGGGGGCAATGGTGGGTGGCAATGTATTGTATTATGAATACCCCTTCATGCATGCAAGGCTGAAACATTAAGAGTGATTGGGAATGTTCGTGGGAAATTCTGGAGATCTGGCCATCAATCGCTATGCTGGAATCACGGTGGAGTGGCTCAGATACTCATTCTCAAAAGCTTATTTAGTTGTGAAAGGTTGTGATTTCATCGTCGGGGTGGTGGTGGAAGGACCTCCTAAGATCTTGAAACCTCAATCTCACGCTTGAAGGAGAAGATTGCATGAGGATAGTTCCAATCATTCTTGGAATGCTTGCAACAGAGATATCAATGTTCCAATAGTCAAGGAAAATAGGGTTCTTGTTTGGGATCGCCTAGGTCCCAGTCAGAAAGAGAAGAAAAATACTCGAGGGATGGAAATAGGGAAGCTCCGGCCGGGCCCATGCTCGTTTCTTGTAGAGATGGAAGAAGAATAGGGGGAGGTGGGTTTATTAAGAGTAATAAGGGCGATGAAGGAGAGGTTCAGAGTAACAAAAACATCAAAAGGCGTCAAAAGAGGGTCTCAAGTTCGAAGTGGACGAAGATCATGTGGCAATGCTTGGGCCACGTTGGATGCTGAGCTGGACCAGGGACCTCTTATTTCAAGTTCAGACTTTGAGCTCGACAACGAGTGAGAGGTGGAGAAGGTGGGCCTTAATGATATTGAGGACAGCCTGGTGATCACTAGCAGAACCAGCTACAGTCGACATGTGGATCACCCAAGGCCATTAGATCAATTGCACCAGCTAGCATGTGTGGAGGTAGAAAGACACAAAGGAAGTCTGTCTTGGTGGGACAGCTGTTGCAGCCAAGTTTCCGTAATTCAAATAGGGCTAATAACGATGTCTCGCTTATGAGGGTTTTCAGTCATCTTCGTCAAATGAAAAGGAAAGGACTTCGACATATGGTACGGATAAGGCTTTATCTTCTGGTATCAAGAGATGAGGCGACACATGTCATAAGGACAGATCGGATTGAGGGAGTTGGAGGGCGCATGATAAGGAGCGACGTAGGATATCAAAGCCTGTTATTACACGTGATTCGGGTAAGTCTTTTCGGATATTAGATAATGAATTTGGGCGAATTCGGGCTCCACCAGGGATGAAGCTCACCACATTAGGCAGTCTCGTCTTGTAAAAAGAGGAGAACAACGGCATGTCACAGCCCCTCAATATCAAGCCTCTGGCAGTGTAAGTAGCAAATTTGAAAGATGTTGGATCCTAATCCTTGGAAGAATTGTCAGACGGAGGAGCATCCTCACAAGACCTGGCAAAGCCCAGTCAGCTTATGGAGGTTGATCTGGTTGTTTATCATGAAGGGGGGCAGGGTGCGGAAGCTCCAAAATTAAAGGTAGAGTAAACGTGGGATGAGGAGAGTCTAATGTCAGTTTGTCATCCCCGGAAGAGGAAGACGTGGAGTCTGAAGATTATTTGGACAGCTATGAAGAAGAGGACAAGGCAGATCATCCAGGAGTGGAAAACTCCTTACCTCAAACAAACCATAGGCAGCTTATAGTGGCAACAGTGATTGTTGAGGAGGCTTTAGTGGTAGAAAGGGTAGAGCAATCTCTGCAAATGGGTTCTAATTTGGGCCTATGCTTCCCGGGAGGTGCAAAACAAACAAAGGTGTTTTCCGCGAGCTTGAGAGGGAGGTGGGGTTAGGTGAGAAGGTGAAGAGCATCCTTGTGGAATATAGCATACCAGTCCATCGGAGGTAAGAAAACTCCTAAAGTGGGGAATGAATGATGGGAGATCACAAGGCAAGAAGAGAAGTGAGGAGTAGAGAGCGGGGGAGGAGAGACCTCGAGCCCAAGGGGGATAATTTCTTTTGGTTCTCTAAGAGGATCATGTCTTGGAATATTTGAGGTTTTCGCCTTTTCGGTATTTGGATAGGAGAATAACCCTTGGACCATTGATTACGGAGTCAAAAGCAAACTCGAAAGCGCGCCAATAGACCAAGCTTGATGTGGCGAATTGGAGGATTATCCTGGAGATGCGGGACTGCAATGCATTGTACTAAGCCTTCTCCCTAGTTTTTGGGACACCCCTTTTCCTTGTACATATTTTTCTGTCAATGGAATTCATTTTGCCATTATCAATAACATATAGTTTTTAGCTAAGTATCATGCTCAATTGCCTATGTAATTTTGGCTTTCGTTTGAGTCTATATTTCTTTTTCTTATGTGTATTGGATTTATTAAACACTTTGTGTATTTCATATACTTATATTCAAATATAATTATGATACATTGCCGCTAGCACATGTCTTTTGTCTCGTTCCAAATGCATCTCTTTTGGATTTTTGCATTTTTTATTCCTAAGTGTGCATTTGTGTTTATTTTAACATTTCCTAAACTTTCAACAATCAATTTAGTTTTTTTCTTAATTTTTCCCTCGAATGGCAAAAAATTCTCCATGAAAAAAAAAATCTTCTGGTATATCCCGCAATAGTTGCATTTGCCCTTTTGAGCTGCGAAATTTTCACGATATTGCCATTTAAAAGTTAAAACCTAGTCGAGAAGGGCCAAATATAAACAGTTAGGGAATGTAGAATGCCAAGTTCTTAACCGTATCTCTTCTCCAGTTAAAATAACATGACTTCTTTTGTAAATCCACTACAAGTATTCCTTTTGGAAATAGCAAAAGTATTAGTGTAAAGTTACTAGTGATAAAATGGGGAAAGGTTCATAGAGGAAGCATATATTAATAATGGTTTGGCAACAAATAAAGATGTCTCCTAGCTAGACAATATTGGGGTATCTTTAGAAAAGAATGAGGCTCTAAACTTAAGCTTTTCCATGAGCCCGTCAACATCAAACATTCAAATGAAGCGGAGACAAGGACTCTCCGTCAAGGCATAAAACTTTACAAGGTGTTGATGCCCCTTCATTATGGATGGAGATTCGGTAACACCACTACACTGGCCTCGGGCTCATTACGACGTCCATGGTGTCTTGCAAGTGGTTTCCCCACCTCCACAGCCACAACATGGAGAAACAACTCCTTGATCCACCAATCATCAAATGAAAGTCGACAAGATGGTGATAAATTGTGATTGGTCCAAACCTTCAAATATTGTGGATAACGATTTATCATTGGTTAAAGATTGGCTCCCTTTGTGCATTGGATGAGATCTTTAGCTTCTAATTCGCTTTTAACACATCTTTACTTATCCATGTAAAAGGCAGTAAATAGATGTCTCCCTCTCCACATGGAAAGATTTGGTCTAGCAGGCAAGTAAAGGTGAGGTTCAGGTTGGGTAATGGGGTCGACATCCAGTTTTGGAATGACATTTGGAGTGGTCAATCGAGGCTTAAGAACGATTTCAGATCTAATTTTCTTTTGGCACTTGGCTAAAGGGCATCTATTGCTAAGTGGGCGTTTGGGTAACGTTATAGTCTGGTGTCTTTGATTTAGGAGGGCTTTGAATGATTGGTAAGTTGAGAATATGCAGAGACTTCTGGCTCGGTTGAGTTCCTCTTCCCCTGGGTCTCAGATTAGTGATTATCGGGCATGGTCCCATAACTAACAGCGGTCAATTTTCAGTGTGATCACTCTTGCAGTCATTTGGCCCTGCTCCTTCGCGTTCATTTCCGCATAAGGCTGTGTGGGCTCACCAAGTTCCCACGAAGGTATCTTTCTTCCTCTGGTCCGCTACTCTAAATAAAATTCTTACTACCGATCACTTGAAGAGGCAAGGGTGGAGTTTAGCCAACCGGTGCTATTTGTGTCTGAATGTAGAAGAGACTGTGAACCATTTGCTCTTGCACTACCCAGTTGTCTTCGGGCTTTGGGCTTGGTTCTTGGCTCGTTTGGGTGTGGAGTGGGTCTTCCCTCTCCCCTTTCTGAACTTCTTATCGGGATAGCACTTGATGACATTGGTGGGTGTCGAGGAAACCATCTGGACCTTTTTCCTTGGTACTATTTAGTGGGCTATTTGGAAGGAGAAGAATGGTCGCATATTTAAAAATTCCTCTTCTTCACATCATCGGATCCGCACCCATGTGCGGCAAACGATTGTGGACTGGAGCTCCACAAGTTTGGTAGGCCAAGAAGTGAGGGATGCCCTCTTGTTTTGAAGCGACGCCGCTTAGTTGCTATGTTACTTTATTTCCTTGTTAGTCTTTTATGCATCTTTCTCTTAGTTTACATTTCTGTAAATTGCTCCATCTTTATATATATATATATATATATATGATTTACCGATCAAAAAAAAAAGTGAAGGTGGTCCTAGTTCAATAGAAATGAATGGCATTCATTTTACACACAGTTGTTCAAAATTTTTCAAGGTATATGCATTGTTCAATATTCTCATAAATTTATTTTAATCATTATTGCTTTTTTGTATGCCACTTGGTCTCATAAATCATTGCTCTTGTTTTAATATGTTGATTCATATAATTGAATTACGAGTTTATTTTTTCACTTTTGTGTTAGAGATTTGTATATGTTGATTCTTATCATAGTGTCGAAGCTTTTCCACTTCATCTTTTGCAACAGCATTCCAACTAATTGATTTCTCAACAACGCATAGTTCCCCCAAGATACTTTCTTTTGTTCCTTTCCTACAGGTTTGTCAAGGCTTCCTTAGGGGCGTGTAGGCATTCATATGAGTCAGGTGAAACTTAAACTACCAATGCTCCCCAAAATTATCTTATAGCAGCATTTACACCTAATCATGTGCCTGCTGTCATGATCCACCCTCTCTTATCGGAGGATCTTCTAGGCATGACTACGTACTATAAATTTGCAACACAACAATTAAACAAATATGATAATGTTAAATACAAAAAAAAGATCGGATAGGAGGAACAATTGATATATAAGAATCTAAGAAAAAATATTATTAATAAAATACATATTATTTAGTTTTAATCCACATATCATAAGTATTTGTACACGGTCTAACCGTCTAATAGATCACCCATAGAGTAATCACATATGACTGCTTAAAATCTAAATTCATAATAAATAGCTTAGAATTGTTATTTTTATTTTTATTTAAAAAACAAAAAATTATTATTATTATAAAAAAAAAAAAAAAAAAAAAGGGTTAGTGTGGGGATTTAATAGATGACCCTTAGAACACTAATATATAATAAATTCAAATATAAATGAGAAGTGTACATATCAATTGCAATTGAAATTTTTAATAATTTTCGGGTTTTTACAACAACAAAAAACTAAAAATGAGATAAAAATCTCATTGTTGGATACCATAGATTTATGGATTTGGCCATAAATCAATAGATATATGAACTTTTTTTTTTTTAATGGTTCGAATAGATCTATGATCTAAAAGCAGGTTTTCATGTATTTGAAAGGATATAACACAAAAATTATGAGGATAAAAAAAAAGATTATCATACATTGGTGAATAGTAAAAAAAACTCTTTCAATTCGATCTCCAAGGAGTTTGGGTCATTTTACATCAATGAATTGTGTGTTTTTATGATTTGGAGCTTGGGTTCAAAGAAGTAGAATTGTGGGCTTTTGATGTAATGTATCGGTCATATCGATCCAATATGAGTAATGCAGTATGAATTGTGTGCTTTTGTGATTTGGAGCTTGGGTTCAAAGAAGAAGGAGAATTGTGGGCTTTTGTTGTAATGTATCGGTCATATCGATCCAATATGACTAATGCAGTACGATATGCTTCAATATTCATGTGAAAAATTTATTCCAAGGAAGTATCGTATCAGTAAGGCCAAACTCAGATACGTATCAATACACTCGATATTTTGAATCTTACCATCAAAACCCTCCTACAAACAGTATGTGACTACATAATAAGTACTAAGACTGTGTGTCAGAACTCAGAACATTCAAATACAAAGTGAACAAGGTGATGGAGTAATACCAAAATTCACAAGCTTCAAGACAGACTTCATCATCAGCGTCTTTATTGGCTTGCAACATGTATTCAATCACATTTCTCAAATGTGGCTGCATATAATATTGAACATCATATTAGGAACACAAACACAACATTAGAAAATAGTAAATACAATAAGACAAGATGCAATAAAATAAACATGTGAATGCGCAAGGGAATCAGTGAATAGGAATTCAATTGATAATTATATATAAAACATGATTCCAAAATTCAACAGGGATGGGCTTAGGATTTTGAATAATAAGGACAATTTCAAACATTTAATAACAAGATATACAATAGAAAGGAGATATACAAGAAGAAAGAATCAGTATTACACTAATAAGAAACAGAAATAAGATGCCCACCTCCAAGAAAGATGGACGAATTTCAATTAGCTGAACGAATGCCGCACAAACCTGTTCAATAAAAGGTAGAAAATATTGATTAAAAAAAAACAAAAAGGTAGAAAATAAATAGATAACTGCCAAATACTAGTAGAGAAGAAGTTTTATATAAGACTAAAAAGTATCTAAATAATCAATTGCAGAACTAAGAAAAAGCTCCACAGTGGCAAAAACTTGTACAGAAGCCAATTATTGGAGTAAGCTAGGGTACTAATTTCCCATGGAGCCTATAAAAGAGATGGTGAAAATCAAATATCTAATTACATCATTAGCCTGTATCCACATACAAATACCTAAAGCAATAATAATTTATGAAAAACAGTTTCTCATTTTCATGTTATGTTCATTTTTTTCATTTGAATTTCCTATAAGTTCCCAACGCATTTAAAAATGATACCAAAGCACATACCAAATTTAAAAATGCAATTCAACTAATTATAGTGAAAACCAAGGTATTACCATAAATTATAGTTATTTTAACCCATAAAAAACAAAATTTAAAAGAGAGAGAGAGAGAGAGAGCACGAGAGCGAGAAAGAGAACACTACTATAATATCTGTAAAATTTGGAAAAGTTCTCATTGGCTCCGCTGAATCAAATGATGGAATCTAGAAAATTGATTAAAAGTATGTAATGTCAAATAGACACTTGAAACTAAAGTTGTAAACCTGAAGAAACTGCATGAAATGAAACAACAAAGATATCTAGCACATCTTGGTTACACAGCAAAGTGTATTGTCAAATTATAGGTACATGCCATCTGTTTTATACCAATCCCAAATACAACAAGATAATGAGAATTTACTCACCAATTTCCTCACTTCCGCAATAGGGTCGTGAGACAGAACAAACAAACCCTGGAGGTACTGATCCATGGATAGATGTAAAGCCTGCAGACCAATGACAAATCATAGCAAAAACAGCAACCTCCTACCATAATAGAATTAGGTCCGGTGGAAAATGAGAATAAAATTTCAGGTATACTTACAGTGGGCATCAACATAATGAACTGATTTATTGAACCCAAAGAAAGCTTTCTAAGTGAAGCATGTGGTGACTGGAAAAGCTGATTACAACAATAAAATATAAATAGATTAAATAAAAAAACATAAGTGCAAAGCACCAACAACACAACTTCGAAATCAGCAGAAATAGCACATAAGGAGAACTTATAACCATGCAATTCTAGAAAATAAAAATCCTTTTTGTCACCTGAAATAATCTGGGCATGAACACATTGATGGGACGTTCAGCTAATCCTGGTACATCCAAATCAAGCTCTTGTGGAATGTCCTCGCAGATCTGTGGTACACCGCATCATTAACGTGTTATAAATTGATAGGGTCTTCCAAATAAGAGTGCATGTTCCAATCCAAGTTTTCGCCATGTGTGAGCTTCATTATATGATTAATAAAACCACCAGCAGTAAATGTACATATAGAGATTACAAAGCAGAAATGTCAAACAGATAAAGCTAGACTACAAGTATGTGATGGCGTGACTAAGAGTATCTAAAAAATGTCATCCGCATGAGGAAAAAAAAATTACTCTTGGATAAATTGTCAAATCTTCAATATTGCATTTGCATTTGCATTTGCCAAGGGCGTTGCTCAATCCAAAAAAGAGAATTCCAAGAGAGGACAAAACATCCAAAGAATCCAATCTTTCCTTCGATAAAGATCAGCTTGGCAGTAAAAGAAATCCTCGCTGATCCAATAAATGTGAACAGAAATTGTAGACAACAAAGGCCGTTCAACTTATTACGGTCAACCCACAGATGTAACAGTGTATTAAAAAATGCCTCGCAAGAGCAGGTACAATATAGAACTAAAGCCATAAAAGTTTCCATTTTATCTGCTTTACAATTATGAATTATCACACCCCACCTGTTTATATGTGCTACTACTTTAATTTATTTTTGTGTGTTTCTAGCCTTTTTTTGAGGGGTAATGGAGGGTGTCCCAAACCCTTCGAGGCAAGGACTAGTCCCTTCGGGTGTCTGCATCGACCCACTCGGCTACAGATATAAGAGTAGCTTATGACAATGATACAGTCATATATATCCATTTAATGCAATTTCCAAAGTTCCCACGCTTCACATTGTACATTCTTTGTATCAAAGACCGAAATGCATGACTGAGCACATTTTCATGGGTTTAGGATATATAGCTAATGTATCTTAATGCCAACAGAAAAAATCACGATTAAGGAAATTCTAAAACAAACTTATAGCCCTTTTAGTTCATTGATGCCGTCATTGTTAAAAAATAATTTAATTTCAAATAGTTAATAGGGTAACTGATCTAGAGGACATACCTTGGATAAAGCATCCATAGCCCCTTCCATATGATTTACGTCATTACTGTCCAAGCACTGTACAAGAGCTTGCAACAGCTCAGGCCAGCCAAAAATTCGCCCTTGTTGAACAAGAACACTTATAATTGTTCCAACCGTAGACCTGATATGCCTATCGGCTGCTCCTAAACAAGGCAACAACTCTGATTTTATATATTGCTGGTATGCAGGAGCCATTGATTTGAAAGCAGTTCTCAGATTGTTTTTCAGAAGTAGACCGGCTGCCTGTCGAATTTCCACTGATTTACCCTGTTTGAGGAGTAAAAAGCAGATGCTCAATACCAAAAATACCACTGTGTCATTAAAAATTAAAGTAAAAGTACCACTAAAGTAGACAAGATATAGAGTTTCATAACATATTAACATCTCCTAAAGAGAGCAAATATTATGAATATTCTTGCCCAAACATCCGGTTCTCAAGTACAGGACAAGAAGTAGATTACTATATGTCAAAGATGAAAGACTCAAGGGTGATTGACCATCTTTGAGGTCAAACGCAGACCCGTGGAGATAGTGGGCCACCATCTGAGAAATTCAGCACTTAATATTTGCAGACTTTAACGAGGTTGTTATACTGACATGTATACCGGGAGGTAAATCAGACGGTTGGATGGCTTGAAAAGCTAGGCGACACTTTAGATGAGGAACAAACATAGTGCAATTGATACCCAATGCTGGTTGCCTGGACATATCTCACAGCTCAAGCTACTACCAAGCATTACTTGTCCTGGTGCTTTTTTACTGTAATAAATAAGTAAATAATTCTACGACTGACCCAGGCGCAAAAAATGTTGCCACTGAGAATTATTAGTAAGCTTCTAAGACAAGTTATCAGTACAGTTTTAAATGCATTTTAACAAAATTAAAATAGAAAATTTTGCTAGTACTAAGATAAATGGTATTCATAATTAAAAATGAAACTTATAAATAATAGAAGTGAAGATTAAGTTCTGACAGTGCCTTAGATGACCTTTTAAATAACAGACTTTCTAGTCGAGTTGCTGTCGAAAGAGATGGAATAGCTTATTGCCGAACATAAGCCCATTGTTAATTTGTTATCCGTGCTCTTTCACTATAACTCTAAATTGCAGAATATATGAGTAAATAAACGGAAAGAACGTGATTGTTGGGACATTTAAAAATGCCACCAAAATTTAAAACAAAAACCAAACATTAAAAAGGATTTACACACAAGCTGGCTCCAAAATATGATGAAAAGGGTATTCTTAGATCTCAAATCAAGATCTAAAATGTAAGACCAAGCAGCAAGAATCCACAGCATATTGTCTTTTTTTCTCTCAATATCATGAAAATTACCTAGTACAATTAAATATGTACTGACGTTATAGAGGCATTCATGATACAACCCAATTCTCAGTTCCATCAACAAGAACCAGCAATTAAATCTTGTCTGATTAACAACAAAAACGCATCCAACTCTCAATCTCATCAACAGAAACCAATCCAACATGCACATAAACCCTATTCAAACTCAAATCAAAAACAAAACTCAATCAAACCCAAATCAAATCAACCAGAACTTGATCCACAAAAACAAAACCACAAAAAAACTATTTTTTCTCGATAATCAAAGTACCTCAGCACGGGCGAGGATGAAAGCAAGATAGTTATTGAAATCAGGGAACTGACTATAGTGCTGAAGTTGCTGCCAAATTCGAGGCTTATCAGAAGTAGGAGAGATATGTTGTTCAAGTAAGCCACAGATCTCTCTGAAACCTTCTTCTTGAGGCTGCCACAAAGCAGGTGCCGCCATTTTTAGCAGGTTCAGCTGAAGTTACCAGAGATTCTAGGTTTTGCAGAGAGAGAAACGTGAGAAGGTGGAGAAGGAATCTAGTGTTCTTGGGCCGATGATTTATGGTGTGAGAAACAGAAAGAGGTTTTTGTTTTGGGGAAGACAAAGCTGGGGAGGAAGATTTGTTGGCTTTCCTTTCGCTCCTAGGAGTCCATGCGGCGGCGCAACAGCGAATCTTCTTTGAACAAATGGAGGCCGTTTGATTTGGGGATAATGTAACTTATAAAAAATAAGATATTATTATCTATATATCCGATGGTTCGCATTTTCGTGCCATATGGGTCCCGCAGTTGCACCGTACGGATTTTAGTCATTCTGACAAGATATTTTAACAATTTAGTTGCCAGGTTTAGTCCTATTTTGCAATTGGTTTGCAAAACAACTCATGATACATGATCCTTGCCCTAATTGCCTCTATATGGCATTGCAGCTTTAATTATTCCACTTTTTCAAATATAAGGCATTGAGATTAATTTGATTACCAAAAAAAATGTTAATTTAATTATTTTGCTAACTGATTAAAACTTGTGTGATACCATTTAGAATCACCAAATATTTGTGGTTAATTTGGTTATTTTATTGATAATTTTGGATCTAATTCTGACAAAAGTATAGTCTATATGCTTAACTTTACATCAAGCCATAAACCAAGATTTTTTTTATTTCATTTTTTGCAATACTATTTTCTAAAATAGAGTATTTAGAATATAAGCTAAACCAACACATGGCTTGATTATTAGTTCCTGGAAGGAAATATCCTCCATAGGGCTGCTATAGGATCAGACCAGGATAAGGACTAATTGAAGAGCAAAATTTCTTTTATTTTTTCCTCATACCCCCATCAGCTGGCAACCAAATGTTAACCCTTCAAATTTTGGCAATATTTCATTTTATTTTTTCCTCACACCCCCATCAGCTGCCAACCAAACGTTAACCCTTCAAATTTTGGTTTTGCTGTCATCCGCATTTGTATATTTCAAATTATCGATAGTTTTTGGGATTTTCAATAAAGTCGTAGATGCTAAGCGATAAGCTAGATTTTATTCAGATTCTTAAAACCTTTTAACTTTAATTAATTTTCTTCGGTGTGGATTAGGTCTCACTTCAATTGAAAATCATGATTCTGGACCCTTTAGAATTTCCCAATTAATATAGCGAGACCCCTAAAATTCATGTGTTCCACTGCTGTCTGGCCATACAAAGCCATCCTGAGGGCATTGCCCCCTCACAATTGAAGGCGATTTTCTTTAGGAATCTTCACTGTGCTCTTTCACTGGCCCAGTAGAACAATGGATGCCCATACAATCCCTTAACTTCCTCCGTCTCTAAAGATCTCCTTCCGTTGGAAGACCCACTTTTCCTGTGCGCCTCAGCGGCAGAACCCTGGTTCGGTTCAAAATATTTGATACAAACAACATACCATATAAATGCCATGAGGTACCATTTGATGACAAATTAAAGCTTGGGGCTTGGGGAGATGGGGCCTTTGCTGCTTTTTTCCTGGATTGAACTCATAATGGTAAATTGAAAAGAAAAAATTTTCTTGATATGGCTAATATCAATATATGGTACAAAGTACAAACAGTCATGGTCAATCAGAACTACTTACACCTGCAACTACATTCCTTTCAAATGATCTCAACATAAGAATGTGAACCATATATTCAATCAGCTTGCCCAAGCAAAGATATCTCCATTGACCAACTGGCATGACACAATCCTGCATTTCACATTTTAAATTGTTTCAGCCAAAACACATCTAGGTTTCTAAGTCCAAACTCCAAACACTTCAAAATATTTGGAGAGAGAGAGAGAGGGTCCAAAAGGATAAGCTTACTACACGGATATAAAATTGAGAAGGAAAAACGGATGCAACTGAGAAATCCCCATGTATTACATTGTATTATTGTACCTCCTGTACATCTGAACCGGGCAAAGATCACTAAGCATGTCATGCATTTGGGAACCCTTTCATTTGATGCTTTGGCACGTCACTACTTCTGCCTTCTGCAGCCTGTTCACCAAGAAGATGCAAGCCCATTAATTTCAGATATAAGAGAAAATAATCACATCAGAAGACACCTCCCTCCTGCAACTAAAGAGTAGCACAGATCTAGGGGCTTGTTAATTCTTACTCATCACGCATATGAGAGGAGCCCATGTTACTCACCACGCATATGAGAGCAGCCCATGGGAATTCCTGGGCCAAAAATCAGGCCTGCTGAATGACCCAGAATTGTTGAAATCCTAGACGACTGACAACCAGTTAAGACAGTAGCTCCACATTTAGGATCCTTCAAAAGAGAACTTTGGGGCTACCGGCTTCTCAGTTAACAGTTGCCTACAGTTTCCATAAGAACAATTTCTCAGCCAGGTCCCTTTCCTATGTGACCTAGTAGCCCAGTCCATTGTTTTACGCTACACATAAATGACCACATAAACAAGTTTCATTTTCACTGAAACCCTATCTGATCACTTGAGGTACTTAATGCAATGCTGCAAAGGGTTTAATAAATCCACAACCTCATAACATATGCAAATTTGATGTGAGAAAGAAACATATTCATGCTAGGTCCTAAGGATTCTCTACCATCATACCAGACTCCAAAATCATATTCAGATTTCAGATAGGACAGTGCGACCTCAAGTTCTGCACAGAATTGAAATGGGCCTCCATTTATGTACATCAAATATTGCTTCCATAATAATTCCAGTATACAGTATATAAAAACAGCCCAGCCAAAAACAATATCCTGCTAAAATGCCACTGTCCATGGGGTCGTAGGCTCGTAGCTGACTCTCATAGGTGAAATCCTGATGGAACTCTCCACAAGAGACCTAGACTCATCAGTCGGCGAAATCAACCTCGATCACGTGAACTGGTTTATGGACTGACCTTACATGCTATAACCAACAGATTATAGTTATACATGTTTCAGACAAATGACGACTTGGAGAATTTTCTCCACTGAATGTTTGGATTTTGGGGTGAGTATAAAGTGATTCTGAACTCATGTTCCTCCAACCACAGAACCTTTGCGGTCCTTCTCACTGGTGAGAGGTACAGACCGAAGTACTTAGGTGACCTGAAAATTAGAGATAAGAGCATTAGAGAATCATCCAGGACAAGCTTTTGTGGGGCTTAATGGAGTCAATACGATAATGACCTGGGGATCAGAGAGCTCATCATTTGAGATCAATTCCATTTAGTGAAGGTAAATATTTTCCCGAGTGCATTACCTTTTGGTGTTTGACTTTTAAGAGCATGTCATAGGTGACACTAGGATTACTAGAGATAGTTGAGAATTGGTGGAGTCATCCAAATTTCAAGTTTTAGCTGGTTAACTGGTTAACATGCAAGTTTATGATGATTGACAAAGCTTCAAGCACTAAAATCACCATAAGAATGGATAAACTGTTACAAAAAGGCAGAGAAAGAGATCATTCCTCGAGAGATAACTAATGGGATGTTCTTTTTTCTGTTAAGAAGTTCTGTCAAGGTGGCAGATCACAGCAACTACACTGGAAGCCTTGAGGCTGAGGTAAGTATGGTTTACTTTCCTGAGCTCCATAATGCATGCACAAGCATGCCCAAAGGGCTGTGATATAGCTGCTTATATGTCCCAGCTGTTCAAGAACCGGGAAAAACAAGTTATTGTTAAAGCAGCTCAGAAATGAGATTTGGAATTTGACGTACTGAGCCAGATGCGAATGAACCCGTAGATCCCATCATTCAAAGACCCAGTCCAGTAAAGCTTGAAATCCTTCCCTAAAAGAACCTAACCAGGCTAGCCTAGTCCATGTGGCTTTTCTACAAATTAAACCTCACCGCCATGTTCAAGCCAAATTTTTTTCTACTGCAAGTTCAAGCTAAATTGACATGAGTTGAAACACCCGGTTTACGTCTTATCCATTTTATTTGAGATCAAAGAGTAGTTCTCTAGTTGCTATCAAATCCAAGTCTAATGAGAAGTTAAAAGAATATGCTGTTCTAGGAAGGCCACAATCTCTCTGCAAAGCATATACCCAATATTCAACAGTGCTGCAAAAGTTAGTGGAGTATTAGTGCGAGACTAATAGTGGGGAAGACAAGGCAAACATAGAGAAGGGGAGGGAGGTGATTCTTGCTATTGGATTAGAGATTATATTTAAAGGTATCATTAAGACTGAAGATAGGTGGAATTTTGCTAGCAGCTGCTTATTTGTAGACAGACATGTGAGTCCCCCCTTGACATGGTATTTCTGCAACTCTGTATGCCGTCTCATTTTCTCATTTGCCTTTGGGGGGAGGGAACATATGGTCTACTACTCCATCACCATTAAGGAAGCTACACACATTCACCTCTACATCCATTTAGATTGTCAATTCAGTAGGTGGCATCTCTTATGGGGCCTGTCCTATCAAAAATCAATTTGACATGTGTTTACTGGTGTGAGGCACTTGCATCATAAATGTGCCCCACCTCTATATTAATTTGCATTCTTCAATCAGCGGGCCTTTTCTTTTTCTTGTGGGGGAGGGGGGAATCATCCCCAATCTAAATCTAATATGTGCTTCTGGCTGTGACTATTTCTGTTTCTTTTAATTTTCATAAATATGTTACCTACTTATGAAGTGCCCCGCAAAAGGTTAGCTAAAGTGCCTTAGATAAGGGAATCTTATGCCCTTGGAGATTGGATAGGCAAAAGGTTAGCTAAAGTGCCTTAGATAAGGGAATCTTATGCCCTTGGAGATTGGATAGGCTCCTGAAAATGGGGTAAGATAGAGCGAAACTGAAGGAAGCCACACAAAACTCCAGGACAATCTTGAAACCTCTTCCCCTGACCTAGTTCTACATCTTGATTTTCAAAATTTATTCCTAGCCCGCACACTGCCTTGGATTACTTTAGAATTCACTAACAAAATATTATTTCAAGCTTGAACTGGGTGTTAAGAAAGACAATAGCAAACTGGCAAATTGATGTGCAACACCAATAGACCCCCATAAAAATTCATCCTTCTTTGGAAGAGCTTGACCAATTCCTTCCACACTCCTTGCTACCTTTAGTTGGTAATGACTGCTTAAGCTTGAGCAAGATTTTAAAATTTGAATCCGTGGGAAACTTTGTAAATTAGGGAAAAGGAAATTGCGGCCGAATTATAAAAGTTTTACATTTAAGTTTGGAATTTTTCTTGTTAGACAATTTGCAAAATCCAAAAAAAAAGTGAAATTTTTTGTTGAAACTTCAGAAAACGATAAAGCAAACACAAATACAAACTTGAGGATTAAAAAAATACTAAAAAGACAAGTACATAACATAAGAGATGCATTTCGAATGCAAGAAAGACATGCTGGCAGCAGTGCACGGTAATTTCATACATGAATGTAATATACATAAAGTGTTTAACAATCTCTATACAATATACTTAAAATAAAGACCGATAAAAAAAATATATACTTAAAATAAAGAAATACAAACTAAAATGGGTGTTCACACTTCACTCTCAAAAAATACAAGTACACACGTGATATGACTAAACCTCAACCGAAAAGTTAAATAAACATCACAAGGAGTCTATGTCCTGATCTTGACGTCGATAAAACGGGTTCTGTAGATTGTCACAATACTAGGCCCATCTTACGATGGTACATAAATGTTTACTTCGGAACATAACACTACTACTTGTCCTCTCCAACATGTAACAACACTCTCATTGGTGGATAATGTAGGTAATGGTTCGTGGTCACATGCACCTCACATCGTTATATAAAGTGAATAGTATTTCTAATTATTTTTATTCAAAAAATAGGAAAACTAAGTGTAATAGTAGAAAATTCAATTTTTTTTATAGTCAATGATAGACCGCCGAAAATATTGAACATACTATGATTTCACATGAAATGAACTAAAATTAAGCCTATAAAATTTTAAAAATATATATTTACATTTAAAGAAATTTTCCCCACAAAAATGTCTTCACCACAAAGATCCCACATCAATGTTCAAATACTTTAGTTGATTTTCACTCAAGAGATGTAAATCGAGTGAAATGTGGGAAAAGAAATCAAAAACTCCAAAAGAAACCAAAAAATCAAAGTGTTTTAGCGACAATTGTCACGCTTTGAAATTTGTCGAAATTTCAACATATTTATAACTAATAATAATTTCGAGCAATATTCTTCAAATTATACGATAATTCGCGAAATACTGTGATTTTTTACTCTTTTTTTTGAATTATTGAAAAATAATTAATATCCTAGATCAAAACTTTGTAGACCCGCGAAGCAATAATTCAACCAAATTAACGATAATTTGCACGAGTTTTCAAACATTGGACTTTAGATCTAGGGTTGATTTTGAATATTTTTTTTTACTGGTAATCACGATATATATACATATAAGGAGTGCAAAACAACAAGAATTCACAATGAGTGAACCAAGAATAACTAAAGCAAAAACAATACCCTAGCTACGACACAAGATTAAGGCGGAAATGCAATGTCCTAGGGATCCCCACTATATCCCCTATAGAACAGCACAGTGTAACTAGATAGCATACTCGCAACTAGATAGCATACTCGCAACTAGATCTGAGGAATACATAAAGAAGATTCCTCAAAAACTCTTATATTCATTTCCTTCCAAAGGGTTCAAGCTATCACCCCCAAAAGGAGAGGCCAAACTACGCCTGTCAGCGAAGGAAACGCCACTAAAATCAAGCAAGATAAAAAGCTCTGAAAGGATCAGGGAAAGATCCAAGTGATACAGAGGTGTGAAAGGAAATATGACCAAACCTCCCTCGCAACCGGGCAGTGCAGTAACAGGTGATCCACAGATTCCACCACTAAAAAGCACATGAAACACCAATTTGCCAGACACCAACCTCTATTCATGAGGTGATTGCAAGTAAAGATTTTATCTAAAACCGATGTCCATGAAGAAGCAAACCTTAAAAAGTACCATGGGGGTACCAAACAGCCTCTTGATGAGGAGAACGTAAACTAGGCCTCGACCACCAAGACTATAAGAAGGACATCAGTGAAAATATTCCCTTGTTGTCCGGAACCCATACCCAATTACCCTACCGATGGGGCCTGGGATAACCTGATGCAGCTGAGATAGTAATCTCTCCAAGTCCTGAACCTCCTAGTCGTATAGATTACGCCTCAAAATAGGAATCCAAGTGACCAACCCATCTCTCATTTCTAAATACTTGGCCACAGGGGCCTCTTTGTTTGAGGCTAACAAGAAGAGGCGGCTAAAGCTTGCCAAAGCAGACAAGGGCCACACCAAGGATCACGCCAAAAGCTAATCTCTTCCCATTACCTACTTCAAAACGGGTGAATTTAGAAAATCCTTCTCAACACTGCAATATAACCTTTCACACCCCTACACTCAAAGGACCCTTCCCTAGCTTAGGGCACCACCTATTGATCTCCCCAAATATTAAGTGTAAAATAAAATCTGAGGCATGTTACCATACATTTTTAACAAATTACTTGGTAGGATGGCTTCAAAGAAATGGAGAAGATGGACACGAGCTTCCATTTCATTGGCTCCTTTATCCTATTCTTGGGAGTCCAAATAAGTTTCTTCCGCGTATATGTACCATGCAGAAGCTTTATTATTCTTGAAAACTCCACTTGGGTTTGTCCCACATACATGTACCATGTAGAAGCTTTTGCTATGATCATAATAAGATATAATCAATTGGTTGTTAGTCAGTGCCTTATCCCAACTATATGGGGTCAAAAGCACAAATCTTGTTCCACCATTATAGTGTATCAAGAGCTATTGCTTTGGTTAAAGCATGTATTATCAAATTTTTGTCACCATCCACATCATTTTCGTCATCACCGTTTTAGAGCCTTCAACTTGCACCAAATCATTCTTTCTCACTATGTGATCATTAGTTTTTGTTGAACGTGTCCAAACCATCTCAACATTTTTTTCTTTATATTATTACAAATAGTTGTTACCCCTAGATTCTTAATGTTCTGATTCCTGATCTTATCTTTCTTAATTTTTCCACTCATCCATCTAGCATCCTCATCTCAGCTACAGTCATCCTATGCATATGTTGCTTCTTGTTCAACCTTTTTTTTATGAGTAGACTTCTACATGCAATATTGGTCCAAGTTTAGACTGATCTTTACACCACCAAATCAAGAATATCAAGTTGAACACTGGGAAAAATATACTCCTGATTATTAAGTTAAAACCCTCACTATCTGAGCAGTTACCTTCCGATTAAAAAAAATTTAAAACCCTCACTATCTGAGCCCAAATGAAATTTCCATCATATACAAGACTCCAGGACTTGATTTTCCATGGGTTCTCTACTACATAGTGCATCCAGTTCATATTAAACAAGATTTCATTAATCACAAAATGCAGGTACAACACAACAGGCAGAATTTTTATTAAGTTTTTACATGTTAATAATAATTTCCAACAAGTAATGCATGCAAATGAATGAAGTAACTTAAAGTAAACAAATCCATTATACTAAATGCATTTTCTTGAACTTGAGATGTCAAAAAAGAATCAAAAATAGTTCCAAACAAAGTTCAAACCTTTTGAAGCTTCTTTAAAACAGAATTCTCAAATGACTGATAACCAGCACCTACAAGATTATCTAGCTTCGGACCATCAGGTTCTGCATACTTCTTGGAAGGAGAAGCATTCGAAAACCCAGTAGTCACTGCCGGCTGAAGAGGGAGAACAAGCAGAGGATTTGAAAGATCCCCACACACACTGCCTGTAGCAGCAACCTATAAACAAATTAATCAACATGGGTACCGATATCAAACCTAACAGTGATTTTAAAATTAAAAAAAAATTAAACAGGCAGTGTCAAAAATCAGATCTTACCACGGCATCTTTAGATGCCATCACTACAAGAGCAGAATTCTTCTTCTTCGACCCCTTAATTACAACATCTTCAACATCTCCAAACTTCCCAAACAACTCCCTCAACCTCTGAGCAGTATAATCCTCACCACCCTTCTCCCAAGAAACCTTCAACACCCTCTCCTTATCCAAACCACCCATGCCATTCCCGACACTCTCCGCCGCCATTCTTGCCATATCAACCTTTGAAGCTGTTGTTGCTTTCTTGGCATGCATAGAGCGAATTCTGGCAATCTCTTCTTTAAGCTTCTTGTAAATTCTCTCTTCTTCTTTTCGGGCTATTTCAGTGGGGTCAGGGGCAAAGGCAGCTCGCTCTCGTTCTTCAAGATCCGACATCATCTTCCGGCGCTTTGTATTGTACTGAGATTGGCGACGGTGATGGTCGCGCTTGATGCGGATGAGATCATCGAACAGTTTCCGGGCCTTTTCGTCTTTGAGGATCTCGTAGGAAGATTTAAGCTTTTGGAAGTTCGCGTGGGCGTTAGGATCATTGAGGCGCTTGTCCGGATGCAATTCTAGGGCTTTCGATTTGTAAGCTTTTGAAATTTCTTTCACTGTAAGCTTCGCTCCTTCTTCGCCTGATGGTAACCCTAGAATCTCGTAATGGTCGACTTCCAACTCCATCTCTGCTGCTGCTGACGACGCTTCGGAAATTGGATGACTCTGGTTTATCAATTTTCTTTCGAGAATTCTGTCGAACAGTTGTATTGCAGATCAGATTACTCTTTTTAACATTGCTTACTCTTTTGAATTTGATCCAATCCAAACAGATTTAGTTGGAGCTTGGCACCCTAATCTACGCTGAGCTTTAATTAGGCCTGGACAAAGTCCGATCCGTCCGATTGTTCGGCTCGGCTCGGCTCGGCTCAGCTCAGCTCGGCCGCCCCGATTTTTAGGCTCAATCGGCCAAGCCGAGCCTAAAAAAAAGCTTGAAAAGTCGATCACGCCGAGCTTGAGTCAATCCCTATTTGATTCGGCCCGTCTCAAAGCCCGTCTTGATTGAGGCTCGATTCGGCCCGAGCTCAACTCCGCTCGCCTCAAATATAAATATTATTTACATAATTATTATATATAAATAATATTATTATTTTTATAAAAAAAAAAAGTATTTAAGTGAAGCCTGGCTCGAGCTTTACTTAATTCGGGCTGAGCCATGCTTTTGAATTCGGGTCGAGCTTTGGGCCGAATTTTCAAGCTTGATTTCAAGCCAAGCCTAGAATAAACCCTTCCAAGCCGAACTGAGCCGAGTCGAGCAAGGCAAAGTTGGGCCCGAATACACCCCAACCCCAACCTTGAATACTGCAAAAGGAAAAACACCTATTTAGGTTAGTGGTCGGATCACACACCCGATATCACGACGGATGCTGATATTATTCGAATCGTATCTGAATCGGTTTAATCAGATAATTATGGTATCTGATGGAGGTGGAGCGAATTCGGATAGTAATTTTACTATCTGTTTATAATCTAATACGAATTCGAGTATTGGTCAATAGATATCTGACCGATTATATAATATATAAATAATTTATTTTAAAATTAATATAATAATAAAATATACTTTTTAAATACAATTTTACATATTTTTAAAATATTGATTTACATATATATGTATTAGCAAACACCCCATGCGATGCACGGTCCAAAAATGTAAGATGGAAAAAAAAAAAAAAAAACCAAGAGCCTATATTTTTAAAAATTCAAATCCAGTAGGAAATTTCAAAAATGAGTTGGGAAAGTGAATTCATTAGAACCCCCAAACAAAGCAACTACAAATTTAAAAACAATATACTTAAGTAGGTTTCTAACAAAGTTAACCAGCAAAAAAGGTAGAATAATCTTTCACGATATATTTGAGGATTTTGGTATTCATTTACGTAGTCAATTATCTATGTCGGGCCTTCAAGATTATGCCAGGGCGTAAATGTGCAACTCAAGTCTAGCTAATGTAAAACCTTGCCCATTAGGTTTGGCTATCTCACAACATCATGCATCGATATAATGAGCCATGGTCCATGTCTCAGTGTAAGAGAATTATCAGTAAATTGTAACTACAATTATTACAGAAATGTAGCAAAGAGCCAACCACCAACATCTTTATTAAATTGAGCAGAAAATTACTCTAAAAAGTGAGAAGACACCTGTAAAACCTTAAGTGTAGCTTCAGACTCAGCTTCTCGTCATGTTTACTGAGCCAATTGGGTATTGAAGTTATGGTCTCATGCATTGGTGGTGTGTGTACGTCACTGATTTGTTCCGAAATTAAGTTCTGATGCGTGTAAAGGTTGAGATATTCACTTGTTCGCTAACCTAAAACAAATACTGAGCAGTAACCATGCTACTAAGGTTGAAACCTAACCGTGTTCGCTAACCTATAAGAAATATTAACCATACTAATAGGGTTGTGGAGTAACCATAAATCAATCCAGAAGGATAAAAGCTTACTTGGCCAAATTGTGTCGTTTTAAACTTTGAAGGCCCATTCCCTCCCTCAACCCACTGACATGATTTCCAGGTCTATAATGAAAATGCAAATACCCGAATCAAAAGAGCACGTGCTCCCTCCATTCATTTGCAGAGAGAAAGGTCGGAAAAGAGGGAAAGAAACTCATCGGCATACAAATGGGTGCCGCTCAATCTCCCGTGATTTTTTTCTGTTGTTAAGACAAAGATGGGTGTGTTGTTTACGATCGATTGTGAATAATAAGTGCCGTTTGGGTTGGAAAATCTCAACCACGTTCTAATCTACACAATGCTTTGTGGCTTGTTAGTTGAAGAGTATGGAAAATATAGGACCCTAAAGATTCCACCGGGAGGATGAACAAAGAGAAGTGGCAGATGAAGGATAAGAAGAAACATGAAGGGGAAGTATATAGTACATGGGACGTTTTGGAAGTAGGCTTGAAAACGGTTCAAAGTAACCGGCTGGAATTTGGAAGATTAAAGGAGTTTTATGAGTTGGAGGATTATTAAAGGCCAACATCTGTTTGGTGGGGGGAGGTTAATATAGAGAATGTAAAGTGAGGGGGGGGGGGGGGGGGGGGGGGGGGGGGAGTAATGAGAGAGAACTCCTTAGATTTTAGAAACGTTTAGGATATTAATGCATGAGAGAATTTTAGAATTAAAAAAAGAATGGGTCCCACTTGATGAGGTGGCCTCACAAATGAAGAAGAGTCCTATGTGGCATCAATAGAAACACTCTAACTGTGTTTTATAATAGTAGTATAGATAGATAGATTTTCCATAACTCTCGTTATTAATGTCAAATTACTATAGAGAGATTAGGGGAGACTAATATTGTTTTAATTGGTGTAATTAATGGGATAAGTGGAGATTAATGGAATGTCATGTAAGACGATACATGACGTCAACCTGAAAGGAGAATCGGGAGATTTGAGATATGTCACGTGGCACGAACCAACATATAGTCAAGGTTCTAAATGTCGATATCGCTCGACATGTCGAGCCGTGGAAAAAAGATATATTGAAAGATATATCGTTTATCGGTGATTTTTGAAAAAATGACAAACAAAATATGCAAAACATAGAATTTTATAGTGAAATTTTAGGAAATATTAAAATAGATATTAATATACCTTTTAGATTAAAAACATTAAAAAAACAACAATGTATATAAGAGATGCAATGAGAGGAGAGCAAAGATGTGTGCTGACGAGTGACGATAATGTAAACAAGCAGGATCTCTAGGTCCAATGGCTTCCACTGTCTCGATTAATAAAATTTTATTTTTTAACACTTAAATAATTTGTTTTAGTTTCTCTTATTAAATAACATACTTAAGTAATATTTAATCATTTTTATATCAATTTTAGTGACATAAGTTATATTATTTAAAATTATTAGCTATTAATAATAATAATATAAAATTGTTCAAATTCATAACTAAATAAATTTACATGAATTTTAATTATAATCCTTAAAATCTTTTTTAAAAAGTTTGATGTTAAAAATTTAATATTTTTTTGAATTAGATGTATAATATAAATCAATATTAATTTTTAACATATTAATTTTTGTCGTATAATATAATTTTTTATATGACACATCATTTTTACAAAAAGGCCTTACATTAAAAATTTTAACTTATAATATTTTTTTTTATTATGTACTAAACCAAAAAAAAAACTTATAAATTTGTAAGTTAACACTTATAAATTTTTGTACTAAAAGCCTAAATTCCAAATTTAAAATTTTTGTACTAAAAATAGTATTATTCTTTTAAATTTTCGATTAAAATTAAAAGCCTAAGTCCCATTTTTAAAGAGAGTGAAACTAACATTACCCTTATTAGGTTAAAATACTTAAAAGGGAAGTATGTTATTGAGAGTGAAATTAGTATTACCCTTATTGAATTAAAATAATTTAAAATAGAAGTATATATATGTTAAAGAGACTGAGTAACATTAGCATTACCTTTTTTAGGTTTAAAAGACAGAGTAATATTACCTTTACCCTTTTAAGGGTTTAAAACCAAAATAACCAAACTCGATCATTCACAATGGAGAAAAATTCAAGAGCTCTGCTCCGAATGGAAGAGGGAAGAGAGTATGGTGAGTAGGTGACGGTGACGACGACAGCAATCAGCGAAGGTGACGGCGACGGCAATCGGCGACGGCGATGGCACAGGTATGTACACACCGCCCACTGGCCCCCTTCTTCCTTCTTTCTTCTCAAAACCCTTTTTTTCCCGTCTAAATCAAAGATCTCACTTCTCTGATTCTCAAAATTTGTTTTCTCTTTATTTCTTTGGATGGATGTTGGTACATCTGCAAAAAAAAAAATACTTGATTCACAATTCTGGTCTTTATCGGTGGGTTATCAAAGATACATCGTCGATATCGCCGATATCTTGCCGATATCAACCGACATAGGGTAATTTTTTTCCAACTTGTTATAGATACATCGGTCACCTCTGATATCAAAAAATATCGGCGATATATTGCCGATATTTTTTATATTTCAAACCTTGCATATAATATTAGTATAGATGTGCATATATATAGTTAAGTAATTGAATATTTTGGATACTATCCAATTTCAAAAATTTTAATCAGAGTCGAATACAGATATTATATTTCACTAACAGTTGGATATTTATTCGGATTCAAATACATCATCGGATATATCACTATCCACTCCATTTTACAACACTAACATGTTAACTGCCTGATAAAGACCCATCAGCCCTAGATCTATAACTTTAGGGCGTGGAGAAAAAGTGTCTTATAAACTACCGACCAGGATGAGGGATCGTCTGGCTACTTCACTCCACAAGTTGGATTTCGTCTGATCCTCGTCAAACTAAAACCATCTGGCCCGTCCCACAGGTCAACACATGTGTATTTATCACTCCGTAATTGTGATTAAGATACAGTAACCCTAATACTGGTTTTTAGGGGAAAAATATATATATAAGAAATAAACACTAAAAGTTAAAAGTTGTTAACAAGAATTAGAAGGATAATTAAATGGCCTTGTGAGTGGATCATAAAGTTTTGGTCTCGCGACACAACAAAACCAAATGCGGTCTCATTAACGACAAACATCACCTATCCCAAATCAAGGAGACAGGTATAACCCACTTACAAAGCCCATTTAACTATCCTTTTAACTCTAGTTAGTAATTTTTTATACTTTGAATTATTGTTATTAAAAAAATATATATTTCTAAGATTTATTAAATCTAAATCACACATAAGAGGTATTAAAAAGGGGAACCATATCCTAATTTGTTAGCATTAACCCTCTAGGGTTCATTTGATCCTATTTAGGCTACAGAAATAACTGGTATTTCCATATTCGATCAGATCGTCTATAAATTCTCAATCAAACTAATATTTTGCTTCGTGCCTCTTGAGAGACACATCTTGACATCCAACGATTAAATTCTATAACAACTTGGCACATGTCATGTTATTAGGGATCACCCATTAAAAGTTTTAATAAGCACGGCTCACTAAAATGCTACTCATATATATCAATATAATTGTGTCAGCTCTTAACGAGTCAAGTAGTAGTATGTTCATATGCGACTCATTAATGAAACGAGCTCAAAAATCAAGCTCGAGCTTGATTTATTTATTAAATAAACAAGCAAACTTGAGCTTTTAACAAGTTAAGCTCAAGTTGTTCAGGAGCAAGATGGTTCGTTAACCAGCCCTACCCGAGCCTTATGTCACTACCATTCGTCCAGCAATATTTGCATGGCCTTGGTGGTGAGACTATTTGTGTCTTTTTATCTTTTGTAAAATGGTAGTTTAGTAATTAAAGTCTTAGTGACATTTTTGTAATAAGGGACTATGACTCCACCAACACATAGGATATTTTTTTCTGCCAACTTGTAAAAGGTTTATCATCCACCTTGTAAGGGAGGTGGTAGTTCATTTGAGTGGGTTGTCTTTGCACCTTCTTTGATCACTTGCTCCCCTAGTGTCTTTTATTTTCATTACCTGTATACTGTCTTGTAACATTTCCCTTTATGCAATAATATTGATATTTGCTTATTTCTTGTGCATTGTGGTGTGTCTTACTATTGTTTCTTAGGTAATTAAGTGCCGCACGGGATTTGCCTAGCAACGTAAATTGCTCATAATAGTTGGTATCAGAGCAAGGTTGTAATTGTGTATTCCAGGATAGAAGACATGACACAGGGGATAGGAGTGCGTACTAACAAGGATCGTCTGGACGAGTTGGAAGCCCAAACAGCACAAATTGATGGGATGTTGCATACCTTGGTGCAAATAGATGACCGAGTATGCAATATGAAACAAGGACACCAGGAATTGGAAAGATCAGTAGAGACCTTGACCGAGGACGTGAAGGGGACAGTGGATGCTCTCCAGGCCAAGATTGAGGAGCTCTCAAACTAGTTGAATGTACTTACCATGACATTTGGTTCACACTCTCATGGCCCTACCGAGACATATAGTCGGGTGAAGGTGTCAGAGCCTTGCCCGTACAGTAGTGCGAGAGATGTAAAAAAGTTTGAGAATTTCTTGTTCGACATGGAACAATATTTCTGAGCCGTGAGACAAGAATCAGAGGAAGCCAAGGTCTCGACAGCGACAATGTATCTATCGGGTGATGCTGAGTTATGGTGGCGTACTCGATACGATGACATTCAGAATGAGAGATGCGTAATTGATTCTTGGGCGGACTTGAAGAGGGAGTTGAAGGCCCAATTCTTGCATGAGAATGTGGAGTACATCGCTAGGAGGAACTTACGACAGTTGCAACATACAAGGGCGGTACGTGAGTATGAGAAGCAGTTCTCGCCCTCATGCTAGACATCAAGGACATGTTCGAGAAAGACAAGATGTTCTACTTCATGGAGGGATTGAAACTTTGGCCACAGACAGAGTTGCAGAGGCAACGTGTTCAAAACTTAGCTTCAGCACAAGCAGCAGCAGAGCGTCTGAATGAATACTCCACAAGTGATCCTAACAAGAAGAAGACGAACTCGACCCACGCTAGCCACAACAAATCTTCTTGACCATCGAATGGGAAGAAGCATAACAATGGCAAGTTTGAGCCGAGCAAGGAATCTTCAACATCAAAGAGTTCGAGTTCCAAGCCGATGTGGTGCTTTCTATGTGGTGGAATCGCACCGAGTAGCCGTTTGTCCACATAAATAATCCCTTAATACCCTGCAGACATCAGTGGGTAACTCAGTTATGCAAGAGGAATTATCCAAAAGTGATGATGATGAGGAAGAGCAGCCTAGAATGGGAGCCATCAGGTTGCTTAATGCTTTTAAGACTCAGGGTGATGAGAAGGCACCACAGTCGAAGAGGCTCATGTTCATTGAGTTGAAAATCAATTGTAAGGTCACCTGTGCCATGGTGGATACGGGGGCGACTCACAACTTTGTTGCGGAATGAGAAGCTAAACGATTGAGATTGAAGTTAGAGAAAGATTCAAGTCGCATCAAAGCCGTGAACTCAATAGCGAAGCATATTCATGGGGTAGCCAAGGGGGTGTCAATTAAAGTAAGAGCTTGGTCAGGAAAGACCAACTTGACAGCGATTCCCATGAATAACTTTCAGGTCATTGTGGGGATGGAGTTCTTGCAGGAATCCAAGATCATGCCAATACCTTACCTGCGATTGCTATGCATCTTTGGTGACTCTCCATGTATGATTCCAATAGTGGCAAGCAAAGGTGGAGAGAAGATGCTTTCGGCCCTACAGCTTAAGAAAGAGTTGGAGAAGGGAGAGATGACTTACTTGACTACGTTGAGGGAAGAATCTCAATTAGAGCAAGGTTCAGTTCTGAAGGAAGTGACCGAGGTGCTGATGAAGTTTGCTAGCGTCATGCCCGACAAGTTGCCGAAGTCCCTTCATCCTTGTCAAGCAATTAACCACGAGATAGAACTTGTTACCGGGGCTAAGCCGCTTGCTAAAGCCCCTTATTGTATGGCCCCTCCGGAGCTTGCAGAACTTCGGAAACAACTTGATAATCTTTTGGAGTCAGGTTTCATTCACCCCTCCAAGGCACCCTTTGGGGCACCAATCCTCTTCCAGCGCAAGCATGATAAAAGTCTTAGGCTTTACGTGGATTACCGAGCATTGAACAAGTTGATCGTACAGAACAAGTATCTCATCCCGTCAATTGCTAATTTATTCGACCAACTTGGGATAGCCAAGTACTTCAGTAAGCTTGATTTGCAGTTAGGCTACTATCAGGTTCGTGTCGCGGAGGACGACAAACCTAAGACGACTTGCGTGATGAGATATGACACATTCGAATTCATGGTGATGTCTTTCGGTCTTACCAATGCACCAACTACTTTCTCAACACTAATGAACAAGATATTCCATGAGTTCCTTGACAAGTTCATTGTGGTTTACTTGGATGATATCGTGATATATAGTTCAACTCTTAAGGAGCACGTTGAGCACTTACAAAAGGTGTTGACCTTGCTAAAGAAAAACCATTTATATGTTAAGAAGGAGAAGTGCTCATTTGCACAGGAGGACATTAGTTTCCTTGGCCACGTCTTGGGCAAGGGCAAGTGAGAATGGAGGAGAACAAGATCCGATCAATTCAAGAGTGGAAGCTACCTACGACTACCACCGAGCTACGATATTTCCTAGGCCTTGTGAACTACTATCGTAAGTTCATTAAAGGCTACTCAGCAGCTGCAGCCCCATTGACTGACCTACTTAAAAAGGAGCATGCATAGGTATGGTCAAAGAAGTGTCAGGAAGCCTTCGAGAGACTGAAGCTTACCGTGACCCAACATCCTGTTCTTGCACTGCCAGACTTGGTGAAGCCTTTTGAAATACAGACTGATGCGTCAAACTATGCTATTGGAGGAGTGTTGGTGCAAGAAGAACATTCGATTTGTTATGAGAGCCGGAAGCTATCTAAAACTGAGCGTCGCTACACAGCTTAAGAGAAAGAGTTGCTTGCAGTAGTGCATTACCTTCGGGTGTGGAGGCATTACTTACTTGGATCCAAATTTGTGGTGAAGACTGACAATATAGTCGTGTCTCACTTCATGACGCAGAAGAAGTTAACGTCCAAGCAAGCGCGCTGGCAAAAGTTGCTAGCGGAATTCGACTTTAAGGTAGAGTACAAGCCGGGTCGGTACAACAATGTTGCCGATGCCTTAAGTCGCAAAGCGGAACTTACGGCCCTGAAGAAGGTGATGCATAGGAGTGTGCAACGGTTGCAATTTACCTTACATGACAAGATCCGTGAAGGGTTGAAAATCAATCACCATGCCAAGGTAATTTGACCACTAGTTGAAAGTGGCAAGACTCGTCGCTTTTGGATCAACGACGGACTTCTTTACGCAAAAGGAAGTCGCATCTTTATCCCAATGATGGGGGATCTCAGGAAGGATCTTATAAAAGAGTGTCATGATATTATTTGGGCAGGCCATCAAGGATGGCGCCGCACCTTTGCCTTACTAGAACGAGAATACTACTGGCCTCGTATGTGGGATGATGTTACAAAATATGTGAAGACTTGTCTTGTGTGCCAACAAGATAGGGTAGAAAGGAATAGGCCTCTAGGGCTCTTGGAGCCATTACCTATCCCTAGAAGACCATGAGAGAGTGTCTCTATGAAATTCATTTCGGTCTTGCCAAAAGTGGTTTGGATCGATCCTGGTGGCGATCGACAGATTCTCAAAGTATGCTACTTTCATCCCCTCACCATTGCACTATTCAGCAGAGGAATCAACTTACTTGTGCACGAATAATGTAGTGAAATACTGGGGTGTGCCTCTGAACATTGTGAGCGACAAAGACTCAAGATTCACAAGAAAGTGGTCAGAATTGTTCAAACTTCTTAGGATCAAGTTCAACTTCTTAACAAGTAGTCATCCTCAGATTGATGGTCAAATTGAGCGTTTTAACGCTCTTTTTGAAGAATATCTTCGACACTTTGTAAGTGCTAATCAGAAGAATTGGGTGAACTTGCTCGATGTCGCTCAAATTTGCTTCAACTTACAACAGAGTTATTCATCAAACAAGAACTCATTCGAGTTAGTAACCGGACAACAATTACTAACGCCTCATACAGTCGTTGTTGGTTACCAATGAACCAGCCCAAGCGTCTACAAGTTTGCCAAAAAGTGGAACAAGAATACGGACATTGCCCGAGCATATCTTGAGAAAGCCACTAGAAGAATGAAGAAATTTGCGGATCTAAAGAGAAGACAAAATAAGTTCAAGGTGGGAGACTTAGTGTTGATAAAACTAAATCCAGATAACTTGAAGTTCTTTCGTAAAGACAACGGAAGGTTAATTCGCAAGTATGAATGAGCATTTTCTATCACTGAAAAGGTAGGAAAAGTCTCCTACAGGGTGAAACTGCCTGAGTCACTTCGCAGATATCATCCGGTCTTCCATGCCAGTGTGCTAAAGCAATATAATGCAGACAAGGAACACTTCACTCACAACACTCCAAACCGGCTTGCGGCTATCGTAACGACCGTACCACAAATAAAAGTTGAGTGCATTGTTGCGGATTGTCATGTCCAAGCCTCATCGACTAGACCCGCACACATAGGGTATTTGGTAATATGGAAAGGGGTATACGACGTCGAAGCTAGTTGGGAATTAGGCGTCACTCTTTTCCTTTTCGCAGGCAAGATTAAAGAATACTTAGCAAACAAGTCGATGTGGGCGTCAACTTAACAAGTGGGGGAGTATGTCACGACCATTCGTCCAACAATGTTTGCATGATCTTTGTGGTGACACTATCTGTGTCTTTTTATCTTTTGTAAAAAGATAGTTTAGTAATCAAAGTCTTAGTAGCATTTTTGTAATAAGGGAGTATGACTCCACCGGCACATAGGATGTTTCTTTCTGCTAACTTGTAAAAGGTTTATAATCCATCTTGTAGGGGAGGTGGTAGTTCACTTGAGTGAGTTGTCTTTGTACCATCTTTGATCACCTGCTGCCTTAGTGTTTTTTATTTTCATTACCTATATAGTGTCTTATAACATTTCCCTCTATTCAATAATATTGATATTTGTTTATTTCTTGTGCATTGTGATGTGTCTTACTCTTTTTTTTAGGTAACTGTCTGAACATACTGACTTGATTGACGGATTAATCAAGTGTCGCACGAGATTTGCTTAACAACATAAATTGACCGTGACACTTTGGCAAACTACTCACAATATTGCTTAGACGGCTCTTATTGTATATTTTTGCGGTATGGCGCTGTCTTGCCGAGGCTCGATCTTGGGTCTTAGGTCGTGTCGTTCAATTGGATTTGTGATAGGTCAGTCGTTCAAAAGACCTCCATTAACGTCAAGCTGCCTGTGCAACACTTAGACCGCTCCTACGGTATACAACTGCAAGTGTACCTGATTTGTGATAGGTAAAGTTAATCGTGGAAGACTTCCATTCCTAGCTGGCCATACTCGTCTTCTTATTAATTAATCACACAGTAAATAAATAAAAAACTTTATGGACGATTTGGAGAAATCCGCACATGGTTCACCAAAACCTTGGGCTATGAAACTACATGCACAATTGAATGACAAAAATATCCCCGTTGACTTGTCAAATAGGCTTATTATCCATTTATCCGTATTCTTTAGTGCCTTTAGTGCCGACTAGTGTCACTTCCACTCCAAAAACCTCAAATTATTATTATTTGAATAACATATATATATATATATATATATATATATATATTTTTTTTTTAAAGAGGAGTGCTAGTTCTATTCTCAGTCAACCCATACTCTCACCGACAACTAATCACTTATCCACTTTGCAATGATTGAAACATTTTTTCACCAAAAACTAGACAGGTCATTGATTTAAGGGTGAAAATATGGATTGACTGAGAGTAAGGTTAGCATTCCTCTTTTCTCAAATGGGAGAGTGAGTCAAATACATACCATGGTGCGAATCAAAAAACACTTATACCAGTTAATTATGGTGAAAATGTTGGATCATCCTATAAATAAGTTTGTAAACTGGTCAGAATTTGGATTGAGGTCGAATTCAAATACTTAGGTAGCGTTTGGTAACACTAATCTAGATAGGTAGGTCTTATTTGAAAATTAAGCTTATTTTGATTTTAAGTTATTAAGTTAAAAATTAATTGAATGTCTACATTTTTTTGATTTTTGAGGTAAATATCTAGTTTAAAAAAGATCTAGGCATTCAATTAACCTTTAACTTAATAATCTAAAGTCTAAATAACCTTAATTATCAAATAAGTTATACTTATTTAAATTAGTGTTACCAAATGCCACCTTAGACTCAAATTCGGTTAGATTGATTAATATTATATTCAAATATAATAAGATCTTTTCCGGATCCGATCCAATTATAACCCTAATGATCAATATAAATGTTCCAATGTATGCATGGAGAGTCAGCCGGGACAAAACAAAACAAAGCTTGCTCTCAGTGTAGCATTTCCTGAGTTTTACCTCTTCCTTATATGCACGTAATAAATAGAATATTAAAATAGTTAATTTTAATAATATATAATGCTGCAATAAAACCATTTATTGCTCTGCCGTATAACAAATGGTCTATGTACATATCCAGATATACGTATACGTATAGACTATAGACAGTAGACACAAGTTTCATACTCTCTATGTTAAAATTTAAATTCAAGGGTATATATGACATTTGAATTATAGTTGATGAAATGAAAAAAGGTACAACAGGCGCTTGAAGGTTCGATCAGTAGGACAGACAATTTAAGTTTAAGTCAAGTCAATAAAAGCGAACCAGTCGTATCTCTCTGAAGACAAAATAAATTGAACTGTTTCGTGTCTCTGTCTCTCCCGTTTACTTTATATCTTCAACGGAGTAAAAATCCACCAGATCTTGATCATATGTAAAAATTAGGGTTTTCCGATCAATTGATAGGGTTTCGTTCGAGCTACAACAATGGCGATGGCGAAAGGAAGGCATTCTCGGATGCCAGGCAGGAGATCGTCCTCTTGTACGCTTGTTCTATATTTGCTTGTTATGCTCTCATTCGTTCTTCTCATGCTTCTCGCCCTCGGAATCCTCTCTCTTCCGATCAACACTAGTGATTCTCCGCCAGCAAATGACCTCAGTTCGATCGTGCATAGTGTGGAGAGGTATGTAGCTTCGATTGTGATCTGTTTGAATTCGACGGTAATTTGGTTCTTCAATGTGTTCGATTTTGGGATATTGTTGCAGAGGCGATGGATTGGGGGCGAGAGGGGAGCAGTGGACGGAAGTTATCGCCTGGGAACCGAGAGCCTTCGTTTATCATAATTTTCTTGTGAGTTTTTGGATTTTTGTTGGTAATCCTCTTTAAAAAAACAATCTTTCAATTTTGGGGTTTCATAAAGGGGACTCGAAATTTGATCCCGTTTGTAGAATATAAATGTGATCGCACTTCTACCTTTTGCGTTTCAACCGAGTAATTAATATGCACCTTGATGCGTGTTTTTTTATATCTCTTAATATATCTCATTGATTTAGCTTATTTGAACTGTGGGATGTAAAACGATTGAGTTTTCTGTAGTAAATTAATATCCGAGTTCCTTATTTCTATTCTCAATCATATAGTATAAGATGATGCACAGATCTGCGTGCAATGTTGTAAAATGTTCATGGCTACAATGTCTGAGTATGTGAAATAGGTGATGGTGGAGAAAAAAATTGTGCTAAAGAAAATTTTTTTAGAAAAAAGCACATGAATTAGTAGAATTCTTGGGGTTGCTATTACTTGTTGAAACCCTCGATAGAGTTGATCTGGGTACAATAATAGATTCAAGTCATACAACTTCTATGTTCAATTGAAGGTCGCCGACATGATTGAAAATCAGGTATTAGGGCTTAAATCTGAGAGGATCCTTGGGTTTGTGCATGGGGATTGTTGCTCCCTTTTGCTTCGCAAGTCTAAACAGCTTTCGCAGCTGAAAAAGATCGTTCTGCATGTGGATTGATTAATCATAATTGTTCCAAAATAAACAGTTTGATATGGATTATATATATATATACATATATCCTTTTTTCCCACCTAGTTCTTAAAAAAGTCCCTTAATAATGAGTCTATAGAATGGAATGGAGTGTGTTGTATCTGGTATGGAGCCAATCATTGTAGAATAGTATGATGTGGTTTACAAGTCATGTCTTCTTTCGGAGATTGCAACAACTAGAACATCAGGCTAGTCCGAAGGTTGCCAATAGAGGTGAATTCACATGATCCAGCTTGAAGGCTCGGTTTGGCTCAATCAAGCCGGAGCTTTTTTCGAGCTCAAACTTACAATCAAGCTGAGCTCAAGCCAGACCCAATTTGATTTGGATCAGCTCGAAGCTTAGCTCGATTCCATATTTATAATATAATAATATTATTAATAATAGATTAATGTTTATAATATTATAAATAATATACCTATAATATTAATATACTATTTATGATATATATTTAAAAAATAAAAATAAAATATATATCTTTTATGCTTCAAGTCGAGCTTGAGCCAAGCCAATACTTTCAAACCGAGCTTCGAGCTTGAATCGAGCTCGAGCTTAGCTTGGATAGGTTCAAGCCGAGGTTGAGCTCGACCCAGCTCGGCTCGAATACATCCCTTGTCGTCGAGTTTCAAATAGGGCACTAGTGTGCCCTTATTAGTTTTGGGGCAAATAAGCACCTACTCCTAATAAGTTGCATGGATATTGTACGCAGCAACAAAATAAAGATTACCATTGATTAGTGGCCACTCACAGATGGTCTGTAGATGCAGACCTTTACTCATTGAATCCAATAGTCAGAAAAGCTCTACCTTTGAAAGATCTTCAGAAGAAAGCTCTCTTGAGTCACATTCCCCTCCCCTCACTTTCTATGACTACTCTGGAAAGGAAGTTTTCTCCACTCAGCTCACTAGCTCGCTTCATGATTTCATGACATACAAAGTAAGGGATTTTTAGAAGAAAGCTCATATAGTGGGCAACAATAGTTTGTGTAGAGGAAGTGTGCTCACGGGCAGCATGCAACCCCCTTTATTAGTAAGCGGGAAAGGTGCATTTTCAATCCGATCATAATCTGAAATGGATCTGTCATGGATGAAACAATCTCTTTCAGAACCTTTTCTTTCGTGGATTAATCGATTTATGAATAAGCACTTGCTTCTGGACCTACCTGTCTCAGGGAGTGGCCTTCTAAGTGCCATCCATCTTTGATTGGCCTGGGCTGAGGCTCCATGGAGAAACTTAGTCTTTGGTTAAAAGAGAAGATATGGTCATGAAATCAATATCGGGGTCAGAATGTATAAAGTATAAACCTCTTCTCCCAATCCCACCCAGACTTACCTTGAGTTTCTTTCTCAATTCAATATTGATAGGGGCAGGAAAAAAGCTCAATTGGGAAACTCCTTGTTCTATTTAGTTAATGGGTTGCCCCTTTCAAAATCGGGCCGACTCAATTAGTTATACACACACACACAAACACACATATATATAAAGAATTTACGACAAATCTCAATCAGCTTATTTTTTGGCACGTGTCTCCCATGGGACCTACCTTGACATCCAACGGTGGATCCCCAAAGTGCATGCCACGTGTCGAGATTCTAGAGGAGGGGCCGCTCACTATAACTTCTAGTGAGTGGCACTAATGGGAACCTTTCTGTATACTAATAACGGTAATTATTCATGTTTTGAGAATAATTTAATCCACACGACATGAAATGCTATCTTAGAGCTGAGAAGCTGCATCACTCATTTTACTAGGAAGTAAGAACTTTGTCCTCAACATTTATGTTTTAACAATAAGAAGTATTTCGAGGAAGTCCACTTATAATTTGCCAAAAATCTTTTAATCTGTCTTACCTTTGCTGGTATCACAATTCACAACTAATGGAGCTCAATTAGAACAATTTTCTATTATTTTACCATACAGACATGATATATCTGCTCTATCTCCATCTAACATGTATTCAATTTGCTTCCATCACTGCTTGATTGCTACTTGTGGACAGGTGATAGGATACTTGTGTGTTACAGTCTTTCTGTTTATACATATTTTTATACTTGTTCAAGGGATCAATAGATTAACATTTAATGTCACACAATATTGATTTTGGCTACTCTTTTGAGCAGTCCAAGGATGAATGTGAGTACCTAATTAATCTTGCGAAGCCTCATATGGAAAAGTCAACAGTTGTTGATAGTACAACTGGCAAGAGTAAGGATAGCAGGTTTGCATTTCCACCAAATCTTTCTTGTGGAATAGGAGTTGCTCTCTATAGTTGTTTTATTATTATTATTATTAGTTTTTTCTTTTTCACTACTTATGTATGAATCTGCAGGGTACGCACAAGCTCTGGAACGTTTTTGAAGAGAGGACGGGATAAAATCATAAGAGGCATAGAGAAAAGGATTGCAGATTTCACCTTCATACCTGTAGGTATGCAGTACGGAGAATACCTATGCCAAGCCTTAGATTTTGGTCTTGTCCATTCTCTTGTTCTTTTATTTTCCATGATCATGTGCTGTCTCCTTTTGAAGGGTGAGAAATCCAGTGCAATTATTCAAAGAGAAGGTTATAGATAAAGCATTTGATTTTCAATAGACATATACCGTTTTGTTTTTCTCTCAGCTGGATCATAATATAAAGAGATCTCTAATGGTATGGCTGAAACCATTTGAAGGATGTGTCATAACACAGAGTGCTATGACCGATTGTTTTCAATGTGTTTCCAGCTTGTGAGTTGTGACTTTCAAAAAAGGAAAAAAATGAGTTCCTGAAATCTGTCACTTGAAACTAGTAGGTGTGACTTTGTCATGAAGTCTGTTGGAAGACTTGCCTAGAGAATGAGTGCTGTCAACATTCTTACATTCACAATTAGTTAACCATATTTGTTTAGAATACGACAAATGTTAGCTATTCAATGTTTATTGATCACCAATAGTTATATGCAACCTTTGTAACCATGAAACTGCTTGTGCCACATGGGAAGGGAGTGTATTACATTGCATGTAGAATAACATATGCGTGTCTCTGGGGTGCTTCATAATGGTTTAGAGGCTTTATTAGGTTATATCGTCAAAATTCAAGCATTTATTAGTATCCTTAGAATTTATCTTTTACCTGCCCCTGGCACTAACTTTCTTTCCTCATCAGAGAGGGAATAAACAGGGTTTCTTGTTCCCTTAATTATTAAAAAGGGGGTTTTCTGTTCCCCGTGACTTGTGATCGATTCGTGAGTTGTGACCAGATCAAGTACTCCCAAGTCCCAAATAATCCGGTTCTCATGATTTCACCTTAGAAAATAGCTTCGCTTTCTTTCATGATCTCTATTCCGGAAAACTGCACTATTGTAGGGGATATTTTCAACTTTGTGCTTCTTGCTGTGTTACAAATGGTTGTTACCTAGTTCCTACAGATGGTAGATAATGGCTCTAGGTTTTTTTATTATTTGTTAGTTTGAAGATGACCACATCATTGGACATGAAAGAATCCAAGCTTTAGTTTCTAGTTAAAGCTTGAGTAGGATGGTTTTAGAATAAGGAACAGTATTTGTCAACTAATGTGGGTTAAATTACATGTTGGACCTAAACTTTTCTTTTGGACCTAATGCTTAAAGGTACACTTCCACAACCGCAAGAGGTTATAGACAAAATATATAATGAAAGTGTACCTTTAATAGGATGGAGTCTATTACATTTTATTTTTGGACATAATTCTTCTTTTACTTGCAGTATGATTTTCTCTTTTTGCGGGTTTATTACTTTATTTTACACTTCATCTTTAATTCATCGATCCACAACATTTTAATTTCTACAGAGCATGGGGAAGGACTTCAAATTCTCCATTATGAAGTTGGGCAGAAATATGAGCCTCACTATGATTACTTCCTTGATGAATTTAACACTAAAAATGGGGGTCAACGGATAGCTACTGTTCTTATGTATCTGTAAGAGATTCTTGCCTCCACCTACATCTTGAATACACTTATCTTGCAATCAAATTATTTTACAATTTTTCGAAAATATTGTGCGATTTTTTTTAAAGCTATTTTTTTACATTTTTTCACCGGACTTTAGTTATGAGAGTGAAGCTCATTGCCTCACTCTATTTTATTTACATAAAATATCATTTAAGTAAATGGTTTGTTTCATTTACTTAAGATATTTATATGTATATAAGGTTATATTCCCCATTTGAATTCAATAAAAATTATCCAAATTCCAAATTCTTGAAGAATAAAAAGTCAACTTTCCAGTTCGAGAACAAAATCCGCTTTTTAGCATCTTTTTCAAAATTTCAACTTTCAAATGTTAAGGTATTTCTTAAATCTTAAAATTTTATATATTCTACCATATCAAAACATTATTAAAATTTAAAAGTCCGGTGAAAAAATTCTCATAGTTTAGTCTTCAAAAATATTTTCATCTACAAGGTCAAAAAGTCAACTAACAGTTCAGCAAAAATAGAATTAGGTGGCATTTGATAAGATGCATACTTTTTTGATAGGTACATCAGGTTGCATATTATAGGGACTAACTTTGTTTTTTTCATTTCCCATTATCTATTCCTTGCAATTGATACAGCTCAGATGTTGAAGAAGGGGGTGAGACAGTATTTCCTGCTGCAAATGCAAATTTTAGTTCTGTGCCATGGTGGAATGAGTTATCTGAATGTGGCAAAAAGGGCCTTTCTGTCAAACCAAAAATGGGGGATGCATTGCTTTTCTGGAGCATGAGGCCTGATGCTTCTCTAGATCCTTCAAGTTTGCATGGTCAGTTCCTGTTTAGTTACCCATCCATTAAAAGCTTTTAGTTCAGGAAGTTATAAAATTTGCAAACACATTTGTCTTTTCAATGAGAATAGGAGTTGAGTCCCTTTCTTGTTGTTGTGGCATTAGATAATTTATATCTTCCAATTAAAAGTTACTGGTCATGTTTAATATCAGCATATTTCTTTTAGTCATCCAGCATTAACTAGTTTTATGAATTCAATTATTATCCTGGCTTTATTCTAGGTGGTTGCGCTGTGATAAAAGGGAACAAGTGGTCATCTACAAAGTGGATGCATGTCAGCGAGTATAAGGTTTAAGCTACTGAGTTAAAGGTACAATTCCACACCCGCAAGAGGTTGTAGAAAACATATAATGTAGTCATTTGTAGTTTGTTACCAGTTACCACTTCCACTTTTTATTGCAGCCTTCAATTTATTGATATCCACGTCTGTTGTAGACATATTCAACTTCCATCAGCCCATATGCGATAGTCTTTATGACCTTGTGGAAGATTGGATGTTATGTGTTGCAGGCTAATGAAAGTTGCATATAGTTTGACATACTTGGATGTACTAATTTAAGACATAAGATGGGGTAATGAATTATTGGCATACATTTAGTAACACATTCTTTTTAGCTACGTTTTCCAGCATTTATCTTAACCATATATTGTATTCGTGGTACTCCAGAATAAGAGGTCCATTATGATAGCTGGTGAGCTATCAAATGGTCTCGCGAGTTCTAACACTGGATGTCGCGCCCCAAAACCCCACCTTGGATATAATGGGACTTTACGCCGTGGCACTGCTTATCCCTGCTTGATTTAATAGCAATAAGGCAATAACTAAATGACAATTCTCCCAAAATAGCAACCATAAAATTTCGATATAAACAAACTATCATGTATATCATTTGACCAAAGTAAACACAACTAGTAGTTTGGATCAACTTCCATGATCCTCTCCATACACACAGACTAAAACAACGCCATCTAAGAATTCCAATTTTATTCTCAATAAAGTTGGACATGTCTAATAATAAGGGTAACGATCTAAGTCCCTCGCTCCCTCCTCAAAAGGATTATCTGCTTCCTCTTCCTTCTGGTATTCCTCCTCAACCCAAGGAGCGGCGGTAGCCTTCCTGCGCTAAACCTGACGACAATAACAGGTCGATTAAGTATTGAATAACTCAGCGGATATCCAGTCTAACTAACAATAGCAACAACACATGTACATACTCAATATCCGGTCCATGCAACAATTACATAATTAATAACCGTTTAATATGACATGTACATAATCAGAGTGTAGAAAGCATGTGAGCATATGATGACAACACCTTGACTCGTGTATTTATGTGACACTTGGACTTGTACTATGGATTTTATGCATGCTTGTTTCCTATGAGATAGTGTTGGAGGTCTTTATATCATATCCATGGAGAGCTGCGACGCGAGCCTAAGCTCTCAGAGCATCCTTGTGATTAAAGTCCATGATGCATTATCCAGGACTTGCAATCGTATCCATGGAGAGCACACACGGTCTCCCAGGTTCCTTGTAATTCAGGGTCCATGATTTAGTGTCTTTGAAATTCAGTGTTCTTGTAATTCATGCACAATGTCCTTGTAATTCATGCATAGTGTCCTTGTTATTCAGTATCCTTGTAATTCATGCACAATGTCCTTGTAATTCAGTGTCTACATAGGGTCCATGTCATGCTTGTGTACTATTGAGACTTGTAACCTACCACACATGTGAACTTATGCTTGAGTGTTGTGATTAATATTCGAACTTGGTCATCTCTTAGATTTCGATCATCCGCCAAGAAACTCCATAAGGTTCATTACTTCTTGATGAGAGAATTCCCGACCTGGAAGAGTTCCTCTAAGCTTTGACCTATTCGAATGTTGATCACCATACAATATAGATAGGGCATAATTTATCATGACAACCATCAATATCAATTTATCATAATCTCACAAGTTCGATAACACTATTTTAAGCATTTAGCATTTCTAAGCATTTGTATTAATACATTCAATCCATTATTTATGTACCAATTGCCCTTCCTCCATTTTATAACACTCCATCATCTATTCACATCCATCCATAAACCATAACCATGCCATCAAACCCATCCATAATTATTTCCACCCATCCATTCACAAACCATAACCATGTCATCAAACTCATCAATCATCATTTACATCCTCCAATTCAATATAAACAATATCAAATATTATAATATAACATTTATTTCCTTATTCCTGTATAGCAAAATCCCTCAAACAGAAGCAATAGCCTATTTCAAGCTTCAAGCATAGTAATCTACCCATTTTTATGTTAAACATTCAATGATCTTGCCTCAATTTTGTCAAATCATGCAATAAAACATAATAGAGTTAGGTTAGAAGGGATATCGACCCCATAATAGTTAAATTATGCTTAATAAAACCATAGACACATGCAAAAGATCCATTTCTTACTCCATAATCCACAATCCATGCCTAAACATGTAAATCATCATTCTATCTTGTTTAAACATGTAAACATCATAATAGAGTTAGATTAGATAGGATATTGACAATTCATACCCAATAGAGCTTTTAACACATGCAAAATACCCATTTCTTGAGTAAAATCCCTCATTCATGCTCACTACCTAAACATCTTTGCATAATCATGTAATAGCTTTGATAATCCAGAAACATTCTTATTTAAACATGCAAAACATTTTAATAGGGTTAGATTATAAAGTATATCAACCTTAGGGATCATTCCCTTCGATCCAAATCGCTATAGAATGCTTCATATGGCTTTGGGGGCGATTTTCAAGCCAAACTTCTTCTTCTCCAAGCAAGATCCTTTTCCTTCAAGCCAAATCCCTCTTGGAACCCTAGGTTTTCCCCCAAATCTCTCCCAAGTTAGGTTAGAAACCTCTTAGAACTTAGAACCCTCAAATTAGAAAAGCTATTTATAGTCTAGGGGTTTAAAATCTTAATTTCCGTAACTTTTTTAAAAATCCTGTGTGCGAGCTGGGATTGATCGCCCATTTAGTGCGATCGATCGCCTCCTCAAGTGAGATCGATCGCCGTATCTGGTGCGATCGATCGTACCTAAAACAGAGGATTACCTAGATTTCTGCACCTGGGCGATCGATCGCCTATACAGGTGCGACCGATCACAGATTCTGTTTTTCCAAATTTTATTCGTTTAAGCAATTTAAACACCACAAACCATTTAATTATAGTTAAATACACGCAAAGACGTATCATTGACGATCATACCCGTATCAGACAAGATAAAAACACAAAATTAATTCCGGGTTTCTACACTGGATCCCACAATCCACTGTTTGTGTGACTGGAATACATTTTTTGGCTGCTTAAATGGCATCTGCTTTGGCTGAACTCCATGGATCATGGGATTCAGTCTTGGAAGTCAAGAAACAGTATTCATTGTCGAGCTTTTCAATTAAAGCAGTACTGCAAATGGTAAGTCATCTTTGCCATATCTTATGGCATGTTGAAGTTCTATGGTCTATTTATATCAAATATCTGGTGTGCCGGAATGTGATTGGTTCAAATGAACCACTAGGAAAAAATGTGAACTTAGCATCTCTATAAATTTATCCAGTGCCTTTCTGATCCTGGATTTCCTGTTGAATTTCATCAATATTGAGTAGGGGAGCCTTCTGGCAGCTGTTTTATACATGGCATGGCAACATGTTTTCCATGTCACACCGTGTTGTCACTCGTTAGTTATATTCATAAATTTTTGAATCTATGGTACAAAAACTGTTCCTTTATTAATGCAGACTGCAAGATAAGATTATTACTTTTTCTATGATCTTTCCTTGAGTCATCCTGTTTCTATAGCTCCTACTGTTTCTCACACTTCTAAATACCAAACTAAAAGCAAGCAAAATGGATGCCTTAAACCATCCATCAATAATATCTGGTCCTGATCCTATTTTCTATCTTGAAATAGTTGAAAAGATGGTGCTCCAAATATAAGGTACCATAAAACCTTTTGGGCTATGCATGTGAACATATCATGGTGATATAGGATTTTCTTGAAGACATCATGGAGTAACATATCATGGTGATATAAGATTTTGTTCAAGGCATCACTGCGATCCTCTTTTTTTTCTTGATCGGTAACATCATGGAGTTCCTTTTCATCTTTTTAGGTTTTTTTTTTGGGTAGATCTTATTAGTTAATATTGTCTTATTAACTCCCAATACCCCCCCAGCGGTTTGTCTTTCTTGTATATTTTATCACATGTGAATTAATAGTGTTTTTGCTCGAGCAATCACATTTACCTGGCCATTCCTCCATTTAATTAGTAAAGGAGCCTATTTGTAATGCTGTTTTACGAAAACAACCCTATGGATTTATTGCTTCTTGCATGACAATAGTTATATACAGCAAAAGAAATTTCATTCTGACCAGATCCATTAATATGTTTGACAGGTTATCAAGATGAGTTTTCTCATGTGGTTTGTTGGCGTGTGTATAACAAATAGTGTTCGGTTCCAGCCGTACTCCACCATGTTGAGCTTCAAAATCTACCATACAACATTTTTATGACTCAGGTGCTTTCATACCTTCAATTTGATGGACTACTGTGTCTCTGTCAGGTTGGGAGTCATCAGCCTTCCACCACTGGAAGAATAAATAATGGGTTCTCTTTGCCGGGAGACTAGAAGATACTCCATGACCCAATTGTAGAACTAAAGAATATTTTAGTGATATACAAACAGCATGAGATAATTCTGTTTGGTTTTCTGTGCTCCTCTCTCTCTCTCTCTCTCTCTATATATATATATATATTAACAATGCCAACCAAAAACATAAACTAATAACTGCATCCCGAGATCGAATCACAGCCAAATGCCATTGAATTTGGAGAGAGCCAAATGCCATTGAATTTGGAGAGAGTTCAATCGTACCCACAAGTCAAGATGTGTTACTGTGGTTAACAGGGACACTTGTTGAGAACCTTGAGGTGAAGAATACAACTCTGCCACCTAAAAGAGGCAGGTGTCGACGTGTTAGTGGAATGCATTAGCTGTCAGCTCTCAGGTCAATCACAGTCGGATAATGGTAGCATCACTCTTTCTAGAATCTATTGGAGATAGTGTTAAAACACGTGTCTTTGTCTTAATGGAATTAAAGACAATAACACGTCTTTACAGTTGTACATTCTTTTTTGGGTATCCTGTGTCAGACTCGGATTAATCTCACGTGATTAATCTCACGTGATGCATAAGTAAATTCTAACCCATACATTTGATATTGAGGGAGCCCAGATTTGATCTCGAGACCACCGATCTACGTTTCCTCGTCGTTCGACCACTAGGCTCCACCTCCGAGGGTTAAGTTGTACATTTTTAAAGTAGCATTCTTGAGATCAATGAACCTGGCAATCCATATCTACTTTTCTTCACATAGGAAATGTTGGTGCCTTTTCACGTGATAATAGATAATACATATTTATAGGGCATGGCCGGAAAAAGAGCTTTTACTCAAATCTAAAATCTAGAATTCTCTCTCACAACAAGCTTATGAGGCTGCTTGTGTGGTCAGTCTGCATATGCATGTGCATGTGTGTCTTATGTGTGTTTGCATGTGGGGTGCGAGTGTGTGTGCGTTTCCCTTCAGTACTCACCTTGTGATGTTACTGAGTTTATTAAAAAAAAACACAAAAGGCCCCCAGCTTTTAATATAGACTTGGGATCTTCTCTGGCGAGGAGATCAAAAGCGCCCACTCCAAACGCGTCATGTAATCTTTTGCATGCCAGCTGAAACATAAATTTACATGCAGAGACTTGGTAAACATGTACAAAAGGAAGGTGATAGGGGTGCATACGGTTCGGTTTGGGTCGGTTCTAAGAAATTTTGGGACCGAACCGTCGGTTCTCGATTCTTAAAAAAACCAACCCAAGACCGAACCGTAGAGCTCGATTTGGAAAAAAAACCAACCAAGAACTGAACCGAAGAGCCTTGGTTCGGTTTACGTAAATTAGGAACCAGAACCGAAGAAAATCGGTTTACGTAAATTAGGAACCAGAACCGAACCAAACCATTAAAAAAACCAAACCAAACCGAACCATGGTGGTCGGTTCGGTCCGGTTCACGGTTTGGCCTGTACCCATGTGCACCCCTAATAGGTGACGCTTTCAAGTGGAGCTAGTCGCCAACACCAACCAGAGTATTTATTTGTTTTTATTTAAGGACAATTAATGATTGAAGCATTGGTAAAATTCCTTATTATTTTAGTATGAAATGGTGGGCCCCTCAAATTTTTTAAATCTATTTAGTATACTTGGCCCCTCCAAAAAAATTGCCCCCCCGTCCCAAATGTCCCTATTGACAAATCTTAACTATGATTAAAATTTATGCACTCTTAGGGTTCACATACTTATTCTTGGTTTTTAGGAAAAAAATATTAATTTTTTTTAAATCTTAGGAGTTAATGAATTTTAACTAGGGTTTGAATTATTTTTTGATATTAAAAAAAAAAAAACCAAGGATAAGTGGGTGAATCTTAACCATAGTTAAGGGGCATTAATAGGGACACTTGGTGACCTCAAGCATGTTACCGGGAAAAAAAATTCTCAAAATAAGAAAGTTACCCCAAATTTTTTTTTCTCGGGACCTACACCCCGAACCCTGAAGTTCCGTTCCATACCTTCAAATCAATTAATTTTTTTATGAGTGTATTTCGCCCCCCTAATGAAAGTTTCCTGCTCCGCCCCTGGTACTAACATTGCCCTCAATACACTAATTTGCTAGTATAAGGACTTCTAGTGACAGATTTTTAGCCAAGGTGTTATAACGGTCGGTATAAGACATTTGTAGCAACGCTTTTTGAACCCATCGTTAAAATTCACTAAAAGCCATATTTATTGTAGTGAGCACAAGGACTTGGATTTAGCTGCTCTGAAAGCCTAGAAATGCGAGATTGGATTATAGGAGTACAATCTGTGTTGTGTGCTTGTTACTGCAACAACAAAATTATGCCTTAAAAAAATTATCTTCCATTGCAATGGTTAACCATATGATATCTAATAACGGCCAGTCTCTTCTTCTATGGTATTATACAAAAACATTAAAGTTTGGGGGCCCTAACTGTAGCTCACAAATGATACTGATTAATTAGTATGTTCTAAATTTATGAACAATTTCGTTGCTCTGTCCCCTCCCTAATCACGTCTCTCTCTTTGATGCATCCAGAATGTGACATGTGATATAGTGATATTCTTTTGAATTAAAAAAAAAAACTTGTCCGGATATTCTCCACATTAATACGCAAAAAAACATATTAATATGTCGAATATGGAGTGGCCATCAATCATAGAGTTGTGATGTGATTGGTCACCTAAATTCATTTTTTAAGAAAATATGGACAATGCGAAACCAAGGGAGGTTCTATCGTGATTCGAGAAAGGTGTTAGACACCCCAAATCACTCGTCTAAGGACGGTAACCTATGCTTTTAAAATTCTCTAAGAACTTGATTTGAAAGATCGATTTTAAAAAATAAGTGTTAAGACCTTAACTTGACTTGCACAAAAGGAATCTAGATTTTAAAAGTTTAGAAAGAGAGACAGAAAACCAAGTCTAAAATGAGTATTATAACGACTTTAATCTAAAAAGATTAGACATCGCAATGAATACATGCAAATGATATGAATTTTTGAAAAAATTTGACTATGCTCTCTAAAAAGGGTCATCATAACAATTTTTATCTAGGGAGACTAGACATCGCCATAAATGCATAAAAATGATATGGGAAAAAAAATTAGATTCTTTAAAAACGGACATTATAACGACTCTAATCTAGAGAGATTAGGCATCGTCATAAATGCATAAAAATGATATGGGGAAAAAGATTAGATTATCTAAAAATGACCATTATAACGACTCTAATCTAGGGAGATTAGACATCGTCATAAATGGATGCCAATGATACGAGGAAAATGACTAGGCTCTTTACAAACGGACATTATAACTACTCTAATCTAAAGAGATTAGACATCACCATAAATGCATGCAAATGATAGAGTTTTGAAAAACACCTATGTATCTAAATATGAAAGGAATATCCCCCTTCTACTATTTTTCACAAAGAGCCCTAATTCAGCGAAACGCGTCATAGGAGATCTTTATTGAATTTTAAAGAGAAGAAAAATATACCAAAACTAAATGTTTGAAAACTATGAGATTGCAAACAAGGGTTCTAAAACTAGGAGGTATCTTTATATCTCTATTTCTCACAAAGAGCTTAAATTCAGCGAAACGCGTCATAGGGGATCCTCAATGAATTTTAGAGAAAAGAGAGGGGTGTTTTTCAACAACTTGGCTCACATTAAATGAAGTTAGTGAAAACAAAAATAGGTTCTAAAATGCCTATAGGTTCCTATCCCTCTTCCTTCTATTTGGAAAATCTCTAATCGGCGAAACACGTCATAGGAGAGTCCAAACCACTTAAAGAAAGGGAGATATGTTTCAAAATCTGTCTAAGGCTCACATTATTAAAAGAAAAATAGAGGGGGTTAAAAGGAGAATTAATACAAATGAAAAGATGAGAAAGTTGGGCCTACCTATTTGAGTTGGAGACCCTCTTGATTCTTTCCTTCAAGCTTTCTCTTTAAGAGCTCTTCTTCTTCAATGCTTTATCTCCCTATGACTTCTCTCCTCAAAGGCTTTTTCTAGATCTTTAGGGACTTAGGAACTTTTTTAGAATTTGGGAAAAATGGAAAATTTCTAAGACTTAGGATGCCTTGCAAATTGCATGACTTTCTTAATCTTTTGGACAGAAGTTTGACTAGTTTAGAGTTGGTGAAAAAATGGGTAGAGCGGTGTGATATTTATAAGGGGGAGGTTGAGAGGAAAAACTCCCTCAAGTCCAATATGAGAATAAACATGCTTAGGGATATTTTAGTCATTTAATGATATTTTGGTGATTAAAAGGAGATCATGATTCAAGAATTTTTTAGGTTATCAATGATATAATTCGTCCAAAGTACAAGAATACTCTAGAAGAGTATGTGCTAGAATTACAGAAATGTCAAAATAAAGATAATAACTTTACCTCAATTTCAAGAATAGGTTAATTTTTAAATGTCTGCAATGTTTCTACCAACATTTAGGATTAATTTTCAAATATGGTGCTTAGAGACTCCAGAGAGTTGCACATGGTCTCGCAACTGAATTTTGAAAAAACCTAGTAAATGGTGGTAATATAAGTGTGGACAATTAAAAATAAGCCTAATTTTGAAATGGCGGTGAAGGTATTACTGCCAATTAGGGACATTGGGGTAATTTCAACATTCCGACGTGTAAAGGTACTAACCGTCTTTGAAAAAATATATTGGTTAATAATGTCGGTAAAATATTTACCTCCATTCACTATTTAAGCAAGATTTAAATTGGTGGTGATAGCTTTACCTCCAATTAATAAATAGTCAGGGAATGACTGTAATTTAATTACAACCATTAAAATCTTAGGCAAATAGTGAATGACAATAATATAATTACAACCATTTTGGTTTTGATATATTTACAAAACTGCCACTGTAGTGGAAGATTGATCTCTAGGCCTTCAAAAATGGACTTTAAAGTATGTAATGGAAGCTATAGGGGTTTATGAAAATTTTGAATTATTACCTCGCGTCTGGTCTCACTTTTGGATGTTAAAATGACTAAAATACCCCTGCATTAATGTTCGTGTGATCTTTAGAGGGTACTAGGATGCTTGTAAAAAGTTTTGTAAACGGGTGAAAGGGGTTTCAAAGTAATCTTTTAGAGTTCGTCTTGCCTTGGAGAAGAAGAAGTAGACAAAGTATAAGAGCATGAAGAATCTGGGCAAACACAAGGTGTCTTACACGACATTATCTTGCTCATTGATGCAATGCGAGGACTGTAATGACAAGCTGACCCACTCGAGGGCTGAGCCCTTCTTGACTTCTCGAGTATCGCCGTTATGAGAAAAATGAATTTATTTATTTTTAAATGTAGGAATGAGGGAAGAAAGATTTACCCGTCTTATAACGGACAGTGTCACGTCCATCTTCGAGCAGTTTGGAGTGCTAGAGTGCAAGAATTGGTCATGAGAATGCTTGTTTTTCTGTTTCAGGCATAGGGATAAGACTATCACACCCTTTTGTTTTGGTTGGTATCATCATTTATCTAGGTTAGTAGTGACAAAATATTGTCTCTGACATATGCCTGAGTATTCGAGCACCACTCTCTGCATGACGTTTGGGAAGGCATTTAAATAGGGAAGTGATAGCATGCATTGCATATTCTATTGGGTGGTACACGCATACCTTCCAAGCTCGCTATCACTCCTCTAGTTAAATGCCTTCCCACGCATTGTGCAAAGAGTGGTGCCCTAAGTGTAACACTCAACATCTACTAAAGAAATTAAATCTGTTGCCGTTATTAGTGTTGAGTGTTGTTTATCACCTCTGTTCCCAGGTGTCACGTATCGCGCCCCATTTGTCATATGATCATGTTATATTCATTGTTATTATTCTCTCAATCATATCGGTCTTTTGGAGTAGTTGGTTGTTAACATAGTATTAGAGCTCTGGTTACGATTTGGTCATTGGTTCGATTCTTTCCACCATTTGGGTAAGGGAGAGTGTTGAGTGTTGTTTATTGCCTCTTCTCCCGGGTGTCGCGTATCACGCCTCATTTGTCTCGTGACCCTCTTATATTCATTGTTACTACTCTCTTCATCAGATCGGTCTTTTAGAGTAATTGATTGTTAACAAATAGTGTAAGATTAAGAGTTAGGTTAGTACAAAAATGAACATCTCAACTGCCACTCCAGCATATAACACGATACATCCTATAACTAGAGCAAACCAGGAGGTGTCTATTGCCACAATTAGTGATTTAATTATAACTTGGATCTATGGAGCGAAGTTCTGACAAGGATCAGCTCTCAAACCGTCGGAGTGAGAGAGACACCATATAACACACCCTGGGAACAACCCAGTGGTAAGTGTATCCATTCCTTAGGAAGGAGGTTCCGGGTTCCATTCCTGAGAGGGTGAGTGGGTTGCACTCTCCACCCGCCTTTAACTTAGAATAGGTACTTGTTAATCGGGGTTGCGGCCTAACCGTGAGAGACACACCATATAAAATAGAATTCAGGCACTGTTTATATGTCTTAGATAATCAAAGGCCTCAGATTGTCTCTAGCGAAGCCAGACACCCTTCTGGGGTTCCATACATTGTGCGACAGTTGGCCTAAAATAGGGGAGAAGTCATTTTATTTTCTCCCAATGATTTTGACTTCTCCCCATTTGATATCTCTCCCCTTATTCTCACACACTTATCGCCACATGTCTTATTATGTGTGGGGAAGTCAAAATCATGGCCCCCATGATTTTGACTTCTCCACAACTTGTCACCTATTCTATGGAACCCCGAGACATGCCCTTTCTGGCTTCGCCAGAGACGCTCCAAAACCATAATCAAATAGATGGAAGGGGTGGCTCTTACAGTAAAGTAAAGAAGCCATACTTCCCTAGTGTTTGAGCACCCAAGAAAAGGTGACTGTATCTTTCTCACCTGCAACAGATCAATAAAATTGAATGATCCTGACACTCTTTGAATGGCCCATTAAAACAACTCTAGATTCCATGGTTAGAAGGAGATATCCTTGGCAGGTACCCCCACCCAGTTGGGTCCCTCTTCCTGAAATTATAGCACCCTAAAGTTTTTTTTGGAAAATACTCAATGTACCCCTTCGTTTTCATTTCGTAACGAAATGACGGGTCTTCATTGGTCAATGCCTTAGTTTTAAATACTCCTCAATTGTGGTTAAGATTTACTCATTCTTAAGGTTAAGCAACCCAACCTTAGTTTTCCAAAAAAAAATAAAATCTTAGCTTTAATATTTTTTAACTTAACCAGAGTTAAAGGGGTGTTAAAAGGGAGACGAGGACACAGGAGTGATACGAAACGGACCCTTACGGTCAGCTAATCACTGTTTTTTTTTTTTTCACAATTTTGTTAGCCCCATCCTTCCTTTGCAGGGCAAGAAGACAAGCCCACTCTCTCCCATTGCACTCTCCCCTTTTCAAGATAAGAACAAGGGGGTGTATTGGAGTCGAGCATGGCCATGCTCAACTTGCTTGAAATGTAAAAATCTAGGCTCGAGCTCGACTTGACTTGTTGCTCGAAAAGGCCGGCTTGAATTTGGTTTGCTTGGCTCAAGCTTGAATTGATTCAAGCTCGAGCTTGGCTTGAACACATTTTCAAACTTAAAAAATCAGCTCAGCTCGGCTCGGCTCGGCTCGGCTCGGCTTGATCGAACCTAATTTTCAAGCTAGGCTTGGCTTAATCGAGCCGAGCCGAATTACGAAGGTTTGGATACAACCCTAGCAAGAACTAAGAAGACTAGAATTTTGTTGTAGGGCCATGATACAAAATAAGGCAAAGGATTTACTCTTGTTGAAGCTCTAGTAAGTTACCTGGGGCTAGCCACCTTGTCTGACGTGTCTCCTTTAACTGTGGTTAATATTCACTGACCCTTGAGTTAAAGAATCTAACCTTAATTTTTAGAAAGAGAAAAAAAAAACGGAGGTTAAATTATTTAACCACAATCAAAACGGACTCAAGGAGAGTCATCGAATGGAGAGGCCAATGAGAAGTTGTGGAGACAATTATGGCAGTTGAAAATACCAGGGAAAATTAAACAATTTCTTTGGAAGGCTCTCAATGAAATTCTACCAACAAAGAAGGGGCTGATGAAGAAATTGATTGTGGAGGATGAGCTGTGTCCAGTATGCTTGCGAGAGGAGGAGTCTATCATACATGTTCTTTGGAATTGCCCTGCATCAATGGATGTTTGGGGTGATCAGGGCAGTCCTCTAAGGAAATGGAACTCCAATTTCCATGACTTTAGACATCTTTGGGATGGTTTAATGAGAAGATTGGATGATATGACTTTAGTGCAGGTGGCTGCAATTTTTTACAAGTTATGGACAAGGAGGAATTGCTTTGTTTTTAATAATAAATTTAATGGCCCGTCTGTCTTACTCAGATCTGCATTAACTGATATGGAGGTTTTCCAAGACATCCATAAGTGCTCAATGAATAATGTTGACAGTATATCTCGACAGGTACCTGTTATGAGATGGAGTCCACCAGTTGATCCCTTGTGCAAACTGAACTTTGATGACTCTGAGAAAAGGCTTATGGGTATTGGTATCGTGCTAAGAAATAGTAGGGGGGAAGTGGAGATCGTGGTGGCTGCCTCCAGAATGCATGTTGGTTCTGCTTTCTCAGCAGTAAGTTATGCCCTTCTAAGAGGTATTCAACTTTGTCAGGAAATGAATCTTAACCAGGTGCTATTTGAGGGAGATGCTAAACAAGTGGTAGACGGGGTTAATGGTATCAAAGTTGATTTTTCTTCGGAAGGCCAACTGATAGAGGACATAAGGGTTTTATTCTCTGCTCAAATTGGATGGAAATTATGCTTTACAAGAAGATGCTGCAATCAGGCTGCTCACATTGCAGCAAAAATAGGTATAAGTTTAGAAAATGAGTCTGTCTGGATTGAGGACTGTCCTTCCGATGTTATGTCTATGATTCAGTTTGATAAGACCTGTTTGAATTGATTATTTCTATGAAATTTTATTTATATTCAAAAAAAAAAGGGACATACGAATATACGATGACCCGAGTAACTTAAAAGGCTTCAAAGTAAATCCGTTGCCACAAAATAAATCATTGGGGGAGAGTACATTAAGGCGAGAGTGGGGTTAGCATTCCTCTATTTTTAATCATCAACACATCTTGATGCGAATACGATTACTCTCTTTTCTACCATCTGAAAACGAGTGATTAACAAAAGCGAGCGAGGCATCGTTACCTCTCTCGTGACTTCGAAATCCAAAGAACATGAATTTTAGGAAGAGAGGTCACATGTTCTTTGAGATCGAAGAGAGAGAGATTTCAATGAAAGAAAAAGCTTTAAATGTATATGTGGGCTCTTCTTCATCTCTTCTTAACGACTAAGCATCCATCTTTATATGTATATGGTTCCAAGCAAAAACACCTTATTTGATTAGTTCTCAACAAAGAAAATGGAGTTTTATGCATACCCATCTCCTCCTTCTTTGCCATCTTCGACTTCTGACCATTCTTCTTCCTCTTCATTTGGGATTTGGTTCAAAAGAGTGAGAGAGATTTGCATCTCTGTGGTTTATGCAGTTCTTGGCAACATCTTCTCTGCAATCTTCACTTTCTTTTTCGCATTGGGTTGGTCTCTTCTTCTTGATTACTTTCTTAGTTTATTGTTTTCTTTCTTCATCTAAAGCTGGTGTATTTATCACAGTTAGAAACAGAGAGATAATGTCAAACAGCAGGGTTTTTTTTACCTTTTTGGGTGGTTCTAAGTTCTAACAGATTTTGTGAATTTTTACTGAAGTGGGTATAGATTCTGTATCTACTTTTGTCCTCTGATGTGGGTTTTCAATAAACTAGATTTGGGTGGTTGGGTTTCGTTATATTTTTAAATTCATACAGTATTCTCATTAGTTCTAATGACCGTGATAACTGATTTAAATGAAATCCCCTGAATTTAGTCCAATTTATTCTCACCTCCAACACCATTGAGAATTTATTTCCCGAATTTCTGTTACAAAGTGATTCCTGTGGGGAAGAACTCATCTGGGTATCCTTCTTTTGTTGAATTTGAATGACAATCACAGAGGAAAAGAGTTTTGCATATTAGCAGATGATTTGGGATTTTATGTATTTGTAATCTTTAATCTACAACCAGAATCACTTCTGATCTTGTTCAAATCTGTAGAACTTCGAGGATATTTAGTCATCCACATTTGCAAGAATGATTTTGGCTTCCTAAAACTGCAACTGATGAATTGAGACTGTGTTTCTGTTTGTTTGTAGTGGGTACCATATTAGGAGCCATGACCGGAGCTTTGATAGGCCAAGAAACCGAGAGTGGCTTCTTCCGTGGTGCCGCAATTGGAGCCATCTACGGAGCCGTTTTCTCAATTGAAGTATTTGAATCATCTCTCATTCTCTGGGAATCCGACGACTCAGGAATTGGATGTCTCCTCTACTTGGTGAGTAACTTCTCCTTGTGATTGTTAGTTGTTTAGTTGATTTAGTTATTAGCTCATCAATGGAAGAAAGAAAAGAGTTATTTCGATCACCAAATCGATGGAAGGACTCATGAAATTGGTCTTCAAACTTCATTGAGCTGCAAATTTATCTGTTGATACTAAATTTGTGCTTGTTCAGATAGGTGTTATTGCCAGTCTTCTAAGTGGAAGACTTGTCCGAGAGCGGATCGGTCCGGCCATGCTAAGTGCAGTACAGAATCAGGTACTTTGCACATCTCAAATTATGGTTATTGGAAGTTGAAACAGCAATGTAAAAATCTCTTGTTATTTGCTTACAATTTGGAAGTGTTGGATCAGATGGGTGCTGTTGAAACAAGCTTTGAAGAGGTCCCTGGCATCTTCGACACCGGTGGCGCCAAGGGGTTATCAGGAGATTCAGTTGAGAAGATTCCAAAAATCAAAATCACAACCAAGAACAATATTGATACTTCAGGACAGAGAGTCTCCTGTTCAGTGTGCCTTCAGGTTTTCAATCTTCATTCTCTGCTCAAATTGCTCAACTGACTTATATTCCAAAGAAAGACAGCAATTTGACTAGTTTCCACTTTCAGGACTTCCAAATCGGTGAGACGGTTCGAAGCTTACCTCACTGTCACCACATGTTCCATCTACCTTGTATCGATGAGTGGCTCATCAGGCACGGTTCTTGCCCATTATGCAGAAGGGATCTGTAGTGCTCTTACTGTAAATAATAAGAGTAGAAGAGTTCTTTTTATCATTCATTTGCATTAAATTTTAGGATCCATTTCGTTCATTAACACAAATATATAATTTTCCTCTTGTTTATAGTTGTCTTCAGTTGAGTTTATCACATCCATTGCTCTGATCATTGTACCTATCCACGATTATATAGATAGAAATTTTGAGTTCTTTCTGGTTTTGCTGCTTCTTTAGAAATGCCAATCCATTTTTTCTGTAATATGACAGAAACCTGAATGGTTTTGCCTTAAATTCAATATACTAAAAGTGGTTAGCTTCGGAAAATGAGGTCTTTGAAACACTTGATGCTAAACCCTTTTTATGATCAGAAAGGGGTTCAATCTTAGAGGGGTGTAACTAGCCTTTGAATCTCTGGTCATGTTGACTCTGTGGATCCAAGGTAGTAGAAAGAAAAGGGTGCCAATACCATAACTTTAGTAGCCAAGGTTTGGTTTAAAATTTCTTCTTCGAGAGGGTGTATCTAGACGGCTTAGCAAACCAGAATCTTCAACATGTAAGAAACATTTCAAAATAGGCCTACGGGGGTTTTGGCTCTTCTTTGGGTTCTCATGAATTTTCTCAGTAATTCTGTGATACCAGACACATGAATATTGTGCAGGTAATTTGTTGATCTTGAATCACGAGGACTTCCATTTTTGGCATTGCTCAACTCTGGTAAGAGCTAATGCCAAAATTTTCGCCACGGTGAATGGCACGACACATGAATTATGAAATTCTTGCACCATGTAGCACATGCGAGTCTTGAAATGAGTCGATTCTAGTGAGTTCTAAGTTGAATAGATGAAGCTCTAAACGTTACAATTGTGATCAATAAACTGCCTATTTTGATAGAATTCTGCAGGACAATGTCAGCAGAGATATGATGGAAACTCTTGAATAACTTCATTTTAAGTCTTGCATATGATCTGAATTCTAAAATCATTCACCCACTAGTTTTTTGGAAATGAGTATACTAGAAGTATTCATGGAAGGAGATGGATAATCACTGGAAATTTCCAGGCTATGATCACCTGAGAGCTGGTACATGAATCAGATGGTACAGATAAACAGACAGTGCCATAAAACAAAAATCACTTTGTTCCTTGTGAACAATGAAATCTGTCTAAGAAAGCTTCTGATCAACCAAATTAAATTGGCCCATCCATTAGCTCGCAACCTGCCACATTAAAATGGTCTTCCCAACTCAGAACCTGCAATCCACTGTGTGTTATTTTGGACCATGTTGATCTAAGCATTAAAAATTGAGTAGTTTACACGAGTCTTATCACCCAACTTCTTTTCCTCTTATCCACTTACTTCCTAGAACTGTCAAGATTTGATTGAGATCAGACCATTTCAGATCCTCCAAGTTGTTCCACTTCTGGGTTACCCCCAGATAAAAAGGAAAAAAAATCAATTAACTGAGCAATGAGGGACCTAAATATGCAAGGTATTGGCATCCAAGAGACCTCTATTCCCACCCTATCCACCCCACCCCCTTGCATTATCATCAATTGTGCAAATCAAATAGTAAATATGCACTGGAATTTACATTCCGGGACTTTTTCACAATATATCAAAATAATATTGGAACAATCTGTATACAACATAAAAGCATTGAATGGTCTACTTTTCCGCAAATAAAAACTCCAAAAGGATCAATACATGATATATTAGATGTTGGAACAAGCATGGCATACAGTATGGACCATATATCCTTCAAATAAACCCATAAATATCAAGTGTAGAAGCCATACCCAAGCCATAATTGGGTAACACACAAAAAAAGTACAATATTAGAAAATCTTAATGTTTCTCAATGAAAGAATATCACTGGCTATAATATTACACAAACAGCTTTGATGCTGAGGACTTGAAGAGAAACCACCCATTTATTCATGTTGGAAAAATGATACAAAAGAACAAACCGGGGAGCTCATATTGAGTAATGGATTGAGCTGGGAGACTAGGGCACACAAACTTACTTTGGTCAGTTAGCAACGTCCCTATTGTAGTACTGATCTAGGGTCTTTGCCGGTATACGGTGGAGGAGCTCACGGGGGAAGATGCGAAGCAGAGTCCATGCCAAATCAAGCGACTCGAAGATGTTACGAGTGTCGTAGGCTCCTTGGGCCACAAATTTCCTCTCAAATTTGTCTAGGAACTCGAGATAGAGCTATAATTTTCAAGAAGAAACTTATTATTTTTGGTTAATAAACTAGAAAATGTTGTTTAATAAAGGTGTGTGCTTGCTCGTGTGTGCGCCGTGTGTGTGTGTGCGTGCGCGCGCGCGAGAGAGAGAGAGAGAGAGAGAGAGAGAGAGAGACCAGATCCTCGGAGGAAAGTGCTTCTTCTCCAACCACGGCTTTCATTGCCTGGACATCCTTCCCGATAGCATAATTTGCATAAAGCTGAATGCAGCAAATCAACATAATTAGTTTGGAGGCATTAAATGAGACGGCAAATGGGATTTTATACGACCATTAAGTCGATTCAATCAGACCTGGTTGGACACATCAGCATGGTCTCGACGAGTCATCCCCTCACCAATGGCACTCTGTCAAAATTACAAACAGTAACACTGAAATATAAGCCACCCCAAACTTTTCTTCTTGTCAATTAATAAATAGTCACCTCTGCACTAATATTGAAAGTTCAAATTAAAGCAGAGCTTCACTATACCACGCTTACCTTCATTAATCGAGAAAGTGATGGGAGGACATTGATAGGTGGGTATATCTGTTAAATACAAGCAAAAACAATGTTCAGTTTGCAAATTAATCATACCTTTCGTAATGACCAATGGGTAACCTTCCTACAACTCAACAACGTTATTTCTGAGGATTAAAGAATTCAGTATCAGACTACAACTTGGCTTACTTCGGATCAATTTACTACTAGGGCTAGCTTAAGTGAAACATCAACCTGTGATTAGGGATAGGGGACAGACTGACGAGCCAAGTTTCTGTAAAGTGTATACGTAATGCACCGACTCAGTTATCAACTTGTTCAAGTATGTCCCAAATTCAAGACATGCAGGCTGAGTAACTGAATGAGCTAAGTTGAAACCCTGATCACTTCCCCCCACAAATCATCCCAACTATGTAATAGGGCACAACAATGTAAGATTCCGTTTCCGTGCAAGTGATCTGTGCGCGAACTTGATTGTACGTGGTTGTAGGTAGGTTGATAAAATTGCTAATTTTGGGATATTCTTTTTTATATTTTTTTAATAATTTAACATTATATATTTTTTACAAGAACTAGTTACTGAATGGCCCCATGAAAAAAGGACACATGGTAGGTTGTTTTTGAATTTAACAGTTGGATATCAAGGTGGATACTTTGGGAGACACGCGGCAAAAAATCAGACCAATCAAACATTTTTAGACAATCCGATGTAAAGTAAGAAAATCAAGGATATCTATAAATTAGGTAGGGGGTTAATTATGACAAACTAAGATCTAATAAGAAGGTTTAGAAGAGTTAGAACGGCCAATTTTTTACCATGTCTCCCATGGGACCCACCTTGACATCCAACAGTCGGATATAAATAAATGATTGTAAGTCGAAGGCACCTATTTTCTATACTTCTCTTTACCATAATTAAGGTTGATTATTAATTAGTATTAAACTTTAAACTAATTATTAATTAGTATTAAGCTTTAAACTAATTATTTAAGATTGATTCAAAATAGTTATTTGATATTTGTGATTTATGTAGTTTATCTATAATAAAACTTCTTCACTTGAGGTGTTAATTAATTATAGTTAGTAGACATTTCAAATTTATTTTACGTAGTTAGTGGATATATATAAAAGAGGTTAATCATTATTAGTATTTAGTTTTAAACTAATTATGAAATTAATTTTAAATAGTCATTTAGAATTTTATTTTAATTTGTAAGTAGTATTAACACAATAACTACATTTTCTTATTTTAAAGCATCTCAAATCATATGGAAACTAATTAGGATTAATTAGTAGTTATTCCTATTTATTTCTTACTTATAATAGAAGTTATAGAGTTTTAGTAGGTACTATAGATTAATTGTGGGTCCACTTAAAGTACTTAATTTTAATTAAATTCACAGAGTTTTAGTATGGGCCCATTAAAAATAGAATATATTAAGATATAATTACAGATTTTTTTTGTTAACATACAATACACTCGCACACCCACTATACAACACTCAACTCACAGACACACACCCAGTGACACAAGCCACAACACCATACAGCCCTTTCAAAAAAGACCAGGAGATGGGGCTATATGGGTACACTATCACACACAAAGCCCACCGATATGGGACTAATAGTTTCTTTTGGTAACATACAACACATGCACACCCACTACACAACACTCAGCCTTAGCACAACCCTCTCAAAAAAGAGAGGGAGGTGGGGCTATATGGGTACACCATCACACACAAAGCCCACCAATGTAGGATTAATAGTTTATTTTGGTAATATATGACACACTCACACACCCACTATACAAGGCATAACTCTCTCTCCCTCTCTCTCTCTCTCTCACACACACACACACAAACTATAATTACATAATAAACTACATATAAAATTTAATAGTCTCAAAAAATTGTAGAGCATAAGGATATAAATGTCAAATATATATATATATATATATATTATTTTTTTTTTAAATTGAAAAAATGTTTAAAAAATCCTATGATATATTAATGGGGAGACTACCATTAAATATTTAATTCCTTATACATATGTTTGTAGGTGGTGGGACCCTTTATTATATTTTGAAGTAGTTTTAAGCATAGTTGTAGGGAAGCTACATGGTGGGATGTTTGCTTCCCGGACTCGCTTCTTAGGAAGCTCACTTATGTCATGTCCCATTAGTGGTCAATCAACGCTATGTATGTGAGAAGTGAAGCCTAGGGTGTAGACCCAGAGCAAGTATCATTGGATTGGAACCTAAGGCGCTTACTTCTCCACAAATATCTCATGGAAGACAAAACCTAATGTATGGATACCCATACCAAAATATAATGGAACTGAGACACCTAAATCTTATTTATCGTTTCTCGTTTCTTAAAGATTTTTTGAGTCTCGTTTCCCGTTTTTTGTTTTCGCTTCGATTTTCGCACTAGTAACTATGTTCCATGGAGTTTTAGATATTTTGAACTCATAATATATGGGGGATTCACCCATAAACATGGTTCAAAATATCGGTATCGGGTGCCGTATCGGTAAGTCCAAAACAGGATACGTATCCATGTATCGGACCGTATCGAATGGATACGGCGGAAAAAATTAGGATACACTAAGAAACGCTTGGATATGCAAGGAAAAACTTGGATACCTTGCATAAAACTCATTTTAATGCAAATATAAGCTAAAAACAAAGTAAATGAAGACCTTCAACTATGTTTATAACCATGCATATGAGAGTTAATAATTTTATAAGTTAAAAAAAGGAATGCAAGCTGATAAAAAGTATGAAAATACAAACCACGGTCACTCAGTTAAGTATAGGAAAAACAATCTAGATTTTAAAACTTTAAAATAAGAATGTATTGAATTACAACTACAAATTTTAAGCTTAATGTAAGTCTTCTTATGCTGAACTGTTGCACTGTTAGTTGACTTTTTGACCTTGTAGATGAAAATATTTTTAAGACTAAAATATGACTATTTTGCCAGACTTTTGGGTTTTGGTAATTTTTTATATAATAGAATTTATGAAGATTTAATATCGGATAAATACCCTATCATTTGAAAGTTGAAATTCTGACTCAATTCTTAAAAGGTGCTAAAAATAGGGTTTTGTTCTTGAACTGGAAAATTGACTTTTTATTCTTCAGGAATTTAGATTTGGGATAATTTTATTAAATTCAAATGAGGGGATAACCTTATTTACTTATTAATATCTTACGTAAATGAAAGTAAAATTAATTTAAAGTCGTTTACTTAAATAATATTTTATGTAAATAAGTTTTGTGTATCGGGTCTGTGTTGTAGTTTTAGTGTAAATGGAAGGAAAAATAAAATTAACTAAAAAATCCTTGTATCAGGCCCATATCGAGTATATCGGGCCTGTATTGACCCGATACACCTAATACGAGGGAGTTTTTTTTTCCAGCGTACCAATGTATCGGGTAGCTCCAAATAGGATACGTATCAGCCCGTATCGGTCGATACGTATCGAAATTTTAAACCATGCCCATAAATTATCCATATGGATACTTATTAGGTGATGGGACCATAAGTATTAAACTTGTGATTAATTTTATAGACTTTTAGATATTTTAAACTTAGAATATATTTGTGAGACTAATCCATAGATTCTCCTAATGGATCCGTATGAAGTGGTGGGGGCCATTGGTATTAAATTTGAAGTATTTTAATTGAACTAAAAAACTATAAGTAGCTAATTATAGTATATAGAATTTTATAAACTTACATTATTAGACAAAGATTAAATATGATAATATCTTCTTTTATTTATAATATAAGGTTAACAATTTCTAGTGAAAAATTATTATAAAATAGAATTCTTCTCTTAAAAATTGCTTGTACTTTTATTAATAGCAGAATAATATATATAAGGGGTCTTAAGGTCCATTTCTGGGTTACACAGTTACACTCCTATACATCATTCCAGAACTTTATATGATATTAAATGCAAGACCCTGATCGGGATAATCTTACCTGTCGATTGTGAAGCTGCCTATCAATGTATATCTGCCCCTCGGTAATATAACCAGTAAGATCCGGAGTGGGATGCGTAATATCTGGTCGATTGAAGTAAATCATTTTTAGTCAAAGCCTAATCATTATAGAAAGAATAAATATTATGCTAAGACAGTATATCTCGGGATATCAAGAAGGCTAATGGTACCATCATTTGGCATAGTTAAAATAGGGATCTGTGTGATGGAGCCCTTGCGTCCTTCTATACGTCCAGCACGCTCATATATTGTTGCCAGATCAGTATACATATACCCAGGATACCCACGTCTTCCTGGCACTTCCTCTCGGGCAGCAGAAACCTGCAGTCAAAATGAACTGTTTGTGTCACACAGCTCTAGTATATGCCGAAGGGGCTAAAAAAACCCCATAAGTACTCGACTGAGTTCAAATTCCAGCAAGAATAAATCAAGTTTCAAGTTTCCCATGTTGGAAGACATGTACTGTCTTGAAACTTTTTTGGAAATCTCGAAGCAGTCAACATCACAATGTATAACAACATCCATCACAAATAAGATCATTAGTTCTTGTTTTGGTGAACTACAGCAGTATAGACTATAGATTACTAACTTGCTAAATATATTATTTATTACCTCTCGAAGAGCATCTGCATAAGAGCTCATATCTGTTAGTATCACTAAAACATGCTTCCCACATTCATAAGCCAGATATTCTGCAGTGGTGAGAGCAATTCGAGGAGTGATAATGCGTTCAATGGTGGGGTCATTGGCCTGTACAAAGAGCATATCAGAAACAGCACAAGCAACAGCATCAGTTTCAGACCAGATTTGAATACAAAATTAACCTTGCGAATTCCACCTAAACAAAATAACAAAAATAATTTATAAAAACAGATAACCATAAAAAGGGTCATATTCATTTAAATGAAATACCAGATTGAGGAAAAGGGTCACTCTCTCCATTGATCCATTTTCCTCAAAATCACGTTTGAAAAACTGTGCTGTTTCCATGTTCACTCCCATAGCTGCAAACACAATGGCAAAATTGTCCTCTACCTCCTCCTGTAAATTCATGAAATAGGATGGGGACTCATCATTAAAAAAAAGGGAGAGAAGAACTACCATGTAACTAACATCTTCAAATCCAAAAAAGAAATTACAAAAGAAATTACTTAAAAATTGAATGCAAAAAAAAATAAAAAATATACATATATAAATTTATTGTTTTTTTTAAAAAAGCTAAATTCATGTATCATCCCTCATATAACATACTTGCATCTGCACACCACAAAAGATTAACATAACAGGGTACCAGCATACTTGATACAGGGAGAAAACTATTCAAATATATGCAAACAAAAGGTCCTCCAAAGCTTTCTTCAACCGAAGGAAGAAAATATAAAAATAAATTCCACATCAAGAACTTTGTCTGTAGAATGCTCCCAAGAAAAAAACCTAGCAAGCCAAAACACTCTTTATTTAATAATGTAATCCCTATATCACTTAAAGAGGCCTTAGATGGATCTGTTTTATTTAATATGCATGAAGGAAAAGTTTTTCAGGTCAAACATTAGAGAATGAAATATAAAGAGGCCCACGGGTATGAGTCCTACGGCTTGATAAAATCTTACAAATCGAATTCTGGTTCACAGCCTGAACCCTATGACTCATTTCAGTCTTAAGATTTGACCCGTACTGCATTCTGGTCTTGGGATTTGGTTCGTTTGCCCTACATTTCAATTTCTTATTGGATTTGAATCATAAACTATAGGATTTTATCAAAAAGAATAAATAATTGGATTTTAAAAACACTGGTTAATAGTAACATGCCATAGCACAAAGTTGATTTGTGGTTCAACCTAATTTTGACATGGAAGACTCAACTCATAATCCACCTGAAGACATGACTCTTGATAGACTAGAATAAAGAAACATGAATTGTGTTGCCGACACTAAATAATGGTGACATGCCATAGTAAGGCCATTTCAAGTCATAGAGCAGTTTCAAATCAACATGAAGGATTCAACCTAACTAGGACTCATACCCACAATTCACAACATAAGAACTAGAAGTTTGATTTACGGTTCACTTCTTTCCAACGACCAAGAAGCTGGCACTTGACAGAGAAATTTGATGTAATATTGTCAACAGCAGCGAGTTCCTAGGAAAAAAAGAAAAGAAACTAGCCGTAGTACTAGTCGAAACTGAATGAAACTATTATAACCTTGCAAACAATTATTCGAGGTCTCCTTTCTCTCAGCCATTTAACTTGTCAAGGATATCGTTTAGCTTTTCATTATTAATTAATAAAAATTGGTATGCTAACTATACCCCAATGAGATTTTCAGACTTCTCCAGCCGTTTTACGAGACCAGCCTGACGACAGATCTGAGCAGCTATTTCATTATGAGTAAGACCAGCAGCAGAGAAAAGAGGGATTTTCTGTCCTCGAGCAATGGAATTCATGACATCAATTGTAGAGATCCCTGTCTGTATCATCTCTTCAGGATAGGTTCTCTCACTAGGGTTGATAGAACTTCCTGAAAAAGACAAGTAATAGTTTACAGGACATCCAGAATAACATACAATTTAAGGTCAGATGAATAACTACTGATAATTTAGGCCCCGTTTGGTTGCACTTCCATTTTCTGTTTTCGGTTTTTAAAAACAAAAATTTAGAAATTTTTACACAAAGCATGTTTGGTAAACATATTTCTGTTTTTTGTTTTTAAAAATAGTAACAATTTTTTTGAAATCAAGCTAACACAAAATTTCTGTTACCTTTGCTTTTAGAAATAAAAACAAAAATTGAAAACATAGGGCGCTCCGCACCAACGTCCACATCCACCACCCACCACCCACGCACCACCACACCAACCACCACTACTCACCACCACAGAACCACCACCACTGCTACTTCTGCCACACCACCCACCCACCATTACCCCCCCACCCCCCCACCCACTACCACCACCACCACCCACCACCACCACAACTTACCACCACCCACTACCACCCCAATGTTTTAAAACATGAAGGCGTGAGGCGAGCGTTAGGACCTCAAGATGCATGAGGCATAAGCCTCGAGGCGTGAGACTTAAGCCTCACAAGAAAGCTTCATGCTCATGCATTTAAAAAAAAAATAGTTACTTTCCAATTTGAGTCATGAACTACATTGTAGGCCAGTGGCTCCAATTTTTGCAATTTCTACTAGGGAAATATTGTGAAGTAGACAGGTTTTAAAAGTCTAAATAAATTAAGTGTTAGTTGAAACCATTACCACCATCGTTATTTTCAATGTCTTATTTGAAATAAATAAAGTGTTATTTGTTATTAGTTGAAACAAATAACAAAAAAAAATCGTCATTTAAGTCTCAGTTGTGGCTAGAACCCTATTTTAGTTAATGTATGAGGCGTACATCATAGACATAAAGCGAGCTTCAAGGCGTGAGCATTATGTGTCTCACATCTTGAGGCGTGAGCCTCATAGGGTTTAAGCCTCATGGTTGAGCCTCAAGACGTTTTCCTTAAGCCTTGCCCCGAGGCGAGCCTAGAGGCGTAAGCCTTTGCCTTTTAAAACACTGCTACCACCACACCACCACCACCACCACCACCACCATCATCCACCAACCACCACCACCACTAGGCACCCACCACTACTACTACCACACCACCACCATCACCCACCCAAACCATTACCCCCACCACCTACCACCACCACCCCCCTCCCCCACCACCACCACTACCACCACACCACCCACCCACCAACGACACCACCACCACTGCCACAACCATCATTCACCCACCATTACCCTCCACCACAACCACCCACCATTACCCTCCACCACCTACCATACCACCACACCCACCCATCATTACCCCCTACCATCCACCACCACCACTACTACCATCATGGACTAGAATTATTTATCCAAATTATTATGTTCCATCGTACCAAACGTTTTTTTTTTTAAGTAACAGTTAGTAATGCCAAACGTGTTTCTTGCTTAAAAAAATTGAAATTAGGAAGTTATTTCCAGTTTTTAAAAAATAGAAAAAAGAAAGTGCATCCAAATGGCCCCTTAATATCACCATCTCCCTGATAAAAAGACTCACCAGAAATATCCAAGTAAGCCTCAGGCAAAATAGGAGGGCCATTATCAATGGGTTTTCCAGAACCATTAAAAATGCGCCCAAGCATATCCAATGAGACAGGAGTTTTCAAAACCTGTAAAAATAAATTCAAAGGGAAAGAGGAAGTTAGAACTTAGAGCAGTCATCAAAATGAAGAAAAAACTGCATTCTTGTTATCCCGAGGTTCCCTGAAAACCAGTGGACTGAAGTTGAGCTTAAACATAAATAAGAATCCTTAGAGATAGGATAATAAATTGTAGTAAAGAGGCTTAGCTTTCACCATCTAGCTATTTATCAGAAAATGAATCTTGTGATAAAAAAGAAAAAAAAACAGGTTAACATTTGCGATTCATAATACAGTTTGATTTCACCCTCATGGATGCCTCTCAGTCACTTCTCTAATATACATAGCACAACAAATAAAATAAAATCTCTATTAGGAGCATGAACTATCAATTTGCACATCAAATGAGATTTGTGTTTGTTTTTGGTAACGGAGGGTGTCCCAAAGCCTTCGAGCCAAGGACTAGTCCTTTCGGGTATCCACACCGACCCACTCGGAATTTTCCTTATAGAAACCAGGGTAAGTTGAGGAGTGGAAGTTGAATACATGACCACAAGGAGTAAACCTGGGACGCTAGCCAACTGCACCAACCCCTGGTGAGATCTATGTTGTTGGTCTGTATTTGCATGTTAAGTGCACATAGTGATTGCATAAGCAGCTCAAAGAAGACTGAGAATCTACATGTACTAGAATTGATTTCACATTGTTTTTACGAATTCATTCTACACAATATTTTCTGTCCTTTAGTATACAATTTGTGCCCCTCTAATCTTCATCACCAGAAAAAGCATCTGGAGATTTCCCGACTATGAAATGACATCTCCAGATATATCACTTTCTCATCAAATGTTAATCATTTGCATACAATGATGTCTCAACCACAACCAAACCTGCAAACCATGCTTACTGGGATGATAATCATGGGGAAGTTAGAGTACCAACTGAGTAAAGTCTTCGAGTATAATTTGTATGCTTTTTATCCTTCAGTTTTAACATGATGAGAAAGACCAAAAAAAAAAGGTTATGTACCTCCCCTGTAAATTGTACAGTTGTGAATTTGTTGTCGATCCCGGATGTTCCTTCGAAAACCTGGTAAAAACAACACCAGATGAACAAAGTGCATAGTTGGAAAAATTGCATTCACTAATAGGGATCTCCATGATACGGATTAAGTGCATGTGTCTAATTGCAGGGATAGATTCTCATCGCCTCCAGGCCCTCCACTCATGATGGGTTAAGGGAAAAAGACCTTTTCGGTGGAATGCTCAACCAGAAAAAAATTAGGGTAAGGCCTCTTTCAGATATACACTTCTCCCCATAATTTGAGCAAAACAAACAATGGATAAGCTTTACCCTGGGGCAAGCGCATTCCGTCAAAAGCCACCTCTGAAGCCAAAATATTATGTATGTGTTCCCTTAATAGCATACAAGTGTTCATGTAGTTGTACGATATTGCAAAAACAAAACAAAAAAAACTTAACAACTTCAATGATGCATTACAAACTAATGCTAGGCAACCATAAGAACAAGAATATCATAGCATGAATATTATAGAGGTAGTTTGATGGCACATTCTCAAAGTTAAGACTGATAACATTATAGTAAAACCGCCAAAAGCATGCAAAGAATCAGGGAGTCATTTACCTTTTGGATAACTTAATAGCCCACAAGGAGCAGCAACATTGCATTGCCACGCAGTGTTGCATCCAGTGAAAAGGTGATTTCACCCAAAAATTATAAAAATTTAAAAACGAGTGCAGGAAGAAGAATGACAGAAAAAGACCCCTTTTGATAAGATGTGTTTGGGACCACAATTAAAAGTGGAGGGACACCACACATATGAACACGTGCAAGCATGTGCAGTATTTTGGAAAGTTCAAATAAGATCTAATAACGATGAGTGACTAGCGGTAACAACCTGCACAACAGCTTTCTCCCCATCAACTTCAAGGACTTGACCACGTCGGGTTGTTCCATCTCCCAAACGGATATTGACAATCTCCTGGTATTTGGGACCCTGAAACAGTTCAGCAGTATCTGGAAAAAGTAAATGCACGAATAATAACACCATGATGAAATATACCACGTGACTTCGAAAAGCTTATAATAAAGTCAACAAATTGAAGGACGGAGCAAGCAAATCTACCTTAACTTTCTCTAGGATAACCAGCGGTCCGGCAACTCCAGAAACAGTTCTATATTCTGCATGTGTACATAAAGGAGTAAAGCTCCTAATAAATATTCTATAGAACATCAACCATGAGTGGCGGAACTTTTAGTAAAGCTCAAGCACCAATTTACTACAAGCTAATATATTGTGTAAAATCTAATTTGAATAAAAGGAGAACTTTTCCTCGCCATTATAAGTCAACTAAACTCCTCTCATGTCCAATAATTATAAAAAAAGTGATCCACATCCCATATATACAGGTGTATCCAGAATGGAGGGGTGAAGAACACAATAGTCTTACTTCGACACGACGATGTGGTGCATTGTATCTTAAAGGAACTTGGATATTTTTCATGATTGAAATTTCCAACATCAAGCATTCCATTATACTACTCTTTAATCTAGCAGCTTACCTTTTAATTTCTTTAAGGTTTTTCAGTATTACAACACAATTAACTCAACATGTGACATGTAGACAATTGATTGTATTGATGAATACTAGGTCATTCTAGTAATTAATAAACTAAATCATTCAATCAATCAACATAAAAAAATAGGAAACCCAAATTGTAATGTAATAATATCAGTCTATCTAATCAATTAACAGAGAACCTATTCTTTAAAAAATTTGACCACAGACACAGACTTGAAAGTTGTGGTGTTCCAAATGAATGACACCTTAGACAACATGGAGACAAATGAAGTCAGCCTCTCTTTTGCAGGCCAGCTGAAAAAAACTAGTACCACAGTCAAAAGTGAGACAGTTTTTTTTCCTTTGAACCATAGTAAATCCCATGATGAACTTCAACTAATTACTTTTGAAGTAAGGTTCCGATATTATAAGAAATAAAGCATTTGCTTTCTTCAATATTAGGAGGACAGATATCTCAGGATACACTGCATAAAGAACAAAGACTCACCATTCTCACCACCAAAGTAATCACACAAAATTAAATTAAAAAAAGAAGTAATATCAAATTTTTGTATGCAAATGCTCGCATATATATACCGAGATCCATATCAAAACTTCAGATACATGAACACATTACACAACCTGCAAATGTAAAGTAACATGATATGTTGCACAAAAAGCACAACTTACCCATGCCAATCTCCAGTGTTCCCTCCTCCATGTCTGAACCGTTTTGTGTCACGCCCATCTTTAAGCTGATGATACAAGGAAAATTAGATAAAAAATGTCCAAGGAATGCTTGATAGAAGCACATACAAATATACAATACAGTTGATTTTGCTCGATAATCCCATTTTCAACACATAAAACCTCTCTAAATCAGTAAAAATTCAAGAATCCAAGGCTTCCTAACCGATTCAGACCATCACCCTCCAAGTAATTTTAATCATAATTTCAGAATTTGCTCAAAACTATTGTACTAAATGATTCAAAAATTAAAGAACAAAGCCTCCCTTCTGATCTAGACAGTTAGGGCAAAAAGTAACCAAAATCCGTGGCAAAATTTCAAAAAAACATAAATCAACTGTCTGATGCAGAAATCTCATTAATCCAATAAGAAATCAAATCATAAACTAGTTAAATTAATAAAAATCAAGTCCAGAAAGGAATTTTTGCCCCTTAAAACTTAAAAGAGGATTTTCTCTGGTGTGGAACGAGCTTAAAACCAGGATCGAATGAACAGAGACTTTAAATTGATCCGATCGATCCCCTGTAAACTAGATGTAGTGATTCGGAAACTAAATCAAGTTGAGGAAATTAGTCCAAAATTGAAAGAATATAAATTTTAAGTAAATCAAAGTCGGGAAGAGATCTGAGAAGGAACTTACCTTTGGCCAGAGAGAGAGAGAGAGAGAAAAAGGAAGATATTATGGACGAGAAAGAAAATGAGCAGAAAAACAGGCTTTCTATGTTTTTTTCTTTTTTTTGGGAAATGGAAAACGGACCCGGGTCAGCCTCTAGATCTATCTCATTGGTCCAAACTCTTTTTTTACCATCCATCAACTGTGGTTAACAACTTAGGGTTAAGCAATCTAACCATGGTTTAAAAAAAACAGAAAACAAAATTATTAATTTTAATTTAATTAAGTTTAACCATGATTAAACAGGGATTAAAATGGATACGGGACACTTGGGTCAGCTTAGAAGAAGAGGACTTTTTTTTTCCTATGCTTTTGGGAAATGTTACTGGACCGTACGGTCATAGGTTAATTGTGGTATGAGGGAGGTCTCGGGTTTCAATCCCCCCGGTGATGAGTCCCAAGAGCTCTAATCCCCCAAACTAATATTAATGTAAGTAAATGATATCCAAAGCATACTAATGCAGGCAAATGATATCCCAAGCAAAAAAAAAATAAAAAAATTAGAGTTTTTTTCTTTTTTAATAAACTATAATAGTTTATTTAGGGTTACTTAGATGTATCATGTATGGTTCAATGAAATTACTTCATAAAATAAGTTGATTTCAGTCAAATAAATTTCAAAAATATTTTTACTGCGCATTCAATGATTTTTTTGACGCTCTAAAATTGTGTCTTCTAATGAACGGTTTCGAGTTGCTCTATGACATAACGTCTCAATTGCATTTCTTTATTCTTTTATTATTAATCACTAGGAAACCTCTACTCTATAGTTTATCCCATGTCATTAATGTCTAAAATTTCGGTCATTTGGACCTTAAAATCAAATTAATTTTTCAAATTTTGAATCATTTTATTCATACAAAACATGTTTATGAAATAATTTAATTTTTCATGGATTTTAACGTGATATTTCAAAATTTCGTTTGAAATAAACCAACTTTTCTTAATTTCTTCAAAATTTTGTCTGTTTTTTATATTTCAAAAACTATTCACTAAAACTTAATTCAATCAAAACAAATTTATTTAAAATTATTTTTATTAAAATTTGAAAACTATCCACTTAATTTTGATTCAATCAAAATTTTTAAAAAATATAATTTTTTCGGCCAAAATTCAGAAATGATGTAATTTGGCTGAATGCTTGGTCGAAATCATTTTTAAAAAAAGATATTTAAGCCTTTTTTTTCCAAGGGTTAGGAGAAACCAAAATTTGGTCATTTTTGAACCATGGTTTTATTTTCAAATTCCATATGATTTGGAAAAAAGATATTTCATTATTTTTAAAAGAATATAATTTCCTTACATAACTTACCTGTCGAAATATTACATTTTCTTATGCAAACGTCTTATAAAAATCTATTAGGCTAATCATCTAAAATAAAAAAGAAAAGAAAATAGATCTACTACATTTCGACTTTGTTCATATTCTACAATGACTATAATAAGAAATATCGTTTCTGCAATCCAAGATGCTTACTCATGCTCTTCCAAAAGCATCTTCTTTCATGAATAAGGGTTCTCCTATGTGATTGAGATAAAGTATTCAAGGGCAGTGTTCAAAACCAATTATGGGTATTGTTTCTCCTTATTTAGAGGAGCAGATGTCCCTTCCCCATAGTTATATTCTATTAAATAATTAAATAACATTGTATAAAAGATATATTTTGTTTTTAAACATTCAGGAGCAGTTGCCCTTTGCTCCATAGCTATGCCTTACTTCGGAGGTCCTGGTGGTGGTCAAGGATATCCGAGCAATCTTGGTCCAGGAATCTAAGTTTCGAATTCTCCATACTCCGCGTAATGCCAATGCTTTATCTCATCGCCTAGCCGTTGTTGGTTTAAGCTATGGAGCCCCGTAACTTCTTTGCTTGAATATTTCTTTCTGGCAACAGGGGCTGCCCCAACCTTATTAATTGTTTAGGTTGGGGGTTTGGATTTTTTCCATTAAAAAAAACTATATTTTTTAGAAGTTCAAGGGCAGCTACCCCCATACCTCATGGATATGCCCTATTAAATTATTTTTTTTCAAAAGTTATAGGGCAACTATCCCTTGCCCTGGACTCTGCCTCTAGAAATAAGTTTGAACAATACGTGACACTTTATTAGACAAAAAAATGTTAATGTGCAGGTCTCCTTTTCCTAATAAGTGACAAAAAATTAGATGGTGAATACTAGGCCGTCTGATTTAATTTGACGATAAAAATTATAGCATAGGTTGGGTCATATTAATACTAAATGTTAATGCAGACCAACTAGAGTTAATAGTAAACATTTTTGACATCTAATTAGACAGCCTAAACATTTTTTGTTAAACTACCTTTTTGTCATGTATTAAAGAATGAAGACTAGCACATGGCTGGTGTGAGTGTTTCCTTGTCTTGCCTTCAGTAATCCCCTTGTTGTGTTGTGTTATTGAGTTACCAAAAAAGAAAGAAAGACTAGCTAACATATTGAATTTTTTTTAGCCCCAAAAGAATACTACATGTCACCCAAATGCATGACAAATAAACAAGGTTCTCCATACCTTACACATATGTTACCTATTCACTTTAATAATACAAAAAATTATTCTTAAAAAAATATTAATTAATAAATATAAGAGAATATTAATCAGAAACTTGGAATTAAGTTGGTTTATCAAAAAAATAGTTATTAAACATTAAGAATTCTAAAGTTCTGAAATATACACACCTATCCAATAATGGTACTAGTGGTTATGTGTATCTTCTGCTTGAACGGTCTGTGATCGATTCCCACGAATTAGTATGGTAATTGAAAAATGCACCATTTGACTCATCTAAAATGTTAGGGATCTAATTTCTAAACAATAGACAAATTCGGACGCTATTAACTACTGTGTGTGATACCCAAAAAAAAAGGTGAAATATTATTTAGTGGCTAATTATGAACGAGTTCTCAGGATGAAGAGATAAGGAGCAACCCAAAAATGCCTTGACAGGGTAGTTAGTACTTTACAAAAAAAGGTTTATATATAGTTAATCTATATGTATAAGATAAAGATGTTGGATCCTTACAATACTATAAGTCGACCGTAGGCACTTACCCAGTACCAAATTATTCATGTGCGTTCATGAGCCACATTACATTGATTTTTATGGAAGCAAATCGTTTGGGTTCTTCCATGTGGCCAAAAGTTGCTAGGATTAATTTGATTGTATGGATTTAATAGTTGTACAAAAATATCTTGGCCATCAAACACTCAAAGGCCACAGGGAAAAACCCAAGGATGAGCACAGATGATTTAGTTCTGATTTTTATTGTGGTTGACTCAATATTGCAAAATCTACGGACATGTATACGTGTATCATACAAGTGTCAGAATGCATACGTGTATCATACAAGTGCCAGAAAATATGTATTGCTCTATTGGAGAGGTTAAATTGTAGCTTGTGGATGCAGACATATTTGTTCATATGTGCAAAACCAAGCCACAAAATTTGGCAATTGTATGTGGGGCCATTGCAGTTCCCCTCTTTATCTGGGTAAAGATAAAGAAAGACCATGACACTCCTGTGCAGGTATGTGCTGATGGTGATATGTAATTACAAGGATATACGATTAATCTGCACTGTTGACTTCAATCAGAAATGGTTTTACAAATGAACCTAAATATATTTAATAGTTTAAGAGGTGATTGTCGTTTTAATTTAACATGTTGCACAAGGACGATTAATAATAAAAAAATATAGTTGTCGGATTTTGAGAGTGATTTGCTTTGCAAGTGACTAATCGCTGGCACCCCCTGAAGAAAAATAATGCAGCCCAGGTTTTTAGATCCCAAAGACTACCTACCCGTGAGAGTCAAAGTCCCTCCTTTTACGTATTGAGTTAGCAAAAAAAATTGATTTTCTGATGACTATGATGGTTCAAACGCTAATTTTAAGGTCGACAAAATGAATTAGAAGAACAGTTATCTTATGACAAGCCAAGATTAGGGACCTGTCTACACAAGATAGTGAAGACAAAGGTAGAATAATTCAATTCTGTAAAATGTTTAAGCTTTGTTCGGACTTGATCTATATGCAATTATAACACTCTGTAAAGTGTGGTGAAGACGGTATAAGGAGCATTCATAAGTACTCTGATATAATTCAAGTCATGTGAAAATCATTGGGAAGTGCTTCGAATTCTATTAGAGTAAAATTGTATAATACGGTTTTTCCTTGTAGAATTGGAAATTGGTATTGCTATTTGTAGACACTAGAGGAGTGAGTTTGGAATTTTATAAATAGGCTTAAGGTATGAATGTATTGTACAAAGATGATCTTTTTTTTTTGGGTGACCGATATACTATTAGGCCATAACCTAAGTTAACAAGGTTAGTATCTGTTCAAGGGTAGTGGTCGGGTGGATTTTCTAACATCACACACCCTCCCAGGACTTGAGCCTGGGTCAAGCGAGTGGCAGCATGCGCACTCAACTAATGGGGCAAGCGTTGCTTCCCAAAGATAATCTCAATAACTCTCATAGAGAAGAGACTTCAGTCTTAAATGATAATCTCATTCTATATGGTGGATCCTTAACAAAAAGGTAAGGGTACAAGATAATAGAATTTAATTACTACTTCATGTAATGGATAAAATTCGTAAAAATGATTTAAGTGTTGGAGGACGAGTTAGTTTTCGTTGTTTTGTCAACAGATATATAGGAGACACGTATCCAAATAGAGAATGAATCTGTTCTCTTCAGGACAACGGACCCATTGTCTTCATGACAACGTATTCGTTATTCAAAGGATGAACGTAGCCGCCCTCTTTGGAAAATGGTTATTCTTTCCGTATTCCCATACACAACGAGCTCGAACTTTAGTGAACAACGAGATCGACTCGCATGACGAAATAATCAGGGGGCAATCACTCTATTTTGTTGTTAGGTGAAAAACACTGTCATGACATTTAATGCTAATCATCTTAGCCAGTTTTCGACTCTAGATCGACCTTACGAATAGTAGGCTCACAAGTGTGACACGTAAGATTCAAGATATGTCTGAGATATTTGGTAATGAATGCAAAGCAAGTGGTATGACCATCCACAAAGCTGAACCTATAAATACCCACAGAGATCCAGTGCATAAGGATCACAAAATTTCGTATTGTTCACTCTTATTACTCCAGTTTTCTTATTGTTCATCATCTTCTACATATCCTGACTTTATCATCAGAGTGTATTATAGGGTGCACACCCTCCACCTGTTCCAGGAGCAGCTGTTGACGCGTGGACCTCCCGAAAAATTCCCGCACACTTCATATATGTAGACCTTTCTTTCATCCCACGAATCTCATGGGTTCAGTTTGGCTATCTCATTTAATTACATTAAAGCCAACTCAAATACCAATTACATAAGATTAAGTTGATCCAAAGTGAATCCCATCCCTAATTAAGGACTACGAACACATTCATTTCATTCATGAACTAAGTCACACAGTCACCCACACACCAAACACACAGATGCACTTGCCGGATTAGCAACATGGCACAAGGACCACGTCCGAAAGTTTCAACCGGTCGAGCCACGGTTCACCGCTTTGATGCACTTGGGGTGCACCTCGTACCCGCACTCGATGCACTGATACGCCCACCCCGACCCTTGCTCGTCACAATCGCAACATATAAATGGTCCTCCCCCTGTGCCTTCGGTCACTAGGGTGAGTTCATGACGATGTCCTTCATGGTACTCGGACCTTGGTAGCTCCTTAGCTTCCTCATCCATTTGCTTCTCTAGTAACTTTAATTTGGCATCTGTGAAGGGATAAGCCTCTTCTTGGTACAAATTTATGAGGTTCCTACCTTGCCTAGTGACCGTCTTACCGTCCGGACCTATGATCACCAAACATGGGATTCCTCGCACATCGAAATACTTAGTAAGGTTCTTGATGGTTGGGTCTCCAAAGGGCAATGCTAGCCATGACATGGTCCCAAAGTAGGAGTTAAAGTCATTTCGGTTGTGATCGCTCGATACAAGTACTAGTTCGAAGTCCTCGTCTTTCTCTTCCACCAACATTTGTTTTATCTTCTGGTAGATGGAGATAAGTTTGGGGGTGAACTCGAGGCCTGGAAGGCACCATTGTGCTGAGAAGTAGAGTCCAATTGTTTTCCCTACCAGTGATGCAATAGGCACCTGCACATATGAACATATACCCATGACATAGTTACCGAGTCGAGACTCGGGAATTATTCGTTTAGGGAAAATTTTGAAAAAAATTAATAAGATTAAAAAATAAATCAAAAAAATGTTGGGTAAGATATGAAAAAAAATTATAAGAATGCTAGTCCTACTCTCAATCAATCTCTACTAATCTCACCCTCCGATCCACCAACCACCTGCCCAGGCCCTAGACCTGCCCATTCTGCAAAGATTAAAGCACCCACTAACAAAAAAAATGGATAGGTGATTGGTAGACGGTGATAATATAGGTTAATTGAGAGTAGGGCTAGCATCCCTCAAAATATAAATAAGATTATTAATTATAAAATAATGAATAAATTATATTACATATTTATTCTATGTTTTTTTATAAAAAAATTATAAATAATTCATGAAATTTGAAAGTCACACTTTCTTTTAAAAGTCATGAATACTCGTCAATCATTTGATGAAACAGTCAAATATTATTCAAGAATTAAAAAAAAAATTGAAGAACTTTGTTATTAATGCCAATGAGCCCTTCTTTTTTTGAGAATCAGATCGTCTGAGTTCTTCCCTGTGCCAAGAGTTTTTAAAGGCCTGAATTTCTCCAATTAACATGTGGTTACTCTATACATAGGAATTAGTGACCAAAAAAAAAACAATCTATACATAGGAATTGATCCTGACCTTCCGACACTCATGGCCAAAGGGAAGAAGGCAGACGATTTGTTTCATTTTTTTTTTGTACGTGACTGACTTGATGGGTTGATTTAGTATGTTCTCAAAAGCTATACTAGGATATCCACGTTGTGACACACCGAAACTGAGTCGACTCAGTTGACAGAATTTTCAAAAACTATATAGTTTATAACAGTGCTTAATAATGTAGACTGACCTGCATAGGTGAGGGCTGTCCCAAGAGGAAGTCTCTACTGGGGTGGGTTAGTAAATTGGTTAAGGTCTGACTCTCATGCTTCTCCTTCTCTTCCTTCTCCAGTTCCTCCAACCTCTCTTTAGTAAATGGGAAGGCTCGGACCCCGTATCGATAAATGAGTTCGACACCTTCGTGAATTGTTTCGGCATCTTCATTATCACTAGGTTGGAGAATGATCAAGCATGGGATGCCTTCAATATCAAACCTTCGGTTTAAGGCCTTCTTTGTCACCAAATCGGAGAACGGAATGGCAAGCCACGGCATGCACGCGCGATAGCTGTTAAAGGCATCTGAGTCTTCATCCGATGAAACATAGACGACCTCGAAACCAAACCCATGACCCTTTAGTTGCTCGTAAATGCCTGCTAGGACCGGGGTGAAGTTCCGACAAGGACGGTACCAGTTGGCCGAGAAGTAAAGGCCTACAGCCTTGCCTTCAAGGTCCAACACTTTCACCTACAATGAAAAGAATCATTTATAATGAAAATTAAGTATACATTTCAAAATTTAAAAATTTTGGTCAAGGAATAATCTTTTAATGATTAAAACAGTATCATTGTTGCTTAATTTGGCGATATATGAAAATTTGATCAAATAACGATTCTGAAAAAATAATTAAAATTCGACTAACTCCGATCTAGTTAGTCATGAACTGTGGAGAAATCGATATATAATCGTCAAGGAATTGAAAATCCCAAAGGCGGTTTATGGATCGGATGATACAGATCTGAAGCATGGGTCTTGAAGGGGAAAAGAGTTTCGCCTATTTAGGCCAATAGAAAGGACTTATTCCCCCTAACTAATTCAGAAAGTGCCTAAAGCTAGAACTATAACTAAAAATGTACATACAAAATTCCAGTGCATTCTTGTTGGTGATCATGATTCATGGTACAGATTGATAATGAAATTTGAAAAGGCTGTACTACTAAACTACCTTTATACCTGTAAATGGAGGACCAGATGGCTCATCCATAGCCATTTGCGTAAGGCTAAAGTTGGCTAAAATGACAATTGGGGCCAGGACACATATCCTTTTTTGATTGTGGTCCATCCATGGACCATGGACAACAATATGGAGCTCAAATTGGTGGACAAAATGGAATGGGAATCTGGCATGTGTAACTCATGCCAGCTATCCATTCAAGTGATTAAATTTAAAGAAAACAACACAGATGATCAATTACCCTAATGTCTCTAAAATCTAATAACAAGATAATGAAATACATCTTATTGTAGTTTATAAAATTGGACCCCCCATCATAATGAACAAGAAGCAACATCTTCATTTGAAATTCTTCCAGTATCCGATGAATTGATAAGATTCAAACAAGAAAGATTTAAAATTTCATTAAATGTATCAAACCCAATTTGTAAAACTCTACCAAACAACTAGTCCATGTCATTTCAAGGCTTTGATAAGATCTCCTACCCATGTTCTAATCCCAGAAAGAGATAAAACTAAATCAAATAGATCAAACCCAAACTGCAAAATCTCTACCAAACAAGCAAGGTCTAGTGATCAGGTGGCCCTTTTACTTAGTTTTATGAGGTGACACACGAGGAGACTTTAGACTTTTGTGCGTCCTTAGAATAGCCAATAAAGCATCAGCTTGTATCTCATCTATAGATTCATTGAATAGTTAGCTTTTGTAATAATTACTAATCTAAATTTACTAACTACAAAGATATAATCATTTTTTTTTTTAGAAAGAAAGCCAGGGTTTGGCAGACCCATACCTGCATTGCTAAAAACACCAAAAAGAATTACATTCCCAAATATTTACATCCCCTCGCATCATCATGCACGATCTTAGTTAACAAGTTTGGAAAGAGCTCCGGTTCCAAAATAATTTCGTTGGTGTGATTACACATCTTGGATAGAAAATCTGCACTTCTCTTGGCACAAAAAGAACCTCCGAGCACTAGTATCAAAGCTACTAAAAATAATTCTAATGCCATAAAAAAAATTATATATTTCATGGGTACGGAAGGATAAAAAACATTAAGATCATCCAACAACTTTCATCCATAAAAACAAACAAGGAATACAAGATTATTTACTCAAAAGACTGTCTAAAATGCGCCAGGAGGGAACGTTTGCTTCATCTGACCTCCACCAAGTTCCATGAAAGAAGTAATTAATAAGAATAATAATAACCTTATATAGTGGACGTTAGAGATTTTTCTTCAACTTTCTTCTATTTCAATCAACAAAACAAGACTACACGAGTTTTTACTTAGAAGACTATGTCTAAAATGCGCCCGAAGTTCCATGAGAAAGGTAATAAGAACAATAATAACCTCACATGGTGCAAGCTAGAGATTTTCCTGCATGACTATCAAGGAGAGAAAGATCTAGAGAGAGAACCTGGTTTCCAGTTGGAGAGAGAAGAAAATCACGATCTTTGGAGGCCAAAAGAGATGAAAATCTAGAGTTAGAGACCTTCTTAGATTCACCGTTAAATACCCAGAAATCATCTCCACTGCTCTTATTATTCTTCAAGCATATCTCCTTCACCTCCCTCCTCATGACTCTCTCTCTCTATAGAACATAAAACATCTACTTCTATCATCCTTCTAAGGCTTATATTCCTTAGGACTTTGCTACTGAGACCCTATTAGGTCCAAGACCACCGAAACCATATATGTTCTATGAGCATTGGATTTCAGGTGAGCCCATTTCACATGATAGGCCCCACCTGAGATCACATGCTCTTAGAGCATGGTCTCGGTGGTCTCGGCCCTAAGGGGTCTCAAAAGTTTTATCCTATTCCTTATTCTTTCTAACATGACCCCCCATACATTACTTACACATGAGCATGCCAATGATCACACATACACCCATAGCTTAAGAGAAAATTCTTTGCTGCTGCACTGAGAATGATGCCTCAGATCATCACTTTAATCAGATTGTTAAGATCCTATTACCAGATCTCAAAAGTCAAACTATTGCCACGTGTACGGTGGATGATGTAGGGAACACTATTTTATGTAACTCCTAATTTTCATGCATTTGAAGGTACCTGTTGGCATTAAAGACCTTGACGGGGTTTAGTGTGAAGAGGGACGCGAATAAATGAGCAGGAGACACATATAGCCCTTACTTTCAACCAATAGGTAACTGCTACCGTCACGCGCATATATTTCTTCGTCAAAGACATATCTACTGTTTTTGAAAGACATATAAGAAATTGATGGTAATAGTAGACTGTTATAATAAGGACGCGCTACCTTTTCGCCTGTTATACAACCGACAAGATACGTGCTAACCACGCATATTTAGACGCGCGGAAAAAGGATAAAAATCGCAATTTCTCGTCTTATTAATATCTCGTGAGAATCAAAATCATAATGGCAACAATCTCAAAGCTACCTTATGTTTCTTCTCCAAAAAAAAAAAAAAAAAAGCTACGTTACGTTAACCACAAGCCATAGGAAAAAATTCTGTAGTGGAAACAGCATTCAAATCATATGGCTATTTATTAGTAATTTAACGTCGTACTAGAAAAAAATCTAGAGCTACCTTATTACCTCTTATTATGTAGCCGATAGGTTCATGTGACTTCCAACCAAGGAAAAAAAAAGAAGTAAGTACATGATTTTTAAATGGTTCCCGAAAAAACCTCATACATTTATAGGAGGAATCAAATCCCCTACGTTGATAACCGGATTTGGCAAATCCGGTTATCACCCCTAGAGGTCACCACGTGTCTCCTTTGACACCCCTTAACCGTGGGTAAGATTCATCTACCTCTAGGGTTCACCAACCCATTTTTTAAAAAATATTAATTATTTTTTTAAAATTAAAAAACTGTTTTTAGAGTTTTTTTAATATTAAAAACAGTTTTTTAATTTTAAAAAAGAATTAATATTTTTTTAAAAAAAACCAAAGATGGATGGTTGAACCCTAGGGGTAGGTGAACCTTACTCATGGTTAAGGGGTGTCAAAGGAGACGCGTGGCGACCTCTAGGAGTGATAACCGGATTTGCCAAATCGGGTTATCACCCGTAGATGATTTGGCTCCTTTATAGGAGGCTTTGAAGTCCAATCTTAATCCGACTACCACCCTATTGTAGTGTAGCAACAAGTATGTAAAATCAATATAGACCACGTATCATAGGCATCACGTGGAAGTGGAATCAACATATGTGGGCCCAACTTGTATTGACTAAGTGACCAAGCAAAAAAAGCCAGGAAAAGATGCTTAACTAATTTTATTTTATTTTTTGGTAAAAAATGCTTCAACTAATACTAGCAGTTGACACGTGCAATGCACATGAGAGAGGGAAGGAGTTAACCACATATAATAGGGGTTAAAAGGGACACGTGTTAATCATAGGTGAGATTGAACTCTCCCCGAGTTCCATTGCGATTGGCTGTGATTCTATTATTTAAATACATAGATGAGTAAAGAGTAGTTTGGGAATTAAAATAAAATATTAAATCAAAATTTGGTTTTATATAAGGGTAGTTTAGGAATTTTAGAAAAATCAGGCTACGCCTCCACGCACATTATAATAATAAAGATAAAGACGTTAGTTGGGAAGTGATTTAAAACGAACGTATTCTTCTCCGATTGTAACCAGTTTTGCCAAAACCGGTTACGCCCCTGGGGTGGCCACATGTCTCTTTTGACACCTCTTAACTGTGATTAAGATTCACTCACCCCTAAGGTTCACCCACCTATTTTTTGTTTTTAAAAAAAAATAATAAAAATTTTTGTTAACTATAGTTAAAATTTACCAACTCCTAGGGTTAATTTTTTTTAAAATTTTTTTCTAAAAACCAAAGAAAGGTGGGTGAACACTAAGGGTAGGTGAATCTTAACCACAATTAAGGGGTGTAAAAATGGATATGTGGTGACCATAGGGTTGTAACCGGTTTTGCTCAAAACCGGTTACAACCGGAGAAGATCACCAGTCGATTTAAAACTTTAGGTGCTATAGAGAGGCAAGGCAAACAATTGAAAATCCAAAGGTGGCAACCAGAGAGTGGGTCCACCATTTAAAAAAATGTGCAATTGTCACCCTTTCAAACAAGCGGTCTTGGGTCTTGCTCTCCGTAGAATCAAAGTTTTCTTTCAATTTCCATATGAGTATGGTAGAAACCGCTTGCTTAAATGCAGGAGAGGAAAAATATACTTTGACATTTTATTGGGATTTCTTGTTTTTTAATTTAATAAATTATTCTCTATAAAATACAAAAATATCTTTATATTTAATAATATGGTATTTAATACATAAGAATAGAATATACTAGTAAAGGATAACAAGTTGATTAATTTTAGTTAAGAGTAGCATTCCCCCACATATATATATATATATATATATATATATATATATATATATATATATATGTATATATTTATTTATTTCTTAGGTATCATTTATCTACAGTATGTCGAGTAAGCAACGGTGCGTAGTCTCTGCTTGCTACATGCTATGTAAACCATATTTGCGTCAAATAGATCAAAGCTCTTTCTATAAATTACACAGGATTTGTGGGGAAGGAATTTTCTTCTACCAATTATGCTACTTTCTGATTCTAATTAGGTCAGTATTTTTAGGGTTAATGTGTATCTTGAATATTTTTTATAATCCTTAACAAAAAATTAACAACATACGTACAATTGTCAAGACGATGGACGGGGCCAAAGGGTTAAACTTTCAAGAAAAAAAAACTAAGTTTATTCTTTATATTATTTTATATTATTTAATTTAAGAGGGCATAACCATTGGCAAAGGCGGCAATTGCCTTCTAACTTACAAAAATTCCTTACAAATTGATAAGATGACCCACGAACTTAGCCCTAAAAAATCAGGAGCTATGCCTATGAATCCACACATTCTCTGAACTTATAAAAATATTTTGTATCCGTCTAATCATTCTTTACAAACATCAATAATAATTACTAAAATCATCAATTAACTATTGTTTACCCCAACAAAAAAATCTTAGCTTATCCCTAGACAGTCAAGACAGATAACAAAACAATATGATTGAAGGAGAAAATCCTCCCCCATCAAACGGAGAAGATTCAACTAAGTATTAATTTGTGAGTAGGCGACACATGCATCATATTTAGAGGTGTAAATGATTTGAACCGAGCCAATTAGTAGATCCAAGCCGAGTAGTAGGGTGTGTAAGTTCAGCTCGTTAAGTTACAGGAGTGTTCAACTTAACTCAAACTCAACTCGCGCTTTAAGAAAACTATTATTTCGAGTTTGCCTCAGTTATCTTTTATACTTTTTAAATCAAAAGTTCGCAAGTTTTATATTAGAGCTCGATTTATTTATTAAATAAATAAGTTCAAATTAACTCTCAACAAGTCAAACTCAATCACGAACAACTTGATTCATGTACGATCCCAAGTTTTTGTCTATAGGCAGCTGCGCATCATCTATACAAGGCCTCGGATTGTCTCTAGCGAAGCCAGAAAAGGCTCTCGAGCATCCATAGAATAAAGGACATGTGGCGTTAAAAAAGGGAGAAATCATTTCATTTTCTCCTCATGATTTTGACTTCTCCCCAATTGATATATCTTCCTCTTTATCTCAAGACCTTATCGCCATGTGTCATATAGTGTGTGGAGAAGTCAAAATCATAGGGTCATGATTGTGACTTCTCCACCACTTGTCCCCTATTTTATGTTTGCTGGAGACAAGCCCTTTCGGACTTAGCCAGAGACAATCCGAGGTCTATATACAAAGACATGGGTTTTCATAGAGGTGTCGTGGACTATTGTCGCGCCCCAAAATACCCCGTAGGAGTTTAGGGATATTTTAGGCGTGACTAAACGTACTTGTCAAACTATCCTGTCATGAACACGATAATTACAGTACTCAAACAATGATAATCAGAGCGCGGAAGCTAAACATAAATGCGGAAGCGCAAACTAACTTTTTCTTTTCTTTTAAGATTTCTAAAATAGTATTCCAAGTTAACATATATACAAAACATGTCTAAGTCTAAGGTGGACAGGCCCACCTATCAAAATGTCAAAATACATAAGCACTCTCTCATACTCTCCCCTCAACAGTAGTCGAAGTACGGCCACACGTCAAAGTCTCGGTCCGCCTGAGACTGCAGTGGAATAGACGACTCTCTCTCCTCTATATACTCTTCCTCGACCCAAGGCTCTGGGTCGAGGGCTCCCTTAGTACCTGCCAACATGAAAATACGGCTGAGCATAGAATACTCAGCGAGTACAAGCTACTAGCTAACCATAACAATAATAAACACGCAAGGAGAAATACAGTACAAATCGCCAATTCAAGGCAATAGTAAAAGCATAGAATTTAACAATATTAAACATGGAGCAATATTATCATCTTGATGTACGTGCATGGATGCAAAAACGCCGATAAAACTCATGCTTGAAAACCCGTTTCCATGTCTCGGTATGCCTTGTAAAAATCATGTATGCGTACATGCATGAATGTCTTGTCATCATCTTGTAAACTTGCATCTTGTAACTTGTGAGCCAGAGGCTAGCACCCGAATCTTCCTAGGCTGCCAACCTCCTTGATATATTGTTTTCTTGTGAGCCAGAGGCTAGTACCCGAATCTCCCTGGGCTATCAACCTACTTGACAATATGTGTTTTGGGGTTTTCTTGTGAGCCAGAGGCTAGTACCTGAATCTCCCTGGGCTATCAACCTCCTTAACAATATGTGTTTTGGGGTTTTCTTGTGAGCCAGAGGCTAGTACCCGAATGTCCCTGGGCTACCAACCTCCTTGACATGCAATGTTTTCGTGTTGATTTATTATATGCATATGCTCTTGAAAAGCTCGGTTCATGTAACATGCGTGCTCGTGTGCGTGCCAATAGTGACAATCCTGATGATATGCTTGGATGAGGGGATCACATAAGTATAGCATTCCCATTTTGAATATAAGCATAAAGAAATATGGATAACATGTAGGGCATTCGATCAAGGTAGGCATTTAGACATAATTAGCTCAATACATGCTTTCATAAATCCAGTTCATTTATTTAATACGTCATTTAAACATTTTATCAAACACTTGGTCTGCAATCTCATTCCTAGTCATTTCGTTTCGATTTCTTAATGCATATATTTCATCACACCACACAAAATATATTTATTATGTTTGAAGTGCCCATCCACCATTTTCCAATACTCATTCATCAACCCACACGGCATCCAATCGCCTCAACCCATTTCATCCATTCATACATCTCACATTCATTCACATTATCTTGTTTATGTTTTGAATGTATAGTATATTTCCAAGGAAAAAGGGAATACAACATCAACATCATGATTTTAAAAGAAGAAAGCTTAGAGTATTGCTAGAGAAGTTAGTAGAGTGTACTAACCTTGAAGATCAAGCTTGATTTTTGAGGAATCCTTTGATTGAGGATGGTTCTAGCTTGGAATTCTTCAAGCTTGCTCCCTTGATCTCAATCCCAAAGCCCTCCTTGGATTTTGCCTTCAAGCTCTCATCTTCCTTTTTCCCCTTCTTTCTCTCCTTAGGTTTAGAAAATCCCCAAATGGGATCCCTAAACAAGACAAAGGTTTAAAACCCCTAAATTCGGAATCTGCTACTTGCAATCGATCGCACATTAATGCGATCTATCGCACATGAACCCGAATACATTGGTCTGATTTCCCTCTGTATGCGATCGATCGCACACTCTTGCGATCGATCGCAGATCACTGCGATCTGTCGCACAGGGATCCCCATCTATCGCATATGGTCCCGAGACCTTGAGACCTATTTCGCCTGCATGTGATCGATCGCACCAAACCTGCGATCGATCGCACATTCCAGATTTTGTTGTTTTCTTCCATTTTCCTTTACTTTGGTAATTCGGCCATAACTTGTGACTCGGTTGTTCGATTTGGACGATTCAACTTGCGTTGGATTCGTCTTTCGAATGGGAACATTCTTGACGGTTTAGAATTTTTAATTCCTTCTTTATTTATTGACCAAATTACCCCTAAAGTCAACTGATCCCAAATGGGTTTCAGTAACTCGAGTTTTCGATATGTCCGACTTAGGAATACTACTTCCTAACACTTAGAGTTTCTTTAAATTTTTTCATTTCATAGAAATAGGAGGAAAGGCAAAATGCCTTGGCACGGTTTTTAATACATGGCAAAAGTTCCGGGGTTCTAAAACTATGCTTTTTAGTGTATATTTTTATGTATTTTTAATTGGACTCTGACGTATAATTGGCCCCTTTGACACCTTCTACTTATAAAATTTTTCTAAGGCATGAGATTGATACCAAGTAAGAAGAAGTCAAAAACATTGGAAGAAAATTAAATGATTTCTCTTTCTATTGTCATATGTTGAATTGTGTATCGATGCCCGAGACCAATTTTTTTTGGCACGAATGCCTTTTTATATAAGAGCAATTGTTGTCTCGTCAATCGAGGAGGGGACTATTCCTCCTCACTCTCAAATAGCCAACCTTTTAACTCTCATTAACTCAGGTTAGGTATTTTTAACCCTTTAGTAAATTATTTTATTTTATTTTTCTAAAAACCAAGGGTAGATGGGTGAACTCTAAGTGTGGATGAATGTTAACCACAGTTAAATGGGATTAGAAGGGAGACACATGGCAAGAAAATGGGAGCCAAGACACGGCAGACGTCCCACCTCACATCACCGATCGAAGAGGTGATTATTTTCCTTTTCTAGATGTGCAATTTATTGACACGTGTCTACCGAGCCACGCATCAGTTCGCTACTCGATTGTGCTTGAAGTACCCCCACCTAGGAAGCACGGATACATATACATATATGGATACGAGTACGACGATACGACAAAACCAAAAAAAATAGGATACAAGTACAACCAGGATACGTCTATAATTTTTTTTAAAAATAATAATAATACTATATTTTGTATTATAATTATAAAATAACCATTGATTCAATTCTGTTTATGTATAAAAAAGACTATGTCCATGCAAAAACTAAAGAAATAGGGTCATCTCATCATCCACTAAACAAAAAAGAAAGTCATTCTATCATCTATTAGGGAAAATATAAAGAAAACCATGTCCATGCAAAAACAAAAGAGATAGGGTCACAACCCCGGGTCCAAAAAAAAAAAATGTTCGTATTCCGGTCGTATTTTTGTATATTCTTGTCGTATCGGAGTCATATCCGAAATAAAAAACTGTTTTAAATTAATCAGATACGTCTAAGCCGTATCCCACCGTATCGAAGGCGTATCCGTATCCTATACGGATGTGAGGACTTATTTGAAGTATCCGTACTTTCTAGGTCCCACCAAAATCCCTTTAAAAAAATAAGGGAAATTCTCTTCAATCTCTCATATCTCACGAGATGTAAAAAGGGGTATTTTCCGTACGACGAGGAAGCTCGAGAAAGGAAGACTGTGCAGATGAGAACGCGTGTAAAGAAGGAGGACAAGTGTCACGTGCGATGATTTTGAAGTGGTTGGTTTGTTAAGCAAATTCAAAAACGGTGGGGCCCACCAAAGTCCTTTAAGGGACAGCAATAGTGAATTAGAAAGATGCAAGTGTCCGGCGCAGAGGCAGTGATGAGGTTTGAGTAAAAGCCAAAATTAGAGGGCACCACTGTCTCACACACACTCTTTTTATTTGGTACTTTTGATTAGAAGTTCGAGACCTAATGAACCGTGGCGCTTTTAGATGCTGCCACGTTTCTTAGCTTCTGTAAGATGCTTCCACGATCCTCTCTTGGAGGCTTTGAAAAATAATGTAGTTAATATGATGAGACATTGAGATTGAAAAGAACAAAGAATAATTTTCTTCACTCTCCCTCACAGCGGAAACTTTGATCTTGTGAATCATTGATTCATTTGAGATTAGATCTTGCAATTGAACTCAGGAGAGTTTAATTGCAAGTGTCGTGATCTGATTGAAGGAAAAAAATTGAATTTAAAATTTTGTATTTATATTTTTAGAAAATAATCCACCTCCTCAATCGGTGACACGAGGGGCATCTCGGCTCCCCTTTTCTTGTCATATGTCCCCCTTTTAATCTCATTTAACTGTAGTTAAGATTCATCTACTCTTAAGATTCATCCATCTACCCTTGGTTTTTAGAGAAGGAAAATAGTCACCTCCGGGGGCCGAGGAGGTGAGTTACCATCTTGTCCCCCCTTTTTGGGGAGTGTTCCTTTTTACTTCAATTAACTATGGTTAAGATTCATTCACCCTAGGTTCACATATCTACCCTTGGTTTTTAGAAAAAAGTTAACCATAGGAGGTGATTAATTTTTTATCCATAGTTCAAAGGGTTTGTGAGAGCAAGTAGGAATAGTTCCCTCCTCGGCAGGAGGAGATGATTACTGTTCTTTAGAAAAATAAAATAAACCCGAGTTAATGAGAGTTGAAGGGCTGGCTACGTGAGAGTGAGGAGGAATGATCCCCTCCTTGGCCGACGAGGGGCTATTGCTCTTTCTTTTTTTACAAGTCTCCAATCAAATCATGACACATGCAATTGAACTCAGGCGAGTTCAATCGCAATTGGCTATCATCTGATCTCAATTCATTTACATTGTGGGGCCCATATCTTACATAGCAGATCTAAAAAAAAAAATTATTTGATTTATTTTTTTTGGAAGGGGGTTTAACTGCCCGACTCCCCCTTTACACACTCACCCCTATTTCTTAGGCCTTTTTTTTTTTTGGGTAAGGACTAAGGACAGATGAACTTGCACAGGCCAGAAGTCATTTGTCCTTGGATCAAATCCTATTATGAGTTTTTTTTGTTTTTTGGGTATGGTAAATGGCTTCGGATTTGTCTCTGGCGGAGCTAGAAAGGCCTATTGGGCAACCATAGAATAAGAGACATATGGCGTTAAAAAGGGGAGAAGCCATTTCATTTTCTCCTCATGATTTTGACTTCTCCCAACTTGTTATCTCTTCCCTTTTATCTCAATATCTCATCACCATGTGTCATATAGTGTGTGGAGAAGTCTAAATCATGGGGCCACCACTTGTCTACTATTCTATTGTTGCCCGAGACAAGCTCTTTTTGGCTTGCCAGAGATAATCCGAGGCCATGATAAATAAGCATGATCAAACGGTAGACTTATTAACACCACAAAGAATATGGAGCCATATTGTCACAAGCAAGCCGGTGTACTTGATACTAATTTTAGTATTAGATTTCTCAATCTCTAATTACTAATATTAATTTTAGTATTAGATTTTTCTATCCCTGATTACAAAAAACTACTTTAACTGGTTACTACTGCAACCATAGTTAAAAGTAATAACTCCAAAGATCAAATCTATTAACAAAAGTACCCGGTTAAAGTAAGAATACGTGTGGCTTCAATGTTTTTTTTTTGAAAGGTAAGTTGGGGTTAGGCAAACCCCTACCAAAGAAACATAGATGGGATTCAATCCCAAGTCCTGGTACGACGCCAAGGGATTTTACCAACTAAGCTAGCTGGCACCTATGTGGCTTCAATGTTGAGAGTATGGAACAAAATTTTGTTTGCTCACGGCTAGCATTCCTCCTTAATAAGTGTTTTTATTGTTTGTAGAACACATGTTGGACATCCTAGTCCCACACCCTGCATAGTAAGACTTGAGACTAACCAATCTCCATCACTAATGTGTCCTTCTCTAGCGAGGTGCTCAGCACCAAACCCAGGCGAGGACTTGGTCAAAAATGCACTTCAGGCACTCTTTGTACGAATGAAAGCTACATTGTGGCAAGTCATTTTGAGTCAATTTAGGATCAGAATAGACTTATATTTGTATCCAAACAGACCCTGCTAAGGTTCTTTGCTGAGGTTTTGTAACCCTAGCTCCTATGCGAAGACAACAATTTTTGGTTCATACAAATAGTGTGGCCAGAATCCATCGGGTTTCATCTATTTTGAAGACAACTTGAGAACTCAAAGTGGGAAATTCAATCCGAATTTCTTCAGCATCCTAAGAGGTTTGAGGTAGTTTGTCTCTCAAGTGTAGTGTATGGTGAGCAGCAGCACCTAGGCTAGTCCAACCAGAGCCAACCACAATTGCCTTCTGCTGTTGGTCGCCATGGTTGTGCAGTGAATCTACACACTACATTTCAAGTAGAAAAATAAAAACATTACATTTCAAGTAGAAAAAGAAATACATAAAATGTTAACACATCCAATTGAGCCTAGCCAGAATGGAAAACTTCGCAACGGGATCTCTCAACTTCAACCACTTAAATCAGGAGAGGAAACAGAAAAGAACGAACATCTGAGATTCTGAGTAGCCCACACATCATTCGTTTTATAGAAACACTTACAAGCACAGGCAACAGCATCAACCCTTAAGAAGAGCCTCTATGGCTTCAAAGAAGAGAGGTGCCGTTTCAGGGCTTGGCGTCTTGATAGCACACTTGACTCCAGGGACCCCAACAACAGCTGTGAGTTCAATCAGGAATGGTATTCCTCGAGGGATTTTGGCAGACAGATAGAGCACATCTTGGTTCGCATGCCGCCGCTTTGCAATGAAGAACATGTTGGATGCAGCCAGCAGGTCAAGGGTGGCTTCCACACTGTTCACTACAACACCTGGCAAGTCCTTCGTAACCTCATTTGAATCAGGAAGGGACTTCCATGTCTGCAAGGGGTAGACAACCCAAAAGGATCAGAACCAGTGTACTACAATCTAAAAAGGATACAATACCATCTCTCCCCATAGGAGTTGAAATGTGCTCAATGAAGGTGAACAAGGAAAGTGGTGAACCTTGTTCTTCTTCTTTTGTAGTTTGTGAACGTTCATCATCATATAAGATTCTATTATCAAATTTGAAAGCCCTAGGTAGAACAAATTTCATTACCTCAAGAAAGTTTGCACGCTCCATTCTACCGTCTTCAGAGAAGAAGACCAGCAATGAAATTTTATCATTAAAGTACCATACTGGTTGTTGATTATTTTTTACTGCTATCTGCAAAAGTGTGCTTGGAGGACCAGGAGAGATATTTTGAAACAACACCATAGGCAGAAGGGACCTAGCTGATGTGCCAGGTTGCAATTGTGGAACCTGGTCAATAGAAAGATTAGTTTGAAACTCGATGTTAGAGAAGCTCGTATTCAAGGCCATGTAGTTACCTGCAGGGGTTCAGCTGCTGCAAGACCAAATGTATTCTTATTGAATTGAATCATGAACCCATCAAGAGGAACTTGTGAGTTGTTCTCAAACAATATACTGTAAAATATTTGCCCATCACGCCGTGTAACCTGTCCACTGATCTGTAGACCTTGACCACTTGATGCTGGAAGTAAAACAGGCAAAGGAGGGCTGCAAATATTGTTAAAAGACTATCAGTTCTACTCATAGGCATGAAAATTTTCTATTCCACCACTCGCAGTTAGCGAATTCCATAATACTCACCCAGAAGGTGTTGTAGGCTGGTCAACGGGGACAAGAGCATTATCCAGGCCTATCAGATCACCAAGTAAGTCTGGCACAGGAGAAGCAGAAGCAGGGGCCACTGGCGCAGGTGCTGACTGTCTTGCTGCAGCAGATGGAACATTACTTGAACTAGTTGGTGGTGATGCACCACTGTCAACCGCATGAGCAAGTGATTCAGAAGTCCCGATTTCACTCCCATCAGGATACTCTTCTTCTTCCGGTCTCTGAATTGCGGTCTTCACACGGCTAACAAATGCCTCTGGGGGCTTATGATACACAGAAGACAAAGTAGCAATGTTTGCAAGAAGCTCATCAAGAAGTGATGGATCAAGTTGGTTTGAATCATCACTGATGACAGGCTTCTCAGCCAACACCACATCCTTAGCCGCCTGAGAAACAAAAGTAGGTGGATCATGTAGCAGCAGTGGTGTGCACTATGCAGTCCCATGAATGTCTAAAATACGCTAGATGTATGCAGTCATACAATAGCATAAAGTACAAGTTATGCACCTCAGGATCAGTTGAAAGAAGACGCCAATATATGTATGCACGATCACGCAGATCAGGATTGTCTGTCTCCACAGTGGCATTATTCAGAACAACCTGTAAACACGTATAAGAGATGGTAAGATCAACCTGGAAAAATGTAATGAGAAAGATTGGCTGTCTCCACGGTGGCATTTATTGGAACACAGTAAACATGTACCTGAAGTAATAAAATAGCTGCTAAGAATCAAGAAGCACTAAAAGATGCAGATGCAAACTTCAACTGAAGATATCGAATATGAAAAATTGTACTTGTCTTTTTAATACTGGAGAAGAGTAAAATCTTATTCATAATTGTTAAAGGCGTCGACTTAGGCGCCTCAGGCGAGCCTAGGCGACTGGGCACTCTACTGGGCTCAGGCAACTGGCTGCCTAGGCGATCATTATTAAAAATCTGATATATGTACTATTATTAAGGGTATACAAATTTATTTTATTTGAATATGATAGTTTGGTCAACAACAAAAACATGCAAATGTATATGCTTATGTATTTTACCATATAATATGTTAGGGTTTTTATATCCGACAAAACAGGGTTTGCAGATAGAAGAAAGGAGAGATGAACGGTGTCAAGTATGTTTCTCTCATGTTAACTTATCATCTCTCACTCAAAGGGTGGACCACTCACTCCCTCTCTCTCTCTCTCTCTCTCTCTCTCTCTCTCGGGCTATGATTGTGGGTAGATCATATGATCTCCTTTTTTTTTTGCATGATTGTTAAAGGCATTGTCTAGTCGACTAGACATATAATTGGGCTCAAGTGGCCCAATAACAAAAAAAGCCTTTGTAGGTTCCAGCTAGTTTAGTTGGTAAAGTCTCTTGGCGTCGTACCAGAGACTTGGGATCAAATCCCACCTACATCAGGGTTGGGGGGTTTATGAGAGAGGGAGGGCTACCCCTCATTGTGTAGCCCCTAGAAAAAACAAAAACAAAAACAAAAAAAAAAACAAAAACAAAAACAAAACAAAACAAAAAAAGCCTTTAAATGCCCTAAATTCCCTCTATGACTCCCAAAGCTCTCATAAATCAATCTTTAAAGAGGTTTTTAATAATTTAAATAAGTGCAGACCCTATAACTATATATTTTTTTATTTTTTATATATTTTTTTGTTATATATCTTTGGCATAATCGAGAAAGATAATGAAGAAGAAAGATAATAAGAGGTACAGCCTCTCCCTCTCTCTTCTCTTTATCCCCTGTTCAGCAGTCACATTGATGTAACACTCATGTAGGGCTATTTTTTTTTATTTTTTTATCCAGTCCTACTCTCTCTCTAGATTATTTTTCTGTTTTTATCCCCCACTGTCCCTCTCTCTCCCCTCTTCGACAATCATTGCAGATAGTTTTTTTTATTCCTAACGTTTAAAATCCCCCTTTTATTATTTATAGAATTGTCTCTCATGCATATCTATCAAACATGATCTTATTATATGAATTGTACGGCCCCTATATTCAAGGAATTGCAGCATACATAGATCTCATATTGGGGAGATTTCTGTTGCAAAGAGTTCATTAGTAGACGCTTCGGCCGCCTCAAGCGTCCGTGGAGTTTGTCGCCTGGTCACCTTGACAACCATGATCTTATTACAATATCCATGATGCCAAATGGGTGTTGTAAGTGACCATGCGATAGGCCAACACTATCAGGGAAAAATGGTTAGGGGCATCCCCCATTAGGGACAGGTCTTGGATTCAAAAACAGTAACAGAATAGGATGACAAGCTGATGGGAAAGCCTGGAACTTCTGTACCCAAAAAAAAAAAGACATTCTATCTAGGGCATGCTTTCTCATTCCAATGTTCTAAATCCGGACCAGATGCTGACCAGACTAAAGGACTGGGCAGTCTAACCCGGTTTTACAGGTAGATCGACCCAGCTAGGTTAGCACCCGTTTATGAAATAGAATATGAATTTAAGCAAGCACTTGAGTGATATTCCCTTTTTAAACCCCTTACCCTCTCAAAATCATATGTCTTCACTGGCTCCACCAATTTTATCTGGTCTCTTCGTGACAGTGTAACTTTACCTCTCTCCTCTCTCTAAACCTCTTTTTTTTTTGATTGGTAAAGTAATTTTATTAAAAGTGACCGTGATGGCAGCTTTACTTGATCTCTATCTAGATATCTCGTTCCTCCCTAACCTCTATCTCTTCCGACAGTGATGGCGACCTCACTCTAATGGTTGAATACTTGAATCAACCCGCTGAGGGATTTGATCCTGGGTACTACCGGTCTGACCATGCAGTCCGATCAGCATTTTAATACACTTTTGTGCAGGGATGCACAAATACACTGTTGAGAGCTAAAACACAAGCTATCCCAGCTACCACTATAGCATAATCATTGTCCGTCCATTTACATACCAATAGAATCATTAATCAGTATTCAAAAAATATTGAATATTATATCTTCGACAACTTTGGATATCAATCTTGTATCGTAAAAGCACTCTATTATCATCACCATCATCTCAAATACTTGGGGTCAGCAACACGAATCATATGCCGTCATTTTGTTCTATCAAAAGCCCATGTCAGTTTCGGTATTTCCCCCACTCTTTCCGAGTTTTCAACTTGTGTCAATTCACTCCTTCCCATTAGAGCCATTTGTGGTCTTCATTGAACGTGTCTAAACCATCTTAATCGACTCTCTCTCATTTTATCACCTATTGGAATTTGGTTATATCCCCAGATTTTGATACATGTCATAGGATTTGGCAAGGGTTTCTTTCATCAGCTGCCGACTGACGCAACCTCCTTTAAAGCATTAAAAGTACTGCATATCATTAATTTTATAACAAATGGGACCTAATTCATTTTTTATAATGTACTTATTATCACAACCGTTTCATGAAAGAGAACTAATCAAGTGGTAACCATGCTGCATATGGGTCTTAAATCCCAATTAGTCCATCATTGCAGCTTTTTTCCCAAAATGAAAAGGGCGAGAGAAAGGGCTTTTTTTTGCCACATGGGGAGGTCCTTTCGCTAAAACTTGCCAAGTGAATGAAGCCAAGATGGCTGATATGTGGACCTCCTTTTTCCCTCCACCTCAGCTGCCATGTGTAAAAACTCTCTCCCTTACTGGCCCGCTGCATCTAATCAGGCTAACCGGCGTCAAATATAAATTAATGAAGATGCTATATATAATGCAAATCAGATAAGTATACCATAAACTAATTTAAACATGACATTAAGAGAATAATATTTGATTTGGTAGTAGATAATTTGAAATAATACACAGTTAACCACCAAAGGACTAAAACAAGAGCAACAAGTAGGAAAAATGCTAGGTAATGGAAAAATAAATTGCAAATTTCAATGAAGCAGACTGAGGCAAGCAATTCATTTTCAAGTTATGTCATAAAATTTGGTGTTACTGGAAATAGGAATAAAAATTATAATGTCCTGATAAACACTGTAGTCGTGCAAAGCAGAGACAATGGACTGGAATTCTGAAATGCCTTCAATAGGCAAAAGAGGGAAAAAGAAAGACACCACAGCTCAGTTGATCATGAATTATATGCGTTAAACTAGGACAGAATCACAGGGAAATAGTAGATTAGGAACAACAAACCTGAATCATCTGCTGTGGTCCTTCAGTTGGCTTCTTAAGAAAGAGTTTGACAGTTGCAGTCAGCAATTGCAGCTGGACTAGTGCAGGCTCCTCGGGGAAAGTCTCTAAGAAGCTTTCAAGAAGCTCATCAGCATTATCTATTCTTTCCGCATATTCACCAATTATCCATATCATTGACGCCTGTGAAAAACCAATAATTTATAACAGATGAAAGTAAAAGATATAAGTGAAAAAGAAAGCTCGAGCCTTACAATTTCTTTATGGAAGTAGAAAGACATACCTTAGCTTCTGGCTCATCTAAAGTGTCTAAGCTCTCACAGAGTGTTGCAATGATGGACTCATAGCTGTGGAGGAAGATAGCAATGCGCAATAAGCTTGAAAGGAAGAGAACCACCATTTCCAAGTAAATTAAAATTTGAGAGAAACAAAAATCCAGTAACTTACGTGTTGGGATATCTCCTAAAAATATCCTTGATGACTATAATAGCCTCCTGAACCACATAGTTTACTTTTATCTTGATCAATTCTAGCAAAACACTTATGCACCGCTCAGCTGCTCTCTCTAATTTGATGGCACAGCGGCCAATAGCACGAACAGCCTTTCTAACAAAATCTACATCTACTTCCGTGGCATACTCTTTGAACTCCAATAGAACCTGCAAAAAGTGTTCACCAAGATGCTATCAAAACCCAAACAAATTCTAATACAGAGACATTAGAAGTTTGATTATAGTTAACATAGACATTAGAAATTTGATTATAGTTACTAGTGTTTGTTAATATACTACCAAAGCATATGTACCTGGTCTATATTTCGGTCCGAGGCAAGCTTTATCATGATCTCTAACTTCTCCATCTTCACATAAATTGGATCATTGTACTTGCAAAAAAAGACCTAGAAACAGATATTACAGATAAACATTCAGAATTCAGCATACACTGCAAAGCAAAAAAAAAAAGTTTTCAAATAACGAAAAATTGTATTAAATCACCTTGATTTCATGGGCAAGGATTGTAGGCCGTTTTTGTACGATAAGGTTGATGTTTCGCAATGCAACGTACTGTATCTCAGGTTCTGCAGAAAGTAGTGTTACAAGAGGAGGTGCCATTTTTTTACAAAGATTTCGAACAACATCGGTACTAGTGATGAGTTCCATTTGTTGAAGGATCATCTACAAGGCAAGGAAATTAAGATAAAGATAACTGAAAAGTCAACATACAGATGATTGTTGAAAGCATTAACATTGATAATAAGGATGAAGAATACCAATTAAATGAATCAAAGGAAACATATGTCACCTTAACAGCTGAAAGTACGACTGCACAATTCGCATGTTGCAGTCGTGGAGTAACTCGCTCCACTATATTTTCAGCTTCACGAGCATCAGCTGCCTTGTACTTGGAAAGAGCATCCAATATAAAGACTTGACCCCATCTGTACAAAATGAAATCATGCTCGGAATTCAAAGCAAATGGTTGTTACAGGAAACTAATTATAAATAGATAGCCTATATTTAAATGGCTGAAATTAGCACATGTAGTAATGAGCTTCTATGTTCCATGCATGTAGAAATAGCATGTGGATTAAATGTCAGTTGCTATGTTCGATGCATACATTTGTCCATGGATAAAGAAGCATGTAGATTAAATGTTTAGTCAAAAGTACAAATTTTCCAAATATGAACTTACTCTGTGCACTCATTCAGAGCAGTCAGGAGCTTTGAAAGTGTGTGACTAGTGATCTCGAAGATGGGTCTATTACTGTTCTCTTGGATCTCTGCAAGAGCTGCCACAGCATTTGCTACAACCATCGGATTATTGTCAGATATCAAATCCTTGAGAGTCTCCAGAAAACCCCTATCTTCCACTAGCTCAGAATTTATGTCATAAAGTTTAGCAACACAAATAGATGCTGTCTTTCGAACATAGGGATCGTCATCCTGTCATAGAATGAAATCAATACATGTCAAACTTCACAAGAAGTTGCTCGAGAACACTCCAACACCTCAACAGGGAAATACCAATAATGATTAAAAAAAAAAACTCAACAGGGAAATTTACAGCACAGTGCATGTGAAATGAAACAACTTTCTAACGATGTTGCAGAAGAGAAAAAAGTAAAAACTTCATGTTTATTAAAAGTTAAAACGTAACATGAGTCACCCATATGAATTGGGGAATGATATTATTCAAGATAGATCAACCTTGAGACACCTCTGAAGAGGATCACATAGATATTCTGTGATTTTATCAACACGGATGCATCCCATTGTCCGTACAGCTAATGCACGAATCAAAGGATTCGGATCCTGTGAATCCTGCAAAGACGATCACAATTTAAAGTTCAGAACAGATGCATAGAAGAATTCATACAACACGATTTCATGAAAGACATACTTCAAAATAATTCAAAGAAAAACTATATAACTTCTCTAATGCTGAATATATCAAGGTAAAAGATATAATCCTTTCAGAATTCCATGTCATGTTGTTCAGAGTGTCATTGAGAATCAAATCAAATATAGAGTAGGTGCATACACCATATTAGTTTGATTATCTGATAGTAATGGAAAACCTTTAGGCATCGTTTTGAATCCTGAGGGTCGAGAAAACATCAATTTGTTTAAGCTACATAAAGTTGGGAACAAGTAACAATTGCAATGACTATTGAGAGGATTGACGTTATACTCACCATGAGCCATTAAAAACTGCTCTTACAAATCCTATTCAAGAATTAGTAGTAGAGGGAGAGGGATATTGTTTATCATTCTCTTTTTCTATGCAATGGAAACTGAAGTATCATAAGAGATGCAAATGGCATCATTTTGCACAGAAACTTTCAGAGGCAATTTGAACCTTCACATTAAGAAACAAAAGTCAACATCCAACATGCATATATCCCCCATCTAGAGGCAGCAGCACTTTCCCATATAAGATAGATTTGTCAAGGGTAGATGCAGAGTGTTCTAAATTGCTTGCAACTATATCATGAGAACTGCGAGAAAAATGTCTCCTCTATGGGAAGCATAGTTAATACAAAAATCTCAATAGATTATTGCATTGCTTAGCCATTCCACAGCTAATTATTAGTTATCACCTCTCGATTTGTATTATCATGTCCAACACTAGATGACTGGCTTCTAAAATCTTCTTTATCAGCACTTTCCCATATAAAATAGATTTGTCAAGGGTAGATGCAGAGTGTTCTAAATTGCTTGCAACTATATCATGAGAACTGTGAGAAAAATGTCACCTCTCGATATGTATTATCATGTCCAACACTAGATGACTGGGTTCTAAAATCTTCTTTATCAGTGCTTTATCCCATATATTTAGGGTCAGCAATATGAATACTGTTGCGCCATTCTAATCTATCAAGGGCCATATTTGTGGTTAATGTCTCTGTTATAAAATTCTCATTAACTCCATTTATGCCCATTTCTGCCTTGTCCCCTACCTTTTTAAACTGAAGTGGGAACTAGAATATTATTTGTAATATATGGTAAAGGATATAATGTAGTATATAGGATAAAATATAAAGTGTTAGTATACAGGACACTGATCTTATAGTTATAGGTAGCATCAATTAATTTTTACATACAATTGTTCAGGTGAAGATGCGTGAAACATTAAATAATTTAGACTCCTGGAAAGAATCCAGATGTATTCACATCAAAGATCCTGTTTTAAGAGATAATAGCTGTGATGGAGTTCTTACGTTCACAAATGTAAAAGAACCTGTTTTAAGAGATAATAGCTGTGTCGGAGCTCTTACCTTCACAAATGTATTCACGGCAAGTATTGCTAGGTCTGGTTGGCTTTTAGCATAGTTTATAAGATACAGGTAGACAAGCTTCTTCAGCTCCAAATTCTCTGTTTGCATGCAGTTCACAACATCTGCAAACAATGATGAAACATCCTTCCCAACAGTCATTGCAGCAATAACCTTCTTTACAGCATCTTTTTTCTTATCCTGCACGGCATATTAAAAAAAAAAAAAGCTTCACATGGTTGATCATGCAGTTTGAAGAAAGGTATATATGCATGACAATAGTAACAAAAAACAGTCCATCTGTTATTATATGATTTCATGTATGAATTCTCAAACATGACTTATCCAAGAAATCACTTGTATAAAAGAAACGAACAGATGTCCATTACATTCAGAATTAGAAAAACATGGAAAAAGTTCAAAAGTCGACGGTAATAATTTAAACAGCAGCTCTTATATAGCCATCCAAAGACGTTCAATTAATGAAACATGCAACAAGCTGGCAGCAATTACAGAAAATATCATGTGACAGCTGGTGAAAACAATATCTTGGGACAAAATGAGACATTATCAAAATGAGTTGTAACATTACAAATAAAAGGTTCATATGTGGAAGAAGGTTCATTCGTAATTGATAACATTGTATTCTATGTGCATCGGACATACGTCTTTTACATCTGTCACGCTACCAATATGTAATTGAGAACAGTTTATTAGAAATCCCTATATATTAGCATCGGAAATATGATTTGACTATGTTGAGTGCCACATTGTTCTCCTTCCTCTGGAATGACAGATTTGCCCCAGCTTTTTTATGTTGTGGCATTAAACGAGCAGTGCAAAAAAAACTTGTGGAATTTACCAAATTCACGCACAACGAGAACTCTAGTAAATTTCAAAGAAACAAGCATCATCAGATATTACAAAGATGATCTAGGATGCTCCAGCTCAACAAGCCTCCAAAAAATGAAGCCTCTAACTTAAAAGGATCCGAAGTATCAAAAGCTTCAAGAGAAAAGACAAGAGGTTTCTGTTGGCTTCACCAAGAAGAATACAAAAGATACTTGGTGAAGGAGCAAACCAGGTTTCTATCCTGTTCTGAATCACTCTTCATTGTTGTGCAAGTTCATTAACAAAAGTGTAAAGTGGCCATTGCCTATCTTCTTTGTGTTCATGCACCTCCATTCAGTTGGAGCAACGGTATGCTTTTTACCCTATAATCTTGCGTTCAGTGATCCCATTTGTTTCGTTTATATCCTCACCAGTTGATACCATCTATACTAAATTACTAAGTATGTTGTGTCTTTGTGTTACGATATTTTCTCTAAATTATTTTCTTATCTTTGTGTCTATTGTATCTCTACATTTCTACTATTACATTACCATCTCCTTTTGTGTTATTGTTTCCTTCAAATATATATATATATATCAAAAGACTGTTTGTGTTCTTGTGTCCATGTTTCTTTTAATATAGTCTGAACAACCCAAATATCAAACAGATTAACCATGTTCATTGTGTTAGACTTCAAGTTATTTCAGTTAGGAGTCCTTTGATTAAAAACATCTTCTGGAAAGAAAAGCAATGTCAAAGGTGCTCAAAGACTGAATGGAATTATTTTGATAAGATCCCTTCTGAGATGAGATTCCACCTTGTTCTTGCAATCCACTTTCAATCTTCTTGTTTTTCAAAACCAAAACCATTTCCCAAAAATTTGAAACCCGACCACTTTGTTGAAAAAGTTGTGTGTGCACTGTGCTTCGCAACAGATTTTTTTAAATAGAATATTACTTGTTTTCAAAATTTTGCGAATTATTTGCAGATTTTAGGTGGCGCAATTAAAATGGTGTTTAAATCGTGAATTTAAAAAAAAAATCAAATCGTGCATTTACGAGTTATTCATGAAAGTTCGGCGAATTATTTGTAAAAGTCACAATTTTTAAAAAAACAAAATCGTTAAAAAAAGTGGTATTTTCTTTTTTTTCAATGCATTGACTCGTGAAAACCCTTGTCCAAAGAAGAAGTAAATTTCAGGTACTCATGAGGATATATAGCTTAGAAAGCTTGCTTTTGGTTGTTCTCCTCAATCACTGTTTGGTTCGTCAAAGGAAAATGATGATAGCAATGATGTCTGGTTATGGGTTTTATCTCTGATTGCTGATTATTTTTCGATTTTTGGTTAAACATTGAAATACCTATCTCGAAAGATTAGCTGAGCCTAAGTTGGTTAGGTTTTATTGTTGAAATATGTTCTGCAATTTTTGGGATTGTTTATATTGATTCTTGTCTCCCTCATTTGGTTGTTCAACTCTTTTTCATGATCTTTGTGTTTAATAGTGTTCTTTAACATATTTTTTTGTCTCCATACATTTGGACGTTTAGATTCCATTGTAATTTGTAATTTCCTCTAATCATCACTTATGAAGTCTGACAGTTTAAGTAACATAGTAGTGCTTATTAATTTGTACTACAAATGTAGATGGGTCCTACACCAGATAGTCGCTCTATGTTCCTATATGAGATTAGGGTCTTTAGGGTTTATTTAATTTCAAGGTTGGAAAATTAGATCTGGCTTTCATGAATTATTTAACTTTTAGAATAATTTCTTTAGGGTTAATTACTCTATCTAATCCTTTGAATTATTTGGACCTTGTCCTTTAGGTGTTAGGATCAGGGTTTGAATCAAAGTATCAGAGTTAAAAATGCCAAGAGCTAGAGATCCTTTTGGTGAGTGTAAGTGTAACTAGAGGGGGGGGCAAAGATCTATCAAGAAGTGTTTGGGGCACGAGACAACTCTCTCTAAGGAACTCGGCAAAATAGCCCCATAACTTCAGGAGAAGGGGTGGTGGCCTGAGGGTGTATTACTATTACCCATATGAAGTATCACTTTGCAAAACTAGTGCAAAATAATTCATAGCCTCGTCCTTCAAGTGCCTGATTTTGTTAATAAAATGTAGGGGCGATATCAGTCAAACCGAGTAATAGTGTTCAAGCTCGGCTCACAAAATTGTAGGTGTGTTGAAGCTAGGCTCGAGCTTGAAGATTCTTTTTCAAGCTCGACGAGCTTGGCTCAGCTCTGTTCGGCTTATGATTGACTATATATGATAATGTTAAAGAAAATCAACTATTCTACTCTTTTATACTTCAATTGCTTTATTGTTGAAACACACTTAAAAAACAATCATTTTCTTCTATTAATAGTAACTATTCTGTTCATTTGTACCTCATTTGCTTTACTTGTTGAAACACATTTCTAAAAAACATTCTTTTTTTCTATCTAGTTTCTCTTTTCTATAGAAGACCACTTTGCCTTAAACAATGAGAAATAATAATTAGATTGTAATTAAATTTAAGTATCTTAAAAATAATAAATGAATTTACATAGTTATATTTTATATTTATATAATATAATATTAAACGAATCGATTATTAAACGATCCGAGCCCATGTGTGTTCGAGCTCAGCTTATTAAGCAACTGAGCTTGAAAATCAAGTTCAAGCGCAAGCTGTTATGTTCGTTAATCAGCCCCCCAAATGAAATGACACTAGAGGCCGTACAACATATGGATTTGCTTAAAAAGACAAAGATATCAAATTTTTGTGTCCACCTCAATCTGATGGTACAAGTTCTACGGGATCAATTGCAAGACAACTTGTGGTAGTTTAGGAAGAGGATTAGGCCTAGGAGGCCATGTAAAAGGGTATGGGGCTCAGCCAAAGCTACATTTACTAATTACTCATGCAAAAGAAAGAAAAATAGCTTGTAGACCGTTTGCTGGTGAAGGTTTTGGTGCAAATCACCTTCCATTTAAGATGGATGGTATCAACTATTGGGGTAAGAAACGAAACAAAGGGGATCACAAAACACAGGATTGAAGGGTAAAGAACATATCGTGCGTTACTCCAATTGGAAGGATTTGAACTTTGAAGACTACTTCAATCTAAAATCAAACTTAACTGGGTAACACCTTCATAAATTATGAAAAAATGGTAATCCATTTAAAGTCTCCAATAAACTAGAAATTTTGGAATTAATACAACATCGAAAAATGGGGTTTTGTCTCTCTTCAACATGGTCAAAATTATAACAGGGATTTTATTGCAACACTTTTTCACTAGCGACATGTAACTGAAAATATTATGATATGAACTTAAAGAGAATTATTGGTATCGGGGGGTCATTAATAAACCTGCATAGATAGATCAGGTCCCTTGTTTTGAGATTTCTGCTATTAAAAGAAGGCAAAAAAAGTAATACGAATCCCTGAAATATACATTTGTCTACAATTAAAATTAGTTACTTCTTATTATTATTACTTTTATCAATATCCACTTGTTATTACTTAAGATTTGAACATGCACAATGTTGAAACTTATACTATCTCGATTCTCTCTACATGCCCATTTCACCATCTAACAGATGTAGCAAGATGAGGATGTTGGCACCAATAGTAGGTGTAGATGCAGGGGCGGAGCCGGGAATTTTCTGTGGGGGGGCTGAACTACATATATCAAGAAAATTAATGTGATTGGGGTATGGTGCCTTGGGGATTCGGGGGCTATGCCTAGAGATTTTTTATTATTATTTTTTTTGAGTAATGGGTCCATGATGGTCATAAAATTAGTTAATGTTGCATTCCAAAAAGGGTTCAGTTACAAGAAAAAATGAAAAATATGGGCCGATCTTCAATGGTTCCTACCAACCTTTTTAAAACCCACTAATTGTGGTTAAGATTCACTCACCCCTAGGGTTCATCTATTTAACCTTGGTTTTTAGAAAGAAAAAAATAAAAATAAAAAACTTAAAGTTAGTTAAGCTTTACCACAATTAAAGGGGATGAAATGGGAAGGCATTTGATTATGTAGTCAAATGCAAGGTGGGCTAATCACTACTCTAAAATTACTATATTTTCATATACCTTATTTTTATATTATGGAGATTGTTTTTTCACACGTGCGTTCCGTGGAATGCACGCCTCCCCTACTTGACACATGTCCCTTTTAACACCTATTAATTGTGCTTAAGATTCGCTCACCCCTAGGGTTTATATATCTACCCTTGATTTTTATTAAAAGAAATTAACTCCTAAGATAATAAATCTTAACTAGGGTTAAAATGGACACATAAAGAATCAATCCCTTTATATTATGCATATAAAAAAAATGTACAATATTTTTTTGGGGGGCCACTATATAATAAATTTCTATATTATGTATTGTTAAAAAAAATTACACATAGAATATATTAAAATCCCAAAAAAAATTGGGCCAGCTCCACCCTTGTGTAGATGGAAGTTTGCATACGCCAGCCACATTAATGTCACCTCAACCTCCAAGTGGTGCGTGTAAAATAGGGCATCCCTTGACGTCACATTGGCAACGTGCAAGCGTGATGGGATCATTCCGGCACTATCACAAAATTATTTAAATCATGTACTAAACTCGATGACACATCGTAGTGTCCCAAAGTTCACCAACACTAGTCCCTCATAAGACAATGCACAATATGCACCATGACATAAACAAAAATCCATTGCTTTGTGCATTAACCTCAACCAAGGCAAATGTCAAGCCATACCCACTAGTGCTACAACCTTTACAACATTGGCATAGAAGTTTGGTAAAAGAGGTCTTGTTCAAGCTAACTCAGTGGGGCCTTTCTGAGAAGCTGGATGGAGAGAAGAATTCTTTGTGCAAACTTAGCTCTCTTGTCATGACACTACCAATTGGGAGTGGCAAGGAGATTATAGGTTGGATGGCCGAAGGATTAGATGCTTTACTGACACCACAAGAACTTAGATGCTCTGGATACTACACTTGCACGGGTGTCTCAGTGTCTGCCGTTAGTTACATCGACAACGGCCCCATGACCCAAAGAGTTGTTCGTCTTCTTAAAACACTAGAACGATCTCCCCAATTTTATTGAACCTCCACAAAAGAGGACAGTAGGACGGCCCCTATTGTTTGTTTTAATATTGACTTCCACGAGCCCTAGCTAGTCCGCCAAAGAGTAATCCAACAGGAGTTCTTGTGGAATGAGCGTGTTGAGTCTAGAAAATACTACTTAGTAGATTGGAAGACCATCTCCTTGCCCAAGAGTAGTGGTGGCCTTAATATTCCCCCCTGGTAAAGGTGAACAAGGCCCTTTTAGGAAAGTGGCTCGGCATTTTGGGGAGGAGGTGGATAGCCTATGGAGGGCAGTGATAGTGGCTAGGCATGGCTTGGTTAACAGGTGGTGTCCTAAGGGTGGGGGTGGGGGTGGGGGTATCTCACTTCACTCACCAAAAGGTAGGGAATGGGGAACATATCAGTTTTTGAAATGATCTTTGGTGCAATAACTCTACCCTTAGGCAGACTTATAGGAATTTGTTTCTTCTTGCATCAATGATCAAACAAGGATGCTTCGGCAGTTGAGTACCTAGATTGGCAAACTGGGGTCTCGGTCTGTGTCCCCAAACTAAGACGCGATTTATTCGATTGGGAGGTTCAAGACCTAGTCAGGTTACTATCCCATATTCAGCAAGTGACCTCATTTCCACTCATTAGGGATAGTCGGGTCTGGTCCTCGGACAACAAGGGACGGTTTTCTGTGAGATCATTTTTGCAAGTTTTGCACTTTGGTCTAAGTGTACCTTTTCCTCATCAAGTTGTGTGGTTCCCGTCGGTTCCTTCCAAGGTATCACTTTTTCTGTGGACTATGGTTTTAGACAAAATCTTAACAAGCAATAATCTAATGCATAGAGGATGTTGTCTAGCTAATAGATGCTTCATGTGCCTGTAAACGGAGGAATCGGTGGATCACGTATTGATGTATTGCCCGGTGGCGCAACAGATATGGTCCTATTTCCTTTCTCATCTCTGCATCCCATGGGTCTTTCCCCAATCCTTTCAGAGCTTCTTATATAATGCTGACTCACAGTGTCATTGTTGGATCCAGCAAGGACTGTTTGGCCTTTCCTTCCAAGGGCGATAGTATGGGCCCTGTGGAGGAGAGGAATAGGAGGGTTTTTGAGGACACATCCTTGATCATTCCCCGGATCCAGGCACTTTCACTAGTCTCAACTTGGTCTTTTGTTAGGGGCGGAGTTGACGTCCCTTGGGGGGATACTTTCTCTCATGGGTGAGCGGTCCAAGATGTTGCATTTGTTGTTTTCTTTGGTTCTCTAGGTACTTGTCTTTGCTTTCTCCCTTGATTTACTATTGGTGAACCTTGTTTAGTATTTTCCGTTTCCTTTTATATTATATCTGCTTTTACCATTAAAAAAAACTATTTGTATTGCCAATGTGACAATGTCAGAGGTCACATCACAGACTTTTTAAATAGCATGACCATGAGTTCAACTAAATCCACCTAGGAGCCTATATAAACCCCTCAACTCTTTAAAGGGAAAGGGTTACACATTAAGAGGATACCAAATACAATTTAGAAACCGTTTGAATTCTAGAAGTCCCTCTCCTTCTTCCCTTATCTTGGCTCATAGACGTCCGATCGACCAGCCGAGACTCCCTACATTCCCAATTACAAGAATGATGCTCGAATAGAAGGTAGACGATTCAAGCAACTTACCAGATTCACTCTGCCCCTCCTCCATCTCCATCTCCATCCTTTACACGTCATTATTCCACGTTAGACACCACCTCATTGGCTTCCCTCCAAACACCAAACGTCTTATTCACCCATACAGTCGGAAGATTGAGATTAAAAAAAAATAATGTAATTATCATTAATTATCATTGTGTAGCTCCAATGGCAATAAGTGATAAAACAAGGAAGAATCGGTTGAAATGGTTTGGACATGTACAACGAAGACCTCATATGACACTAGTGAGATGGATACAATGTTTTATTAAAGGCTCTAAAAGGGAAAGGAAAAAGGCTAAAAAGGATGTTGATCAAAGCATTGAGAAAATATAATAACATTCTTTAACAAAAGATATGGGTATGTATAAAGTAAAATAATAATCAGCAGCAGCATTTGTGTCGTCAACCCCACTTACTTTGGTTAGGCACTAATGATGATAATGAGAAATTTTCCTTTCAACTAAGTGTTAGGGGTGGGGTTTTTTAGGGTTTTCAAAAAAGGGTCCTATTAATTTTTCCATATATTTTACCCAATTATATAATACACTTTGCTATTTAGTTAATATTACATGCATCAAGTTGGCAATATTCATATCAACTTGGCTATGAGTATGGCCATATGGGGAATCCAAAAATATTTTGGGAAAAAAAAATGTTTGCTTTTGTGAATCATCCATTGCAACTTGCAAAACATTTGGAAAATCAAGTGCATCATATAGGTCAAAAAGAAAAGGAAAAATAATAATAATATGATGTCTGAAACCCCATGAAGGACCTCCTTATTTATAATGCTAAGCTGCTTGGGGGATATTATAGTCAGAATCTTCTGTGACTTACAAATATCTAGATACCTTTAAAAAAGTTCAAGTTCTCTCTTACGATTGATTGTCCTCCGAATTCAACAAAACAAAATAATGATAATTCGCAAAACAAGTCTCTTCCTTATAATGATAAACAGATTTTAATGCCACAAAATTTAAACCAAGTTATGTAAGTCATTTCTTTCTCGTTTTCGTTTGTTTAGGTCTATACTTTTTTTACCACAACCCTAACACCAAAAGACACTAGAATCAAATGAGGGAGGATCATATGAGGAAAACATCAAAGTTTTCTTAAATGATCCAGGAAGCACAGAACAAATTTCAGTCCAAGCACGACTCCTGAATACTACACAGATCTCATCAATTTCAAACTGGGACATAGAAATCATAAAAAACAGAATTCCATAAAAATCAAAGATGAAGAACACCATTTCAACGAGAAAGCAGACAACAAACGGCATAAATCGAGAAGAAACCAGTGGATCCGGTAAGATCTTCGTCGATTGGTTATATAAAAACTAAGATCCATTGAAAAGAAAACCTAATTTAAGCGGATCAGAAATGAAGCAACACAAATCAGATAGATTCGAATTCAGAGAAACGCGTATAGAGAAGATATTACCTTATACTGAGAATTGAGCTCTTCTTTGAGTTCAGGGATTTCACCCTTTTTGGTGGTGGAAAAATACTTGGAGTCGTGGCCGCTCATCTTTTCTCCTCTGAATCTCTTGCTTCGTCGTTGATAGACCGAGCAGCCAGAGAAGAAAACAATGGCTAAAGAAAACCCCACAGTGCTTTGCCAAAAACCAATAAATGGATTGTGCTTAGAAAACCGGGAGCGAATCGGTTAATTACCGGTTCGTTGGACCGGTAGAGACTTGACGAATCGATGTTATGGGTAGGGCTGTCAAAGGCAGGGCCTAAGTCTGACTAGCTAGACTCAAGCCCAACCCTCAAGGGCCAGGGGCCAAAAAATGAGCCCAACAAAAAAAGTCTCTGATTTATGGGGCGTTTGGATCGGCTTTTATTAGCCAAAATCAATTGTGATAATTTTCTATGGAATAGTGATAATAAAATAATCACTTCTACAAATAATAGTGTTTGGAAAAGTGATTATTTGCACAATCAATTCTTATCACAATTGATTTTGGCTAATAAAATCTTATACAAACGCTACCTTAGTGAATTATTTTTCTACACTAACCCTCATCATTTATCCGGACTTAAGATTGGCAATATAATGCAAAAAGTTATATGGTAGAGTTTTTAAAAAAAAATTGTTTATGCCAATCATAATAAATACAAAAAAAACTTGATTAAAATTTATACTATTACAATGAGAGAATGAGGGGTAGACATTATTGATTGCCTTTTTTTACTACGACAAAAAAAAAATCAAATATTATCGCCAACAGATTACCTCTAGCAGATGCCCGAGTATTAGACTCTGACATGTAGAAAGGTCTTGAATTAAGGAGGTGGTAGCGTTCATGTTCATGAGTATGCTGGGAGGTATGCATACACCTCCATAGCTCGCCACGTGTCCTCTTTTGACACTTATTAACTATGGTTAAGATTCATTCATCTCCAAGGTTAAATAATTTAAACTTAGTTCTTAGAAAGGAAAAAAATTAATCTTGGTTATGATTCACTGACTCATGTGGTTATTATTTTTTTAAACCAATGTCAAATTATTTAACCCTACGAGTGAGTGAATCTTCTTAACCACGATTAATGGATGTCGAATAATACACATGACGAGCGGAGAGATGTATACGTACAACCTGATGGAATGTGCACATACACACTATCACATCCTTAGTTCAAGACCTTTTCACTCGTCAGTAAGAGAAACATGCCCCAGTCTCATACTTGGGCATCTGCACAAGGTAATTTGTTGTATACTACACGTGCACGTGCAGGCTACTAGTATATATAATGTGAATACCATGTTATATAATTAATTTATACTATATAAAACTCAATCTACATTATATTTAACTATCTAAATTGTATTTTTATAAATTTTATCTAATAAATTACTATCTTCCGAAGAAATCTATTCTTGACGAAAAACTGTCTACAATATTCGTTTTTAAACAACTCCTAAATTGGTCGAATACCATTCTTTTGGTGCCAAATGCAAACTCATAAACAAATGTTGAAACTGGTATTACTAAAATGTCTCAGGCAATCATTGATAAAATTGAATTAATTTTATGAGTTTAATTTATACTAAGGCAATTTATCAAATTTTGTAGATTTATCTCGTGATTCTTCTAAGACAATCTGGCTCTGATTTTAATTTTATATTAGCAGTTTGATTCATTTATTCTTCAAAACTTGAAAAAACATACTTCTTATACATATTTTTTTAGATTTCTAATAACATGATTCTTACACATACTTTACCTCATTTATCAAGTTAGTAGGGAGCTTAAAGATATTTTATAAAGGAGGTTAGTGAAAATTACCACATACCCCTATTTTGTACTGTTGAACTTAGATCTTAGAGACCTGAGGAAGGAACAATATCCTCTTATTATACTTATACACTATATTAGATGTGTAAAGGTCGGGGAGGCCAGGGGCAAGGTCTGGGTCTTACCAGGCCCGTGTAAACCTGAATACATCACGATTAACAAGACATGATACAAGTAGAACATTGATGCAGAAAATACAAGTAAAACATTGAGTTGCAGATTAGAGAGAGTCGGTAATAATGAGCTCGATAATCAAGTGGTTAGTATAGAAAAGATCATTATTTACTTCAAGTATAAGGAACAATGCATCGTAAATTTTATTATATATACGGATGTAGATAATAATTCTTAATTGGGGGACCTCTCTTTCACGGTCAATAATATTATTTACAACCACCTAAATCATTAAGTTCTATCATTAAACGTCAAGATGTGAACAAAGGATATGGAGCTTCTCCTCCAACCAATGAGTGAAACTATTTTTATTTTTAAAAATTTATTGGCAACCACCGTTGGATGGTCCTGTGAGATGTGTGGGCCCATGGTGGATCGTCAAATCTTTATAAAGTCAGATTTATGTATTAAGTGGGACCCAGTTTAAGGCAGATTATTCTCCTGGCTCTAAATTTACCATCTCTTCACAAAATTAAAACCGAAAACCAACCGTCCGTTCTCTCTCTCTCTCTCTCTAAAGAGATGATATTTATGGTAGAAAGAAAGCAACAGTGAGAGAAGAACAGAAATGGCAGCTTCTCTATCAATCGGACCCAACCGAGCCATCGCCTACCGTTACCCGACCAGCTCCGTCCGGGCTCGACCCTTGGCTGGTCGGACGGCGACTGCGCAGCTGGGGAGGACCAAGGTCAATCGCTGGTGTGGTCTTGTCCTTCCCTTCCTGCGCACAATAGCCAGGACCGAGACACTCGTCCTTGCCGGATCGAGAGCCGATGATTCAGCTCCTTTTGAGATGTCTGTCGAGAATGCCCTGAAGTTGCTCGGCGTATCCGAAGGGGCTTCCTTCGATGAGATCCTTCGCGCCAAAAATTCAATCCTCGCCGTCTGTAAGGACGACCAAGAAGCTGTGGCTCAGGTTTATTATAATTCTCCCATTTGGTGTGCGTTTTTAGAGAATTTTCTGTATTGTAATGGGTTTTTTAATATTTCAATTGAGTTTTGTTCATTGATTTTCTTACAGTAATTTCTAGGTTCGTTTATGTGAGTTTCTGTAAATGGTGAAATGTAAGAAAAATTGAAAATTTGCATCTGGGTTTGTTATTGTGAGGACCAATGTTGTGCTTGAGCTCTGGACTGAGTTCAATTAATCGATTTTTTGCGATATGGGTTGCTTATTGCAAGGCCAAATACGTGTTTGAGCTTTGAAACCAGTTGGAAAACTAAAAATTTGATTTGGGTCAGTGAATCTGCGGCATAGGTTTCTTACTAGAAAGATCCTGTGAGGTATCTGAGCTTGAACCCAGTTACCTACATTAGTATAAAATAAATTTTTCGTGGATAATGCAAAGATACCCAGTTACCTACCTTAGTAGACAATCAAATTTTAGTGGAAGATTTGTGGAAGCCCTTTGCTTTGTGATCCTGTCTTTCTAATAATCTTTGATGTTTCCTTAACTTCTGACCATCGGAAACTGGTTTCCATTGACCCTTCAAACTTTGCACTTAGAGAAGGAAGATGGGGAAAGAGATTCAAACAAACATTACATAAATTTTACTTTGTAACCCTTTTAATCTTTAATTTCATTTGCCCATTATTTGTTCATTTTGGACTTTATAGTTTGGTAATTGTATTTTGTAAGAAGGCTTATGCTTTTTTTTTTCTTGGTTAATCCTTTTTCATCTCTTCATTATCGTGCTAAATTTCAGGACCATTTGAAGCAAAAAAAGGGTTGTTTCGGGGTTAGACATGAAATTATATGTTGGTATCGCTTGGCATGGTCATGGACATTGTTCTAAAGCATTTTGCATATTTGCATTGCGTTCATGTATGAATCTAATGCACATGCGGGAAAAGGAAAATCTAATATCAAACACTAAAAGAAATATGATCATCAAGTGTCTATACCCTCAAGTCGGTGCATATCAATAATATTCAACCAGTCAACCTGTAAGTGTCTTTTGTATCTACCACAACAAAGTGTTTCTTGAAGATGTCCCTCTTCCAAATTACCATATCGGGATCAAATAATCTTATAATGTCATATTCTCACTGATGACATGGCAGTCCCAATGTTTTAAATAGCGTCTGAGGCTTACACCTCAAGGCTCGCCTTAGGGCGAGGCTTAATGAAAACACCTTGAGGCTTAAACCCTATAAGGCTCACGCCTCAAAGTGTGGGGCTCACGTGAGGCACACGCCTCATGCCTCGAAGCTCACTTTATATCAATGGCATACGCCTAGCTCAAAGAAACTATTGGGAACAACGCAAAAACTTGAATCTCCCTCGCAACAAGGGATAAGAACATTCATTTAAGCATTTCCTCTTTTGGAATCATATTGCTCCTAATGCGCAAGGAGAATAATGCCTCAACAAGAACTTGAATCTCCAGGATGATGGAGTTTGGTATTGGCTTGGGGATGTCTTTTGTTGCTCATGAACGAGAAGTACGCGATCTATTCCGCTCCCTGGTTAGGGATTCGCGCAAGGTAAACCCCCATGTGGCTCCGACTGAGGTAGGGGGTTCTAGAAAGAGAATGCCCCGGGAAGTGAAAGGGTTGGTGAGTGGGATAAATTATGATAAGCCTGGTAAGGAGCGTAGTGGGTCTCGGCGCAGTCGAGGGAGAGGGAGAGGGCTGATCAGAAGTTAACCATGTCGCTACGCCTTTTATCTTGGAATTTGCGTGGGATTGGCTCTATGGTCAAGCGGTGTGCAGCTAAGAATCTGGTTTCTCAGGTTAGGCCAGCACTTTTTTGTATTCAGGAAACTAAAATTGCTTTGATGACGGCTAAGATTGCGCAAGATTGCTGGGGTGGCGATCCGGGCTGGCGGGCAGTATCAGCACTGGGGCATTCCGGGGGTATCCTCATCCTCTGGGATAAGGAGGTTGTGGAAGTTTTGGAGGAGGAACAAGGAGCTTATTCATTGTCTCTTCTCTGCCGGTTCATCAAGACAGATTTTAAATGGGTTTTTTCAAGGGTATATGGGCCAGTGTGCCCGAAGGAGCAAAGGAGTTTTGGGCAGAACTAGACAATATTAGTGTGCGTTGGGGAGCTCCGTGGTGCATTGGTGGTGATTTTAATTGCGTACGGTTTAGTTATGAGAAGTCTAACAATGGGGGGATAGATCCGAACATGAGGAGATTTGGGAAGTTCATATTCAGGCAGGAGTTGATGGAATTCCCCCTTAAAGGGGCCTCTTTCACGTGGTCTAATCTCCAGCATCCCCCGACTCTTAGTCGGATTGACAGGTTCTTTGCGAGTCCGGACTGGGAGGTTAGATTTCCGGATGCTTCTTTGCTAGCCCTCCCTAGACCAACTTCCGATCATATTCCACTTATTTTAGAGCTTGAAGGTTCTGATGGGGGCCCCAAACCGTTCAAGTTCGAGAATATGTGGTTGCTTCATCCGGAATTCCTGTTAGTGGTGAAAGAGGCATGGGACTCTGCTGTGGTTTGGGGTTCGGGGAGCACTAGCTTTGGACTAAAGTTGAAGGCGGTCAAGTCTAAACTAAAGAGCTGGAACAAGGAAGTGTTTGGGCTGATTCCAGAAAGGAAAAAAACAGTGTTGGCTGGTATCTCGGGCTTGGATTTAAAAGAGGAGCGGTCCCTTTTGTCGGAAGAGGAGCATGCCGAGAGAGTTGCGTTGCGACAGGAATTTCAGCAACTATGAAACGTGAGGAAATCAGTTGGAGGCAAAAGTCACGAGTTAGATGGCTTAAAGAGGGGGATAAGAATACGCGATTCTTTCATAGAATGGCTACTGTGAGGCGTAGGGCGAATAAAATGGTTTGTATGTAAATTGGGGATAAGAGGTGGGTTAAAGTTCAAGATATGGGAGGAGCGGCGGCGGAGTATTTTGCAGCCTTGTATTCGGAACCGGTAGGGTATAGGCCTGTATTGGATGGTTAGATGTTTGAGAGCATTTCGGCAGAGTTGAGAAGCCAGTTGGAAAGGCCGTTCTCGGAAGAGGAGGTGCAATCGGTTCTGGCAGGTATGACGGGGGATAAAGCCCCAGGACCTGATGGTTTCTCTATAGAGTTTTACAAAAAGTGTTGGTCGATCATTGGTCACGATTTGCTGGAGGTATTTTATGAGTTGTATCATACTAATTCGTTTGACCCGGTTCTGAATTGTTCTTTTATCGTCCTCATTCCGAAGGTGTCCGGGGCTTTGGAGATTAGTGACTTTAGGCCTATCAGCCTGCTTGGGAGTGCGTACAAGATTCTTTCGAAAGTCTTATTGGTGCGACTCAGTAGGGTGTTGGATTTGGTTATCTCTCCGGAGCAGAGTGCGTTTGTGGGAGGTAGGCAAATTCTCGATGGAGTCTTAATTGCTAACGAAGTGGTGGATGAGAGGGTCAAGAAGGGCGAGCCAGGTATCGTGTGTAAGATAGATATGGAAAAAGCCTATGACCATGTGAGTTGGGGATTCTTAGATTATGTTCTTCAGAGGATGGGTTTTGGTTGTAAATGGCGTGCTTGGCTGAGGAGTTGTTATTCTTCACCCTCTTTCTCAGTTCTTATTAATGGATCTCCCTTTGGTTTTTTCAAAAGCTCCAGAGGATTGCGCCAAGGCGATCCTTTATCCCCTCTTCTGTTTATCCTAGTCACTGAAGCCTTAAGCAGGATGATCCGCAGGGCCTCCGAGGGGGAGTGGGAGGGCTTTGTGGTGGGCAGACCTCAGGTAAAGATTTCTCATCTTCAGTTTGCAGATGATACTTTGCTATTTTGTGGCGCTTCGGTGAGTCAGGTTTTACAGATCCGGTTCTTGTTTGGTTGCTTTGAAGCAGTATCGGGGTTAAGAATTAATTTCAGGAAGAGTATGCTCTTTGCCGTGGGAGTGGTGCCTAGTTCGGATGTTTTGGCTAGTTGGTTAGGGTGTAAGACCGGTACGCTTCCTTCGAGATACTTAGGTCTTCCTTTGGGGGCGTCTTTCAAGTCCAAGTCGGTCTGGCAGCCGGTCATTGAGAGATTTCATAGTAGGTTTTCAGGATGGAAAGCATCCCTCCTTTCAAAAGGAGGTAGACTTACGTTATTAAAGAGTACTTTGTGTAGCCTTCCAACATTCTTCTTATCTCTTTTTCGCATCCCTGTTTCCATTGCCTTGAAGTTGGAGCGGTTGCAACGAGATTTCCTTTGGAATGAGAAAGTGATGGTCAAGAAGTTACATTTGGTAAAGTGGAGGTGGGTTTGTCGGCCTAAGGAGGGCGGGGGGCTCAATATTTGGCCTCTCAAGGCAGTTAACGAAGCTTTGTTGGGTAAGTGGCTTTGGCGTTTTGGGGTGGAGGCCGACAGTTTGTGGAAAGCGGTGATTCTGGCACGGCATGGTTGTAAAGATCGTTGGGAACCTCGGCTGTCTCGCGGTCCTCATGGGATAGGCCTGTGGAAGGGTATTGTGGCGGGATGGCCCGATTATGTGAAACATACTCGTATCGCGATTGGTGATGGGTCCGAGGTGAAATTTTGGTTGGATCCGTGGTGCGGCCGTATTCCTCTGAAGCATGAATTTCGATTATTTTTCTCCATATCGTTGGATCAGTTCGCGGCAGTCGCAGACTTGTTTGTAAGAAGTGGGAGTGGGGTGGTGTGGAATCCTAGATTCAGAAGGCCGCTTAATGATTGGGAAGTTTGGGAGTTTGCGAAGTTGTTGGCGAAGCTTGAATCGGTGAGTATTGATTTGGCGGCCAAGGATCGACGGATTTGGGTTGGCAATAGGAAAGGGTGTTTCTCTGCGAGGTCTATGTTGCAGGTGGCGAACCCGGGCTCTTCGGTGGTTTTCCCTCACAAGACGGTCTGGTTCCGCGGGGTGCCTTCTAAGGTCTCTTTTTTCTTGTGGTCTGCTTATCTAGATAAGATCCTCACTTTAGACAACTTAAGGAAGCGAGGGTGGAGTCTCCCGAATTGTTGTTTTATGTGCTCATCCGAGGAGGAATCAGTGGATCATTTACTACTGCACTGTCCTTTTGCGAGGAGCCTCTGGGGGTACTTTCTTTCTCAACTTGGGGTTGCTTGGGTGACTCCCTCCTCCTTTCAGGATCTGCTGTTGGGTTGGGGTTCAGAAGTGTGGGTTAGCCCCATTGATCTTATCTGGGCAATCCTCCCCGGAGTGGTGGCTTGGTCTCTTTGGAAAGAACGGAACCGGAGAGTATTTGAGAATTCGTTGGCGCCGTTGGAGAGAGTGTGCTCCCGTGCGAGTGTTCGGTTGAGAGAGTGGGTTGCCGCTATAGCGGATGTGGAGGAGTTAGGGCTCGACAAGATTATATCTTAGAGGTTGTAGGGGTCTTGTTTTGATGCTTAGTCTTTTCGCTACATAGTGGTTCTAGTAGTTTTTCAGTCTTTGCGTGGTATGTACTAGCTTTTTGAGATTCACTATTGGTGAATGCTCTAATTTAATGATATTTGCTTTTTTCGATCAAAAAAAAAAAAAAACAAGAATAAGCCTTGATGCTAGGATAAGCAAATCCCATCCTATCATTAACCAGCAGTAGAGAGGTTCTTTGCCAATCAAGAAGGATAAATAGAAGGATTGTCCAGGTAGAAAGTAAGACTTTTGAGTTCAGCGAGGAGGTTTGGAGCAACTCGGCGTTGAGAGTGGTGGAAAGGGGTAGAGGGTATTCAATTGAGATCTGTATTGAATCGCAGGCGAGAAGTTGGGTGCGAAATTTCTTCTCAGATTGTGTAGAGGCCAAGGAATACTCATATCGTGTGGTGCACTTTGAAGGTAGCTACAACACCTTGATTATTGAGAGGAAGAAGAATGCTAAAGGCATGTTCATTTCTCTTTGGTTTCGGCTAGCTAGTGGTGGCAGGAGCAGGTGGGTTATCTTCCCACAAGGGGCGAAGCGAGACGGTTGGCGTGGATTGTTGGCGATTTTGAATCTCTTACAGTCGAGGAAAAACATCTATTCTAAAAGGGAGGTTTCCGAGGATCAAGGTAGCCAAGAGGCACCACAAGGGGAGCCGGATTCAACAATCCTTCCTAGAGCCTCTCCGTATAAGCAACCTCCTCCCCCAAGGTGGTGGGATTTGGCTCTGATTTGCGTCTTTACCAAGCCATCTGAGAGCTGGATGCAGTTAGAGCGGATTATCAATGGACTTTTGCCTTTAGACGAAAAATCCCCGCTCATCCCTCTAGATTTAACTAAGGGACTTATTGTAGTTAATCGTGTATCCACTGTAAGAGATCTTTGTCTTTGTGACTCTTGGTCATTACCGAATGGGGGATCTATTTTAGTTAACAAATGGTGGGTATCATCCAATAAGGTTTATGATTCTCAAATCTGATCTAGTTTTTGGGTGGAAATTCTTGGTATTCCTTTGCATCTTTGGAAGTATAAAACCTTTCTCAATGTTCGGAAGGCCTGTGGGGGTCTGCTAGAAGTGGATCCTAGTACCTCATCTCGGGCTGATCTACGCTCGGCTCGTATTAGAATTAAAGAAACTAACCTGAATAATATTCCTCATGTGATCCGTCTTCCGGATAGAGGGTCTTTCATTGAACTAATAATCAAAGTGTTAGTTGGGGTCTCCAGCGAGTCCACCAGAGATCTTGCATCTCCGATCAAGTTCTTGCACGAGATAGATTCAAATTTCAAATTTTGTACGGAATTTGGGTCGGAGGTAGTAGCCCATCGTGCAAGTAAAATATTCGTACCTCAGTAGGTTTCTGAGGTCGCATGTCATGTTCAGACCTACAGGTGTACTGGGGGTATAGGCATGCCTATGGAAGAGAGCGGAGAGCAGGAGGTTCCCTTGGCCGGGTCGAAACAAGTGTTGGTACTGGTCCCTCAACTACCAAGTGGCAGCGTGTCAGGAGAAAATGTCAACACCAGAGAGCAAAATGGAGAGCCAAGCGTAGAAGGAGGGTAAGCCCTAGTCAGGCCGCAGATGGAGAAGATGGTAACCCTAGTATAATCGCAGATGCCCTAGGGGGGGAGGGAGATATCAAGGGTGGGTGCCAGCTGTTTGCCTGGCCCTGTTATCTCTTCAGGCTTGTGCGGTGGGGCCTATAAGGGCCCAGTTGACTCTAGCTCGGCCCATAGCCTTCCTGCTTCTAAGTCTAACCCAAGCCCAGTAATGGACCCTATTGATCCTTTCTTGTTGGACCCTCTGATCGCAAGCTTGGGCCCGATTAAATTTTTAAGTTGTGGTCAGCTTGGGTCGGGCTGGTCTTTGGTGGATGATCCTCCCGGGTTGGACCTGATAATAGACAAGTGTGGCGACTTTCATCCTTTATCTCTCCGTTCCTCTGAGTTGGTCGATCAAGGGAGCTCGGTGCCGGTGTCGGTGTCGAAGGATCAGTGTGTGGCATCTAAAGTTTTATTAGATTCAGTTAGTCTAAAGTCCTCTACCCCTCATCGATTGGAAGACTCTAAATGGTTTCAGAGCGACTTCAGTGAATCCTCCTCTCCTTCGACCCTATTTCAGTCAGAGCTGAGTTCAGGTGTAAGCCAATCCGCCGAGCTTTCTCCGATGGAGTATTCGTCGTGGTGCAGGGTTTCAGAGTATCCATCTACGCCGAAGTCACCTATATTGCATTGCCCTCTCTTTCTTTATATCCCCACTTCCTCCGAGCCCAGGCTTCCTCTCGGCGATTGTCAATTTTCAGGCTCTTCGAAGGGGTTGGTTTCATCATCTGAGAAGGATTTGGGGACAGTTTCTCAATCGAAGGCAGGAGAGGTGATTTTTGATTCTCCATATTCTTCATTTGTTCGTTCAGGTGACTTGTTGGGATTCCTAGTGGGCTCTGTGCTTCCTCTCGGTGTTGAGGAAGTGACTGCGAGGTTAGAAGTATTCGGCCATGGTGTCATCGAAGCGGGGGGCCCAGATAGAAGATCGGGAGGTTTGAAACAAGTCTCTTCTGGGAAGGGGTCTGTGGATATGCTTGTAATGACGCCGGTGCCAGTAGGTGTTAAGGAGAAGGGGTGGAGCCAATCGGCAGCCTCTACATTCATCGGGATCCCATCCCCAGCCCTGGTTCAAGATGGTGCTGCGGCAGTACTGTAGGGTATTTTGGCAGAGGATTTCTCTTTATCTCTCTTCGGAAATAGTGCAAGATGTTCTTTAAGGCAGAATTCGAACGTTGATGAAATGGAGGTTGTGGGTTCTCTTCGATCAAGCTCTTTAGCCTCCGAAGGCATACACTCAGTGGTTTCGAGTCCAACCTGTTTTGCGGAAGTTACGACGGGACGAGATTCAAAGCAACGGTCTTCTCCTAAGGCGGTTGAGGATGGTACTCCCATATCAACACTCTCCCTTTTGAGGGGATCAACAGTTCGAGAGCAAGCTAATCCTCTAGCTCTTCCTTTGTCAGGTACGCCTAAACCCTCTTCTCCCTCTACCCACCATAGCCGGTCTCCGAACATGGACGTGATGGGTAGAGAGAGTGTATTGTATTCACCTGTTGTGGAGAACTATTCTTTGTTGTAATCCGTAGGAAAAAGACCGACTCTTCTAAATGAGAATTTGGGTACCAAAGGGTTGTCTAGTGTCCCGTTGAGTATGGGCAATCTTCCTGAGATTGAATCAAAACTAGAGTCAGTGCTGCTAGACTAACTTCCTTGCTTAGCCCTGGAATTCGGAAGTGGGAGCCCTAGTAGAGAGTCGCAGTTGGGCCAGGCTGAGGTATCAGAATGGGTGGTCAACCATATGAAGGGTTTGAGCAAATACTTGGGTATATCCCTTGAGGGATGTGAGGTGGAGGCAAGGGTGCTATTTTAGAAGATATAGAAGAGCGGGGCCCAAGGGGTGGTGAATTCCGCAGCAAAGTCTTCTGTCGGGAGGAAATGACATTCCTCTATGGAGCTGAGGAGGTAGGTGAGTGGTGTCAATTATGATAGACTAGTTGTTCGGGGAGTATCTTGTAGCCCCAGGCCAGGTCGAGGTCGTAAAGTTGGCCGATGATAGATCATTCCATCATTTCTTGGAATGTCAAGGGGTTGTGGCAAGCAGAGAAAAGAATGGCAGTCAAACAGTCGTGCGTACTAAACGGCCATCGATCTTCTATATACAGGAGACAATGCTAGAAGCATTGCAGGGGTCCCACATCCGTGATACTTGGGGAGTGGGAATCCCGGGTTGGACAGAAAATCCATCAGGGGGTATTCTACTTATGTGGGATAAAGCTAAGGTAGAGGTCTTGGAGTCTGAACAGGGGGCTTGCACGAGTTCTAATCTTTGTAGATTGGTTGGAGAGGATTTTACCTGGGTGTTTACCGGGGTATACGGGCCTTCGAGAGGGTCGTAGGATACACTTTTGTGGAATGAACTAGAGGATGCTAGCATGCTTGGGAGGTGACTTCAACTGTATTTGTTGCGACCCAAAACCCACCCTAGGAGTTAGAGTGAATCTTGGACGACTTGTCATGACCTACATGACATGCTTAGCAAACCATCCTGCAAAAGATACTAAGCATATACAATAGAGGACTAGAATAGTGGAAGCATACTCTAACGTGGTACAGCGGAAGTCTAACAAAACCTCTATGTATATATATATACATGATCCCAGTTTGATACAAAAAGGAAATCAAAACAAAGAAGGTGCGGACAGGCCCGCCAAAATACATGAATATCACTCTCACGCTCACCCATAATCCTTCACTTAGAATCTACCACCTAATAACCATCTACATGAGGCTCCTCCACAGGTTCCTCAGCGTACTCCTCCTCCACCCATGGGCCAGGAGCACAGACGTCAAAAGGAGCAGCCGCTCCGCTATCACCTGCCGACATAAGAAGTACGGCTGAGCATGAAATACTCAGTGGGTACCAAACACCAACCAACAGCCATAACATAATAATAATAACATAAAACAGGATGCAGTTCATATCATAATAGGAAAGAAACTGTTTATAATTCAAGCTTGCATCACATCAAAGTCGGAAATCTCGTAAAAACATCATGTGCTTGACTTGATTTGAAATACTCTTTTCGTGTTTAAAAACTTGTCTTGCCATGTGTCTTGTCTTGTCATATCGTATCGTGCCATGCTTGTATCATGCGTGTCATGCTTGTCATGCTTGCCATGCGTGTATCATGCTTGCTTGCTTGGAAAATAAACATGATCTTGCTACTTGTGAGGGAGGGGAGGCCCCTCTTTCTAAATGAGAAGCAACTTGTGAGGGAGGGGAGGCCCCTCTTTCTAAATGAGAAGCAACTTGTGAGGGAGGGGAGGCCCCTCTTTAACGAATGCATTAAATGGAACATGCATGCATGGAATGTTTTTGTGTGGCGGTTTCTTGTTCGTGTCAAAAGCGAGGCAAAACATATCTTAAGATATGCCCTACCTCTATTACCAACCCTTGCGTTTGGCCTTGTCGTGGTGTTCGTAAATCGGGAATAAAACCTCGAAAACAACACACAGTGTTTAATGCTTGGAGATCCTACTCGTGGACTATATGTCGTGCCCGTGGATTCGTGTACAATTAAGGATGACATTGGCATAGGAAGCATTTGCAATTGACAATTCATTCAATCAAATAAATGAGCATAGAAACTATTAACAAGCTATTCTAAAAATTAAGGGAATCCACACATGCATTTACTATGAACAATTCATCACCTTCTTCATTGTGACATTTCATCAAATACTTGGTATGTGTATTATGCGTAGACCTAAATCTTGGATTTCTAGGTGGGTTATTGGATTTCTAGGTGGGTTAAGCTCATACATACATGTGTCTTCATTATTGGTACAATGCCCTTCCCATTTTGTTCATCACAACACATACACAACGGCATCCAATCCCCCTTACTCATCCACACATCTCCACCCATTCATCCATTCTCATTATCTTGTTTAACTTTTAGGGGAAACATAGAAAGAATAAGAATATGAACTAGGAGGGTAGTGTAGGGTACCGACCTCAATAGAGCGAAGAAAGCCCTCAAAGTAGCTCGTGGAAGGCGTTGCCTAGCTTGGAGGAGAACTCCACGTGGTGCTTGAGCTTGGATTAGGAAGACCTTGAGATTTTGGGGAAGAAGAGTGGAGTTAATCCTTCACTCCAATCCAAAACCCTCTTAGAAACCCCCTTTTTCCTCTCCCTTCTCTTCCTCTCCTCTAGGTTAGCAAAAGCCCCAAATGAAAACCCTCAAATAGATCAAGGGTTAAAACCCTCAATTTCGGGATCTGCTACCGCATGCGATCGATCACACACTTATCTGCGATCGATCGCAGGTCCTTGCGATCGATCGCACATGAACCCGAACATTTCTGGTCTGATTTCCCCCTGCATGCGATCGATCGCACATTCTTGCGATCGATCACAGATCCTTGCGATCTATCGCACCTGAGGATCCATCTATCGCATATGACCCCGAGAGTTTGGGACCTATTTCGCATGCATGCGATCGATCGCACCTGACTTGCGATCGATCGCACCCTCCAGATTTTGTTGTTTTTCTCCAATTTTTCCACACTTTGGTAATTTGGTCATAACTTTCAACTCGTTTGTCCAATTTTGACGATTCAACTTGCGTTGGACTTTCGAAAAGGAACATTCCTGACGTTTTAGAATTTCCAATTTCTTCTTTATTTATTGACTAAATTGTCCTTGAAGTCGACTGATCCACAAATGGGTTTCAGTAACTCGGGTTTTCGATATATTCGTCTTGGAATACTACTTCTTAACACTTAGAGTTGTTCAAAATTTCTCATTTCATAGAAATGGAAGATTACAAAGGCTTCATGCCTTGGCACGGGTCCCAATACATGGCAAAAAGTTCCGGGGCTCTACAGTATTTGGTTATCTTTGGAAAAGAAAGGGGGAAGTGCTCTTACGGCTAAAATGAAGCGGTTTGGGGAGTTTATCCGTTCGGCATGAGTTAATAAATTATCCAACTCGGGGGACCCAGTATACGTGGTCTCATTCAGTCTCCAGTGGGAGAGCAAGTCGGTTAGACAGGTTTTGAGTAAGCCCGGAGTGGGAGAGCCAATTTCCGAATGTTACACAATCATCTCTTCTCAGGCCAGTATTGGACCATATGCCTATTGTGCTAGAATCCGGTTGTTTCAGATGAGGCCCATCCCCGTTTCGCTTTGAGAATATGTGGCTCAAAAACGAGAGATTTAAAGGTATAGTGGATGAAGTTTGGAATAGTGAGAGGGGGTGGGGGTTCGCCAGTACGTGATGAAGTTGAAGTTGGCGTGGAACAAGGAGGTGTTTGGGGATATTCAAGTGAGAATATATGGGCTCCTCAGGGAGATAGCAGAGTTGGAGGGATTGGCTGAATCTCGTGAGTTATCAGCCATAGAGGCCCGGGATTATGAGACAAAGAAGTTGGAATCTTTGGCAGTGCTCAATCTTGAGGAGATCAATTGGAAACAAAAGGTGAGATCGAGGTGGCTTAAAGAGGGCGATCGAAATACCAAGTTTTTTCACCATACAACCAATTTTAACAGAAAACGAAACTTTATATCCAAGTTGAGGGTGAACGGGGTTTGGTTGGAGGAAAGAAGTGAGATTGAAGATAGTGTCGTCTCTTACTATAAAAGTTTATACCAAGAGAGGGAAAGTTGGTGGCCGAGGTTGGATGGTCTATCCTTCGCAAGCTTGTCCCAAGAACAAAGTTCTTCTTTGGAGGGGCCATTTGAGGAGGACGAGGTTCTAAACGTTATTCGAGGTATGGTTGGGGATAAGGCTCCCGGACGGATTCACCATTAAGTTCTATAGGGCGTGTTGGGAGATTGTGGGGAGAGATTTTTTGGCGGTGATGCAGGAATTATATACCTCAGCTCGCTTTGATAAAGTGATTAATAGTACTTTTGTGGTGTTGATCCCGAAAAAGGAGGGGGCGGTGGATCTTTCAGCTTTTCGCCCGATCAGTCTTATAAGTAGTGCATACAAGATCCTTTCCAAGGTGTTGGCAGCTCACCTTCAGAGAGTGATGGCCTCCCTCATATCCCCTCAACAAGGAGCATTCGTGGGAGGATGGCAGATTCTAGATGGTATTTTAATAGCCAACGAATGTATTGATGCTCACATTAGATCTAGAACCCCTGGTATTCTTTGCAAAGTAGATTTGGAGAAAGCTTATGACCTCATTAATTGGGGTTTCTTAGATTATGTTCTTGGCAGAATGAGATTTGATACAAATTGGAGGTCGTGGATGAAGATGTGCATCTCCTCAGTTTCTTTTTCCATTCTTCTGAATGGAAGTTTGGTAGGTTATTTCCCTAGTTCTAGGGGATTGCAGCAGGGCGACCTGCTATCGTCGTTTCTGTTTGTGATTGTATCGGAAGCCTTGGGTTGTATGATTGAGAATGCAGAGGGGGCGGTATTCGAGGGATTCAAGATAGGTTCAGATCAGTTACGTATATCTCACCTCCAGTTTGCGGACGATACCCTGATCTTCTATAACGCGTTGTCGCTTAATCTTCTGTACCTTAGGTGCCTCCTTCGGTGCTTCGAAGCGGTGTCAGGGCTGCGAGTAAATCTAGCCAAGTCAGAGATAGTGAGCATAGGAGAGGTAACAAACATGGACCAGTTGGCAGTGTGCTATGAGTGTAGAGTGGGTGTCCTTCCGACTTCGTACCTGGGTATGCCATTAGGGGGAGGGTTTAAAACCAAAGAAGTTTGGGCTGCAATTCTAGAAAGATGCGCGGATCGGTTAACAGGGTGGAAGGTTCACTGTCTTTCAAAAGGTGGTAAATTAACCCTTATCCATAGCACCCTAAGTAGCCTCCCGACATATTATATGTCCACTCTAACCATGTCGAAGTCTGTTGCTGCTTCGCTTGAGCGCATGTAGAAGGAGTTCTTGTGGAATAAGAAGGTTGACTCATTTAAGTGTCACTTGGTGGCTTGGAATCAAATTTGTCAGTCTAAGGAAGAGGGGGGGGGGGGGTTTAAATCTTAAGTCTCTGATGCGAGTTAATAAGGCGTTGCTAGAAAAAATGGATTTGGAGATCTGGAGCGGAAAGGACTAGTTTGTGGCAAGAAGTGATAGTAGCAAAGTATGAGGAGTCTTCGTCAAGTTAAGAGCCCCTATGGCTTAGGCCTTTGGAAAGGGATCATGGCGATGGCCAGTTGGGTGGTGCCTAAATTCAGGTTTATAGTGGGCCAGGGGAATGAGGTGAGATTCTGGAAGGACGTGTGGTGTGGCAATTCTAGGCTTCAGAAAGATTTTGGTAACCTATTTTTGCTAGCTAGAGGCAGTCGTAGGAGACTACTTTAAGAGAATGGGAGAGGAAGGGGTTTGGTGTCCGGTGCTGAGACGTGATTTAAATGATTGAGAAATTGATGAAGCGATGTGTTTGTTGGCCCGAATTAGTTATGTTTCCTCGTGCATTGGTATTAAGGATTGCAGGGTTGAGTCTAGCAAAAACTATGGTTGTTTCTCAGTAAGATCACTTTTACAATCATTGGGTCTGGTCTCTACGATACGTTCCCTCATCGAGTAGTGTGGAACCCAGACATTCCCTCTAAGGTCTATTTTTTCCTCTGAAATGCAGCTTTGAATAAAATCCTCACTTGTGACCACTTACAACATAGAAGGTGGAGGTTGGCCAATAGGTGCTTCATGTGGCTCCAAGCGGAAGAGAGAGTGGACCATTTACTCTTGCATTGTCCTATTGTGTTTGGTATTTGGGGCTACTTCCTTTCCCGCATGGGTGTGGACTAGGTCTTTCCTTCTTCCTTTTTTAACTTCTTATCTTGTTGGCCTAGGGTCAGTGAGGATGGTGCTAGGGAGGCTTTTTGGTCGGTGCTTCCGAGGGTCATCTGATGGATGATATGGAAAGAGAGAAACCTTAAAGTATTTGAGAATTCTTCCGCATCCCAATCTCATATTTGTGCCCATATTCGGTTGGTTGTATTAGAATGGGTGGGCATAAAGTATGACGGGGAGGAGATTCAAGAGGTGCTTGGTTAAGCTTCTCCTAGAGCGGAATGTTTAGGCTAGGAGTCAGGGCTGTTGTTTTTCACAAACTTCGTTGTTGAGTTTATTTGCTCTTAAACTCTTGCTTTTTGCTTTTGTCTGGGCTCTTGTATCATGATCTTTCTCTTTATAATATATTTTCTTGATAACCGATAAAAATAAATGGCATACGCCTCATACATTAACTAAAATTAAGATTCTTGTCATAACTGAGACTTAAATGTCGTTTTTTAAAATTATTTGTTTCAACTAATGAGAAATAGCACTTTGTTTATTTCAGATAAAACATTGAAAATGGTGATATTGGTTTCAACTAACACTTAATTTATTATGTTTAACATATTTAGGCTTTTAAAACCCTTTTAGTCTAAGTCACACTATTTCACTAATAGACATTGCAAACAATTGGAGTCATTGGCTTACAATGTAGTTCATGACTTATTTGCTTTTTTTACTAAAATTCTAAATCGATCACACGAATTGATGATTGAACATCATCTTCAATAAATATATGAACAAAAAAGTAAATTTAAATTTCAGGATTTGCTTGCATTTCTTATCTTTATTAATTTGATAGTTAATTTATATAGTATTTTCTATGTGTATGCGTGCACTGATGCGCACACAGACAATGTACACGAATACATATAGATATATATATCAATGTATCTCTCTCTATATATATATTATAATTTTTCATTAACTTATTGAATCTTTTTAAAATTTTCTTATATTTTATTTATTTTTTAAAATGAGAGAGCATGAAGCGTTCTTGTAAGGCTTACGCCTCACGCATCTTGGGGTCTTCACACCTCGCCTCATGAGTTTTAAAACATTGGGCAATTCATCTTTATATTCATGCTTGTCTTGTAGTTTATATCATTGGAAGAGATGTGTGTCGTTGTTCAGTTGTCACAATACAGATTTGTAGCAATTCAACCTCAAATTATCTACTCCAATAGATCCCTCAAACACATAATCTCCTATGTCCATGAGCCGTCAAGTCTCGACTTTGAGATTCTAGTATTAGTTTCCAACTTATTGGACGACTTCATTGTAAAGTTTTTGTTTTTGGCATATCCATTGTAAAATATTTCATGCCATCTTGCTTGTGACTGAGAAGTGTTCTAAGGATGTGACAGTTTCTCAGGGAAACAGTCCTTGCCCGGGATTATAATATAGGTTTCATGGCCATTATACTGTTATACATAACTGGTCTATCAAAATCATCAAGCAAATGGAGATTGGAAGTTTCAATCAGTATTAACCTACCAGGTTGCAGGTCTTGCTTATTAATAGGAGTGGGAATGTGGGATATTTTCATTGCCATGAACTTCCTGATTTGTTTAAATGTTGAATTTTTTTGGTGATAAAAGGGAGGCTTTGAAATGAAAAGTTTAAGGTCCCTGGATGGCATCTCCTTATGATCTCTTTGTCATTGTTACCAGGAGTGGTGAAGCTGAAGAAAACACCAAGAATATTCCTTTCTTTTTTCCTTTTGTTTTTCCTCTCTTCTGTACACATCTTTCCTTTCATATCATTGAGGGTTCTTTTATGGATTTTATGGTTTTATATTAAGTTCACAATTGATTTTTATTTCATCAATGATCAAAATCACTTGGATTTCAAGCTTAATTTTTCACATGTTCATTATTGCTAAATAATCATATTAGAGGAAAGCTAAGGCACCCACCACAAAGACGCTCATGACATTCTACCATTTGCCAATTGATACATGTGGCGTGCATACAGGGTGTGTGGCCTTTCATTCTACCAGTCTCACCTGAAGATGCACTGGCCATTATTGACCTTAGTAGATGATTGTACTATCGGTTTCTACAGTGATTTTTACTCAAAATAATTAGATAGATCTCACTGGTACAATCCTTGGATCATATTTATTTTCGATTTGGACATCTCCATGTTGAATCAACCAAATGGTGAGTCTAAACCCTGCAAGTCCATCACTTGTATATGCCACTGCCATGTTATACTTAAGGCCTAATCGTTTTCTGGGTACCTTATATTTCGTATCATCTCTTCCATGAAAGTAATATTGTCTCTTGTGTTTCAGGTAGAGGCTGCATATGACATGTTGCTTATGCAGAGCTTAACACAGCGGCGAGCAGGAAAAGTTCTAAGTAGCAGCATTCGTTATGCCGATGTTAAACCTGCAAATGCTCCAGGAATGGGATCAATGCCTCCGTGGCTACAGGCTACCGTTAAAAGTGCGCCCGTTTCAGTGGAAGCACCATCTACTGGCAACTTGGCTATACAAGCAGGGGCATATGGAGCATTAATGGTCTTAACATTTGTCAATGGATCCTCCACATCTTCAGTAGAGTCATATGCTGGGGCTGACATTCCTGGTATAATCTTGGCTACTAGCTTTGGAGCTTCGTTATACTTCTTGACCAAGAAGAACATTAAGCTAGGTAATGTGTTCCAATGTTTTAGCTCTTCTACACATTACTATTTGAAGAAATTTTTGTCCTTATAGAATTCTGGAAAACCCTTACATTGTCTCTAAGGAACTATTTGATGTTCCTCTTTAATAGATAATTGTTACTTGGTTCGGTAACTATGAGAATCCTGCAATTGCTCATTTGGATTGGTTTTCATCATGCATGATTGGGAAGACATATTCCTGCATGTGTCCCAGCAGGTTGCTTTAGCATCTATGTTAGATTCCACATCTGCTTATCCATTTTCTGTGTAAAGTGTGAGTTTTGGCTCAAATTCTGTATATGGGTTTTGTTGGGAAGTTGGTATGGATCTTATCCGGATCATTGATGACCAAATTTTAACCCGTATTTCCGACCCGTTTTGTCTTCTCATTGTAACCCTAGATATATAAAGGGTTTTCTTTGAGGATGCGGGATAAGGGGTTATTCGAGGGTTTCAGAAAGAGGGTTTTGAGAGAGTTTTTGTACACTGTTTTTCTCCAGTATTCTTATTGGATTTCTTGCCGATTTCTCCCATGGACGTAGGCACCTTGCCGAACCACGTTTATCATGTCTCTTTTGTTCGATTGCTTGGTTTCTTGTTTTCTTATTTCTATTTGTTGAACTGGTTATAACATAAAGCATATATGGAGGCTCTTTACCTTCTAGATTCAAAGATAGATAACTTCAGATTCCAAGCCTTTTTCTGCAAATGACTGGTGGGATACCTTTTAGATGGAAGATTGGAACTATTAGTTGTTACTGATCTGTGATGATGCTTAAATGGTATGCATAATTTCGGAAGTGAAATGCTCGTAGGCATTCAGATGTTGCTGACATCAATGTATGACCTAATTCGTAATGCTTATAGAGGAGGATAAAGTAAAAATGGTAGCCTGAAGAAGGAATAAAAGCACATGGTGAGATATGATAGGATAAGTTGGAAACGTAAATTGACTATAATATTGTTGAAGGAAGTGAACATGAACATGAGATTATTTCAAAGTCAATAACATCAAGAAGAGCCATGAGTCTACCCTAATAAGGTATTGGAAGAGGCTATTTAGGATTTTCTAAGAGGATGAGAGGAGATCAAGGTTGGATTGGATTTCATTTGTTCGGTTCTAAAAGGTTAGGACTTAAAAGTGTGACGAGGGTGCAGTTGTCAGAAGATGAGTTATGAGGACAGAATAGAGAATGTTGATGAGTGGATTGTGTGATCAGTTGCAGTTTCTCATTATCCATGATAAAGCTTCGGTTAGCAAATGCATGACTCTGCTTTGATAGCATAGTTTCCCAAGGAAGAAGGTACTTAGCGACTCAGAGGACTTAGAACTTTTTGTTAGGCAGCTAATATCTACTGTCCTGTCTAGAATCCAATTTTTGTATCTTGCTGCAGTTACTTCCCCTCTTGGCACTTCTATGGGGCACACAATTGTTCAATGAGCACTTATGTCTTTTGATGGAGAGGGTGTGTGTGCAAGATGGAACGCCTAGTAGATTGGATATGGGAGCATCACTACTAATAAAATCAGTATCATTTTTATTTTGCTTTCTGTGATGGATCGGTAATGTAACTAGAGACTAGAGTCAAGGTTATGTAATGTAGACCAAGACCAAGTCCTTCAGTCTTCATTGATTACTTGGGTTTAGGAGGATCCCAGTAATTCCCTAATCTTATGTACTCAGGAGACACTTCTTCCATTTCAGAACTATTAAGGTGGCGGAGAACGTTTCATTGTCTTTCACAATTCGGTGAGTTTTTTATATCCTCAGGGAGGCAGTCATATCAGTTTCCCAAGTAATAGACAAATAACGGATTAAGTAAATTATTGCTCCCTGAATGCTTCATTATCTACGCTAAAGCTATTATCATTTTCTGAACAATTTTGTTTCTTTTTTCTGTGATTTTAAAACCTTAACCCTAATCCAGTTTTACAAGAGAGGACTAAACTAAAGTTGAAAGTTGTCATGTCTAAATGAACTTTTACTCAAATATGTCAAACAGCTTTTTCTAAGCAGCCACCAATGTCATGTATGCGCTAGTTTGAGGGGCAGTATTAGAGGATGTATCACTTGCTCTTTCATTTTCAGCAGTGCAGTTTCTATCTTCTTCTAGGCAAACATCATATGTGACTCATCAATGCCATCCTGGTAATAATTCTAATTCACACAAATAAAACTTGTATACATGTGGGGTGACTGGTGAGATAAGGCGAAACCATCTCAGTGTTATTCTCCTTCTCCTGGTATGAGTTTCTACTCAGTTCAGTAGAAGGAAATTGTAGTAATTGTACTGCTCTTGCACAATGAAATCATACTTATGTTTGAATAACTTTATATCATCACCTGTTTTGTGGCTTCACTTATGAAAAAGTCAATTTTGCTCAAAATATCTCTTTAGGTTGTTCTTAGCAGTCTGATTTCAGATGAATAGTGCTCATCATCCCTATGTGACTCCATTTTCAACACTAGTGTGATGATTAACATGGATTTCATCTTTTCCAAATTATCGATCTGAGATCGAGGAGAATTTAGTCTGTAAACAATAGCCATTGTGTATTGCCAAAATATCCAGTTCCATGATTATCATTAACTCAAGGTAGTTGTTCCATGAGAACAACTTCCGGGTTCTGGTTAAAAGTGAAGGCATTTTGGGTTTCCATCGATAAGATTTCCACTCCTTCAAGAAGGATATAGAAATTACAGTCCTGGTAGTAATCATTTCTTGATAGGGTGGTAAGAGTCTTGTCACGGCCCAGGGCCCAATCCTTGTTATTGTTTGAATCCCTCACCACCAATCTGCCCTTAGATTTTGGAGTTGTGAAACTCCTTGGAACATGACATGGAAAGCTGTTTACAGCTATTCTGATGAACAGAAGAGAAAGCGACTAATTCTGAATTTCTGATTAGAACTAAAAAAAAAAAAATTCTGATTAGAACTGACATTTTGAATTGGATGTAAGATCATGTCATTGCCTTCCAAAAATGTCTCAACTGCGGTTCAATTATTCTGATCAGTGGCTCAAATTAGTTGTGTCAGACTCATTGAATCCGAAAACCTTTCAAGTACCTCTCATATACCACTTCCATGGATTTGAAAGAATTTCCTAGCCCAAATATATGGGCTACTTCTTTTCAAATTTTCTAGCTACAACTGGTTATCCTGCAGATTATACAGCACTATAGTATCCTGCCTTGAATTGTTAGATGCTTCATCCATCCCCTCTGGTTGGTTCTGATTTCAATGTTCAAATCACATCATTGTGACAAGGTCATTCCACATGTACTATATCATGACCTAAAGTTCATTCCATTAAAGAAAATACCCTGCAATCTCATGAATCCACAATTTTTGTACCTGGATAGTAAAATTGCCATATCAGAGATGAATCTTCCATAAGAGAATACTTAAATCAGAATGGGAATGCATGAAGAAGCTGTCGTCCCCTACTTTTGCTATGCGCATGGCACATATGAAGCAAGGCCAGGTTTCACCATTACATAAGTTCTGCTGCCTATCAACCATACCCAGTTTCCTGAACTATCTATGATTCTATGGTTTTCTACCTGTCCCAAAATCATCTGATCAAGATGATTTTTGACCTAGGATTTCCCTTTCTGAATAGGGGGTCTCAATCAAATTATGGTGTTTTGAATACATTGGTCCTACCTATCAGCTATAATCAGTTTCCGGAATCAATGTCCCAAAAATAGCAGATCAAGATGATTTTCATCCTAGGAGATCTCTCTAAATAGTGGGTCTCAATCACTTTGCATGTGCACCATGTGTACCACCCATGTAGGCAGGACGGGCTCCTCGTCCTTCTGCCTTAAAATTCCTTTTTCAGGAAAGGTATTGTTTACCCTGATCTGCAAATTAAAATTAATGAGGTGCAGACTGTAATATTTTCAGTTGCTTCTAAATGCATTGTCCAGGTTAAGTATCTCCAATTTGTGGCTTAGGTAATAGTATTTGAGAAGTTCTTGTCTATGCTTTTTGCAGGAAAGGCAACGGTAATAACTATAGGGGGGCTTGTTGTGGGTGCGGTGATGGGATCGATCGTTGAAAACTGGCTGCAGGTGGACATTGTCCCATTTCTTGGCATACACTCCCCTGCTGTAGTAGTAAGTGAATTCATACTCTTCTCTCAATTATTGGTCTCCCTGTATATACGGTAGGGTTCAGAGAAAGTCAGTGGTGTATTCTATTGCATGTTCGTACAAATGCGTTGCTTCCTAAGGATGTGTAATCATGTGTTGTACAAAAATATTGTATGAAAGCTTGAATCATTCAGACTTTGCTCTAAAATGTTAATGAACTAGTAGTCTAGTACAGCTTTTCTCCATTTTATTTATTTAGTACGAGTATCCTAGTGATGTTCTTGAGAAGTTTAATGCAAGACTCGCTGGGATTCAAATCCTTTTTCTTCTCTATTTCTTTCTTATCACAAATTAATTTCTTGGTGGATATCAGTATTTGAGATTTTTTGACAGATCAGAATGTTTCTTGTACCATATGAAATATGAAATTGGGCCTTACTTGCTCTTTAAAACCTTGATCTAGACCAAATCGAAGTGTGACTCACTTGTGCTAGTTGTTTCTGGTGAGGCTTGATAATGTGTTACTTCTTACCCCATAAGCTATTTGGCTTCAATCTAATCTTCCATTTGCTGGTCTTTAATATTTCATAATGGACAGAGGGAGTTATGGGTATTGGTAAAACATTCAGCAATAATGTTCTCACTGATCTTTCTTAAAGCCTTTAACTAATTCTTCAAATGCTACAGTTTGAGTCGAATGTACCTGGTTGTTTCTGTTGAACAGTGTTAATTTGTTGCATTTGGGTGCAGCCTCACTTGAAGGAGTCTTGTTGGTTTTCAATTAGTACGTAATTGATGCAGACTGAAACATGACATCAAACGAAAGAAGAGAACACCGTCTCTCTCTCTAAGAACCAACCTTGAATCCACAATGAAAGCATATAAAACTCTCTAAAGGAATCGAAATTCTATTGATTAACAGATGAAAAACTCATTAAACAGTAGCTTAAATACATCCTAATCCCTAATCCCTAATTCAACTCCAACTCTCTAAAAATGCGATCTTACCAAAAATAGTATGTTTTCAGAAATAGCAAAAACTAAGAACAAATTGATCAAACCCCTACTAAACTCTTAATTAAGGGTTTCCGGACCCAACTAGACTTTCGGAACCCAAAACGGACCTAAAAATAGCAAAGAAAAAATTTACTAAAATAATAAATAATTGCTTCGAAATGCGTTTTGACCCTCTAAATGGCCTCTTTTCGCGATGATGCCTGGGTGTAATGATTTTCCATCTATTGGATGGTCATAGGGCTCGTCGATAGCTTTCCAACAACATATAATAATAGTCATTCTGACATCCGAGCGCAAAGTTCCTTTGGCAGGTCGGTTCTTCTTATCCAATCCTTCCAGAAATTCACCAGCCGCCTGTTCTACACCTGTATTTGACAAGAATTGACAAGAGCTATCAGAAACAAAGTTAATATATAGATCATTCAGTAGCTTTTTCCATTCTTTTCCATCAGGGCGTAGGGAAAATTTTCAAATAAGCAAATGCCCTTCTTCCACTTGTCTTGGCCTTCTCGTGTTAATGGACGGCGCTTTTTTAGAGCTACCACAACCTAAAGGTGGGTCTGTATTCAAAAATTATTACTCCTTCATTTTCTGCAATTTTCTTCAATTCAGTACCAAAAACAAGTACTTACAACAAGGATTGCCCACTTGAATTCCCTCTCTCCACAACTTCTTGCTGCTTTTTATCAACAGAGATTTTAGAAATCAGAATATTTTACAAACCTTGCCACAAAATTTTGAGCAAGCACAAATGCACAATATCTATCAATAATAAAGAATTAGCAGCAGCAGTCACCAGGAGCCTGCTATAAAATAATGTCTCTGTGAGTTTTGGCTCAAATTTTGTATATGGGTTTTGTTGGGAAGTTAGTATGGATCTTACCTAGATCCTTGATGACCCGTATTCTTAGTGGATTTCTTGCCATTTTCTCCCATGGACGTAGGCACCTTGCCGAACCACGTATATCTTGTCTCTCTTGTGTGATTGCTTGATTTCTTGTTTTCTTATTTCTCTAGATTTGCCGAACTGGTTATAACAGTCTCAGCAGCCAGCAAGATGCTTCGACACCATCTATTATACAGTTTTACTCAGATCCGCGAGGTCCTCGAAATCTGAAACCCTTTTCATGATTCTCCTTTCATTAGCTACTCACTTCAACTTGAGACGAAATTTAAGATGAGTTCCCACCTTGTCTCCCACCTTTGCCTTCTCACTGTAAAGCACAATGTCATCATACATCTTTAGAGAAGCATTTGAGAACTGTCAGGGACTCGAAAACTAAAGAAATCCCGTCTGAAACCCATTAAATGTGATCTGTTGTGTCTCCTGCATGTAATTATCGTGCTTTGCCTTCTGTGTCCAGCTTCTTCCTGAACAAGTCCAACAAGTTCTTTCTCTCCTAATTAATCAACTCGATGCCGCACATTTGGCTCTGTTTCTTGTTGTGAAAGCTTGGACTCGAGGATCCCTTTCACCACTCTCTGGAATGCAAGAACTTTCCTGTCAAGTTCTTTAGCAGGACAGTTAATCTTTCTCTTCTGTTGCTGAACCCACAATTCCTTTTTATCCTTGCCAAAGCTTTTCAAGGCATACATGACTCCCCTATCCAGTAATTTCTTGAGGGAAGTTAACCAGTCATAACAGATCACAAGCAACAGAGGTCCACTGACTTGATATGGTGGGACCGAAGACCTGACCCTGGAGTAGAATTCAACCTCAAAGACAATGAACTTAGCCATCCATTGAGAGCTTCAACATAGGCTCTCTGTGCGGCAATGTACCCAGTAAAACATGCACACCAAATTCTGAAGTTTGGCCCCAAGCTGAAGTGTAGTGAACCAGTGAGTCATTGCAGAACTTTTGGTAAGTGGGGCAGGTAAAAGATTTCACTTCATATATAATCTGGTTCTGGGGTTCATGAGATTCCAACATAATCTCCCAGGTTCTCATTAGGCTGCACGGGAAGGGAATAAAAAAAAGGGAAACCCCACAATTACACATTAAATTTTACAGTATCCAGACCTCCAAACAACTTTGTATCCTTTACTGTCTTACCCTTGCAGGATCTCCACAAATACTGGCTGCAAGCCTGCAAATCTTCATCTCTCAATTTCTGAATTCTTTTAGAAATAAATTCAGTGCTTCAAATGGCAACCAGGATCCTGGATTATCGGTTTATACACTGTAGCTCTGGTTTTGTCCACACAATGTAGGTCTGTCTCCCCGGCATTTGGTTTCTCAGTTGTCAGTATTTTCGTTCACAAATTTTCCATGTGCCATCTCCAGCCTAAAAAGAGGAGAAGACTGAAGAGAACATTTCAATGACAATTTATATGTATTTCGTATTTTCTATTCATTCACCTATCTGTGAACTTTGTGTACTCCATAAATGCATTGATAATCTTTACCGATCAGAATTTTTTTTGCACATATTGGTAGCATAAGAATTACAACTTTTGTTGAGAAGCTTCAACAGAAGATGCTCACTTTGGAATCTCACTCCTATCCTGATTCAGGGACTCTTCTTGGTCCAAGCAGAGGTTGCCATTACCAGTTTTGTACCATTTGTAGTTTCTTCATTGGGTTTATTTTAGAGTTTGCATTTAAATACCAGTTTAATTTTAATGTGGAAATAACAGGACCATCTTAAAGTTTCAATGATACTATATAGACTTTACATAGTCACCCTCTCACTTCATTATCTTGAATAAATCTGCAATGTATACAAACTGAACTACAATTCTACAGAAAGAAGTTCTTCACGTCTACACCAAATAATTCTATCTGATCCTAGCAATCCACCAAAGAGATCAAAGCTACCCATGATAAGTTTTGTCTAATATAGCAACAAGCAATCAACTGTTCGACTATGACAACTCAAGAGGCTTACATTTGTTATTTCTGCCATATATCTCCTTTGGCTTAATTCTAGCAAGCTTTGTATAGAGGGAGAAGTGATTTCAGGCTCAGTAACCAAAGGCAGCAGTAATAGGCACAATAATAAAGTTTTTCAAAATTCGACAAGGCAGCAGTAATAGGAATAGTAATAAAGTTTTTCAAAGTTTTTGTCGAACAATAATTCACAAAGTATTCATGACTTTTTAAAGTGCAACTTTTTCAAAAAGTTAGGAATTTTATGAATTATACTCAAAAATTTTAAAAATACCTGAATAAATATCTACTATATGAAAGATATCCGTTTATATGTTGTCATAATTAGTAATCTTATATTCTTATTTGGTATTATTTTTTATATCTACCTCAGCATTTCCTTTTTTCGAATTCTTTGCAGTTTTTAATTTACCGAAATTTCTCATAGATGAATAATTGTCGAACTCCGACTTTGTGACTATGATAATAGGGAGCAGAGGAAGGAGTGATCCACAATAAGAAGTAGAACATAAGCTAATTTATGATATGAAACATCTAGCAGCCATTTATTCTCATTTTTTCCACTTTAGCTCTGTTCACGAATCAGTACGGTGTTGTTTGCATAGATTTCTTGATTTACTTCTACCGACTTCTGGGTCCCTAGAAATTAGACATTGGTTACAATAATGTTTGGTTTTTGACTTCTCGCTGAAGTCAGAAGTCGATAAAAGTTTTTTCTTAAAAACAACTTTCATAAAAGGCTGATAGTGGTAACTTTCTTGGGAAGTCGGTAATAGGCTTATGTGGAAAAGATAAGTTGATGGAATGGGCGAGATGATTTATGAATGAAAGTGAGAAGGGTTTAAAAAGAGAAGTAGCTTGTCGTGAGTGCAAACCAAACAAATTTTTTTGTATGCAAACCAAAAGTCATTTTGTTTTCGGAATGACTCCTACAAACTTTCAGTAGTTACTTCAAAGCCTAAGTAACTCCGGAAGAAAATTTTCTATTCTCAAAGAAGGTTATCTGACAAGGCCTAAGTTTTTCTATTCTCAAAGAAGTTTATCTAACAAGGCCTAACTTATGCTGCATTTCTTTCAATTTCAAAACCTGATGAGAAAGTAGGAGAGGATTGAGGGGACCCATCAAGTGCTTTGTACACAAAATTGGTAGGATTTTTTTTTTATTTTTTGGTTGAAAAGATATCATGTAACTAACACACACACCAAGACCTAACGTTGCTGCTAAGGTGCCAATAAGTCAAGCAACCACTCCAAAAGGGTCTATCTTAAGGAGTGTTGATGGCCCCTTGTACACCCAAAGTCCACATCCCAACCAATGTGGGATGGCCCCTTGTACACCCGAAGTCCACTTCTCAACCAATGTGGGACTAAACTTGGGATATGTAAAAATTGATTTTTTTTTTGTTGAAATGATATCATGTAACTAAACCTGGGACACACCCTAAGGTGGCGTTTGGATTGGATTTTTTTGGCCAAAAATCAATTCTGATAAAATTAATTGTGTAAAAATTCATGATCAAATAATCATTTTTTCAAATTATAGTGTTCAGATAATACAAAGTTGAGAGGCTCACCTACGTATTCTCCGAACACTATTATTTGAAAAAATGATTACTTAACCATTAATTTCTACACAATCAATTTTACCATAATTGATTTTTGGCCAAAGAAATCCAATCCAAATTCCCCATAACGCACTTTGTAAAAATTGATTATTTTTTTTTTTTGAAATGATATCATGTAACTAAAACACACAGCCAGAACATAGTGGTCTTTTCCCATTTCGTAGTTTTGCTAGAACATGAGTTTAGTGGAGATTTGAGAATATTTACCGAGCAGTAGTGAGAATGTGGATGTCTGTTTCTTTTGTCGTACGGCTTGTTCCCAGAATATTAGTGCACCACTAATATTCTCTCTATTGAAAACAGAAGAACCTCTTGTGGGGATTGAGAATTGTACCCTATTAGGGTTTAATTAATTAAAGTTAAAAAGGACTTTCATATGAATGGGGTCATTGGATTTTTCGATGTCTCTATATGGGATAAAAGAGTCTCCGCTTCTAAGCTGACCGCAGTGTCCCCGGTCCCTTTATAACACCTCTTTAACCATAATTAAGCTTAACTAAATTAAAGTTAATAATTTTATTTATTTATTGTACCCTATTAGGGTTTAATTAATTAAAGTTAAAAAGGACTTTCATATGAATGGGGTCATTGGATTTTTCGATGTCTCTATATGGGATAAAAGAGTCTCTGCTTCTAAGCTGACCGAAGTGTCCCCGGTCCCTTTATAACACCTCTTTAACCATAATTAAGCTTAACTAAATTAAAGTTAATAATTTTATTTATTTATTTTCTAAAAACCATTGTTAGATTGCTTAACCCTAGGGAGTGAGTGAATCTTAACCATAATTGATGGGTGTTAAAAAACAGGGGCATGGACAATGAGATCATGGGTCTAACCCCGCTATCCGTTTTTCATTTCCCAATGAAAAACTAACCACAAGGTTACTTTGCTAGCGGACCACTCAATTGAAATCGTGAATTTGCTGCTAGATGAGAAAAGCAGCGTAAATCCGTAGCGAATCCCCATCACTGCCTCTTCTTAGTTGTACTCTTATCCGGAAATGCTACCCTTGATCGCCCCCCTCACTATGACACCAACGAAATTGGGCCAGGCTCGAGATGGCCTCACTAAAAAAAAAAAAAAAAAACAAAAACATAGGTAGAAGTCCAGCCCATTGACACGCCTAACCCTTACCAATTATCCCGAAGGAAAATGCTTAACGTACCCGTCATTTACATTATGTAACACTCCTTGGTCCACGTCCCACTTTTAAGCACTCATCAACTGTGATTAAAATTCACTCACCCCCATGGTTAAGCAACCCAACCTTGATTTTTAGGAAACAAAAATCAATATCTTAAACTTTAATCTAGTTAGGCTTAACCATGGTTAAAAGGGACACGGGGTAGGATAAGCAGCGGACCCCAGGGTCTCATAATAACTGTGCTCATTTATTATTTATCCTAGCACTTATGGGTGATGGCGTAACAGTCCATTTGGTCTGCTATTACTCAAATCATTTGAGAGAGAGAGAGATTTTCTTGTCTCCAAGAGCCTCTCCATAGTAGAAGGAAGAGAAGAGATGACCGGCGGAGAGTTGCAGGAACCGTTGCTGGACCAGGAACCCGATATCGAGGAGATCACGAGCTGTGCTCAATTCATAAAGGAAGCAATAACGGAGAACAAGAAGCTGTGGTACTTGGCCGGTCTAGCCATCTTCACAGCCATTGCTCAGTACTCGCTAGGAGCGATTACGCAAGTTTTCGCGGGGCACCTGACCACGCTCGAGCTCGATGCCGTATCTACCGAGAACATGGTCATCGCCGGCCTCGCATTTGGTATCTTGGTATGTATTTTTGCAAATCATGCATGCATGTCATTTTTATTATCATATGCCATACTCATTCACCCTCATCCACCGTAGATTTAAATTTGTCCATCGATCGGTAGTCAAATCATTGACTACAAATGGCAACATTCGCAATTTGACCTCCGTTGAGCTGACGTGGACGGTGGATAAGGGGAGGGTTTATTAGATGTGATACACATCAATGAGACCATGTTCTTTAGTTTTTTTAACTGCTGTATATTATCTTATATTAATTGATATGAACTGTGATATATTAATGCTACCATACACGGGTTCACTACTTAAGTTATCGCGAGTCCTCATGTCCCTTTTAACCCTCATTTAACCCTGGTAAAGCTTAACTAAACTAAAGTATGATTTTTTTAAAAAAAACCAAGGTTGGATTACTTTACCTTAATGGTAAGTGAATCTTAACTACAATTGGTGAGTGTTAAAAAATGGGGCATGGACCAATGAGGATCGGTCATTTATCTTAACAATAATTAGTGAGTGTTAAAAAATGGGGCATTGACCAATGAGGATCGATCATTTCGTTTCATAAAAGCAACCGCAGGTAGCTAAGTATTTTACGGGTAAGCTAAGTATTTTCTTATCAAAAATCAAGATTTTTACATACTATTACTATTTTTTTATTTTTTTTGTTTGAAATATCATTTACCTAAGGTTAGTGGTCAGGTTAGCTCGGGGCTTACAACTCAACCCTTGGAGATTAGATCCCAAGACTTCTCGCTTGAGAGAGTCGCACCCCACCATTGGCGTAAGAGGCGGTGTGTCACACTAATTACTCCTGAAGTTATACATGTTGTAACTTTCTCTCTTTTTTCAAATTATTGATTTGACTGAATACAAAAATAATAATTAAAGGCAACAACGATTTCATAGCACGGTTTAAGTATAATGGGGAGCTCTGCATCACCACGTTGTGCGGAGCTCCTCCTTTTACACTATCCGGAGACAAATGTATAATTATGGTGTATTGCAAAATTACCCATACTCTATCAATGATTTTAAAAATGCCTTATTTATAGTGTGAAAAAGGGAGCTCCGCATCAACGCCGTGATGCAGAGCTCCGGCTCAAAATTAATCTGTTCATAGTAAAAATAATTTTTTTTTGAATTAGTGAGATCTCAAAAAATCAGGTGTAGACCATCCATGTGATGCACGAGACTCAAAAAAAAAAAAACGGATTCAATAAAAGTTTTGCACGGTCTGAATGTAGTCTTGGCCCTTGGCGGTCTCACTATCATTTCTCTTTTGAATAATATGACTTGCATTCTTTGTAAAAGAAAAAAAACACTAATAACGCAACATGTTTATAAATAGGTTGGAAAAACAAACAACCTATTTAAACTACTAATTAATTAAATGGGAAATTTTAGTTGAAGTAATTAGCTTAAAAATACCTGAAAATCTAATGATAAGTTCTGTTTGGTGAGATTACTTAATCATATTTTCAATATAATAATACTTAGGATGAAAAATATATATCAACTATGTCTCGAAACAACCCGAAAATATGTCTTAATAAGAGTAGTTTGGAAGTTTTTTATTAAAAAATAATTAATTGATAAAAATGTCCTTATTTTCTATTATAATTTCCAAACTACCCCTCTTCAAAAGCAGAATTTTGGTTGGTCCGGTTGCTCTTCAACCGGAGCTCTCGTTCTAGATAATCTAAAAAAAATTGGTATTTAGAATGAAGTGAATGCTCCGTTTGTTTTGAGGTAAAATAGAGGAAAACAAATGAATTCCATGAAAAATATCATTTTTCAAATGTACTTTCTTTAGGACAACTGATATTTTCCTTGAAATTCATTTGTTTTCCTCTATTTTACTTTGAAACAAACGGAGCATAATAGGAAATTGGAAAACGGAGCACAGGGTCTTCCAAACTAACCACCGATTGAAAATTAACACGTGGCAATTAAATTATTTCTCATACAGCTGAGAGAACGTTCAATAAGATCCTCTTTTGCGAGACATTGCTGGACTTGGGGCCGTTTTACCCCCAAAAATGAAAAAAAGAAAAAAGTAAAGCACTGATATGATGGATCTCAGGTCCACTACGAAGATGGTGGAAGATTCTGACCAGACCCGCAAGTTCGCCCATTTTTATGGTCAGCGTGATCTTTTAAAAATTTTTTTTGTCAATTTAGTCTGACTTGAAAGTTTGGTTTTCTCAACAGCATAAAATTGATTTGGGTTTGGGTTAGGATGACTGAAATAATACCGAGTTACTTATTAATATAAAAATATAATAATTTTTAAAAATATTAACTCGAGTCCTGAGAAGAGAACCGTAGGGTCGTAGAGGACCCCAGTGTCCCCGTGTCCTTTTTAACACTTTTTAATCATGGTTAAGCTTAATTAAATTAAAATAAATAATTATTATTTTTGTTTATTTTTCTAAAAATCATGGTTAGATTGGTTAACCTTAAGGGGTTAACCATAGTTGATGTATGGTGAAAAAGGGTCGTGCACAAATGAGATCAGTGGGTCAGTTTAGGGTTAACCGATCTAACTTTGATTTTTAGAAAAACAAAAAAACAAAATTATTTATAATTAAGCTTAACCATAGTTAAAAAGTATTAAAAGGGACACGGGGACACTGGGATCCTCTTAGAAGAGGACCCTCGGTCCTCTTATCAGGACTCTTACTTTAATCGTAAAAAACAACAACTTTGAAGAGTCCACAAACCACCTTGCAAGCTCCCAAAACACCTTTTGTTTCATGGGTGCTAGACTTGCTGGCGTTGAGTCTAATAGTCAACTCAAAGAAGATTTCAAACCTTGTGCCAATATTTCATTACTGTCAGTTTCCTAAACTGACTTGCATTGCCAAACCGTGTGCTACAATCTCTCCCCAAATCATGATTTGCGTATATGTATATTTCATTTCCTATTGTAACAAAAGAATAGAGATTATAAATAGACACCAATAGATTCTCTCCTCTTACGTTGAGATAGAGAGATAACAACTTCTATATACTTGTTTTATGGTATCAGAAGCCAAAGACTCAAGTCTTTGAATCAATCCAAATGGCTACAGCTTCCTCCAACGTCCTAGGCAATGCATCTTCAAACACATTTGTTCTCTCTAGCATTGCACATTTGGTACCAATTAAACTAGATCGCAGCAGCTACCATCTTTGGAGACCTCTGTTTTTAGCGGTCCTGCGAGGTCACAACCTGCTACCATTCGTAGATGGGTCTTCAAGCTGTCCTCCTCAGTTTCTACAAGAATCTGATGGAAACATCTCCACTACCGTCAATCCCAAGTACACGGAGTGGGTTATTAAAGATCAAAATCTTCTTACATGGATCAATTCTACTGTATCTGAAGCCATCCTTCCTTATGTTGTTGGACTACCCACCTCCAAAATCGTTTGGGATACTCTTGCAAAACGGTATGCGTCCCTCTCTCGCTCTCATATATTGCAACTTAAGCAACAACTTCAATCTGTCAAGAAAGGGACATCCTCTATGCACGACTACCTTCAACAAATTAAAGTTTTGGCAGACAAACTCGCTGCTTGTGCTGCCCCCGTTGATGAAGATGATCTCATACTTCATACTTTAAATGGTCATTAGTACCCCTTACACCCAACTTGAATGTTGTGGGATGCAAGTGGGTGTACCGAATAAAGCAAAATTCAGACGGCACTATTCAACGCTATAAGGCACGCCTAGTTGCAAAGGGGTTCCACCAACAGCCCGGCATCGATTTCTTTGAGACATTTAGCCCAGTTGTCAAACAACCTACCATTCGTGTGGTTCTCACCATTGCCCTTCACTACAATTGGGTCATCCAACAGTTAGATGTTGAAAGTGCCTTTCTCCATGGAGACCTACATGAAGATGTCTACATGGTCCAACCACAAGGGTATGTTGATCCTGCCTTTCCCAACCATGTTTGCCGAATGCACAAATCCATCTATGGGCTTCGTCAAGCCCCTCGTGCTTGGTTTGACAAGTTCACATCTCATCTATTGGAATTGGGTTTCATAGCCTCCACGGCAGACACATCCTTGTTTATTCGTCATGAAGGTGGCAACATCACATACCTCTTAATCTATGTGGATGATATCATTATCACGGGAAGCAACCATGAATATGTGCTACACTTAATCACACAATTGGGTCTTCACTTTGCCATGAAAAATCTTGGGTCACTCAACTACTTTTTGGGTATAGAAGTGCACCGTGATCAAAATGGGATGTTTCTCTCTCAAACCAAATATATGTTGGACCTCCTCACTCGGACTGGTATGATAGGATCAAAACCCGTCACATCACCCGCTGCCTCAAATGTCAAATTGGGACTCACCATAGGGGATCCCCTCGATGATCCCACAGAGTATCGCCGCATTGTTGGGGGGTTACAATACCTCACCATAACCCGCCCAGACATCTCTTTTGCTGTCAATCAAGTTTGCCAATATATGCATGCTCCTACTACTGCTCACATGACTGCTGTGAAACGTATCCTACGCTTTCTCAAAGGCACACTACAATTTGGCATCCAATTTCAGCGTGGTCCTCTTCGCCTAGTTGCCTATTGTGATGCTGACTGGGCTGGCCATCCAACTGATCGCCGATCAACTAGTGGTTATTGTATTTATTTTGGCTCTAATCCTATATCATGGAGCGCAAAGAAACAACCTACCGTCGCCCGTTCTTCAACTGAGGCCGAGTACCGTTGTTTAGCCAACACCGCCGCTGAGATTTCATGGTTGCGTATGCTACTTCGTGATCTAAAAGTCTTCTTGCCTACTGTTCCTTTAATTTGGTGTGACAATGTTAGTGCAATATCCCTCGCTTCTAATCCGGTATTTCATGCGCGTACAAAGCACATAGAAATCGATTATCATTACATTCGTGAGAAAGTCATTCACAAAGAGCTTGATGTTCGATATGTCACAACAAAAGATCAAGTTGCTGATGTTTTTACCAAAGGCCTATCAGCTCACAGGTTCAAATTTTTGCAAGACAAGCTTTCCGTCCGCGAGCGGTCCATCAGCTTGAGGGGGTGTAATAGTCAACTCAAAGAAGATTTCAAACCTTGTGCCAATATTTCATTACTGTCAGTTTCCTAAACTGACTTGCATTGCCAAACCGTGTGCTACAATCTCTCCCCAAATCATGATTTGCGTATATGTATATTTCATTTCCTATTGTAACAAAGGAATAGAGATTATAAATAGACACCAATAGATTCTCTCCTCTTAAGTTGAGATAGAGAGATAACAACTTCTATATACTTGTTTTAGAGTCCAGCCTGAGAAAAAGAGAAATGCTCGTTTTTGATAATGTAAAAAAATTTCTGTCTGTAAAATGTTATATTTACTCAATGTTTCGGGAGCTCTAGAAATCCGGAGCTCCCCTTCATAGTTAAACCCTTTCTAAATATTTTATGGAGCTAAAGGTAAAACATATAACCAATAAGTAATATCCACTGCCTGAAGCCAACAGCCTATTTAGTACTTAATCATCGAATTAGCAGTTTAGGAATAAACCGTTGAAAATTCCATGTGTGAGCCCCAATGTTTTTGTAACCGGACCGGGCATCGAAAATTTCGAAGTTAGACAATATTGCATTCCCCAAAACTCCTTTTTTTTTTTTCATTTTTATCTAAATTTTCCCGTTCTGACCGGTTCCGTCCGGTTCTACAGGTTTTGACCCGTTCTAAAGAGTTCCGATTTTGAAGGTTTTGAGAACCGGCGAGGGGGTGGTTCCTGGTTCGACTGGCCGGTCCGGTCCGGTTCTGACAACACTGGTTAGCCCAATGCCAGGCATTCCGCCTATTCTTAACAGAAAAAAAAAACTAATACATGTCCTTGCTTTAATTGTAGTTGTCTTTTGGCTGAGAATAGGGTTAGCACGCCTCTTCCATACATGTATGTGTGTGGAGATAGAGAGGGGCCGGGTACTTACCTATGCGCCAGGCATATAGCCGTATGGCACCTATCCACATACATAGGTGCTGCAAATGTTCACTCTATGGCTAGTGAACTTGGCAAGTTTGAAGCAACCTAGCCCTAACCCGGCCTAAATAAATATAGTCTTTATTTTTATAGACCGGCCTTAGTCATGGATTGATTTATTTATTATTATTTTGTAGGCATCCTTTATCTACGTTAGTACGTATGTTAGTTTGGGCATTGGAACTGTTGCAACGCATACCCTTGGGGGATTGGATCCCCGACCTCTCTCCACCGAAGGCCACACCCCTAACCACTCAAAACATGTGCCTTCTCTTAATGGAAGACTATAATACATCTTTCTTTTGAAAAAGAGAGAAATTTTAAAAGAAAATGGAGCTAACATTACCCTTAAATTATAACCGGTCTTTTTCAAAGTTAGACAATGGCAACTCAAGGTTCTAAATTTCATTGAGATTTCGCGAAATTTCAGTTTCATCCAACCTCAACGATATCGATATAAAGTGGATTTCGGAAAACATAATTTCGACTGGGGTCAGGTCAAATTTCGGAATTCCTTGATATCGGAATTTCGGCAATATTTTGGAAATTTATTTTTAAATAGGTTTTTTTTATTGTTTTTTTATTAATATTTTGAAATAGTTTGAAATATTTCGATATTTTTATCAAAATTTCATGAAATTTCGGATATTTATTTTAAAAATAAAATAATAATATTTATATAAACATATAAAATTTTAATAAAATATTATTTTTATAAACATATATTTGTATTTAATAAAATATTAATAAATCGAAATCTAAAATCCCACTGAGATACTGAAATTTTCTAGGATTTCAATTTGGGTTGGCTAACCGAAATCTCCGATAATAGCAGGATTTCAAACCTTGTGGCAACCTGCTCAATAGTCAGGTCGTCTAGCAGCATTTGTTGGCAGCGATGAAGCTAACCTGAGTTGTTAGTTCTGGGCCATGTTTGACATTTTTTACAAGTGGATTGGGAACAGATGGGGGGCTTGGCTGTATATATATCAAGAAAATTAAGCGGAAAATTTTTCTTATTCAAGATGATAGATTTATTTTTTTTATACCAACTATCAACCCAATAGATTATTCAATTGAAATTATTTAAAATAAAATAAAGTATACTAATAAAACTAGATAAAACGAAACTTATCGTTGCAATAAACAAAGGCAGTAATTAAAAAAAAAAAAAAGAGGTTGGAGTTAGGATAAGGCTGTTAAAGGGCAGGGTAGAGCAGGGTCAAGCCTAACCCAGCCCTTACTTATAGGGCAAGACCCTAGCCTTTCAAAGGCCTATATTGACTAGGCTCTAATCCTTCACTCAAGGGTAGGGTGCCCTATTACAGGATTTTTTTTTTGACAGGCCTATACCCAATCCATTGTAATTAATTGGATAATTCAATTTTAATTATGCAGTTGGGAATGGGAGACACTGTGCGGGCAAGCCTTCGGAGCGAAACAGCTACACATGCTGGGTGTCTACATGCAACGATCATGGATCATACTCAACATTATGTGCATTCTTCTGTTACCCATCTACTTCTTTGCAACGCCGATTTTGATGTTCTTCGGGCAGAACCAAGAGATCGCAGAGCTCGCCGGGAAGTTCTCGCTTTACATGATCCCACAATTGTTCGCTTACGGCTCCATGTTCCCGATACAGAAGTTCTTACAGGCACAAAGCAAGGTAATGGTCATGGCATGGATATCTGGGCTGGCATTGTTGTTCCATGTGTTCTTGAGCTGGCTCCTTATAGTGCAATTGAAGCTCGGGTTGCCCGGTGCAGCGGCTTCGCTCAATATATCTTGGTGGATTGTGGTGTTGGGCCAGTTTGCATATATAGCAATGGGCTACTGTCCTGGTGCTTGGACTGGTTTTAGTTGGAGTGCATTCCGGGACTTGGGAGCGTTTGCTCGGCTCTCAGTGGCTTCGGCCATCATGATGTGGTAACAACATCTCCTTTCCCTCTCATCCATCTAAAAATTCTAAATAACGACAAATAAGAATTAAAATACCAAAGATTAACACAAAGTTACGTGGTTCGGCAAGGTGCCTACGTCATGACTTCAGAGACATCCTTTCACTAATTTTCTCTGCATGTTACAATTTTCTCTGCTCTCATTTTTGCATGATTAGGAAAACGTAGTTACTACGAGTTTTTTGTTGTTGTTGTGCGTAAGGACGAACCCCAAGCCCACCCTTTGGGTAGACCGGGTAAACCCCGAGTGCATGCAAGACCCCTCAACCCACATGAACCAGTAACCCCAAGGCCCAATGAGAACCATAGAACCTCGTCCGAAGGAGATTATAAGAGTCGAACTCAGACCTCCTCTTTCTAAGGCCTGATCCCTTGCCAACTGATTTACAATGACATAAAATTACGAAATTGACGTTCATGGAACCCCAATCCAAGCTGAGATCAACCAGAATACAAGGCACAATGATGACATATGTCACTATGCTGAACTCGACCCGTTAGTGACGTATTGAACCCCACAACCCTAACCCATGCCTAACCCATTTAAGTAATAAGGATTATGTGATTTTTCTCTTTACTATGCAGCCTTGAATTCTGGTATTATATGCTTCTCGTTGTGTTGGCTGGCCGTCTGAGGAATGCCCAGATAGCTGTTGCTGCCATATCCATTTGGTAAGTTTCTCGATCATGCTCGCGAGTCGTGTGTGTGCGAGCACGCGCATTGCAACCATTAACATAACTCTAGTAACATATCATTTATGGCAGCACCAATCTGAATGGATGGGAGATCATGATATTCTTGGGGTTCAATGCAGCAATCAGGTAATCACACCCACCATTCATTCTAGTAGGAAGAAGGTACTAAGGAAAATGAGAAAGCCTCAGACCTTAATTTGACTGGCTGTGATAATTTTGGTAACATATATGTTGTTACAGTGTGAGGATCTCAAATGAACTAGGAGCAGGAAGGCCAAGGGCAGCCAAATTCTCTATACTAGTAGTGGTGCTGTCTTCAGCACTGATAGGCGTCGCCTTCCTCGTCCTTGTCTTGGCTTTGAGAAATGTCTATGCTCTCCCCTTCACAAATAGCCCCGAGGTCTCCCGCGCCGTCTCGCAGCTTGCCGTCATCTTCGCCTTCTCATTGTTACTCAACAGTGTTCAGCCTGTTCTAACTGGTCAGAAGCTAAGAACACTACCTCACTTCCTCCCTTTGCTAACGCGCACTGCGAGAATCTATTCAAATCTACTACTGTCACCATGACATATTCTTGTTGCAGGTGTGGCTGTAGGAGCTGGATGGCAGTGGTTGGTGGCTTATGTTAATGTGGGGTGCTATTACATTGTTGGCCTTCCGCTTGGATTCTTTCTTGGAGCTCAATTAAAAATGGGAGTACAGGTAACCCTTATCAAGTTCAAATCTGTTTTGACTCTAATTCTGATCAATGCATCTTAGTTCATAGTTGTAAAGATGTATCAGTATTTGCTTATCAGGAAATTGTATCTATGTTCATACAAACATCATGGTTTTATATAATTCAAGTATATGGGGTATTAAATGGCAGGGAATATGGGCTGGAATGATTACTGGGGTGGGTTTGCAAACCTTGATCCTTACTGGCATTACTCTTGCTACAAACTGGAACAAAGAGGTCTCTGTCTCTCTCTCTCTCTCTCACACACACACATTTATTGAAGATTTGCTCTCTTTTACAGGCCATGGCGGCAGAGTCTCGGATAAGGAAATGGGGTGGATCTGCAGACCTTCCAGTGGGAAGCACCATGGTTGTTATATAAATAACTTAGTCTTATTGATAAAATTATAAACTTAAAAGAGTTTTCCTTCAAATGCATCTAAATAATCTGTTTTTGTTTGTGGGTAACAGGATGGAAAATCTTCCAAGCATGGAGAAGTGGTAGTTTAAGTGTGTTATGATTAGGGGGATTATACACAATAAATGAGCGCATCAGCACATTCATCTATGGCCATCACCTTGGATTTATAACACCTTGAGATTGAAAAGATTACGCCAGTATGATTTGTCCACCATTGATAGTGATGAAGAACCTGGATGTTGGATCTGTGATGTTATTGTTCTCTTGCATTTAAGATGAGTTGGGTCTCTTTTTTTTTCCGTAAGATGAGTTGGGTCTTAGCTAGAATGAAAATTGAACAGTTCTGGAGCAGTAATGAGAATTTTTTTTAGTCACATTACTGCTCCAATTTCTCAAGCTTGAAACCTTGATCTTCATTGAGACCAACTGTTAAACTTAACTTCCAAGCCGGACCTTCTATAAGATCGATCTTCTCAATTATTCTCTCAAAGAAAATCAGATCTTCTGTCTATATAATTGTTCTCTTGTTTCTAAGAATATTCATTAATTTATATCACAGCAGCATAAAGAAAAGGAGATTATCCACTGCACCAAAGGTGCTTTGATCATGTAGATCATAAGCTAGTATTGGATTTACCAAACTGTAGATCATACCGAAAGTCTTAGAACAAATGGAGAACTGTGATTCCCTTGGGCACCAAAGACCTTCAACTTAATTGTTGTACATGCCCTGTAACTGGGGTTTGGAAATGTTCTGATTTGGTCATTCTTGTATATCAAGGGGTTTTGGTTTTATATTCCCCCTCATTTTCTTGTATGCTCCTTTTTTTTCTATGGAAGTGCTCTAATTCTTCTACAAAAGCTATCACATTGCATCCCCAGGATGTTCCAAGTTACTCGAGAGATCAAATATGGAAATTATCTGATATAAGCTCAAGGTGGAGGCCCTACATCAATCCAAATTCGCACATCTCCATCCCTGCTAAACATCTAGGCCAACCTTGTGTTTAACACAAAACAAGTAGTTCTACTTTTTCTATGCTCAATGCCACAGCTCGAGTAAATATCCATAAACCTCGACAATCAAATATATCTTGTCTGGAGTCTGGACCCGTCACCCCTAAACAATACATTTGCAACAAAATATCATGCCCCCATCTTCCATTGGATCACACCCCCAACTCAGATGGGCCCCAGTGCATAGAATCAACTTACAACTTAAAAACACACCCCAAAACTGAAATTCCCAAAACTTATAAGAAAATCCCACTCCCTTGGTTCCAAAATATTGCTTGTGACTAACCACATACACCTCTAAAGAAATTTTAATTCAGGAGTTCATCGCCTTCGCATTCCTCGTCCACGACCACCACGGAAAGCAGCCCCACCACGCCCTCTACCACCCATGGCACTCGCAGCAGCCTCTCCTTGAGCACTCTCTGACTGCATTATATTATCAACATGAACTATAAATTGTTGACCATCACATAAATCTAAAAGACATTGAAATAAGTTATAATTTAAAAAATTAGCAGAACGAACAATGCCTTCAAATGACTCAAGAGTATGAATATTATATCTTAATAATATTTTCGGAAGCACTAAATTATGTTGGGGGAGAAAATGACAAATGAAATAAAATTTAAAAATTCTCTTTAACAAACCTCAAAATTTTGACAAGATGAAAGATCATTTAGATAGCATGAACTAAGTACACTTTACCTTTGGGTTTTTCACTGTCTCATCAACACTTAAAATAAGGCAAGCTGCCTCAGTTGCAGCATTGATAGCATTAATCTGCAATAGATTATTTGCAGTCAGACCAACATTAAGGTGCCAAAATTTATATAGTTATAATATGGACAAAGAAAAATAAGAGAGTGAATATGAATGAATATCTTCACAACTTAAACAATGGACAAAGAAAAATGAGAGAGTGAATATTAATGAATACCTTCACAACTGCAGGCTCCCATACAAAACTAGCGAATGAATCTGCAATTCCACCAGTGTTGATATCCACACCATAAAGTGCACCTTCACCTGTGATGAGCCTTGTAGGCATCAGTAAACATATACTTTACTGGAAAAGATTGGTCCCACATAGGACTGCCAAAAACAACCAGCCTTCTCCTAATTATCCAATTATAGAAGAAATCTGTTGTCAAGAGGAAAAAGGCACCAGGTCCATAAAGAAGTCTACGGACAGGACAGTCACAATAATTTGACTGAACTTGACTTCGGTGTCTTCATAGGTGGGACCAATTGAATAGTAGGTCATATTATTCATAAAAGTACAGAAACTAACCAGATGGAAGTGCATGTTTCTGTCTTAGTTTATTGAGCACATCAGTGGCATCGAACCCAGCATTGTCACAGAGTTGCCGTGGAATAACCTGCAACACGTGGATCACATAGATTCTTACCGTCACAAATAGTTGTAACACTTTTCATGAGCAAGTTAGCAACAGAAAAATACAGGTCAAAACCCACTGCTGGCCTAAATTGTTTGACATGCCAATTGTTTTTAACTAAGATCACACATTTTGAGCTTCTTTTGAAGAAACGATAAGAACTTACAAGAAGTAGACAAGACACACCCAGATTATAAATGCATCCTCACGGGAAAGAAAGCAATGCCAAGGGCTGTTCTTACTTCCCATGAAAACGGTACAACTAACTGGATGCACAAAGGATGCTCGCATATTCAATAATATCTACTAAATGCCATAGAATACAGGAAATACTGTCAGCCAAAATCGTGACCAGATTGGAAGATTGTAACCATCTGACTCATAGACCTTATGGACTTTTAGCCATAAATATTTTAATCATCCACAACAATTCCAACAACAGATAATTTTGGTCATCTGATCAATATTTTGCATGAGAGATCCCTGTTGGAACTCGCTGGATAGCGATTTCAATTCTAACACAATTGTGCCATGTATACCGCTGCATTTAATAGACCTATAGACCTTCCGGATGAGTTGTTATATTTTATATTTTCAGATCAGCCAAGAAAATGCCATGGAACAGATAATTATGATCATTGGTCAATCTTTGGCATTAGAGATCTCCTGTTAGAACAACTGGATAGTGGTTACAACTCCCGCTGTACAGCTATGCATTTTAAAAACCATATTTAGTGTCTATAAGATGAGTGCCTCATTCCTAAGTTAGAGAAGTCCTCACAGCATTTTAGAAGTATGCTACAACTTATCCGAGTGTTCACACATTTGGATGTAATTCGGTATGTCTCTACAAGTCATTTCAATAATTGACTCGTACAGATATCGCCCAAATCCTTTTGAACCGAGCAAAGTGATAATGATATGAGACAACAAGTTTTTGACCAAGGATAGTCCCATCAACATTTCTATGTAAAACAGAACCAGGAATCACAAATGTGAATGCTTTTACACACAAAAACTACAAACTCCCATGGATTTCAAAATGGAGACTCTGCCGACTACAAAAGCAATCATATTCATTGGAAAAAATGGAAATGAGATCACCAAACTACCTACCTCAAGTGCCTTCGCATAGGAGTTTATAAAAAGCTGAGACTTCCCAGCTATTGTCCGTGCATGCTGCCTCAAGTAACGACTTATTTCCATCTGCAACAAAGAACAATATCTCACTCTGCAAGTCCTAAGCATCCTCAAAAGTTACTTATTCAAGTTTTCAGAAGTTGTGATAGGATGGAATACATCTATAGCACCACCACCAGCAACAACAGTGGAATTCTTCAGGGCCCTTCTGACTATCATAATTGCATCATGTAGACTCCGCTCAGCTTCCTCAATGAACTGAAACAAACACAACAAAATTTATAATTGACATCTCAATGATAGATATTACGATTTAATGCACTGTTGTAAGTAATGACACACCTGATCAGCTCCGCCACGAAGAACAATAGTTGCTGTCTGACCTGATGGGCATCCACTGAATATATTAAACCGCTCATTTCCAACTTGCCTTTCCTCAAAGAGCTCACAAGTCCCAAGAACCTTGATATTACCAAACTCTCCAATTTCAGTTCCAATTATAGTTGAATGAAAAGAAAGAAATATACGGTGTTTAGTAACAGAGGTAACAAGGCTAACAGCCAAAACAGTCCTCTTAAAATCACAAGAGAGCTGCATTCATGATATTAACAGAATATCTACATTTTCCTAGCGAATACAATATTGCTGACATCAAGAGGTAACAAGTCAGTAACCTCATCAATAACATTATTGACAGATGTCTGTATAGTTCCACCAGTCGCTGAGGCAACCCGATGCAGATCCTCTTCAGTTACACGACCAGCACAGAAAATATCCCGATCTGCAAAGTACTGCAAAAAAACCAACCAGACAACGAACCAGTGAATAATATTTGTACACGGCCGTGTTTTCGCATAGTTACAAATCTCATTATTAGTTATGCTATCAGCAAGGCAATCTCTCGAAGATTTTAAACTAGTGTTCTAGTGGGAAGAAAAATAATACAGAAATGTAAGACAGTAAGAGACTTATTGTGATATTAAAATCTCACTATTTTGTACACATTTTACATGGAAATGAAAAAAGGAAATTAAATGCTTGACAGATACCTGAAATTTGCAACAAATAAATAAATAAATTTATGCTTTTATCATGTTATGAAGATCTCAGGAAAAAATTATTAAGATTGTAAAACGTAGCTGAGATAACTTCAGAGAGATTGAAAACTTAGCCTTTTATATTTCTTCTCTTTTCCTATCTATAAAATTTTCTTTATTACTGCAAAAAGGGGAAGGGGATCACCTGTGTTGCTAGATCACCAATTGCCAGCCGTGAAAGGACAATTTTAGCCTCACTCTGCACACATTTATCCAACTTATCGTAAATGATATTCCATTCAGCATCAACAATAGACTGATACTGTAAGGGATCCGAAAGTCTGCAACAGGAAAGAAACACTTTAGTTCACTTCCTCATATCAAATGCAAAATAAAAGAGGACTACAAGACTCATACCTTATCTCTGCATTTTCTTTCTCTGACTTCAGTTCCAGTTCAATGTTCAGTAAGAGTATCTTTGGGTTTAGAAACTTTTTTGGTTGCTGCTCAAAACCAGCATAGGAAAATGTCTTTTTGAAGGCAACGCCATTTACAAGAAATGAGTCCCTCATGGTACCTCCCGGAACCTACAGAGCAAACCAGACTTCCAATTAGGCCAACTTCAAACCAAGTCTTTTGAGCCAATACCAAACTTCCACAAAAAAACTCTACTGCAGATAGAGCTGAAAAGTATTCAGATAAGCAGAGTTCAGCCTCAGAAGACAGAACCAAAAGGCAACACTTGGAAGTGTGTTTAAACTTGAAAAAACCTAAAAATTTGACACCACTTAAAGGTGATACAATTTTAATCAATTAAAACAATTTATCGAGTCTAAGTTGAGCCTTAAATATGAAATATCAATAATCAAATATCTAAGAAAAGACAGAGATAAAGTCATAAAACGAACATCAAATCAAGAAAATTAATCAAATTAGAAGATAATAAAGTAAAATAACTAAATAAGGATCAAATAGAAAAATAAACAAGCTATAACACATCCAACAGTGTCATCTGTACTCGAGCTGAGTCACCTGAGGACTCTTTTATCTTTTTCCCTATTCGGGACGATGAGTCTGGTATTGAATCCGTGACCTCATGGTTGCAGTGCAACGTGCCAACCAAACAAAATCAAGCTTGCCTCTGAGTATGTCGGAAACAAAACGAATAGAAATGGACAATTCCAGCCAGTGCAAGAATCTCCTATAAAACCGCTTTTCATGAATGTGAATGAGGAAATTCCCGTTCTCAGCTTTAACTTGTGTTTTATGATGTGATTGAAAAACACTAAGGGTGCGTTTGGATTTGTGAAATTGGTGGACGGAATATTCAATTATGTTCTTGAATTACAATACTTTCGTCTGGCTTGTACTATAGAAAAGGCTGGAATTGAAATTGTCAATTCCTAATGAAATTAAAGCAGTCATTTCATAGGCTAAATTAGGGCTGTCAACGGAGCGGATTCGGAGCAGATATTGCTATATCCGTATCCGATCCGAATAATCCTCCCTATTATCCGAATCATCCTCCCTAATATCCGAATCCACTCCGATATCCGGCGGATAATAAAATTAAGAGTCCGAATTTGAATTCGTTTAAGTAATCGAATTCGGATAATTATCCGAATCCGACCGTTTAACTCTGTTTCTCGGAAAAATAGATATAAAAAGAGTAAAAATAATCAGATTAACATCAAAAAAATGAATAAGGTTTGGGAATTTTCAGTTGCTTTGACAGAGAATTTTGAAAGGGTTTTACAGTAGCAAGTTGATCAAATTGCTAGAAATCACCCCTACCGAACTGAATCACAGGAGCACAAGAACCTATAAATCATCCCTACTGAAATCCTTTTGAACCGCAAGAGATCATGACAATGGGACAGGCATTATCGACAGCATTGGAGAGATTACAGAGACCATGCAATCCAACTACGCCAAACATCTAGTGGATGCCGGGAAGAAGGCTTGAGCCGTTGAGGAAGGAGGAGAGAGGAGAGGAAGGCGACAAAGGCCGAGATCAAAGCTTGAAACCCTCATCCTCTGTCCTTTGGCTTTGTTGAATGGCTGAAGTGTTGGAGACGAGAGGGGGTGGAGAGGAGAAGAGAGGAGAGGCGGCTCAAGTTGTAAACCATAGGTTAGATCTTAAGGATATTTGTATGTAATGATTAAAGACTTTCCTATATTCACATAAAATATATTTTTTTTTATGGACTGCGGCATTGAATAAGATTCTTACTTGTGACCACTTGCAAAACAGAGGGTGGATTGTTGGCTAACCGTTGTTTCCTTTGCCTCCAAGCGAAGGAGACGGTGGATCATCTGTTGCTGCATTGCCCCATTGTAGGAGAGATCTGGGGTATCTTTCTCTCCCGAGTAGGGGTGGATTGGGTCTTCCCTTCTTCCTTTCTGAGCTACTTATCTTGTTGGTCTTTGGCTAGTGTGGATAGTGTGCAGGAAGTTTGTCTAGTCGGTTCTCCCTGGTGCCATTTCTTGGTTGATTTGGAGCGTAATAGGAGAGTCTTCGATGATTCTCTCTCTTCCCTGCCTCGCATTTGTCATCGTATCCGCAGGCTAGTAGAAAAATGGATTTCTATTCGCCGAGATAGGGTGGATTTGGGAACTATGTTGGTATGAGAGTGTTTTGGTTCGTTTTCTGCCTTGTTTTTTGAGGGAGCTAGTCTTCCTTTTGCTCTGAGTTTACTATCTTGTAAACTCTTCTTTGAACTTTTCCTTTATGAATGAAATTCTAGTTTATTGATAAAATAAAATTAAAAAAACGTGTGTTTTAAATGAATAATAATTTAATACATAAAATAATCACAGCTCTAAATTATAACAATATTAAAATTTAATAAAATGATACTTCATTAATTATATATCTTTATGGTTATTTAATATATTAAATTATTAATTATTACGAATTAATAGATAAAATAAAAAATTATATTATTAATATTAAATAATACTAATTTCATATAATTGTTATAATAAAATAATAATTTAATACATTAAATAATAGTTATTATAAAATAATAAATAATCGTATAAATTATTATAATATTTATATTTAATAAATAATATTGTAATTTATAATTATTATAATCTTATGTAAATAAAAATGTAACACATAAAATAATAATTATAATAATATTTAAAATATTAATAAATATATTACTTATATAATTATATATCCTTATTATTATATTCAAATTAGAATTTTAAACTTATATTTAATAGTTACTAAATATCTTATGTAAATAATAATTTAATACACAAAATAATTGTAATTATAAATTATTATACAAAATATTAATAATTACAAACGGTAATAATATTTAAATTTAATAAAAATATTACTTACATAATTATTTGTTCTTATTACTATATTAGAATTATTTTAACATAATTTTAATTCATCCAAATAATGAAATTAAATTTTTTGCATATAAATTTTGTAGAATTCAATTCAACGGATCATTTCCATAGAATTGAATTCTTTGGGTCAATTCCAATTCCACAAATCCAAACTCAGCCTAAGGGTCCATTCTTTTGCTGAGACTTGTAAAGTTTGGCACTTTGCACTTAGTCGTTGTAGTTATTAGGAAATTTGAGTCACTTTGTCAGGATTTTAAACAAGAGTAATTCTTACTATCATGAGATTTCAAGTCTTATCTTTTTTTTCCATTTTGGCTGAATTTTAAGTCTTATGGGAATTGCAAGGCAAGAGATGAAAAGCACAATACATCTACTTCTCAAAATAAAATGCATATTGTTCGATGACAAACTTGCAAAGTGCCGGACTTTATAAGTCTCCGCGAAAGAACGGACCCTAAGAGCAATGTGTTATAGGTAACAGGATTAAAACAATTGTAGAGGACCTCTAGGGGCATCACAATTCACACCATAGAAATAAATTCCCGCAGTTTTCTTTTTTCTTTTTCCTTTTTCTTTTTTGGAAATGTATAGCCCAAATGAGGAGATTAAGGCCCTTGAGATGTGTCAATTTGTCAAGACAAATTCGGGAGTCAATTACATCTCTAAAAACTTTTAGTAAAATTGAATTCCTCATCAAATTTGATTCAGCAAGTTTTTCTAGCATGCGTATAAATGGCAATGTAAAAGAAAACTAAAATTATAAAGGATATAAAAACTAAAAATGACAATGACAATGATCAGATAGAAGCCCATTATTGCTCATGGAAGGGGTAACATAAGTTCATTTGAATTATGGAGAAAAGAAAGTCAACTATAAACCATCACTCACTTTGATAGTGCAGAGTAACCTTACATGTGACAACTGACAACAAGGATAAAGCTCTAACACCAGGAACATTTTTTTGATTTATTTTATTAATTTATTTAGATAGCGTGGAATATGAGTGCGAATGACCTCTGACCAAATAACTTCTAATGACCTCATAAGACATAATTTGTCCAGAATCCTACTATGATTAGAAAGCTTCAAACTGGAATCTCATGTCCATGTCTGTCTTGATTGCTTTTGTTTGATTTTTCATAATATAAGTATTTGGCTATTTTAATATTTTTCACAAAGAACAATTTAGTTGCTATCAGAAGATCCAATTCAGTGCCTTGTTCAATTCTAGATTTTTTTTCCCATTGTCAATGTTGCCATATTTCATTTAGTAATCGTAACCATTTTCAAAACAGTGGTCGTGATCGCATAAGAATTGGACCCAAAGAAAATTTGAAAAAGAAGCATCCGTCAGGGGGGGCCTAGCTCTATGGATCCCCTCTGCTTGCAGAAATGATCCAGTTCAGTGCCTTGTTCAATTCTAGATTATTTTTTTCCATTGTCAATGTTGCCATATTTCATTTAGTAAATTAAAAAGTTAAAACTCCGTAACCATTTTCAAAATAGTTCGTTGTGATCACATAAGAATTGGACCCAAAATAAGAATTGGACCCAAAAAAAATTGATTCAGGACCTACTGACAATTTCAAGCTATGGCCCCTACGCGAGGACGCGACCTAAAAAGTCGAAGGTAGCACGCCGTGGGGGGAGAAGGGATGCATCTGGGTCTCGATCGTAAGGAACTGGGTCGGATCTACTTCTACCAGGTAAACTATTAGTGCTTGGATGCCTCTGGACGGGCCCTTTTGCAAAATGATATTTACTGAAAGACTGGATGGATGGAAAATAATTTAGTAATCAAAAGTTTTGATTCATCAGTGCAAAGGCTAGAATATCTCTGCAGTCTCCTTTACCTTGCTTCCCAGTACCTTGGTTTCAATACAGCAATGATATTTTTGAACAGAAGTTAATAAAAATATGATGAATACCAAATAATCTTTTTGAACGGAATGGTGGAACAAGATTAGTTTTGCCCATCCCCAAGTATTTTGGGATTAGACATTGATGATGATGATGTTCATAAATATTATTTATACATATCACTAAAATAATTTTACATATAAAAGTTCCTAAAAGGCAGACCAGTAGATCCAACTTCTGTGAGACAGCGGAAACATAAACATGTAATTTAAGCATTGTGAAATAAGAACAATAAGATAAACCAGCACTGAAAGGTTTCAGGTCAAATAAATGTACCTTCTTTATTCCGATCATATTTAATCTATCATCATTGCCAATTGCCATGACAGAATCCACAACCATAGAAGCAAAAAAATCCTTTTCTCCACTAATAAGCTTCGAGGAAAGTGTTGTAGCAGCACATTTAGCCAACAAGCTTTTCTTTTCTTCGGTACTTTTCCCCTCTATACTTACAGCAAGTTCTTTAATCTTGTTAATTGCCTGTTACAGGTAGCAAAGTTCATGAGGCAGAGAATGATTTAGCATTGCATAACAATCATACAAAGGAAAAGAACTCGAGAATATGTACCAAATAGCATGCAGTCCTATAACTCCTTATCAAATTTTGAGGGTGGACCCCATCCTCAATGAAAGGCTTGGCCTCCTTCAAAAACTCCCCTGCAAAAAGCACCACAGTGGTGGTTCCATCACCAACCTGCAACACAACCAGAAGATTGGTCATACAGAAAGAACTAAAACATTCATAAATCCACGTTGAAGCAGAAAATCAATTGTGGGTGCTCGTACCTGAATCCATTCACATAGTATTATTGATTCAGATAGATTTTTCAATACCCATCAATATCAATATATAAAAGGATCAACTATGTCAAAAATTGTACTAAATGAAGAAAGGCTCTATGTCTTGGATGAGTTCAGTGAATTTAGAGCACACGCTCAGGTGGAGGATTGTGGGGGCATTTTGGGACAACCTGATTTCAGGTAGTTAGGATAACCTCTTTTAGTCACATTGAGCACGCCTCTGAATGAAACACAAAGTTAGAGAGCTCCCCAGAAGACTATGAAGTAGTCATATACAAGTTATCTACATTTTTTGTCCTTTACAGGTAAACCCCATTACCAAATTATGAAGCTTGAACAATAAATATCAAACAGTATAAACAATCAACTGGATTGATCCTATCCATTTCAACCATTTCTCGTTAGTAATTACAGTAGCAATTCATCATAGAAAATTATGAGACACGTAAACACTCTAGCTAAATTAATATATGTAGCATGTGTGTGTTGTCCTTTACAGGTAAACCCCATTACCAAATTATCGAGCTTGAACAATAAATATCAAACAGTATAAACAATCAACTGGATTATCCTATCCATTTCCATCATTTCTCGTTAGTAATTACAGTAAACAATATATATCAAACAGCTGGAATATTATACCCATTTCAAAATTTTCAATCATTTCTCGTTAGTACTTACAGTGGCGATTTGTCATAGAATATTAGCAAAAAAAATTCAGTCTAAAATGTTATTGAAACTGATAGATGGATGATACCTCGGAGTCTTGGGACTTGGCGATGTCGACGAGGATCTTGGCGGCAGGATGGACGATGTCGAGGAGCTTCATGATGGTGGCTCCGTCGTTGGAGATGGTGGTTGTGCCCTTGTCGTCGTGGATCAGCTTGTCCATACCCCTCGGACCCAGAGTGGTTCGAACCACATCCGCCACAACCGTGCACGCGTTGATGTTGCTCACCAGCTGTGCCTTCCCTTGCGACGTATCTGTCCCTTCCTTTAACAGAATGATCTGGGGTTGCTGTTGTTTCCACCAAAAAACAAAAAAAAAAATGCAAAAGATCAAAGAGAGGAAGAAAGTTTCAAAATCCAAACTTAGGGTTTTACGGAGAACATTCTTCTACTAAGCATAAGCATGAGAGTTAGGGTTAGAAGGAGAGTGAGAGAGACATTACCATCATCGCCGCCATTTTGGTGAAACTCGAGATCGACGATTAGAAAGAGAAATGTAGGTTGAGGGATTTCACTTGAAGAGTCTAGAGGAAGCGATCGAGAGGTTTTCTATGCAAAAGGTTTTAGAGCGAGTGGGAAACAAACAAAGGCTCTAGGCAGGCTTTCTACTGGGTCACCGGTAGGTCCGGTACTGCGCGGAAAGAAATTATTTGCTCAAATATTTGATATTTTTATGAGGGAAAATAATCACCTCCTTGCTGCTGGTGGAGTGAAGGAAGGCGTCCCGTCCCCCCTTTTTCTCGCGCTCGTGTTAAGTTTTTTAACTTCATTTAATTGTAGTTAAGATTCATATTTCTAACCTTGGATTTATATTCAAAAAACATGATTAAAAATATTAACTACAATTAAAGAAAGTTAATCACAATTTAAAATGACACTTGACAATAAAAGGGGACAAGATGTTGTTCCTAGCTAGGGTTGTACATTGTTGTGTTTGGGCTTGATTTTTGTTGCGTTTTGAATAAGCCTAGCCCCAAACTCAACACATTTAGAAAGGTTTTTAGGCCCGAACTTGGCCCAATGTGCAGCCCCACTCCTCACGGCACCCGTGAAGAGAGAACTACTACTCTTTTATGAATACCTGGGTCACTTGCTAATGCCAATATCTCTAGCTTGACATTTTAAGACTTCATTTAAGCTTGTTTATCTAATAAATAAATCAAGTTTGAGTTTGATTTTCAATCTCGTTTGGTTAAATAGCCGAGTTTGAACATGTATTACTTGACTCGTTAAATGCACAACCCCTTTAGGATTATTATATATACTAAAACCCCATGCATCGCGATGCACGGGTAGTAAATCAAGAAGAGGGGGTGAGGTGGTTTTCATCGAGGGAGGGATTCATTTGGGCAAACAAATGGGTGTGTGACACAAGAGGGGTACATTTGGGTGTGGTTAGAGAAAGAAAAGTGAGGAAATAGTGAAGCTCGTGAGAAGTTTGACAGAGAGAAGCGAAGATTGGGGAGGGTGGAGAGTCGTGTGTGTGGGAGAGAGAGAAGTGAAGAGGTTCAGATGGTCAGAGAGACAAGTGGGGAGGTGAGGTGGTTAGAGAGAGAAACGTGAGGAGATGGTGAGACCCATTAACAGATAACTTTGAGAGAGAGAAGACTCATATGAAATGATAACTCTTAGAATTACTGGAATTGAAGATTGGAGAACAAAGAGAATGTCACATAGGATCTTATTTCTTTATACATCCTTATTTAGTTATAAGTATTTTCTATATGTATTTAAGTATGTTAAGTTAATTATTGAGATAGGTTTTTTCCCCTATTATATGCAAGGTTGTCAAAGAGTAGGGTCTTTACCCCCCCCCCCCCCCCCCCCCCCCCAAAACAATCCAGTTCCGCCCTCATTTACAAAGATTAGGTCTGTCCTCAGATGGCCAGAACTGGGTAGGCCCAAGCCTTGTCATCGAGGATCAAAGTCCTAGAATAAGGTCAAGGCCTAAAAGACAAGTACAAAAAGAAAACCATACACTGCCATCAGATACCAATCTGAAATCAAACCTCGTCCTTTATATAGTCTTGAGACAAGCGATGCAACACAAGGAGAAGCACGACAGAGTTATTGTATTTATTTTTTCACTAGATGGCATGGTATATTATTTTTCTTAAGTTGAAAATAATATAATGAATTTATTATGCTTTTATAATGAAATAATATGTAATACTTGAAAACGCGCCGAACCCAGGGGATGTAGCCCAGTGGCCGAAGGACGAACGGTAGATCTGGAGATCCCGAGGTCGATACCCACGTTATAAAAAAAAATGTGCGATGCACATGACAAAATCAACCACAATAACAAATAAGAAGACCAAATGAAGCTCAATAGCTAGTGGAAAAATAATATAGTGGTTTATCTTTTATCTATCATTTGGTTCTTTTCCTCAATTTTTTGCTCTTTTACTCCCAAATCAAAGCTTCAAATGCGGTTTTGTTTTGCTTCCTCAGATGTATTCGATCGATTTATTGTGAGAATGATAGCTTGTAGATTTTGGCAGCGGAGAAGTTTCAAATACGAGAAACATAAAAATTGGAATCAAATTAACAAATTTGAACATAAAAGCATGGATTTAATCCTTCAAAGTCAAAAAGAAATTTGAAATCAATGAGATTGGATCTGATCTATGCCTTTGGAACCATTAAAAGATATATTGCAGTGTAAAAGGGCGCTCTAGATCTCATCCTATCTCTATGAAGATTTATAAAGTAGAAACATTGTGGCTCTACAATTTTAGAGACAATAGATGGTTAGAAGGTTTGGTGGTAGCGTTGTGTCGTTCTGATCATAGGGAGACAAAGATATTGACAAGTTAGAAGGATTTATCTTAGAGAGTTTTATAAAAGAATAAGAGTTTCATTGAGAGGTGAGAGAGACGTGAAGTGGGAGGGGAGAGAGATGTGAAGACTTGTGGAGTGGAGTGCAGTGGAGTGGGTAGTTAGAGACTTGTGGAATGGAGTGGAGTGGAGTGGAGAGAGAGAGAGAAAGAGAGATGTGGGTGGTTAGGAAGTTGTAGGTTGTTTTGTTTGAGAACTCATAGAATGATTGGAATCAAACGGCGGAGATTATAGAGAAAGCTACATGGCATCCCCAAGAAAGAACTCATGCCATCATTGGGATTAAAGGTTCGGGCTCAAAGAGACATGCCATGTATTATCTTATTTATTTATATTATAGTATAGATGATATGTATTTTGATATGTGCTCGTCATATGTTTAATAATCAATTTTGGCACATTTCTGACTAAGGCATATATATATATAATTTTTTTTAAGTGTTAACATAAGTCATAGTACTAATCTTGAGATAGTAATAACATAAGGTATTTTGAAACAATACTAACATATAAGGCATAGTATTAACATGTATTTAATTTTGATATAATATTAACATAAGGCATATTACTAGTAAATATCCAAAATTTAGCACCGTACTAACATAAATACATTTGGATACAATACTAAGATAATACATAGTATTAAAGTGTTATTATATATGTAAAGTATATATCAATGTTACCTGGTTCGTCGGTTCAAATTCGGGTTCACAATTCGCCACTCTAGAGTGAACCTGGTTCACCAGGGGTAGGATGAGCCAGTTCGTTTCTCAGTTCGCTTAGGTTCTTAAGTTTGGTTCGCTAATATAATATTATATATATATATATATTAACCGTGTAAATAAATATATTATAAATGCTTATTTTAAAAAAGCATTAAAAGTATATTATTTAAAAAAACATTAAAAAATAAGTTTTATGGCCTGTTCGTGAACCCAAAAAACAAATTCACCAAACTCAAAGTATAAGTTCGCTGAACTTAAAGAGCAATTCGTCGAACACAAACAAAAAGTTTGCCGAACCAAAGCTATTGGGTTCGGGTAATGGGTTCGCTCATTTTCACGATCCCACAAACCGAACTGCGAACTAGTTCGCTTCGAACCAGTTCGCAGTTCGTACTAGTGGTTAGCGAACTAGGTAACACTAATATATATAACTAATATATGTAAAGTAAATACCTGATATACAATACGACACATGTATAATATGATGTAGTAGAGCATGTGAAGGACTGGCTAGGCAAGGCCCTAGCATCTCCTCAAGTTAGAGAGCTTTCAAAAATTTGGCCATACTCGACCCATGGGCCTTGGAAAAGAAAAATAATAATTTGCATACATAGGAGGACAATGGTATGCTGAATTGAGGGTTGGATTGCCACTCCTAGTCAGATATATATATTTAAGTATATATATTAAGTACCTAAGAAAAACATATATGTTTTAAGTTTGATATTATTTGTTAATCTAAAATAAAAGAATTTTGACATTTAATCTAAAAAAGTACAATCAAAGGTAAATGAGCTTGAGCTAGCAGTTTTGTTCACAAGCCGGATTTGAACAAGAACAGTGAAACTTGAGTCAAGATTGAGTCAAGCGTGAGCACCATCAACCAATTGTAACTTAACAAGCCAAGCATGCATGAACAGTCTATGTACTACTCGACTCGGTTACACCTGTATGATCTTTATTTTCGACCTCTTTGGTTGGATTGTTAATGCCCATGTCTTGATCCTGGCAAAGCTTGATGGATTCATTTATAAAAAAACCACCTAGTTTATATCGATTCCATCATGATCAAAGCTTCATCGATCCGGTATGTCCAAATAGTAGAGACGCTTTTCCCCTCTCGAACGCGCATTCAAGCCCTCGCATTTCATGCATTGCTCACCCTTTGTGTTATTGTGAGTAGCCTCCTTTGCATCTTTTCTTTGTCATTTTAGATCATTAAAGTAGTGTATGTTTTTGTTTGTTTGTTTATTTGTTTATATATTCACGTGGATCTTATTACTTTAATGAAATTAATATTTACCTGCTTGTATAGAGAATCAAAGCAATGTATATGTTTGTTTATTTGAATACTAAAATGCATTTAATTATTGTTTCATTCAGTTGGGTGATTTGATTTCATTTAAGAAGTGCTTTCATTCAACAAGTTTTATTTTGTTGATTATTGTTTTGTTTTATAGAGAATTGCAGTAGTTTCATGTTTCTCTCTTTATATGTTATAATATTGTAGCATTTTGTAAATTTGTATGAGTTTGCTCAAAACAATACTCTTGCTTATCTCTAGTAATTTTGTATAAAAAATTCAAATGTTGTTATGTTGCCTTGTTAGATTATAATTTTAATAGATTGTACTTGTTGGTTTATTTATTTGAGTACTAATTTGGATATAGTAGTATTTCGCGAAATTTGGGTGTCTGTTTTTGTTCAGGAAATCATCTTTTACTATTATTACTAAAGTTGTTGTGTCTTTCTTTGCTTATGTGGATAATCAAATCAATGTTTACTATTTTTATTATTTGAAAACCTATTTGAGTTTCACATCATGTAGTGAAATTAGATAAAAACGGTTATGTGATTAAGTGAAAATGTGGTTCTGATTTGTTATGTATGTATATATATACATACATGCATGCATAACATGTAGAATACTTATTCACAATCAATTGAGTTGGCGGAAATGCTCATATTCATGCATAAGATTATTGAAGAATGCATATAATTTGGTCACTTAGGATATTATTGGGTGTTATTGTTCTGTACGCATGGAATATCATGATTGTTTTGCTTATTTGGATGTCTATTTGTAAAATATAGATCCATGTGAAACTAAATTTGGTATATGCATAATTAGTAGCTTGAATTCAAGCTTCTCTTATTCCGATAATCTTTTCCAAGATGATTATTCAGTATTATTATTCAATCGCATGGAACAACATGATTGTTATTTGGGTGCCTAACTATTTGTAAAATAGAAGTCCATACGAAACTAATTTGGCATGTGCATGAGTAGTAACTTGAATTCAAGCTTCTATTATTTAAGTAGTCTTTCCCCCAATGATTTAAGTTTATTAATATGGGAGATCAATAATTAGTTCAGGGGTACTCCCAAATATACTCCCAAATCCTAAATGTTTAAATTAAAAATGGTTAGGATTAGAGCTTGTGTGGCATTAGAAAAGACAAAATAAGTTAAGTCAAATCCTAGAGCTTAGTGATTAATTATAAATGGTTAGGATTAGAGAGTATATTTGGAAGTACCCATAGACCAAGTCGTAAAAGAATAATCATCTCATCTGGTTTGAGAATAAAGTCACGGATCAAATATTCTCCTTTTTCGCCTTTTTCTATACACATACTTACATTGTTATTTTATGCTGACTTTTATGGTTTATTAACGAGAAATAACTCATTTTCTTAAGTTTGACTTTGCTTTTTCTAGTAGATAACCATACAATTTACCTTATGCTTTTGGTATTTTGGAAAAAAATATTTTCATAGGTTGGAATTTTCTCCCTTATATTCTGACCTGTATTTATTTCATATCCACTTATCGAGTTTTCTTGTCCATTATTTGATTGGAAATTGAGGTTTAGGTCATATAGAGGTTTAAATGAAACTGATCAAATCCAATGTATTGATTAATGAAGCATGATTTAGTTTATTAAAATTATTAGGTTTTCGATACAATACGCTTACCATCATCATAATCAGAGATAACAGCTAATGCTTCGCAACATAATAGGACATTTTTCCCTTTCTGGTAGAACTTACTGGTCCTTAATATATTTCCATTGTTCTGGAGATTTGTTGTATATGTCATGTCCTTAACGGAACTTAGTGGTTACAATAAGTATCATGACAATTTTGATAATGCATGTCACGTCAAAAGGATATAGAACATGTACTTAAGAAAAAATAATCATAACGAGATGAAAAATAAATTGTTGATTTTGGAAATGGTGCTCTCTTCCATTATTACTTAGCTTTAGAGAGACAATGAATTTTACTGACTGTATTCTCCTTCATAATGTTCTTGTAAAATATATTTTTATTTTTACATCTTGGTTATGCTCCATCTCTAGAAATAATCAAAACTTTGTCCATATCAAGAAATCTAGATTCATCAAGAAGCTAAACTAAGTTCTCGTAACTAAGTTATTGATGCTTGCTTGAAATTATGGGCAACCTTTTTTAGCCCAAATAACACAAGGATGCCTTTGAATATTTCGAGGGAATAAATTTGTGACTCATTCCAGTGGCTCAGTGAAAAATTATCATCACATCAACTAGTCAAGACATGTTCATAATAGTTGCAATTGATAGGACACATAGCATAGTCTTCACTGTGTCTATTTGACCAATATTTTCTTTAGTGCATCCACCTGCAACTTGCAATATTCGGTCAAATTGTTATAACTTTCTATTGTGTCACTGTGTTTTAAGTTGATATTGTACACTATCTACATCTGTAAATTTGTTCATGGCTAAAATTTGAGAAGGATTATATCCCAAACTTCTTTGAAGTGCATCTATATCATTGCAATCACCTCTTTCTGACATGCTTAATTAAAAGCCTTTTGAGAATGAAGTGGGCTTCTTAAGATTGTAAAGTCTAAAGCCACGTAACTTATCTTTAGTCATTGTTGACATTTGTAACTCCAAATGCAACCTGATCAGTATCTATTAAAATTCTCATCCCTTAGCATCTATCTTGTATTTATTTTTTATTTGCAATCAATCATCTAGTGGTCAAATATAGGCGAACTATCTGACAAATTAATGTGTACACGATGTTTAATTGTTAGGATCGATCCAATTTCTTTCCATATCTTAAAGATGGTGAAAGAAATTCTATATCGTTTGAAACTTATCACAAAGAGGAACACGTATTTGCAGTGAACAAGAAAATAAGATTAAATTTCTCTGAAACAATTAATCTCGTAGCTAGGTAGGTGTATTAATTAAATAATTCATATTGTGATGTAATAATTAAGCTTGTTGTAGTTATACACTAGGAGAAGTTTTACAATCAATAGACCAATGATATGTCTAGAACTTCTGTAGTTGATCATATTGTGAATTTTGCAATAGGAAACTCCTCACTATCAACAGTGGGATCTGATTTCAATGATAGGTAAACCAATCTCACAAAAAGTATTTATTTAAAGGTGAGAGCTTGATATGTCAAAAGGGATTAATGGAACTATAATATAACACTGATAGATTAAATGTTGCAAGGCCTCCTACTATTTTTGTTGTCTATGATCATCAAATCAAATTGTCCCGCAAAGGGGATCTTATCTTTTCATGAAACTATACGTTATTGTAGCTTCGGCTATTTTTTTCTATCACTTCCACGCATTCCTATTCATATGGAATCTCTTTGTAGTGTAACATGGATAATCAAGGAGGGTGTTGGGGACACCTTATTTCTTTTTGCTAACAGACTCCCGTTACCCAATGTTGTTTGGATATAGACTATTATAGATGGAGAGCAATCATCGATCCATTGATTGACACAATGGACTAAAAGAGAGGAACCTTTACATTTCATCTCATGAAGTATGAAGCCTCATATATTTCTGGTGATATCTATCTGAGCACTTAAATTTAAACTTTTAAGTTATTACAATAAGGAAATGGATATGTCGGAAGCCTTTGTTTATAAATGGAATGTGACCTTATTAATAATATCACTTGTTGATGTTATATATCATCTAACAAATAACATCATAACGACCATAATGCCAATCAATTTTTGTCAAACTATGTCTTCGGAATTGATAGTTGGAACTAGAATTGACAACAATGAAACATAGGGATGCAAAAACCGAATCTGGTGCTGCCATGTCAGAAAAGTTAGCTAGGACCTTCTATGTACCCAATTATTTGGTTGTCACTGTCAAAGTGGATAAATCAAAATTTAACATCCAAATAAGTTCATTAGGCAAGACCTTTTTTCTTGGTAAACCATAATCCAAATATGTTACAGGAAAAGGCGGACTAAATTGAGTATTATTAACAATCAAATAGCATTCAAAGCTATTACAGGTATTGTAAGCACCCCAATTTTGCACCCCTCTAGTCTCTTGTTGAACTCTTAAAAACCCTTTTAAAAACCCTCTTTTAAAACTCTCATTCCGTGTGCTTCGATTTTCAAAAATGACCCTGAGGTAAAAAATGACCAAAATACCCCTGAAAAAGTGCTAAAAAATTGTCATTTGGTCCAAAATGATTTTACAAATTTTTCGATGAATTTTGACTGTTTTCAGGAGCAAATTGGACTTAAAACGGTGAAAAATGACTAAAATGCTCATATGGTGTGAAAAGACCGAAATGCCCCTAGAAAAGTGTTTAAAAGTTATCATTTGGCCCAAAATAATTTTACAAATTTTTTTGTTCTATTTTGATTCTTTTTGGGATCAAATTGGAGTTAAAATGGTGAAAAATGACCAAAATGCTCCTATAGTGTAAAAAGACCAAAATGCCCCTGAAAAAGTGTTCAAAATGTATCATTTTGTCCGAAATAATTTTATAAAATTTTTAGCTCAATTTCGACTATTTTCGGGATCAAAACGGGCTTAAAATGGAAAACGCGGCTTTTTGGCGAAGCGGAGCGCGACATTTGGCAAGTCAAAAAAAAATTTTGGCCCCTTAATAGGGGCACTGCTTCAAACAGTGCCCCTTTTGGGGCCTATTTTTTTACGCATGTCGATAGGCCACTTCGGAAAACCTGGCTAGGGGCGCTGCTTTAAACAGCGCTCCCTCCCAGTTTTGACCTGTTTTCCCTCCTCACTGTTCCTTGCCGCCTTGCTTTTCTGAGTTTTTATCCATAGGGGCGCTATTTCAAGTAGCGCCCCCCTGTTTTGAAAAACTATAAATACTCACTCCCCTCACTTCATTTCTCATCCATTCTCACTTCTCTCTCTCTCTTTTCTTCTTCAAAACTCTTCGTAGCACTCCGGATTCCCGAGAACGTCGATTGCAAATGGTCGATTATCAGGACCTCTTTTTCAGAGACACTTTTGGGTTTCCCGAAAGATAAAATCTCGCCGAACTTTGTCTTTTTAGTCTTTTATCAGTTTTTAAAATTGTTTTATCGCTTTTGAATACTTAAACTGCTTGCCTGTCGAACCCCAGCCTAAATCTCAGTTCAAATATAGTCTCGTCTAGTCGAATCCTTGCCCAAATCTCAGTTCAAATATAGCCTCGCATGTCAAACCCCTGCCCAAATCTCAGTTCAAATATAGCATCGCTTAGTCGAACCCCTGCCCAAATTCCAGTTCAAATATAGCCTCGCCTAATCGAACCTCTACCAAAATCTCAATTCAAATATAGCCCTGCCTAGTCGAACCTCTGCCCTAAACCCTAGTTTAACCCTAGCTAAACCCTACCTAAACCCTAGCTAAACCCTAATTTAACCCTGGTTAAATCCTAGGTAAACCCTGGTTAAACCCTACCTAAACCCTAGGTAAACCCTAGCTAAACTCTACCTAAACCCTAAGTAAATCCTAGCTTAACCCTAGGTAAATCCTAGCTTAACCCTAGTTAAACCCTATCTACCTAGTCAAACCCTTGTCAGACCCTCGGTTCAAACCCTGTTCAAATACCCCCCTCCAGAAGCTCCCCGGCAAGAGCTTAAACTGCCCAATCGCTCCTCAGCACGAGCTTAAAAGGTCATTTCGCTCACAAATCAACGAAATCTATCAAATCAAATCATCCAACATTTCGCTCATCAGCACGAGCTTAAAAGGTCACCTCACTCCTCAAATAGGAGCAACAACCCTCAAACCTTTCAATCACCCACAATCCAGTCTAATAAAATCAAATCAAACCATCAACTCCCCTCCGAAACTACGTGCGGCTTGATTCTACTAACTGTGGATACGTATGCAACCTTGATCGGGTTCAGCTCCCCTTAGAATAGAATCCCTATTCTATTTCTAACCCGTTCATCTCAATTCATTTATTTTTTAATATTACATTTCTCAGCGTATAGATCAAATTGCAAACTTCTTTATGATTTTATTTATTTAATTCAAACTTAGGGAGTAGGTAACCATCTTCAAATGAGAGTTTAGGAGTGCCTAACACCTTCCCCTAACTCAACTGAATCTTTTACCTCGACCTCTGACTTCCAAATTATGCATTATCCAACAATTTCAGGGACCTATTTTCCTCATAATTAGATAGGTGACAACTCTCAACTTAATTGCAATTTATCGTTGTTCCTTATCGAGATCTATCCTGACCGGAAGTAGGGTTTAAAATTCAGGTACTCACAGGTATAATGATTACAAAGTTAACACAACTATTCAAAAATGACAAGAGAGAATGTAGATTCTGAATGGTGCAACAAGCTAAATTATGGACAACAACATTGCAATTTCGTCAAAAATGAAATAAGGAAATTAAGTGGGTTCGACACTTAAGAGAATGGATATCGTCGCCAACTTGAATTTCCCAAACATATAGTTCATGACGATGGCTATGTAGAGACCTCTCATTTCTACTGTAGAGTTATCAATGTTCCTATAGACTGTGATCATTTATAGGGGAGTGCTAGGCTAACTATTCGGTAGGGGTGTATTCGGGCCGGGCCTTATCGGGCTTTGCCCTGCTCAGCTAGGCTTGAAAGGGCTTACTCTAGGCTTGAAGCTCGGCTCGGCCCGAAATGATTCAAGCTTGAGCTGGGCTTTTCTTAGCTCGAGCTTGGCCTGAAATGATTCATCTCTTCCCCAAATGGTGTTATGAAAAGATCTTTCCCTTTCTCCCCTGCAACGTTTTTTTTACCTTTCCCGAAATGATTCAAGCAAGCAAGGTTGCAGGTGAAAGCAAGGAATGCGGCACTGACAGCGGCGGAGGCAACAACAGCCACAATGGGTCTGTAATTCCCTTCAATCATGAGAACTGAAGAACATCGAGCCTTCGCTCCAGCAATCTTCACAGTCACCGGTTCCGCCAGTCGTCCTTGGTTGTTGTATTGGAAGTGCTAGGGTTAGGGCGTGATGAGGAGGTGCGGTGGCCATCGTCACCGATTGGGATGTTGTGCGGCTGTTTGGGAAGGCAAGTGCCATCGATTGTGGCGGTTGTGTGTGGGATTGGATTCCTTCTTCGTCATCCATGGACGATGCTGCTATCTTGCACTTGAGGTGCTCTATAAGAATAGTCGGAGAAGAAACAAGAAGAAACAATTGAAAGGTTGTTGAGAGGAAGAGAGAAGACATCTCTCTTCTTTCTGGTGTCATCGCAAGCAAGGCAAGCAAAAGAGTCTCTGTCTGATAGGGATGTGACCTTGTCCTTGACATTAGGATGTGATTTAACCCTTTGAAAGAAAAATAGATGGATTTCAAAGTTTATTAAATGTATAGTTTAGAAACAATCCAAGCTGAGCCGATTTTCGGGCCGATCCAAACACAATTGAGTCAAGCTTCAGGTCGGGCCGGGCCGGGCCGGGCCGGGCCGGATCAAACAGGGGTGAGCCCGAGCTCGGCTTGATTCCAGTTTCAAGCTTTTTTTAAGGCTTGGCTTGGCCCTATCGAGCCTAAAAAATCAAGCCGATCTCGGACCGATCTGGGCCGCACAATCAGGCCGATCGGACTTTGTGCAACCCTACTATTCGGTGATCAAATTCGACCTATTTATGGAAATTTTTAACTTACAATGTTTTCAACAAATAGGGCGATTATGCGCCAAAGACTAGGCCTAGCACTCACTCCAATTACAATACATTCGCCCTAATAGCTCATAATCAAATCACTTCCATTATGCTTTTTTCGCTCCAATAACATTTTTCATATAGCTTTGTTTGTTCGGAGGGAAAATGTTGTAGAAAGTAAAATTTTCTTATGAAGTCATCTCATTATTTGTAAGAAAATTTTTCCATCAAAACATGAAGTGAAGCTAAAAAACTATTTACAAATGAAAATTTGGTTTTACAACTTTCCAAACACAAAAATTAAATTTTATTTCAAAAAACAAAGGTAGCCAAAAGGATAATGCTAACTCTCTATATATATTTTTTTTAAAGTCATTTTCTTCCATGGATGACATGTGTTAATGCAAAACAAATTAACACATGTCTATCTTATGTCATTCCCTATTAAAAAAAGGGAAAGAACCCAGAGAAAAAACGCCTCCTTTCCAGCTTTAGCTTTTTTTTGGGATCAAATTTGGTTTGGCCCTCACCAGGCCAAAACCATCTAGCCTACTAATTGATCTTCTTTAACTGCCTTTTGAACCCTAATTCAGAAATTTTATTTCTTATGGTTAAATTTTTCAAAAATATTTTGTCTAAAAGCTAAGGTCATATGATTGAATCTTAAGGATTAGTGATTGTTAATCACCGTTAAGAGTGTCAAAAGGGACATGTATCGACACGTGGGATGACGGCCGGATGGTTTTGGTCTTGCAATGCAGAGACCAAATCCCATTCCTCCCTTTTTTTTTGAGGAAAATACGGATTTGGGCCCCGTATTATGAAAAAACCCGTATATGGGCTCCGGGTTTGAAAACTTATTTTTGTAGGCTCCCACGCGTGGGAGCCAAGTGCACGTGCTGCCCCTTCACATTTTCTCCCGAAAATACCCCTGGCTTGCTGTCAAAGCTTTCTTCCCAAGCTGAAGCTCGGTTACGAACCCTCGGTTATCCTGAAGCCCTCGGTTATCCTGTGATCCGAAATCCTTCAAGGCGCAAATTTGAAACCTGCAAATCCTTCCCCAAAGTAGAACCCTTGGGTACCCAGTACATCCGGAACTCTACGGGCTTCGTAATAGCGTAAAGAAGAAGAAGAAGAAGAAGCCGAAGAAGAAGAAGAAGAAGAACAACCCCGAAGAAGAAGAACAACCCTGTAAGTTTTAGCGGTTTTTAATAAAATTTCAAACCTAAAAATGGGCCCCACAGTTAACGACTTCATTTTCGATGCTTTCAAGTAACCATTTTCGATGGTTATGATTAACCATTTTCGGTATTATTATTAATTTTTGCTCATTTTTCGTGATTTTCAATGGTGAAGTAAAAGTGCATTTTCGACCCTTTTGAGTTTATTTTCGGCAAAAATACATTGCAATTTCGATGGTTCTTACGACCATTTTCGGTGTTTTTTACTCATTTTCGGTATTTTCAGTTATCAATGCTTATTTTCGGTATATTTATGTTTTTGCTTATTTTCAGTATTATTCAATTATGACATTGTTTTTTCGGTATTATTGTTGATGTTGAGCCCAATTTCGGGATTTGTCAATGGTTATGTTATAATGCATTTTCGATGGTTTTGTGCTTAATTTCGGCAAAAATACAGCAATTTCGATATTTCGGTATTTTTGTGTCCTGGCAGAGTAAATTTTCGGTATTTTGCTTTCATGACTGCCATTTTCGATGTTTTTGTGTCCTGGCAGTGCCTATTTTCGGTGTTTTTCTGCCTGGCAGTGCATATTTTCGGTATTTTTCTGTGATGACAGTGTCTATTTTCGGTATTTTTCTGTTATCCCAGTGGCTATTTTCGGTATTTTTCTGTTATCCCAGTGCCTATTTTCGGTATTTTTCTGTTATCCCAGTGCCTATTTTCGGTATTTTTCTGTTATCCCAGTGGTTATTTTCGGTATTTTTTGCTATGACTGGTTATTGTCAGTACTTTTGATGGTTATTGTTATGATAGTGTTTATTGTTTTTCAATTTTGCAGCGACAAGATGCCTCGTACAAAGAGAAAAGCCGGTAGGGAAAAGAAAAAGAGAAAAGAGAAAGAAGATAAATATTTTCCTTCGATTAAATGCTCCCAAACGATATGGTTTGACGAGATAAAACCATTATTAGAGGCCAATCCAGAGAGAAAAAGAATTTGGATGGAGAGCTGCTTTGCCCACCTTTACAACATACCTAAAATACCATTGTGTGGCCAAGCAATCCACCATTTTCTACAGAGGCGTAAAGGAGGGTTATGCTTCGAAGTATGCGGGAAGAGTGTAGAGTTCACAGTGTTGGACTTTACTCTGATCATGGGCCTTAATGCCCAAGTGTCTAAGGCTCCAGTCCTTAAACATGAAGCGCCACCAACCTCTCTGAAGTATCGAAAGTTTCAAAAGTTGGCGGTGATTAAAAATGCAAGGCTTCTTGAGGAGTTCAAGGGATGTGATGATCATATGGATGCGGTGAAGCTATCACTGGTCCTCTTTATTGAGTTGTTGCTCGTAGGCACCGGCACGCATGTGGGTGTTAACACAGGCCATTTGTGCCTAGTGGATGATTGGGAGGCCTTCAACAAATACCCATGGGGGACTTTGGGTTTTGAGTTGTGCAAGGTTGGCCTAGAAACTGCTCTTTATACGAAGAAGCAGTACAATATAAACGGATGTGCTCTTGCCTTCCAGGTAAACATATGACTACCTAAATTTTGTAAATTTTCCGTGTTAGCTAATTTGTGTTTACTTCTACTTGAACTAATAGTAAAATTTATAATTGATGTCAGATTTGGGCTTATGAGTGCATCCCAGCACTTGGGAGGCTGTGTTCTCGTAATGCACCCCTAGGTACGATGACATTCCCACGGGTTCTGCGGTGGGCGAATACATCCTATCTCAGCTACAAGTCACTTGCAAATGCCATATTCAATTTAAGTAAAGTATGTAATTGGAGTTGTTGTTTTACAATATTCAACTTGCAATATCCTTTGTTATTTTACAGATCATTTGTTATTTTATAACATATCCTTTGTTGTTTTACAGATCAAGCTGAGCAATATAAAGCCTACTCCTGCAGAGAAGGAGCAGCAGGTTGTGAAGGATGTGTTAGCACGATTGAGTGCTGAGGGTGATGATGATGAGGAGGGGGAGGAGGATGATGATGAGGAGGGGGAGGAGGAGGATGAGGAGGAGGAGGAGGATGATGAGGAGGGGGAGGGTGATAGTGATGGTGGTGATGGTGGTGATGGTGATGGGGGTGATGGTGGTGATAGTGACGGTGGTGGTAGCGATAGGGGTGATGGTGATGATGATGTAAGTCCAGCCCCATCTCCGGCGAAGAAGCGAAGGTTCGAGCAGAGGTCAAAAAGGGTACAAATATTGATTGTGATTATTTTTTATGATTTTCGACATTTTGACATATAAATTATCTAATTTTCGGGATTTTTACTTACTAGTTGTTTGATGTTCAATATTTTCAGGTTCATGATATCAATTCCTCCGTTGAGCGGGCAATGGAGAGAGTTTTAGACCGTTATTTTGACCGAGTTGTTGATCGAGTTGTTGACCAAGTTGTCGACCGAGTTGTTGCGCAAGTATCCCCGCAAATAAAAAGCTTGTTTGAGCAAAGGGCAGCGCAACAAAAAAAAGATGAAAAAACTTCTGGTGATCAAAAATCTTTCAGTGATAAGATGTCTCCCATATTGAGTCCCGAAGCAGCGCCGACACAGGGACATTCTTTCGTTGATGAGAAGATGGATCCCATCTTCACTCCCGAAGCAGCGCCGACACAGGGACATTCTTTCATTGATGAGAAGATGGATCCCATCATTGAGTTGACTCCCGTAGATTCGAAGGGGGGTGCAGATTCGAAGGGGCTTGAAGACCTTCTAGAGGTGTGTGTTTACATTCCTAAGACGTGTAATGAGAGTCTGTGAAATGGGTTTTCATCAAGCCGGAACTTATATTTGGCAATATATGCAGGTGTCAAAGAGACCGGTAGTGAAGTCTCAATATCTGCGATCCCCTTTCATTCAAATGAAAGGAAGGAAAATGACAATTGGAGCTGCTAACCCCAAAATCCTTTATCAAAAGAGGAGTCGAAGCAACTGCGCGATTTCATAAAGTCGGGAGCAACTTCAATTTTGATTGACAAGGTGATGGTGACAGCGGATATTGTGGGAGGGATTTCTAGCTCAACTACGTGGATTGATTCATTGGTAAACCCAGTACTTTTATTGATGAATCCAGTAGCCATTTTCGGTATTTCAGTTTCATTATCGGTATTTCAGTTTCATTTTCTGTATTTCAGTGGTTTTAATGATGAATCCAGTAGCCATTTTCGGTATTTCTGTATAATTTTCGGTATTTCAGTGGTTTTAATGCTGAATCCAGTAGCCATTTTCGGTATTTCTGTATAATTTTCGGTATTTCAGTGGTTTTAATGATGAATCCAGTAGCCATTTTCGGTATTTCAGTGTAATTTTCGGTATTTCTGTGGTTTAATTGATGAATCCAGTAGCCATTTTCGGTATTTCAGAGCCATTTTCGGTATTTCAGTGTAATTTTCGGTATTTCTGTGGTTTAATTGATGAATCCAGTAGCCATTTTCGGTATTTCAGAGCCATTTTCGGTATTTCAGTGTAATTTTCGGTATTTCTGTGGTTTAATTGATGAATCCAGTAGCCATTTTCGGTATTTCAGAGCCATTTTCGGTATTTGTCTGTGTAATTTTCGGTACTTCAGTGGTTTTAATAATGAATCCAGTACCCATTTTCGCCATTACAGCACCCATTTTCGGTATTTAATTCTCATTTGTACATCCATTTTCAGTAGTTGAGGACCATTTTCGGTAGTACTATCACTATCCATTATCGTTATTTTCGGTATTCTTTTGTGAGATTATCTAACATTGGATAAATATGACAGCAAATTGACATGTATACGGAGTTATTGGCTCAAAGAAATGAGCAATACTCCTCGAAATACAATCAAGTCTGCGCTTTTGGCAAAACTTGGTTCACGGTAACTCATAATACTTTTGTTATGTTTTAGTTTATCCAATATATACATTTATCCAATGTATATCCGCAATTTCTAAGTAACAATAATGTTCGTTATGTTTCAGTATTCGTTATTCAAGGAGTGTCACTTTTTGGACACCTACCATTCAACTTTGAATTCCAAGAACCTGACTGAGGACATGACTAGTCGGGTGGGGCCAGATATGAAGGCCGCTATCATGGGGGTTCGAGGAGGGACCCCCATGTGGGAATGTGAAAGGATATACTTCCCTGTGAACCCCGCTAGTCACTGGCTATTGGTTGTGCTTGAACCCCCCACAAGGCGTATCCTCCTCTTCGACTCATTTTTCCCACACCCGGCATTACAACATGGAGATCATATCTCAGCTATCACAGTGAGGATGCCTGCACTGTTTCACATGTGTGGTGACAACTCAGCCTTCATAGGTCAAAAATGGGAGGTCATAGAAGTCAAAAATATACCAAAACAGAAGAATACGTAAGTCTTTCTAAAACATTTAATCTTCTATTTGTGTACACTAACATGACTCATCCTAAGCAACTGTAACTGTTTGTTTTGCATATTCAGTCGGGACTGTGGAGTATTCGTTATGAAATATATTGACTTCTTATGCGCTGACTTACCCATTACGTTCACTCAGGTATTTGTACATCCATTGGTAAATATCATCAATCATTTGTAGCATACTGACTTTTTCTAACTATTTTTGTAGGACGATATATCTTCAATGCGGAAGCGAATAGCTTTCGATGTTATGACGGGGTCAGTGAAGGCGTGATGGGCTGTGATAACGTCCCAATGTTGGATGCTGAGGTCCCATGATGAAGAGGAGGGAGAAGATAGGCCGGGGTGCAGTTTCTTGATAGACTATTATGGATGGGTTGTGATGTACTATTATGGATTGTTGTGATGATGTTGTAATGTTGTAATATTGACTTCTTATGGACTATTTGTGTACAGTCCTGTAATATTGTGTATTTAGAGATGATTTTTGTCATTTATTACAATATCCAGTGCAGAATTTTGGTTTTTTCGTCATATTACAGATTATGTTCAGTTTTATAGGGCTCCATTTCGGCATTTTAGAGTGTCCCAGTAGCCATTTTCGGCATAACAGGGCTCAATTTCGGCATTTTGTGCCATTTCCAGTAGCCATTTTCGGCTTAACATGGCTGATTTTCGGCATTTTACACTGTCTAGTAGGCATTTTCGGCATAACAGGATCAATTTTCGGTATTACAGTCCCATTTTCGGTATTCTGCAGTACTGTATTTTCGGCATTTTTGCCATTTTCAGTACCCATTTTCGCCATTTTTCTGTCAAATTCGGCAATTTTGCCATTTTCAGTACCCATTTTCGGCATTTTTAGCCAATTTCGGTATTTTTCTGTCAATTTCGACATTTTTCTGTTGAATTTTAGCAATCATTTTCAGCATTTTTGCCATTTCCAGTACCCATTTTCGGCATTTTTCGGTTTTCCCCTGTCAATTTCGGTATTTTTCTGTTCCAATCCAGTAGCCATTTTCGTAATTTTATTGCCATTTTCGGTATTTTCCTCTCACTTTCGGCATTTTATTCCCATTTTCTGTCTTTTTCCATCTTTTTTGAGATTCTCTAATATTGGATAAATAATAAAGAACCTTCAAACCAACCATTCATTAAGCATTACATGTTTTTCATTACATTCAACATTAGACACTACACTCAACCACCATGGGGAACAAGATTATTACATGTTTGCCTATTGTGCCCAGTTTGTTTACATCTTCCACATCTTACAGTGGACCTTTCCTCACCCTGTGAGAGAATTCTATTCTTCTTCGGCCTTCCTGAACGTCTTCTTCCCACCGGTGGTTTAATCCTCTACATCTCTACCATGATTTCAGGTGGGAGGTCCCATGATTTTTTGTCAAGCAGTGGATATATTGACTCTTGGTAGGTGGCTTGGTACGTTAGTGATGTGTAGAATGGCGAACAATAGTTGTATGGATCTACCCGATACTTTCTACATCCAGCCAAGGCATGTTCACAAGGCAACCCTATTTTATAGAATTTCCCACAAGTGCAATTCCCATCCAGAAGCTTCACAGTATCTCGATTGTTTTTCCCAACCACATAATACTGATACATAGCAATTCCATGAGAATCTAAATAACGTGCCTGTGATTGTCCCTTTTGTATTTGCTCTTCGGCCCATGTTGTTAGCCTGCCATTCATTTGCATAGCACTGATTTTTCGGTTGTAGAACATATTTTGTACCTTCAGTCGCATATTCTCCAAAAGCATAGTGACTGGATATTCTCTTGCTTCTTTCAGCAAACTATTCAAACTCTCGGTTATGTTCGTAGTCAGCACATTATACCTCTTCGCACTATAAAAGGCTCGGGCCCATTTCTCTTTTGGTATTGCATCCAACCATTGCACAACGAGAGGGTTTGCAGTTGCGAGTTCTGCCATTATCTCATGAAACTTGCTTTCTCTACATGTCTTCACGGCTTTCCAGAAATACGGAAACAATTGCTTATCCTTGAATGTTGCATACATATTTTGGCTAATGTGGAATGCGCAGTAGCCATGAATTGCATGTGGGAATACAACAGAGACTTGGCTTATCAAACTAACATGTCGATCTGTTACAATCACTAGATCATCTATGTGTCCAAGTGCTCTTGATAATTGAGTTAAGAAAAAATTGTAAGTAACATTATTCTCCGACTCCGCTATCCCAAGGGCAACTGGAAATATGTGATTGTCTCCGTCTAGAGCTGTTGCGGCAATTAGTATTCCTTTGTACTTTTCCTTTAAATGTGTCTCATCAATGGCTACCACTTTCCGTAAAGTCCTCTGAAAACTTCGAATACACGGTCCAAGAGCCATAAAACATCTTTCAAATGCCCCATTTTCAGGGTCAGCCACTATTGCTGTTACTGTGCCTGGATTTGTCCTTTTAAGTTCATGAAAATAGGCAGGGAGTTCAGCATAAGAGTGGTCGTATGAACCTCTAACTGTTTCAATGGCAATCTCCTTAGCTTTCCAAGCTTTCTTATAACTCATTCTAACCCCATATTCTTCCCACACATCATGAATAATCTCTTTGGGCTTATACGAGACATTTGCCTCAATACGTCCCACAACCATGTCACTCACAACTAAACTAGTTGCTTGTCGATGATCGGTACCACCTAAGGGATATCCACAAGAGTGATGTGAATTATAAGTCTTTATTTTGAAAACACCAACCTCATTCACTTTCGATGCACGCAACCTCCAGGTGCAATTATCTATAAGACATCTAACTGTGTACTTTTGTTGATTTGAATCCATAACCTTGAATTGAAAATTGTTTCGCATCGCATATCTAGACAGTACATTTTGTAGACGTCTTTTGTCCTTAAATAATTTCCCAAGCGATATTTCACTAGCTTCCACTCCAGTTTCAAACTCTGATGTTTCCCAATTTACATAGTCATCTACACCATCATTTAGTTGCATCACATTTGCCAGTGATTGTACGGGAGCTTGTGGTGATGATGGAGCTTGTGCTGACGGTTCTGGATGAGCTTGTGGTGATGCTTCTGGATGAGCTTCTGTATCTACTTGTCTTACTCGACGAAAAGCAGACGCTGAGGAACTAGGAATATCAGCATGCGGGGTATAAGAGTGTATAGTCCTTGTGTCCCACTCTGCTGTTGCCTCCCTATGTAAAAAGTCTTCAAGCTTATCGCAGACACCGTATGTTGCTACATCTTCATCTTGATTAAAATCACTATAAAAATCATGTTCATCTTCATTACTTGAGCTTGAGTCTATACTTTTTAAACATTCATCACCGTTATCATTTTCAGCCTCCTGAATATGAGTCCCCTTATAGAAAGGAATGACAGTCTCCTGAATATGAGGATCAACAACCTCCTGAACACGCTGATATTCACAACTCGCATCATTCAAACCAAACTGTGGTTCTGGTACAGATTTCCTCACCTTCGATATATATAATGGCGGCAAGTATTTTTTTTCTACTTTCCTGACATGTGAAAGAAATGCCCGCAACTCTTCATCGTCTGTAATATCAATGGGAGGGATTGGCGCTGGTGTAGGAATCAAACACCTCACTATAATCTCATACTCTTCCAGTCGAGTGTTAGTCAATTGATAAACTTTATCCAATAGTTTGTCATATGTCATTTTCGAAGATAATTGCAACAACTTTGATTTTCCACCACTGTACACGTACCCTCGAACACGGTCGTCAATGTTCCACTCACCGTCATAACAACAAACTACTGATATCGGCATTATCTGCAATATCTGGAAAACACTCAATCCGTTAAAGTAATCTGAAAATTTTCGAAAATGAGCGCTGTAACCATTGAAAATGCACTGTAATAACCAGAACCGCCGAAGATCACAAAATCATCGAAATAGCACTGTCATATCAAAATTGCAATAACAGAAAACCCCCGAAAATAGGCATTGTATCCATCGAAAAGCAGTGTCAGAACATAAAACCACCGAAAATGAGCATCAAAGCATCGAAACAGAACTGTAATAACAGAAAACCACCGAACAGGAGCATAAAATCATCGAAAATACACTGTAATATCGAAAATGCAATAACAGAAAACCACCGAAAATGACCACAAAACCGCCGAAATAGCACTGTAATAACAGAAAACCACCGAAAATCTGCATAAAATCATCGAAAATGCACTGTTATACTGGAAAACCACTGAAAATCATCGAAAAAGCACTGTTATACTGTAAAACCACCGAAAATTGGCATTAAATCATCGAAAAGCCCTGTAAAAGAGAAAATGCAATAACATCAAACCCCCGAAAATGACCACAAAACCGCCGAAAATAAGCTCAAAACCACCGAAAATGAGAACTGTAACATTGAAAATGCACTGTAATCACAGATTACCACCGAAAATGAGCAAAAAAAACCAAACTTTATCACTACAACCATCGAAAATGAACTCTAATAACAGAAAATGAGGAAAATGAGCACATTACCCTAGCAAATACCGAATATGATCACTGTAACCATCGCAAACTGGATCAAAAACATATAAACACTTACCCTATGTTCTTGTTCTTCTACTTCTTCTTCTTCACAAGGGTTTAGCTCAGTTGCAATGAAGGAGAAAGCTTCAACGAAGGGGAAAACTTAAGTCTACCTCGTTGCAACGAAGGGGAAAGCTTGGGTTTCGGATGAACGCTTCGTTGAAGGGGAAAGCTTGAGCTCAGTCGCACGGTGTTTAAGGGTTCTCTAACAGGGATGGGGGGGCATTTTCGAGAAATTTTTTTAGAGGAAACCACGTGCTCCACTAAAATCACTGTAGAAGCCTACAGAAATAAATATTTCAAACCGGAGCCCATATAGGGGTTTTTTCATAATACGGGGCACAAATCCGTATTTTCCTCTTTTTTTTCCTTGAGCGGGAGGAGTGTGTGCTTATCACGACGGTTAAAACTTGAAACGCCCATTCCAACTTCCACAACGGTCAAAAGAAAGGCGACTCGGAAGTCGGACCCACTCATCATACACGCACATAACGTTTCTACTTTCTACTTCTAGTCACAGAGAAGATCCGACAACCGTCAAGTACCCCTCCTTCAAACGCCCTCTGTCTCCGTCTCTCTCTCTCTCTCATTCATTAAAACGTAAACCTAATTTTGCCGAACGGACATCTCTTTACACCATCCGAGATCTAGGGTTTCCTTTTCAATGCCCATCTTTCCAGGGCTTCTCAGAATTCTAGGGTTTCCGACTGGATCCGCCTATCAATGGCTTCTTCATATGACTTTCTTGTCATCTTACTGTGGGTTTCGGCCTGCGCATGGGATGTACAGAGGTGCCATGGCCGTACATTCAGTTTCAAGATGCACCACAGGTTTTCTGAACCAGTGAAGAAATGGACGGAGAAATCGGGGAAAGGAATTCGCGTCGACGATTGGCCGGTGAAGGGAAGTTTCGATTACTTTGCAGCTTTGGCTGATCATGATCGGATCATCCGAGGCCGTGGAGTTTCGTATGTTGATCGCCCAATCACGTTCTCTGATGGGAATTCCACTTTACGGATCAGCTCGCTGGGATTGTATGCTTTCTTGTATTACACTGTATCGATTTTCCGTTTTCTTGGTTTAGGGATTCTGGATTGTCTGTTTTTGGAATCTGGGAGTTTTCTACATTTCTTTACTATTTGGTTTTTTTTTTTGTTGGAATTCAGTTTGCATTATACTACCGTTTCATTGGGGACGCCCGGTAAGAAATTTCTGGTGGCACTCGACACCGGAAGTGACCTCTTTTGGGTGCCGTGTGAATGCAGCAGATGCGCACCTACAAGTTATGGATCTGTACGTTTTGCTTACTTCATTCTTAGTTTTTGTTAATTTTGACATTTTCTAATTTCTTCAAGAAATTTTATTTCTATTTCTGTAGCATATGCTTTTCAACAATAGATGAGAATACGAGATACTGAATTAGAGAGATGACAAGGTTGTTTTTTTTGTGGACGTGTGATTCTTAAATGATGAGAAGTAAAGTGGGTTTTGGGAAATTGGATAAGTATTGAAGGTTCCTTGTATTGTTTCTATTGGGGTGGGGATTATGGGAGAAATACCTAAAGTCTTTCATTTTTAAAGCTCCAACTAAAAGAACAAATTCAGAATCTTACCTCAAAAGGACATTGGTGCCCTGGGAAAAGAAAGAAAATAGTACTCAATTATGTCGACCAGGAAACTCAACAAATCAACTCGGATCTCAGTCAAGTTTTACGGGACCAAGTTCTTTGTCAAGTGAGCCTGAATTATGGTTGAGTTGAGCCAGTTCAACCGAGTGTTGGTCTGACTTGACGAGTTTCAACACACTGACATGGGCTTCCCTCAGGATATTTTATCTCCAGTATGATCCATGCTCATCATTTTGCAATATTGTTAGTTTACTTGGCTTAGGATTGATTCTACAAACTCCTGCTAGGATCTGTTATTAGTCATTGGAATTAGTGACTGAATCATTCTGATATGGCTGCATCACATTCTACATGTACTTGAAATAGTTACCGGAAATTGTTGAATCAACTGGCTACCCAAACACCCATTAGATAAATAAAGTCAGACGAATCTTAAGGATGATTCAATGATAATCCTAACATTTCTCTCAGCGCCTTTGAACACCCATGGATCATAGTTGTTAAATCCAAATCGAATTGCAAAATTGTAAGAGCGTAGATTTGATTCAAATCAGGATTCAAATTGTAAATAACAAAATTATCAGTTATCCTCCTAATTCATGGATACATATTAATTTAAAGTCCAATAATGAGAATTTCCACTCTGTACATCTTCATGTACTGCTTTCATTTGTCCTTTGTCTTTGGTATTTAAAATCTTACTTATTTTTTATATCCTCCCGACGATTTACCAAATCAGCTTGTATCTATAGTACTACTATATAGTAGTTGGTATCCATATGGCACACCCCATTGCTCTCCATTCTCGTCAAATTGGTGCCACATGGGCATGGAGCGGTAAACCTATACGAAATATTTTGTGAATTGAATACTGATGCTATTGTGCGCTGGGCATGGTGGCCACGTGTAGTTCCTAGAGGGGTTTTAGGAGATTTATGAGGGGGCGATTGAGAGAGATAAGTAATGACGACTCTTGAAATGATCAGAACCAATGCATCCCTTCAAAACCAATTTATTCCTTCCGGTTGATGATTGTCTAGATGATTAGGTAGTCCGCCCAAAGGTTGCAACCCTTCGGTTTCTCTTCGATCAATCAAGGATTGCAACTCTTGGTTTTCTTCTTAAACCTTATAAGAGGGACCATGTCTCACTCCTCTTTCCAGACTTCCTTCTCATGAAGCAGGCAAGCCTGACAAGAATATTCTCGGGAACTCTTTCTATTGCAGAAACAGAGATCATCATGACCTCAAAATAACCTGTTAAATGCAATCGCAGGTGTTGTTTTTGATTGAAAACATGGACAGATTTTGATTTCCATGGGAGTTGGCCTAGCAAGTCTCTTACTAGAATTCATATCTTACCACCTATATGATCCCTCAGAGCTAATCTTCGTCCATTCGCGGATCTGGTAAAAAATCTGATTATATAGTAGTTCTTCATTTTCTCTAAAGCCTTGATTTTTCAAATACTTTTTTTGTATCCATTGCCGTTAGAATCCAAGTGTGGTAAAACAATCTATTCACATACCTCACAAGTGTTTGTTTGGATGCTCTGTCTTCATCTACTAAGGCATTTCAAGGGTAGCAGTATATGGGGTTGCACATAAATTTAATGGGTAGGAATGACACCTATTACAGCACCTCTATTACACAAGTTTCACAAGTTTAGGCCTACTTCTCCAGCTTCTTAGAAAGACATGAAAAGTGCCGTGGAATCCCTAAGGACGTGTTCACATCGACACCAAACCAGCCTTACTCGCCCCAACGATTAAGCATGCGGGGTGGTTTCCACCCAATTGTTACAAGGAGGTCTATGCCAGGGCAACAAGGGTAAGACAACCTTCGTGACTCGCCCTCATGGCTGGTTGAACGGTTGAACCATCTCAAATGGAGGAAGAGTACTCTAATAAATGGGGGGTGACTATCCGACATCGACAAGGTGTGATTTTGCAGGTTTAGACTCTATGTGAATCCTATCTATTATCACAGGCCAACAACTTCCTCAAATAAATTGTGGACTCCCGATGGTCTACCACTCCACATCCTTTAGTATGCTTGGTGTAATTCTAAGCCTTATGAAAGGAAAACAGAATGCATGATCCTCTTGCAAACGGACCACCCGATTGCAAAGCCATACACTGTACTGATTTTTTTTCCCTTTTTCCTTGGTTGGGATATTATGCCGTTAATTTTTTTTTTCTTTGGGCTGATATATGCCGTCATTGAGGAATGCAAAATTTTTATGTCGATTATCGTATCAGTGATGGACTGATCTCAGTTATACATGTAATTATCTCCTTATTTTCTAATTTGCAACTATGTTTTCCATGTGCTGCTCAGATTAAAAAACATGCAGTCCCTAAGTCTATTTTTTTTTGTTATTTTTCTATTCTTTTATACAATTTATTCAACTATTTATATTCCTTCCACCATTTCCGTGCATCGCACGGGCCCCTTTCTAGTTTTTATATTACATTGTTTGGACATGCCTGAAATGCATGCCATTTAAGTTTTCTACTGTGTTTATTTTTCATTTGAGAATAATCCGTATAATCTGTATAATCAACTTTGCTTGTTCTTTAATAATAGAGATATTTAGGTGTAGTACTCTCAAAATGATATCCACTTTTTTCTGTTAAGAAAATAATAACTATGCAAGAAAATATTGACGTTCTCAACTCAAATCATAAGATTCAATAGAATTTAAGATTTCAATCGTGAATCATAAGAGATTCGAGTGAAAATCGTAGGATTCATTTCAAAAGGGATACAGATCGTTTGTCTTAAGATTCGATATGAATGGTAGGATTCAAATAGTAAATTGTAAGGTTATAACAACAGTGCAATGGATATAGTAATGCAACTTGTCCACAGACGGCAACCTATACATTTTGATATATGACCAAAACCACGAGAACAAAAATGTTTAAAATGTGAGATCCGTACTTAAATCATTTGACAGTGAATCAGTGATCTGGGTGATTGCCTAATAATTGGGGCACTGTATTCTGTTTACTGTTTGTGGTTCTTCTTTGTTTCATAATTTCATTACCACCTTAATGATGATGGCGAGAACAGAAAGAATAGCTATACTTGGAGCTAGCTACGGGTGTTTCGGTTAAATTTCTGCAGGAGTGATGGAAAGTCTGCGCGTTTCCATAATTTTTCTTATTCAGTTTTAGACTTATTTTCCTTAAACTGCTTGACTTTGTCTCTTGTAATGCCCCCTTTAATAAAATAATAAAGAAAACTGCTTGATTTCGTTCTTTCTATATCTATTTCTTTAAGTTGCTTATTGATCACTTGTAGCGTTTGTGTAGTCTGTAAGAAGATTTTTACATTCAGCTACAACATTTTTCAAGAAGCATCTAGCTTTCATCTTTCAGTGTTTCCATTCTCACCAAATACTTTTTGCTAACCTAACATTGATTTTTAATTAATTATTGTGTCCTGTGGCAGGATTTTGAGCTCATCATTTATGATCCTAGAGGTTCGTCAACAAGCAAAAAGGTCACCTGCAGCAATAGTTTGTGTGCGCAGCGAAATCAATGCCTTGGAACATTCAGCAATTGCCCTTATATTGTTTCATATGTTTCGGCTGAAACCTCAACTTCTGGGATTTTAGTAGAGGATTTTCTGCACTTAACAACAGAAGACAGTCATCGAGAAGTTGTTGATGCAGTCATCACCTTTGGGTTAGTTTTCTTATATAGTCCGACTGGTTTGAACTCCCCATCACGTCTTCTTTGTGTCCCTGTTTTGGTAGAATACTTAGTCTATAGCCTGGAGGTCTCAATGACAATGAGTTCCAAATATGTGTAGTAGCCTACGGGTACGGGGTATCAATGAGTTACAAATACTCAAACATATTAGTTATCATTTATTCGGGCCCAGGTCCAGTTTCTGGAGCCAACTAATGATTGGGTCTTGACTCTTGATACCAACTAATGATTGGGTCTTGACTCTTGATAGGGTAACCTGATATAAAAGCTTCTAAGTTCTAACACCTCAAAACTTAAAAAATAAACTAACAAACTTGATCCGATGTATTTGAGCCTTGGTCCAAAAATAATGCTATAGGACCTGAAGGTCCTGAACACAACCTTTGGCATGCCAATTTTATCCTTTTGTTCTCACTAACATCTGAGCTCAGCTGATAATGATGTTTGGGTTGTGCAGTTGTGGACAGGTTCAAACTGGTTCATTTCTAGACGTTGCTGCTCCCAATGGTTTATTTGGCCTTGGTATGGAGAAGATATCTGTTCCTAGCATTTTAGCCAGGGCAGGCCTCACAGCTGATTCTTTCTCCATGTGTTTTGGGCGTGATGGAATGGGAAGGATCAGCTTTGGTGACAAAGGTAGTCCTGACCAGGAAGAAACTCCATTTAATTTTAACCAATTACAGTAAGTGGCTATTTCTTATTTACTTAGTGCTTCCTGAATTCAGAATGAAATTTTAATTTTCACTTGAACTTTATGTAGTTTTTTATATTAATTACCCCTGGAATGTTTGTTGGTTATTCTGGTTTCCTGTTGGAAATTATGTGGCAGCCCAACCTATAATATCAGTGTAACTCAAATACGCGTAGGGAAAAGTCTCATTGATACAAACTTTAGTGCTCTGTTTGATTCTGGGACCTCCTTCACGTATCTGGTTGATCCAGCTTATACGAGGCTTTCTGAGAGTGTAAGCACCTCAAATGATGAAAATCACCCGGTTTAGTGCGTTTAGTTGATTTTATTTTTAAGTGGTGAATTTTGTTTTCTTTGCAGTTCAATTTACAGGCACAAGATATCCGCCGTCCTCCTGATCCAAGGATCCCCTTTGAATACTGTTATGATATGAGGTTATATCTCAAGTCTTATCCATAATTTTGTTTCAGTTGCTTACACACAGTCTTAGTTTTTTCTTTATAATGTGCAGATCTGATGCAAATAATAGTTTGATACCCAGCATGAGTCTGAGCATGAAAGGTGGAAGTCAGTTTCCTGTATATGATCCAATAATTGTCATCTCCACTCAGGTCAGATCTTGCTTCTGTTAGATTAGTGATTTATTCTGCAACTTGTCTTTAATATATCAGCTGCCCATGCTGTGCAGGCTGAACTGGTATATTGCTTAGCTGTTGTCAAGAGTGCGGAACTGAATATAATTGGACGTAAGTCTTTTGGGATCAAGCAACATGTTATTTTTGTCTGTTTACCATGAGTTGCCAGTATTGAACAAGAGAGAATAAAAAGAGTGAACAGAGGGAATAAATGTGATTGCATACATGCAAACAATGTTTTAAAACATTAAGACGTGAGGCGAGGCGTGAGGACCTCAAGATGCGTGAGGCGTAAGCCTCGAGGCGTGAAGCGTAAGCCTCACAAGAAAGCTTCATGCTCTCTCATTTTAACAAATAAATATAATATAAGAAAAATGGCAAAAAGATTCAAGAAGTTGATGAAAAATTATAATATGTATACATATAGAGAGAGACATATATATTTGTATTTGTATACATTATGTGTGTTCATGTGGGCATACACGTACACAAAAGAAATACTATATAAATTATGAAACAAATAACAAATTTTAGAAAAAAAAACGACATTTAAGTCTCAGTTCCTAATTTATTTTAGTTAATGTATAAGACGTATACATAGACATAAAGCAAGCTTCAAAACATGAGGTATGTGCCTCATGTGAGCCTCATGGTTAAGCCTCAAGGCGTTTTCCTTAATCCTCGCCCCGAGGCGAGCCTCGAGGCGTAAGCCTCACACGCTTTTTAAAACACTGCATGCAAATGCACACACATTACTGAAACCACTAAAGTTCTAATTTCAAGTTACAAAATCACTGGTAGCAAAAGGTCAGATAGACAATGTCAAATTCAAACCAAAACAAGTAAATGGACCCTTATTGGATGGAGAGGTTCTAAAAGGCGTCGCTCAATACAACTTGTACCAAGCCTTCTAAAAATGGTCATATGACATGTATTTTTGAAATCCAGAAAACCTATCTAAGATGGGTCCCTTGAGAGACACGCGGCAAAATATCTTCCCAAAAGAGATGTCCAAGCCATTTGACCAGACATCGGAAACATATTCATTAATCATAGTTAGTTAGCATTAACCCCTAGGATTTATTCCTCCCAACCTAGGTTATAAAATGTGCTTGATTTTTTCTTTACATCCAATTGGACAGCCTCTACATCTCCTTTGTGGCTGTTTTTGGCCACGTGTCTCTCAAGAGACCCACCTTGGATGGGTTTTCCCAAATTTCAAAAATCCTATCAAATGTCCATTTTCCATCAAGAATGCTCACTACAAGTTATTGTGGGTGGCACCAACTAGAATGTCACTATATATATAGTTATATTTATATTACTTAGTCCAGTTTGTCTAAAGTACTCTGCAAATAAATCTGGGCAGAAGCTTGTGACCATATCCCCAACTAGTTTTTAACTCAATTAAATAGCTTTTCAACAGTACCTCAAATCCATGTCACATGTATGAGATGCTAAGATAGTCTAATACCGATTCCGATTAGTTGAGTGTTGTTTCCCAATCGACATCAAAGAAATTTGACTTAGACATGCCCATAGGTTGATGTACAGGAGTCCTTTGGTAGTATGCACTTTATCCACCCAAATCCCTTCAATTGTGTCCTCGTGAAGAGTTTTTTGTGCATGCATAAGGTGTTTTCCTAATAACATATATAAATTAGGTCTCATTATTGCAATTTACCAACATCCCAGAAGGATGTTGATAAATCATATAAAATTCAGTGTCTGTCAAACAATTATGTTGAATGGGCTGTATGATGAAACGACTAGCTCATATGAGGGGTTGAGGTTTTTTTTCCTTCCCTGGAAAGAGATAACTCTCCTCTTTGTGCATATATGTGTGTGGGAGATGGTCGCTTACACCACAGTTATTGAGCTCCATGCAGAGAACTTCATGACTGGCTACCGCATCGTATTTGATCGAGAGAAACTTGTCTTGGGCTGGAAGAAGTTTGATTGTAAGAGTTCTTTTGCTTTATTATATATTGTTCCTCCATGCTTCTTCATAAAAGTTCCCTAATTATCTATTTAAAATAATAATTGGACAAACAATTGATAAACAAGAACTTTTGCTCTCATCCAGGTTATGACATTGAGGATTCCAATACTTTCCCAATAAAGCCGCGGAACTCTACCACAGTGCCTCCTGCAGTTGCTGTTGGACCGGGTAATTACACTCCAGAAGCAACTAAAGAGACCAGGAACAATTCTCAGATTTCAGTGGGACCACCACCTCACACTAGTCATTCATCTCATTTTAATTACTCCTGCTTCAAGATCGCTCTCTTCATAGTGTTTCTATTCTTTTAGGCATTCTCTGATCATTCTTTTCTCACTCAGGCTACTTGCAGCCATATACAAATTTTCAGGCCAGCCCCTGTATCATACTTTAGCAAAAACAACCTAGACCAGGCTCAGTGTACACCGGATGGAAAATTTACTGTTCAATTTTTTTTTTCTTTCTCAAGTATGCCAGATTATTTAAATCCTGGTTGTAGATATGGTTCAGACAGATAAGTCCGTACAGCTTTGAATCATTATTTGTAGCAAAAGGTTATTACATTATTGTTGTATGGGAAATATATATAGGTAAATCCATGTAACCTAAAGCTTTGGCGGTGACCATTCTTGAAAAGAGGTGATTATTAAATGGTTATGATAATTTAAGAGGAGGCATGCAAATTGTGGCTTGAGTTCCCCTGCATTAAATGTACAGGAACATGTGATCAAGATGAGAGTCCGAAGAGAATGTTTTATAGCTACTTTCCATTCATTCTCAATTCCTAATGTCTGGTAGAGTTTCTCTAAGAAGAAATCTCGTGGACTATAAATATTTCCCTTGTTTCCTTGGAATTTTTTTTAAAAATGAAAAAATACACCTGTTTGTGTTGATGGAAATCCAATTAAGGACTCAATCCTAATCTCCATCCACCTTCTTCTCTCATTAATGTGACGGGCATATCAAGTATGGATAAGGATGCTTTGTTAGGACCCCAGCTACCAAATCAAGGAATGCGACCAAGATCAGCTTGAATCACATGGCCATCAACAGAAGAACAGAAGCAATTAGGAACTGATGGTTACTCATTTAGACACTTGAAGCATCTTCCTGCTGACAAGATTCAAAAGCTAGAACAGTATCTCTCCTGTACTCCCAGTTCCACAGCACCATGCGATCTTAGTGCTCCAAAACTTGCTGCACATGGCAAGCAGTGCAGCAACAGGAGATAATAGGGATAAAGAAAGAAGTCCATTTGATTCCATTAAGAATCCCAATCTAAGGGGGATTACCGCAATTCCAAATCCGCTCACATTGAAAGCTGAGAGCTGCCGAAGACCTGATGCACTTAAGGCCAAACAAAAGGGATGCGATAGGGGATATTCAGCAGAGACATCAAATATGAACCCGAGTGGGATTTCCGAAGGTCAAGTTAAAGAGCAGAGATAAGTTACATAGGCCATAATTTTTTGATCCATATACCTACTATATGGCACCTGTAATTTGGGTGCAGGTCCCTAAATTGGACTACTGGTCGCACTGTGTTTCCTGGACCCTCCGAGATGGAACAAAAGATATCTTTCCTCAAAATTTAGAGCCAAACTACATGCTTTAAGGGACAGCAGAAGCTTTTTGATAATTCGGCATCAGATGTATATTTTCCTTTGTACTGGAGTTACAACTTACATCTCAACACAGTTGGTTCTGCTTTTCCATCCACTTGGTGGTAATAGACTGTTATTCCTTCTCACTGTGTTTTAACTTTTAATTGATGCCTTGATCTTCTTTTTTGATGGAGGTCCGTCAAACAGTGAAATGCCTTGTTCATTCTTTTTCTTTTTCTTCCAATGAATAATCAGATCCAATGATGAAAATAAATTAATAAAGAGCAGTTTATTATCTGATGTTATCCCCATAATATGTGAGGGATGAGGATTCACATGGTCATAGTACCATTTCTGAATATTAAGGCTGATTCCTGTTTTCAACCTATCTGAGAAACCAAATTCGGTTCAGGTGGATTTCTGCATTTGATCTGTCCCCTTCAATTCACTGCATGAACAGAATTAGACTTGATCTATAAGAAACTGAAATCACATTGGAACTTGTGTTGGTGTTGATTTTGAGCTCCGTGTTTAACTGTCCTAGGTTCTATAATCTCAATGCTCAGGGATACTATTCAAAAAATGCTCCCCTGCTCCCAAAATAAATCGCCAAATCAGGCAGACCGTGGATCATGATTCCATCTGAATTTAAACAGTCCCCCTCGCCTTCACGTCTAAGTCAAAAGGAGACTCGGGTTTTCAGCATCTCCAATTCTCCATCCATCACAATCCTTATAGTCTGAAGGACTGGGAAAAGAGGTGTCTTGCTCTTCTCCTTGGTAGAGGTCAGTCTGCTCATCTTCAGGTTCACTCTACAATAATTTTGTTTCGACTCCATGGTGTGTTCTGCACAGACGGTCCAATGGCTCAATCCCTTGGCATCCAGTGTGGCAATCAAGCAGCCCTGATCATATATCAGATACTGAGTTCTAGTAGTGAAAACCAGCTCCTTGGGGGCTACAAATCCATTCTTTGTTGCTATGATCCATCATGGAGTAGTGGGTTTTTAGCAACAGTTCACATTCCATGTCAGTTAATCTCCCCAGTAAGACTAGAAGTTTCCATGATAGCAATGCCAGTCCCCAGCGAACCATATAGATCGTTCACCAATAGTCCCCACAGGAACATACCCCATCTTTAAAATGATGAAAGCGATTTGTGTCCCTGACAAAAATCTCTCTTCCTTCGAAGTTGGATATAAATTTTATCACAGCATGGCAATCACCACAGATTCGAAGGTTCTTAATCACTCGAAGAGGAGATCCTGGGCGAGTGTTCAAAAGTCCAAACCCTATTGCCAACTTTTCACTGTGGCCGCACAAGATCTGCTCCTTGTCTTGTTCCTCCACATCTTGCAGCACGAAATCGGTATTTGGAAAGTAACCTGACTTCTTCATCTCCCAGCTCAATATAGTCAATCTCTCAATGATTTGGGTCATTTGAGGATGTGATTTGTCCCCTGCTAAAAGTGTGTACACCTTGTTCTTGACCTCAATCCAGCTGCAACCAGGGTTCTTCCTCAAACCCAACATCTTCATCATATCCCTCACTCTGTCTACTTCTTTCCACATGCCCTTAGTAGCATAAATATTAGATAGAAGAACATAGTTCCCTGGATTATTTGGCTCTAATTCGAATAGTTCCTTGGCAGCAACCTCGCCCAAACTCAAATTATTATGAACTCTGCACGAACTGAGTAAAGCTCCCCAAACACAAGCATCCGGTTTAGAAGGCATCTCCCTGATCATGTGATAAGCCTCTTCTAGCTTTCCAGCACGACTGAGAAGGGTAATCATGCAAGCATAGTGCTCTACTCTGGCTTCAATCCCATGCAATTGGGACATGCTATTAAAATAGTACCATCCTTCTTCTGTTAAGCCATTCTGGCTACAGGCAGATAAGACACAAGTGAAGGTAATAAAGTCGGGCTTTTGCCCACTTTTCTGCATCGTATGAAAGAGCTCCATAGCTTCTTTAGCTTTCCCATGCATTGCGTATCCACCCATAATTGCATTCCAACAAACCAAATTTCTGGTGGGCATTCGATCAAAACATTGCCAAGCATCTCCAATTCTTCCGCACTTAGCATACATATCAATTAAAGCACTACCCACATACACATCACAGGAAATCCCCCTCCTGAGAGAGAAGCAATGGGCCGCCTTCCCAAGCATCAAGGCTGCAATGTTGGCACAGGCTGGTAGCAAGCAAGGGATTGTCACTGAGTTTGGCTTCACCCCTGCGACCTGCATCTCTCTGAAAAGCTCCAACGCCTCCACATCTTTCCCATTTTGGGCACAACAAGAGATCACCGATGTCCATGACACAACATTCAATTCCATATCTTGGCTCTCGAATTGCCTGAATACCCTCAATGCATCATCAACTAGGCCATTGCGAGAGAGCCCAGCAACAAGAGCATTGCACGAACCCAAATCTATTTGAGTCATCTCATCAAACACTTGAGACATCTCTAACGTGCACCCACACTTCCCATACGTATCAACAAGTGCGCTAATCACACACTTGTCGGACGCAAGACCATGCTTGATCACATAACCGTGAATCTGTAACCCCATCTCCAGATCCTCCAAGTCCCCTACGGCAGGAAGAACACTAGAAATGCTAGTCCCATCAGGCTTAAACCCTTGTACATGCATCTTCTGCAACATGGCCACTGCCTCGGATCGGAACCCACTATGGTTAAACCCCGCAATCATACCATTCCAAGATACCGGATTGGGTTCAACCCCTGAACCCCTCATCTCATCAAATAACTTCTTCGCCTTGTCTATGTATCCCTGTCGTGCATAACCCGCAACAATAGCACTCCAACTAACCACATTTGGATGGTCCATTCTATCAAAAACTTGGTGGGCATCCCCAATTTTGCCACATTTTATATACAATTGCACTAGAGAGGATTGAACGAATGAATCTGAAGCAAACCCAGATATCGACGCGAGACCATGGACCTGTTGGCCGGTGTGGAGAGCCGACAGGCCAGCACAAGCCTTGAGGGCACTAGGGATGACGAAATTGTCGGGGAAGATACCGCGGGAGAGCATTCGACAGAAGAGACTGAGGGCGTTACCGAAATGATGGAATTTGGAGCAAGCAGAAATGAGAGTGGAGAAGGAGAAGACATCGGGTTCGGGGATCGAATCTAGGACGAGCCTTGCGTCGGAAAAGTGGAGGCGATTGGCGTATAGAGAGAGGAGTTTGGTGGTAATGTAGGTGTGATTTGAGAGGCCTGTTTTGAGGATGTGGGCGTGAGCTTGTTGTGCTTGTGAGAGAGATGCTGTGATTGAATTCAGGCGTATGATAATAGTGTAATATGAATTATCGATCAGAGGGAGAGCTTGCCTAGCCATGGCTGCTCGCCAACTATCTCATACGGAATATTTGAATTTGGAAATCATCAACGGCCTAGTTTGAGAAAGGGGGAACCTTCTGACACCGCACGGTGACTCGGTCTCACGCGACCGAGACCGCGAACCAAAACTCAGGATTTTAGGGTTGTTTTTTAACCAAAAAATTACCTTTTAAATATAATTAATTACCAAATCCCAAGAAGTTTTTTTTGGTTTGTTTATTTCCGGAGGCGGTTCCAATCCAAACTATCGACCCCTTGGTCAACCTAAGGTGATGCCTAAACTTATACTGACACATGTGCCCAAGAGACTAGAGAGAGACCAAATGTATCTAAGATTGTTAATTTGACCATTCGATGATGGGCCGAGGGTAGAGCTGAATTTTGAAAGACTATCTAACTTGAGGCTAGGGCCTAATAAGACCTATTGTTTGCCTTTGTCGGCCTTCACCCATCTAATTTTATATATACTAGCAGGTGGCACGTGCGATGCTCGTGAGAGCGAGGGGAAGGAGTTAACCACAATGAATAGGAGTTAAAAGAGACACGTGTTAACCCGCAAGTGCGATTGAACTCGCTAGTGGCACGTACGATACACGTGAGAGCGAGGGGAAGGAGTTAACTACAATTAATAGGAATTAAAAGGGACACGTGTTAACCCACAGGTGCGATTGAACTCTCCCGAGTTCAATCGCGATTGGCTGTGATTCTAAATAGATAGATGAGCAAGAGGTAGTTTGGAAATTAAATCAAGGGTAAGGGATAGTTTGGGTTTTAAAGCAAAACATTAAATTAAAATTTTGTTTTCATATAAGGGTAGTATGGGAATTTTGGAAACATCATCTACGCCGGCCTTTCCTATTATAATAGTAAAGATGTGCACAAGCCCATATATAGCCGATAAAAAAAAAAAAAGCCCATATATCTTTACTATTATAATGCAAGAGGCATGCGTTAGATGATTTTTTCAAAATTTCTAAATTATCCTTATATAAAAACAAAATATTGATTTAATGTTTTACTTTAATTCTCAAACTACCATTGCCTTTGATTTAATATTTTACTTTAATTCCTAAACTCCCATTGCCATCTATCTATTTTGAATCACAGCCAATCGCGATTGACCTTAGGGAGAGTTCGATCACACTCGTGGGTTAACACGTGCCCCTTTTAATTCCTATTAATTGTGGTTAACTCCTTCCCCTCGCTCTCATGTGCATTGCACATGCCAATAGCGAGTTCAATAAGGTGTTGTTAACTCCTTCCCGTCGCTCTCACGTGCATTGCAGATGCCACCCGCTAGTATAAGTATAATGGGGATGATGACCCTTTCTCAACTCTCCCTAACTTAAGTTTAATAGCATAAAAGTAAGGGTATAGTTGTAATTTTTACCACATATTTTATAAAAAATATCTTCAAGCTCCATACTAACCTAACAAATGAGGTAATAAGTATGCATACCAAGTAAGCTATTAAAATCTTTGTAAGGAGTATAATATAAAATTTGATATCCTAATAAAACATCAAGTGTGAAAATTTTGATATATTGCTTTTATTGGTATTTTAAGGAAACAATAGATAAATCTACAAAATTTTATATATTATTTTGATGAAAATTTAATTAAATAATTATCAAATTCTATTGATGATGACCTGAGACATTTTAGCGATTCCAATTTCAATAATTGCTTATGAATATGCATTTAACACTAGATGAAAGTTACCTGATCAATTCAAGAATTGGTTAAGCTTTAGTTTGTTGCCTGTATTAGATTTGTTTGGAGATAATGATTCATTAGACATGGTAAAATTACATATGATTTAAATCATTAAACATAAAGTGAATTGAATTGAATCATTTAATATAAACTAATTATAAAAATAATAATTGCATATTATATATATATATATATCTTATCAAAGACATTTTCTTTTGTACTTTGCCTGATAAAAATTTACTCGGCCCAACTGAGCTTTGTATTTTATTGATGAGCCCAATGCCTGGATAAAAATGACGGTTACATGTCAGATTGACAGTTAGGGAAATTTTTTTTTCCTAAATCATATAACTACATTTGTTTATTTACTCCTCTTTAAACCCTTATCCTGCTCGACCCAAATAGGGCTTGGCCCTAACTAATTCAAGCACTAGGAGGCGTGGGCCTCGCTTTTATAAGTGAGGGCGGGCTTGGTAAGACTTTGGCTCTACCTCCTGCCCTTTTAATATTGGGATAAGTACCGTTTAGTCACCCTAAGTCAAAAATATCTCCTAAAAGGGTATGGTTTGAAAAGCTTTACTAAATAGGGTATGTATCCCATTATTAATCTTATTAGTTTTCGGGTTTTATATGTATAGCTAAGGGGTAACTATGTCCAAAGTATACTCTTTTAAGTAATAAAAATGCGCAACAAGCCTTAGCCTATTTTTGATAAATATGTCAAAAGCGTGCCCTTTTAGGTAATAAAAATGAAAAGCATACCCTTTTAGGTGAAGCGCCTATCCTCATTTGACAAACTCATTTCTTCTTCTGCTGTAACTCAAACCAGTTGCTAACTCTCTCTTCGCCTGTGCGCTCGACGTTGGGAAGCTTCAATTTGTTGCAACTCTTTTTTCGAGGTAAACTTTCTGAATTGCAGAAACCCTAGATTTCATTCTATAGCTAGGACTTTGTTATTTTTTCCATTCTCTATTGCTTGCTTCTCATGCGTTGAGATTTCCAGTGATAATTTGCACAATTAGTTAGTTTAACTTCTCAGTTGAATTCATACTTCAAATTTCCTGTTTCTATTTCTATTTCTTATGGTTTTGGTTGGGCATTTCGTCTTTCGGCAGCAATTAGGTTTTTTGCAAGCCGTTCGATTCGTGAAGTCTTCAATGGACTTCGACGAGTATGATTATCTAGAGAAAATGTCTGAAGATCCAGAACGGCAGAAAGAGAAGGATACAGCTAACGGTGGGCATGAGATTGTGGAGAAAGGTCGGAGCCGGAGTTCCAAACATAGGAGTGATGAGAACGGGAATGATTTGGATAACCGCCCGAAGCGGGCAAGATCTGGAGACGATACTCGCAATCAGGAGCGACATACAGATAGAGGCTCCTCGCGTCACCGCTCCTCTCCCGATCACCGGTCGAGAGATGGGGAGCGAGGCGAGAGGGACCGGCATAGAAGTAGCAGGGAACACAGAGAAAAGGATAAAGATAGAGATAGAGATAGGGGTAGGGGTAGGGATAGGGATAGGGAGGAGAGGAACGGGAAGGAGAGAGACCGCGACAGAGATAGAGAACGGGAACGGGATAGGATAAGAGAAGGCGACCGTGAAAGTGAACGGGAGAAGGATAAAGAGTTAGAGCGATCATGCCGGAGCAGGAGCCGCTCCGAAAGGCACCAAAGTGACCGCAATAAGGATGCTGAGCGAGAGAGAGATATAGAGAAGAGCAAAAACAGGGAACTCAGAGAAAAGGAGAGGGAGTTAAGAGATAAAGATAGGGAAAGCAGGTTTTTCCCCCTCTCCAAGCTTTGACATTTTAACAGTGTAGAACTGATTTATTTTTGAAGTAGAACTGCTGAATCATGCATATTGTTAGATTGCATTGTATTTGTCTGTTATTAGGTTGTATAAAGGCAGCACAACTGTTTATTCTGAAAATTGGGTTCTCTCTGTTTGATTATTCTCAGCTAAATATCAGCCAGCATTTCACGGGCTAATCATTGGTATGATTCACCACATGGAGGCCTTTAATATCCATGTTTTTAGGTATCATGCAATTTTAATCCATAGAATATGCTTATTCTTGGAGACATTTACCCCAGTTGGTCCTACAATTTCAAATTGTCTTCCGGTCATACACACACGTAACACACTCTAAGATGAAGATGATACTTGATCTGTTGGTGCCGTGAAAATAAGAAAATGTTTAACATCCAAATTTGGATGTTAACGTGAAAATGTTTGATTGATTACCAAGAGTAAGTTGTTGGTTGCATGAGCTTCATGGCTCTTTGTCAGTAGTATATGTGGGCAGAGATATCTCATCGTCCATGAGTGCATGCGCATCATGCACCTGCACACATTGGATCACCACCCACATTGGGTGGTTGAACTTCACACATGCCAAACACACCTGTTACAGACTTACAATTGATTGTTAGATGCAGACTGATTAGTCTGCCAGCATTAAACATCAGTGTAGTTAAGGCGCCTAGGCGATTTGGTCGGCCCAGGCGCTAAATATTTTTTAAAAATTAAAAATTATATATATATATATATGTATATGTATATATATATAAATATGTATGTAAATATATAGATGACATATATGCATATTAATTATTACATAAATAGAGATATATAATTAATATTAACAAAAAGTAATACTAAAATAATGGAGGCAGGGGGGCAGGGGCATCTCTAATAGAGCAGATCACATCTCTAATAGAGATCAATTCACAATCAATTGCAATTGAACTTGGAGAGTTCAATCGCAATTGATTCCGAGTTTAATTGCAATTGATTGTGAACTGATCTCTCTAACAATATGCAATCAATTGACTGCAAGCCATCTCTAAAAAAAGGACACAGTGGGTCCATCCAAAAAAGGGGCACGGGTCCATCTTAAAAAACAGGGAATAGAGTGGGTCAATTTGGCTGTGAAATGGATAGAATCTGGGGAAAAAAAAAACAAACTCGGTGGGGGCATCTCTGAGATCAAAAACACACACACATATATATATATATATTATATTAAGAACAAAAGAAAGAGAAAGAAGTGAGAGAGAGAAGCAAGAGGGCTTCGTAGGAGACGAAGGAGAGCATACCGGAGAGAACACGAAGGAGAAGACAGCTGCAGCACTGTTTTTGAAGCTGCATGGACTTGGACATGAAGGAGAGCACACAAAGGCGAAGGCGAGATGGCAGATGTTTTGGCAAACCACAAGAGGGACAAATCGGTGCCTAACGCCTAGGTGCACGCCTAGCATTTTTCGACCGCCTAATCACCCAGTCGGGCGCCTCCCCTCCAAAAATGCCTAGGCGACGCCTTGACTACACTGTTAAACATTGACAGACAAAGTCCTAGACAAGCCAATGCTCATCCATTACATATATTACATATTGACATGTGTCTGCAGTCATGTGATGCATGATCATCATGGATAAGCCTTGCAGACAAGCTTGGCAAACAATCTTTGCTGACAAGACAATCCCAGTCCTTATTGGACTGACACATGTTTGCACACCAAAAAAGTCTAGCCTTCATGGATAGGCTTGTACCATTGCATTCATGTACGAGGTTGTGCTGGTCCATTGGGGATTGACATGTGTCAGTTGCCCAACTTGGCTGCAGGCTCAATTAGTTCGCAGACAAATTGCAAAAAACCCTTGTTGGCAGCCAATACATGGCAGAAGATCCTAAGAAAAGGGTCCTCATGTCACTTTAAAGGGATCCGAGATAGGGACTCCTTTTTAAGGCCCCAATGCTAGGGTGCTACTTGCATGGTACCCGCATAATACTTTTAGGAGGGTTCGACGTTTAAAACTGCATACTTTTGCCGTGTTATACCTGTATCGCCTTATAATACCCATCTGGTATGCAAATTACGTATTAAACACGTACAACATGCGTATTTTTGTCATACTTTTACCGTGTTAAAAGCATATTCCGTATTAAATGATTGTTATTAGTTAATATCATGATTTTGTTTATTTATAATTATTAATTATTTTTTAATTTTTCCATTCTTTTGCCGTATAACATCCGTACTTCCTGAACGGATCATTGCCGTATTATACTCGTACTTATGCTTGGTAACTATGCTTGGCAGGCATCCCATTTATAAGGGAGTTATCTTATCCCGTCTTATTTTCTGTACAATTTCTTCCCCAATAGAGGAGGGAACGTATTGCAGAGCCCCCAAAAAAGAGGACACTGCTCTAGAGTTTCCCAAGAAGGGTAAATCATTGTTGAGCTTCTTATCGGTTGACAATTGGCACCCCCGGTGGGGGCAAAGGAAGCAATTTGCTCTTTGCTACTTGGAGCTATATATTGGGGTGTTTGAAAAGAAAGGAATAGTTGTGCCTTTGATAATTCCTCCTCGTCCAAACCCATCATCATCACTCGCATTTGGCGCATGGTTGTCGAGTGGTCCTCCGTCTCCCAATGGGGTGGGGAAGTGTGGGATATTTTATTATGAGACTATCTACTTCTATATTACTCATGCTGCCCTTTTTGTTGTACATATCTTTATGTTTCTCTTTCAGTTTATATTCTTGTAAACTGTTGTTTCTTCCTTGCTTTATGAATACAATTGCTATTTACCGATAAAAAAAAAGAAGGGTAAATCATTGTCTAAGGACAGATGACCTTTTCGAAACAGAGTTGGTCCCAAATTTGTTTCTTCAGAAAAGGGAAACAGGGAAACATCAAGAGAGGTCCAAGAAGGACTCTTTCCCTAATATAAAAAGGGGAGCTTCCAATAGAGGCTCACAATTAGGGAAAATATGAAAGAGAGCTCCTCAAACTGAGAGCTCTCCTCTGCAATTACAGCAGCCATCAACCAAGCAAGGAAGAAGTCTCCATCACTGCCAAGTGCCAAGACAACGGAAAACATAGAGTGAGCCCAAAATGGCCACCTCTTATTTTCCTCATCTCTTTCTTCTATAAAAAGACCTCAATGAAGTATATTGTAAACCCATTCTCTTTCTCATATTATTTTCTTCTTAATTAGAGGTCCCTCTCCTCAATGAGGAGAAGGTAATTAAGAGTCTGGGTGTACCTAGACTGGAAGGATAGTCCCTCACACAAAACAATCAACTTTACTCTAAAGGTTAAGGTAGTTTGACACCAAAATTCGAATGTCTCTTCTATTAAAGACGCTCAAAATTTGCGTGTACAATATATAAATAAGCTCCATGGTGGTAAGGGAGAAGAGAAAATTGTCGTTAACTTTTGTGATTTGGAAGTAATTATATGTGTGCGTGTTCCAAAAGCAATAGGCTACTCTTATTTGATGATATATGCATTAAATTAAAAGCGGTTGTGTTCTTTTGATACAAGTCGGGGACTCATGGTTCAAAATATCGATATTGAGGTACGTATTTGTAATTCCAAATTGGAAAATGTATTGATGGATGAAAACGCTGTAAAAAATTTTCAAGAAACTTTGGTAACTCATAGGAAGTTAGAGCCAAACACATTTTAATGTAAATATATCTTCAAAATATGATAGTTAGAGTCCTACTCCTATAGCTACTATTATTTGAATTATTTTCATGAGTTAGCAACACAATATATTACTACATAGAATTGCAGATACATTGCGTGTGTAGGTGCATGTATAAGTCAATGTAAACATCATAATTTGAGACATATGGAAGCATAAATTATGAGTAGACATATTGCCCATGTATAAGTACATGTATACATGTAAACAACATAATTTGAGACAAATGAAAGCATAAATCACTAATCAACATTCACTTTTACGCAATACACAAACTTATTATACTAACAAGAATATGCCAATTATTATTTTTCGAAAATTTGAAAATAATTTAAATAAAAAATTATTTAGAATTTATTGTTAATTACATAAGTAAGGATTAGTCTATGGGTCTAATAGATCATCCATTGACTAATCTCATAAAAATATTTCGAACTTAAATAATTAATATTTAATATCCAAGAATTAAAAAAATTAAATAGGGTTAGTGTAGGGATTTGATAGATCACTCTTAGAACACTAACATATATTTATGACAAACCTAAACGAGTAGTATAAATTTATGAAAATGATTAATGTTTGTGTATTTTTGATTTGAAAAAAACACTAAAATACCATTGTTGAAGCTCCAGATCTATGGATTTGGCTACAAATTCATAGATCAATGATCTATAATCAATATTTGACCCATTTCGAGGAATTAAATACAATAAAATTTAAAAATAAGGAAATCAAACAAACTTAGATGATTTGTGGAATTTCCCCCTCTATTCGGTCTTCACAAAAATCAAATGAATTTTTCAATGATTTGATCTAGATGGAGGAGAGGAGCTAAGAAGGTGGAAAGGTGGGGTTTATAACACCTTTGGTTGATGGGCTCCGATATGCCAATACAGTCGATACGACATGATACACACCTATCCTCTATTTTTATTATTACATGAGGATTTTGTTTCGGTATCTTCAAAAATCGATACGTATCAACCGATAAGTATTGATACAGTTGATATTTTGATCCATAGCCGGTACTCGAGGAATATAATCAATAACGTTTTACCTTTTTTTTCCACATCTTTGAACATAGGGGGAAGCATTTTCACACTTGGGGTTATGAGTATCCATTTTCAGAAGTTCCTTCAAATTTTCTTTTAAGATTGTAACAATAAATCCATTGATATTTTCCAACTGTGTTGGATTTTCAAGAGCACTGTCATCTGAATTTTGTATTTCCATAGATTAATTTTAGTAATTATGCCCAAACCAATCCTACCATTAACTTAGGGTTTCCAAAGGTACCCATGAGATTTGATACGATATTATTATTTATTTTTCAACATTGGGAAAACTTGACAATAAATAAGAAGAACAAAACCAGAGGGAGCACATTGGTGCAAACAACTCGACAAAGAACCTACTAGGACACCATTACATCATTGTAATGTTGCGGTTGTTATTATCAAGATATCTTCACTACTTCTCCGGTCTCATGGTTAATCTGGGCACATCTGGCTCGGTTGTGGTCTTGTCTAGTTTCTTTTCTTTCGAGAAATTTTTTCTTGAAAAGGTTTTTGTATACCTTTTCTTTGGAGAGCTTTAATGATTGTATTGTGGAGTATGGTAGGCTGGAGAGCTTTTTCTATTGTTTTCTTTTCTTATTTTAAAATTCATCAATCGGTAAACTTCTTTGTATCTTTCCCCTTTAGTCATATGGTTCAAAACCCCAAAAACTCGTCTCGACTCGAAAAACTCTAAAACTCGACTCGGTCTAACTCGGAATATATATGTAATAACTTGAAAAACCTGTGTTAAAAGAACTCAAAGTATGTTGGTTTTACAACCTCAAACCTAAAAACTAGGTTTAACAGAATTACAGAACCCATAGTAGGTTGTCTTTGTAGACCCATAAAATATGATGCAAAAATAGTGTGACGTTCGAGTTTAGGTTTTTAAAAATGATAAAAATACCCTTCTGTGACTGGACCTAGTCCGTCGAGTCGAAAACTCGGCTCAACTCGATCCGACATGACCGAGTCACCCGAGTAACTGTAACTCAACTAGTGTCTCCTTCGAGTTTTGAGGCGACTTGACTCGAAATTTAGTCGAGTCGAGTAACTTGATTGAGTTACTCGGGTGACTCACTGAGTTCTTGAACCATGCCTTTAGTAATGCATGAGAAACTCCTTCGAGTTTTGAGGCAACTCGACTCGAAATTCAGTCGAGTCGAGTAACTTAGTCGAGTTACTTGGGTGACTCACTGAGTTCTCGAATCATGCCTTTAGTAATGCATGAGAAAGAAAATGAGGAGCACTTGGCCTCAAAAAAAGAAAAAAAAGTACCAGCGTTATTGTTATGGTCCTGATGGCACTACAACAATTTGTCATATTGTTTTACTTTGTAGATGGGTGTCTCCTTTTATTTTAAGAGCTATGGTATGTTTACTAGTTACTATATGTGGGTGAAATATTGTCCACTTTATAGTTGATGGGCATATATGGGAATTTGCATGCTATTTCTTGTTTGATATTGCATTCCTGTTGTGTTTTCAGATTAACACAATATCTCAAAAGCAAATAATTTTGTTGGTCTATGATCAAGTGAGTGAAGATATGAATTAATGAATAAGACTTCTTCATTTTCTTCTTTGAATCCGAGCAAATGGATGCCCATGCCTTTCTTTGAGAACCAATTGTAAAAAGATCAATTGTTTTTAGGCAAAGACACATTTTCTACAATACAAGTCAACACTACCTTCCTTTTCATTCTTGACGGATATGAGTTTAGTGAATGACCTTATATGAATATGACGGGGGAAGACTATTCTTGAAGAGTAGATCCTAGACCAAAGCGATAGTGAAGCCAAGCCATAAAAAGGCGAGCTTCCCTTATAGAAATAGCAAACGGCCTATTTATAACCCTATTTTTCTTTTATTTAAGTGCTATTGAACTAAATTGACTACTGTCGCGCCCCAAAATCCCACCTTGGTCAAATAGGACTTTGGACCCGTGATACTGCATTCAATATCCATAACCATGCATATATAAGGCATACTAAATGTGCAACTGAAAATTTTCTCCATTAATATAATTGTTGAAATAAGAATAACATAAATATCCGATGATATAATGACTAATCTAAACATAATAATCCGATCACCCATTGTGATCTCAAGTACAAAATTTAAAACCTAAGCAACATCTTTAATTGTCTTATTACATCCCTTTAAACTGAATTAAAAACAAACTATCTAAAGATCAATAATATGGATAATAATCCGGGTTGATCTCCTCCTCAAGATAATCACCCTCTCGTTCTTCTTCGTACTCCTCTTCAATCCAAGGTCCTGGAGCACATATATCGAATCCTCCCGAAACTATTGACATAAAGGTACAGCTGAGCAAACGAAAGCTCAGTGCATGTAAAGTACAAATAACAATATAACGTATCATGCAGTTTGATACATATCCATACTTTACATAATCAGAGTGCGGAAACATAAGAGCAATGTCCATACTATCGTAAGACTTGTGAGACATGTGCATATGCATGAGAAGTCATAACAATAACAATTAGTTCCCATGTCCATACCAGGGTTTAAGGTCCAATTTCAGTCTAGGTTCCATGCCAATTTCTAGGCAACAAGGTCCATACCAGATTTCAAGATCCATACCAGAGTTAAGTCAGTTTCCATATCCATGAATGATCATGTGAGACTCGTGTCTTTAACAACTTACTATGCCGTGAACAATGTGCTTGAGTGTCACAGTCAACTTTCATTAGGGTTATCCCTTAGATTCCCGATATTAATACATCGAATTCCACCAAAGCCACCCATATAACTAAGGATTACAAATTCAAGGCTTTGATATTATCCTCTTAAGTATTTATCCTTTTGAAATTCCACCATCATAATGCATAATTAATCATATTTTAGCATATAATCATCATACCATAATACTCATTAATCTCATGGTTTATCGTATTCAAAACATATAAACGGGGTAATCAATTTCCTAGTATAACAATTCCAATAATTACAATTCTAAAATCCTCATTCAATCATCATATAATAATTCACCCGATCAATATCATACAACATCAACATATCATCATAGTTTTCCAATATCAATAGCAAATCCTAGATCTCATCCCTTTTCAATTATATAAGGTCATACCATTCTCTTAAAAAAAACATAAGAATAACATACAAGCATATCCAGATCATATTCATAGCATAACATCATTAAAAGTATAGTACATGGTACCTTCCTTGATCGGTTCCCTACGATCTTTCGCTTTAGAATGGTCTTGAAGATGATTTTCAAGCTTTTCCTTCTTCTTCAATGAATGCTCTCTTCAAAAACCTAGGTTGAACTCTCCCTTAGTTTTCTAGAACTCTTATAATGATAGAAACCCTAAAACTCATGAGCTTAAGGTCTTTATATAGGCCTAGGAGTCCTTAGAGACTTCTAATTCTTGGAATTTTGGATTTAGAAAGTGTTTTCTGGGCAAAACACTTACAGGCGGTCGACCGGGTCAATGGGGCGGTTGACCGGGTGAGGTCGGTTGACCAGATGGTCGGGGCGGTCGACTGGGGGTGCTTGGGAGGCTACTGTCTTGTGCATTATAGACATTTTCCACCAGTCGGTAAATCGGGTGGTCTGCGTGGTCGATTGGCTTGCTATTCTCTTGCATATTTTGCTATTTTTTCTCAATTTAAACTTTAACCATTTGTCATATAACATATTTTATACTATAGTTAATCATTATTAACCTTTATTTAACATACTTAGACATGAATTGACATTAATTGTAATGTTTTGAGATAATTCAATGCTTTTCATTAAAGTTTGCTCAAACATCAAGACATGAAGTTTTGAGTCTCCACAACTACAAAAGTACCAAAAGCGACCGGTCCACGTAATCTCCTTCTTAGCAAAAGGCAAAAAGCCCCCCTCTTGCTTTTCTAATAGTCACCAGGGAGCACTGAAAAAAGTTAAACGAAAAAGCTTGCATGCCAAGCCGATTGGTGAAGGTCCGAAGGATGGAGCGTGCAAAGTCGATTGTGCACATGTTGTGTGACTAGTTGGCCCTAAGCAATGCCTTTCGCGAAGCGATCCACCTAGAAACAACTCTCCTTTATGGCTTTATGTTGGGGGGCACTTAAATGGAACTTCAATCAAGCAGAGTTAGAACTCCCAATTCATCTTGACCTTCCAAACCAGAAGTGACAGAGCTGAAGAGATCTTGGAGAGGCCTATACGGGGATTGATCTGGAGAGAAAAGAATAAGAAAGAGGGGTATCTAATCGTTGCAGAATCTCAGGTGTTAGTGCGGATTTCATATAATCAAGAAAATAAGGGATATGCTATATCTGAAACGTACGAAATTTAGTAAATATCGTAAAGGCAAATTTAGTAGGGGGAAATGGCCTATCAATCATTGGTGGACTTTCGCTTGAACCGATCACGCTCTCAGCTGTGTTGTTTAGGACCTTAGGTTATGGAATTCCATCTCTAGTTGGGGCTTTCGGTTCAAAGATTATAAAACGTGGTGCATGTTCATTTCTCTCGGCCTGTTCAGGTCCGAGGGAAGAGTGATCGAGGGGACCAAGACTTAAGATCTCTTCTCTATGGTGGGAGGTTTATTTTGTATCCACTATCAAGAATGTGTTGGGGAGGCCAGGGAAGAAGTATTGGATCGAGAGGCGATGCCTATGAATTGATTGGTACGTTTTCCCTGAGATTTGGCCCACCATTGACTACCTATTCTCGTCGGGTGACTGAACCTTGCTTGTTTACATCCGGGGGGAGACAATAGATCACACATGAACAAAAGTGGAGGAGTTCTATGGCTAAAGCTGGTCACCTTTGCACCTTGAAGAAGGGGATGTCACTTCTTTTTCCTCTTTTAACTGAAAAGAAAGCTAGTCAAATCTCTTGTTTGTGGTTGTGGTTACCATATCCTTGTATATAATTAGGTGAGCTGGTGCTGTCTCCTTTTATTGTAATGAAAATGGTATTGGAAATGTTGGAACCAATAGTAAGAGTGAGATTCCTGAAAATCAAAGGTAGCTGGTTATCTAAACCAACAGGAAAAGCCATCCCGGCCTAGCCATGGGTTTTGAATTCACAAGACTGGATAAAAAGTGGACTGAGTACAGGATGGACTCCTTACTAGTGCAATGAGGAATGACTGGAAGTCAAGACAATTCCATTACACAGATTGGTTCATCTTTTGTTGGAGTGAGAGAAATAATTGTTATCATTTAGGAGAATAAAGAGATGTTTTTGCATCCCATGAGAAGAATCATTCCCTCATGAAGTCTTTATCCAGCAGCTCAAAGGTGAAGACACTACACTCCCTATAGAATGAATAAGGCATCCAATTGTTAATCCCTGAAGGGGATCCAATTAGTAAATATCGTCATAACCAGAATTTTGGATATAGTGTCAAATGTTTTTGAGCTGGAAATATTTTGACTATTTTGTTTGTTTGTGTTGATATAACTTGCACCATACAAGCATCATGTTGTGTGAGTTACCCCGGATTGAAAATTGTCCACATTCTGAGGTGTTGATGGATTCAATACTGCATAGTAGGCATTATGAAGGAAAATTTTCATGATGCACTTGGATACATATTCTCTGTATGCAAAGATTTGCATGTTTTACTCCTTTCTATTGTGGTACTCACTCAATTCTTGTGGATTTCGGTGTCATTTAATTTCCAATTGCAAAGACGCTGTGCCATTTCTTGCCCTTAATTCTGTGTCTTGGCCAAGTTGGTGTTGATGCCTTTCTGGATGTGGAAAGGTACCTGTTTTAATATTTTTACCTCTCCCGTGGAGAGTTGTTTCGGGAACTATAAATTTTCTTGATAAACAGTTTCTTTCCCGCTTCTGTTTTCATATGTAATTCTTAACTGCTTCGTAGAGAGTTCTATACTACTACTTAATGGACTCTTTCACAACTAGTGCTCAAATTTCATTTAGTTGTGCTATTTATCAGCCTTGAAAATTATGAATTTTGAACATTAGATTGTGGGAACTCACAGATATGCTAGAGCAATCTCCAGATGGTTATTCTTGCAACTGAACCAGGATCAGGAATTCAGGTCATGGGTCGTAAAAGTTTCTTCCTAGACTTGCTGGAATGTATTTTAGAAGCTTGCATTGCAAGATTAGGGTTGTTGAAGTTGGATGTTTTCATGGGAGTGGTGATGTCATGTTGATTTTAGTTATCTTCAACGTCGACAACACAATTGCTTAATTATATTTATTCTGTTGCAGACATGCTGGTGAGGAAGTAGTGGGCTTTGCTTCACAAAAGCACTTCATCTTCTGATGCTTGTGGGGAAATCGGTGTTCAGTTGTCTCCATGTCTGCTATAATTGTTTTGCAGGATACATTAGTAATACTTCGGTTGATGAATGTCTGTCATGAAGTTTTAGGTTTTTGGATACCTATAGTGCTCTCCAACCAAGGGCCTCTAGCAGAGGTCAAGTTTCATCACTTATAGGTTCTTTGTTTTACTTGAGCCAAAAGTTTCCCTGAATTGTACAACTGGTTCCAAGTTGTTTCCTGTAGTCATCACATCTGAAGCGGCGTTTTGGTCTTTTTTAAAGTTAGGTTTCTGACAACTCCAATTCATTGCTTTTGCTTCCTTTTTCATGATTTTGTTTTTCTTTGTTGAGAAATTTATACCGGTTTTATGTTTCAGAGATGTCTTACCTTTAAAGTTCATTCTTATTTGTTCTGCCACATGCTTTTCACTGTAAAACTCCAAAAATGTTTGTCCATTATCATCAATAAGCTGTGCATCTTTCGTTATATATATATGCAATAATCTGTATTAGCTGTATTATAGCAATAAAGTACAAAGTTAAGTTCATCACTTGATCTGTTTTCAGCATGCTTTCACCTTCTTAAAATCTGCTAGTTCATGTTGATAATTTTTTCTGTACCTTTTGCATTTTTATGCATAAAAGCAGCAACATAGTGATGTACTTGCTGCTAAGGACATCTATATGTTTTGGATTTTTTATTTACATCTAAGTCTGTGGGACCAGGAGAAGCAATGACCATTGAGATGGATACATCTGGTGCAACTGTATCCTGTATAGTTGTGTGGATACTGACCGATATATTCTACATTAATTTAGTCATCATGTACACACATTTAAGACTTACGTTTTTTTCACAGGTACTAGTCTTGTTTCATCATCGTTTTTTGCATGCTTCATTTCTTCTGGATTTATCCATCTTTGTTGCAATCTGATTTGCTCTTTACCCTTTTGTTAGTTGCATATTGCATATGTTTGAAGAAGTACTACTTATAGTGAAATGATAAGCTTTTATCAGGTTTCAAACTGATGGTGCATGCAATAATGAAAGTGCTTTTCTCAGTATGGCGGTTGACACAACCTGATGATATATACTTGCCGTTTTAACATTAGCTTGTAGATTTGTCCAAAGGACCAAAACCTGTTGTTAATCTTTTGGTTGGAGTTGGATTGTACTTTGTTACCTGGATTCGATGTCTCCACTAGTTTCAATTGCAACTTCATCCTCCAGGTTGGTTCTTTATGGTAACAAGTTGGAGTGTCTCCATTTTACTTTCTGCCTATGTTGGCCATGTCATGTTAACTTCTTGTAGTTCGCTGCAGGAATGTACTATATGGACCTGGCCTATGTACACGTCAGAGAAAGAAATTTGCTTCCATTTTGGGATTGTTCTTTTTTTTGTTTATATATATTGGGAATTCTGTCACATATTAAATACACTGTTTCATACACTGTTACCTTCCAAAAAAATAAATATTAAATACACTGTTTCATTCAAGGAGCAAATCTATTTTTTCTAAACACTTGTTTGCCTAATGAATGTTTGTTCTTTCAATTTCAACATCGCATGCACAATAATTTTTGGTTAATGATTCATCACGTTTGGGTTAATGTTTGAGATTTTCATTCTTTTGCAGACGGTATAAAGGGAAAAAGGAAGGTGTGGCAGAGCCAGAGGCTGATCCAGAACGTGATCAAAGGACTGTATTTGCTTATCAGGTACCTAAATGCACACACACACACACACAAATAGACGCATACATATATTGTTGTATGATCCCTTATTCATTAATTTCTTACCTGTAATTCCAATGGTTGATAAATGATAACTGATATTTCTGCCAACAATGTGGCAGATTTGCTTGAAGGCAGATGAAAGAGATGTATACGAATTCTTTTCAAAGGCTGGCAAGGTTAGTATGATTTTGAAGGTTCTTTGTTTTGCTCAGTCAGGGGCTTTTGTTTTGTTATCATGTCAAATTTTTGGCTCTTTCAAAATGTGTCTCCTTTGTTCTATTTTCTTTTTATGTTGACTTTAACACATTTGTAGGCACAAAATATGAGAAAGTAGTGAACTAAATGAATCTGGATAACTAAGTATCAGGTAATTAACAAAATAACATTTAGAGGGGCACCTTCTTGCCTTCGCTTCCTTGGGGGCTGGAGCTAGTATCTCATGGTTTGTTCTGAAAATTGAATTTTTGAGTTTCTCCAATCTACTCATGCCATTATTTACCATATTGGCGGTTCTGACAGATCTTGGTGCATGATCAAGATATTTTTGGTTCTAATTGCATTTATCCATGCCTTCCTTGAAGCATAGTGCATATTCTTGATTCTAACAGTTTTTTGTATTTGGTGAGTTTAAGTATGCCCTTAAAACATGACAGACGATCAGATAGGCTGTCTCATATGGTGCAATATTATAGACTATAGAGTATTTGTATAAGGGATCATTGTTTTGTAAGTTGAAATTTCTGAAAATGTTAGGGCAAATTTCCTATACATATAAGATGAGATTAGATATTGCCAAAAAGAATAGAGTTTCCTATGTCTCTACTCTTAAATTTATCTGTAAAAATATTCAATATTACAGGTGTAAACTGAGACGTTGACCTCGATGCCACTCCCTTAAATATTTTAATTTCAAATTTACCCTTTGAATTGGGAAAAGACTTGCTGCTAAAAACGATTCCTTGTCTCAGGCCTTTCCATTTCTGAGTGATCTCCATGGATCCAAGAACAAACAGCCTATATTTTGCTTTAATTTCTTTCTCAATTCATAAAAACCTCACAATATACAGAGTTCTCGGTTGCCCTAAACTCCTCTAATATCCTTAAATCCCCACCCTTAACTTCGATATGCTATGAAACACCCAATATGTACAGAAAATTTGTTCTCCTTATCGTCCCAGCTTTGAATTGAGTGTTTCTTGACATTTTTCCATGGCTGACTTTATATTTGAATTTTTGATTTTTTTTTGTTGCAAAAATGGTCTTCGAAGAGATTGATTTGGCCTCGACACATAGGATGGAGAACGGATTGAATTCGCTGTTGATTTTTCAAGATGAGAGCTTGCATTTCAATAGCAATGCTGCTCAGGGTTTTCGTTTAGTCTTCTGAAACCACTGCATGCCATTGAGATTTGGTGCTTCCAATACTTCTGAAATCAACTAATACTTCTGTACAGGATTTCCAAGTGAGGGGCACCGGATCATATCACAGTTTGCTGCATTTGATTTGTTGTTTCTTTATGTGTTTATGATTTGTTAATTTGATTTATAGAATACCACAAATGCTTTGTGATCTGAGAGTTCCAGATTTTTTTTTTAAATCGGTAAAGTGAGATGAGAATATATTAATGAGCGGAAAAAGAGTACAAATACGACGCCATGGGATCACAAGAAAATGAGCCAAGGACTACGCTATAGCAGAAAAAGAGTTACAGAATCTCCAACGCAATGGCATCAATACTCGGTTTTCCAGAAACAACATTCCTGATCTCACCTTAAACTTCTGTTCACAGTGGGCTTAATACGACTCACCTTTATCATTGTAGCACTCAATTTATAATCCTTGTTTTTTTTGGTGAAACATCCAATGAGCACCGGGTCTTTGTATTAAAGTGGTTTTGTCCTAGTTTGACCAACACGTGTTGTTTATAAGGTCGTTTCTGGTTTCAAAAGGGAATCAGGGAGAGGTTTTAGAAGAGAAATTGTGGTGGCAACCAGCAGCAGCAACCAACTGTTGATATTTCCCTCTTTTAAAAGGGTAATTTGGTGACTATAAATTTTCAAGGAGATGATGTTAAGATCTCCTTTTCACTCTACACTTCTAAGCAAATATTTTTAAAATCATACATTTAAGAATCAATGACTAGAGCAGTAATTTCTTTTGGTAATTTGAAATCTAACTTTATATTTATTAAAAAAAATTCCCAAAATGCTACTATGCTTCTTTGTCTGTTATTATCTTGTTAGCAACCTTATGATACAATCTTCAGGTGCGAGATGTGCGCCTCATAATGGATCGCAATTCAAGACGTTCCAAAGGAGTTGGGTAAGTTTCTTTTGTCTTTCCTAACATGAAAATTTCAAATGTCATTGTAAATGAATTATAATCTGTTATTATATTTGGTACTTCTGATCTGTCCAGTTTATAATTTGTTCACATATTTGGTACTTTGAGCTGTCCAATTTGTGGAAGATTACCACCTTGAAATAAGTTCCATAACAAGTGTTTTCAACACGCACTAAATAAATTTTATGTACTGGGTTTTAAACAAAGAAGGAGAGGAGTCTTCAAATAAAGCGCAACCAACCTCAAGGCATGGAATCTAATTGGAAGCCAAAATGAGACTTTGTTTTGTTGCTAATTAAAGTCATGTTATTGTGGCAGTGGTATTTCAGAGTATATAGCGTTGATGTAAAGGAAGTATTTTAAAATTTTTTGATTCTCTGGTAGAAAATGATTATTAGCTTAACTAATTCTGCTTACATGGTCTGCCATTTTTTCTTCTTCTACTAATCTAACTTTGGACATTTATCCTTTCAATTCATCTAGTGTCCTTTTTCAGTTGTTGTGATCAATACAATTATTTTCAAGTTATGACCTCTTGTGTAAAATGAGTTTTGCTACAATACATGTCTGTCATTAGTTTTCTTCTTCAGATATTTTATGTAATTACAAGATGATAGCATTTTAATAATTAAATGATCACATTGAGTTAAGTAGTTATCTATGGAATTGCCAAACCCTAACTCACATTTGATAACCCTGCCCACAACTCGTAGGCATATAAATTATAGTTTTCAGTGAAGAGGAAATTTTGGGTGTGATCATGGAGATGGAGGGTAATAAATTGCAGGGTTCTGATGGCTTCTCCATTGAATTTTCAAAAGTTGTTGGAACATCATTAAGATTTTTCAAAGTGGCCAATGAGTTCCATAAAGATGGAAGCTTGGACCATTTTTTGAATAGTACCTTCATTGCTTTGATTTTTAAAGTATAAGGGTCAATTGAACTAAATTATTTTTCAGCCCAGTAGCTTAGTCGGTACTGTGTATAAAATTCTAGTGAAGGCCCCTGCTTCCCGACTTAAGCTAGTTTTGGGATCCATCAATTCATCTCACCTCCAGGGAGCCTTTGTTGGTGGTAGACAGATCTCAGATGGGAGTCTTATTGCCAACGAGTATGTGGATGATAGGATTCTGAGGGGATCTCCTGGTATCTTATCCATAATTGATATAGAGAAAGCCTATTATCACGTTAATTGTGACTTTTTTGAATGTGTTGGGTAGGATGGGCTTTGGCATTAAGTGACAGATGTGGATGAGATCTTGCATATCATCCGTATCACTCTCAGTTCTCGTTAATGGACGCCCAGCCGGTTGTTTTTGTAGTTCTTATGGCCTGCGCCAAAGAGATCTGCTCTCCTCATTTCTATTTATCTTGGTCACAATAGCTTTGAATAGGATGATAAGTGGAGCGGTTGACTATGTCCTTAGGGGCTTCAATGTTGGGAAGGAGGACCTTACTTTCATTGTCATTTTAGGTGCTTCGAAGTGGTGTTGGGTCTGAGAATTAACTTTCAGAAGAGCTAGCTGTTTGGTGTAGGAGAGGTTCCCAATCTGATGTTCTTAGATTTTTGTGTTTGGCTGTAAGTCGGGGTCTTTACCTACCTCATACTTGGGCCTGCCTCTTGGCTCTAGCTTTACAGCAAAATCGGCTTGGATCCTAGTGGTGGACGGCGTCTCTAAGAGACCGGAGATTTGGAAATCCTCTCATCTCTCTGAAGGGGGGAGACTAACTCTCCTTAAAAACCCTCTCAGCCTTCCGTTTTATTTCCTTTTGCTTTTCACCATTCCAACATCCATTTCGGACAATACATGCACACATGCAACATGACTTTTCATGGGACGGCAGGATTGAAGCCAGGAAATACCACCTGGTCGATTGGCAGCAAGTTTGTTGACTGATTGATTATGGGCGGGTTAATGTGAGACCATTGAGGGAAGTCAATAAGGTTCTACTCAACAATTGATTGTGCGCTTTGGGGAGGAGAGAGAAAGCCTTTGAAGGAAATTCATAGTGTCCATACATGGGGAGAAATTTGTGCGGGAATCCAAAGCAGTTAGAGGACTTTATGGTTTTTGGTTGTGGAGGGCTATCATCGACGTGCAAGCGGATTTCTCAAGCCAATCTAGGTTTAAACTTTAAAGTGAGGAATGAATTGGATGTGAACTTTGGGAGGATCTATGGTGCAGGCAGTCTAATTTAGGGAGGACTTTAGGAATTTATTTTCAATTGCCTTTGACAAGAAAGCTTCTGTTGCATCCTTTTTGGAGAGGTGGCCAATGTACCAGTGTGGATTCCTAGGCTGAGACACACCCTTAAGATTGGGAGATCGATGACTTTATGTGATTCCTTAACCGTTAGTAGATTGTCAGTCCCATCTCCTGTAGAGATGTTCATTTGTAGTCTAGAACAACAAGGGTCAATTTTCAGTGAGATCTTTTATTTAGGCATTGTGTGTCAGTCGTAGTCTACATTTTCCATATCAGTATGTATGGAATCTGTGAATTTAGTCGAAGGTTTCCTTCTTTCTCTGGTTGGCATCTTTTGATAAGATCCTTGTTATTATCTCCAAAATAAAAGGTGGAGGATGAAGAATCACTGTTTTTGTGCCTAGAGTATGAAGAATCCGCAGATCACCAGCTCTTACATCGTCCATTTGCTTCGGGTACTTGGAGTTATTTCTTCGTGGACCTTCCCTTGTTCCTTTCAAGACTTCTTATCTTTTTGGATTTTGGTAAAATTGGAGGCTCCGTTTTTGGTTATATCGACCTTGCTTCTGAGGGCAAAAGGATGGTCTATCCATAGTGACAAAGTCGGGGTTCGGGAATAATTCGGCGCGGGTCAAGTTCGGAAAAATTCGGTAAAGTCGGGAAAACTTCGGGAAAAAAAAATTTAAAAATATATATTACATTAAGCAATAATAAGTCATACCATCATCATTTTAATATACAAAAAATTCCATGATTCCATTAAAGCATCAACATTTCATCAAAATATCACCAAATGTTCACCAAAGTTACTACCAAAAGTATTCACCAAAGTTACTACCAAAAGTATGACGCCAAAGTCACTAACAAAAGTATTATGATATACATATTACAATAACAAAATCACTCATCACCCATGAGGATTTATTTATTCATCCAAAAGAAACTCATCATCTAGCTCATCCTCCGCATTTTCTGAAGATTCGCTTGAAGAGGTAACATCATCTTCGGGGTCATGATTCTCTTCACCTTCAGGTATATCTGGGAATGCCAAAATGTTCTCTATATCAATGGGTTCCGAATCCTTCTTTTCTTTCATTGCACTTGTATTCATCAAATGCAAATTCACACGAACATATACCAAATCATGTAATTTTTTTGGCTCTAATTTGTTCCTCTTCTTCGTGTGTGCAGCCTCAAAAGCACTTCAGTTTCGTTCACAAGCTGAGGCACTACAAGGTTGGCTATGCAATTTGATTGTCACCTTTTGAAGGATTGGAACATCGCTTCCATACATATCCCACCAGATTCCTAATTACAATTTACAATATTTACAATTAAAAATTATTGACTATAAATTTTAAAATATAATCAAAGTTAAAAAAGTAAATAAATATAATAAACTTACTTGGATGTGAATCCCGAAGGGAATCAATTGCCCATTTGTCAAAGATGGAATCATCCTGTTGGTGGTAAAGTCTCAGCTCCCTGTTAAACTTTTTCCCTTCATCCAAACCAATCATTTTCGCAATCACTTTCTCAACACCCATCTTTACTTCCCTATCCATCTTCACCAATTTATTATAAAACAACTGTAGATTAAGATAGGCAGCAATTGCATGCAGGGGACTATGCAATGTTTTATTCCATCTTCCATCTATGATTTTCCAAAAAGGCATATATTTCTCAACATTGCCTTCATACACTCTTTTAATTGCTTCTTTTGCTCTATCCATTCCTTCATATATATATCCCATAGTAGACCCATCACCATCTACCATTCTTAAAACTCTAACTAGAGGCTCAACTGTATGAATTATTACTCTGCCCTTCTCCCAAAATATATTCCCTTGTATGATATTTGTTATTTCTGTTCCTTCCACTGTTTTGGATTGAGGGAGAGCTCTCCATTCGGTTGAAGCAATCATAAATCTCAAAGCTTGTTCTTCTTTGAGAATAGACTGCAAACACAAAAATTGTGTTGCAAATCTTGTTGCACCCAGCCTTTTTAATTCTCTTTTCTGCGGGTGCAATCTCATTAAATCCAACACATGTTGGAATTTGTAGAAAAACTTCACCAAACTTCGTGCTTGCTCCAAAATTGGCTTCACTTGAGGAAGCTCATCAATTTCCTCTAAAATCAAATCCAAACAATGTGCTGCACAGGACGTCTTGAAAATATTTGGATATCTATCTTCAATAATAATCCTTGCTGCACTATAATTTGAAGCATTATCTGAAATAAACTGGACAACATTTGCTGGTCCAATTTCTTCAATCCCAGAAGCAATGAAATTTGCAAGAAATGTTGCATCCTTCTTCTTTCCCACTGTGCATTCACTTTTCAAAAATATTGTGTCCTTCAGACATGCCACCAACAAATTCACGTGTGGCCGCTTCCTTGCATCAGTCCATGAATCAGACATGATTGTGCACCCTGAACTAGCCCATGATTGTTTATTTTTTTAACATATTCATCTGCTTCATCCTTTAAACTTGCTAATATCTTCACCCTAGCTGTTTCACTACTTGGGGAATATAACCTGGGCCATGATTTGAAATGACTGCAATGACATCCTTAAAATGTTGGGACCTCAACAAGTGAATTGGGAGGTTATTCGCAACTAAGGCTTTCACTAAGAAAAGGTCTGCAAGCTCTTTTTCTTTCTTTTTCATCAGTTGCTGAATTTTTGGTTGTACTTGTCCAGACATGAAAATACCCCCTCCTCCTAAACTACCACAAGCTGTGTTAGTGACAAAATCCATAGAACTTCCACTTGCACTAGTATTACCAGGATGAGATTGTCGTGGAAAATCTGTCTTTGCCCTTTTACGCGATTCCAACTGTTGTACAACCTCTAATGCCGTTTCATAAACTAAATCAGGCACTAGAGTGCAAGGTTGTACATCTCTTTGTGGTATTTTTGCAAAATGGTTTTTCATTCGAGTAATAGTACCAAAAAATACTTTCTGACAAAAATTACATCTCATCTTTGTCCCCTCTTCTTCAGTCACATATTCCCAAAATGGATCCCTAGCTCTTGGCATTTTTAACTTTGATCAAATACTAAAACTTTACTGGTCCTAAAGAAATTAAAAAAAAATAATTCAAAACATCAGTATAATTTATTAATGCATATCAATAAATATATAATAAACGAAAGTCATGTAATATTGATGATTGCTTAGACAATTTATTTCAGATTCACAGAGGATCTCAAAGCAATTCTTCAAAACATTAACTAAGCAAATGAACCAGACAAAGATCATGCTAGAAATTAAATCTGAACAGAACCTAGTAAAAAATCCAAAAAACTGATCTGGATTAGATTTCCGAAAATGTGTAGATTTCCCAGCACCCGAAACAACCAAGTTCTGTAGTTTGAAAAAATAAAAAATGAACAAGTGTGAGGTAGGGTTTGAAAAGGGAGATTAAACCAAAATTGCAGAGAGCAATGGAAGAGAATTACGGAGAGAGAAATTTCAGAGAAGGAGATGGAAGAGGAATACGGAGAGAGAGAGAGGGAGATTTCTCTCTTAAATTTCAGAGATACGGTCCATAGGGAGAGAGAAATTTCTCTTTGAAATTTTAGAGAGAGAGAGGGAGAGAGAGAGAAAGAGAGATTTCTCTATGAAATTTTAGAGATACAGAGAAGGAGAGAGAGAGAGAAATTTCTCTATGAAATTTCAGAAATTCGGAGTGAGAGAGGAGAGAGAAAAATTTCACACTGAAATTTCAGAGATTCGGGGGAGAGAGAGAGAGAGAAGAGAGAAAGAGAGAAATCTCTCTCTGAAATTTCAGAGATTCACAGAGAGAGAAGAGAGAAAGAGAGAAATTTCTCTCTGAAATTTCAGAGATTCACAGAGAGAGAAGAGAGAAAGAGAGAAATTTCTCTCTGAAACGAACGCCGGGAGAGAGAGAGAGAGAGTGAGAGAGAGAAGAGACTTACCGGAGAAGGAGTGTCGCCGCCGGTGAGCTGAGACGAACACCGGTGAGCCGAGACGAACACCGGTGAGTCGGTGAAGGGGTTTCATACTGAGGGTTTCGTCACTGGGGAGCCAAGACGAGAGAGAGGGGGGTGTGGGTTTCGTGCCCTAACCCCTTTCTTTCTGCTTTTATAGTGATAGGAAAAAAAAAAAAACCCGAACCAAACGCTACTTAACCAAAAAAAACGCGTTTTTACAGTTTAAACGTTTAAAAACGCGAATTATTTGAAAAAACGGCGTTTTTTTTTAAAATCGCGATTTAATTGCAGAACCATTCGACAATTGAAAAATGCGCGAATAAAAAGTGAATTTTTCAAAAAAACACCGTTTTTTGTTACTTGGGGTCTATCTGGAGAGAGGAACTGGTGTGTGTTTGTTGACGAGATTCTTCTTTAGAGTGTGTCTGTATGAGCCTTGAGGTGCTGTCAGCTCCTTATCTCATGGTGGTCTATGAGGACAGACTTTGATGAGCTTGGTGTGCAGCTCCTGATTTTAGTTAGGGTTGTTTTGTAGTGATCTGGTCCTTTTTTATTGATTCACTAAGTATTTGCGACTTCTAATAAGGGTATTATGGGAAATGATTGCCCTCTTTATAATATAAAAGATCTATAGATAATAGGGGTATTTTGAGAACAAATCAACATGAGTATTATAGGAAATAAAAACTTGTAGAAAGGGTATTATTGACAAATACATTAATAGGGACATTTTGGATTAAAACAAATCTAATAACGGTATCATGGGAAAACTTGTAAGGGTATTATGGATAAATAAATTAATAGGGACATTTTGGATAAAACAATTCTAATACGCGTATTATGGGAAAATAATTAATAGGGATGTGCTGGAAAAAACAAATCTAATAAGGGTATTATGGGAAACAAAACTTGGTTGTTATTTGATAGTCTTCTTTTATAATAAGTATATATATATATACAAACTTCTCTATTCAATGATGGATCGTATCTCATACTTTATTTTTTGGTGATACCTACTAGATCCTAACATATAAGTGGCCTTTGCAGGTATATTGAATTTTATGATGCAATGTCAGTACCTATGGCAATAGCACTCTCTGGCCAGCTGCTTTTTGGTCTACCAGTGATGATTAAACCATCAGAAGCTGAAAAGAATCTGGTTCAGTCAAATACAGCTGTAGTTGGAGCAGGTGGTCTTATTGGGCCGTATTCAGGGGGAGCTAGAAGGTTGTATATTGGCAATCTGCACTTCAACATCACAGAAGATCAACTTCGTCAGGTAGAGGATGTTTGGTTCCTAGCTTGGGACTGTTTAGAGTAACAGGATTGGTACAATGACAGTTTTAGTTATTCTTCCACCTTTTGAACTGTGGGACTGCATGTGCCATATGATATGCTGAATGTTGGAAGACTTTCTAAAGCTAAAATTGGACATTCGGAGTGCGATTCGCCATATTCACTTATAGCTGCAATTCTTATTTACCTTTTCATGAAGAGAATGTTCTAGAAAAAATCATTTATGCACTCTTGGAGCTTGCCAATCCAGGTGTCTTCTTTCATTTTGTTGCTATCCCTCTTAAAGCTGGCATTTGGGTTCTTAAAACATGCGCTGAAACTCAGAGTGCTATCCAAAAGAATATTAAGAAGTCCTATCATAAGGATGTCTCCTCATGCTACATTCCTCAATACTCTAGATTGGGTGGTAGAATCTGCTGACTTTTGAGCCTAATATTCAGGTTTTTGAACCATTTGGTCCAGTGGAGCTAGTGCAATTGCCTCTTGACCCAGAGACTGGACAGTGCAAAGGTTTTGGTTTTGTCCAAGTGAGTATGGTGTTGAAACATGTAATTCTCATCATTTAAAACTGCAGGCTGATGGATTGATATGGTCCTTGCAGTACGCACGTCTTGAAGATGCTAGAGCTGCTCAGAGTTTAAATGGGCAGTTAGACATTGCAGGTCGGGTAATCAAGGTAAGCTCTAAATATTTTCTTTTTAATTTTTAATTTTAAGATTTTTTTTATCGGTAAGCAAGGGAATAGCATATATAGAATGAGAATACAACATCAAACATGATATGTTTACCGAACAGTAAATTCAAAAAAGAAAAGAAAAAGGAAAGAGCAATAACAAGGCATATCCCATGACCCCAAGAGCAATACCAAGAGGGAGGAAAATAGGATACATCTCCACCCAAGATACCCATCAAATCTGTGTCTACTCGGCGGATCAAACATCAAAATAAGATTAGATGTCTGATATGAGAGCAAATACGAGGAACGGAAGAGGGAGAATTCTCAAAGGCTCTCGAATTCCTCTATTTCCAGATCATCCAAGAGATAGCCTTTGGTAGAAATCAGAATAGCCCAAAATAAGATTAGATGTCTGATACGAGAGCACCATCCATACTTATCCGAGACCAGCAGGGTAAAGAGTTCTGAAAGGGTGAAAGGAAGACCCAATCCACTCCGAGGTGAAGAGGAAATTTGCCTGTATCCCATATGCAACATGGCAATGTAAGAGCAAATGGTCCACAAATTCTTCTGCGCGGAGGCAAAGGAAACAATTATTAACTATCCTCCACAATCTTTTTTTTCAGGTTGTCACTAATGAGGATCTTATTTAGAACCGCAATCCAGAGGAAAAAAGATACCTTGGAAGAAATATTAGGGTTTCAAACAGGCTTATGAGAAAATAGTGACAAGGTAGTTGAATCAGAGGACTGTAACAGTGATCTCATTGAAAAGCGACCATTGTGGCCCCTAGACCAAATCATGGTATCCCTAACCTAGGTGAGAGGAGGGAAAGAATTCAGACTTTGAAGAAGACGAGTTAGGTCATTGACTTCCCAATCGTTCAAATTGCACCTTAGTTTAGGACACCAAACCACCGCGTTGTTACATAGCTCAAAAACACTGGGACACCAAAGCGTCTTGATCAACAAAAAGAAAATATTTCCAAACATGTCTTTGATTTTATCTGGCCCACACCATAGATCCTTCCAGAATTTGACCTCCGACCTGTTGTCAACCTTAAATCTAATGGAAGGCACTAAAAGGTTAGCAACTTTTAGAATCCCTTTCCAAAGACCCACCCATGAGGGCTCCTAACCTCCCTAGGGCCCCACCAACATGAGTAAGCCTTGTATATTGCAACTATCACCTTTCTCCAAAGGCTATCCCTTTCTTCCCTAAATCTCCACACCCATTTACATAGCATTGCCTTATTCACGTTGGCTAAGGGTTTCAGGTTCAGCCCACTAGTCTTTCACGGCTAACATACTCTTTTCCAAGCTACTAGGTTATATTTGGGTTTGTCTCCTGAAGCATTCCACATGAATTTCCTCTTCATATGTTCTAAGGTAGCGGCGATCAATCGAAGAATGGTAAAGGAGGACATAAAGTATGTTGGTAGGTTGCTGAGTGTACTTTTGATGAGTGACAATTTTCAACCCTTTGAGAGGAGTTTCGAGTTCCAACTTGCGAGTCTACGGGACTACGGGCAAATCTCTCAACAACGAGGGACCATGAGTCCATGACGCCTTAGATTTAAATATAGACCCTAGAGGCATACCAAGATAAGAAGAGGGAAAAAACAGAATCTTACATCCTAGACAAGCAACGAGGGATCCATGTTTGGGACGTCTCCAACCCCAAACAATTCACTCTTATCTAAGTTGACCTCCATACCAGACACCGCTTCGAAGCACCTAAAAAGACATCGAAGGTGTGCCAGTTGACGACAAGAGGCCTCGCAGAACACCATGGTGTCATTGGCGAATTGAATGTGAGAAATACTCAGATTCTCCTGGGTCCCATGGCCTAGGAAGAAACCTTCTAACACTACGCCATTCGATTTAGATAACATCCTACTGAGAACCTCTGATATAATGATGAACAAAAAGGTTTCTTTGTCTAAAGCCTCTCGAGCTTCTAAAGTAATCTGTCGGAAGCAGAATGGAAAATGACATAGATGAGAGACACATTGACATCCATTTTCTTCACTTAATCCCATATCCCATTCAGCCTAAGACATATTCTATAAACTTTTAATTTACATGGTCATAAGCTTTTTCCAAGTCAATTTTTGCACAAAACAACTTGTGTTTTACCCTAATGCGATTATCGATACACTCATTTTGCTATCAACACACCATCTAGAATCTGTCTACCTCCCACAAAAGCACCTTGCCGTGGAGAGATAATTGAGCCCATGACACCCTTTAATCGAGACGCTAATACCTTAGAAAGGATTTTATAAACATTGCTCACAAGACTAATTGGACGAAAGTCTTTCAAGTCCTGAACACCTTCTCTTAGGATTAGGACCACAAAGGTGTTATTAAGAACTTTATCAAATTGGTCTGAATAATAGAAATTTTGCAAGACTGCTAAGAAATCTGAGACTACAATGTCCCAACAATCAGGGGCAGTCCTCCCCAATTTTTTTTGACTTTTTCTTATTATATTTCAGCAATATTAAAAATTAAACCACATAATTAGTTTTATCTATATGATTATGCCCCCCCCCGAAAAAAACAATTTCTGCATTTTTGTTCCTATCTCTATAGTGGCCCCCTAAACTTTTGAATTTTACAATCTATTATACAATATATATGTTTTGACCCTTAAAATCTTTTAAATATTCCTTTTTTAAATCTTAAGCAAGCCCTTTTATAAGGGTATATTATAATATTAAAAAATCCAGTCATTCTAAATTTCTAATCATAATTTTTTACTTTTCTAATTGTAGTTTATTTTATTTTTACTTTACTAGGTTACCAGCTCCAAATGTGACTCGAATTGCGATTGAACTCAGAGGCCCCTTTTAACTCTAGTTCAAAACTTTTTACCCTTAGGGTTAATATTTTTTTTAAAACCAATTAAATTGTTGAACCCTAAGAGTTAGTGAATCTTAACCACATTTAATAGGGGATAAAAGGGACCCATATTGACCTGTGGGTGAAGTTGAACTCGGGGAGAGTTCAACGCGATTGACTGTGTCCGATCGCCCTCAAATCCTACCCTCTTTTTTTTTGTGTTCCTTCAGTTCATTCCAAGTGAGTTTGGTTTGGAATGGTTTAAGATGTTTGAAAAATTATTATAATTAAATGAACTTAAGGGATAACCACTAATCATTCATTTGTATTAAGGGACGTTCATAGTTTTTATGACCACGAATCCACGAAACCCATTAGTCAAAATAAATTTCTTGGGGGCTACGCCCCTGAATCCCCAAGCCACATATCCTCAAACCAATTAATTTCTTAATACATATACTTTTTTTTGCCCCCCCAAAAGAAAATTCCTGGCTCCGTCCCTGGCAACAATCTCTGTAGAATTCTATGAAGTACCCATCCGGGCCAAGAGCCTTGTCCCCAAGCAACGGCCGAATAGCTCCCAATAATTCCTCCTTGCTTAAATGGATTTCCAGGTCTGCTCTTTGCTTAGGGGAAGCATCTCAAAGGAAAAAGCCTATCTACCTTTGGTCTCCAAGTTTTTTTTTCCCTGTACAAATCTTTATAGAACGAGACAGTACTCCCTTCTGTCTCCAATAGAGGAATCTTGTTGTAGTAATTTTTTTTAAAAATTATGAAATAACATAAAAGGATGAGGAGAAACCTGGAAGCCGAAGCCCAAGATATACAAGAAAATAAAATGAATAAATAAAAAGAAGAGATTCAAAACGAAGTGATTCCTTCTGAGCTCCAGGCATTTGGCTTAGCATATGATTCTGTAAGGATGTGGTGAAATGAAGAGAATTGATGTAGAACAGATTTCTATAAGCATGAAAACTGAAAATAAATAAAAGAACAACCAGAAACTAGAATATAAGGACAAGAAAGCATTATGGGATATTTACATAGCAAATAACCACGTGAAGAAACAGAATTTGGTACTACGGGCCTTAGGAAACAAACTAGTTGTTCAAAGGACTAAATACCAGGTAAAATTCTCTTAAAACTCAAATTATCAAAAGCTAATTGCATATGAGATGCCCACATTTATGAACTCTTGAACTTAAACGTGATGCACAAACTTATTCTATTACAATTTACAAGTAGAACCATGGTAATAAAAATCGCCGAAACCTATACGAAACGGGCGTTACGTATAGGTATCGGTATCCCCCTGAACGATATTTATACCAATACGAAACGAGCGATACGTACCGTTTACTAATTATGTATGTTTTAATTAAATGTAGAATTGTAATTGTGTTTGCTACTTTCTCTTTGAGTTGCTTCCATGACTTTATATTTGGTAAATTTGATTCTTATAACTCATTTGATTTTTTAAAAAATTTAATTTGATTTGTTTTTATTTTTTTAAGAAAAAGTAAAAAATTATACGTATTGCCCGAAACCGATACCGAAACCGATAAGTATAGGTTTCGGTTGGGAGCGATACATCCCCCGAAATCGTATTTTTAATCCTTGGGTAGAACTTCATAAAAACTCTTAGACCTTCTTCGGACTCCATATCATCAGGGGCGGAGCCACATGGCCTGAAATTTTGAAAAACAAAAATTCTATAGTATTAATAAGGGAGCCGTAGCCAGGGAGAGGGGCGGAGCTGAGGAACCGGAGGGTTTCCCTAAACTTTTGAGAAAAAAAAAAATTCTTTACAAACAGACGCAAACAAATGTGATGAGTCAATGACCCATGAATTTGGCCCTCAAAAAAAAATTCTAGGGACTATGCCCCCAAACTCGCATTGTTAGTCCCCCTGCAAGAGAATCCTGGCTCTGCCCCTGTTATCATAATACAAAGACAATTACAGACTCCTATAATGGCATAACCTAGTATCCAGAACTACCCCACTTACTGGATAGTAAAACTAAAAACACTAATGACTTTAAATGATAAACTGGGAATTTACTATAAATAGTGAAATTATGATTTGTATAAATAGCATGTTTAGGATATACCATAGTTGTAAACCCCAAAAATGAAAGTAATAGAAAGGTATGTTTTCTTATAATAAAGCAAAATTACAACAGGTAAATATTATTTCTGTAATCTTCAATAAATGAAAACCATATACTGTCCTTATTCTTTACTCGTCTGGCATATGGTTTTCATTAATTCCAGGAAGATTGATCTTCTCCTATTGGCTATTGCGTGTTATGTTGTATTGGTAGTTGGTGTACCATCCTGAAAATTAAATGCATCAAGAATCCTTTGCATGAATCCTGTGTAAAATTTAGCTACATCATTTTGTTTTTGGATAACTTCTTTTGATTGGATTGCTTTGTCTGTTTAGGTATCTGCTGTTTCTGATCAAGTTGAAATGCAAGATGTCGGGGAAAATGCTGGTGATTTTGATGATGATGACGGTGGTGGCTTGGTTAGTGATGCCTCTTTTTTTATATAAAAAAAATTATCCATTTTCCCTTAAAATTAGATTTAGCTGAACTGTTGAAGTAACATCATGTTAAACTCGTAGTGATCGTCTGTTGGGTTTTTGTTTAATTTATCTGTGCTGGCCCCTCATTAATCATTCACATGTATTGGTTTTGTTCCTGTCGCTCTCTCTCTCTCTTCTTCTTCTCTCTCTCTCTATATATATATGTGTGTGTGTGTGTTTCTGTATTAACTTGGAAAGGAAGGCTCTCTTCAAACAGTATTATCAATTGTAATAATACTACTACTCAAAATACTCATAACTTTGAGTGACTTGGAAATGAAGGCTCTCTTCAAACATTCTTCCAACACACTACTCAAAATACTTGTAATTTTGATAGCGCCTTTGGTACACTTTATCGTGGCTGTGTCATCTACAATCTTCAAAAGACAAATTTGGATGGAATGGAAAAATGGCTTTAGTTACAATTTTATTCTTCTTCTTTATCAGCTCCTTATCCCAACTACTTGGAGTTGACAGCACAAATCATCTTCCGCCATTCTAGTCAGTGGCTTAACGTACATTAATTTTCAATTTCAAAATCAATACATAATATATATATATATATATATATATATATATATATATGTATATTCCAAGAACCAATATAAATTGGGCCTACCAAGCGTATCGATTCTAAGTAGTATATTGTTCTTTTGAGCATTACTTTTTTATGAGAATATTAATAAATGCAAATTGATTATAGTTGGTTCCGTTATCTTGGCTTAGTACCTCCTCAGTTAGCCATTTCTTTTGGCGTCCACATACACACGCCTACATGTGTGCTTGTTTGCACTCACTTCATAGAGGTTGAATAACCTAATTGCTCTGTTTACTTGTAGTTGTAAGTTGATGAAGTTGTGGAACTATGTAAATTTGAAGCCCTCCTATAAAAGGATTTCATGGAAACACTAGGCCCCCGTTTGGATGCATTGTCATTTTTTTTTTTGTTTTAAGAAATTGGAAATAACTCATTTTTCTTCTTTGTTTTAAAAATTTTTAAGCATGAATCACGTTTGGAATTACTAACTGGGGAACGGCAAGCACAAAATTCGGTATTAAGCTAAAGGCTTTAAAGGCGGCCATCAAATCATGAAATAAAGAGATATTGTAGAGAAGAAACGGATTCTTCTCGACAACATTGAGAGAATGGGTAGGCTAGAAGATCTCAGGCCATTATCGAGAGAGGAGAGTCATTAGAAGGAAGCATGTGATGGAGAATATGCGACCCTTCTGAGAAGGGAAGAAACAAGTTGGAGGCAGAAATCATGCATTCGATGGCTAAAGGAAGGGGACCATAATACCAAATTCTTCCACAGAATGCCCAATTTTCGAAGAAAATCAAATTTATATCTAAACTCAAGGTTAATGGCAGGTGGAAAGAGATCCATTGTGAGATTGCGGATTGCACGGTGGATTTCTACAAGAACCTCTACACAGAGAGCAGTTCTTGGAGATCACGATTGGATGGTCTCGCATTTGACTCTTTGTCCCCAAACCAGAGGGACGACTTAGAAATTCCGTTTACTAAGGACGAGGTTAGGTCAGCCATCTCAAGCCTAGCCGGTGATAAGGCCCTAGATCTAGATGAATTCTCCATAGAATTCTATAGATCTTGTTGGGATATAGTGGGGAGGGACTGCATCGAGGTGCTTTAGGAGTTCTATGACCGGGGACTCTTGATAGAGTGATGAATAGTATGTTTATGGTACTAATCCCAAAAATCCCTGGTGCCCAAGAGTTAAAGGATTTCCGCCCCATCAATTTGGTAAGCAATATGTACAAGATCCTATCGAAGGTTTCAAGCATCCAGGCTGCAAGGTGTTCTTGCCTCAGTGATTTCCTCCCACTAGTCAGCATTTGTGGGTGGTAGGCAGATCTTGGATGAGATACTCATTATGAATGAGTGCATAGATGAGCGGTTGAGATGTGGAATTCCTGGAATCATATGTAAAATTGACATGGAAAAAGCATATGACCATGTTAACTGACAGTTCCTAGACTATGCTATGCAGCGAATGGGGTTTGGGCTGAAATGGTGAAAGTGGATATCTTGGTGTGTATCTTCGGTGTCGTTCTCGATTTTGATTAATGTGATTCTTTAGGAGTTCAAAGGGGTTGAGACAAGGTGATTTTGAGTAGGATGATTTTGAGAGCGCATGTGGCAGTTTTTGAGGGTTTTGCGATGGGTCAGGAGCGCCTCCCGATCTCTCACTCTTAATTCGCCGATGATACTCTTATATATTGCCGGAGTCTTGTCAGCAGGCAGCATACCTTAGCAGCTGGTTTAGGATGTAGAGTAGACTCCCTTTCCTCGACATACCTGGGGCTGCCATTAGGGGCAAAATTCAAATCCAAAGAGGCATGGTTGCCTGTGGTCGATCGGTTCGCCTCTAGGCTCACAGGGTGGAAAGCCCATCTTCTCTCGAAAGGGGGGAAGTTAGCACTGATAAAAAGCACCCTTAGAAACCTCCCAACATACTACCTATCCTTATTTACCATCCTTCGAGGTCTCGCGTGATCATTGGAGTGCCTTCAGAAGGAATTTTTGTGGAAGGGGGAAACCTAGGTACCACCTGGTGGCATGGGACTAGGTGTCCCCCCCCCTTCAAGGGGTGGCATGATTCTGAAACCATTAATAGCCATTAATAAAGCACTGTTAGGAAAATAGATATGACGGTTTGGGGAGGATAGGAAGAGTCTTTGGCGTAGAGTGATAATTGGAAGATATGGTCAAGCCTCGAGTTGGACACCCAGGCAGGTTAGGGGAAGGCGTGAGGCGAACCCCCACCATGGTGGTAGTGAGTCTGCTAAACCCGTCATCTCATTTAGAGTGGGTAGTGGGGCGGAGGTTCGCTTTCGGAAAGAAATCTGGTGTAATGAGAGTAGTCTCTAGGTTCGATTTGAGAATATTTACCGCCTATCTCTAGACAAAACAATGCTAGTAGCAGACTGTTTTGAGATTCGGAATGATGAGGTAGTTTGGACCCGAGGTTGAGGCGGCCATTGAATGATTTGGAAGTTGATGAGTAATGCTCCTTTTTGCAAACCTTACAATCCTTTGTGTCACAGCCACGTAATAGAGATGTACAGATTTGGACTAGGGATAACAATGATCGATTCGCTGTGAGATCGCTATTACAAACATTTGAGCCAACCTTTCGATGCTTTTTCCTCATAAGTTTGTGTGGAATCCCCACATTCAGTTGAAAGTAGCCTTTTTCATTTGGACTGCAACCTTGAATAAAATACTCACTCGTGAAAATTTGAAAAAAGAGGGTGGATGATGACAAATCAATGTTATATGTGCTTGCTTGTGGGAGAGTTAGTGGATCATTTTTTGTTACATTGTCCTATTGCTCATGAGATTTTGGGTGATTTTTTCCTCCCGGGTAGGGGTAGCTTGGGTCTTCCCGAACTCCATCCGGAGCACTTTATCTTGCTGGTTTCGAGTTAGTGTGGAGGGTGATCGTGGGGCACTTTGGTCTATGTTGCCTAGGGCTATAGCCTGGGCCATATGGAAGGAGAGGAATTCTATAGTCTTCGAGAATTCCCCTTCTTCAATTCCTCAGATTTGTGCGCACGTAAGGCAATCAATCTCGGAATGGTTGTCATTATGTTGTAGGCCTGTGATTTTGGGAGCCCAGCCCCAAGCTTAGTAGTCATCTTTTACTAGTATTCTGGCTCTTTATTCTTGTAGCTATGTAGACATCTATATTCAGCCCGGGTGGTTACTTCTCAGTAACCTCTGGGTTTTGCTTTTAATTTTTTTGCCTCGATTGCTTAATATAATTCTCTTGATTACCAATAAAAAAACTGTTATTGTTTTAAAAAACAAAAAATACGTTTGGTAACCACATAAAAACAATTTTTTATTTATTTATAGAAAGACATTAACCTCTAAATAGTTAAGGGTCCCACCAATTAGTCCACTTAAAGGTTTAGAAAAACCATAAACAAAAATATCATTTTGTTGTTGTTGTTGGTGGTGGTGGGGCCGGTGCCGTGGTGGTGGTGGTGGACAAGAGTCGTTGACGGAGGGCTGTCAAAGGGCCAAGCTGGCCCAGCCTAAATTGGCCCAATTTTTGTGCCCTTAAGAGGTAGTGTGGCTGGGCTCGATAAGTGAAAGCCTGCAAAGTTTATGGCTGGGCTAGGGCTTGGTTGATTGAAGCCCTGGCTTGATCCTACATATATATATATTATTTAATTATATATGAAATATTATGTTGATGATACTTAGTTTGTTCTTCACCCATAGCTTGTTGGTGACTTGGTGATACCTAGTTTTCTAGAATTCAAAAGAGAATGCAGACTTCACACATGATCATTCATAGAACCCAAATAGTAAGATGTTAGTTCAAGTTGCTTCTTGTTGGATTTTTTTTTCTAAGTAGATTTTAGGTATCCTCAATTTACAAAGAAATCAAATAAATTATTGTACAAAGGGAACACAAAATCATGTTGGACAAACTCAATAACAATTCACAGATGCAATTTAAGCAAAAGTCTAAAACATAAAGAAGAGAAAACAAGAACTAAACAAAAAGGAACCAACTAATTTAATAACCTAAATAATACAAAATATTGAATAATTGCAATTAATGTTTTAAAAGGGGAAGGCGTGAGGCGAGGTGTTAGGACCTTAAGATGCGTGAGGCTTAAGCCTAACAATAAAGCCTCATGCTCCCTAATTTTAACAAACAAGAAAATTATAAGAAGATCCAAAATGTTAATAATATATTATTTTATATACATATACATATATGTATATGTATGTTTGTACATTGTGTGAGCATACACACAGGAAATACTATATAAATTATTTAACCATAAAAAAATAAATACAAGGGCAACCAAATGCTAAAATTTAGGTTTACTTTTTTGTTCATTTACATATTGAAGATTGAACACTATACATATCGAAGATGATGTTCAATCATTAATTCATGAGGTAGATTTAGAATTTTAGCAAAAGATTGTGAAGAAGTCATGTACTACATTATAGGCCAATGACTCCAACTTTTTTGCAACATCTATTAGGGGAATTAGTATGAGTTAGACTCAAAAGAGTTTTAAAAACCTAAATACGTTAATCATAATAAATTAAGCATTAGTTGGAACAAATATCACATAATCATTTTTAATGCCTTATCCCAAATAAATAATTTTTTTTATTACTTGAAACAAATAACAAACAGAAAAAACCAACCCTAATTTTAGTTAATGTACAAGCACACACACACAGATATAAAACAAGCCTCAATTAGGGATAGCAATGGGCCGGGGTAATTGGGTAACCCGCTCCGCTTCTATTGGGATGGATTTGGGAGGTTCATAAATGGGGTAGGAGCGGGGATGGGAAATGATGGGTAAACTCGACCCGAGTTCGGGCCGGGGATGTATTTAAGTTGCCCCGTCCTGCTTATAATTTAAATGCCTATTTTACCCTTAAATTAATCCTAAAATTACCTTACTATCTTACGTATAATTTGAGGTACCGACCCCCCGAGCAATCCCTACTAGTGCTTAATGGGACGAGGGCTGAGGCTAAGAAGGGTTTTGATAAATGGGGATGGGGTCACCCGCCTCGACCCGACCCGGGTTTGGGACATGAATGGGCTAGGAATCTTCTCATTAGAAGGGGGGAGGGGTTGTTGAAAATTTCATTAGATAACTAAGTCCAACCATCAGATCATTAGACATTTTGTGCTCAAATTCCACTTCATAGGATTACGCTAAGGGCATCCACAAATGTTGAAGTAAAGTAGAAAATAAAAACTATATTAGTGTGTTTCTTCACCTATAGCTTGTTGATAGGGCTATCAATGGATCGGGTCCGGAGCCGATCCGGTTAAACGAGATACTAATCCTATTATAGATTTGTCGCAGATACGGATCCGAGATTTTGAATCCGATTACAATCGGATCAAATTTGGATCTACAGTGATCCAATCCGATTAAAATCCAATCCAATTAGTGTATATATAACAATAATAATATCTGAAATAAATTTATAATTACACTATACTATTATAGTACTAACTATATATTTTTATTATTTTAATTAAAATATTAATTTTTAGATATATTAAGGTTAATCGGATCAGATTGGGATCTTGATTAAGTAATCGGATTTGGATTGGATAATTCAGAATCTGAAGGATCTCGGATGAGATTCGGATAAGTCGGATTCTTAATTGGAACTTATTCAGATCTAGGTAGATCCGGTCCAAATTTGATCCGGATCTATAGTGATCCAATCCGATTAAAATCCGATCCGATTAGTGTATATATAACAATAATAATATCTGAAATAAATTTATAATTGCACTATAGTACTAATCATATTTTTTATTTTTTTGATTAAAATATTAATTTTTAGATATATTAAGGTTAATCGGATCAGATTGGGATCTTGATTAAGTAATTGGATTTGGATTGGATAATTCAGAATCTGTTGGATCTTGGATCAGATTCGGATATGTCGGATTCTTAATAAGAGCTTATTCAAATCTAGGTAGATCCGGTCCAAATCCGATCCGTTACCTACTTGTTGATGATTCTTAGTTTTCTAGAATTCAAAAGAGAATGCAGACTTTATTTGTTCACTTTATAAGCCTGACCCCGACCCGTGTTGGATCGGGCTAGGGCTTGATTCTGTCAGGCCTTACAAGGCTTGGGCTCAATAATTTCTACTTCGGACTGGGCCTGGACAGCCCCTAAACCCGGCACATTGACAACTCAACCGACCACCATAACGGATTTTATTATCCCCAAACCATTTAAAAATTACAACCAACATCGTTCTGTTTTGCAGATCACCAAATAGTTTGGGTCCTATGCTATATTATCTTTAAAAAAATTAGAAAAAACTAAACAAGAAAAGTTGAAAAAACTAGAGTTCTCTCGTTAGAAAGGGGAGAAAGAAAGTAAAGAGAGAAATAACTAGGGGTTTGTAATAGGATCCAGCCTACACTCTTTCAGAGGGTTGGGAAAAATTTGTAGGCACATCTAGGTAAATTTATGAAATAAAAGGTGTTCAGAGCTTAATCAACGTGGGGAGGGGAAGAACCCTATTTTTTTTCTTGTTTTATTATCAACAGAAATTATAAGGTGCAGTTTCAAGTCTTCCTCTAGGCTCCGTTCTTTTGGTGGAACTTTTTAAAGTCTAGAACTTTCATTGTTTCATGTCTAAGTTTACTTAATGTGTAGAACTATATTACTCCATAAAGTGCAAAAGTTCGACAAATATGTGACTTTTAAGTTCCATCATAAAAATTGGATGTTTTAAGCTCCATAGATGTGGAACTTCTAATTAAACGACTTTTTAGTTCCATCATAAAAATTGGATGTTTTAAGCTCCATAGATGTGGAACTTCTAATTAAATTGAACTCAATAAATCTGAGACACCATGAGTAAAAGGGTTAAAAGCCTTCTCCCCACTCTTCCTAGACTCTTGCCTCTTATTCCAAAACATTAATGTTCCAAATTTCTAAAACTTGCACCAAAAGAACGGAGAGCCCTATAGAGTTCCCTACTTTTTATCTGCAAAAATTTGTAAATGATGGTTGTTTAATATTTTTTTCCAATTTCTTCTTATTTTATTAACTATTTTTGGTATTTTAATATATAGTTTAGAATATATTATGATGTCCCATTGGCATCACAGTTTAACCGCTGACTTGGACTGTTGACCAGTGACTCGGTGCCTTTTACAAGTCGACGAACGTGATGTGCTTCTAAGTTCTAACCATTGTTGAAGAGGTGCTGTCCAGAGAATTAGAGATGTATGGCTAAAATGGAGAAGTGTTTCCAGAGTGCTATGCGATCGATGTATCCGGATCAAATTAATAGGAATTTTTTATAAGACAATGATAAGATCAATTATGCTCTATTGACAATATATTAATAGAATTAGTGTAGCCGTGATGAGGATGTTTAGATGATTGAGTGAAAGATCTAAAAAGTTAAGATCAAAGATGAGTGCATTTGACAAAATTTAGGAGTAGCTCTACTAGGTGATAAAATGAATGAGAGTCGGTTGAGATAGTTTGGACACGTTCATTGAGGATCACTAACAGCTCCTTTAAGAAGAAGTGAATTAGTACAAGTTAAAGACTTTACAACTACAAGGGGGAGGGAAAGTCGGAAAATGCCAAAAATGACGTGGATGAAGTTAGTGAGAAAACACATGACTTAACAAATGTTTTGAGTTTTAATAGAACGGAATGACGGAACAAGATTCATGTTGCGACATTTTCTTTGTTTTGGATGAAACCAAAAATGACGTGGATGGAGTTAGTGAGAAACAATTTGATAACACATGACTTAACAAAAGTTATGAGTTTTAATAAGTATGGAATGACGGAACAAGATTCATGTTGTGAGTTTTGTGACATTTTCTTTATTCTGAGTGAAACCAAGCTATTAAATACGTGCATCGAAAACTTTTTGTTATTTTTTTCTTATCATGAAAATGGTTGCAAGAACTTATTTTGATCATTCTAGCATATGAGCTGGCACTGAGTTTCCATTTCTCTTCAACTAATTAGTATTTAGTTTGTATAATTTGATAACTGTCAGGCCCATCTGACAAATTTAACTTTCTTCTGCAGTCTCTGAATGCACGTTCTAGAGCGATTCTTATGCAGAAGTTGGATCGCAGTGGCAATGCTTCAAGGTTTGCCTCTGCTGAGCTTTTAATTGCCTTCTAATCCTATTGCGTTGATCTTAACATTTGTTTCTGTCATCTGCAGCATTGCTGGTTCAGTTGGCACCCCTGTTGTCAATGGACCCGGTCAGAGTCTACCAACAGCACCAATTCTTGGTGCATCACCTGTGGTTTCTCCTCTCATTTTACCTCTTGCACAAGCTTCCGTGCCTGAACTTGCAGGATTGCCAGGAGCAGGCCTTTCAGTTCCTGTTGTAACTGTGCCTCCTGTTGATACCATTGGTGTCCCTACTGAATGTTTATTGCTGAAGAATATGTTTGATCCAAAGCTGGAGGTTGGTTTTGGCAGCCTCCCTGCCCCCCCCCCCTCTTTTCCCAATTTGCTTGCTCCTGTACTCGTCTTCATTGCTAGTTATGCTGAAATTGTATGTTGTTTTACAGCCGGAACCTGATTTTGATTTGGATATTAAAGAAGATGTTCAAGATGAATGTTCGAAGTTCGGCTTGGTGAACCATATCTATGTGGAAAAGTAAGTAACTACGTAATTTGGACTCGTAGTCTTAATTTTCTATCATTTCTAGTTGATACCCAGTGTTTTAAAAAGCGTGTCGGCTTGCCTCGAGGCAAAGCTTAAGGGAAACGCCTTGTGGCTTAAATCTTATTAGACTAATGCCTCAAACTTTGAGACTCATGTGAGGCACAAGCATCATTCCTTGAGAGCTTGAGATATTTTATGCTTGAGGCGTATGCCGCATACTTTAATTAAAAAATAGGGTTCTAGACATATAAATGAGATTTCAACATTATTTTTTTAAGGCTTGTGCCTCATACATTAGTGACTACTTTGCAATTTTTTGTTGGAATCCAAATTCACCACTTGATGATTGAACATTATCCGTCTTTCAATAAATATGTGAATAAAAAAGTAAATCTAAATTTTAGATTTTGTTGCCTCTTCAATTTATTATTTTTATGGCTGAATAATTTATATAATATTACATATGTGTGTACACACACTCATAGACATATATGTTTGTATTATAACCTTTAATTAATGTTTTTGAATCTTTTTGTAATATTCTTATTTATTGTTGATATTTGTTAAAATGAGAGAGTGTAAGGCTTTCTTGTGAAGCTTACGCCTCATGCATCTTGAGGTCTCATCGCTACATCTCATGTCTTTGCGTTTTAAAACATCGGTGATACCTACTATATGAGATTGTTCTGCTTGATTTCTGTGTCCAAATGGTCTTGTATCCTAAGCCTAAGCCTAACCCTACAAGTCTTGATTTGACAATATGTGCTTATATCTGGAACCTTTTTTGTCCACTGAAGCACCAAAAATGCACACATTTCCTTGGTTGTTTCGGTGGTAGGAAGTGTCCCTCATAGGGGAGGACTTAGGTTCATGTCTCTTAATGGTGAGGCAGGTGGAAAGCCCCAAATCTATTAACATACTAACAAGTGTCAAAAATTAACTAACATAGTTAAATGATGGCATGTACCAAAAGAAATAAAATGTTGATAAAAAATGAAATGCATCCTTTCTTATTTTATTTTGCTACATTTTGGGTGTCCTATGTGTAGTGCTAAGTTTTTATCTCATGATTTGCGACAATCTCCAAAATTTAAAGTTGACCAATTCTCCAGAAAGGTGATCTCACTGTTGTTGCTGGGCCTAATTCATTTGGCACCATCTAAATCCTGCCCCTTTGGAGAAGTCCCCTACATTCCTGATTCTACCTCAAGTATAATATGGTCTTTTGGAAAGATAAAAGTTCCGCCAAAGTCTTTAGTCTTGCCAAAAGCTACAAATTATGATCTTTTCACATGTAAAACCTGGTTTATTTTAATTTGGAGAAAAAGAAATGAACACTTAATCCCAATTTCCAAGTGGAAGTTGGAATTAAAGCTCTGTATATTTAAATTTTATTGTTTCTTGTGAATGATTTTATGTGTGGACCTGTAACATCAAGTGGTTGAGTCAGAATTCAAAATGAGTCCTTGTGACTGGCAACTACTTTTACTGTGTCCTCATGAGCGTGCAACTGTACAAGAACCATGCTTTTATTCTTCCAACTTAAAGTAAATTTCTTTGTCTTAGCCTAATTTTCCACATACCTCGAGTTTGGCAGTTGGCACTGAATATCTTGCATCCAGAACCTTGAAGTTTGAGCTGTTGTTTAGTTTTCACTTCTCTGGACATTGTTTTTAACATTGCCTGCTCTTTGATTAGATGGTGTACGGTTTTGCTTACTGTGCCAGAGCACCTTTTCCCCATCTCAAAGGTGGATCTTTTACATGACTAGGGGGTGGGAAGAATCCAATGTTATGCAATACTGAACTGTAGGGTTTTGGGGTTACTAGCATTATATCTCATTAAGGAAATAACCTTGTATGAATATCCTATCTCAATTGTTTCGGAATAATACCGACCTGATTTTTTTTATTCGATAGGAGAAACCAAAGAAATCAATGACCTTGAAACTCTGTGAACCATATGAATCTAATCCTCTTGTAAAACTGAAGTGGAAAAGCCAGACTTCCAAGCCGAGAGTTTGAGTACAATTCAATTCAGAAGTCTCTATTGTCTTAACTGATCTTCAGATTACTAAATGTATTCTCTCCATTTAAATGGTTAAATATATAATTATGTAGCGAGCTTTATGTTTGACTTATCAACAAATAAATAATCATGTGTTTACACTTGATATGCTCTGATTGCAATGTTTCTTTTCCATATTAGGAATAGCGCCGGACATGTATATTTGCGGTTTGAAAATACACAATCTTCCATAAGTGCACAACGAGCGCTGCATGGGAGATGGTTTGCTGGGAAGATGATCACGGCAACATTCATGGTGATTTCTTCTCTCATGGCTCTCTTTTTCAAGTGATTCCATTGATTCATGTTCCTAATGATTTTCCCACTTTTTCTACATGTATACAGTTACCTCAGAATTATGATGCAAAATTCCCTGACAGCAGATAGTCTGCCTGATTATGGATATAGTGGGAGTCTAAACAACGATCATCAACTGTCTGTTAATATGGCTTCAATTCATTGTTTCAATGTTCAATCAAGGCGTGGCGTGGGGACCCTTGTGTAACAAAATGAAGGTAGCAGCCCCCCATGGTGGGACTACTTAAGACATTTTTTTTAATGGGGGGTAATGTATTTCGTTAGATGCTAGGAAGGATACTGTTCCGTCCGCACCCAAATTTATGCTGAATCGTTGGTGTTATAAAACGTGTTTGACTACTCCTTTATGCTATAGTTATGGTCTAATTGAGGATAAATGTTTTTAGGCTTTTGGACTATATGTTGTCTTTTAATTAGCAGATCCTGAGGTTACAATATTGGATTGTATTTAATACTGAAGCCCTGTAGTTGGGATATCCATTGAGGGTGGCAATTCCATGATTTCCATGCAGGTCAGTTCTGCAAATTATTCCTTGCCGATTAGACATTTGTAAGGCTTTGTTCTTTTCGCGAGAAGTGGAGGTGGGAAGTTATCGTTTTGATGTTCTCTTGTTAAGAATTATTTGAATTTCAATTTTTGAGTCATGTAAAAACCTAAGAAATGTGAATTTTTAATTTCACTCTAAAGGGAAGGACTTCACTTTTAATGCATGTGGTTTAAGGCTTTCCCAAACTTCATTTCTTCCTGTCTCGGTTCTCTTTTCTTATAATTTGCTCCCAACCCAACCAGTGACATTGCACTTCGCGCGGACACGGTTCAGAGGATAGCAAAACATTTGAAATACAGAGAACAATGCCAAACTGGAAACCTTGTTGGTGAGCTCAACACTCAAATACGTACTCTTGAATCTACAGCTTTCTTCTCAAAGTAGAGAAGAAGATATGCCAATCATTGCGGAATTGGATGAAGTGAATGATCTGAATTTCAGATTTAACAGGAGGATTCAGTGAACCTGTAATCTTTCCCAGAGTCTGAAGCAAAGATCGTCAAGTGCTCCTCCATCAATCAACCAGAGCAAAAGAAAGTCTGAACAGCCCCAGAACTAGTGTTATTTCCTTGTCCCGTTCAAATACGCCTCTCCCTTCCTCTATGCAGTTCTTTAGTCAGCGATGAAAACATAAAGACAACATGAGTATAAGATCCTTGTTGGGAAATAACCAATAGACTACCGACGGAAAAGAATAAACAAAGCACACACAAGAGATATACGTGGTTCAGTGAAAACCTGTCTACGTCCATGGGTCAAGATTCGTTCACTTCTTTATTCACAGAAACCTTGAGGAATCAGTACAAAAACACTCAACTCACATTTTCTATGAAAACCCAAAGAAAAATCCCTATCTATCCTCCATTAAATCTTTCCCAAGCCCTAATATGCTTTAACCCTTTCTATTATCTCCCACTACCAATGCATAAGCATCCCTTGATCTTTCGATTGATTGATTGATGCAAATGTTAGACCCATAACTAAGTATTTATAGGCCTAAACCCGGAGTTCTAGACAATTAGAAAGTCACATCTTGCAATAGGAGTTTCCCAAAACAATACTGACTAAAAACTCGGACTTTTTTCGAAAATCCGTGCACCGGCGATCAATCGCCACTAGTGGGCGATTGATCGCCTACCTTGATTACTTCAATTTGAACCAATTTTCAACAAATCTCCACCTTGACGAAAATTCCGCAATACCATCGCAACCAAGATAATCGATTTACTAATCACCAAGCAAAACCTTCAAGATAGAATACCGTATCACCCACATCCGGGAAACACCTTCACCTCAAACCAAAATCTATCTCAAAAATTTGTAACCCCGTTTGCAAATACTGCAAACAATCATTTTGACCTTACCCACTTTTGCACCATATACGAAGAGACCCACCAGCTACACACACCCTCGAATCCACCCAGGAAAAGCACTCCACTGGATTGATAAAACATGGCCAAAACCTATGTGTAGCCTAAGAACCGTCCTTCATTCTAAAAGAACCCCTGACTAAGACATAGATCTGTCCTTTCCGTTAAAAGCATATCATCATCATCTCTACCCTTACGAAAATCAACCGGCATATGCATATATGCACTGACTGCGAAAGAGACCTTATGTGAGCTTTCTACCCTCTGCATAACATCTGATTTTCTTTTTCCTGCAAACCTTGTAGTAGCTCCACCTACCATCGTATTCCCCTCCAGGAGATATAAACCACCACACTTCTTGTAACAACCTCAAACCCCACCTTGGTCATAATGAGACTTTGGTTTGCTATATTACTTATCCCTGCTTGACTTCAATTGTAATAAGACTAAACTAAAAGATAAATCTTTCAAAATAGTAACTATAAAAATTCTTTCGACATATATAATCCAAACCATCCTGTACAACTGAAATCTGCCCAACATAAACCGTCATGATTGGGTAGCATAAAGTCACCAAATAAAAGTAGACAGTCTAAACAACATCCTGAAATAACAGAAGTCTAAAACAATACTACTCAGGAAGTAAACTATGATCTGCTAATAGAGATAACTATCAAAATCTCTGGCTCCCTCCTCTAGAAGCTCACCTACTTCTCATTCTTTAAAGTACTACTCTTCAACCCACGGCTCCGCCGTATGTTCCTGCACCGAACCTGATGACAATAACAAGTCGAGTGAGTTTTGACACCACTCAGCGGATATCCAGTCCAACCAACAATAACAATAACACATATACATACTCAATATCCAGTTCATGCGATAGTTACATAATCAATAACAATTTCATTTAACATGTACGTAATCAGAGATCAGAAACATATGAACATACCATGACATCATATTGACTCGTGTACTTGTGTGACTCTTGGATTTGTAGTATGAGTTTCATGCATGTTTGTTTTCCCATAAAAATAGTTTTTTAGGTCTTTGTATTAAATTCATGGAGATGTATCGACAGAAGTGTAAGCCCCTAGAGCTCTTAGATATCAAAGGTCCATGAAAATTATCCAGGACTTAAAATCTTATCCATGGAGTGCATCAACGATTACTGGAGCTACTTGAAATTCAGGGTTTTTGTAAAATCATGCAGTATTCTTGTTCTTGTTCTTGTTCTTTTTCTTGTGCTTGTTCTTGTACTTGAATTTCAGTGCACAGTGTTCGTGTCATGCTTGTGTACTCGTGAGAATTGTAAACTACCACACATGTGAAACTTGTGCTTGAGTGTTATGATTAATATCCGAACTTGGTCATCACCCAGATTTTAATCTTCCACCAAGAAACTCCGTCATGTTACATCTCCCTGGTTAGAGAATTCTCGACATGGAGGACTTCCTCTAGGCTTTGGTCTATGCGAATGTCGATCACCATGCAATATAAATAGGGCATAATTTATCATGACAAACCACAATCTTATACTATATGTCGGTTGGTTGGTTCCACATGACATCTCTCAACATCCTTCATTCTCTCTTCATGTTAACGCCACGTGTTTGTTGACATGACACATTCTCTTAATTGATTCATCTAATAAGAATCTTTAATTAAAACCATTATTTTCTACACTAAATAATAAGACCTCCACTTAATTAAATATTAAATACTTTAAATGACACTTCTTCCATCAAACCTCTCTAAACGTTGGACCCTCCATCTCCATTATTAATAGATCATCTAGTTAATAAGAATTATTAATTTATATAAATTAAATAATATGACCTCCATTTAATTAAATATTAAATCTATTAATTAAAATTATTATTTTCTAAATTAATAATAAGACTTCCATTTCATTTTTTATACTTTTAGGGTGAGTAAATATTGAAGGCTTTTGGTGAGAATCAAAACTCATGCTTCTATTTGCTTTCTGAATTGATTGAAATTCTTAGGTTCTCAAAATCTAAATAAACTATTTTTTTAAATATTATTTATAGCTCTCTATAATTTGTTGTAGGTTAGGTATTTAGTTTAATAAACTATTTGCATATATCTCTTCTTGCTATATTTTTTCATGTTTGGAGTATAACATGATAAAAGTATAATTTATAATACTTTGTTTAGTATTTTTTGAAATTTTAAGTCATTCTCCATCCTGTGCATCTTGTTATCTGCAAGACAGACGTATTGTGCTAACTGCCCTCGCCTTAACGTCTTCCCAATCTACATTAGACATCTTTTTCAATTTATCGGACCCCCCCTTCAACGCCCTTGCGAGACCCTGTTGAATTAGGATGTCCTTTACCCTCCTTTGCCATAGATTGAAACTCTCTTTTCCGTCAAACTTCTCCAAGAAAAATTACCCAGAATTTTTCAAAGCCATTGAAAAATAATTTAACCCGAAGCTTTGATACCAATTTATTGGGAAATAATCAATAGAACACCGATGAAAAAAAATAAACAAAACACACATACAAGAGAACACAAGAGATATACGTGATTCGGCAACAACCTGCCTACGTCCACGGGTCAAGATCCGATTACTTCTTTATTCACAGAAACCTTGAGGAACCAGTACAAAAACAATCAACTCATTTTCTCTATGAAAACCCAAAGAAGAATCTCTATCTATCATCTCTTAAACATTTCCCAAGCCCTAGTATGCTTTAACCCTTTCTATTATCTCCCACTAGTACCAATGCATAAAAATCCCTTGATCTTTCGATTGATCGATTAATACAAACCCTAGACCCATAACTACGTATTTATAGGCCTAAATCCGGAGTCGTAGACAATTAGAAAGTTTCCTCTCGCAATAGAAGTTTCCCAAAGCAATACTGACTAAAAACTAGGACTTTTTCCGAAAATCCGCACATCGGCGATCGATCGCCCACCCTGGTATACTTCCATTCGAGCCAATTTTCAACAATCCTTTCATTTAACCCACACTTGAACCCTTTGTTCTTAGAATCAAGCAGTGAGCAACCAAGATGGCGTTACTTCCAACCATCATATCATATCATATCATATACCAATTAATAACTATATAGCTAGGGCTGGGTTGTCAATGGCTTGGGTACGGCTTGCATTTTCGATTTTTATTTCGTGATTTTTGAATATGTCTGGTATGAGTTCGGTGCGTTTATAAGAGGTTTTTGTGGCTGAAATTCTGCCCATTGACAATGACACCCCTAGCTATAAGGAAGGGGTTATTTTGATTTTAAAAAGATAAAAAAGGAAGGAGTTAGTTGCCTGGATTATGAAAGGAATGCTATCTCTCCAACTGCAATAATAATATTTGAGATTACAGAAACACTTATTAATATTACTACATCCATTTGCCTGGATTATGAAAGGAATTGTATCTCTCCAACTGCAATAATAATATTTGAGATTACAGAAACACTTAAACACTTATTAATATTACTACATCCACTTCACCAAACAGTGCTTTCCCAACATCTGCCCCTTGAGCTAAGATGGTGAGGTGTATTTCTCATGATGATCATGGGATCAAGTCCTAAGGAGGGAAGGTTTTCTTAGTAACGTGGCAACAGAAGGTCCAATTGCCATGCATTAACCCAAACTAACATTTCGAGACAAATGATGCCTCCTAACCAAAAAGACAAAGAAGAAGAAATGCGCACATAAAGTAGAAGTATTCCTCCAAATTTCAATGAAAATTTCATTTAGGACACATATCTTGTGATAAGTTCTTATAAATATATATTTTATGGTAAACTAAGAGCAATTTATTTTTTCAAGTTCAATAGCATAAGAACATCGTATAATTTCAAGAGAAGTTAAGACATTGGAGTAAACTAAATAATAAGGTATTTTAAATTTTGAAGTTGGTATCATTTGTCTACAATTTCAATGAAAGTTTCATTTAAAACTCATATTACTCATTTACAACACATATCCTGTGATAAATTCTTATAAATATATATTTTATGATAAATTGAGAACAATTTATTTTTTCAAGTTTCCAGGAAGAGGGCTAGACAATATAGATAGATGGATAGAATAGGTTGGTTGTTTAGCAAATCGAGTAGCTTTCCCAGGAGGGAGGGATAATTTTTTGAAAAATGGATGGATAAAGGGATAAAGGAGCTTGTCCTTCGTTTAAGGAATATAGGTAGAATCAATGAACAATAACGATTACTTAGGATCAACTTGTGAATTTGTGGCACCGTTGTAGAATCATTTCCAACGGCACGCTGTGCGCCTAAGTGCGAAAAGTCAGGGCAAGCTTTGTTATGCCGAAACCTAAATGTTAACTCAGCAAACACTTCCCAATAGCGTAAGAACATCGTATAATTTCAAGAGAAGTTGAGACATTGGAGTAAAATAAATAATAAGGTATTTTTAGATTTTTATGTTGGTAAGTGGGGTTATTGGACCCACCATCACATCATCAAGTACATATATTTATCATTGTTATTGACTTTATAAAAAAATGATTTTCTAATATGTTTTTTAGATATATTGAGTCATATGTTATTTAAAAACTGAAAAGTAAAATCTAATCAAAATGATATACAATAAATTTCACATATTGTGGCACCATTGTTGAAAAAAAAATACATGTAAAAAGAGCTATTTATCTCAAATTGTGAAACACATGAAAGTAGATGTTGGTGTCATTTAATAAAACACATATCCAGAAAAGGTATTTTCGATGGTTCCCTATTTGAATAATAGCTAGTGTTGAAAATTACTTGTAAATATGGATATTTTTGTCACTTGACAAGAAATAGTGATAATTCATCAACTTTGTCCCTTCTATATTTGAATCATGCATTGTTGTTATTGATAATTATATGTGAATGAGGATATATATATCTTTCTTTACTATTATAATGGTAGAGGCAGGCGTAGATGATTTTTCTGAAATTCCCATACTACCCTTATATAAAAACAAAATTTTGATTTAATGTTTTACTTTAAAACCCAAACTAACCCTTGCCTTTGATTTAATTTTGTAGAGACCCGAATCTTTTTCATGCTTTTCATGCAAGTATTAAGGATATTTTAGTCTTTTATCATGTTTTAATACGTGTGTATTTATATCTAATTAGTGTGGTGTGATCTAGGCTTAATCAAAGTTGTAAAGGGAGGAATGTCTTAACATCTCTCAACTTTAGGAAACTCTAGTTTTGTCACCGCTTATCGGAATTAAGTAATTCTTGAATCCTTAAAAAGGTATTGGAACCCTCTTCGAGTTTCATGTTTAATATTTTTCCAGGTTTTTGAGTCTAAGCTAAGTCAAAAGTAAGTTTTCCGATGTTTTATCTGCTGAAATTACAGACCAGTAAGCTTTAAAGCTCTTTTAGACTATTTAAAACTCAGAATTAGGAGTTGTATAAATCATGAAAGTTGTTGCCCTTTTAAAGATGAATTCAAGGCAAGTTGAATCGTCAAAATCCGATATCCGAGTCAAAAGTTATGGGCCAATTACCAGAATGGGTTCTGGTTGAGAAATTCCAGTTTTTTTGTTAAGGCCCGATCGATCGGCCTGACGGCTCGATCGATCGGCCATAGATCGGTGTAAGCCTGAGAATTTCCCAATTGAGGCCGATTGATCGGGACTATACCTCGATCGATCGGTGCATGCGATTTTAGTTTTAAAAAGTTCAAAATTGTATTTTTTTAGGGTTTTTAATCCTTGAGACTATAAATAGGGGTCTTATTTCGAGATTTTAGAGTATCCTAACATATTCTAAACCTAATTTGACAAAATGGTGAATGTGAAGATTGCTCTTAGAAGGAGGAAAAAACTTGGAGATCTTCCTCAAATCATCTTGGGAGCAATTTGGATCCAAGGGAAAGATCTCTAAGGTCGATATCCCCTTTAACTCAACCCTAGTAATGTTTTTATATGTTAAAATAGAAATGATTATGGATTCTCAAGAGATTTACATGAATATGCATGAATTAAAGAATAGAAATATAAATTTCAGTCAATATCTTCTCTAATCTAGTTTTTGTATTATTTATGATTATTAATTTAGAATGATAAATGATGGATTAATGTTGGATTTACATGTTAAGTAAGGATGTGGATGGATTGATATTTTAGAAGCTTAAATGGAATTATGGGATTGTGTTTATGGGTTATAAATAAATGAAATGACGGAGGATGGACTAAAATGGATGATGGATTATGAATGTGTGGATTTGTGTTGGGTTTGGAATGGATGAATGTAGTTTATGGATGAGTAGGTTAAGGTTATAGAATGTGAAAAATGGGAAGGACATTGTATACGTAACTAACGCATGATAGGTGTTTGTTGAAATGTCTAGAAAACACTAAGTATGGAAATGAAGATATTGAAAGGTTTTATGAGTACAATAAGATATGCTATGATGAATTATGTTTAGAAATGATATTATAAATGTTAGCATGAGCATGATAATAAATGAATTATTTTAAAATGAATTATGCTTAATCATGTTGCATGGTGATTGATATTCGGGTAGGCCAATGCTTAGAGGAAGTCCTCCATGTCGGGAATTCTCTAACTAGGGAGATGTAACCTAGTGGAGTTTCTTGACGGAAGATGGAATCTAAGTGATGACCGAACTCGGATACTAATCACGACACTCAAGCACAAGTGCACGTGTGTGATAGTTTACAAGTTTCACGGGTATACAAGCATGAACACGGTCACTGCATGGACACGAACATTACATGAACACGGACATTGCATGGATACTGAAATATAAGGACAAAGACAAGTACAAAGACTCTGAACATTGAAATATAAGTACAAGGACACTGAATTACAACTACAAAGACAAGGACACTGAATGGTTTTACAAGGATCCTGAAATTCAAGTAGCTCCGTTATTCGTTGATGCTCTCCATGGATAAGATTTTAAGTCTTGGATAATTATCATGGACATTTAGGATCTAAGAGCTCTAGGGGCTTATGCTTCTGTTGATGCACCTTTATGGATCTAAATACAAAGACCTTGATAACTATTTTTATAGGAAAACAAACATACATTGCATTCATGATACAAGTTCAAGAGTTACAAGTTGAAGAGTCACAAGTTCAAGAGTCACACAAGTACACGAGTCAAGTTAAGTCAAGACGTTCATATGTTTCCGCACTTTGATTATGTTCATGTTATATTAAACTGCTATTGATTTTACAATTGTTACATGATTTGGATATTTGATATATGCATGTACTATTGTTGGTTAGTTTGGATATCCGCCGAATATTCAATGCTTAGTCGACCTATTACTGTCGTACATGTATAGCACAGGATCAGGCGGCAACTCCTTGGGTGGAAGAGGAGTATTTTGAGGAAGCGAAAAAAGGTGATCTTCCAGTTGAGGGAGTCCAAGATCTTGATTGGTCCCCGTATTACTAGTTTATTTCCAGTTTCAGTTTTATTGGATGAGAACTTGTAATAGACTTGAGACTTTTTAGTAGATGTTGCTTTAGTTATGTTTTGGGTTTTGGATATATCAGTTGACGACATTTGGATGAATTTTTTTATATTAAAAGAAATTTTATAGTTACTATTTTGGAGAGAATTATCTTTTAGTTTGCTTTAATGCTATGACGATTAAGCAGGGATAAGTAATGTGGCGGACCCAAAGTCCCATTAGACCAAGGTGGGGTTTTGGGGTCGTTACAAATTTTCAAACTACCCCTTGCTCATCTATCTATTTAGAATCACAACCAATCGTGAGTGAACTCGGGAAGAGTTAAATCGCACCTGTGGGTTAACACGTGTCCCTTTTAACTCCTATTAACTGTGGTTATCTCCTTCCCCTCGCTCTCATGTGTATCGCACGTGCCACTAGCGAGTTCAATCGCAGCCCCGGATTAACACGTGTCCCTTTTAACTCCTATTAACTGTGGTTAACTCCTTCCCCTCGTTCTCATGCGCACGTGCCACCCACTAGTATATATAATGAGGGGTCATCCACCTCATCGATTGGACAAGCATTGAGATTTCCTTCATAGACCATCAATTGGACAGTTCCCAACTTTAAATCCTATCACTCAAAAACCTAAAACTAAATAAGGCAGATCTTATATTTGGAGAAATAGCAGATAAAATAGTTTTAAGAATGTAACCTGTATGAACAAACTTTTTTTGTGGGATTATTTTAATAAACTAATTTAAAAGCGAGCATGAAGTTTGATTTCGTAAGTATAAATCAAAAGTTGGCTACCCCGCCCCGCAACTAACTTTTGAGGGAAAAAAAACATTACAGGGCATAGCATGGAACATGGTGGGTAGCTGCCCCTTTTTGAAAAAAATAAAAATTTGTATTATATAATAAGACATAACCATGGGGCAAGGGGACATGTGTCCTTGTGAACAAGTAAAAATATTACGCGTAGGATGTATATAAAACATATGGATGAAATGACCACGAATGTAACCAAATCATTTGTGTTCTTCCCTTGAGTGTTTAAAGGCTAAAATCTCTTGCCTTGTATGGATTTAACAACTGTAAACAAATCCTGGACTTTAAACATCCGGGCCACAAGGACGAATACAAATGATTTGGTTCCCCCACGAACTAGTCATCGATTTTTTTTTGAGGAGCTAAATTTCTGAACCACCCATCCTTGTAGACCCAAAATATTTGTATCCGCCTAATCATTTTTCACAAATTCATTAACAATTACTAATATTTTCAATCACCCATCACCTGCCCCTTACATGAAAATCCTGGCTCTGCCCCTGCTTCTGAGGCTTAGTTACACTACCATGTTAGATTGCTGGGAGATTTTATTAGTATTAGGTTGATAACAGTCACTCTTTGTGGATGATGGCCTGGTATTCACTGATTGTGATGAAGAAGGTGAAATTCTGTTAAAATGAAGTGCAAACTACCTCCTTAAAAGTGACAAGTGATTCAATCTTCACGATAATTGATCAACCAACTCTCAAGACTCAAAGGTAGTGGGAACACTTAATTATTAAACTAAAATCTGTACCTTAACGATCTTTATCTAAAACGTTTGCAGCTGAATTACTGATTGTCCGGCTAAACTATTTGGTAACGTAGACCTGAAATAAGATTCAAAAGTTCTTTTGATTATTAATAGAATAATAAGAAACCTTTAAAATTTTGAAAATTTGAATTGTTACAAAGATAAAATTTTCAAACTTTTTAAGTAAATTTTAACGCCCGTGATGGTTAAAAGTAGCGTAGTGCAAAAGCACATCCAAAATTTTTAATTAAGAATGTGTATGAGAGCTTAAGAGGTAAGACCTATTAATCTATTAATTGATTCGTTTAAATGTGCAAATAACATATTCCAAAACAAGTTTAACTATTGAAATCCAACATTAAGTTATATTCATGACTGAAGTTAAGTGTTCCCAAACAATGCTAGAGTACTAGCTAGAAAAGATTGATGGACTCTCTTCAACAGTTAGACAACATAATATTATTTGTGCACTTTATAAAGAGGAGGCCTTGGGTTAGTGACTCCCAAATGGACTTGATTTAAGTTTTCTTATGGTAATAAGACCCCATCACCCAAACTACTAAAACTAACCCTAACACTAATTGAGGGCAGATGAGCAGCAGCCCATGTTGTAGCCCATAGGGCTACGGTAGGCAGGCTATTGGTCTACTTCAATAAAAAAAATATTAATAATTTTTTTGATTAATAATTGTAAAGGTATGATTTGATGCCAGAAATTGTTTTTTTATTGGAGTGGACCAATAGCCTGCCTCTTGTAGCCCAATGGGCTGCAACAAGGGCTGCCTAAAGGCATAGGTGAGGATTTGTCCAAGAAATATGAACTTAGGAATTAACCAGTCCAAATGGGTAACCATGTGACATCAGGATGGTTACAGTTAAATGGATGCAAAGAATGTCATGAGGTTGGTTACTGTAATATAATTATAATGACTCAGGTTCTTAGTCTAATTGTATATTCATCATTAGAGGAATAAGATACATAAGACATTTGAAATAGAGGAATTAGATACATAAGACAGTTGAATTTTGGTCATATAACATAAACTGCTCTAACTAGGGGGGCCTGGGGAGCACGTGCCCCCCTTAAACTTTTGATTTTATTTTTATATCTATATGTATAGCTTAGCATGTGGCATGGAGGTGGAGGAAGATCCAATCACAGCCAATTGCAATTGAACTCTGCGAGAGTTCAATGGACTCACATGCCAACATGTGTCCCTTTTAATCCCTATTAACTGTGGTTAAGGTTCACTAACCTTTGGGGTTCAACAATATAACTTTAGCTTTTTTTTTTAATATATTATAAAATATTAACCCTAAGGGTTAAAAATCCTTAACTAGAGTTTAATATTTTTCTTAAACTAAGGTTATATCGTTGAATCTTAAGGTTAGTTAACCACAGTTAATAGAGGTTAAAGGGACATGTGTTGGCCTATGGATGTGTTTGAACTCTCCCCGAGTTCAATTGCGATTGGCTGTGATTTGAACTCAGGTGGGTGCCCCTCAGCTTTTGGATTTAAAAAAAAATATATAGTTTACTAAGGATTTAGAATCCTTATAACTGCACTCCTTGGAGTCGATAACAACTCACAGGTCAACACATGACCCCTTTTAATACCTCTTGATTATGATTCACTAACCCTCAGGGTTCTACCACCTAACCTTGGTTTCAAGAAGAAAAAATTAACACTAAAGGTTAAAGTTGTTAACTAGAGTTAAAAGACTTTAGTATTGTAACCGGACTCTTAGGAGTTTGGTTATAACCGTAAAGATTAATATATGGGGTAGTTGTCTCATGGAATTTTCAAAAAAAATATCTTTTAAGTAGTTTGCTTAATTATTTAATAAGGTATAGTATTGGACAAGGGGCAACTGCTCCCTAAACTTTTCAAATATATATTACTTAATAGGGCATAACCATAGGGCAAGGGGACAACTGGTCCCATAAAGAGAAACAATACCTATAGGACATGTACAAAATAGATGGAAGAAATGACCCACAAACCAAATGTGCCCCCCTAACTTTTCAAATTTTTTTTTAAAAAAATAATATATATATATTACTTAATAGGGCAAGGGGACAACTGCTCCGGTAAAGAGAATACCTATAGGACATGTACAAAATAGATGGAAGAAATGACCCATAAACTAGGGCTGAATCCAGGGCCGGGCTTCTTCGGGCTTGGCCAAGCCCAGCTCGGCTTGAAAAGGTTTGATCTAGGCCTGAAGCCCGGCTCGGCTCGAAATGAAGCTTGAAAGTGTGTCCTGAAGCTCGGCCCGAATTCAAAAGCTTAGCTCGAGCTCGGCTTGAATACTTTTAATATATATATATATATATATATATATATATATAATTTTTTTATATTTTTTTTAAATTTTAAAATAATATTCGAGCCGAGTCGAGTTTGGGCCAAACCGAGCCGAGTTCGGGCCCAGCTTCGAACCGGGTCGAGCCGCACAATTGGCCCGAGCTCGGCTTGATTGAATTTTCGGGCTTTTTTTTAGGCTTGACTTGGCCTGTTCGAGCCAAAAATTCGGGCCAATCTCGGGCTGAACCGGGTCGAGCTGAGCCGCACCAATGGGCCAATCGGTAATATAGTTACCACCGTTCCCAGTTACTGTTTAATGGCAAGGGCCCAGACTTGGTAGGAGGCCATTCTAGGCCCTGCCAAGCTCCCTGGGCCCACTTCAGACTTGCCCAGACCTTAATCAGGGGTTAACCCAATCCCGGTTAGATTTTAACCATGGTTAACCGATCTAACTTCAATGAAAAAATCTCATAAAGTCTCTAAAAATCCAAAAATGCATAAAGTGACCAAAACTATGCTATGTGGCAGTCCTAACTATGGTAAAATAGATTAACCATGTTTGACCACTTCATTAACCATGGTTAAGCCCATTTTAACCTTGGAAAAATCTAGAAAAATCTTTGAAATTTCCAACACATGCAAAAGGCCAGAAGACTAAGCTTGGACCTTGCCAACCGCGGTTAGCAACTCTAACCGTGGTTAGACCACCCCTTAACTCCGGTTAAACCTCTTTGGTCTCCGGGCCCAACCTTAGCCTATCGAGCCTAAATCTTAAGCCTATCGAGCTTACCCTGAGCCTACCAGGTCCAACCCTTAGCCTCCAGGCTTAACCTTTAGTCTACCGGACTAACCCTAAGCCTCCGGGCTTTATCTTTGGCCTACCAGACCCAATCCATTGAACCATGCACTTGACCAACCCGGTCATCCAAAACCTAGCCTCCGGGCTAGACCCTAAGCCACCCTTGGTGCACACACACTTCCTTAGCCTTGGCACGGGCTCATGTGCTAGAACTACGCTCGGACTAATCTCACCCTATGTGAGTACGTAGACAACCCAACCCGGGTTCGACCCTAGTTAGCTTTTCCCTTATTGGATTAGTATAACCTAAAAACTAAGGCAATAATTGACATTAATTTGGCTTATACCTAGCGAGTAGGTAACCATTGCAAAATGAATTAGTCTGAGGGAAATTAATCTTGTGGTGGCCTGGTCTTCCATAATTATAACAGTTTCCGAATGTCTTGTTATTCTTGTCATTTATCTTTTCAGATTTATAAGGTTTATGTTTGAAATTTTTCTTGAAAGGTTTATATGGTTTTATCTTAGAAGACGATGAGAGAGTTTCTACCATATTAGTTTCATTAATTTTCTTCTTAGCTTTTCTTTGATCTTCCACTCCTAATAGCATAGGGAGAGTTTTCATAGTAACTTGTTGTCCAGATAAATTTAGAGCAATCACAACTGATTCCCAAGAATTTGGTAAGCTATGTAAAACAGTTGAGACTTGCATTTTATCTAGTATGAGACTTCCCACAGTAGCTAAATCTTTAGTTATTACTATCATTTTATTAGCATGTTCAGTTATATTTTCATCTTCTTTTATCATAGAAGCACTACAAAATTTAAGACTTTTCACGGCGTTTTTAAATCGCCGTAAAAAACCCCAAAAACGCCGTTATAGTTAATAACGGCGTTTTAACCAAAACGCCGTTATTGCCTGCGTCGGGGAAAGTAAAGGCGGCATTTATATTGACGGCATTTGTAAAATGCCACTGTACATGACCCTATAACGGTGTTTATGAAAACGCCGTGATAGATACCCTTTTACGGTTTTTCTTGAAACGCCATTACAGACTCACCTTCGACGGCATTTATATATTGGATCTTTGGCGGCATTTTAATAATTGAATATATGTTACAGATGCACTACCACAGGCAAGTTTAATGGCATCGAACATTTCTTTAGCTGTTTCATTTTTTCAAATATTATTTTAAGATCTGGATCTATGAATATGAGCATTATGGATCTTGCCAATTTTTCATTCTCTATAAATTTTTCATATACATTTCTTGCAGCTTCTCCTGCCCTTAGGGTGGTTCATCAGGATAAGGAGTATCAATTACATACTCTACTTTATCTTGAAATAATATGTGTTTTATTCTCCTTTTCCAGGTTGAATAATTATTGTCATTAAGCTTTTTAGTTTTACATAATTCTGAACTTACTGTTCCAGAAGTCATAATATCTCAGAAAAATAATTAGTAAAACAATCACTGTATGTATACAGATCTAATAATATTTTCTGATTTTCACTAAATCTATTTTAAAAAAAAAAATAAACAATGTCTAAATATGCTCTATAGAATTTGAAGTGCTATGTTTTGCAATCTTTTAATTTTTAATCAAACAATAATATCATTTACAGCATATATCAAATTTCAAATATTATTTTCTGCATACCAATATTTTAGCAATGCCAGATTTTATTTCAGGTGTCCTAACTGTGATATTATCAAATGTTCACAATAATTATCTCAGAATATTCAGAATGTGTTTCAATCTAAAATGATTATCTATATGTTGGTTTTTCAGAGTATTTAAATTTTGTATTTCATACAAAGTCACATTACTATTCTGGTTTTAGAGGATCCTATAAACAATCACAATTATAAATATTGAAATTGTCAGGATATTAACTAATATTCTAGAGGTTCAAAATATAGTTTCCTTATAATTTTCAGAATCTGGTTAAGTGCCTTTATATTTAAGATTTCTGTAAATTCTAAAATTATAGAATATTATAATAAACAAGTCTCAGATTCTCAAAAATATGCTCAATAATTTCAGATTATCATATGGCAACACAGATTTTGCTCATGCAAATCTTAATATATATATTAAATGCACACCCAAAAAATTAGAACGTGTGCACCTGATTGTTGGGTTGGGGATTATTTTGAAAATCTCAAAAGCTTTTCGATCGACCCGAACCAAGAGCAGACACTCCCACTCTTTGTTGAAGAGTAAATTTGGAGTTTTCTACTTGAATGCAAATTAATCTGAAATTGCCGCACGAGAAGGTATGCCGAGAATATGTAAACCACGTGGGCGGGACTGCGATCGCGGGTAGGAGAAGGTGTGCCGAGATCACGTCGATTGGACTGGGATCGCCGGTCTTTTGAGTCTCTTCAGAATGTAGAGAACCCGTAACACACTCTTTGTAACTTTAGGGTGTGTTCGGTTGAGGGGAAAGTGGGTGAAAGTAAAATGAAACCCTTTCGTTTGGGTGTTTGGAATGTAAGAAAGGTATACTCTTCCATGCAAGCTTTTCTCAATAATGTCACATATTCTCTCACTTTCTCATTTTTTTCCTTCCCCACAAAAACGGTGGAATAGTGAGTGAAAGTTAAATGAGACATTTTCTTTTACTTTACTTTTACCAATTTTCTTTTCTCTCATTTGTTTACCCCTCAATAGAACACACCCTTGGAAAAAAGTGAAAAGAACTTTTCGTGTGGGAAAAATCTCTCACAAAAGGTGTTCAGTAAATTGAAAAAGGTAGGAAGATATTCTCATAGAGTTGATTCACCGATTCTCACCACAAGATAGCATGATGCAACCATGCTCTGATACCATTGATGGATCGTGATGCAGTGGAAGAAAACACGACCCACAGACTTGCAATTTACAAAATGAGACGATGATACGAGATCTGTGTTTTGATCGTGTATGATCCAAGTTGATTTGGGATTTCTCCTTTCTATGATTTATAACAGTTACTCATACAAGAGTAATGAGTGTATGGTGTCACATACAATCAAATCTTTTGAGATCTCTCTCGTTAGAGAATACAACACTTTCTCTTTTCACTCTTGAGTGTGTTATACTCAACTTGCTTTTTATCTTCTATTGCATAGGGGTTATATAGAGAAATTATGTGACCGTTTGAAAATAACCATGTCCATTATTTCATCCCTCAAATCAAGCTTTAGTATCTAGATCTATGGTCAAGATCACACCATGTGTCCTCAAATCCCTTGGATCAAGCAAAACAGCTGTAAGTTGTAACTCATCTTGGGGTTTATTAAATCAGTCAAAGGGGGTATTAAGCCTATTGACCAAATGAATTACTCCCAACGGTTCCTTCTTGCCAAGTCACCCAAGTTGGTCAAGAAATGTTCCGACGCATCATGTCTCACAATGTTAACATGCTACCAATGCACAAATGAATGCATCATTTAAAATAGATAACTACATAATAATATATTTAGAAAAGATGATCAATCAAGTGCATAGTGATGTGCACGTGTGTGTAGTGAACATGAACATGATCAGATTGAGGTTATTTATCCATCAACCATAACAGCCGTTCGATCGAGGGATTGTAGCCACCCGATATCAATATCCAACAATAAGATGGGTGGGGAGTGGTTCTTCCATTGAACTTTTGAAAAAAAAAAGAGCTAAGTTTTATACTATATAATTTAAAGCTTTAATGAACATGGCTAATTAGTATCCTTCCTTGATTAATCCGGCCTAGAGTTTTGTGTGAGAGAAATTGTTCAGTACGTGGGGGAGAGAGAGTGAGAAGAGAATCATTATAACATTTGCTTGTAATCGGTGAAGAAGACGAACGTGTCTATGAACATAGTCCATACTGGGTGAACCATATAAAATCCCACATTTTATGTATGTATGTATGCAGGGGCGGAGCCACATCCCTGAAATTTTGGGGAAAAAAAATAATTCCCAATAGGGTTCCTGGAGGTGTAGCCTGGGAGAGGGGCGGAGCCGGCCGGAAGGACGGGCTCTAGCCCCCCTAAACTCTTGAAATAAAACTTTTTCTTTATAAACGGATACCAACACCCATGAACTTAGAGTTCAAAAAAAAATTTCGGCCCCATTGTTAGCCCCCCTCCCCTGCAAGAGAATCCTTGCTCCGCCATGAATGAATGTATTTGATTTAATTTGTTTATTTATTTGAGTAGGGTCATGTTCATGGTCTTTAAGACATGAAGAGTCAAGTAAAAGGCACGAGGCCCGCAACCACTAGAGTGCCTTTACTCCGAAGAAGCATGCACGCAAAGACGAGTCACAACACGGTAGTTGGCCCGACTCCAATCCATTATCCATGTCTCCTACTTCTAATAGTCAAACGTCAAAACCTGCAGAGTGGCTTTGTTAGAGGTTGAACTTACGCATTGAAGCTAAGAAGTTGGAAACTTATAGACCAAGTCACCAAAAGTACGATTACGCAATAACGCCTTTGATTGTTCAACTCTACCCACCAAAAACATTCTCTTTCACGTTCCTATCGTCATTTTGTTCAACTAATTACTCTCTACTGATTCCTTAATTTGGCACTAGCGTCCGGGTTAATTTGGAAAATAAATGGGCAGGTTAGGCCCGTTGCTTGGTTATCGATCAGATTTCCTATGATCTGTTTGGCCTCCCATAAAAATCCGTTTAGTTTATTTGGATAGTTATCTGAATTAGTATCTGGCGCTGTGAACTCAAATAGGACTTTTACTACTATTTTGTAATTGCAGCATATTCGGATATTAAAATATCCAATTGAATAAATATCCGTTCGATTAGATGAAATATATAAGTATACAGTATGTATATATAAAAATATAATATATATTATAAAATTTGTAAGACTAATATATCTTTATTGATATGTGTTTTTCACATAATTTTAAGAAATTAAGTTATCCTTTTAAATATAAATGAGAAATATTAATATTTCATTTTTTATGGAGTTGTATATATTTTTTTCTTGCCTTTTTCTATTTCTTAATTTTTATTTATTAAAGTGATTAAATAATTTGGTTAAATTTAATCAAAGAGAAGACGGATAATTCAGAATTTCAGGTAGGGATATACGGTATACCACTATATATCCATTTCGATTTCGCTTTATTTACATCCTTATTTAGCGGGTTGGTGGTTTCTGAGAAAAATTGTGGCTCCCACATAGGAGTGGGAACATAGAAATTAAAATTAGTTATATTTTAAAATGGGACGTGTGGCGTTTTAAAGGAGAGAGTAATCAATTGGGGAGAAGTCAAAATCATAGGGAGAAAATGAAATGACTTCTCCCCCAAATTATTGTCAGGTGCCGCATGTATTGTTGATTCCTGAGCTGAGCGCTCGAGCATCTGACCAAGCTAATCTTTTGCCTTTAAAATATGATAACCTATAAACCTATTATGCATTTTTGACATTTTTCTAATGTGTGAGAATACTAGTGGCCGGTCCTTGTGGCCCTGGGCTACAAAGAATACTAATGCTAAGTTTTACTCCATTATGAACCAACAGGTTGCGGGCCTTAAGGTGTGTCCCGGGTTTAGTACCACATTGGTTGGGAAATAGACTTTGCGGGGGTGTATAAGGGGTCATCAACCCTCCTTTTTACATGACCTTTTGGAGTGGTTGCTTGGACTTACCCTTACGGCACCTTAGCGGCTTCCTTAGGTCTAACTGTGTGTGTGTTTAGAAAGTGTGATAGTTACGTGATATCATTTCAACCCAAGAAAAAAAAAGAGCCAACGGGTCCATAAAGTCAACTGATAACGCAACTCAATTAAAAACGGGTTGAGAAAACACAACTCAAAACCCGACCAAATGATAAAAAATTTTAAACCCATTACCCATAAAAATGTATCTGATTTGGTCCTATCGAGTCAGAAACCGACACCCCAACCCCTACACTTAAAAGAACTAATCCATGTTTACTATAAATAAATAAAAATAACTAATCGAAAAGAGATAAAGGGTATATAGTTTATGCAGACATGAATGAGACATGGCTTGTCGTCTAATGAGGATGCTTCAACAACACTACTCCATTATCCAGATTATTGCTTACCAAATGCACTATTAGAATCACCAGCTTCTCCCTTTCAAAAAAGCTTCCATCTCTCTTTTCTATAAATACCCTTAATCATCTCTCTAACCAGCACAAAAGAGAGCTAAACACAAGACAGACTCTACTATGGCAGCCATTGTTGCACTGTTATTTGTAGCTGTCATATTTTCAGTTTCTTCTCTAGGGAATGCACTGAGCTCAAATTACTACGACCAGACATGCCCGCAAGCCGAGTCGGCCATTACGAATGCCGTCAAGAAAGGGATGATGAATGACAGAACAGTGCCAGCAGCTCTACTTCGGATGCATTTCCATGATTGTTTCATAAGAGTATTTTTTTTTTTTTTTGCTTTTGGGTTTCCCTGTGTTTTCTTTTTATTGGGGGTTGGTTCAATTGAGTTAGCTTTGATCTCTGTTTTATATTGAAGGGATGCGATGGTTCAGTGCTGTTGAAATCGGTAGGGAAGAACAAAGCGGAAAAAGATGGGCCTCCAAACATATCTTTGCATGCATTTTACGTCATTGACAATGCAAAGAAAGCCATAGAAGCTTTGTGCCCGGGCGTGGTCTCTTGTGCGGATATCTTGGCTCTAGCTGCAAGGGATGCAGTCACTCTAGTAAGTAAAAGAAAGAAATAAAATTTAAAGTAGAAGAAGAAACCGCTCCTGAGTACTACTCAGGGCTTTGGACCATCTGATCTGTAGACTTTTTCCAAAAATATTTACTAATTTTTTTTTGACTGCCTAGAGAAACAAATTAAAATCGAATAGCTGGGATCATCCACTCTTGATTTTTGGCCATGTAGATCTCTTAGGTGAGACCCATTAAATGGTACGCCCAACTTTCTCCAAAGTCAATATTCATGCAAGCACTCATATCACTTTTATTTCTTTGTCTTGTTATCAATTTTTTTTTTATAATAATCCTCCAACTTGGATTACTTATTCACGTAAGACATCTAAGAAAATTGATTTTTTAAAATAAACTTTCATTGATTTTAATCACTAAAATCAATTATCGGTCATGTATAATCGATTATTTTAGTTGGTAATCAAATGCTATTACTTAGGCCAGATGAAAATTTAATTTTACCAATTATAATCAATATAACAATCTAAGCCAAATGGGCCATGCATGTCAAATTATTTGGGGTCCGCAACCTAAAATTTATGTTGCTATTCCGTCTATTAAAAGACATAATTTTGACTAAATCATATATTATCAAAATTTTTATTATCAACTCTATATTTAATAGAATGATATTCAATACAACGGGTAAAAAAATCTAGGGAAGGCTAACAAATTCACACACTAAATGAAGAATAGCATATATACATCTTAGCAAGAATTACTTAAATTTTCTGATGGGTTTGAATAATCTATTTCATAGTCTGGTGGTCCCACCTGGGATGTGCCCAAAGGAAGAAAAGATGGAAGAATTTCAAAGGCCAGTGAAACCAGACAATTACCAGCTCCCACCTTCAACATATCCCAATTGCAGCAAAGCTTCTCTCAGAGAGGTCTTTCCATGGAAGACCTAGTGGCTCTCTCAGGTAAGCTAACAAAACTAAAATCTCATATTGTTTTAAATTCACTAAAGAAGGCTTAAATCTCATTGACCTTTGTAGAAATTAGAATGACCAAATTTACCCATGACCCATATGTAGGAGGGCATACTCTTGGGTTCTCCCATTGTTCATCGTTCCAAAACAGAATCCACAACTTCAACACCACCCAAGACGTCGACCCGTCGATGCACCCCTCTTTCGCAGCGAGCCTAAAGAATGTTTGTCCTGCCCACAACAAGGTGAAGAACGCAGGCGCCACCATGGATCCTTCTTCTACTACATTCGATAACACCTACTACAAGCTACTGCTCCAGGAAAAGAGTTTGTTCTCTTCAGACCAAGCTTTACTGAGTACCCCTAATACCAAAGGGTTGGTTTCTAAATTTGCTAGCAGCCAAGAAGCTTTTACAAAAGCTTTTGTGAAGTCCATGATCAAGATGAGCAGCCTCACAGGTGGACAAGAGGTTAGGTTGGACTGTAGAGTGGTTCGGTGAAGGGTCTTTAAGCTGCTTCTTTGGTCTGATCAGTCAATTTGAAATTATGCGAGTAGGGTAATCTATCAAATGGGTCTTCTTCTTTTTTATTTCTTGAGGGATTGAAGGAATAAATAGAATGAGTGTCTGTTTCTCCTTCTGTTTTTGCTATTTAATCATCAAGTGCCGATTGCAGGATTGTAACAAAGTTCAGTCATGTTTAATGGAAAGGTTTTTTTTTTTTTTTTTAACTATTAGTAGTAATCATCACTTCTTGGTTAGCAAGGAAGAGTAGAACACTTGGAAGACATTACAACCTACGACCTCTCTTATAAGAGAGGTCACACCATACCATTGGAGCAAGGGGTAGTGGCTTGCCTTTTTTTCCCTTGGTACAAGACATCATTTATCTACCTTTTGTAGTTAGGGTTAGTAACTTGTACTCTACGTATAATATCATTGAATGAAAATTTCATTAGACTTGATCTCAAGACTATCCAAATTAAGAGCACCCCTCGCCATCAAAGCTAAAGGGGCAGGCAACTGGCTGGTTAGGCTCCCAAGCATGCGACAATTTAAAAACAAATGGATTAAGCCTTTATAGTAATGATTAGGTCCATATCACTACGGTTTTCGGCACATGTCAACAGCACGTTACGGGCATTTGGTCACCAGACCCTAGCCCAACATTTTAAATTCAATACTTGAGCCCAAACAGGCCTGTGATGGAATTAAAAATTGTGATGCAGAGCACAAGAGAAGTTTTGAAGTGGGATAAGGGCATGCTTGAGGTGGCCTAATTCAAACTTCTCTAAATATTCGAACCTTAGTCCTCAAAACCATCTAAACACACAAATAGGTTTTTAGGGGTACGGCCCAATACATGTTTAATGACTTGTCTGGGCTTAAATGGAGGGCCAGTTTGAATTTCTCTTCAACTTCATAGGCCCTGCCTAAATTTTAAGATCCAGATCGTTTATGAAATATTGTTGGCCAAGCCCAGCCAAATAGCATGTATGCTAAGAAGCCAGCAGCAGTCGGGCCTACTGGCAGCCCAACGTGTTCGTCTTTTGATTCATTTAAATAAAGGGCACGATCCAATTTACACTCCTAAGACACTCAATAATTAGTCAACGGTATGGAGGCTTCGGGACAGCTGTCAACAAACTAGGCTCTCCGGATCTAATCTGAATAAAGCTGATCTAGAAACTAATATAGGTATGTCAATTCCCATATGGAATCGAAATCGAAATTTTAGTTCTAGATCTTAAATCGGATTGAATTAAGATCCACACTGATTTGATCATCATTGTCTTATCACAAATATTTAAGGTCACTAACATGATTCTTGTTGCTCCCTTCCACTATGTTAAAAGGCATGACTTTAGAGAAATAATATATCATTAAATCTTTTTCTAGTATCTCCATCTTGTCATCTTTGGCCTTTTAAAAATCCTTTTAAAGACTTCAACCTACATCGTTTCTCATTTTCATTGGTGTCGTAATTGGTCTTCACTGAAAATATCTAAATCAACTAAGTTGATTCTTTTTTACTACCTATTGGAGTTACTTTATATTTTTTTTTTCCGTATGTGTTTATTTATGATTTTATATTTTCTAGTCTTTCTATTCATTCATATTATCATCCTCATCTCGACTATACTATTTTCTATGAATATGCTATTTCTTACTTGCCCAATATTCTAATTCATAAAACACATTTAATCTCATTATTTTATTTTATTTTCTAATTTGATTGCAAATTTTTTGTCTTATAGCACCTCTGAAGCATAACTCTACTTTAACCGCTTAGCTCTAATTTTATGGGCAATATACTCATATACCTAAGAATTCTAATGAATAACTGAGATTAGATATTGAAATGTGTCACTTTGAAATATTTCATGGTCATCAATCTTAGGGCATCAACCCTATTCGAGTTTTCACTAGTTACTTTCTATCAATTTAATATATTATATATTCCATACAATTAGAATTTGTTTCAAACCTTACGTTTTGTTTTTACTGGTTGTTAATGCCATGACTCTTCTTAAAAACTATAAAGAGGAATGCTTAGTAATTCATACTCTAAGAATTTTAATCGTTTGCAAAAAGAGAATGCCATTTTATTGAAAGAAATGATAATTCAAATAAAAAATTATTACTCTCACTAGTAATGTGGCACATGTTATTCCCATTGTTTAGCACATTGGACCACAAACCCTCCTTAAGTTGGGCCATTTGGAGTGGTTGTGTGTGTTTTTCCTTATGTTTGATGTGTGTGTGATTAGATTACCTCTATAACCCAAAAAAAAAGGGTCATTTCAAAGGAAGAAAGAATAGTTGAAAAAAATTTCATACTTCATACTCATACTAGTCATGGGAGAACAGGTGATATTAACCCCTACTGGGAGCCCATTGGGCTACATCAAGTAAGTCATTGGAGGCATTCTAATAAACAATTATTTTTGACATCAAATCATCTTTTTATCCGTGCTTTCAAAAAAAATATTCAAAAATTATTTTTCATTGAAGTGGATCAATAGACTACATGCTATAAGCTAATGGCCTACAATAAGTGTTGTTGCTTATTTGTTTTCTATTTTTTTTAATCCATTGTTAATAAATTGGTAGATAAATCGCCCCCAGACTAAAGTACTCAAAACCAAATCCCGTAGGGATACACTGACCAATGGAGAGCAACATGCTTCACAACGAAAAACGGAGCTCCCCTTTTAAGTGTAAAGGCGTGACATTTTTGTGATTATGGAGAGACACTATTGCAAAACAATTTTTCTATAATTACACAATTGCCACGCCTTTACACTAAAAAGAAGAGCTCGAGCTCTTTTGAAAATGTGATGAAAAGACACCCCGCCCTCTTGCGCCAGTGGTTGGGGTGTGGCCTTCAGATGTGGGAGGTTAGGGATCGAATCCTCTCAGGTATAAGTTGCAAGACCTATCCAATGCTAACCCTATCAGCTTAACCGATTCAAGATTACTAATGTAGGTACATGATAAATCGAACAAAAAAAATGTGATGAAAAGGAGATTTTATGTCATATCAGATAAAGAAAGGACCAATTGAGTCATTTGCTCCTCTTATTGTATGGAGCCAAATCATCTACGGCAAATCCGATTATCACCCTTAGAGGTCGTCAGGTGTCTCCTTTGACACTCTTTAACCATGGGTAAGGTTCACCCACCCCTAGGGTTCATCCACCCATCCTTGGTTTTTTTTAAAAAATATTAAATTATTATTTTTAAATTAAAAAAACTGTTTTTAATATTAAAAAACTCTAAAAACAGTTTTTTAATTTTAAAAAAAGAATTAATATTTTTTAAAAAAAAAACCAAAAATGGTTGGGTGAACCTTAGGGGTGGGTGAATCTTACCCACGGTTAAAGGGTGTCAAAGGAGACACGTGGCGACCTCAAAGGGTGATAACCGGATTTGCCAAATCCGGTTATCACCGTAGAGGATTTGACTCGTATATATAACACTCAGGGCTGCATTATAATTACAAACTTGTCCCTCCCTGCTCCCATTCTTTCCAGCTCGCTTATACATATTTTCCACCAACAAGGGTCGAAGAGCCTCTCTCTCTCTAATCTCCGATTTAAAGGTAAATTCATTCTTCTCTCCTTCTGGATGTCATTTGCACGTCTGCAACAAAATAATTTATTCTTAAAAGTTCAAATCTTCATCTTTAATGGCGTTTTCTTTTTGATTTAATTTCTGTTAAAAAACGATCAGATGTATTTACACAATCAAATCCTGATCTCTGAAACTTCTGGATGGGGTTTCAGCTCGTTTATGTCCCATCGATTCCTAAAGCGCCGTCTTTTCGATCGAATGATTGGTTTCTCTGGTAATCGCAAGCTGCTCTAGGGTTTATCTGAGTTGTTTTTAAATTCTGATAATCGGTTCTTAATAGTCTTTGTTTGAATGATTAAAGCTCTTCCGATTCGATTCATTCTCTTAAATGCATCTTGAGTTTTAACCTAGCATGAAAGAGCTATTTTTATAATTTTAGGATAATTTATTGGAAATTGCTGCTTCTAAGAAACTAAGGATGATCAATCTTCAAGGAAGGATTTCATTCGAATCCTTTCTATTTCCAGATAATATAGCTTGTAATTGACAAGTGACAGTTTGTTTGCTGCTTAAATATTTCATATTGCGAAAACTTTCTATGTTTTAGGATCTCTGAATAAGATAATCACACAGAATTCCGATTTGTGTTTCTAGATGGCGAACGAGCATCATGATGCTGATGCCAAAGTTTATGGATCTAACACAACTGTGCATGATAACATTGCCTTGAAACAAATAGATTGCACAACAAATGGATTTGTTTCTGGTCCAATTGGAAGCTCTGAAAATGAGGAAGAAAGCAAACCACAGGAGGTTGAGGGAAACCAGCCCAATGTGCCATATATTTATAGACAAGATGTCGTGAGGTGTCTCAAGGATGGTGGTCTGATTGGGGTTGTGACCGAAGTTGCTGGGGACTCGGATTCAGATAGCAGCATTTCTGATGATGATGATGATGATGACGATGATGGTAGTGGGGATGATGGCGGTGATGACGGTGATGACGGGGGTAATGGGAATGTTAGTGGGAGTAGTAATGAGAATGGGAGTGGGGTTGATAATTGTAAGAACGATCCTCTTCCAGCCGACCAAGTTAGAGTAATTTGGATGGATCACTCTGAGACAACCCACAATCGCAGTGATGTAACAGTTGTAGATAGGGGGTTCTTGCATGGGGATATTGTTGCAGCTGTTTCGGACCCAACAGGACAAGTGGGTGTTGTGGTGGATGTCAATATATATGTTGATTTATTATCTTCTAATGGATCCATTATAAAAGATGTCTCCTCCAGAGACTTAAAACGTGTGAGGGATTTCACCGTCGGTGATTATGTAGTCCTTGGGCCTTGGCTGGGTAGAATTGATGATGTTTTAGATAATGTGACTGTGTTATTTGATGATGGGTCAATGTGTAAAGTCATGAAGGCCGATCCTTTGAGACTCAAGCCAGTCTCTAAGAATATCCTTGAAGATGGACATTTCCCCTACTACCCAGGACAGCGTGTAAAGGCGAGCTCCTCGTCAGTGTTCAAAAATGCTAGATGGCTTTCTGGCCTTTGGAAAGCTAATCGTTTGGAAGGTACTGTTACTAAAGTTACAGTTGGATCAGTATTTATTTATTGGATAGCTTCAGCTGGCTATGGTTCTGAGTCTTCGACTGCTCCTGCCGAGGAGCAGAGTCCAAAGAATTTAATATTGTTGTCTTGTTTTGCACATGCGAATTGGCAACTTGGTGACTGGTGTCTTTTTCCATCTCTTGCACTATCAAATTCCATCCCTGTGGACAACATGTCAGTCCAAAGTAGTGAATCCATGGATCTCGACACAGTGCCTAACTTGGATGGAGATAATGGAAATGCCGAAAGTAATACCTTGCTTGAATCTAGGTCGTGTAGCAGTTCCTTGTTACTTTCAAAGGAACCTGTACATGAAATTTTGCCTGTTCACCGCAAAAAAATCCGTAAAGTTGTGCTCAGGAGAGACAAGAAGGCTCGAAAAAAAGGAGAAAATTTTGAAAGAGCCCTTGTGATTGTAAATACCAAGACAAGAGTCGATGTGGCTTGGCAAGATGGAAAGACAGAACTCAGACTGGATTCAAAGAATCTAGTTCCAATCGATAGTCCAGGTGATCACGAATTTGTTGCTGAACAGTACGTGGTGGAGAAGGCATTGAATGACAGCGATGATGCTTGTGAAGTGAGGCGTGTTGGGGTTGTTAAGAGTGTTAATGCAAAGGAACGGACGGCATGTGTGAGGTGGTTAAAGCCAGTTGCCAGGCCAGAAGACTCTAGGGAGTTTGATAAGGAGGAAGTGGTAAGTGTGTATGAGCTTGAGGGGCATCCGGATTATGATTATTGCTATGGAGATGTAGTTGTTCGGTTGTCCCCAGTTTTTGTTTCTGGGAATACAGCTACTTTTGGGAGTTCTGTTGAGGATCGAAAGCAGCTGGGTGGTACAGATGAGGCTGAGCGGGATCTAAACAAGCGTTCAGGATTTAAGAAAGCAGAAGATGCATCCAATGGCGAGCCAGATCTCTCTTGGGTTGGGAGTATAACTGGTCTTAAAGATGGTGATATTGAAGTTACATGGGCTGATGGGATGGTTTCTACGGTATTTTCACTATCAAATTCGTTGGAAATATTGGTTGCTGTCTTTTTCTTATGAAGTAGTCTGTTAATATTGAATTTAACATGATGGATTTATATTTCTTGAATCCGATAATTAATCACTCGGCTCTCGTATATTTATCATCTTAGAACTTAATCATCTCCTGTATGATAAACAGAAAAACTTAATTATCTCTTTTACTAAATATTTAGTGGTAATAATGAATACCAATTCATTTCCTTCTCCCACAGTTGTTTAATGTACCGATAATTTATTTATGGTATCAGGTTGGGCCTCAAGCAGTTTACGTTGTTGGTCGAGATGATGATGATGAGTCCATCGGAGCTGAGAGTGAAATTACCGATGATGCAGCTAGTTGGGAAACGGTTAACGAAGATGAAATGGATGTCTTTGAGAATGCTGAAGAGGTTGATTTCTGTTTAGAACAGTGTTATTATGGGTGGTATCAAATATGACAAGAGGAAATAAGTTACCTGTCAAGTACATGAGTTGCATATGAAGGGAAAGGACCCATAATTCAATGGGCCATACCAGGATATCTCTTAGGACAAAAATATGCTATTGGATGATCCTAACTATCCAAGTTATTGACATTTTTTGTCATAACTTTGAGAATAGCGATAGATCAGATGGTTTGAATCATCCATTTGAGACAGTTTTTGTCACGTGATATCTTGAAGGTGGGACCATCAAATGGTTCTACACTTGAATGTGAACCATGCATATCACTATGTTGCTGTGACCAATCTTGCAATTTATCAGTTTAATATTGTAATTTCCTTGGTTCTTAACTTTTTCCTGTGTCTCTGTGTTGGATAAATGAATGTGTTAATCAATGATGGGCAGGAAGCTGGACTGCACAATGCCACTGACATCAACCCTGAGGTGGGAGAGAGTACAATTGTGCATTCCAAAGAGAACAATTCTGGACAAAATGGACCACTGTCTATTCCCCTAGCTGCATTTGAATTCGTAACCAGACTGGCCACTGGCCTTCTCTCACGGGGAAGAAAACAGATAGATTCATTGTGTTCGGAGTCCAGAAATGAAAATGAAAATGAATCACGGGGGATGATTAATGCGTCTGAGAGAAGAGCGGATAGTGACAAATCTAGCTCTCAGGAATCTAATGTGATCGATAGTTTTGTTTCACAAACTACCATTGGAAATGGAGACGAACATGGCCTTCTAGCAGAGGCCACAGATGTACTGGACATGGCAGAAAATTCATGCAACTTGAGGCCTGAAGCACCAGATGCTCAAGCATGTGATGTAGATGACCCTTGCAGCTTCAAACGCTTTGATGTTGCTAAAGATCCTTTGGACCATCATTTTCTTGGTGCAAATGGACAGGTAAACTGAACTTATCCTCTTTGATCATTTTATCATTTGCAAATTGCATTAGCACGAGCATATCATATCCTACATAATTTGATGCATGGACACTTGCTTCATCCTCGTACACTGTGACTCCAAGATCCGGATGTGCGAGTACATCATTGCAAGTATATTCTAAGTTCTAAAAGAATCTATATTATATTCAACTAGTGGGCTGCACGTACGATGCATGTGTGAGAGGGAGGAAGGGGAGAGAAATTGGGAAGAGGGACCCTAGTGAGATCATTTTGAGAGAAAAAATTCAGGAATATTTTGGGTATGGAAACTTGAGGGACATTTTGGTTTAAAAAATTGTGAGGGACACATTGCTTATAGAAATATGATGTAGGGACATTTTGGGTAAAACAAATAAAGGGGGCTTTGGCGGGGCTTTGACGAGACGTTCTTCTTTCGGAGCATTTTGCCCAGAGAGCAAGGAGTCCGGTTACGCAACTAAGATTGCCATGTGTCCCTTTTAACACTCCTTAGTTGTGATTAAGATTCACCCACCCCTAGGGTTCATCCACTTATCATTGGTTTTTAGAAAGAAAAAAATAATGAAAAAAAAATAACCCTAGGAGTTAGTGAATTTTAACCGGGTTTTAAAAAGTAATAATATTTGTTTCTAAAAGCCAAGAATAAGTTGGTGAACCTTAGGGGTGGGTGAATTTTAGCCGCAGTTGGAGATTTCTATGTGACTCTTTTGACGCCCCTTAACTGAGGTTAAGATTCATCTACCCTTAGAGTTCACCCACCTATCCTTGGTTTGTAGAAAAAGATATTAATTTTTTTAAACCCTAATTAAAATTCACTAATTCCTAGGGTTAAATTTTTTTTCATATTTTTATCTAAAATCCAAGGATAAGTGGGTGAACCCTAAGAGTGGGTGAATCTTAACCACGGTTAAAGAGTGTTAAAAGGTACACATGACAACCATTCAAGCCTATTAGTGAATGAGTGAGGGGTGCTATAGGAATTAAGCAAACATTCAAGAGTCTGTCATAATAGATAAGAAGATGATATAAGAGAAATGGTTATTTTAGAATTACAAAAAGATTCAATCAATGTTTTGAATAGTGGCATCCTCTTTATATTAGTAAAGAAGATATATATATTCTAATTTACAAAAGAAATTATAATTAATATATATTAGTGGGCGGCACGTGTGATGCACGTAATAGAGAGGAAAGGGAGAGAGACCGGGAAGAGTGACCCTAGTGAGGGCATTTCGAAAAAAAAATTTAAGAAATATTTTGGGCATAGAAACTTGAGAGAGAGACATTGCTTATTGAAATATGATTTTGGGACATTTTAAGATCCAAAAAGCTTTAGACATTTTAAGATCCAAAGAAAGGGGGCGGGTGGAGCCTAGGCGAGACGTTCTTCTTGCTGAGCATTTTTCCAAGAGACCGTAGAGTCCGGTTACGCCACTGAGGTCACCATGTGTCACTTTTAACACTACTTAACTGTGATTAAGATTCACACACCCCTAAGGTTCACCCACTTATCCTTGGTTTTTAGAAGAAAAAAAATGAAAAAAAAATTTAATCTTAAGAGTTAGTGAATTTTAACCGAGGTTTAAAAGAAATTAATTTTTTTTTTCTAAAAACGAAGAATAAGTGGGTGAACCCTATGGGTCGATGAATCTTAACCACAATTGGAGTCCCATTATGCCCTTGAGGTTGCCATATGTCTCTTTTGACATCCCTTAACTGTGGTTAAAAATTAAGAATCATCTACCCCTAGAGTTCACCCACCTATCTTTGGTTTCTAGAAAAAAATATATTAGTTTTGTAAAACTAGTTAAAATTCACTAATTCCTAAGGTCAAATTTTTTTTCATATTTTTTTTTTCTTAAATTCAAGGATCAGTGGGTGAACCTTAGGAGTGGGTGAATCTTAACGACAGTTAAAGAGTATTAAAAGGGACACATGGCGACCTCAGTGACGTAACCAGACTCCAAGGAGTCCGGTTATAACCTTAGAGAATTTCAAACCTAATAGATAAATGAGTGAGGGGTAGTATAGGAATTAGCAAACATCTAATTATGTGTTTGTCTTATATAATGTTTATGAGAAGGGTACTCATTATATATAAGATAAGAAGGGGAAGAAGATGAGATAAGAGCAAAGAGTAGTTTTGGAATTACAAAAGTTTCAATCAACGTTTTGAACACGGGGACATCCTCTTTATATTAGTAAAGATATATAGTAGTCACATAAGTAGAGTTTTAAATTAAAGAATTATGGAAATGAAATACATCTTCAAAAGGATAAAATAGTGTAGGAAGCTTTAATTGATGTTAAGTTTCTTCTTCAAAAGGATAAAATAGTGTAGGAAGCTTTAATTGCTATTAAGTTTCTATCCCTGTGTTAACTATTTCCCGTTCTCTTTATGAAAAAAAAGAACTACTTACTTTATTTATTTCAAGTTTATCTCTAGTTCTTAGCTTCCTCAATTACCTGTTGTGCTTTTTTTATAGAGTAGAGAAGCATACTAGAGAGCCATGCTCATTACACCTTGGAAGGAGCGGCCCCAATCTCCACCCTCCATATTTGATCCAATGGTCATCTAATGTTATTTACATTCTAAATTTTGAGAATATTTTTTCAAGTTTCACGACCACTTCCTCTCCCTCCCGCCTTTCTTTTCTCGGTTCTTTCCCGTTTCAAACCCTTGCACGAGAGGAAGAGCCTGCTGCTGTCATTTCCATTGCCGTGAACTCGAGACAACCTTTTCTCTCTTCACTTCCCCTATTATTTCTCCATTTGAAATGGTTGCATCCCTTGTCTCTGGTTTGACTTTGAACCTGGTGCTGAAACTGTTCTAGTTAGCCCTACCTTCATCTGGTCAATTCAGTTTTTGAAAGAGGGGGTTCCAGAATCAATCTAATCCAGACACTAAAAGGGAAAGAGAATAAATGGGGAAAGAGAAGAGCAACTGGCGGAAAGGTTCTTTCGTGCTAGTGGCAGCGGCAAAGAGGAGAGAGATTGGGATGGGGAAAAAGAAAAGGGGAGGAGAGAGTCATGGATGAGGGAAATGACCTAAAAAAACTAGAAAAAATTAGAATATATATAACGTTAGATGATTTTGGATTAAATATGGAGGGTGGAGATTGGGCCCGCTTATTACAAGGTGTAATGTGCATGGCTCTCTTCTATGCTTCTCTTTTTAAGTAATACTTTATACTTGTGACATGTAGACATGTTTAGGCATACATCTGCATAGTTGTGGCAATCACACTTACTGTCTGTACAGTACACATGGCAACCTGTAACTCGATCAAACCTGAACATATTAATCACACTTGCAGAATAACAATGGAAGGAAGTGGCTAAAGAAGGTTCAGCAAGATTGGAGCATCCTTCAGAATCACCTGCCTGGTATATGGAGTGTGTTCCAGTATTCAAGTTAGCATATCCAATTTCAATAGCCTATGGGTTAAATAAGTTTTAAATCCTTTACAGATGGGATCTATGTAAGAGTTTATGAAGATCGAATGGATCTTTTAAGGGCTGTGATGGTTGGAGCATATGGGACTCCTTACCAAGATGGTCTCTTCGTCTTTGATTTCCACCTTCCTCCAGAGTATCCTCATGTTCCACCGGTAAGAGATATGATGCTTATTAAAAATTGTTTGTTTTCTTGGTAAAGCAAAGAACCATTTAGACCAATTCAGCACAAACTTATTCGTGTGACCAAAAAAAAATCGAGTTTCTGTTCAATCTCTCACAGTTTCTGTGATGCTGCAGTCGGCATACTATCATTCTGGTGGCTGGCGGATAAACCCAAATTTGTATGAGGAAGGCAAGGTGTGCCTTAGCCTATTAAATACCTGGACTGGCAGAGGAAATGAAGTCTGGGACCCATCATCCTCGAGCATCCTTCAAGTTCTAGTCTCGCTCCAGGGTTTGGTGCTAAATTCTAAGCCATATTTCAATGAAGCTGGGTATGACAGGCAAATTGGGACTGCTGAAGGGGAGAAGAATTCATTATCCTACAATGAGAACACTTTCTTGCTAAGTTGCAAGTCAATGATGTATCTTCTGCGAAAGCCTCCCAAGGTGATATAACATGTCCCAAAATTTTGTCTTATTCCTTGACTTATCTTTTATTCTTGCTATTACTGCTTTTACTATTTTTCTTCGGTGGGATTTAGGGGGCTGCAGGAGACAATCACTAGATTGCTAACTTCCAGGAAATCTGATCTCCCAAGGCTACATACGTTGCAATGACTGTAACCACCTATTCTGTTTTATTAGTTTGGTTTAGAAAATAAAATATCATGAATATTCTTGAAAAATTAGAAGTCTATAAATCATAGAGTCATCCATTTCATCGCTGCTGTGCACATGAGACATGCAGGGATACAGAAATCATAGACAGTCTAGTTTGGGTTCCTGTCAAGGGACTTTAGACCCCCTTATTGATATAATGGTGATGATGCGCTTATGTGCTCTGACCTGTGTTGCGTGGGTGTTGGACAGTGACGTAAATGGAATATGTGCTGGGATGTCCTCTATTTTTTTCTGTCAAATAATTTAAGTATTCCCGAAGGCCAGCATTTGAATTGTCTGTACAATATTGACATGACTGCCATTTTCATAAGTGTTTGGTTCTGCAGTTTCTTATCAACTGCATACATGCAATAGAGACTACTTACAATTCTGAGAAAGGTTGTCTTGGCATCCCAACTACTATTTGATTTTGATTTTTTTTTTCCTTTTACGTTTTCTCTATTGGGGTGGTGGTGGTTGGGGGAGTGCTTTTGCACAAAATAATGAGACCCGAGTCTATCTTAAACTAGATAACAAGCGACAAATAATGGAAAATACTGCATCTTTTGAATTTTACTTCTTCCATGGCTATTTCATTTATTAACAGTGCATCAGGCTCTATAACTTTCACTTTGTTCAGAGTTAATAAGGTCTTGCATTTACATCACATGAATGCTCTGGTTTTGTATCAACTATTTACATTAAAATTGTTGTTATGTCCATGATATGTCTAGGACTTTGAAGAGCTTCTCAAAGACCATTTCAGATCAACTATTTACATTAAAATTGTTGTTATGTCCATGATATGTCTAGGACTTTGAAGAGCTTCTCAAAGACCATTTCAGAAGGCGTGGTTATTACATCCTTAAGGCCTGTGATGCATATATGAAGGGCTACTTAATTGGCTCTCTCACAAAGGATGCTTCTGTAAGCGACAGGAGCTCTGAGAATTCTACTTCGGTTGGTTTCAAGCTGATGTTGGCTAAGATTGTGCCCAAGCTAATCTTGGCACTAAGTGAAGTTGGAGCTGACTGTCGCGAATTCAAGCACCTACTAGAGTCATCGTAGAGATCACTTCAAATGGCTATCCTCCCTAATTCTCCATCAAATCTCAAGGAGGTCAGTGGGTCAAGATCATTGTGTTACTACAAAAATTCAGATGCTCGATTGTAAAATTTTAGCTGTATAGGAATGTTTCATCTACATAACCCGTGATTGTTTGAGAGCTTGGCTAGACCATAACTTCTCTCGATTCATTCTTTTTAACAGCTGGAGTTCTTTGCAGCAAACTCTCGGGTCTCCTCTGTGTCATAGAAATATTTTCCACCACTGATACGATAGCCTGGTAACATTGGTTCAAACAAGGTCTCTGGCTTTTTTTTTGTTTCTTGCCATTCAAGTTCATTTGATATAGTAATAAATCAATTAAAGGAACATTAGAAAATGAGTATTTCTGGGGCTATATGTGAATAGCTTGTTTTGCTCCTTTCAAGATTGTTGAATCAATGTATATCCTTCACATTCTTTATCTTTCCCCCTTGTGTGCTATTCTTAAACCTACTTAGTATTAGTAGGAATACTAAAATTAGTTAAGTTTGCCAACGAATTAACAGTCCATCCCCAATAACTGCTCAGTTTTATGTTCTTAAAACACAATTTTTTACTAATCGAGTTGTTCAGACATTTTTATTCACAACCTCCAAACTCTGAACCTTAGAAACAATTTATTAGCTCCCTGGTGCGTTTCTTGTCTCTTTTACCAATTGGACTCCTTCCTCAATCAAGTCATTCTTCAATGAGATCACTGCATCATGTCCATTCAATCAAGCCATTATGAAGGGTTTATATGGAAGGCTATTGTGAAGGGTTGGGAGGATTTCTCAAAGTTTACTAGCCTCAAAGTGGGCAATGGGGAGCATGTAGACTTCTGGAATGACCTCTGGTGTGGCCACTCCCCTCTCAAACAAACAGTCCTATTGCAATCTCTTCCTCCTTGCTTCAAACAAGGAAGCATTGGTTGTCGAATATTTGGTTTGGCATGATGGGGTGTCAGTTTGGACACCCCAATTACGATGTAATCTACTTGATTGGGAGTTCCAGGATCACTTAAGACTATTGTACCAAATACAGCAAATTCACCCAAACTCTCTCATCAAGGATAGTCAAGTATGGTCTGCAGACAACAAGGGGAGGTTCTCAATGAGATCTTTTGTGCAAGCCTTGCAAACTGGACTGAGTACACTTTTTCCTCAATAGGCTGTGTGGTTTCCAGCGTTTCTCTCTAGTGTATCATTTTTCCTATGGACAGCGGTTTTAAATAAAATCTTAATGAGCAATCATTTCATGTAAACAAGGTGGTGCCTGGCTATCAGTTGCTTTATGTGTCTTTCAGCAGTGGAGTTAGTTGATCACCTATTGGTGCACTACCCGGTGGTAGGCGAGGTTTGGTCCTATTTCTTATCTCACGTCTGTATCCCTTGGGTATTTTCCTAATCCTTTCGAAGCTTCTTATCTGGTTGGCTCCTTAGGTCGTCTTCGGGTTCAGTAGGTGTGGTTTGGCCTTTCCTCCAGGGGGTAATTGTTTGGTCCATTTGGAAGGAAAGGAACATTAGAGTTTTCGAGGATACCTCCTCACCCATTTACCGCATTGAGGTTTGAGCACGCCAGCTGGTTTTAGATTGGGTCTCGGTAGGAGCTGTCAGGGAAGACCCTTGGGAGACATTTTTGCCACATAGCATGAAGATACCGCTGGGGCCTTTCTTCTCTCTTTTTTACTCTTCTTGATTATTACTTCTTGATTATTATTGTTCTCTCTCTCTCCCTTCCCCTTGGTTTACTTTTGGTGAACCTTATGTTGTACTTTAAAAAAAATATATTTTCTATTATTTACGGATCAAAAAACTCTTGCTGTCTGTTACCATCATCTCCTTTGTGTATGTCTTGTCAGTGCCTTGTTTCTTTGAATCGAGTCTCATAGGAATAAGATTGGTCATTTTTACCAAGCCTGGTTCAAGGAGTTGATTAAACTAAAAATTGCCATATGCAAAAAAAGTAAGAGAGAAACATTATTTTATTATTTATGTGAGAAAACAAAAAAGGAAAGGAGAGACATTATTTTATTTATTTGTATGAGATCACAATAAAGAAAGGGAGAGAGAAACATTATTTTATTATTTGTGTGGGACCACAAAAAGGAAGAGAGAGATGAAGATTTGGTTTGGTGAGTGTATAATATTCACCAAGTTTGGTGAGTACTGTACACTTATCAAACCAAAATGGTTAATTTGAAGATGCTGCTGGAGACCTGTTTTTTTACAAATTTTAGTGTTTTGGTTCACCAAAATAACTTTGAGGCTGCTAGGAATGCTCTGAAAGTGCTCTGGAAAGTGAGTCACTCCCTTGGACATGATGGATATAGGATTGTCCTTTGATGAATCAGAACTTAGCCCTTAACTTGATTTGTGTGAGACAGCATGATTACCATCATTCCTTTTTTTTTGGGTGGCATTATCGTTTACTTACTGTTGGTATCAATCGTTCCATTTTTTTTTTCTATTTGACCCTTTATATACTTCTGCAGTCATAGTGTTGAGTCCCTGCCTTAAAAGAATCAACATTAGTGCTAGTAAAGGCCGTAGCAAAGCTCTTTTTTTGGTAGCAAGTTTTTTAGGTTGAAGCTTCAATCTACCGACCAAGTTCTACTTTTATTTTTGGGTGTTGTCGGGTCTAACATCAACTACACTATTACCCTTGACAAATTCTCGGTCCATAAGCAATTCAAAGCCGGTGAAGCTACCTGATCATATACAAACCACTGTACTTGAACGGCTCAGCTCATTAGAGAGGAACATGCCGAACAGGTGAATCTCCCACTTACCATTAGGATAGGGACCTGGCGGTCCCCTGGATATACCTTTCAGGCAATGGCCATTTAGTCAATGGTCGATTGGATGGTCAGTGCAAGGCCAGAAATTGGAATACATTGATTCCCCTCATTCCCTATATTTCGCCTTAGGGCCTGTCCCTCGGTGTGTATGAGCCAACTTGTTAGCGACTTTTTATGTACATATAGAAATTCGTGAAGCGAAGTTCCTTGAAGGTCCATTTATGCTCCAGTGTGTAAAATGAGGGATATTTTAGATAATAATTGGGGGATGAGAAAGTAAAAATTAAAATTGAAAAGAAAGTTAAAAACAGTTGCTTCCAGGTAGGGCTGCCAAAGGGTCGGCCAGTTCAGGGCCTAGATCCTACCAGGCCTGGCCAGCCATCATTTATTGGAGTGAGGCCCTAACCCTCAAAAGGCCTGAATTGGCTAAGCCCAAACTCTACCCTCAAAGGATAGGGTTGCACTCAAGTCAAGCTAGCTCAATGGCTCAACTTAGCTCAACTCGTTTGAGCCAAGCTCAAGATAGCATTTCAGGCTTGAATGAATCAAGCCAAGCTTTTAATTGAGCTCGAATGTTTAAACAAGCCAAGCTCAAGCCAGACCCTGTTTGATTCGGCTTGGCTCAAAGCTCGGCTCGTTTAGGGTACGGTGCGGCTCGTTTAGGGTATGGTGCGGCTTGAGTTCGACTCGACTTGATATATATATATACACAAATTTTTTTTTGGTAATGTGATTTATATTAATACAGAACTTCGACTTTAAGAGATAAGTTGTCCCCTTTTAACTTCCTTTAACTATGATTAAGGTCAACTAACCGTTAGGGTCGTTAAAGCATCTAACCTTGGTCCTTGATATTGAAAAAAAATAATATGTCCCTTTCCATAAGGGTTAGTGAACCCTAACCATTGTTAAAGTGAGTTAAAAGATAGGGGTTTTTTTTTTCCTCCTAAAAACCAAGGTTAGATGCTTTAATCCTAAGGGTTAGCCGATCTTAACCATAGTTAAAGGGAGTTAAATGGGGACACCTTAAATTATTTATATATATATATATATAAACCAAAGTTAGATGTTTATATTAAAAAGGACCAGACCTATACCCAAACTTTGATCCATCAAATTTAATGCTATGCTAACCCTCTTTGAACCAAACTATCCCCACAATTTGTGAGATTTCAGGGAATTCGACCCCAACAACCCCAAAAATGACATTTATAACTCTAATTTGGTTTAGTCCCACATTGGAAACGAGAGAGTTTTTTTCTCTCATTCTCTCCCTATAAATACCCAACCCCTCTACTCATTGTAAACACAAATTCTCTACTAGCTTAACCTCTATCAAAAAGACTAAAGAAGCTGAAGTCTTAAAAACTTTTTTTTAGCCCTTCTCTTGTTTTAGGATCCAAAATTCTCCAAGTCCCTAAGCCTTAGAGGAAAAGAAGCCCCGGAGGAAAGGAAGCTTTGAGGAAGAAGAGTTCTTAAAGAAGAATCAGTTCTAGAAAGAAGAGCTTGGAGAAAAAACAAAGGGTCTCTAACCCAAATAAGTAAGTTTTAAATTTCAAATTTTACATTTATGTCTATTCTTCTCTTAACTCTCTTTTTTTCTTTTTAAGATGAACCTTTAGATTAGGATTTGAGACATTCTTCTCTCCCAGTATGTAGTTTGTAGTTTGGATCCTCCTATGATGCGTTTCACTGATTAGGAGATTCCAAATGAAATGAGGAGAGGTAGGAACCTTTAGGCATTTTAGAACGCATTTTTTTGTTATTTTCTTTAGTTTTCTTTGATATGAGCCAAATTCTTGCAAAACCACTATCTACTTTCTCAAAAAAAATTCACCAATGAGCCCCTATGACGCGTTTCGTCGAATTGGGGCTTCTGGTGAAAAATAGGGACAATGAGATGGTTTTCCTAGTATTAGAACCCTTGTCTTAAATCTTAATTTCACATTGTAGTCAAAATCATTGTTTATTTCTTGTATTCTATCATTTGGGCATATGGTTTACCCACCCTCGATGGGATTGTGGTGTGTTTACTTCAAATTGTGTCATGTTGTTTCCTGTTTACTACCAGTAACCGATTTAGACTTATTTTCCTCGTTTGTTCCACTTTGATCAGGATTTCTCTACCATGCGTTATTCCTACGAGATTTTCGTACATTGACAAACTTCAAATATAAAAACACCACAGACTTACCGAAGTCAGTGGACTGGCGGGAAAGGAGTGCCATCACCCTTGTTATGAATCAAGGTCAATGTGGTGAGTACTAAAAAGAGTTATATTTATTTATGACAATTGTGCCAATATGAGTTTTTGAATTAATATGTGTAATTCTTTCTTTGTTGCTGGGCTATCAAAATGGTTGGTGTTATTAAAGGCCTCAACTTTATTAAGACTAGGAGATTAATTCCCTTGAGTGTACAGCAAATTATTGATTGTGACAGATATAGCCGCGGTTACAACGGAGGTTTTGTAGAGAAAACATATTTAAACATTGCTCGTAAATGAATCAATATAGTAGTTGACTACCTCCTTTTCTTATGTGTCAATGCAGTTGCAAAAAACTGAAGGTAGTCTATATCTAGGACTTAAGTAGAGATGAGAAAGAGGTGAATAGATCATTTTTTTTAAAAAAAAAACTTGAAATTGTAATATGCTATAAATTTAAAATTTGAAAATGTACAAAATAAGAGGTGAATAGCTCAGACCGTTAATGCATTAAAAAAATACATAAATGTCATTCTGTACTTGTGCATGTTAAATTCATAATTTTCTTTCATTATCATTAGCTAGTATATAAAGTGCTTCTTACTGATTTTGTTACTGATAGATATGATAATGTTATATTAATGTTGTAAAGCTCCATTGCCAGGGATTGTCATGAGTTTGATCCATGAGAGGTACATCCAATGGGTTGATGTTGCCAATGTTCAACCGATAATGAGACATCTATTTACTTTTGGATTGGTCTATAATGGTAATTGATAATTAAAATAAGATCTTCTTGAGAAAACCATCTCTCTCATTTGAGTTTTCCTTTGAACTTAGTTCTGCATGTTATGAAAAGATATATCTTTATTCGTAGCATAGACTACATGCCCTTGAATTGAACTCAGTCCTCCTTATCAGACTATATTTAAGCATTACATATGATAGTAGACAAACTTAATTTGTAGAATTGAGGTATAGAGTGATGAATGAAATACCTAATTGAGAAAGGACATCCGTTCAAATGCAACGGAAATAACAAAACGATCACGATCACTACACATTCGCCGGAAGATAAATTGAAGATTTATGGTAATTGTACAATGATAAGTGGGATCAAGGATAAAACCATTATCCTTGCAATATTGCTAGTTAACTTTCTTTGGTATATATATCATTATGTATATAATACATATAACAGTTATGTATTACAATGTTCCAACAATGTTATATTTTGTATTTAACAGTTTTATATCAGTTTATATATAATAGTATAAGAGTGTAAATATAACGATTATGTATATAACAATGTAAATATACTAACATTCTATTTAATCATTTTAATATAAGGTTTCTATTTAGTGGACTATGTATAGAGTTTACACAAGAGGATAGGGTTCCATATAGGAGCGGGGCCACATGAGGCCTAGGGGACTGAAGTAGAATAGAACCAGAATCTCAAACTGATGAATCAATCCTAGTGAACTCATTGTGTTGTATAACAGTGTAATATCTGACTCACTGTATGTATAAGTGTTTTTTTATATAAGTTGAAATGATGTCACATGATATGTTAGAATGGTATGTGTTACAAGCTTTGTATCATATACTTATAATATATATGATATATTTAAGTTGTAATTAAATGTATTTATTTGTTTCCTTGAAAAAATTTGGAGTTAGTATCCATCTGTGGTTACGAAAGAGTTCCTCGAAATGACGAAGCTAGTTTTTTGAAGGAATTGGTTGACCAACTAGATACTGTCAATGTTGATTGTCAAACAATGCTTTCAAGAATTATAATGGGGTATGCTGCTTTTACTATCCTTAGTCTCCTCTAATCATTAGTCTCCTCCAAACATTGTAGAATTTGTATATTCTTCAATGATTCTCATGTTATATATATGTTAAAATATTAGTCAATTAATACGAAAATATGCTAAAATTTATATATATGTACTTTTAATGTTACATTTGCACGTATAGGCACTTAATTTTTTTTTATATATGCTAGAATATGTATTCTTCCATGCTTTTCATGTTACATTTGCATGTGTAGACGACATTTTTTGGCGTGTGTGGAGACACTTGTTTTTTTTTTTTTTTTTCTTTCAAGGAGGTACCTAATCACCAACCTCTCAATATTGCAATTGAGGTCTCTTAATGTTGTAATTTAAAACTTTAATTAAATTAAAAAAACTCTCTAAATTCTGGGTTTTTGGTTTTAATTGGAAACCAAAACTCTCTAAATAGTAGGTTGTTGAATAAAGTTTGTGTTTGATCCTTTTTTTTTTTTTGATTTGTACAGGTGTTGATCCCTTATATGAAAGAACACTGATTGTTGAAGAGGGTGGTTGTTTGATCTCATATTTTCTATCGTCCATTTTTAACACTCACTAACTTTTATTGGTTAAGGTGTTTGACCCTAAAGAAAAACAATGAATTAAGAAATTGGCATACAATGTTATTTCTTGCTAGTGTCATTAAAATTAATAGAATACAAGATATTGTGTCGGAGAGCAAAACCCCAAATAGTAGGTTGTTGAATAAGGAGTGTGTTTGATCCTTTTTTTTTAATTGATACAGGTGTTTGATTCCTTAGATGAGAAAACACTGATTGTTAAATATGGTGGTTGTTTGATCTCACATTTTGTATCCTCTATTTTTAACACTCTCTGACTACAGGAAAAACAGTGGTTTAAAGATTGTATGTTAATAAATTAACATACAATGTTATTTCTTATTAGTGTCATTAAACATTAATAGAATTTTACATATTGTTTATATAAATCCTAATATTAAATTTATTCACAAACATAAAGGTTGTAAATAATTATTCACCTTTACCATATAAGAACTTGTAATTTTTTAGAAATTTCTTAATATTCGTATATTTTGAATCATCTAATATAGAATACTTGATATGGACTCTAGGTAAAGTACAATGTACTCCAACTTTACCGCAATAACCATATATTCCAGTTCAATTAATTTTTATTGTCGAATAAAAGAGAGATAAAATATATAAACATCAAACAAATAACCCTAATTTTTAACAAAACACCAATCAACCAAAAACCGATTTACAATCTTATATTTAACTAGTAAGGATGGCACTTGCATTGCACGTGTTAAAACATTATCTGGTGTATTAATTTGTAACTTCTAAAAATTTATCAAATAAACTTAAAGTAGAAAAGGTGCATTGAGAGGATTTCACCTTGTAACCTTCATGGTAACATCCAATCAGATTTGTCAATCGTTCATTCTTAAGTTCCAAACCGATTTTGCTTCCTCCTGTAACACAATCACACATTAATTAAAAGATAACAATCAGATAAACTACATGATAGCCCACATCTATAGACTACACGATATCAAAGAATTTATGTTCACCAAAAATGTAATATTAATAAGATACAGAAAAAAGCTATTAGCAGACATATGATTTCAAATGATAAAATTAGCAAACATGTATTGCCTCTTCTGGTCAACGACATAAGGATGCAAGAAAAACCAAACATATCAAGACCAACAAAGCCATAAACGGAAGCATGAACAACTCCACCAACTCATATGTGCATGCTAATATACATAACTCAATAAAGGATTACAATTTCCTAATCCATTCACCATTCAGTTGACACCAAAGGAACTTCAGAGTTATTGACCTCACTTTTCAACAGTGATTTTTAAGATCTTGAGCTTTATAGTAGGTAGCTGAAGAGAAATCCAAAATGATTCATTAAATGTCAAATACTATATAACGTGCTTCCATGGAAAAGTTTACACTCATAAATCCTAATCAAAGGAACAAAAAGTATCAGTAATTAATATGACACTTCCCTAAAAATATTATTCAATAAAAAAATGTCATTCATGCAAGCATCCATTCAACGGAGAGTTGTCCATTTGAGGTTTGTTTACACTATATACATTTAGAATGTAGACAAAAATGAAGTTTTGCCTTGAGCGGAGCACGCACGCTTAGGTACAAAGGTCGGACGACACCTCTATGAACAATGTACACATGCAAGAATCTCATTTCTCATGGGAAAAAATATAGCATTTTGATCATGCAACATATGTTTACAATTTTAGATGATGTCTAATACAAAAAGGTCTTAAATAATAAAAAAAATGGATAACTATAACTAATTTATTAGACTATTAAAATGAAGTAATAAAATGAAGATAAAATGAAAATATACTCGTTAGACTATCAAACTATATTGGATTTTGTAAAACTGCATAGATTTCCTTCAACCAGATGATGAATTGGAGAATGTCCTCAAAAAATTATCTCCTCCCAAAATGTATGAAGAAAACAAGAATTTAGATTTGAATGTCAAGATCTATGAAGAGTATACTTTTACCATTAAGACAGTAGAACTGATAGAGGGGTATTACAGAGATTTAACTAATCTACATGAAATCTCGATAAAAATAATTCTGACATAGCATTCAACATATGAAACATAGACGAAAGGAGGAAATAAGATACTTATTAAAATTGTATTAGTGATCGTGGCTTACCTGACTTTCATATATGTGTACTGAAGTTTCAAATTTAGCTAATGCTTCAGGGAATGTAAAAAATAGTAACAATTGTAAGAATATAAGTCAACAAAATTAACTACAATAGATTGCAAAAGAGAGAGTTATAAATGTTAGTATTTGAAAGCCCCCTTCAATTAATTTTGTGACGTACACATATTCTATATGTATATTATGAGTTAAAAACTATTAAGTTGAAATACTATTAAATATTAGAGGTTATTAAGTTATAAAATTTAAATTATAAAGGGCCCACTTTAGCTTACTTTGCAGGAAAATAATTCAATATACAATTATATTGTGCAGAAAAAACAATTATATTGTCTATGGTACTGTTGAAAAAGGGAATAATTAGAAAAAAAAAATAAAGAACAAAATTACAATACAAATAGATGATAATTATAGTCTCTCTCTTTAACCATAAGTCTGCTCTCTTCAGAAGTCAAGCTCTTTTTCACTAAGAACACACTCTCCCAATGAACTACTCAAACCCATTTGACATAATATCTATAGTTTAATATAAAGCAAATTCATCTTAGGAAAGCAAATTGGATTCACTAAGAATCCAAACCAAAAAATTTAGTGTCATAGATTCATCTCTACAATTATAATGAGAGAAGCAAGGTTAAAAAGTTTGTTGATTTTTTTCTAATATTCCTAATGAATCTCAATGTTATGGTATCTTATAGTTAGTAGGGGTGAATTTTTTATATTTTTCTTATTTTGTTCATAACTTCATATAAAAAAATTTAAGATATTATGTTATCTTATTTTACAATAGAAAAATTAGTAGGGGTATTGAAGTAATATAAACTACAACTAACAATAATCCCTCAATATCTCCACGATTCCCTCAAATCCGTATCCTATCTTTTCTCATGCTCCCTCCTTGGTCTCTCAAAGAAGAAGCACACCCTCTCTACGTTGTAACTACTTTTCAAGAGAAAGGTAGAGGCATGTGTTATGAGGTAGTTTCAACGTACCCACTATTTCATCTTTTTAAGTTAAGATTTTAAAATTCTCTCACTAGACTCCCTCTTCACAGTCTCTCTCCCCCTCCCCTATATCTCTCTCTCACGTTCATCGCATGTGCTGCCCACTAATAGTATAACGTGACAACTCAATTGAATTAAACTTAACCTCTCTCAAGGAAAATTTCTGCTTGAACACACTAAAAGAATTGCAAGTAACAATCCCACGTCAAGAACAAAGACCATTATGTCTATCTGCCTTCAAAATTTGGTCTCATTAATTTTATTTGAGTACAATATATTAAAACCATTTGTAAATTTTTAACTATTGTAACATGATAATCATCAGCTAAATCTAGGGAAGCTTTGAAAATGCAAAACAGCAAAAGGTAAGATAAAGATATAAACTTCGTTGTGAAATGTTTAAATGTTGTCGAACTAATTGTAGGATGAGAAGAATAACTTTAGTGTTCAATTTTAATGAAGTCAATAAGGAAGATATGTAGCTATTGAAGACCACTGACTATTCACAAGTGGGGGAGTTTCACAAGATTAGACTGAGAGATGGAAGAGTTCATTGACTTTTAATTTGGTGGAGTGCGGAATACCAATCGTAAATACAAAACAACAAAAGGTAAGATAACGATATAAACTTCGTTGTGAAGTGTTTAAATGTTGTTGAACTAATTGTAGGATGAGAAGAATAGCTTTAGTGTTCGATTCTAATGAAGCCAATACGGAAGATCTGTAGCTATTGAAGACCACTGACTATTCATAAGTGGGGGAGTTTCACAAGATTAGACTGAGAGATGGAAGAGTTCATTGGCTTTTAATTTGGTAGAGTGCGCAATACCAACCGTGAATCCATTTCTAAAGGAACATATAAGATTATTAGGACTACTTCTCTTCCGATAAACTCATTTAGTTGAATCTAGGCAGAGTAGCAAGACTAATCACAGAAAAATTACTCTAACTTGTAGTGATTGAGGGTGCACCTAATCATTGGAAATACACCTAATCTCTCAAAATGATAGATACATATTGTTAGAGATTCAAATTCACCAATGCAAAAATAAAGTTAACCTTGTAGCTCAGAAAACTACAATATCAGAGGATGAAAGGTATGTCTTGCTTTAGCATAATGAAGAGGATGCACTGAAAATAAGAGATTAAATGTTGTAAATTCATCCCCTCATCCTTTTTGAACTCATGAACCAACTGCTCATGAAATATGGAGTTTAACAACCAATCATATTAATAGAAGCAAAATGGACTTAACAACGTATATATGATAGCGAAACAAATAAGCAAATTACAAAGAAAAAAACATGTAAAATCCTCAAGATGCTCTTTAAGGATCTTTTTTGCAACATTGAGAATGATTGCAACATAGGCATCATGGCCACAAGCATGCATCTTCCCAGGAATTCTACTCTTGTGCTCCCGTTCCACACTCTTGTATAGCAACCTCCCATCAAAGAATCTCAAAAGAGACTTTTCCACAATTCTCAAATACTTAGATTCTTAGATTAATAATTAGTACTATGACTGGCTTCTTCCTTGATTATGGGAATAGAATACAATAACATATAGATAACTTTGAATTGTCTCTCCATCCTACATTAAGAAAAGTGAATTATGAAAAAAAAAAAGAATAGTTTTTGGCAAATATTTGGGAGCGCCCGTGTCATCACCTTCATAAAACTCTTTTGAAGTAAAGGGTAGAAGTCTAGCAGTATCAAGACTCTTTGGGTACCCCATGAAGCAACTTCAGGCATCATTGAAACCTGGACAAAAAATCAAATCCCTAATGAAAATTAAAAAACATTATATAATTATAATATACAATCAAATTCAATACCAAAACCCCTAATTAGTTATGTTACAGTTACAATCTAAAACAAACTTCAACAAAGCAGAATTCGAATGCCTCCTCTCTCTTCTCTGAAGCCTACAATAAGTGGGAGAGGCAGGATATGAACCTATGTAGAAAAACTTCAATAGTTTTATAGTATGTCGATTTTGACCACTCGACCACTCTCCCCTATAGTGTAAGGCTCTTCTTATGAGTGAAATAGCAAGCCTACCTACTTAGTTCGTACACTGATGAATGCCTCATTTCTCTTCATTGATGTCTACAATAAGTGGGAGAGGCAGAGTTCGAACCTACATAGAAAAACTACAATAGATTTACTGTCTATCGCTTTTGGCCACTCTCCCCTTCCCGGGCCGAGGCCTCTCAATGGGTTCTATGAAGGAAGATTATCAAAATAAAAATGCCTACCGTACTTGGTCCACATTTTGGGTGAATTATAAAGCTATAGGGTTCCCACATTGTTAGGCGATGTAGAAACTCTCGTGGCTTATAAGGATAAAGTTTCTCCTCTCTACTTAAGATAGACCCTTCTGTAGAGATGTGCTGGGCTCAATCTAATAAGCCTGTGTGTGTGTGTGTTTTAACTGTGTTTACCCAAAAAATAAAGCTATAGGGTCCACCCCAGGCCATTATCAATTGACTAATATAAACGATAAATAGGATTTTATGTCATTTGACATATGACTCAAATTAAATAAGTTATATATAACTGACTACTTAAAATAATTTTATAACAGGCAAGCTCCAACACTAAATAGTCCATTTATTTTCTTTGCAAATATATATATATATATATATCTTTCTCCAATATAAGCGTTAGAAACTCAACAATATTTCTATTTATTTAATCCATTCTTAGTAAGCTGAGAAAGATCATTAGATCAGGGCTTATTGATGACAACTACAAAGGTTCCTTCCTAATTTTTAACCATTACCTCCGTGCGCAACTATGACCACTAAAACTCTTATGTCTATTGCAAGAAAGGCTACCATAACCATGAAAAAGCACCAAGACCTATTGGAGTATGAAAGCTTATTATATTATATAAGAGCTTCACATACTACCCTAGTTACCACTCACACGCTGCAAAAATATGGAAGGCTTGCAGTTACCAAAAAAAGAAACATGGAAGGCTTACAAATATAGGGTCATCAAAACAAATATCTCCCACGCACCATCTTATTTTACGTCATTCCAAAACCTTAATTTGATCTCCGAGAAAGAAGAATATGGAACAGTAATGTCTTGTGTTAGAACATATCTCATCCAACTAAACGAAACAGTAATCTCTCGCATGGCAGAACATAATATATCCTCTCCACATTCCCCATCCAATTGCCCACTCCACATTCACCATCCAATGTCATGCAATGCATACATAGAATGTATCAAATCAAGTCCATCCACACAAGCATTACAAGAGCAGAAACCTAAATAGACCATTAAGCTTTTTCAAGGGAGAAAGGGAGAAGACTATGAAAGAGAAGGGCGGGGGGCAGAGAAGAAATACAAACCAGGATAGACAAGGGAAATAGACGGAGAGAGAAAGAGGGTCGTCTAGTATTGGAACCAGATTTTTTTTGGTAAACTCAATCATACCACAAGGCAATGACTGAAGGCAAAGACAAGGGAAAACTCACACCACCCAAGCAAACACTCACACTCACACACACACCACATGCAAACTCACACACACACACACACCACACACATGCAGCCCATGTAAGCTTCACCCTAGAGCTCCTCAAAACGGGTACCAACTGTTTGAGGTGCCAAGGAACTTATATGGGACAACATGCTCAGGTAGGAACCCGATGTGGGACTAAACACGCACCCTAAAGGGTTTTGGTTTTTTTGGTAAACTCAATCATACCACAAGGCAATGACTGAAGGCAAAGACAAGGGAAAACTCACACCACCCAAGCAAACACTCACACTCACACACACACCACATGCAAACTCACACACACACACACCACACACATGCAGCCCATGTAAGCTTCACCCTAGAGCTCCTCAAAACGGGTACCAACCGTTTGAGGCGCCAAGGAACTTATATGGGACAACATGCTCGGGTAGGAACCCGATGTGGGACTAAACACGCACCCTAAAGGGTTTTGGTTTACTGGAACCAGATTGATAGGACATGATTTGAGAGGGAGGAGAAAATATGAGAGGCACTAGGAAAATGTGGTAGACGTTTAGTAAGAGTCTTATTGAGAGAGAACTATTGGGAAAAGTTGTGACATACGAGGGAGGGGAAAGGAGAGACGTGTTAGTTGTGTAGTGTGTCTTTTGAGAGAGAGCTTATTTACTGTACTATAAAGACTAACATTATTAGTGGTTCCCAATCAGATAACTAAATAGATACTTTTAAAAAGTTTACCTAAAGAAAAAATTCTAATTATATAGGTAACACCGAAAAAATTTTATGAGCCAAATTACTCAACCTGAAAAAGGAGAATTAAAGATATTTTGTTTGGAATATGTTATTGATGTTTTATACCCAAATGAACCTCCTTTTAGAGCAAGAGAAGTTGCTAGAAACACTTGAAAAATTTGTAGAAGATGATAAAATAGTTAGGCATTGCTTACTTTTATGGATCCGAATTTTAAAATATTATTTTAGAATATAAAATAATAAAATAGGCAAAAGAAATATTTGATGTTATTAAACTTGCTTATAGTAGTGCATCTAAAACATATATTCAATTTTAGTAGAACAGTTTAATACTTATATGATGAAAGGAGAAACTATGATTGAACATATTAATAATATGATAGTTATAGCTAAAGAAATAGCTACAATACCTGATAAAATGCAAGTCTCTAATATTTTACATAGTTTACCAGCTTCTTGAGAATCAATTGTAATTGCACTTAATTTATTTGGAATAAGTCGCAATGAAAACATTCCATATACTATTAGTTGTAGAATCTCAAAGGAGAGCTAAAATACTTCACCATTATCTTCGAAGACCAAACCTAAGAAAAAAATTTAAGCATAAGGCTTATAAGTTTGATAAAAGAAATAAAAAGACATTTGGTAACTACTATAATTGTGGGAAATCAAACCCCCACAAGTTTAACTATTCTCAAAATAAAAAATAAAAAATAAAGATTTAAAGACATTGTTTGTATGGTGTCAGAATTGCTACTTGCTCTCAAGCCTGGTGGGTGCACTCCGCTTCATCAAGACACATGACAAGATCTAAAGTGAATTTCATATAAATGAAGGATATCAAAGCCGACAACCACGAGTTCTGTATGGACAATAACACCTATTGTGAGGTTCCAAGAATTGGAACTCTCAAATTGTCGAGACTTGGACACATATATTATAATAAGATGAAAATGATGGCTAAAATTCTTATACCTAACATACATGCAAATCGAAAGCCTTGTGAATCTTGTATAACTAGTAAGATGACAAGGAAATCTTTCAACAAAATGGTGTATTTGAAAGGAGAAATAGAATATTATTGGATATGGCAAGATCAATGTCAAGTCAATCTTTCTATGAGACGCACTTTATTGCTATATATACTTAATAGAGTACTAACCAGAGTAAAAAGTCTAACCTCTTATGAATTATGGACAAATAGAAAACCTAACCTAACTCATTTGAGGGTTTGGGAGAGTTTAGCCCATGTAAAGATATTATGTCCTAACAGAAGCAAATTATAGATTTGTAGTATATCATTCATATGTGTATCTTGACTATTGTGAGATATGGAACGTTGGATCACCTCTAAGTTAGATTGAGTATCTTGACTAAGAGTAATTGTTAGATGTGTCATAGACCTAGTCAAAAGCTCAACAACTAGTTTAACTAAGCCATAAAAGCTCCAAGAACTGTTGGAGTAGTTACTTGATCCAAGGGAGTCATGATATTAAGTGGTTGAAACAATACCATTGATCTATATTCCAATGGCATGATATATGGGAATATTAATTGAGTAATGAGAGTCGTTATGGTGTATAAATCCCCTTTGTTAAGGAGTAAAGAGATTCAAATGACAAATTCTATTTGCATGCACGAAAGAATTGTCTCAATTGAGAAATTTGTCAATTTTTTTAAACTTTGAGTTTTGATAGAGTGTGATCAACCACACACCCATTGTTTGTATTAAATTTCATTGTGGAGAAATTTTGACTCTGCTTGGCTCATAATCTTCGATAAGGCTTGATGCAGCCTGTAGGACCATGCAAGTAACCTAGGATGATGCAATTTAAAGATCAAAGATTAAAATTCCAACAAAAAGAAGTCATAAAATACCTAGATTTTGATATTATAATAAAGAAATAAATGAAATTATTAATGTCCTAGGTCAAGTAACAATCTCGTAGTGATGAATATCTAAACTGAATTGGTTGATCGTAATGGAAGTGGAAACTTCTACTAGCTTAGGAATTTAGGTCAACAATCAATGTAAATTCTTGATTCAATTAAGGATTTCAAGAACTAGTCTAGATCAACAATGATTAGGAATGGTAACATGCATGTAAATTAGGGTTTCAAGCTATATTAAATTGTAGAACACAAAACCAGCAACGCTAACAAAAAGTTGTAAATATTAGGGTAAAGGCTATGGGGTTTGCTATTTTTTAGGGGTTTGGGATGTAGGAAAGATGTGGTTGCAACGGGGAAAGAGAAAGGGTGTAACAGTCATGGGACAGGTTTATAGAAGTGGGAAAAAGGCTAGAACATGTTTAGGGACAAAGAATAGGGATGCGACATATTTACTTGTCCATAATTCATAAGAGGTTAGACTTGTTACTCTGGTTAGTACTCTATTAAGTATATATAGCAATAGAGTGCATCTCATAGGAAGATTGACTTGACATTGATCTTGCCATATCCAATAATATTCTATTTCTCCTTTCAAATACACCGTTTTAGGCATATAAAGGTAGAGAGTTGGTGAATTATATCATTCTCTTAAAAAAAAAGTATTAAAGTTTAGGTCAACAATCAATTTAAATTCTTTATTCAATTAAGGATTTCAAGAACTAGTCTAGATCAACAATGATTAGGAATGGGAACATGAATGTAAATTAGGGTTTGAAGCTATATTAAATTGTAGAACACAAAACCAACAACACTAACAAAAAGTTGAAAATATTAGGGTAAAGGCTATGGGGTTTGCTATTTTTTAGGGTTTTGGGATTTAGGAAAGATGTGACTGCAACGGGGAAAGAGAGAGTGTAACAGTCATGGGACAGGTTTATAGAAGTGGGAAAAAGGCCAGGACAGGTTTAGGGACAGAGATTAGGGATGCGACAGATTTATAGAAATAAGAATAAGGCTGGGAAAAATTTAGGAACACAGAGAATTCGGTTGCGATAGTGATTATGAATAGACTGAAGGCTTGCGGTAGGAATTAGGGTTGCTGGGGCAGGGTGCAGCAGCAATCGGAGACGGACTAGGGGGCTTGCGGCCCTATTGAATGTGGCTAGGAAGACTGGCAGTGGCAGGAGAGGGCTAGGAGTGATGGGGAGTTCTCAGCTACAGTTACAAACTATGTAGGGCCCTTACAAGATAAGGATGAGAAGATAAGTTTACAAGGATGGAAGAGGTATGAGACACATGGACTTTATGTTCTCAGTTAAAGTTACAAACTATGTAGGAAGAATAACATTGTAAGACTCTTACAAGATAACAATGAGAAGATAAGGTTACAGGGATGAAAGAGGTATGAGACTGTGGGACTCTATCATTATGAACACGTTAGAATTAGACATCAAGAAAAATTCTGACATGAATACATACTAACTAACTTTTATTGTAAACTTTTATTTAATAAGGTAAATTGAAGGGTAATTATGTCAACAGAAAGTTTAGTATAATCCTTACACTTTTATTAGTAGAATAATTTAACGTGATAATGTATGATATATTTACCAAAAAAATATACTAACTTTGCAGGAAATTTTCAGTCAGAAGTACAAAAACCAGCAGGTCATACCATGTTAGCCATTGGGTATGACTCGGACTCGATAATTTTAAAGAATTCAAGGGGAACCAAATGGGGCAAGGAAGGCTACATGCGTATTAAGAGAAATGTAGGGAATCCTAAAGGAGTCATGGGAGTATATATGTGGGCTTTCTACCCTACAATGGCAATTAGGTGGGTTGCCTATCCTCCTATTTGAAAAAATGATTTCCTTTTAAATTCCACTACATATACTGGGCCTTCGAGATATTGGTTACCATTAAATTGAATGTATGCATGTACAGATATACTCATGATACCATTAAAAACATTACATGTAGACAAGTGACCCACATACTATCGATCTGATTGTTGCAGCCTCTTGCATGGGAGCATGCTGACCGACCCATCCAAGTAGTGCTTTGCTAAATGAAAAGCTGAGACCATTAGACCAATGAGTTGGTCTATCACCTACAAATTAATAAGGATAAACACAATGATAAGGGAACACATGTAATTTGATTTTCATGTCCTTATAGCATAATGTAATTACCAATTTTTTTTATTAGTCCTGAAAAATAAGATGATAATATTTAGATATAATTAATCTCTTCATTTGTTTTTTGTTTTTTTACTATAATACAATTGATTTCATGGTGTCTTCACGTTTCATTACTTAAAAATTTTTCCCTTTTAGAAGTTCCCGTGACTTCTAACTAGTTACAATTAATCCCCCATTACCCCTATTAATATGTCGCCACGTGTCCCTTTTGACACCCCTTAAATGTGTTTAAGATTCACCCACCCCTAGGATTCACCCACTTACCTTTGGTTTTTAGAAAAAAATAATAAATTGTTTTAACATTTTTTAACCAGGGTTAAAAAAATTAAAAAAAAAAAAAAACAAGGATAGGTGGGTGAACCTTAGGTGTGGTTGAATTCTAACTACAGTTAAGGGTGTCAAAAGGGACACATGGCAACCTAAAGGGTGTAACCGGACTCGTCCGAGTCCGGTTACATCCGTATAACACAGTTAGAATCTTTTTTTGGATGCCACATGTCTTTCTCATTATGCCACATAGGACTCCTTTTTATGGAGTTCTTTGCAGCAAACTCTCGGGTCTCCTCTGTGCCATAGAAATATTTTCCACCACTGATATGATAGCCTGGTAACATTGGTTCAAAATTCAAACAAGGTCTCTGTTTTTTTTTTTTTTTCGCCATTCAAGTTTTTTCTTTTTGGAAGGTAAACAGAAAGACATTTTGCCATTCAAGTGATAGACTCCAAGATGATTATGTTAGTTCCAGATGATATAGTTGCTAAGAGTCCAAGCTAATCATAACTCTGTTTTGAATCTCTATATCTTAGTTGTGCTTATCGAACTGATCACAACTCTAATTGTAACTCTGTATCTCAGTTGTGCTTATCCAAAGAGCCTTTGCTCTAATCTGTAACTCCTTATTATAAATATATAGCAAACCCTCTTAAGGGTTTAGTGGTTCAACAACTAGCATTCTGTAAATCTCTATATGGTATCAGAGCCCTGATCCATCAAATTTCATGGCGCCTTCTTCTGATGATCAAACACCGTCCCTCTTTTCCCCTCTCAATATCTCAAATATAACTCAGTTTGTATCCATCAAACTTGATGGCTCCAATTTCCTTCTCTGGCACTGTCAGTTAACACCCATTCTCATATCTCAAGATCTCTATGGATATGTTGATGGCACCATTCTTCCACCTGATCATCTCATTGCAGAGAAACCAAATCCAGCCTATCACTTATGGAGGCGCACAGATCATTATATTTTGAGTTGGATTAACGCCACTCTCACACCTAGCGTGTTAGCTCATACAGTTGGGTTGCCCTCTTCAAATGCCGTTTGGAAAGCCCTCGAGACAACCTTCTCCCAACAGTCTCGTGCTTAGTCTATGCACCTTCGCGGTGAACTCCAAACCATCAAGAAGGGCACAACATGGGTATCTGATTTTTTATTAAAAATCAAGACTCTCTCAGATTCGCTTGCTGCAATTCAGCTACCTGTTTCCGATGATGATTTGGTTCACCACACCTTACATGGTTTGTCCACAGACTATGAGTCTTTCATCACGGCCATCTCAAATCGAGCTGAACCAATCTCCTTTGAGGAGTTACGAGCTCGCCTCCTTCAACACGAGCAGCGGCTTCTTCATCTCCATCCGCCACAATCTGGTACAGATGCTCAGCCAATAGCACTCTACACCTCTAGAAACTCCAATCGTGGTTCAAAATTTAGAGGTCGTGGAAATAGATCCTTCTCCCAAGGTCTAACCGTGGACGTTATGGCAGAGGTGTTGGGTGATCATCCTACACTGCAAACAACTCCAACAATGGACGTCCACAGCCTCCCAACAGGCAATCTCTCACCTGTCAGATTTGTGATCGGCCTGGACACCATGCTCTTCAATGTAGGCATCGTTTCAATTACGCCTTTCAAGATGACTCATTGCCACAATCCTTCGCGGCAATGACTGTTCAGGAGCCATTTGATCCCAACTGGTATCCTGATACCGGGGCCACTCATCACATGACCAATGATCCGTCTCTTCTTCATCAAGCTTCTGATTACAGTGGCAACGACTCGGTTGAACTCGGAAATGGATCTACTGCCTCCATTTCTCAAGTTGGTAACTCCTCTCTCCCATCCTCTAATTCCAACTTACTTCTTCAGAATGTCTTATTGGTTCCTCATATCACTAAAAACCTCCTTTCTGTTGCCAACTTTACCAAAGATAATAACTGTGTGTTCACTTTTTATCCATGGGGTTTTCGTGTCAAGGATCTCAACACGGGGATGCTACTCCTAGAAGGACCGGTTGATGGAGATCTCTATCCCATCCGTCGTAGCACACTCTCTGCAAAATTCGTTCTCTTCAGCATTAAAGTCTCCGCTCAAGTTTGGCATCGACGCCTTGGTCATCCGTCCACTGTTATTTCATCTAAAATGTTTTCTGATTTGAATGTTTCCTCTGTTTCTAGGAATAAAAATTTCATTTGTTCTGATTGCAAAGTTTCAAAGAGTACTAAACTCTCTTTCAATAAAGTGATTCATAAATCTCCATTTCCTTTATATCATATCCATAGCGATGTTTGGGGTCCCTCCCCGGTACCTAGTCCTTCAGGTTACCGTTACTATATAAGCTTCATTGACGATTTCAGTCGTTATACATGGGTATATCCCATGCGAAAGAAATTTGAAAGTCTCACATGTTTCCTTAAATTTCAGAATGTCTCTGAAAATTTATTTTCAAGGAAAATCAAAATTTTACAATGTGATGGGGGAGGGGAATACACAAGTGTCACTTTCACTTCACATCTTCACAACAATGGCATTGTTCAACGCATCTCGTGCCCTCACACTCCAGAACAAAATGGTTTAGCTGAGCGAAAGCATCGTCATCTATTGGAAACAACAAACACTCTCCTTGTTCAATCTGGAATGCCAAAATTCTATTGGTTAGAGGCTCTATCTATAGCAGCCTACTTAATCAACCGAATGCCCACTTCTGTACAAATCTCCTTATGCGGCTCTTTATGGGGAGGAGCCTAACTACTCATCATTACGTGTGTTCGGTTGTGCATGCTACCCATTTTAGGAGCATACAGGCATGACAAACTAAGCCCAAAGTCCATTCGCTGTGTGCTGCTTGGTTACAGTAATATTCACAAAGGTTACAGGTGCATGAACCCTCTTACGGGCCGAGTTTACATCTCCCGGCATGTGGTCTTCGATGAGCAAACATTTCCCTTCAAGGACTCATGCAACAGCCCCTCTCTGCCCAACCGAAATACCTGCAGCACTACTTCCTCACAAACTGCTTCACTCCCAGGTATACTTGGTCCAGCACCTTTTCCCGACAGGAACTCTATACCGCTGCAAAGTTCTTCTCAACAATTGGTTGCAACCCCTTTACAAATTACTTACAGCAACAACTCATTGCGGAGCTCCATTTCAAGGCCATCTCCCTCACAATCGGATTCAATTCACTCTGATCAAGCAACTACAGAGCATCAAAATTTGGGTGAATCTCAACCTCAATTCGATTCAATGCAATCTGATCAAGCAACTACAGAGCATCATATCTCAAGAGCATCTCCGCCACAATCAGATTCAATTACTGATTCTGCACCCAAAGAGCATACAAACAACTCAAAAACCAATTTGCATATTCCAACAGATTATGCGGCAGCACCTGCAATCAACTTGGAAATTGATGTTAATGCAAAGCCAACACCTTCAAGTGCATCTACTGCTACACAGCATGATATACCTTCAAACTCTCATCCAAAGCTTACACGTTCCAAGGATGGAACACTACCTGGAGCGCCCAAAACATTCTCTGCAACTCGACACCAAATTCCTCTTGCTTTACTAACCACTACATCACAAATTCATACTGCTCCATCATGTTTTTCTCAAGCCTCCAAAGATTGCAAATGGCGCACCGCTATGGTCGAGGAATTCAATGCCTTGCTACACAACAAGACATGGTCCTTGGTTCCCCACAACACCTCTATGAACATTATTGGATGCAAATGGGTATATCGCATCAAGCAACATGCCGATGGGCACATTGAACGATATAAAGCAAGACTCGTTGCCAAAGGTTTCAATCAAGAAGCTGGTGTTGACTATGACCAAACCTTCAGTCCAGTCGTCAAGCCCTCCACAATTCGTACAGTCCTCTCCATTGCAGTCACTCGTAGTTGGTCCATCCGCCAACTCGACGTCAAAAATGCCTTTCTCAATGGAGACCTCAAAGAGGTGGTTTACATGCGTCAACCTCCAGGCTTCATCGACAAAGATCACCCCTTCCACATTTGTCGTTTGCACAAGGCGTTGTATGGCCTCAAGCAAGCGCCTCGGGCTTGGTTTCAAAAGTTCAGCACTTACCTTCTTGAATTTGGTTTTCAATGCAGCAAAGTGGACTCCTCAATGTTCATATATCAATCCTCCAAAGGTACTTTGGTTCTACTTCTCTTTGTCTGTTACCATCATCACCTTTGTGTATGACTTGTCAGTGCCTTGTTTCTTTGAATTGCGTCCCATAGGAAGAAGATTGGTTATTGTTACCAAGCCTGGCTCAAGGTCTTGATTCCACTAAAACTTGCCGTATGCTCGGATCGGATCGGAAGTTTTGGTTTGCCAGGCCGGAACTGCAGAAGAATTCTTCCTTGGACAGTTTTCCCCTATTTCTTTTTTCTTTGATTTCCTGAAAGCGCTCTGGAAAGTGAGTCATTCCCTTGGACAGGGTGGATCTAGTATTGTCCTTTGATGAATCCGAACTCAGCCCTTAACCTGATTTGTGTGAGACGGCATGATTACCATTATTCCATTTTATTTATTTATTTATTGGGGCATTATCATTTACCAACTTTTAGTATCAATCATCATCAGTTAGTGATTGGTAACTTAGTAACTGGGAGTGGAACTCTAAATATTTATGTTTGACCATTTTCATACTTCTCTGCAGTCATTAAAACAATACTTTTGTTTGACCCTTTTCATATTTCTCTGCAGTCATTAAAACAATCTACATTAGTGTTAGTAAAGGCCGTAGCAGAGCTCTTTTTATTTGGTAGTAAGATATTTAGGTTGAAGCTTCAAAAAATCTTGCACGGGAATTTTGCTCAGTAGTGCAAAGAATTCTTCCTTGAAGGTCAATGTATGCGCCAGTGTACAACTAGGGATATTTTAGTATTAAATTGGGGGATGAGAAAGTAAAAATTAAAATTGAAAAAAAGTTAAAAACAGTTGCCTGCCAGGGAGGACTGTCAAAAGGTTGGCCGTGCAAGGTCTAGGTCCTACTGGCCCGCCCTCATTCATTGGGGATGAGCCTTCGCCTTCAAAAGGTCTGAATTGGCTAAACCCAAACCCTACCTTCAAGGGCCAGGGCCAACAAAAACCAAATATATGATGTTTTAGTGATATTTTTCACATTCATCGTGACATGCAAGCCTCCTCTTTTTATTCGGGTTTGGAACCGACAAGAGCTTTGAAGAAGATTTTTCAATTTTTGTAAAATCAAACCAATGTTCAAAACATGGAATCATCTGATTTTGCAAGAAATCAGATAACATTATGCCTAAACTAATTGCACAGAAATAGTAAAGCAACTAAGCAATCACATTATAATTACCATCGTTCTCTTTGGCATTACCACAAACACTAGGACCGTCTTCTCAAAACAATGTGAGCTACTGAAGCTGTAATTTTTCAAGGCATAAGAAATCCTGTCAACTCTGTATTATCTGATTTCTGGGTATTAACTACATCCAAATCACATCGGACAAAAACCAAAATTAACTCATTTCAGATTAATAACAACCAGTACCCAAAAAAAAAAAGATTAATAACAACGCTTTTACAAGAACCCTAGAATCCCGAAATAGGCGGCGTGAGCGCGATAGTGATGGGAACCCAGAGAGGGAAAATGCTTTATTGCATACAACATCTAAGGCAAGAGCTCTCCCACTCAAAGCCGCCGCCAATTCAGCAGTCCGGTTCTTCTTCTTCATCATCTCTTGATCGGAAAATATTGGCAGTTCTTGCCTTTTTTCGATGACGAATCCCTCTGATGGTTCGATTCTCTCAGGCTCTTCTTTGCTGACTACGGATATTCCTACTTGATCGAGTAAGGATTCAACTTCGACATTGTTTTTAATGGAGAGATAGAGACCTGTAATGGAAGCTGCGGAGACGGAGAAGTGAACGCCCATGACAACTTTTCCTTACTTCTTCATAAGCGCGCGAAACCGACCAGTGAAAGTCATTAGATGATAGCTTTTGTAAAGTTTTATAGGGCTGCAGAAACTAATGGCATGGAAGAACTGAGATGCTTAGGGTTAGGGTTTAAGGGAAGAAAAAGAAAAGTTACAGAAGATAAACAAAATGGGGTTTTTGCAAATATGCTAGGTTCTTCCCCGTTTGCAAATATAGAACATCTCCAATGGTGTTCTATTGCCAAATTATAGCATTTGGAGCAAAAAATTTGGCTCGAATGGTTGGGCCAAAGTATAGCATATGTTATACTTTCTCTTTATTTTGGCACTACCTTTGACTCAATTTACTTTTAATGAAGTTTTATTACTTTGCCCTTTGTTATAGGTTTTTTTACCATTTTATCCTCTAATTTCAGTCTCTAATGGCTATTTGTTTTTATTATTTTAGCCTCACAAAAATTCATATATGTCATTGGCACAACTAATTTGGCACAGATTATTGGAACAACTTGTGCCAAATATGACATTTTGGTACTTTAGTTGTGCCAAATTTCACAACTAATTTGGCATAGACCATTAGAGATGCTCTTATGTATAGGCCTTTTGCAAATTAACTCATGATTTTCCAATAGTTAGATAACTATACTCAAACTTTACTTTTGTTAGACTTTTTTTTTAATTGTTACAAAAATGACTATTATACCCTTAACAGATTTTCGTAAGCTCACAAAGTCCTTTTATTTGTTCTGGAACCATGATTGATAAGTTTTAATTTTTATAATTAATTTTTTTTTCTAAGAACCAAGGTTAGATGCTTTAACTTTAAGGTTATTGAATCTTAACCATAGTTAAAGGGAGTTAAAAGGGAACACAATAATTTTTTTAGAAAAAATCTAACAAGCAAGTTAGATACTTTAGTGAATCTTAATCACAGTTAAAAGGGGATACATTAATTTTTTTTCCTAAAAACCAAGGTTAATTGTTTTATCCCTAAGAATTGGTGAATCTTAGTCACATTTAAAGGGAGTTAAAAGGGGGCACAATACTTTTTTTCTTCTAAAAACTAAGGTAAAATGCTTTAACCCTAAGGGTTAGTGAATCTTAACCACAATTAAAGGGAGTTGAAAGGGAAAACGCTAATTTTTTTTATAAAAAAAACCATGGTTTTATGCTTTAACTCAGGTCTAAAGGAATTTAAAAGGGACACGTTAACTTTTTTGTAAAACCAAGGTTAGATGTTTTAACCCTATGGGTTAGTGAATCTTAGCCACAATTAAAGGGAGTTAAAAGGGACACATTATCTTTTTAATTTTTTTTCTAATAGATGTTTTAACCCTAAGGGTTAGTGAATCTTAACCACAGTTAAAGGGAGTTCAAAGAGATCATTTTTTTCCTAAAAATCAAGGTTAGATACTTTAACCCTAAGGATTAGTGAATCTTAACCACAGTCAAAGAGAGTTAAAAGGGGACACGTTACTTTTTAATTTTTTTCTAAAAACTAAGGGTATATGCTTTAACCTTAAGGGTTAGTGAATCTTAACCATAATTAAAAGAGTTAAAAGAAGAGAAATTAACCATAGGGGTCAAAACTTATTAACCATGGTTCAAGAGGAGTTCAAGTGACTTTGTGAGGTTATGAAATTTGTTAAATGTATAATAGTCATTTTAGTAACAATTTCAAACGAAAGTCTAACGGAAGTAAGATTTGAGGTTATTTGTCTAACTGTTGGAAAATCATGAGTTAATTTGCAGAAGGTTTACACATAACAGTGTATTTGTAAACTAGGAAAAACCTAATAGCTGATATGCAAAAACCGCATAAAGAAATGGATGATAGCTTTTGTAAGGTTTTGGGGCTCCGGTTGAAGAGTTAACTGGAGCAACCCAAAATTTGCCTTGGGAAGTGGTAGTTTGGTAATTATGAACACATAATTTTTTAACGGTAATTTTTTCCCATAAATACCCCTTTCCAAGGGAAATTTTGGGTTGTTGCGATTGACTATTCAATCGGAGGTTCATATATAATTGAGGATCATAATATATTATCACGCTTCACGCTCTGCAGCTAACATCCACAACAACCCACTCTAGAGCGGCTTTTACTCTAGCCTGTTTTTAATAGTTCGTTGCATTTAGATAGTAATTTTTTTTCCATAGAAAATTTGGGTTGCTGCGGTTGACTATTCAACCAGAGGTTCGTATATAATTGAGGATCGTAATATACTATCACCCTCCACACTATGCAGCTAACATCCACAACAACCCACTCTATAATGGCTTTTATTCTAGCCTTTTTTTAATAGTTTGTTGCATTTAGATAGCCCTTCTCCTATGGTGGCTGTACCTTTTTTTTGGTTAAGAATGGTGGCTGTAACTTTGACCCATGTCGTTTAGATAGCCATTTCTCAGGTCACCCCCTCCTAGACTCAAACTTTAAACAGAATGTTAGCTCTGATGCCATTTATTACGAACATAACCAATGTTCCAAAATGCGTAGATAATTAAGGAGTGAAGACATAAAAAGAGTCAGATATCTTTTATCTTTTGCACGGATCTCAATAGGAATCAGTTAAGACGAACAGTCATGGAATTAGGGATTCCTACTTCCAATATAACCAAAAATTTTATCAATGAATTTAAGAAATTTTTAGACCAATCATGGGAGGACCCTCACTCATAGTCTGCCAATATCGCCAATAAATGTTTAGGGATTCGTTTATGAATTAGGTGTGGGTGGGTCTCTTAATTATTCTGTCAAATTGTAAAGCGGATTTTCCCCTTAACTCTATAGCAAGATAACAGAGACTGAACAAATTACGGAATGTGAAGCCTATACTATCGGAGCACCATATATACAGAAATAATTGACACACAAACTTGATAGTTGGTATCACTCACTAGAGAGAAAAATGAAGTACAATTGCTAGATGCAATTAAGCTTTCTCGTCATACCATTTTCATACCTATCTGTTAATCTGAAAGGTAAATGATCTTGTGTGGGTCTCTGTTTAGTACCTAAATCAAATTAATAGAGTTCACTCAAAATCATCTCCCTTGGATCTTTAATAGCATATTCCCCCAAGCCTTCTAATCACATGACCTTCCACTTCCTAGGCATAGTTGCATCCATGTAGTGACACTCGACACTTTACATCATTACTCAATTAAGAAATTCAGATGTTGAATTAGGTGAAAAAGCTAAAAAGTGCCCCTTGTAAGACCAATTTACAATTTCCCCTATTTCTATTTTAAGTTGAATTAGAGCCTCATGTAGGGAATCGAGTGTTTACAAGCACTACACATTGCCTTCGAAGATAATTTAATTTTTGTTATCGTCACTTCTAAAGTCTAATTTAATTTAAGGAAATTATCATAAAAAATATAAAGTGGTGCTTTACATTCTAGTAGCTCAACCTAGTAAATTCTATATTCTTATTTATTTGAGTCCATTAATGATATGAGAGAGAGAGAGTGTTGGCATGAGAATTTGTTAAAAAAAAGAGGGGGGGGGGAGGGAAATGTTCTTTTTCTCTGTACATGTATGCCCCGAGTTGTAAATATAAAAATAAATTATAAAGGAGTTGGGATTTATATTATTTTTTGGACTCAATCTCTAAGTAAGTTATCTAGGCCTAAATATTAAGATTGGACCAACTTAGGGGATTCCAAATGGGTTTAAGAGGCACTATAATCATGGTTGTCAAGGTGACAGGTGACTAGGCAACCTGATGCCACATACCCCATGGACGCTTGAGGCGGTTATTTGATGAATTCCTTCAGCAGAACCCCCCCCCCCCCCCCCCCAATATTAGATTTGAATTTGTAATTCATATAAATTGTAAAATCTTCATTGTCAAGCTGCACTATGACAGAACCATCATTGTAGATAACTCTAAGAATAATAAATGAGAAATTTAAGTGTTGAGAGTAAAAAAAAACAAAAACAATTGTCTACAATTACTGCCGAAAGGGAGGAGAGGGACTGAGTGATAAAAACTTTTAAAAAATAAAAATTTACAATGATAGTTGAACAAGAGATAGAGAGGAGATGGAGAGAATGAGAGAGTGTGAGAATGAATAAAAAACATAAACAATAGTCAAATTGTTAATTGTGACTGTGGAACTAGAGGAGAGAGCGACAAGGGAGAGAGATGGGGTAGAGAGGGTGAGTTGGTACCTCTTCTCATTTCCTCTTTCTTTATTTTTCTTCATAATAAAGTAATACAAAGCATACAATAAGTAAATATATAAAATATTCCCACAAAAAAGTAAATATATAAAATTATGAAGTTTGCATTTATTTAAATTATATATAAAAAAAAAAACCCCTTAAAGAGAGAATTCTGAGAACTTTAGAATCTCTTGAAGGATTTTTGAGGCATTTAAAAACTTTTTATTATTAGGTTGCCTAGCGCAATTGTGGGCTTGGTCGCCTAGGGGACCGTCTTTAACATTATGCAAAAAACAGAGTGGGCCATATATATATATCCACCCACTGAAGAAAGAGAAAGAGAGAGAGAGAGTGTGACCAATTGGGCAAGAGAGGACATGTTAGCATGAGAAAAAAATCTTCGCAATGTAACCAACCATGTTTAAGGGGGTTGTAAAGGGGGATTTTTCGCCGTTTTTTACATAAACGACCCATCTATTTTTTACTGAATTCATTTTGTTGTTTATATTAAAAATGGCCAGACCTATACCCAAACTTGGATCCATCAAATTTAATGCTATGCTAACCCTCTTTGAGCCAAACTATACACACAATTTGTGAAATTTCAGGGAATTCGACCCCAACAACCCCAAGTGTGACATTCACAACTCTAATTTGGTTTAGTCCCACATTGGAAACGAGAGAGCTTTTTTCTCTCATTCTCTCCCTATAAATACTCAACCCCTCTACTCATTGTAAACACAAATTCTCTACTAGCCTAACCTCTATCCAAAAGATTAAAGAAGCTAAAGTCTTAAAAAAAAAAAATTAGCCCTTCTCTTGTTTTAGGTTCCAAAATTCTCTAAGTCCCTAAGCCTTAGAGGAAAAGAAGCCCCAGAGGAAAGGAAGATTTGAGGAAGAATAATTCTTAAAGAAGGAGTTCTAGTAAGAAGAGTTTGGAGAAAAAACAAAGGGTCTCTAACCCACATAAGTAAGTTTTAAATTTCAGTTTTTACATTTATGTCTATTCTTCTCTTAACCCTCCATTTTTTCTTTTTAAGATGAGCCTTTAGATTAGGATTTGAGACCTTCTCCTCTCCCACTATGTAGTTTGCCCCCCCCCCCCCCCCCCACCTCTTGCATTTCGCTGATTAGGAGGCTCCAAATGAAAGGAGGAGAGATAGGAACGACCCATTTTTTGATATTTTCTTTAGTTTTCTTTGATATGAGTAAAATTCTTGCAAAACCACTATCAACTTTCTCAAAAAAAATTCGCCAAGGAGCCCCTATGACGCGTTTCGCCAAATTGGAACTTCTTGTGAAAAATAGGAATTAAGAGATGTTTTTTCTAGTATTAGAACCCTTGTATTAATTTGTAAGTTTTTGAGCATTTTTAGCTTATGTTAGCTTCTCTTTCCCCGAAAATTCACTAAGGACCACTTATGACGCGTTCCACCGAATTGGGGCTCCTTGTGAAAGACGGGAGAATGAGGATATTTCTTTCATATTAAAGTATATAGGTGTTTTCCAAATTTGCATTCTTACATTTTGCCAAAAAATAGAAAAATAGTATAAAAGACCATATGCATTCATTACGATTTCTAATCTCCCTAGATTAGAGCTGTTATAATGCCCGTATTTTTTAGAGTATAGTCATTCCTTTAAAAAAAACCTAAGTCGGAAGTTAGAACTCATTTTCATGCATGTCAATTTCTAATCTCCCTAAATTTGAGTCGTTATAATGCCCATTTTTTTAGGTTATGGTTTCCCCCTTTAAGCACCTAACTCGGTATTTAAAACCTTGCTTTTCTTTTTAGTCAATCTCTCTAGTTGTTAGGAAAGTCCTACAAAACATTAGGATCCGTTAGTTTTAAAAATTTTAAGTGTTAGGGTGTCTAGATTTGCTATTTTTATATTTTGATTTTCCATCATTTTGCTTAGCTTGAATTTAGAGTCTTTTTTTTTAAGGATAAGTTAGAGTCCTTAGTATCCATTTTTCATTTTTCTTTTGAAGCCGATTTCAAAATTTTTAGGGATTTTTGAAAGCATAGGTTACCATCCTTAGACATGTGATTTAGAATGACTGATACCTTCCCCGAATCAAAATATAACCTTCCTTCCTGGAATCTCACATCGGTTTCGCTTGGTCTTTATTTTCGGAAAAATGAATTTTGATAACCAATCACACCACAACTCAATAATTAGTGGCGCCTCGGTATTCGTCATATTAGCATACCTCATGCATGCTAATGTAGAGAACACTTCAAACTAATTTTGTTTTCTTCTAGTGTTTCAATAAATGTCGCTATATCACATTGGGTGTCCATGGGTGTGGCTTGGGCTTACATTTTTGTGATTTTTGTATAGGCACGACGTGGCTTGCATTCGGTTGTTAACAACCCTGATTTGGATATGCCCCTTGTGGCTAATTTTAAAAATAAGCCAGTTTGAGATATAGTGAGTGAGAGGGTGCATAGAAGACTGTTGGTTTGGAAATCGCTGAATCTTTAAAATAGAGGATTGTTTGCTTGGATATCGTTGTCTCTTTCAAAATGATATAGATCACTTTGATTAATAACACGTTCACGAGTATACCCATTGTAAGCAACCCATTTTTGCACCCCCATGAGCCTAGAGGAGCCCTTGAATTCAAGAGAGAGATCCACCATAACCCCACTCTCTAACACACCCTAATTCTAACCCATTACACCAAGCCCAAGTCTAAACTCATCTCCTAATCCCAAGTCCAAGCATAGGCCCATTATGCAAGCCAAAATCTAAACCCATCACCTAACCGATTACCAACGCCCAAGTCCATGCCCAAGGTTAAGCCCCCAACCTAAGTCTAACCCAAGCACACCCTAACCCAAATCCATGACCCACATTCAAAACCAAAACTCTAACTCATGACCCAAATCCATGACCCACATTCAAAACCAAAACTCTAACTCATGACCCAAAACCAAACACACCCTACCCTGACCTCTAATCAAACTTTATTTATTGTCTCTCCCCTTTCCCTCTTTTCACATCTCCTCTCAATCAACTAATGAGAAATGTTGAGGGGTAAATAGGTGGGAGAAAAGAAAGTGAAGTAAAATAAAAGAAAGTAAAAGAATTGTATAATTTCTCTTGTGTGTTTGGCTTGAGAGAAAAGTAGGGAAATTATATTTTTTTTCTAAAATTACCTCTTGCTCTCTTTAGGAATATAATCATACAAAATGGTAGAATTGGAATACTGGGGTTTTTACTTCACTTTCTTTCACAATTCCTTCATTTGGTTGGAATATGGTTGGAATAGTGAGGTTTTACTTTCCCTCAAAATCCCTTAAATTGAACATGGTGAAAGTGACACACCAGTACTTTGTCCCAGTGGTAGTGTATCTCTTGCTTTGGGGAGGAGGTACCGGGTTCCATTCCCGAGAGGGTGGGAATTTGTATATACTCTCCACCTGCCCATTAACTGAACAGATACTAACATCTAACCGGCATTGCGGCCTATACGTATATCTCGAACAAAAAAAAAAAATGGTGAAAGTGGGGTTTTCTCACACTTTCACTCACAATCCTTTCAACCCAACACACCCTAGGGTTAGGGCAACCCATTCGTTCTCCTCTCTATAAAGAGAGGAGTTCCTCCCATCCAACAGAGATAAGGAAGAACCCCTATACTCGGCGGCCACCCTAGAGCTCACTCCTCTCTATAAAAAAACCAACCTAGGACCAAACCGTAGAGCCTCGGTTTGGAAAAAAACCAACCCAGAACCGAACCATAGAGCCTTGGTTTAGTTCTACCCACAGGTTGGTTCCTAAAAAAGTGGATGCGGACTGGCGGTTTGGTTCTCATACGGTTTTCAGTTCTCAGTTCTACATTTGGTTCTTAGTTCGGTTCGGTTCACGGGTTCCACATTCGGTTCTACCCATGGGTTAGTTCCAAGAAAGGTGGAGGCGGATTGGTGGTTCGGTTCTCATACGGTTTTCGGCTCCGCATTCGATTCTTAGTTTGGTTTAGTTCGCGAGTTCCACATTCGGTTCTAAGTTCGGTTTGGTTTCAAATTGAAACAAATCAGAACCGAACTCCAAAACCAAATCGAGCCTTTACAAAAAGCAAACCGAACCGAACCGGACCATGATGGTCGGTTCGGTCCGGTTCACGGTTTGACCCGTACCCATGGGCACCCCTACCTGCAACTCACCCATTTCCGTTCTCCAAAGGAGAGAGAGCTCTGTTCTCTTACTTCACTCCACTGTTAAACCCACTCTCCCATTTCCTCACACCCACACAAAGCTCACACCCCACAACCCCTTTAGGTCCTCTCTCTCTCCCCCCTCCGTCCCTCTATCTCACGATTTTCGGCCCTTTGTTGCAAAAAGAGAAGAGAGGAGGGAGACATCCCTCTCGGCCACCACCTCTTCGCACCCACCACTTATTCTTGGGTTCAGCTTTTTTCACAGCCTAATATAACCCCAGTTCTCTTCCATAACAATCCCCAAAACCACCCCAAACAACCCCCTGTGCAGCTCCTAGGTACACCCTAAAACAACCTCAGTAGGCTCCCCCTGTGCAGCTCCTAGGTACGCCATAAAACAACCCCCAAATAGCAACCTAAATCCCCAATACAAGCTGTCAAAAAACCCCCAATTCACATCCAAACATCAGCCAAGGAACCCCATCTTTGTGCTAACTATGGCAGCCACACGCCCCTCTCCTCTTCTCCTTTACGGCAGCTACAGGTAATCCCATCTTTCCCTTCCTTCCTTTCTTAAGTTGGAAGAAAAACCTATAGCTGATGGCTTTCACTGCCCGTAGAGAAAAAAAGACCTAGAGGAAGAAAAGGAAGCCTCATAAGGATAGAGGAAATGAAAATGGTTCAATCCATGACTAGCAAGTGAAAACAAGGTAGGGCCGTTCGCATGAAAGAAGAGAAGAAAGGATTGAATCTCTTCTTTCTCTTTCTCCAACGTTTTCCTCCTCCTCCTCCTTTCTTCTTCTTGCCGCTAGGTGCCGTTTGCCTCATCCTCTCGTTTTTTTCAACTTGACAATTGCTAGATAACCCATGCAATCTTCTTGGCAAGAAGAATAGTCTCCAACATCCATGCTTTCTGAGGATAGGATACTTCTAAGTTCTAATTATATACCCTTGGGGTTTAAACATAGCTGGAATGAAATTGATTAAGCATACATCCATAAAAGATAATAGAAAAGATCCATTGAATTCCTTCTCTTGTAACATAGCAATTGATAGATTGAGATTGCTCTCTGTAAAACCCTAGTTTTGGTTTTTCCTCCATTCGTTAATTGTTCTAGATTTTCTTTTTCTTTTTCTTTTCTTTTCTTTTTTGTTTTTCAGCTTTTGTTTTGTTTAATAAAAGCATGCATTTATTATTACATCATTTTCATATGATAATTACCTTCATTTGCTTAGAAATCACACCTAGAATAGGATGGGTAGTGGGGGTGGCGGTGGCCAAAACAATGAAGGAGTGGCTGTACTTGTATGGTGGTGGGAAGACTTGCATTTGCGTATTTTAAAAATGACATTAGTTACCTTGGAAATAAGCTCTTAAAAGTTGGGAATAAGAGGTTTTAACAAACATGCTACTAAAAATTAGAGGATTTTTTTCAGAATGTTATCAAACGATAAATTTCTAAAAAAATTTAGAGCTTATTCTTTAGAACTCAAACTCTGTTTTAATGTTGGTTATTTAGTTAATATTAACTAGTTAAACTCTGATTTTTAGGTTAGTTCTTAAGATAGTTTTAGATGACTAATTCTAGTTTTTAGATGATAGATTCTAATCTTAGGCTAGTTTATTAAATAAAGAAGTTTGGGGCTTGGTCAAAACTAATTAACCATGGTTCAAGAGAAATTAAAGGGACTTTATGAGGTTAGAAGTCTGTTAAGGGCATAATTTTCATTTTAGTAACAATTTCAAACGAAAGTTTAATGGAAATAAGGGTTGAGGTTATTTGTCTAACTGATGGAAAACCATGAGTTAATTTGCCAAACGTGTACACAAAACAGTGTATTTGCAAACTAGGAAGAACCTAGTAGCTGATATGCAAAAATCCCTTTTATTTATTTATAATTATTAAATCTTTGAAGTTTCCCATACTCTCACAGACTCTGCAAAGACTTCCAATATGGTTTATTTTCTGTATTTAAGTAAAGCTGACAACAAACCTCGTTGTATTTTGCTTCAGCTGAGAACGAATGAAAGCTAATGGCGGTCTAGAGAGATATTGGAGACCTCAGACGATTCTCATCTTCAATCTCCTAGGGGGGACTTTGATGTTTTTTTTTGGAAAGGTAGCTATGATTACTTCTATACTTGTTTTTCCAATATGGTATATTTTCTTTATTAAATTAGATTGACTACTTCTATACTTGATTTCATTAATACTAAATTCTTTTTTTTTTCTTATTGTTACTTGATTTTTAAGGTTCTGAGTTCCTTTTTGTATCTACAGGATTATTGAGCTATAATGACCTAACCTCTCAGACCTATCCTCTCGCCAAAGAGGTGATCATCTTTCGATTAATCTTATTTTTTTATTTATGTTTTGTTGTGAATACATATATTAGTTGTACAATAGTGTAGAGAAAATTTTAAACAAATGTTTAAGAGAAATTGAGTTTTCTTTTGGTTGGTTTTGGTATGTGAAATTATTGAGGATTGTAAGATAGCCAATGGAAGTATATAAAAGAGAAAAGCTATCGTACTTGGTGATCCATGAATTATTACATAACCTTTTGATCATACCTCCTAAAGAAATACAAATAAAGAAAAATAAATAACAATAAATGTTGTTTATTTTTAATCATTGTCTAAAATATGAAGCATATTGTATGATGCATATCAGTATTAATGTTTCTGGAGACTGATGTGATCCACCCAAAGTATAAGATTTATTATTGTATTGTGGCGTATCGATGTTAATATTATTGATATGTTTTATTATGTATTGAACTTATCAAACCGAGGTTTATATATTGAGGTTGGGAACTCTTATTCCCATTATTTGATTTATCATTTGAGTTAAATCTTTAAATTTCTTCTCCTAACCCTAAAATCTAACACTGTTATTTTCAAACGATTGAAGTATATTTAAAATTCTTGTAGATCGAATCCAAACTATTTTTGCTATTTATTGAGGTATGTTTGCTGTTTTTATATTTTATATTTTTAAATTATTACATCTCTTGAAATGAATCAGCATATACTTTTAAATCATAGATATATGGATTTATGATTAAATCTAAGATTTATAGAATACAATAATGGGATTACACATTACTTTTTTACGACTTTTATTTTTATTATTTATATTTTAATGCCTATATTACTCATCTATGATTTAAATTATTATATTTTAATGTTTTAAAAGTAACTTATTAGATCCTAATACTAAAAAAAATCTTTTTTTGATAATAAATTATTTATTTGAATTTATAAATTTTAAAAAATAATTTCAATAAAAAAAAAGATTTTAAGTTACTTGTGTATTTATAATGTTTCAATTAGACTTGTAGACTAATCTTTATTTTTGGCAATTTTTCAATAAAAATAAAAGATTTTAAGTTACTTATGTATTTATTATGTTTCCATTAGACATGTAGACTAATCTTTATTTATGGCAATTTACACGATTTTACTAATTATATTAAAAATTACGTCTCTTAAAAATTCTTGTTTGTTATTTTATTTTCATTCTAAATCTTTTGTATTTGGTATTTTTTTAATGTTAATTGTTGCATTGAAATACTTAATCATGTTTAAAATATATTTCGATATTGGTTGGGAGATTAGAATTAGAGTGAATGGGGGATTTACTCAAATATGTACAAATACTTTTCTAAGACGATTATGGGGTATCGCCTAAGTAACCAAAGCGAGAGTAAGAGCATCAAATTTTAATTTAGTTCCTCTTATTGGTGTGCGTAATTGTATTAGAAATAGTATTCAACATTCAAACCGAAAGAAGTCCACATAAAGACTACAGTCCTTGATTGGACCCAAAAAAAGGCTTGATTGGACCGAAAAAGGATAAATAGAGAACAAAATTAAAGGTGAAAAGTCTTTTCACTTTACCAAGTCTTTTCACCTTACTGTGTCAGGCTTCTTTTAAGGTGAAAGAAGGAAAATGACTCATTCAAACCCAAAACCGTGCTCTGGCAGTGAATTCGCTCTCAAACCATGAAAGCGAGGTTTGAGAGTGGGATTGGAGAGGTCTTCTCACGATTTGGGTTACTAAGGGTTTCACTATGGTTGTCAATGGGCTGGGCTTGGGGACAGGTCGAGGTTTTGCCAGGCCTAGCCCTCACTTGTAAGGGTCCAGCCCAAGCCTTTGTAGAGCAGGCTAGGCCCAAGTCCTACCCTCAGGGCTAGGGTCTGGCCTAGGCTTGAAAAGATTATTGTGAGCACCTCATTTTTGTATCCTTTAGGACTCTACTCTAGAATACCCTTTTCAAATCTCAACCAATTGAGACCCTCCAATGTGAGATCATACCATCATAAAGTGTCAAAAAATTATTTTGGTCCTTTATAGTATAAATGATCATTCCTATTCAACCGACTTTGGGTTTGCCATTTATGCTACAAACAAACCGACACATTAATTTTAGCCCATTTTGGGCTTGGTGTATATATTATAAACAATAAGAGCCTAACATTTGGGGGTGCGTTTGAGAATTCTTATGAAATAATCTCCAAGTCACTAGAGAATTCAATCATAGCCTAACGTACGGGTCTCATGGTATTTAAAACGGCGAAATTTTACTGTATTACGTATTATATGCGTATTACCATATATTATGCTTTTAATAAATGTTTTGTATTAAACGCGAATTTTTGCCATACTTTTGCCGTGTTAAAGGCATATTCCATATTAAATTATTGTTAGTACTTAGTAGTAAGTATAATTATTGCAATTATTTATAATTATTAATTATTTAATTTTTCCGTACTTTTGCCGTATAACACTTGTACCTTGAAAATGGATCATTGCCATAGTGTACTCGTACCCGTACTTGATAACTATGATTTCAGTGGAGCTTTGGACTTATTTTAAACCAACGCTCCAGTTCAGAGTTAAACTAGTCATTTTAATTATACCGATCAAAAAAAAAACTAGTCATTTTAATTATATTATATTAATCTAAGCAATGGGAAATTCTATGGAGATGTGTGAAATCATGGACAAGACGACATCCAACCCAATTACATTGGATATGGGGCAAGAAGCGTGGAGAGTGGAGACCCCTTTTAGACACTTATAATGTCATCACATCCTTCATTGGTCCCATTGACAACCCACTTACAGAACTTCACATGTAGATCATGGATGAAAAAAAAGTGTTGATAGCCTGGTATAATCACAGCTGAACCAATTTTTTTAAAGCTGTGATTTTGTTAAATAGGCTAAACCTTGCACCTAGCAAGTTGGGATCCGTATTTGTATTTCAGAAGCACAAAATGTATTGATGACTTTTCATTTTTAAAGTTATAATATTAATAATTGAGTTTAACTATAAATAGGAGCTCCCTCAAAAGATATAAAAGGATCCCAAAATAAGCTTAATTATGTGAGCATTTTAAAAAAATACATAATAATCTATTGACAGTATTATCTTTATTTTGATATGGGGTCAAGATGCATCCTTTACTATCATCGCATCCTTATTGGTCCCATTGACAACCCACTTACAGCAGTTCACATGTAGATCATGGAGGGAAAAAAGAACAGAAAAAATAGATAATCTAACATGTAATGATAGTCCGGTATAATCACAGTCATTCAGTCAGACCATAAATTTTGTGTGCTCCCGAAGAGCTATTTTATGTGCTATATGCATGACATAGGCAGCATAGCTTCTTGCCTCTTGAAGTAGGTATTTTTATGATAATATGTATCTTGATGTAGGTATTTTTATGATGATATCTATAATTTTTTTACCAGAATTAGAGTAATACTGTTCATAGTGTAGTTAAAACAATTGTTTATTTCTTGTATTCTGTTATTTGGATAAATGGTTTACCCACCCTCGATGGAATTGTGGCGGGTTTACTTCAAATAGTTTCCTGTTTACTCCGAGTAACCTATTTAGACTCATTTCCTTCGCATCCTTCATTGGTCCCATTGACAACCTACTTACAGTAGTTCACTTGTAGATCATGGATGGAAAAAAGAAAATAGAAAATCTAGGATAGCCTGGTATAATCATAATTATCAAGTCAGCACAGGCACATATGACATAGGCAGCATAGCTTCTTGCCTCTTGAAGTATGTATTTTTATGATGATATCTATAATTGTTTTTACCAGAATTAGAGTAATATTGTTCACATTGTAGTCAAAATCATTGTTTATTTCTTGTATTATGTCATTTGGGCATATGGTTTAACCTGCCGCAATGGGATTGTGGTATGTTTACTTCAAATTGTGTCCTATTTACTCCGAATAACCTATTTAGACTCATTTCCCTTATTTGTTCCGCTTTTATTAGGATTTTTCTTCCATGCTTTATTCCTACGAAGACATTCGTACATTGACAAACTTCAAATATAAGAACACCAGAGACTTACCGAAGTCAGTGGACTGGAGGGAAAGGGGTGCCATCACCCCTGTTATGAATCAAGGTCATTATTGTGAGTACTAAAAAGAGTTATATTAATTAATGACAATTGTGCCAATATGAGTTTTTGAATTAATATGTGTAATTTTTTTATTTAAATGTAAGATGTTGCTGGGCTATCAGAGTAGTTGGTGCTATTGAAGGCCTCAACTTTATTAAGACCGGGAGATTGATTCCCTTGAGCGTACAACTAATTATTGATTGTGACGGATCTAGCCGCGGTTGCAACGGAGGTTTTGTAGAGAAGACATATTTAACATTGCTCGTAAATGAATCAATATAGCAGCGGACTACCCCATTTTCTTATGTGTCAATGCAGTTGCAAAAAATTGAAGGTAAGTCCATATCTAGGACTTAAGTAGAGATAAGTAAGAGGTGAATAGATCATTTTTTTTATAAGAACTTGAAACTATAATATGCTATAAATTTATAGTCTGAAAATGTACAAAATAAGAGGTGAATAGATCAGACCGTTAATGCATTAAAAAAATACATAAATGTCATTTTGTACTTGTGCATGTTAAATTCATAATTTTCTTTCATTATCATTAGCTAGTATATAAAGTGCTACTTATTGATTTTGTTAATGATAGATATGATAATGTTATATTAATGTTGTAAAGCTCCCTTTGCATGGGGATTGTCATGAGTTTGATCCATGAGAGGTACATCCAGTGGGTTGATATTGCCAATGTTCAACCGATAATGAGACTTCTATTTACTTTTGGATTGGTCTATCATGGTAATTGATAATTAAAATAAGATCTTCTTGAGGAAGCCCTCTCTCTCATTTGAGTTTTCCTTTGAACTTAGTCCTGCATGCTATGAAAAGATATATCTTTATTTGTAGCATAAACTATATGCTCTATATGCCCTTGAATTGAACTTAGTCCTTACCAGACTATATTTAAGCATTACATATGATAGTAGACAAACTTAATTTGTAGAATTGAGGTATAGAGTGATGAATGGAATACCTGATTGAGAAAGGACATAAGTTGAAATGCAAAGGAAATAACAAAACGATCACGATCACTACACATTCCCCGGAAGATAAATTGAAGATTTATGGTAATTGCGCAATGATAAGTGAGATCAAGGATAAAACCATTATCCTTGTAGTATAGCTAGTTAACTTTCTTTGGTATATGTATCATGTATGTATATAATACATATAACAGTTCTGTATTACAATGTTCCAACAAAGTTATATTTTGTATTTAACAGTGTTATATCAGTTTATATATAATAGTATAATAGTGTAAATATAACGATTATGTATATAACAATGTATATATAATAACATTCTGTTTAATGATTTTAATGTAAGGTTTCTATTGAGTGCCACATGAGGCCTAGGGGGACTGAAGTAGAATAGAACCAAAAACTCAAACTGATGAATCAATCTCAGTGAACTCCCTATGTTGTATAACAGTGTAATATCTGACTCACTGATATTTATAATTGTTTTTTTATATGAGTTGAAATGATGTTAAACGATATGTTAGAATGGTATGTGTTACAAGTTTTGTATAATGTACTTATAATATATATGATATATATAAGTTGTAACTAAACGTATTTGTTTGTTTCCTCAGAAAAATTTGGAGTTAGTAACCATATGTGGTTACGAAAGAGTTCCTCGAAATGACAAAACTAGTTTTTTGAAGGCATTGGTTCACCAGCTAGTTATTGTCAATGTTGATTGTCACAACAATGCTTTCAAAAAATACAATGGGGTATGCTGCTTTTACTGTCCTTAGTCTCCTCCAAACATTGTAGAATTTGTATATTCTTCAATGATTCTCATGTAATATATATATATATGTTAAAATATTAGTCCATTAACATGAAAATATGCTAAAATTTATATACAAGTGCCTTTAATGTTACATTTGCACGTATAGGCACTTAATTTTTTTTATATATTCTAGAATGTGTATTCTTCCATGCTTTTCATTCTACATTTGCATGTGTACACAACATTTTTTGGAGTGTGTGGAGACTTTTTTTTGTTCTAGGAGGTACCTGATCACCAACCTCTCAATATTGCAATTGAGGCCTCTTAACGTTGTGATTTAAAAATTTTAATTAACTTAAAACAATCTCTCTAGATTCTGGGTTTTTGGTTTTAATTGGAGACCAAAACCCCAAATAGTAGGTTGTTGAATAAGGTGGGTGTTTGATCTTTTTTTTAAAAATTTGTACAGGTGTTTGATCCCTTAGGTGAGAAAGCATTGATTGTTGAATAGGGTGGTTGTTTGATTTCACATCTTCGATCGTTCATTTTTAACACTCACTGACTTTTATTGGTTAAGGTGTTTGACCCTTAGGAAAAACAGTAATTTTTTCAATTTTCCCGCACTTTTGCCCTATAACACCCGTACCTTCGAAATGGATCATTGACTTAGTGTACTTGTACCCGTACTTGCCCCAATGGTTCATTCAAGTCGTTGTCCAATCTGGTTTTTAAAACATTGTTCTCAACACGTTTTATAACCACTCTGTTTTGAAAGAAATTATTTTCCAACATTTTTCTTGCGAGTAATGATTAGTGGACAGCTCATTCGCCTAATAGATGGTAGATTGCGCATTTGGCTATTTAGGATATTGGTCCTCATTGGTTCTCATATCACTTTTTAACACCTACTAACTGTGGTTAAGATCCACTCTCCCCTAGGGTTCATTCATTTTCGTCCATCCTAACCTTGGTTTTTTTTAATACACACACACACACACATATATATAGGGAAATGTTGACCTTCACCATAGGGGCTGTTAGAGTTCATGAAATGCGTGAAACTCTAAAAGACCACGTACGCTCAATTTGGGTGGCATCCTGTAATTATAAAGTGAATTGGTGGTAATTTTGCTAAAGCAAATCTCTTCCATAATTACAGAAATGTCATCCAGTTTGGTATTAATTACAAAAAAGCCATATACTTTACACTCACGTGACTGTTTAGAGTGTCACGTATTGTATGAATTCTAGATTCTCATATGTATATATATATATATGTATATCAGTGTAATCTAGGCACTAGGCGGTCTATACAAAATTTCTTCTATAAACCTATTTTAAAACCCTCTTTTCAGCCCAACTTCAAAACCTTATTTTAAAAACTCATTTAAAACTCTCTTTTAAACCATATTTTAAAAGGGCAGTGATTAGCCCACCACGCATTTGACTATGTAGTCAAATTTTGTGTCCACGTGTCCCTTTTAATACCCCTTTAACTATGGTTAAGCTTAAGAAAATTAAGGTTAATATATATATATATATATATATATATTTGTTTTTATTTTCAAAAACTAAGGTTAGATTGCTTAACCCTAGGGGTGAGTGAATCTTAACCACAACTGACGGGTGTTAAAAAGGGGGACATGGACCAATGCAGACCGCGCATTCCACTATAGTGGAAATGTGGCTTTAAGTTAAACATTTCCCATTTTAAAATCTCTTTTAAAATCATCATTTAAACTCTTAGACCCTATTTTAAAACCGTTTTTTTAAAGTCTAAAAGCACCATCTTAGATATAGGGGATGCATTTAACCTTTAAAAGCAACATCCAAAGTTAGCACTCAAAATCACCTTAAAAGTTAGAAAACTTCAAACTAATTATATATCTATTATTTATGTAATATGTATATATATTAATATTACAGATACATATATTTAATATATATATATATATATAAATATAATTTTATATTTTTATCGCCTAGGTATCAATGGGGTGTCACCTAGGCAGCGCCTCGCCTAGCTAGGCCTAATCGCCTAGGCATCGCTTGAACGCCTTGACTGCACTGATATATACATATATATATAAATTATTAACAATATTTAGTTAAGCTTAATCATAATGAAAAGGGGTGTTAGAAGATACATGTGGACGGACATTTGGATACATTGTTGAATGTGCGGTCCGCTAATCACTGCTAAAAGACTTTTTACACTACCCCCAAGTCCCAACACCTAAAGAGAAAGTAAAAGAGATTTCTTCAAGCATTTGTATTATCTTCCACACACTTGAAGATCTGCATCATTCAAGCATTTGGACAGTTTTGTACACACTTGAAAATCTGCATTATTAGGGGTATGTTATTTTTGCGGAACTTATAAAATCTTAGAACTTCAAAAGTGTAACCTTGTTCTTTTACCCAAAATCCCGGAACTTTAAAGTTTTATGGAAGTTGAAAATCCGTGTAAAGTAAAACTTTAAAGTTCAATGTAAAAGAGTCGAAACGTTAAAGTTCTGGGATTTTAAAAGTAATCGAGGAGCTCGATAAAAACCAAGTCTCTCATCTCAAACACATTATTCCTCTATCACATACCTTAAATTAGATTCTACACACTTTCGTATTAAATTAGATTGACTACTTCTACACTTGATTTCATTAATACTAAATTCTTTTTTCCTATTGTTACTTGATTTTTAAGGTTTTGAGTTCCTTTTTGTATCTACAGGATTATTGACCTATAATGACCTAACCTCTCAGACCTAATCTATCCTCTCTCCAAAGAGGTGATTATCTTTCTATTTATTCTGATTTTTTTTATTTCTGTTTTGCTGCTAATACATATGTTAGTTGAACAATAGTGAGGAAAAAATTTAAACAAATGTTATTAAGAATTGTAGTTTTCTTCTGGTTGGTTTTGGTATGTGAAATTATTGAGGATTGTAATATGGCCAATAGAAGTGTTCAAAAGAGAAAAGCTAGCCTACTTGGTGATCCATTAATTATTAAATAATCTTTTGATCATACCCCCTAAAGAAATACAAATAAAGAAAAATAAATGTTATTTATTTTTAATCATTGTTTAAAATATGAAGCATATTGTATGATACATATCAATTTTTTTGGTGACTTATATTACACTCGAGTTTTAAAAAAAAGTATAAGATTTTTTGTTGTATTGTGGCGTATTGATGTTGATACTACTGTTATGTTATATTATGTATTGAACTTATCAAGCTGAGGTTTATATATTGAGATTGAGAACTCTTATTCCCATTATTTGATTTATCATTTGAATTAAATCTTTAAATTTCTTCTTCTAACCCTAAAATCTAACAATGTTATTTTCAAACGATTGAAAGTATATATATTTTTGATCGATAATCTAGGCTAATATATATATATATATATATAGAAGAACAAGCTGGAATGGCTAATATAGTCAGATGTTCACAAGCTCTTGAACCGACAAAAAAGAAAAATGTAAATCAACAAGAAAAAAAACCATGGTAGCCCCTTATTGAAAGTATATTTAAAATTCTTGTAGATCGAATCCAAACTATTTTTGATTTTTTTATAAAAATTATTAAACCTCTTGAAATGAATCAGCATTTGTTTTTAAATCATAGATATATGGATTTATGATTAAATCTAAGATTTATAGAATACAATAATGAGATTACACACTACTTTTTTACGATTTTTATTTAAATTTTAATGCATATATTACTCCTCTATGATTTAAATTATTATATGTTAATGTTTTAAGAGTAACTTATTAGATCCTGATACTAAAAAAATCTTTTTTTTTGATAGTAAATTATTATTTTTAATTTATAAATTTTAAAATATAATTTCAATAAAAGTAAAGATTTTAAATTACTTATGTATTTATTATGTTTCAATTAGACCTGTAGACTAATCTTTATTTATGGCAATTTCAGATTCTTGTTTGTTATTTTATTTTCATTCTAAATCTTATGTACTTGATATTTTTATTTTTTATATGTTAATAATTGCGTTGCAATACTTAATCATGCTTAGAAGATATTTCGATATTGGTTGGGAGATTAGAGAAAGAGTGAATGGGGGATTGACACAAATATGGACAAATACTTTTCTAAGATGATTATGGGGTATCACTAGGGTTGTCAATAGGCTGGGCTTGGCACCGGTCGAGGTCTTGCCAGGCCTAGCCCTCACTTGTAAGGGTCCAGCCCAAGCCTTCGTAGGGCAGGCTAGGCCCAAGTCCTACACTCAGGCCAGGGTCGGGCGCTTGAGAAGAATATTTTAAGCACCTCATGTTTGTATCCTTTAGGAACGGTTAGAACCCCTATCTACTCTAGGATACCCTTTTCAAACCTAAACCAATTGAGACTCTCCAATGTGAGATCATACCAGTATAAAGTGTCAAAAAAAATAATTATTTTGGTCTTTTATAAAGTGTCAACCAATTGAGACTCTTCAATGTGGATTTGTCATTTATGCTACAAACGAAACGACACATTAATTTTAGCCTATTTTGGGCTTGTTGTATATAGTATAAACAATCATAGTCTAACATTTGGGGGCGTTTGAGAATTCTTAGATAATCTCCAAGTCACTAGAAGAGCAAGGAACAAAGGAAGGAGTAGAGATTTCCAACAAATTTAAGGTAAATTGATTTCTTCTAGAAGTTCACAAACCAAAAAATCCTAATGCCTAACTTGCAAGTCTTCCACTGTTTGGACAGTACCTCTCCTTTCATCTCCTCTCGTCTGATTTGCTTCATGTTCCTCTCATCTCCTCTCGTCTGATTTGCTTCATGTTCCTCTCATCTCCTCCAAGCTTCGTGACAGGGAAGAAAGTCTTCCAATTTGAATAGTTGAGAAAATAAGAATGATGAATATTTCGGTTTTTAATCGATTGATGTTTTTCTCATATTTTTATTTGGTTCAACTAAATGATTTCAGTTCGTTTTGATGATTTATTGAGCAGAAATTTCTTTGTCACGTGTTCGAGTTTTTGAGTTCGTTTTGATGATTTATTGAGCAGAAATTTCTTTGTCATGTGTTCGAGTTTTGTTGAGGAAAGATTGGTTTTTGATTCAATTAAGTTTTTTTTATTTGTAACCAAGTGAAAATCTCTCGTGGAAATCAGTCATGGAAATCTCTATCCTCTCCTCCGATTTGGCCTTGGATTGCCCCAGGAGTAATAGCAAGCAAATTTCTTAGAATTTAGACTTTATTCAAATTTGAATATTCGATCAAATTAGATTATGTAATCAGACGGATGTGGATAATATCTGCATCCGTATATCTAAATTATATTATTTCATTCTCCTAAAGTCTACAAAAATTTGTCAAGACCGTTTGATTTTACAATAGCACACAAGGAATTGGACGGTTAAGATAAAAGTATATGAGAAAAGCCTGACATGTCACTCTCAAAACAGTAGCAAAACATACCAAAGGCTGACATTGAGTGATTTTCAGTGTAATAAATAAAGTAACATCTATTTATTAAATAACAAATATTGAACACCATTCTGATATATGTAGGGAAACAAGGTGCAAGCTAAGATTTTTTTATGATGATATCAATCTCTTCAGATACGTGTTGTCTCCTTAAATGATTACTAATAACCAATCACTCCCGAATCAAAGAGATCATAGAACACATAAGAGAGAAATTTTACAACTTTATTTTGTTCAATTATCTCAATGACTACATCAATTCAACATCGCACATAGGTAATGATCTTGCTCATTAAAATATTATTTCATATTTTTATAGTAATAAATTTTAACTTAACATTATATGATATTGTAAACATCACTGCACTAGTTTTGAATGTGCTACCATAAAAAATGGTCAACTTAGAGACATTTACCATTCGGGAAATGGTGTTAATAAATAAAGAGTAAGATATCTTAAATTTTTGTTACTTCAATTTGTCACATGCTTCTCTCTTAATCTTAACATCAAACAACAACTCATGTCTATTTACATAATCTTATATTTGTCAGCTTGAATTCAATTATTTTATCCACATGGAATGACTTCACATCAAGAGTATCAGATTTTTACAGTATGTCTATATGCATTTATGTTTTCTTTCAGGTTTATCATTATCAACAAGAGGGTAAACAACAATTACCATCAACCTTGATTTACCTGAGTCCATTTCATTACGAACTTGGTAATTACTTACGACTACAATTTCAAATAATATAAAACACCAATAAAATTGACTAACACTATGCTTTCTTTGTTTAAAGGTCACATAAACACAATGACGCTCTTGATGAATTACGTGAAAAACTAACTCATATACCTATGCTAAGTGCATCGACATCAAGAACTATAACCATCAACAAAGTTCTTGAGTCAACAGAATTGGTAAGTAAATTAACTAACTTGTAATCAATTTTCAATTTTTATACAACTACTATTTAAACTTGGTAATATCCAACATTTTTTGTTTCTTATTTAGTTATTTTAGAGTATTGTGCCATAGCATCAAGACTTCAGTTGTGATCACAGATTTGCAACAAAAATTTTGGTATACGAGTTGTAGTTTATGTGAGATGAGAACATCAGAAGAATATAAAAAGAAATCTCATGTCCTTGTTTAACCAAAACAACTACTGTACAACCAAGGTATAACTAATAGACATTTCAATTTATATATAAATATAGATAGATAGATTGATGCTACAATTTATAAATATTTATGTTCAACTTTTAGGTTTCTTATTAAAGCATATATCTCTAATTCCAAGGGTACCATTTTAGCTACGCTTTTGAAAACAAGCCGAAAAAATTATGTCATGTACATCGATTGACTTGATGCAATTTTCAATTCAAGTATAATTATTATTAAATTCACAGTGCTATAAAAAATTATTTCTTTTATTAAGTACTAAACAAATATTTTTCACTTGCATATTGATTGCAGGAACACATGAATGAAATCGAAAACCTTGTTAACCAATTCAATGGAAAGAAATTCATCTTTCGGTTAAAATCCTATCGTTACAACCTCCATGTGACCAGGTACATTCTTGCTCTCTTTCAATTTATAATCAAACTTTGAATTTGGCTCGAATATTATACTTCCGATATAAATGACTGAAAAACATACTATTATTTAACTCTTTTAGCTTATATTTATTATTCCTCATCTTGTTATACCTTTATTCATTCTAAGCTTGTTTGATTTTTCATAATTTTTGCTTTCGATGTTCGCTTTCATTGTGTCTGTTGTCAATATCTATTTCACTACTTACAGATAACAAAAGCCGATTTTAGATCATGTCTAAATTTCATGTCCAACATTTCCTTTTTAGGTTCACTTCACATGGCAAAGGGGGGCTTTCTCATCAACCCACAACATCCATTCCATTTGGGCACCCTTGTATAATAGGTGTATACATTACATACATCTCCCATCCCTACTGGCCTTCACTATCCAGCAATTTCATCCCATATGACCAATCAATATGCAGTTCTTGGATGGGGACTGTGATCAAACCATGCTTTCAAGGACAAATAGTGATTTGTCTCCTAAACGATTCCGACCCTCAAATGAACAAAACAAACATCAGTGAAGCATGCATCACTAATAAAAGCAAAACAGAAAAGGACATATTAAGAGAGAGGCAAAAATGACCAGTCTGAATTTCTAGCTGGTGCAGTTTCAGCACTCATATATGACAGAATTTCCTAAAAACAATGTTAACATGTTTGGATAGATGTGGTAATTAAAGGAAGTCAACTATCATTTATTGCAGAATACTTTGTCATTTTTATATGGGAAATAGTTAACGTACCCATGAAATCCATTTCCAAACCTAAGGCACCACCTCATTGGTGGATGCCCATTGAGGTGGTGCCTTAGGTTTGGAAATGGATTTCATGGGTATGCCTATCACTACTCTTTTTATATTGGAAGAACTCAAAGGAGCAAAAGGCCATAATAATTACCATCCTTATGGCTCCTATATATACTACCAACTCCTTTGTTGGTTTGTTTATATTTTTGGGGAAGCGATGCATTCGATTAACTAACGTTTTCATTCCCCATCTATTTTCCAGGTGCAAAAGTATTATTTCTCTATTGATCACCCTTATCTTATATTATAATGTGTAAATTGTTACTATATCTAATTTGGTTATCTCAATGCAGGTGGTTTTAAACTCATTGGGTTCACAGATTAGCCTATATTGCCTCCCCACTTTGTTTTCTCAAGTTTTCAAGAGCGCAGTAGAATCTGCTGTTGTGGGCATTGTCTGTACAACCTTTCTTAGGAAACATCTACATAATCTCGATTGCATGCAGATGCTTAGCAACCATTGACGAGAATGCCATCACTACTCCAATAGATTTTTACTGCAGTAATCTTCTCTTTTATTTGGTTGCTGGATTCAATGGACTCATAAAATTTTTATCCCTTTGTGTCTATGCTACATGTATCTATTTCGTAGTTACTTTCTTACTATTGTGACCAGGAATTGAAATATTATGGTTCAACATTCAATTTAGCTGAATCAAATAAAAACTACTCAACTCTGATTCTCACAAGCTTCTGTTTTAGTTGGACAATATCAAACAAGCTGTTTCTTAAATTTTTACTGAACAGTTCTTAGTACTTCTTACTGTTAGATTGCACTGCACGTGTCCCACAACTAGTAACACACACATAGAATTAGTCTAAGGGTACTCCCAGATATACTCCCAAATCGTAACTCTTAATTCAGTTATTAATGGGTCAAGATTAAAGCTAATGTGACCTTAAAAAAGGCTAAATAAGCCAACCAGTTTATTTGGGAGTACCTATAGATTGACTCGACATGAACAAGAAATTTCATATATTTGGCTAAGTAGGATAGATACAAGGTTAATAAGTAGATCAAAAATCACCCAAAGGATAGGACCGAGGACGACGGATCTAGTGAGTTTTAGAGCTGTCTTCACTTATCCCACTGTGTTTGGCTTAGATATTTTGACATGAGGATTTGGTGGGTTCTCCACTGCTAGAGAGGTCCAAATGAACATCCAGGAGGTTGATATTCTAGCACGGGTTCCCTTTGCTAATTCGAGTGTAACTGCAACTGGAGATGACGAGGTCCCTATAATATTTTGGTAATGACGATGTTTTCAAAGGTCATGGCGGTGGAAGCTCAGCTTGCGGCCAAGTTGGCCCATGTCTTGATCCTTATGTCATTCATGGTGCAGTAAATACAACTACCGATACAAAAAGAAGCAAAAATAACAACACAAATGTGAGTAAATACAACTACCTTGACTAAACCAGCTGTAAATCAAGTAATCATGGTAGTGAAAGTGAGGGTAGGCCTTTTAGAAAAGATTGACATATAAAATCAAGTGACTAAAGTAACTAGGCTCTAGAAAAGATTGACATAGGTATCGAAAAAGAAGGCGTGTCATGTTCCTATTGTTTTGTTTAAGAACAAATAACAAAATTCCGTTTGCTATGTTTGGTTGCCGAGAAAATTGGTGAAAATATAGAAAATAAATTTCTTTTTTGAATTTTTAATACAAATTTTAGTTGTATTTACTCTAATTTTCTTTTCTATATTTTTACTTATTTTCTCGGTAACCAAACATAGGGTACCTAGAGGATTTTCACTCATATTTAAGGAACCAGACTTGGCTGCATTGTTCATTGCAATTTTATTGTCGCTGTTAATTCGGCCCTCCAATGAGGTTACCTGGCTCGATCATCCTCTCAAACCCGTAGAATAGGCCTTTTTTGTTGTTGACAAAGCCCAAAATTGGGTGGGGCCTGATATCTCACAAGTCACGACCCTCTTAATGGATTGCCGAGCTAGGGTCTTAGTGGGCCCTGCCCTACCCAACCGATCTCATCTACTTATATATCGTATATATTTTATAAATAACACGCAAACGCATATATATACTAGGAAAGGTGCACGTGCTTTGCATGTATAATTTATTATTATTTTTTTATTTTTTATCATTAATGCAAAACATAAAAATTTTAAGATTATAAAAACAATTTTATGATATATTTACATTAGACCTTACTCTCTTTATAATAAATAATTTTATAATATCTTAAGTATATTTTGTGAGAATTTAGTAATTGAATTTAAATTTTCGTATATAAATTTAAATTTAATATTAAAAAAGGGTTATCATTAAACCACTTAAACTCAATAACATCACACAAAACTTAACTTTGTTGATTAGAACATTCTAAATTTGGAGACCAATTTGGCATGAATAGAATACTCTCACAACGTGTTGTCTAGACTAAATTTGAAGAGATAAAAATCAGAAAACAAATACAAAGATCAAATCATTTATCAAACAGTAAGACAGTGTACTCTACACACAAACCTTTACAAAATTGGGTATTAGAGATTCATCATTCATGAATACCCTTCAACTATGGTCAAGATTCACTAACCCTAGAGTTCAACCATCTAACATTGGTTTTAGATTTTTTTTTTAAAATTAACTCTAAAGGTTAAAGTTGTTAACCAGAGTTAAAAGAAGGCTTTGGTGTTGTAACCGGACTCAAGGATTACAACTGTATTACCGTAGAGAATTTCAAGTCGTAAAAGAATTACCTTCGATCTCCAGAAGTGATTTAGAATTGTAGCTAACCCTAGGAAGAGAAGGAAATGGGGAAGGAGAAGCACAGTGGTGATGAATAGTATACAATTTAAAATTTGATTATTCCTTCGGCCACCAAGTGAGAGAAGCTTTTGAACTGAAAGAGAAGATCACCAAATTTCATAGGAGTTCCATGCTCGATGTTCTTCAACATTGAGAGAATCAACCCTATTGTTCTCAAAATTTCGAAGGCCTTGAGAAGTACGTACCAAACATGTACTCAGGTCAGGTGCGGTTTCCTACATTTTTTTTTCATTCAGTATGGTGTTATTAATAATGTAAACAACTATATTTTTCTTTCCAAAAAGCTTGAAACATGTATTAATTACAATCATCTTCAAAATAAAATTTTATATGAAAAGTTCAAGGCCTACCTAATGTATGCATCTCGTATATACACAGGGTATCCCAACAAAAATAGAAGCGATTTATCATGCTACTCAGCATCCAGTACATCCTGCGAGCCATGACAAGGAGACCAAATTCATAATCCAACCAGATGAAATAAAACTACAGATAGTGGGAGTAGCAAATACAAATATCCGAGAGTCGGAAGAAGGTGGCATAGGATAATGAGCAGATGCAACCCCAAGAATTGATGCTAGCTGGTTTATGTCAACCTTAAAGACACAAGTATCCATGTTTTTACAAGATATATACTGTAAAGACTAAGGATGCGATATATTTACCTATGAAGATGGTGACATGGAACTGGATCCCACCATGGAACTGGATCCCACCATGGGAGCAACATCATCATCAGCCTGCAAAGTGAACATTCGAATAAGAACACAAGATACAGGGAAAAAAGAATTGTTTTTAAAGGCATAATTAAAAAAAAAACTATTATGGGTTATTTGGGTTTCTGTGGTCTCTGTAAGGGAATTTATGTTGGTTACCGATATTAACTCACAAATACAGATAAGTGGGATTTGAGTCATTCACGTTTTCCCCTTCTCTTTTTTTTTTTTTTCTAAACACAAAACCAATTAGTTTTCTTCGAGACAGGAAAATTACTTACCACAGATGGATCGTCACAAAGCGAACCAACATCGTCCTTTCTAGCCAATAGCTATACAAAGAAAGATGAAATGATAAACCAAGGAGGAATAATGTGCCTAGGAAAGAAAAAACAAAAATGGTAAAACGTATAGTCTTCTCTTATGGTATTTACAGAAGGACTCTTGATAGCGTTTATGTAAGTTCACTTTCCCAATTAGATAATAGAAGGAAATGAACTTCTTTCCAAAAAAAGAAAAAAACTTGGGCAAGTATTAGAGTAAGTGTAACTCTAACAACAAGGGTCGTTGGAAAAGTTGTAGGAGAAGAATTTAATTTTTTAGTTTGGTTATAGTCTAAATTATTTATAAAATAAGGATATTTATGTCCAAATAAAGTTTAGTATACTCCTTATACTTTTATTAGTAGAATGATCTATAAATATAGAGCACGGTCTTGGTGGTCTCGGCCCTATAGGGGTCTCAGTAGCAAAGTCCTATATATATATGGACTTTGCTTGTGAGACCCCATAGGGCCGAGACCCTTCATGATATGCATGGGACTCAAAACACATAAACATGATTGGAGAAAAGTTTGAGTTCTGTGCATATCACGTTTGGGATATGCACGGTCGCAGTGTGGTCTCGACCCGAAGGTCTCAGAAACATTATCCTATATATATGGGTGCTTCATCTAAAAGGGCATGCTTTTGACATATTTACCCTTCATATTAAAGTAGACACTAATAAAGGTAATATTAGTGTCTGGAACAACATATACTAACCCCGACTAACCAATAAAGTGCAAGAAAAATTAAAAAAAATAAGAGTAATATTGGAATACATATCCTCTCTGGTAAAGCTTTTCAAACCATGCCCTAAACCATGATAGTTTTGGTTTGAAGCGACGAAACGGTACTTAACTCTCTCTCTCTCTCTCTCTCTCTATATATATATATATATATAGAGAGAGAGAGAGAGAGAGAGAGAGAGAGAGTTAAGTACCATTTCGTCGCTTATATATATATATATAGAGAGAGAGAGAGAGAGAGAGAGAGAGAGAGAATTTCGTCGCTTCAAACCAAAACTATCATGGTTTAGGGCATGGTTTGAAAAGCTTTACCAGAGAATATATGTATTCCAATATTACTCTTATTTTTTTTAATTTTTCTTGTATATATATATATATATACACACACACACACAAATATATAGTATACGTTTGTGTGTGGTTGTGGCTTCGGTTGAGACATGGTGTGTGTGTGTGTGTTTAAAATTTGTTGATCGAATAGATTTGTTATGCTTAATAGCTTTACTTTTTGAATAGGAATGTTGTGTAATGTTGGAATATGGGCTTTTGATGAATCAGCATCCCATTTTTTTAGATGATGTTCTACAAATATTTTTCTAGCAGCTTGATTAGTTCAGCTATAGAAGAAATAAGGGGATAAACACTTTCATAGATTGACTTTAATTGCATAACCTACTCATACCTTTTTTTTTTTCCATCAATCTTTAACTGATACAGATGCAGATGATGGTTATTATTGACGGATTTTGACCATGAATCCTCTTTACTTTCATCTTGAAAATTGGAGAGATTCTTGGAATGACCTCATTTTTGTCGCGATATGTAGTAGTACCATATCTTACTTTGTTGTCAATGGTCCAAGTATGTCAACAGTAATTATGCATAGTTCTGCATCATATCCACCATAATGGACAAAATCTACGACGAGTACCTTATCATTTAGCTGAATCAAAACATTCAAGGAATATTAGAATAATTGTCAATTTTCTTTCATAGTTCTAACAGTGTCGCAACCCAAAATCCTACCAAGATCCTTAGTGGAACCTTGACTCGCAACACTGTTTATCATGAACATAAAAGGCATAACTAAAGAAAATACAACATAACAATTTCTTAATTAAAATCTTAAACCATACCCACGACATATCCATAATCATAAATGTCTAACAATTGAATATAAGCTTAAACATTCATCCCAGTAAAATCCTTAACAACCCTCAAAGTTTCTTAAACATAAACATCCACTAATAACTAGGAATTCAAAACTAATAGTAAGGGAACTGATCCAGAGGATCCTCCCGAATCTCCTGCTCCAGGTAATCACCTTCAATTCCTCCGACTTACTCTTCTCCCTGTTTAGCTTTGTAGTCTAAACCTGCTGATATGAAATATCAATTGAGCAACAATGTGCTTAGTGGATGAAAAGTCCTAAGTAATAATATCATAACATATTAACATACATGCTTAATATACTTGACATGATATACATCATGGCTAATCATACATAATCAGAGTGCGGAGATCATGTGAGCATACCATCTTACATAACTTATGAGCATCTTATCTTACTGAACTTGTGAGCTTATTCAACTTGCATATACTTGTGAGATAAATTAAAATAACTCAACACTGAATATTTAAAGAGGCTAGATATATTATTCATATCGAGTAACCAACGATTTGTACCCGTCAATGCCTTATGATTCTTGCGAGACAGATATAAGTGCCCTCATTTTCCTAAGGAAGAGGTCTACTTGTGAACCAAGCATTAGCACCCTTGAGTGGCAGGTACGAGTACCTTAAGATCTTAGACTTGTGTTGGTACTTGTAACTTGTGAGAGAACTCATCATGCAATCATACTTGTGAGATTTTGTGAGCTTGTAAGACTTATGAGCTTGTGAGATTTCATACTTGTGAGCATATCTTACTCGTGAACATATCATAGGTGATCCGCCTTTGGTTAAACTCCACCCTAGATCACAAAACTAGTGTCATCGAAAATCCATCATAGCGTTCCATACCACCATAATAAATAATCTAAACACAAGACCGTAATATATGGCTTGTTTAACTGATATTAAATCACAACATACATCTTACATCATGTCTTATCAATCCATACTTATCACATCAATTCACATAATAAATAGCATGTTCATAATTTATAAGGTATATAAGCATCATGTTCACACTTACAAAGTATATAAATCACCCCTTTATTTATCAATCACCATACATATTTATTTACATAGAAAAAGTACAAAATCATAATTCAATTATTCTTTTTATATACTTGAATCCAATAATCATATTAAATAAAAATCCTCACAAGCTTAATTATTCTCAATTAATAGTATCCCTACATGCCATGCTTCTTCTTAGCTTGACAAATCCTCATTCTTATTCTTATCTTAAAATCAATACATATACCATTGTTGGCTAAGGAAAGTATATCAAACATTGATTTGATCGTTTCCTATTATCACAAACTTGTTCTTCGTGGAAGAGAAGCAACTTTCTATTCAATACACAAAGATCCCACAAGAATCAAGGTCCTCAAGCAACAATTTCTCATTCTTCCAAGCCTTTCTTCTTCTCCGAGCAAGAATCCTTTCAACACCTTAGGTTTCCTTTTCTCTAAAGTTCTAAAGCTCTCAGGATGATTAGAAAACCCTAATCTCGTGTATTAAGACCTATTTATAGAGTTTCCATAAAGAGTTTCCTAATTTCTCATGGATTCCCGCAAGAAAATCAGTTATTTATCCTTAATGCATGAAAGTTGGTCAATCGGATGGGGTTTCGGTCGACCTGTTTGGCTACTGTTTTTGTTTTTATTTATTTTTTACTCTGGTGGAGTTCAGTCGAATGGGACAGGGGGCGTTCGAACGTCCTGACAACTGTAATTGCAGAATGCAATACGGGGGTTGTCCCGAAAGGGGGGGTGTGTAGAGACCCTAATTTTAAATTAAATACATGTAGGGGTAAATTAGTAAATTATACCTTGCGGGTAATTTAGTAATTGGTATTTTGGTGTTTAGTCTTATGGCTAACCTTGGTGGGGTAGGGCTAAACCAATGGGGATAAATTAGTAATGTGTTAAATTGGTTAAATCTAAGTTATAAGCAAACGGACCTTAGTGGGGATAAATTAGTAATTTTCTAAATGAAGTTTAGTATAAATAAAATTGTTTAACCTAATTAGCCTCACTTTTTGATAAACTGATTTAGGAAGCTTAGATGTGTACTTTTGGAGGAGAGGGAGAACGATCGTAGGGTTTGGAGATCAGTGAATGCTTGTAGAGAACCGGATTTCGAAGTTTTGGATCATCCGGGATAGCATTAAATCTCTTCTAAGCAATCAACCTTTTGACTTCTTCTCGAAATCGTATCTAGAGGCAATTGAATACTTCTATAGTTTAAATGTAGGGTGTGTGGTGATTACACAATAGTTTTAACGTATTTTTCTTCTTGTGTTAATTATTGTGTGTATGAAAATAGGATAGATTAGATAAATATTTTATACAGGTATTATTCTGATTTATTAAATATGTTATGAGTGATTTTAGAAAATGATAGAATAACATATTAGATTTTAGGGAAGAAAATATGAGAGCTTTAGGAGATTATAATTGGTGAATTTTCGGAATTGAGTTAATTTAAAGGAAATTTACCCAGTTTTGATATACAGGTCATAACATTATGAGATTAAGTCCGATTTTGGTCCAATAATGTATCGTTTCGAAGAGCTTGAAAAGATCTACAACTTTCGTGAAGAAAGTTTTCCCAAAATCAATAGTTTATTGTGTTAAAACCTTAGTCGAAGATCAAAAACGGGAAAAGACATTTTTAACATTAATTTTTCTAAGATGCTTTAATATAATGTATATATGATTTGGGTGATTGTTTTGTTGAGTTTCCTTTATATCTCATTAGTTAAGTTGTTAGGTGGTTGAAATATACCTCTAACAAACTTTACTATTTAATTACCAAATAGTTTGTTAGTAACTTAGCCTATATCTTTTTAGTTAATTTGCTAGGTGGTTGAAAGATACCCCTAATAAATTTAATTAATTAATTGGTTAATAACTGGGCTCATTTATGCTAGTATAAGAGTTTTACAAAAACTTGCTAGCATAAAAAGAGTTTTCCAAGCCCTTAAAGGTTTGTAAAACCTTGAACCCCATTATCATGAGAGATTGAGAATTTGTAGGATTATATATGTGTGATATTTATAACTAAATTTTTAGTTGTAGTAACATAGCTGAAACTCCTTTTATAATAAAGTATGTTATGTCTGCCTAGATATTAATTGTGAATTATAGCATAGTAGATTTTAATTATGAATTATAATATTGACTATTATAAATATGTCATTTAATGTTTTGATATATTTTCATGATGATAGGAATTCATTTTCTAAAATAATGACGATTCAATAAATTGTGTTAACCTTGGTTAAGGGTCATTCAAGGAGTAAGTTGTGTAAAACCTCCGTAAATGGATCCTAGGGTGATGTTGTGTACCACTCAATGATGGTTTCAGGGTGATGTAGAATACATACCCAGAAATAGAGCTAAGTTGTGTAAGACACTCAATTATCAGATGAGTGAACTGTATGGGACCCGAGGGATAGGGTAAGCTATGTGAGACCCCAATGATTTCCTTGGTCAATAAGGTAAGTTGTATAAAACCCCTATTCACCGGACTGAACTATAACTAAAGACTTAATTGAATAATATGCATAATTTGTTAGTCATCTTATCATATGAATTATTAATGCATTTAAATTATAGTTGTATTCTCTTGCTGAGTTGTAAGTTCACCCTTATTGATTCTTCTTTTCAAGTGGTGATTAAGAAGAATATGAATCGCTCTCGTTTGAGCAAGTGGAATCAACCTTAAAGTTTTCTTTCTCGTTAGAGTGTGAGAAAACTGTAGTGAGGTAAACTACATGGAAACTTTAGATGATTTAGTTTTTGGGAGAACTCATGTTGTTGAGTTTTTTAATTATGCTGGATATTTATGCCTGTTTAATGGAGTATTAAATGATTTTAATTTCCATTAATATTAGAATTTTGTTTCCGGTTCACGCATTGATATCTATACAAATATTAGTATTATTGTGTATAGGTTTCGGGGCGTGATAGGGTGTTCGATCGGCCATCCCAAATTTTCCTAAAATTCACTAAATGCACAATTGATTAGGAAATATCCTCTTTAGGGTCTAGCCAATAGTCACCTAAGGTACAAAAAGTTATTCTAAGTCAATTTCACCTAAGTGTCTAAGTCACTTACCATTTTAAAGATGAGACGAAGGCAACATCAGAATGATCTTCAGATCTTCAGTTGTACTTGTTCAGCCTTCATCTTCACGAACAGGATTTGCTTAATGGCTATGACTAAGTTTTGACAACAGAATAAGTCAATACTAACTATGGACCTTACAAACAATTCACATTTTATCCATTTGGTACTACCATCAACAGTAATTTTTGCAAGAATGAGAATATTGTTTATGAGTAAGATCTAGTTTTTTGATTTGATGTACCTGATTTGATTGGAGATTATGAAGTAGCTCCATCTTTCTAGAGAACAAGCGGATAGACAAGGAAAAATATGTGTTGTCCATAGATGGCAGCCATAGAGAACGTCTCTAAGGATATAGTTGAACCCTTGTGCGATCTTGAAGAACATCCTTTGTAGCTCCTCCATGCCATAGCTCTTACCCTACACATGTAATATGGAAATAGATGGACTACATCAGTCTCAAGTCTCATATCAATATCAAGTCTACTTAATCTTATCTTTAAATGTATCAGTTGCAGCCACAAGTGACTTAACCAGTGTAGTCGGCTGTGCAATTTTCATCAGACTCCAAGTCTTTAATATACACACTTTGGGATGGATCTGGTGCTTCTCATTGGGAAATCCAGGTTGTTTTAAATGATATCAAGCAAGATCTTGCTTGTTGGTCTGGCATCCCAAGGCCTATTTCTGAGTTGGAGGGGTTCCTTCAAATATTTGGTTTTAGACCCAAGGGGTTGTAGACGGTTTCTTTCTGATCGGAGGACTCGGCCTCCGTGATATATGTTGGTTTCTGGTTCTTTAATATATATCCTATTTCCAACAAAATAAAAATAAAAATATCGCCTAGACAATGCTTAGGTCACCACCTCTCCTAACCAAGACCGCTATCACATAATTAGGATCTTGGTGGACATTAAGACGAGGTTGTTTAGTTGTTCCTAGGCCTTTTCCCCACACCAGACATTTTTTACAGGCAGGTCACCTAAGCAACTGGTACACTAGAATTGGTCTTGTACACTAGATTGGATGACCATAACCTTTGGGCAATTACTCATCTAAGCATCCAAAAGAATGCAACAAATTTCTCTACAAAAGAGAAGAGATAAGCTTGTCAAGAGGATTGAAAGTTTTGTTCAGGTTGATTAGCTTGGCTCCAAAGTCCTCCTGAAATGAAAACTCAGTTTTCAAGTAATAAGTAGCTAAAACATCGCTCATGCTGATCAACTAATACTCATGGAGGAAGTCGTAACAAAAAGACCAGACCATGATAGGCTTCACTCATCATGGAAATGGCTAATCGGTGATTGGATGAGATGGAAATTTCAGTCTCTTCTCAATTCCACGGGTTCCACCTCAGCATGAAATAAGGCCATACAAGATAATCATTACTAAACCAACCTTGCCCAACTTCTCACAAGCAACTCCAAAATTAGAAGAGTGTAAATCTACTTGATGATCTGTCTAAATGTTCTAAAATATTATTGATTCAAAATTTCCCCCATGATTCCTTTCAATTTTCAAAATCATAGAAGTCGTGACAGTAGTGTGGTGTTTGTGTATTTGTGTGTACATGTGCTACACCTATACTTTGTGTTTTGAATTTTCAGTTTTGAAAGTTTCTTTTTGGTACCTCTTCCTTGAATGGTTTGCAAGAAACATATTTTCATTTTCTTGCCATTTCTCAAAAGTGACAAACTTTCTCCCAAAATCTTACGCCATCTTTTGTTGATTGTTTTGAAAGAAAATTTTAGTTTATTTTCTTTTCTTTCAATAACTTTCTCACCAAGTGTGTTCGTTTGGTAAGAAAGTAAAAGAAAAATGAGTTTTCTTGTACTTTTCTTGTGTTCGGTAACTTTGGTTTGCAAGAAACACACTTTCATTTTCTTGCACTTTCTCAAAATTGACAAACTTTCTTCCAAAAATTTTCTCCATCTTTTGATGGTTATTTTGAGAGAAAATTTAGATTTATTTTCTTTTTTCCTTTCTTTTCTTTTCTTTCACCACTTTCTCGCCAAACGAACACACCCTACTATGTTTGGTTGTTGAGAAAATAGGTGAAAATATGGAAAAGAAAAGAAAATTTTGAATTTCTAATACAATTTTTAGTTGAGTTTTGTCCCATTTTCTTTTCTTTTCCATGTTTTTACTTATTTTCTTGGCAACCAAACATAGGGTAAGGGTGCGTTCAGTTGGCGAGAAAGTGGGTGAAAGAAAAGAAAAGAAAAGAAAGGAAAAGAAAAGAAAGAAAAAAAAACTTAAATTTTCTCGCAAAATAACCATCAAAAGATGGATGAAGTTTTTGAGAGAAAGTTTGTCACAATTGAGAAAGTGCAAGAAAATAAAAGTGTGTTTCTTGCAAACCAAACCCAAGAAAAGTGCAAGAAAACACACTTTTCTTTTCCTTTCCCCCACTTTCTTGCCAAACGAACACACCCTAAGGGATCTCGTGGTTAACGGTTTCACCTTTTCAAGATGCCTTTTCAAACGCTATATAGAGAGAAGCCTCTCTCTTTGGTTTGGTATTCTGTAAGAAGGGAAACAATCTCTAATACAAGCAACTTCAATCCTCTGCTCTCTGCAATCTAAGTCTTCACTTTCTGCAATTAATCAATCCAACATCTACATTCAAACTATGTCTTGAAACCAATCTGAGGACATAATTCCCAGTATCCATTAAATTTTGAGATAGACAGAAGAAATAAAAGTTTTCTTGTCATGGATTCATACAATTATGATAGAGGAAAAATTGAAACAAATAGACCTAAACTTGAATTTTTCTTTCAAATTTGTTTAGGGATTTGTCTGCTAAACCCCAAAGTTGTCTACTAAAACCCTAACGATTACATATTCATTATAAAATTTTGTTTTATCTATTGAAACCCTAAACACTTCAGAAATCAGAGTTAAACTTTCAAGATGGTGGTTTGTGTTACGTTATTTCTTTCCCTTCCCAAATAAAAAGGAGAAATTAAATGAGAATGAGATAAAATTAGATCTCATTAAAGAGAGATCTACACCTTTTGAGCTCATTCGAGAGACACTCCCAAATTTCTCTTACGAAAGAAACTCATCTTCCTTCATTGATTCTAAAAATAAATGATTACAAAATAGATACAAAAATAAGTTATAAAACTACTCACTACAATAAACCACCCATAATAACTACCCAATACAACACCCATTGTTTAAGTACATAACAGTTTCAGAGTGTTTTAAAATAAAGAGATGTGGTGTCGAAAAAGGTTGTGATTTGTTTTGAATTGTTGTTCTGCATGACTCGTGAATGACATGAATTAACATGTCCCAGGTCTTGGGCTGGCCGCTGGGGCATGAAAGTCCCATCAGTCTTGGGGTAAAAATCTCTCGGGCACCAAACGCCAAAAACAACAACAAAACCTACACAAAAATAACAGTTTAAATATAAAGCGGAGCTCTGCATCATGCGGAGCTCCCTTTTTACACTAAGGGGGGCAAATGTGTAATTATTGAGCACATTTGCCCCCCTTAGTGTAAAAAGGGAGCTCTGCATGATGCACAGCTCCGCATGAAAATTAATCTCCGAAAATAAATGAAAAATAGATTCAATCCTTTTGAGTTAGCCAAATATCTACTACTTTTATACGGTGCAACACCTTCTAACACACCGGAAGCCACTGTTATTACAATGCAAACCCACCACCATAAGACGCTATTTCTCTATACCGTGCAAACCCACCACCATAAGCCGCTATTTTTCTATATTGTAAGCCACCACCATCGACGGTCGTTGAGTAGTTAGAATAAAAAAAATGTTGATGTTTTTGCTGTGAAAAACAGCATAGTGTGTTTTTAAAACAAGTTGTAAGTGGTTTTGTTTTGTTTGTGGGAACTCTTTAGTCCCACATTGGATAAATAGAAAACTTTGAATGGACTTATATATGTTTTCTCTTCTAGTGAGGTGTGTTAAAATGAGAACATGTGGGGGGCCTAGGGGAGGCCCAAAGGTTTCTAGTGGGAATTTTGGTGAGTCGGGCCAGAAAACCTTCATGTGCGTGCGTTGCGGGTCGCATCCTGCGCATTATATCAAGACACACACGTGGGCCAGCCGAGCCGGGCTGGGTCAGGTCGGGTCGCGCGTGTGAATCCTTGGATATTTTTTTAATCTTCTTTTATTTGTCTCTTGGGTTACTCTTATTATTAATTAGTTACCATTTTATTACTTTTTAATTCGTATTAAGAGAATTTATTCTCTTACGTTTATAACTTGGAAGGTTTCCTTTAGCCACTCAATTTTCTATATAAAGGATTTTCAGGTTTGTAAACATACACACAGAAATATTATCTCACAGAATTTTTCTCTAAGGAGTTGCACAGTATTTCTGGGTTCTTGAAAGGCTTTTAATCTTTGGATTTTTTCTTCGGAGTCGTTGGGTTCATTGCAGACCAAAGGAAAGCAAGTGCTTCATTCCTTTGGGTAGAGATCGTTGAATCCTGGAGGTAACCGCTATACAACCTGAGAGCATCGTAGTTGTTGAGGACTACCAGGAGCGTTTTTCACCTTAAGGATAGCGTATACAACACGTGCCTCGATCTATCCTTTCCGGCTAAGTTCAATCTCTTCACTTATCACTATACAGAATTTTATGTTAAATGTCACTTATCACTAAAATCTCTTGCTGCTTTACATCGCTTCAATTGCTAGTTCGTATTTGAATTGCATACAGAATATTTCCAACAAAAAATGCTCGGCTCGACCTGAATATTATTAAAAAATAAAAATATTATTTATATATATCATTATTATATATATATAAATAATATAAAATATTATTATTATTATTATTATTAAAAAAAGGATTCAAGCCGAGCTCGAGCCGAGCCAAGCCTAGCTCGAGCTTGAATCAATTCGGGCCGAGCCGAGCCGAGCCGAGCTTCAAGCCAGGCTTTTGAATTTGGGCTGAGCTTCGGGCCGATTTTTTGAGCTTGATTTCGGGCCGAGCCGGGCTTCAAGCCTAGAATAAATCCTTTCAAGCCGAGCCGGGCTTGGCCAAGCCCGGAAAAGTCCAGCCCGAATACACCCCTATCTATAACCAAGGGCGGGGTGCCATGGCCCCCCCAATTTTTTTGACTTCTTCTTTATTATATATGAGCATTATTAAAATATATATATATATATATATATATACTGTTTTCTCTATGTAATCCCCTCGCCCCCCCCCCCCCCCCAAAAAAAAATGTTTTATCTATGTAATGCCCCCCTACATTTCTGCATTTAACTAGTTCCCATCTCTGTGCAAATAAAAAAAAAAACTAGTTCCTATCTCTATAGTGGCCCCCAAATTTTTGAATTTTACAATCTATTACAAAATATTTATGTTTTAACCCTTAAGTCCTTTTAAATATTTCTTTTCTTAAATCTGAAGCAAGCCTTTTATAGGAGTATATTATAATTTTAAAAAATTCAATCCTTTTAATTGTAATTTTGTAAGAATTCAGTCATTCTAATCGTAATTCTTTGCTCTTTAGTTTTTTACTTTATAGACTACCAACTCATGAGACCGGATCCTATCAAATTGAGTTCAATCGCACTTACAAAGGCCCCTTTTGATTCTAGTTAAGAACATGAAATCTTTAAGGTTAATATTTTTTAATATATATATTTTTAAAAGCGAAGGTTAGATCGTTGAATCTAAGAGCTATTATATTTTTAACCGCAATTAATAGAGGTTAAAAGGGACACGTATTGATTATGGGTGCGATTGAACTAGAGGAGAGTTCAAGCGGGACTGATTGTGATCAATCTCCCTTCAAATCCTACCATTTTTTTGTGTTCCCTTAGTTAATTTCAAGTGAGTTTGTTCAGGATGGTTTAAGATGTTTGAAAAATTATTATAATTGATTGAAATTAAGGGATAATCACTAGTCTGCCACTTGTATATGGAATTAGTCATTTAGGGTTGAAGATATTTGTGTGATTACAAACAACCATTTGTATTCTGGACCTTTATTGGAATACAATAGTAATGGATTTTATGACCACGATGGACCCATTATTCAAAAAAAAAAAACTCGGGGCCTACGCCTTGAACACCCAAGCCACATACCCTCAAACCCGTTACTGGTCCCCCTCCCCAAAAGAAAAATTCCTGGCTCCGCCACTGTCTAGATCAGTTACATGTCCGCTAACCCTCTCTTAGGCTACCACCTGTCCACCCACCTACTCGGTTTCACTAGTAGTAATTTGTAGCAATATTGGATCTATAGCCTACATTGGCTATTTTTATAAAAGGCTGTCAATACTCCTAAAATAAGTGATTATTAGTATGTTTTATCAAACTGACTATATAAAATACAATCTAAAATAAAATCTCTTATTTCTCTAGACGCTCTTATCAGACTAGTAAAAATGCACGTGTGTTGCACATACAATTTTTCAATAATTTACTTTTAAATAATTTTATATAATATTAAAAGGTATATTTACTAATAGTTGCTATAAAATTGAAGAAAATTTTCAAGAAATATTTAAACATTAAATGAAAATTTAATATTTTGTTTGCAAATATGATGCACATCCATGACAAGTATATATATTGTAGGTTTTTCATCCTCACTTAAATTTTAGAAGTATTCTAAAATTAGAAAGAATATTATTTGAAGTGACATTTAACATAAAAAAAAAATTAACTAATACTAAGCAATACAAAAAAATAATAAATTATGTTAATAAAAATAAAAATATATTAAAACTCTATATATTATCGAAATTTATAATTAGTCGTGGTTTTCACTGATTGCAAAAAATTAGTGAGACCATATTGTGTATTGTTAAGATTTTATTGTAATATAAATAGTTTTATTTAAATTAAATTTATTAAAAAATTATCTAATAATAAATTTATAAAAATATTATGACATTACTATGATATTAAAAATTAATACCTAAAATATATTTTCATGCAATTTCATATAAAAGTAATATAAAAAAATATGCACATAAAAATAGATATAGATTTAACATTCATCAAATTCAACCTTTGACAAATAATCAAGAACCTATCCTAGACTCTCTCTACTCACACAGTGGCCAAAAAAAAATCTAGAAACTAAGGTGGTGTTTGGTAACACTAGTCTAAAAAGAAGTGTTTATTTGAAAATTATGCTTAATTAGTTGGACTTTAGATTGTTAAGTTGAAGGTTAATTGCATGTCTACATTTTAGAGATTTTAGGAGTAAAAACCTCTACTTTAGGGGTTAATAATGCTTTAGTTGGACTTTTGTAGCTACTTTTTAAAGTTGAGGTTTTTACCTCTAAAATCTCTAAAATGTATACATGCAATTAACCTTCAACTTAACAATCTAAAGTCCAACTAAGCATAATTCTCAAGAGCAATAGTTCGCTCTATGAGCGAGGAGCGAACTATTGCTCCTTGCAGAGATGCCCTGCCGTGAATTCAGGTTAATTTTTAACCCTTAGTTAAATTTATTTTATTTTTCTAAAAAGAAAGGGTAGATGGGTGAACCCTTGGGACTAGTGAACCTTAACCATAGTTAAAAAGAGTTTAAATGGGGACATGTGGCATGAAAAAGGGACCCAAGACGCCCCTTATTGCGTCACCTACCGAGTATGTGAATATTTTCCAATTTTGAAATAAGCACTTCTTTTTAGACTAGTGTTACCTAACGCCACCTAAATATACAAATTAACGAAAACAGATATAAATTTAACACTAATCAAACCCAATCCTTGACAGATAATTAAGAATTCATGATAATACATCCAATTAAATGTAAGTGCAATGCTAGGATTCGTAATCTTCTCCCTTTGCAACCGGTTTTGGCAAAACAGCGGAGAAATTTGGAATTTGCTATACTGAGACCGTGTTAGGGCTGAGACCACCGAGACCTTGCGCCCCAACAAGGGATCTTGTGGAGCCCATCTTCACATGGTGGGCCCCGCTTGAGATCCCGTGTTGGGGCGCGAGGTCTCAGTGGTCTTGGCCCTAACATGGTCTCAATAGCATTTCCTGAGAAGATTGGACTTTGCTACTACCCGGAAAGTCAGTAAAAATTATCCGGAAAGTGGATGTAGCATTCCTCTGCCTCTCTATCTACAATTTCCCCATCTCTCTCTCACGCATCTAGGTCGCGTTTGCATACAGTACTTGATGCTTTGCACCTTGCTCGTGAAGCTTTACTGATGCTTTGAATCTCTCTTGTGTAGCTTCGAATTTTTGTTTCTTATCAAGTTCTTTTTAGGTATATATCAACTTCGAATCGGAATTCTGTATTAACAAATCATACCATAAAAACTATATTTGGTAGAAGGTTGATCACAGTAGTAATTTGCTTTCCGTTTGGAGAGTGTGTATTTCTGAATATATAATTGAGTTACAACTGAGAAAGGAAGCTTTACAAATTTTACATAGAAAATATCATTTGAATTATGTAGGAATAGAAACTATCCAATAGAGACGTCCAAGGATAAATCACTAGGATTTATCCAACTGTTTGGGAATATCTTCATATCTTGGTGATATATTCTCAATAGATCTCCGATCTGTTAATATTCTTCATATATTAGTTATCAATCACCTATTCTATTCCTTTTAGGATAGGATTCCACCATATGGCAGATTTAGCTCTAAAAATTGGCCCATTCCAGTATCGCTGCACAACTCTCTCCTAGAACCTCTCACTCCTGCAAATCTTCATTCAGATCTCAGCTCCGTCTCTCCATTCTTGCAGATTTTCCTACAAGCATGAATAGAACAAATGACTAAAAAGACTTCCGCCCGGAGAAGTGGGTTTTTGGCCCTTTACATGATTACATATATTTTGGGTATCTAACTTAGTTATTACTTTAAAATGGCGGGTGTTTTTCAGTAAATATTGGGGTGCACCCTAAATCAATATTGGTAAACTCAGGTTCGTAACCCTAATCGCCCACAAATTGAAGAGAAAAATCGTCATCTATTCATTCTTCCAGTAATGGCGGCGTTATTTGCCCGGGATTCTCTCATCGCTTCTCGCGCTCGACAACTGGTAATCGTTGTTAATTCTTGCAGAATCTATGCTTTATATTACTGGAAAGTGGAAACCAAGTCTTGTTAGTGTTTATTATTTAATTCTAGCCTGCTTTATTTTTTCGGAAGTCTCTCATCACCCTTCATATGTTTAGGTTTTTGCGACTGAAACCTGGGTTTTGTTATTGTTTGTTACTAAATTCAAACCTCTAAATGATATCTAAATCCCTAGGTTGCAAGATTTATCTGTTTATTTTTGCAAACCATAGTGGAATATAATAGCAGCTAGCAAACACCCCGTGCGATGCATGGGATCGACCCCCACAGTCGATCAACTTCCTCAGCCCAAGATTATCCCCCCTTTTCTCTGTTGTTGCATTCACAGTGTTGTCTAGGCACAATGCAAGTAATTAGGTGTGCACTTTGAGATAGTCCAAAAAAAACCATAATTGCAACCTTTGTGTTCAAAAGTACGCCAATTTTTTTAATTTTTTTTTGGTAAGAAGTACCCCATTTTCATCAACCAAATAGTGCACTTTTTCTAGAGGGTAGACTTTAGTGAGAGATGAGATGGGTGAGAGTGTACAGATAGTATATGGATGTGAGAGGGAGGAAGTCGAAAAACCTGAATTACTCCTTGAAACCTTGTGCACAAACAACCTATTAGTGTGGACTTCCTCGGATCTCTGCATTTTAACTAACACTATTTCACTCTTTGAACCCTATATGTTATTCAAGCCTTATCTACTCTAATATAAAAACAAGAAAGAAAAGCCTTAATTAATGAATCTTCTAAAACCTAAACTAAATGAAATATAAACCTTTAATAAAATCTGAATTTTCATTGACATATCCTACACTTTGAGAATAAATAAATCATCAATGTTGACCTTAAAGGAATATGTAAGCTCTAAAACCTGAAATTTATTAACACTCAATGACTCTTCTAGACCTTGCGATCAATGATATGTGAAAATTCTAATATAAAATTTATATTTTTAGTAAGCCTAATCCACTTTCTACATACATAGTTTGACATCCCCATTACCCATCAAAGGATCTTCTAAAACCTAAATTCTAAATAGTCCTAAATTTTGAGAGCAAACAATGAACTATTGTAGACCTCAAAGGACCAATGTAAACACTAAAACCTGAATTTAAGTAAACCTAGAATTAGAGAATGACTCTCATATAACCTGAGCTTATTGAATATAATACTCCAAAATAAAATCTGTACTTAAATTAAGGCTAATTCCTCTCTGCATATGTAGTTTTACACCACATTACGAAAATTCTTCCAATCTAAAAGCTAGTTTAAAGAACAATGTATAGTGCAGTAACAATCTCAATACATAGAAAAAATGGGGGATCAGAACACAAACATGTACACCAACAAAATAGTCTAACCTTATAACTAAAAAGAATACTTAAATATAATAACTTGAATTGCTAGATTGATACACTGATAATCTCGATGATGCAGCCAGTGGAGAAAATGTGGCATCTTTGGGGTTTTTCCTCTTCCTCTATCCCTATTCTATAGTGGAAGCATGAACACTGTTGTAAAAGGAATTTGGACTCGTGAAATTGAAATTGGCACGCTGGTAGCTAAAATATAACACTTAAAAGATAGACAGGATCTTGAGTATATTGGCAGCTAAGATATAACACTTAAAAGATGGATGAAAACATACACAAAAAGAGGTGCTTAGAATAGTAGCATTGGACATGTCGTATGTGAGGAAAAGAGGTCTGTCTCCCTCAGTGTAACACCTGATCAGATTAAATTCCTAACATAGGTCACTTTTACCTAGCAGATTCATCAAGGGAATAAAAAAAATATGTAACCAATCTAAACCTAGCTTGAAAGTTGAATCACACGAGTTGTAGAACAATCCAAGAGAGAGAGAAGAAAAGAAAAGAAAAGGACTTCACCACGAATTGTTGTGCACAGGCCAAGGCTGTTTGGATAATTTCGTAAGGTATCAGGAGGATATAGAGTGGAGGAAGAGAGAGAGTCGTCGACATTAAAGGAGGATGCAATGCCTCAATTTCCCTTTATTTGCCCACCATTATAGACAGCAACCAATAAATGGAGAACATGTCTCATGAACATCATAAAACAATTTAGAACTTGCTTCCTCCCTAATTAAACACACCAACATAACGCTTATCCCTATTTTCTTCCTCTAGAATTTAGAAACGTATATGGGTGGGGGAGATGAAAAGGTGTGGTTACTCCTTAGAATTTGAGACGTACGTAAAGAGAGATGATGTGAGAGAATGAGAGAGAAATTGTGTGGGTCCCACTGGTTAATTTTAGATTGCTGATGTGGCCTCACAAATAGAAAAGAGTCCTATGTGGCATCAAGACAAACTCGAATGTGGCATCACGAGGACGTTTTCACTCTTGCATATAGTAGTAGTATAGATTCACACCCCGTCTGTCTACAATATGGTTGGGGTTTTGTATCATAAATTCTATGGAATTCAATAAAATTTACATTGTGTTCTCACTATTTTCAAAATAGGAAGAAGGAAAAAATTGATCCGTGTACTTCCTTTCTCCTATTTGTGCTTGAGCCCGCAGCTGAAATGGCTGATGTACTGAATAAAAACCATGAGAATGTGTGCTCAAGCTAGCAGATGCCTGAAGTCTTAGAACTGAATTTGATTTTTAAATTGTAGTTATTCTTAAGAGGAAACTCCCTTTACTGCATGTAGCATTACAAAAGCCCTGTTGAAATGTGATAGCCTACCTGAGGCACATCAATGTGTTTGATGATGCATCCTCGAGGTTGATGCAGCACCATGCAACTGACCTAGGTCAGAAATGAAATTCCAGCAATATAGTAAGTTATAAAACTATCTCTAGGTTCACAAGATTATAATAAAGAGAGTCAAAAGGAGAATTAGTAAGACCCTTGGTCAAACAACAATCCCGCAGTGAGGAATTTCAAATCTGATTTGGGTGATCGTAATGGAAGTGAGAACTTTTACTAGTTTAAGGATTTATATCAATAACCAATTGTGATTTCTTTATTCAATTGAGGGTTTCAAGAAATATGAAATTGAAAACAAAGAAACTAACAACATTATTATTTTTTGATCGGTAATAAGCAAATATATTAAAAATGAGAGCTACATCAGTTTACTGAGATGTAAACTAAACAACCGACTAGCAAGAAACAAGAAAGCAACAAAAAGAAACTGGTACAAACAAGAATGGATGCAAACTCCTCATAACAATAGTAGATCTCTCACTTCTGAACCCATTTGAGATATGAAGCTCCAATCCACAATCAAACGACTCACACGGTCAAGGATCCTGGAGAAAGGACAGGGGGAATCGTCAAACACATGACTATTCCTCTCTTTCCAGATTGTCTAAGAAATTGCTCTGGGCAAGAGAGTCCGGATCACTTCTACAGCCCCCACCAACGGCACCAATTGCCAACCCGATAAGAAGCTCAGAAAGGAGAGCGGGAAAACCCACTCTACTTCTAATCAAGATAGGAACAAGGACCAAAGCCCCATGCAACTGGGCAGTGCAAAAATAAATGATTCACAGATTCTTTCTTGTTAAGGCACATATATCATCGGTTTGCCAACAACATTATTAACAAAGACCTTAAATCTACGGTTAAGGTTTATTTTTTTGTTGCTGTTTTTTTAGATTTTGGGAAGGTAAAAGAGGTGTGGTTGCGATGGGGATGGTTAGGAGGTCTGCGGCTGCAAGAGGAATGTTGTATTAACAGGTGGCAGCAAGGGGAGCAGGTGTAGAACAGTAGAAGGGGGCTGTGGCTGCAGGAGAACAATGTATAAGGCTGTAGGAAGGCTGCAGTAGGGCTACAGCAAGTTGGTGGTTGTAATGGAGGGCTATAGGGGCTTCAGGAAGCTGTAACTGCAATGGGACATGAAGGGTTATGGCTGGAATGGGGTGCTGCAACAATATTATGGGCAGGGAAAAGTGTGGCAGTGATACAAGGGATGGGAGATAGGTGTGGCAGCACTATTAGGGACCAAGAACAGGTACAGCAGCATCTGGAGTTGGCTAGGGGATTGGCGGCGGTGCTGGAGAAACTGGGGGGACTGGCAGCAGTGCTGGAGAGGGGGCTGTAGGCTGGCAGCAGTGAAGGGATGGGGTTAAATGGCTGTGATAGTGAAGGTGGAGGCTGGGGAAGGCTGTCGACTACAATAGGAATGGTCTAGGATTTGGAAATTAGGGTTTTGCATTTCGTTTTACTCTCTCGGTTTACTATTGGTGAACCTTGTGTTGCTTATCGCGTTTTTTTTTTTAATTATATATATTTGCTCTTTACTGATAAAAAAATATGGATCCATATTTTCACTTTGGGTGCATTGTACACCTAAGACACACCTTTTTGATTCAACATAACAAAATACAGGAAGAATCAGTATCGACAAAGTTAAAATTGGATACATAGAGTTTAAGGTAATTGTTTAGTCAAATAAGGTGTTATAGGCTTATAGCCCTACAGATTAAAAAAAGTGTTATAGCCTTATAGGGAACCAAAATGTCGAAGCAATTATCTTATTTTTTTACTAGTTTGGGCAAATACTTAACTTGCTTGAAATTGATGACTACTATTTCCCATTTGGCTTTGTTAGATGGGAAAAGTGTGTGTTTAAACTGAGAGTATCTCTTAAATTATCTTCTAATTTACATGCATTTTCCATCTTTTGTTTTTGCCTGATTTTGTTAAATCAAAATTTTCATTTGTAATCTGATTATTAGTATTAACTTTTATTAGCTCCTTGATTTATTGTAGATTGCAACAGGAAAAAGTCAGCAGGGTTCACATCATTGTGGACTACGACTCAGTTTGCACCTATTCCCTACGAAAAAGGTTTGCATTGCCCTTTCCAACTAACATGGGTTTGCAGACGTATATATTATCAAGTTTTGAATATTACATTTCTGATCAGCAAAGAAATCTTAGATGGAGACCAAGGAGGTCGGACCTTATATACTCCAAATATTTCAAAGTTAAAAGAATTAATTATGACTGAGGCTGATAATTACTAGTTGTATAGCAACAACATATAACACTAATAATATAATTGTTATTAGACACCATATATGACTTGGTTGGAATGTATGAATTTGGAGCTCTACCTCTAAAACTTTTCAAGACCTTCTAAAAGTGCAAGATATTGATTTCATGTACACTAATATAAGTTTATTAAAACATTTGTTTGCTGAAATGGAACAACAATCACACATTGTAATGTTTAACATTAATTTCACTTTTTGCAAATCTAGATAAATGCAGTTCAGGCAAGGAAGGTCTAGGCTGAACTTGTCATACTTGTTGCTCATTGATTCTGTATCGTTAGTTATCAAAAAGTGCTTGGGTTTGTGCATGTTGTTTGTAGATTGAGGCTAATGGGGAGGTTATCTTGCTTGACACAAGATGCATTCACGCGAGGGAGTAAGTTGTACATTATTATTATTATTTTTAGGTAAAAGAAGATATTATACTAGAGAGGAAAAAGTACATACAGACAACGATTCCCATAGTCATGAATCAAAGAGAGAAGAAACTATACTTAAATAACTTAGGAAGAAACAGCTCCACTCCATACCTTAAAAACACAAATAAAAGACTAACCGTTGCCATCAAAAGGAATTAAAGAAACTGAAAACCAAACCCATGATTTATGTTGGAACACCAAAAAGGAGTAGACTCGAACAATCTAACCAAACTTTTCTTTTGGCTTTAAAGAGTTTTCAGGAGCCCTTTTATTTCTTTCCGTCCAAATATTCCAGCATGTCACTCGTGGCTGTGGAAGGATCTTCTAGAGGGTAAATAAGTGATCGTTAGTGCCCGCACTCCAAAGAGATCACATCCATGAAGCACGAAGGAAACACCCAAATGAATGCCAATCATGGCTAAAAACCGACTCCAAATCTATAATAAGTAGTAGTGAAGAAGAGGTGGTCCATCAACTCCTCCTTGGGTAGGCACATAGAACATCTATCAGGTAATCTCCATCCTCTATTTTTCAAATGGCCATCTAACTCCATCTTTCTCAATCTTGGTGAATGGTTTTCAACTAGTTACTTTTAAAGTTTAATGGATTTGAGGCAAGGTGATTTTTTCTACATTTATCATGGTTACAAAAGCCTTGAGTAGAATGATATCCAGAACATAAGTTAGTCTCATAAACGGGTTCGCGGTGGAAAGATAGGGTCTTTTAGTTTCTCATCTCCAATTTGCTGACGACTCCTTAATTTCCTGTGACTTTGATTCTTTAAATTGGGTATTGAAATGCCTTCTCAGGTGTTTAGAGGGCGTTTCAAGGCTTTGAGTTAACATTTCCAAAAGTGGGATGTTTGGAGTCGGGGATGTAGCCTCATTAAATGATCTAGCAGAGTTATGGGTTGTAAAATCGGCAAATTCTCTGCATTGTACTCGTAGTGTTGTCAAGGCATCTAGATGATTTGAGGCATAGCTTGATGAACCTATGCCAACAAAAAAAATCTCATCCCTCTTCTACATGTAAACAAATGTTCTGTACTAAAGTTACTAATTCTTAGAAGCATTTAAACTCATATATACCTAGATGCAATTAGGCTTGAGTGGATTGAGAATATCTTGAGTGGATTGATTCTGAAGGGACATGTGTTGCCCTGTGGGTGCGATTGAACTTAGGGAGAGTTCAATCCCAATTGACTGTGATCCGATCTCTGGTTTCAGCGGAGCTCTGGACATATTTTAAACCGGTGCTCTGGCTAGTTAGTCTAAGCGATGGGAAATTTTATGGAGATGGGAAAGCATGGGCAAGATGACATCCAACCCAATCACATTGGATATGGGGCAAGAAGCATGGGGACCCCTTTCAGACACTTCTATCATCATCCCTTCTTCCTTCATTGGTCCCATTGAAAACCCACTTACATCATGAATGAAAAAAAGAAAGAAAAAAACCAAAAAATCTAACATGTTTCGATAGCCCGGTATAATCAATGCCATGCTGTCAGCACACAAATTTTGTTTGCTCCTGGGAGAGCAATTTTATGTGCTACATGCATGACATAGGCGGCATAGCTTCTTTCTTGTTGAAGTAGGTATTTTTATGATGATATGTATCTTCAAGTAAGTATTTTTATGATGATATCTATAAACTTTTTCCAGATTTAGAGTAATACTATTCACAGTGTAGTCAACAATTGTTTATTTCTTGTATTCTGTCGTTTGGACATATGCTTTACCCACCCCTGACAGGATTGTGGTGGGCTTACTTCAAATAGTTTCTGTTTACTCCCCGTAACCTATTTAGACTCATTTTCCCTTGTCCGTTCCTCTTTTATCAGGATTTCTCTATCATGGTCTATATGCCGGAAAGGAGAAAGTCCTATGAAGACATCAGTTATAGAGATGTGGATTGGATAAGGGGGTGTTGTCACCCATGTCAAGAACCAAGGTGCATGCGGTGAGTAAAGGAGATGAATATTTCGATTTTTTTTTGGGAACAAGTCATACGGTTAGGCTGCAATCCGGTTAGTAGTGTTAGTATTTGTTCTAGGTTAGTGGGTTAAAGCCTAGCATTATGACAATTGTGACCTTACGAGTTTTTGATTTTCTAATCTCAATTGTGTAATTATATGTGTATGTGTAGGCAGTTGGCGGGCTTTTTCGACTGTTGCTGCTGAAAAAGGCACAAACCAAATCGTCACTGGACATTTGATTTCACCGTTCAAGCAAGAATTGATCGATTGTGACCCATCCTTCAATAACAGGAACAATGGAGGTCTGGTCTCAAATGGACTCCATAAAGAGGATAACAACCCTGAACTCATAGAAGAAGGCACTTGTGAATAGATGAAGGTAAGCCCATATCTAGGACTAGGCTCAAACATGTGTAAGGCCCATCAAACAATTTAATTTACATCCCAAAGCCCCAAAATAATTGGATCTATCCTCATTTTCTAACTTCTTCCTTCTCCATATCCCTCTTTGTTTGTTCTACTTTTGCTCAGGGGGGCTCTTCGCCGGATGATCTAACATCCGATGTCAAAAAATTCAATCTTTTCGAGTTGTGGATGTCAGAATACGGCAAGATGTACGGCAAACATCAAAGAGAAGTTGCATAGATTTGAGGTATTCAAGAGTCATTTGAAGAAAATTGATGAGACAGATAAGAAGGGTCTTAGCTATACGGTTGGATTGAATGACTTTTCAGATGTGAGCTATAAAGAGTATGGGGACGAAGCTGCGGGGCTGGAAGCGTGGGAAGGGTTGGAAGGCCTTGAAGGAAAACACACCTAGTGGCCGGAAGAAGATTGGCCTGAAGAGGAGAGGACTGGCCTGAAGAGATACACGAGGAGACGTCGAGGGCTGTGGAATAATCCTTCAAAAAATAAGTGACATAGTGACTCCCCTTTTAATCCTATTTCATTTCTGAAGCTTAAATTATGAAATTTTATATCTCATGTCATGCCTCTTCTGTAGGTATAGTAATATATAGTATACAACATATAAGTAAGTTTCTCATGCCTCTCTGGTACAAATTCGAACTCTTCGGTGGCTGCTTGACCGACATGTCTTAACACTTTATCTATATCCGTCGTTTAACACCAACATAGAAGTAGGACTCTAATGAATTAAGTACGAATCTAATGAGGTTGCCACAGGTCCCTGACATTCCTCAACTGTGGTTAAGTTCACCCACCCCAAACTGTTAAAGTATTTTTAATATTTTCTGGGACTTTGCTACTGACACCACTTTAGGGCGGAGACCATGCTCTAAGAGCACGGGATTCAGGTGGGGCCATTTCACATGGTAGGCCCCACTTGAAATCCCGTGCTCTTAGAGCACGGTCTCAATGGACTCGGCCCTAAAGCGGTCTCAGTAGCATCTCCCTATTTCCTAATAACAAGGGAGGGTGGGTGGGTGGGGGACCCTAGGGGTGAGTGAATCTTAACCACAATTAAGTTAAAGAGTGTCGACCTCAATGGTATTACCGGACTCTTCCAAGTCGAGGAATTCATTTATAGAAAAAAAATTCTAATAAATAAATAGATTTTTGAGCTCTTAAAAGTGAAAATCTTAACCATAATTGATATGGATTAAAAGAGACACTTGTTGACTTATGCGAGATTGTTCACGAAAAAGGAGAGGTTCTTGAGCCGACTTATTTGATGGTCAGGTTTATTTGAGAGGAAGAGGGAAGAACCGGTAACAGACTTTTCCATCAGTCACTGATAAATGCGTTCACGAAAAAGGGGAGAGGTTCTTCAGCCAACTAATTAGATGGCTAGGTTTATTCGAGGGCCTCGGATTGTCTCTGGCGAAGCCAGAAAGGGCTTGTCTCGAACAACCATTAGAATAGGGGACAAGTGGTTGAGAAGTCAAAATCATGGGCCCATGATTTTGAAATCTCCGCACACTATATGACAAATGGCGATAAGATGTTGAGATAAAAGGGAAGAGTTATCAAGTGGGGAGAAGTCAAAATCATGGGGAGAAAATGAAATGACTTCTCCCATTTTTAATGCCGGCTCGGATTGTCTCTGGCCAGAAAGGACTTGTCTCGGGCAACCATAGAATAGGGGACAAGTGGCAAAATCATGGGCCCCGTATTTTGACTTCTCCACACTATATGACACATGGTGATAAGGTGTTGAGATAAAGGGGAAGAGATATTAAGTGAAGAGAAGTCAAAATCATGGGGAGAAAATGAAATGACTTCTCCCCTTTTTAACGTCACATGTTTTGCCAGAAAATACTTGTCTCGGGCAACCATAGAATAGGGGAAATAAAATGACTTCTCCCCTTTTTAACGCCACATGTCCCCTATTTTATGGTTGCCCAAGAGCCTTTTCTGGTTTCACCAGAGACAATCCGAGGCCTTATCTCAAAGAAGCCAAATCTTGTTATCACCACTAAGGTCGCCATGTGTCTTTTTGACACCCTTTAACTGTGGTTAAGATTCACCCACCCATCCTTAGGTTCTAGAAAAAATTTTAATTCTTTTTAAAAATATTTTATTATAAATAATTTTTTAATTTAAAAAAATAATTAATTTTTTTTTTTTACTAAAAACCAAAGATGGGTGGGTGAAACTTAACCACCATTAACACTAACACGTGGCCACCTCATGGGTGATAACCGGCTTTACCAGTAGAGAATTTGCTTTCTATAGCCCAAGGACTATTTACAACTAATTGAAGAATCCTCTAATTCAACACGTGTCATTTTTAATTATTTATTAACCGTGGTTAATATTATTTAGGATTAATATTCTAACATTGGTTTTTAGAAAATAATATTTTTAAAAATTAACCTTAGTTAAAGATATTTTAACCCTAAGGTTACCTAAGACGATCTGCTGTGATACGATCTCTTATCTATGAGTCATGTTGTGTTAACCCTTGGGTTCAATCATCTAATCTTCTTTTTTATAAATAAAAATATTAACTCTAAAATTAAAGTTGTTAATTAGAGTTAAAAAAACACTTTTTTAGGTTAATAGCTAAGGTAACACTCTAAACACACACGACGATCAGACCTAAGGTTAAAGTTGTTTACTAGAGTTAAAACTTAAAAGAGCACCTAAAAAGGCTTTAATGTTGTAACTTGTAACCGGATTCCAAGTCTACAAGTTTTGGAAGGAAAGTAGCAGTAAGAAGCCAGAAGGACTCCTGGCCCGATCTGTAACTTGTTTGGTTTGTAGGAAGGAGAATAGAGTTACTCCTGCAACCAAATACCCTACTAACTTCTTTAGGTTATTGGTCACCAATTCACCATTAAGGAGTTTTGAACTGAACTGTAATAGAGCTTCTCTTCTGTTTGTTGGATTTCAATGGAGGGAGAAAACGGCGACGGTGATTCCTCTGTCCTCTCTCTATCTTCTTCTTCTTCATATTCGATCCAAGCAGAGGAAGAAGAAGATCTGCATAGGCTTCTTGTTCCTGATATTCGCCATCTCCCACTCATTCCTCCGTCTGCGGTCGAATCCAATTTTGTCAGCTACTTCGCTCCAGGTTATTCCAAAATCAAGAGAAAAAAATAATAATTTAACTAAAACCCTAGTTTTATCTCTCTATTGCTTAGATTTTTTCTTTTACTGTGTCGAATTTCCCAGATTTTATCAAGCCAGGACACGATCAGTACGTTTATCGCCATGCAAACGGGTGAATTTCGATCTTTATTCATGTTTTTTTCTCCGAAAAACTCCAATATCCTTTGGTTTTATGAAAGTCGTAATTTTTTTTTGTTTGTTGATCGAAAGTTTGTGCGTAATTGGCTTGGCTCCGGCGCATGTGGCTCTGAAGGAGGAAGGAGGAGTTACGGCGATTGATTTCAATGTTGGGAAGTCTAATCGGAGCGAGATTAAGGTTACAGGAAAGCGCAAAAGGGTAATTTCTTTTTCTCAGGATTTTGATCACTTGTAATTAGTTATATCACTTGTGTTTCTTCAGTGTGATTGGAGTGCTGGTAGTGATGAAGTTCTGAGGGGTTTAAAGTGTAATTGAACAGTGAGAGCGAACAATTCAATAATAATATAATGCGCCATTGTTACTAAATGGAAATTCCTTATTTTCTGAATGATGATAGCTATTCTTTACCTTTTTTAGGAAGTCCCTCCAGAATTGATTGGAAATTGTAGAACTCCCGCGAAGATTGAAAATGGAGTTCTTCTTGGGAGATGCAATCTGTAGACAAAGTTTATGTTTGAATTTCAGAATGCAAATAATTAGACATTGTTTATGTATAAGCTATATAAATTGGCAGGCCATCCATATTTTATCTGTTGATGATTTGTTAATGTAGAAGTTCTACTGAGACATCATGTATTAGGGATGCGTCATTTATATCAATGATGTACAAGTTTCCCATATGAAGAGGGTGTCGCTGAAGAGGCCTTACTCTTACTAAGTTGAGGGTGAAAGAATTATTAAAAGGGAAGTTACGAATAATATTCTTTACTAACCTGGAAATGGAGTTATTATTTCTATGCAATTCGCTTGGAATATACTTACATTGATTTTACTTCCAGCATTTGTAGTATATATATAACTTTTTTTTGAAATGTTTCTTCATTTTCCTACTTTTTAAAGATATGTGGAACTAAAGGATAATGCTTCCATTAGACATTGACATGTGTCAAAGTTGAATATTAATCTTTTAAATGTTCTGATGCAGAATGCGCAACACTTTGAACCTAACTCAGCTTTGTGTAAAGTGTGCACCAATGATACTTTCTACATTGTGAGGTTGGATCCTCTTTTTTTTTTTTTTTTTTCTTTTGTTTAATTGTTGTTTTCGCCCATGTCTGTGATATTCAGAGTTAAAGGCTTTTGGCAGGTGTTGTGTAAAAGGCTCTCTATTGGAAGTGAATGATAGGCTAATTAAACAGCCAGGATTGCTTAACTCATCGGTGAGAATCATTTATTGTTATCATATGCATATTATATTGCCATATCAATGTATCTTTAACCTGATACCATTTTGTCGGGTTAACCCTTTATAGCATTGTAAAGCTCTTCACAATGTCCTGTAGTTGATAATCTTCATATTACTTGAACTTAAATTAGGTTTTTCCTTTAAAGGGATCAACATTTTCTGGAGTATAGTATGGAGCATCGTCTTATATATATATATGGTCCATCAATTTTGCATTTGTGATGAAGAGCTTGCCTTTGTATATTCAGCTAAACAGCCGAACTTACAGATACCTATTTCATGTTCCCGAGCTCATAAGATATATCATTGTTATCATAAACTTTAAAGTTGGTTGATGACAACTACTTCAAGTTTGACCATATTTTTTGCAAAACAGAGCAACTGATATTGGATGAATGACTCTGGGAGTCAATTTTTTGCTCAATTTATAAGTCCAAATGAACTTGTATTCACCACCAGATCTAAGATCTCCTGTTCCTGCATGTTTTTCTCAAGTAATGAATACACATTCAGTGTAATTATCTCTTTTATCCAAGTTCTGGAATTCAATAGCAATAAGATACCTTGGTACCCAATAGTTTGGCTTTTTTTTCAGCTGACGTACGGGAAATATTTTTCTCAAGTAATAGGATTTTCGTATTCAGTGCAATTTTTCCTTTTATCCAAGTTCAGGAATTCAATAGCAATAAGATACCTTGGTACCCAATAGTTGACTGTATTTCCAGCTGACTCAGAAGAATATCACTTTAGACTAGTTATCCTGTACTCAATCTCTTCGGAAATAAAATTTTAGCTCAATGCAGATGATTGGTGTACAGTAATGGAAGGAATTAGGCTGCTAAGATGAGGTCTCTCTCTCTGTCCCTCTTAGTAATTTAGAATATAGTAAATAGTTAGATGTCGTAGAATGTCTAAGGATTTCCATCCCAATTCATTGGATTCCCACTTTTCAGTTTGTACTCCCAAGCCAGTAATGAAAAGAACATAAAGAAAAGCAACAACTGGAGGGGGAAAGTCAGAACCGAAAAGAGGATTTGTGACTTCTCTCTCATTCAGAACCTTGCATAGAGATCTCCCCGAAGCATTTTGTCACTCACTACACCTTTCCTCGTCTCTGGGTGCCTAGGTACTTGATTAGTCAATCCACCGACGCATCGAGCTTTTCCTGCTATATTGGCAGTTACTCCATATATTGCTCGACTTAAAACAGATAGCGGATTTGTTTCTGTCTTATTGGGTTGTTTGTGTATCTTCTGTCTTTTGGGTACTCTTGTCTCTTGCTACATGAACTTACCGAGAAGTGAGAACATGGGAACTTTTAACTGCAGAAATACAAGATAAATGGCAGTTTTGACTCTAGACAGATCCTACTCTTTTCGGAACTTCATTGACTTCAGCAAGGGCATTCTACTGCTATCGAGTATTTGAGCAAACATGATACTGTGCTTTTGATGGATTATTTGCAACTGATTGTTCTGTTCCAATAAGGTAGGATGTATTTGTGGGCCTAGGGAAATGCTAGATAATATTTTCAGAGCTATAAAAAATTTCCTCTTCATTAGCATTGATGAGATTTGGTGCTTGTTACTTGGTACAGGATCTTGTATTCCTTTGTCTAATTCAGATATGGTTTCTGTGAACCACTCGCATTAGTTTAGAGAAGAATATGTTGATCGTGATGGCAAGATGGGGAACAGACGTCCTCTCTGCCTATTCAGTTCACATGGTACACATGCAGGGAAGGTTGGCCATCTAGTGCATCTAGTGGTTGTGTCCTACTTACACCCGTATATGCGTCTTGCCAAATGACACAGGAAGAGAGGATTGCTTCTTCCCCTTCCATCCTGATGCAAGCACTTGCCTATATTGAAATATGAAGAAACTCAGTATAATTCACAAAATGGTCACCAACACTAATTCAGTTATTCTCTAGCATTTACAAGCTGTTTGCAGCACCTGTTCATTTTTTGTTTTCCTCTTCATTGCAGGCTTCTAGAGAAGGATACATTGCTATTATCATGCCAAAACCAGCAGATTGGCTCAAGATCAAGGGTTCATTATTGAGCCTTGAAGACTACAAGAAGTTGAGAGATCTAGGCTGACTCATCTGAAGACATGTCCTGGGGAGAACCCAATAACCAGTTCATGCAAATGAGCACACCCATCAATTTGATGCCCTCCAACCTGAGAAACCTCATAGCTGATTAATAAACTCGAAGATTATGTAAGTTCCCAACATCTCCTAATTCAAACCATCACTTAGGAGAAGCTTAAACTTTCACGCCGCCCCAATTTTGTATGTGTTAGATTATATTTCTGAGTACAATTTTGTCATAATAATTAAATTTTGGTGTATTATTCGAAGTAATTATCTTAGTTTAGTTCCCTGATTTACAGTTCAAGTACAGAGAGACAGGAATACTCTTACACACTAATCATATATGTGGCCTTTTTTACCAATCAAAAAAGAAATATATGTGGCCTCTTGTTGCGTGGTGGTACACTTATAAGTTTGGTTTGTAATCCGGTGATCTGAATTAGTGTTTATTGTTCAGGGCTGATATCCTGTGGGGATGTGATCGACTAAGTTTCTATTCGCAGGTGAAACATAATTTTTGTCTGCATTAAACATGGTGTCGAACGTATGTGCAGCTGAGGCATGATTCAGGGGAACAAGTTCAGGTGCCTATAGGACTTGCCTGGTATATATATATATATATATATATATATATATCTTTACTATTATAATGGGAGAGGCGGGCGTGGATGATTTTTCCGAAATTCCCATACTACCCTTATATAAAAACAAAATTTTGATTTAATGTTTTGCTTTAAAACCCAAACTATCCCTAGCCTTTGATTTAATTTCCAAATTATCCCTTGCTCATCTATCTGTTTAGAATCACAGCCAAACGCCATTAAGCTCGGGGAGAGTCCAATCGCACCTGCGGGTTAACACGTGTCCCTTTTAACTCCTATTAATTGTGGTTAACTCATTCCCCTCGCTCTCATGTGCATCGCACGTGCCACTAGCAAGTTCAATCGTACCCCTGGGTTAACACGTGTCCCTTTTAACTCCTATTAACTGTGGTTAACTCCTTCCCCTCGCTCTGACGTGCATCGCACGTGCCACCCACTAGTGTGTATATATATACATATGGTCTTGCTAATGACCACTTGGTAACGACCACCGAGACATTTTTATCCATGCATTAATAATCAAAATCTACTAAAGGTAAGGGTACTTTAATTTTTTCATAGGAGACTAGTCATTGAATGCAAGAAAGAATAAATACATTTAACTTTTTTCTCTCCTATTTAATGAACCATCCCCTATGAAAAAATGTTTTCACGGAACATTAGAGTTTAAATACAAAACGCAGCTCCACTTCATAGCGGAGCTCCTGTTTTTTCAGTTTAAAGGCCTAGCAATCTTATAATTATGGCAAAAAGAAAGTATTTTGCAAAATTGTCACTTTGCAAAATCATTGGTCCCTCTATAATTATAAAAGTGTCACACTTTTATATTCAAAAGGTGAGCTCTGCTTTTCCGCCATGAAACAAAGTTCTACCTCAATATTAAACTCAAAATATTAACTTTAAGGATTAAAGGGCAGTAAAAGTGACTCTCACGTTCAAACGCGATTGGGCATGATCCGGACTCATCCTTTTTAGGATGATCCAACGTATGTATCACTTTCTTTCCTGTATAAGGCCAAGTAAAGACCAGGTTCATCCTATTCTACCCTTTTTGCAATATCAAAATTGCTACCACTTGTGCTAGATTCGACCCGAGCAAGCCCGGGAAGATGCCATATTACAGTTAGTATCTAAGTAACCAGAGTGTAGAGCAGGAGCAAGGGGAGCGAGAGCGTGAGAGCGTTAAATTTCAATTTAGGATAGGGTTGGGAGCGCCGATATATATACATATAATATATATTGATGTTCTTTAAAATTACTTATAGATGTAAATATATTTTTTTTAGTTTTTTAAACTCTAAGAGAAAATTAATCAAATCATTCATAATTTAAATTTTTCATCACAACAAACAAGATGACTATTGAATTATTGAATGTATCATTCTAAATTCAATTACAAGATCACTAATAATTAACAAATCTTATATTAATCTTGTACCCTACAAAGAAAAATGACAAAATACACTTTATTTTACATGAAAAATTAGGATAAAAATAAATTACACAAAAACCGCACCTTTAGGTGAGAGCGAGGTTTACAAAAGTTGAAATCGAGCTCCCGAGGTGAAAGCGAGGTATGAGAGTGGGAGCGAGAGCGGGTAGCAGGTTAGGAGGTTTTGGGTTACTAAGGTTAGTATAAAAGCCTAATTTATTTTTCTTTTTAAATAACGAGTAGATTTATAGCCATTAGATGATCCTACCTATATTAAATATGTTAATTTGGGTAGTATGCCTCCCTAGTCTCTGTTCTAGTTAGTGAGTCTGCATATCAATTGCTCCACACTCATTTCAATGATTCCCATGGGGAGACGCTTTCATTGTAACAAAAAGGATAAAAAAAATAGTTTATACAAACATTTGTCCGTACAAGATTTATTATGGGATTACCCTGGATAATTTTATCGATCGAGCTACTATCATTTCTTGTATAACAAGACTTCTAGCTCTGTTGATATTGAGGAAACACAGGTAGATATGCTTTTCAAGCTCCCCTAATTGCTCCAAGAAGCAACACTCATGTGTCTGAAACTCCCTCACTACCTCCTTCAAAATCTGCCTCTTCTTCTTCCTTACACACATTCTAGCAATACTCTTCCTATGCTCCATCTCGTCGTCTAACCTCATCACAAGCCGACTAATCATATCAAAGTCCCTATCAAGTATATAAACCCCCTTCGCCGCTGCATCAAGCTGTGCAATGTGCCTTGAAAGCTTCCTTGTCTTAAGCTTCCCTCGAGCAGATTTCATTCTTTGCTTAAAGAAAGCCAAAGAACAAGTGAAAATCCCCGCTGCAGCGACAATGCCGATTCCGGTGTGCACTGTCAAGACCAGCGTCGCAATGGCAATTGCACTGCAAGCAATTATAAGGCTTAATCCTGCAGATTTCTTGCATAAGTCGATCACCTTTGCCCTTTTTACCATCTTCTTACGTGTAAATATAAATTGATCAAGCATCAACCCATATTTATCATGGATTAGAAGGAATTGCACTGGACTAGACCTAGAAAGCGGGTTATCGAGCTTTGCAAATGAAGCAAGTTCACGGAATATGATCTGACACTGATCATCGGTGTAATTCTCGTAATTGGGTACCCTTCTTGATAGGTTGAGAACCCTTTGAATTATACAATAATTAGCACGAGTTTGATCGATGCTTTGGAGGAGGAAACCACATATCTTGGAGGCTTCTGAACTGGCTTCGAAGTAGTCGATGAGAAGGTGATGGAAATCTGAGTTCTTAATAATTTCAACCAGGATCTCTTGGCGAGGTTCGAGTAAGTAATCAGAGAGATGGATGTAGGAAGGAGAAGGTCTCTCAAAAACTTGAACTTTGCTCCACATTTCTGTATAAGACTTTGTTCTAAAGGCTTCCATGTATTCCTCATTGACGTTTGGCTTGTTGCGCACGTTATTGACGTGCTCTCTTCGAGATCCACCTGAGTACAGAAAACCCACACATCAGAAATCAAAGAAGAAGATGACTCCATGGACTCAGACTCTACAATAATATAATCTAATCAAATCCCAGAAAGCCTTTCGATTAATAAGCTTAAATTAAGGCATCTTCATCTCTAAATCAAAAACCCATGAAGAAACAAATTAAAAGAGATAGATTCTGGCTCATCTGTCTCTGAATTTACATCCAAAACTCTTCAGATATGAACACTAAGTCGAAGGCTCTAGCCCAGAAAAAAAAAATCAAAATCAAAATTGTTATATGGGCATGATATATATTTTTAGTTTTAAAAAAAATTAAGGATTTTCATATCTTGAAACATTCAAAATTCTGTAAGAAATTGAAAGGAGATAGAAGCAAAGAAGGTTTTGAGTCTTTTGACAGACTCACCTGTCCTTGTTAAAGGAGATTTCAACTTGGGCCACCTAATCTTTCCAAGCAGAGACATCTTAACGAGAAAGAGGAAGAAAATTAAATATGAATAAAAAATCAAAGGACCCTTTTAAAGCTTTGGGTTTGTAGAGAGAAAGGAGAAGAAGAAAGCTGTTATCACCGCCTCTCTTGGTTATGGTGTTTTCCACACGATACACCTTAACACGCTTTGTCTCTTTCTCTATATTTACCATTGGACCAGGCTTGTAGTCTGTAGAGTTGTAGTGCATAGAAGTGCGGTGGTTTTCATACGTTAAAGTGTTAAACCAAGTTCAAGTCTTAGATAGTCTTTGTATTTCCTCAAACGAACATTCCGTTGACGATTTCACCCCTCTTTTTCTTCCCATGCAATTGATTTGCATTTATAAGCCAGCTTCCAATTAACATGTTACTAGTCGGCGTGGCTACAAATAGGATTCGGTCGGGTACAAAAAATGGACCCTCAACCCGAAAGTGCTACCAAACACGTTAGCAATAGGGGTGGCAACTGGCAAGTGGGATTCGGTGTGGTAAGCGTAAACGGTAAAACCATCCACAACTGAATAAATGGGCCTTCAACCCGAACATGCTACCAAAGTCCAAACAAGTAAGCGAAAAATAATCTTTAGTATATAAGATAAGTGATTCTGTATATATTTTTTTTAGTAAATTAACTATGTATCACGACTAGGGGGTGTCAATGGGCCAGGCTTGGGCCTATTTTTGTGATTTTTAATAGGCCCATTCTGAGCCTGGCCCCAATTAGAAGACATCTTAGAGTGGCAGATTCGGCCTGTTGGCACCCTAATTAGGACTCAGTCTTGGAGTCCATTTCAAACGCTGCTCAACTATAAATGGATTGAAAAAGTTAATCCGAAACTGGTTCATGGATGAAAAATGCAATCCAAACCCGGGAAGTGTGTACCGGGTTCAGGCAGTGTTATTGGATGTAGTCCTTGCTTTCACTCCTAAAATTTGGTCAGGAAGGGACGCATGAAGGAAGTTTGTGGTTCACATTCTATGGAGGACCCAACCTAGATATGATTGTAGCAATGCACGTGGCGTACAGTGACAGATCCAGCTCAGATATTTGGTTGGATGCGTATTACAAGTTACAACTTGCTTTGAGAACACGACCAGAGCCATCAAAGTGATCTTGATATGGAAGGCTCGTCAATCAAATGATCAGATAAGTGAACATAGAGTGTATGTTTGTGTATACACTCTCTATTTATAGATCTCTTTGTAGGTAAATTCATGATCAAGTTACTTGGCGTGGGATGGTGAGATGAGACTGCCACATCGTGCATGAAAGTATTACTACCAGATTTAGGGGGTGGATAGGGATGTGGGTGTATGAGAGGAGTGTTTAAGAAGCTTCACGGTTTTGATTATAGCCACGTGTCCACTTAAATTTCCTACGCGTTGATGAAAATCTTGGCGTCCTTAAATCATGAGGCCTTTGTTACGTGCGTGCACACTTGCCTTATGTGCACTACACATGACGATGACCCGTAACTTTGTAAATTTTGTATATGTAAGTCATAAAATTGTTTGAGATATGTTTGTATAAACCATTTGTAGTTAATGTGCACTACATATGACGATGACCCGTAACTTTGTAAATTGTGAGTCATATAAATTGTTGGAGATATGTTTGTATAAACCATTTGTAGTTAATGTGCACTACATAAACCATTTGTAGTTCATTTGTAGTTAATGTGCACTACACATGACGATGACCCGTAACTTTGTAAATTGTGAGTCATATAAATTGTTAGAGATATGTTTGTATAAACCATTTGTAGTTAATGTGCACTACACATGACGATGACCCGTAACTTTGTAAATTTTGTACATGTGAGTCATATAAATTGTTGGAGATATGTTTGTATATAAATTGTTGGAGATATGTTTGTATATAAATTGTAGTTCATGTGCACCACACATGACGTAACTTTGTAAATTTTGTACATGTGAGTCATATATATAAATTGTTGCCCTCCCCCCGACGGTTGCATCAAACCTTAGCCATCGAAACGTGTTGGTAGATGAGTGTTGTCCACTTTGCAAGAATGCTTCAGAAACCACGCACCTGTTCTAAATTAGGGCTGTGATCAACACGCATTAGACTATGTAGTCTAATGCCATGGTCACATGTCCCTTTTAACACTCCTTTAATTATGGTTAAGGTTAAGAAAATTAAAGATAATATTTTTATCTTTTATCTTTTAAAAAACTAGTGTTAGATTGTTCTAACCCTAAGAGTAAGTATTCTTAACTACAATAGTTGATGTGTGGTAAAAAGGGGGGCTTAGACTAAAAAGAACTGCACATTAGCACATTAAACTACATTGACAAATGTTTACGGTGGCGTTTGTTAACACTAGTCTAGAAAGAAGTGTTTATTTGAAAATTATGCATAGTTCGACTTTAGATTGTTAAGTTGAAAGTTAATTGCATGTCTACATTTTAGAGATTTTAGGGGTAAAAACTTCTATTTTAAAAAGTGATTACATACCTACTTTTTAAAATAGAGGTTTTTATCCCCAAAATCTCTAAAATATAAACATGCAATTAACCTTATACTTAACAATCTAAAGTCCAACTACGCATAATTTTCAAATAAGCACTTTTTTTTAAACGAGTGTTAACAAACGCCACCTAAGTTAAGCATTTCCCTAATAATTATATTCAAATGTTGAGTGGGGCTTCAGCCCCCGTTGACCCGATGTGGCTCCGCCCATGCCTTTGTGGTCACAGGGGATTGAAAATCCCAATCTTGTAATAAATTAACCCCAAAGTCAATCCCAGCACGAATCCGATTATAAAATGGGCCGAGGATGCGGGTTCAGGCTGTCTTACGGTTTGGGTTGGAAAAAACCCCCTAAATCTTGCCATGGAACAGCAACAAAAAAAAATCTTGTCATGGAAATTTTTGTTCTGGATCGGAGCATAAAGATCCTCCAATCGCATTCATGTCCATGCAAGATATAATGCATGCAATAAGTCAATGGTTTAGATGGGTGCAGTCGGACCATGTAGGTGATGATAAAAACCCGTGAAAAGTCTGACGGGTTTTGGCCAGAAAAGGTCTACAAGGAATTTGGCGTAGACATGTTCAAATGGTCCCAAAGGAATTAAGAAAGAGCGTAGACTTTAGATAACGATAACGTACAAAATGAGCCTCCAACCAGGCTCAAATTATAAAAAGAAAATTTAAAAGTCTCATTCCACCATCCAAAATCTCTTGATTGGTTTTCTTTTACAGAGAAACCTCAATCTACCTTTTATTCATCTAAAGCTATGGTAGAAACCAAGCTTCTCAACTGTTGTAGCTTCTTGATTATCCTGTCCATCAATCTTTTCTGTATAGACCTGGTCGAATCCGATGTTTATACGGTAGGCGATGCCGACAAGTGGAGCTCAGGGATAAACTATCTAGTCTGGTCGTAGAAATATTCTTTTCTCACCGGAGATGTCCTCGGTTCAAATTCTTCCCTTAAACTCACCTTTCTTTAATTTGCATATTTAGCTATAATTATTTGAATTCATGATCTCTATAAAGTGAGGGAACAAAGCATTAATCCTCATCATCTCATTTTTGTTGTTGTACGTGATGTAGTTTTTGACTACGTAAAGGGGCAACATAATACGTTTGAAGTGAACGAAGAAGCGTACAGATCTTGCAATTCTAGCACCGGAGTGTTAGCGAAGTATGAGAGTGGGCATGATCAAGTGACGCTCACCGAAGCGAAGAAGTACTGGTTTATTTGCGACATTGCTGGGCATTGTCTTGGGGGAATGAGGTTTAGCATCAATGTAACAGAATGGCGTCCTAATACAAATAGTACTAGCACAAGTGAAGCACCGGTACAGCCCTGTCCGCCGAGCAGAATGGCAGCGACTTTCCTTGTTTCATTTGGGATTTTACTCCTCATGTATTGATGATAGTGCGATGCTTAATAATGAGAGTGATTTTAAGCTATTGTGACAAGAAAGTGAGAGTGTGAAAATATTTATTTATCCTATTTCAATTCCCCAAAATTATTCCTTTTTTGAGGTGTCACGTCAGTATTTTAAAATTTCAAAGACGGTGAGTTTAGAGACGAAAGAAAATCTTATTTCTTTATATTGTAGCATAGATTGATAAAATTAGGATAAATTAGTAAGATTCGACCCTAATTCCATTGTGTGTTAGTTTTCAATGGTAACATTGGGTTTTATACCTTAGAAAATTGTTGATTAATTTACACAAAGTAAGTAGATTATGATTCTATAAACTTATATATATATGGGGAATGTTGCACTAGTGCCAACTTCATTTGAGCCACCAATTGGTTGTGGTGGTGCGAAGCAGTAGGAGGACCCTTGGTTGCTCTCTGATGCTTGAACAGGCTCTGACCATCCTCCAGTCAGATTGCGCGTTAGCTCGAGCAAGGAGTCCCTAACAATTTCACTGTCCCTGTTCGGCTGAAAAATACCAAAGCCATGATTTAGCTCTCTTTAGACCAATTTAACTGGGAAAAAGGCTTTGTAACCATTGAATCATTTAGAGAATGTCTCACTGATCATTTCCACTAGACTGATTTGATAGAAAAAATGCATTAGACGGAAGAAAACAATTATAGTAGAAAGGTGATTCATAGATGTTACCTCTTGATGAGACTGAAGGGTATGGAGAAGATCACCGTCTTCTACTGCTGATCAAACGTCGAGTCAACAAGGATAATCAGAGAACAAAGTCTCTAATGGAGAACATGAGTTCAATATTTCATCAAAACTGAATAAACCCGGCCCCTACATCCATAGTTTAATGACAACACAAATAAATTCCTAATTCGACTCAATTATTTTCTAAAACCCAACTTATCCAAAATAGTAAAATTTCCAATAATAGCAAAATTCTAAAATGACCAAAACTTGTTAGAAACGCTTAAATAATAGTTCCTAACCTTCCTAACCCTGCCAGATTGATAGAATCTAACTTTGATGTTAAAACGACAAAATAGAAAAATCATTATAAATAGCAAATTTTGACTTTAAAGGGAGTTTCAACCCACAAAATGAACTCAGTAACAATGCGTGAAAATCAATGTTAAAACAACTAAAATAGAAAAATTACTATAAATAGCAAAATTTGACTTTAATGCTCCGTTTGTTTTGATGTAAAATAGGGGAAAACAAATGAAATTTATGGAAATTGTCAATTGTCCTATAGAAAATACACACGAAAAATGATATTTTCCGTGGAATTATTTTGTTTTCCTCTATTTTACATCAAAACAAACAGAGCATAAACGTTGTTTCAATTCCCCAAAATGAATTCTTAATTACCATGCACAAGGTTACGCATGTTAAGCCAGGATGTCCGAAATCCACATTTCTTCTGATATAGGCGATCTAGACCGATCTAGACCTCTACTTTGAAAACATTCAAAACTAGGCCTTGGAAGCTGGTAACGATTCTAGGCCTAGAGAATTCAAGGCCCATGAACCTCACAAACCCGCTGGGCTTGTGCTCGCAGAAGACCTTTAAAAACTCCTTTCCATCTATTTGTGGTCGGCATTCTTAGTACCATCTCGGATATTCTTTGCTTGCTCTTGCAACTCCTCCTCGAATCAAGTGCATCCCCGAGGATTGAAGCTCTAACCATCTTAGAAACAGGAGGCGCCATTAGTGATCAATGAGAAGAATTGATAGACAATATTTTCATTATCAAACAGTAAGTTCATGAAAACTGTCCGGAATTGCCTCCTTTTTTCTTTTTTTTTGTAAACGTGGGTATCCTAGGCCTAGACTTAGACTAGTCCCACGTGATGCATAGGCCCAACCCATGCATCCGATATTGAGGGGAGCCCAGATTCGATCTCGAGACCTATGGGTTTTCTGTTCGTCCTTCGACCACTAGGCTACACTCCCGAGGGTTAACCGTCCGGAATTGTCAAGTGAAATACATTCAAGCTCATGATCATAAGATTACAATGACGATGATTACATTAGCAATCTCCGGAACCAGAGAATGGAGCCTTGGTTGATGCAAGTTGGTGAAGCCCACAAAAACCTATGGCAAATTCAGATTTTCTGACACCCCAAGCCTTTGATCTTTTAGGTGAAGCCCACAAAAAAACCTATCACCAAGCCTGATTATGGATTGTCATAGCCATAATAGTTAGAGGCTAGAACTCGTGCTCCGGATAGCCAGCCCAAGCCCGTCAATAGAGTATAGCATGCTCAGTTACCTGTTAGCTAGCAACCAATATGCAACGCTGTCGTGTATACTCTGTACTAAAAATTATAAAATACAACGAATAAAGCTTTTGAGACCACTAATGCTCCCTGTTTGACACTTCTAAATATTCCCTTTATTTTGCTGACAATTTATTGATAACCTACATTTTTTAATGACTATATGATACTAAAGATTTTGGAGGGAATGTATTGTGTTGTGTTTCAAGGAATCAAGAGTATACTTTACCTTAAATATAGGAAAATAGTCACCTCCTCGGTCGGTGATGCGAGGAGGGGTGTCTCGGCTCCATTTTCTTGCCATGTGTCCCCCTTCTAAACCCCATTTAACTGTGGTTAAGATTCATCCACCTTTAGGGTTCACCCAACTATCCTAAGTTTTTAGAAAAAAAATAAAATAAATTTAACTAAAGGGTTAAAAAAATTAACCCGAGTTAATGGGAGTTGAAGGGTCGGCTATGTGAGAGCGAGGAGGAATAGTCCCCTCCTTGGGCAGACGCTAACTTATGAGAATTGATCCAAAACCACCCAAGTCAGGGATGCATACGCCTCTGTATCATTGGGCAAGTGTAAATACATACTAATTTAGTACTTAGTAAATATTTATTAAGACTATAATAACCTATTAAAAGTTGTAAGGGTAAAAATTGATAATTATACACAGTAACAATTGGCAATATCAACTTTATATTCAGAACAGGAACACCCCGACATAACAGTCATATCCAAGCTATCATTTCATATTTCTAACCCGAGGTGAAGCTTAACAAGGAATATCTGGAAGCTCGACCTGACAAGCTTGACCTAACGAGCTCGACCCAACCAACCCAACCCGAGCTCGAACCTCGACTACGAGCTCCCAAACCTTGACCTGGCCTCAAGCTCGGGACACCCGAGGCGAAGCCCTCTTTATCTCTGAGTTGTCATGCAATAAACTAAATCATGTCATCCCGAGAATCTCAATTAGGATCACAATGTTCTCCTACAAAACAAGAAACTTGTCTTACAAATGTGATGAAATATAAAAGTGTCAAGAAAAGATCCCAATTTTGTCAAGGAATAGGAATGACCATACAACCGAGAAACCTTAATCACATATCTATAAAGACTAATTAAAACATAAAAAATGGATCTGATTTCTAAACCCACAAGGCTCAATCATACTTCAAAGCAACCTTTCTTCTCCCAAGTCATCCTTCCCCATTATCATCTCTTGTGCTGAATTGATCATCAGAGCATCATTTCAGGTCAGAAGAACCAAAAAAATGCCTTAGGGCATTGGCAGTGGATAATTAAAAATATAAATAACGATATTTCCAATCATTAAACTTTTTTTCTGTAGTTCCCCAATACTATATGAAAGGGTCTTTTGGGTTTCTTAGCGTATCATCTCAATTAAAGCTCTTGTTCATAGTTAATCTTAATTAACAAACTATAATATCAAGAAGGGCTGAAAAAAAAAAATGGTCCAAGATTACTCGGTCCGGTATGTGGAAAAGCTTCCAAAACCTACCCCCATCGGCAGTATGAAAACCCGACCCTCAATTTCTTATTGTTCTCACTTTTCTTGAGTATATTTTATAAATGTTTATAAGAAATTTCTTATTGTTCTTTTTAGTCTTCTGACCTTGTCCTAACCCATGAAGGCAAGGTTAAGACTTTGTCAATTTAAGCATGGTTGTTAAATCCTTGCGATTTACGAATCAAATCTCACGATTCGATTCGAATCCCAAACAAAACGATTCAAATCAGAGGTGAAAATCTTAATTGAGTAAATCTCCTTTGATTTGCGATTCATATTATAATTTGCGATTCAAATCGTATGATTCATACGATTCAAGTACGAAACCCTTTTTACGGACCAATTCTTAAAAATTATTTTTTATTTTTTTAATTTTCTAGAGGTACTTTATGGTTTTTAAGAAGAGAGAAGAAACAGGAAAACCCTTGTTACGAACATGACAAAACCCCTATTTGGGTTGTCTTTCTATTGCTGTGAAACGAAAAAAAAAAAATGAAAGAATGAAGGAAAAAGATGATGGAGTTGGATTTTGGGAAAACTTGATAGCTTATTTTATTGGTCTTTTTAATTGTACAAATCTTTTTATATTTGATCTCATACAACATGATTATATGAGTTTATTTTTGTTAATTTATCTTTAATGATATTGGTTTTTTTTTTTTACATTTTAGGAAGATCATTTGCGTTTTTTATAGTGTTTGCAATGAAATACATTACTTTATTTTATTAATAGATATGAATGAAATCTTTTGGATAATAGATTATTCTATTTTTTTGATTTATTAAGTAATTTTTTGTATTTTTAAAAAAATGGATTGAAACTTACGATTTACAATTTGAATCCCCGATTTAAATTGAATCAGTCCTAAAACAATTTTACGATTCGATTACGATTTAACAACCTTGAATTTAAACCCCTAAATGACTAGGATAAAATTAAGGTATTACCCTTACAAAAGCAAGGTAATGACTAACTGATTTTTTTTTGTTGTGAGGTAAGGACTAACTACTGGAAGCCAATTTTTGGGCTCTCTTATTAAAAGGACTTTGGATCTTCTCCTTGGTGTTGGCGAGGAGACCGCAACACCTACAACCAAGGTATAAGTTCCTTAGCGTAATCACCTTGTGGTGTCATTGACTTTACCAAAAAAACAAAAACCTTTGGATGTGTTAGTCCCACATCGGATTGTTATCCTAACGTATTGTCCCTTATAAGTTCCTTAAGTGTCTCAAACGGTTGGTACCCGTTTTGAGAAGCTTTGGGTGAAGCTTATTTGGGCTGCATACGTGGTGTGTGTGATTTGCATGATATGTGTGGCCTGCATAGGTGGTGTAAGTGTGTCCTCGTCTTGCCTTAGTAATCACCTTGTGGTGTCATTGACTTTACAAAAAAAAAATATATATATAACATAAGCTTTTACACGTCACCCAAAGGCATTCATTAAGGTATACACTTTAGTTGGCTCGGGTGCTAGAAGAAGAGGTTGATTCCTACGTAGAATAAGAGAGGGCAAGTAAGCTGTAAGAGAGTAAGTCCATGAGTACTCTCAAATATACTCCCAATATACCAAATCTTAATGGTCTAAGGGTCAAGCTCACTTATTTTCTCTTCTTCAACACCTCATCACCAATGTTGTCAGAACCAACCGGCCGTTCGAATCGGTGGAACAGGCCCCTTTACAGGTTCTTACAACCCTCAAAATAGATATTCTTTAAGAATCGGTTAAAACGGGTCATCACTAGTTGGGAACCCGAAAATGAAAAAAAAGATTAAGGGAAAAAGAAAAAAAATTGATTTTTTTTCTTTTTTTTTTTGTAGAAAATACACCGTCAAACCGGAACCGCGTTCGATGCCAGGTCCGGTTAATGTAACACTGCTCATCACTTCGAATCTTTCTTTTTTAAATAATTGAATTAAATGGTAGGATATGGAAGAGTATAGTTTGGGAGCATCCGTAGACATAGACTAATTCAAAGTAAAAAAGCAGCTATTTTCTTTTTCTTTCTATATTTTTTTTTTCTCATTTGGAACGATAAAGCGGGACTGGGACCCACCAAAGCGAATTGATCGTACATCACCATTTATCTTCTGACACATAGCAAATGCAGACTGGAAAGTCGCGGTCAAGTTTTGGTTTACCAACTTTAACGACTTCAATCCAAAGTGGAAGACACATGTCCAGCCAGCGTAACTCTAGGGCAAGAAAAAGAGGACCCCATATCATCTTCTGGCCTTTCCAGGTGAATCAGGACGGGAGGACAGAAAGAAAATATAGAATAGAAATTCTCACAACTGTTTTGTTACATCAAGTCCAATCTTCACCGTTCAAACCATTAACACAACCCCGTTTCTTTGCACAATGACAACGACTAGAGAAAACACATTTCCACCATTTCAAGACCACAGAGGAAAAGAAAGAAACCCCACCCCACCACCATTATATCAAAACAATAATACATTCATGTCCAGCAAAGAAAGCTTAAATCAAAAGAAAAAAGCATACTCATTCACAAACAGGCAAAGAAGTAGAGAAAGTGAAGACATTTCATGGAGAAAGGTAGGGCAGGTTCCTCTCAGTTGCTGCGGTTGCTGCGGAACGATCCCAGTGCTTTAATGGCTGCAGCTCTCAGTATGTACTGGTGATACGCTGCTGCGGCTAGTGCTCCCACAAACGGTCCGACCCAGAAGATCCACTGTTCATCACCATGACAACACCATCATAACCACACTCCCAAAAACCCAAAAAAAAAAAACAAAAAAATTTTGAAAAAGTAAAATCTACTTACATGGTCATCCCATATTTTATCGTTGTTGAAGATCACAGCAGCACCGAAGCTCCTCGCCGGATTGATGCCGGTACCGGTGATGGGGATGGTGGCCAAGTGCACCATGAACACCGCAAACCCAATAGGCAAGGGAGCCAAAACCTGCATCATTGTTGGCGTAAGATAGCGATAAAAGAGCACTAATTAAGAAACACAAACTAAAGCTACTTACAGGGACATGAGAATCTCGTGCGCTTCTTTTGGGGTCAGTGGCTGAGAAGACAGTGTAAACAAGCACGAAAGTCCCAATAATCTCAGCTCCTAAAGCTGTCCCATTTGAGTAGCCAGGAGCCACTGAGTTAGCACCACCCCCTTGCCTATTGTAGGAGTGCTTCATGAACGCCTTCACCAACCCAACTCCACAAATAGCTCCCAAACACTGAGCCACCATGTAAGCCACGGCTCGGATCAGCGAAACCTTTCTCGCCAGGAACAGACCGAAAGTCACAGCCGGGTTTATGTGACCACCTGCGATTATTTCAAGAAATCAACTCGAGCCCATCTCAAATAAGATTATAAAAAAAAAAAAAAAAGGAGAGATTTTGAAGAGTTTGAACCAGAGATTCCGGCGGTGCAGTAAACGAGGATGAAGATCATGCCACCAAAAGCCCAAGCGATACCGAGAAGGCCAACGCCGTCGCAGGGGCCGGTTTGCTTCTTGTGGCCGATGACAGTGGCGACGGTGACGTAGAGGAAGAGAAGGGTAGCGATGAACTCGGCGATTAGAGCTCGGTAGAAGGACCAGAGCTTGATCTCAGCCATGTCGATGAGAGGGGCTGGTGGTGGATCTGCGTAGTCCTTCCCATGCTGAGTCTGCCCTGCTTCCATTACTTCCTTCGACATCTTTTAGTTTCTCTATGGATCTCTCTCAGCTCTGTATTGTTCTCTCTCTTCTTCACCACTGAGAATGGGAGAATGCAGAAAGGGGCAGAAGAATGGAGGATTTATGGATAAGAGCTTCACTTTCTCAAAATTTAATATTATAAAATAAAAAGGATAAATTACACCCACCTCCCTTCGTTTGGTGAAATTTCAGAAACCTTCCCTCCGTTTATGAAATGACGCTGCCCTCCCTTATGTTTACCGTTAATTTAGGAATGTATTTTAATGGTATCATCATTTAAACATTTTAAAATGTCTAATTTTTTTTGTTTTTTCAACAAAAGGTTAGGTAATTTAATAAAATAAATTATAATTGATTTCTAACCAAGGTTAATAATATCAACTTACGTTAATATATATTTCTAAAATTAAGTATATATATTTTTTTTTTTCTAAAAACCAATGTTAGATAGATGAACTCTATGAGTGAGTGAATCTTAACCATAGTTAGTGAGTATTAAAAGGGACATGTGACAACTTATAGAGACCCTTTAATTGTGGTTAAACATAATTAACCTAAGGTTAATATTTTTTTTTTTTTAGAAACAAAGTTAGAAGGATTAATCATAGGGGTGAGTGAATCTTAAGCACAAATAATGGGTGTTAAAAGGGACACATGGTGGCTTGTAGAGCCCCCTTTAATTGTGGTTAAGCATAATCTACCTAAGGTTTTTTTTCTTCTAAAAATAATGGTTAAATAGATGAATCCTATGAGAATTTTACCCACAGTTAGTGGGCACTAAAGGGGACATGCAGCGACTTGTAGAGCTCTCTTTAATTGTGGTTAAGCATAAGTAACCTAAGGTTTTTTTTTCTTTCTAAAAACCAAGGTTTGATGGACGAACCCTAAGGGTGAGTGCAAGTTGTAACCATAGTTAGTGGGTGTTAAAAGGGATATGTGGCGGGTTATAGAGATCCTTAAACTATGGTTAAACATAATTAACCTAAGATTAATATTTTTTATTTTATTTTCTTATAACCAAGGTTAGATTAATGAATCCTAGGGATGAGTGAATCTTAACCATAGTTAGTGGGTGTTAAAAGGGACACATGGTGGCTTGTAGAGCCCTCTTTAATTGCGGTTAAGCATAACCAATTTAAGGTTATTTTTTCCCTAAAACTAAGGTTAGATGGATAAACCCTAAGGTTGAGTAATTCTTAATCATAATTAGTGGGTATTAAAAGGGCCACATGGCGGCTTGGGAGTTTATGTTTTTCTTTGGTTGAGCTTTCAAACGATAAATACTTGTTTCCTCAATCAAATAACAAGGGTAAAATGGGAAAAGTGTAACTTTAGTTAACAGTGATAATATTAAGAGTCTGATAGGGAGGGCAGTGTAATTCAAGAAACTAGATGGGAGGTTTCTGAAATTTCAGCAAACCTCATGGAGGTGAGTGTAATTTATCCAAAAGAAAAAAACAACAACTAGATAGAAGGGGGGTTAGAGAGAGAAATAGAAGGAGTGAACGAGATGCGGGTCACACGGCAGAGAGAGAGAGACCATGTGACGGGCTAATCATCTGTGTGTAGGCCCACAAGACATTAAACGGGCATCCAACAAAACCATGCGTACAACGGCTAGTCGTGTCGTCTTTTCTTTTCTTTTCTTTTCTTTTTTTCTACCTTTTGGTTTCATCGGAAAAAGGAGTGCGAAAGACGATTATAGGAAAATAGTTAAAGTATTAACGAGGATCATGCCTTTTGAAATTCTCAACACAATTGGTGAATATTAAAGAGTGGGGGCGTGATCCAATGAGGATTAGCCTTAGGTTTGCAAATATTGTACGCCTATCAATTATAGGAGTTAGGGTTGAGACCGTGCTCTCGAGAGCACAAATTTCAAGTGAGCCCACCATGTGAATGTGAACCCTACTTGAAATCCCATGTTTGGGAGCATGGTCTCGGATCTAAGACGGTCTAGTAGCAAAGTCCAAAATTATATTTCTTTTCACCATTTTTTTTATTCATCTATAACAAAATAGCTCACTTTCGATACACTTTCTCTAAAAAAAAATTATCTTACAAAAGAATGTTATTTTAAGAGAAAATTAAGACTCAAATGTCAAGAAAAATTAGTTATTCTTAAGATTAATAGATATTTTAGAAAAGAAAAAAAAAAAATTTTATTTTTTTTACAAACTAAACACACACATGATATCTTGTTTTCTTTTTGGGAAAAATACATTTACACCTCCTGAGGTTTGACGAAAATACTTAGACCCGCTCAATTTTCAAAAAATACATTAGACACCCTTACTTTTCAAGCTAATGACACTTACACCTCTTCCATCAATTGATTGTTAGTCAACTGACCAAATGTAGAAACTCAAACTTTCTTTCATTTTATAAATACGATTAATAAGGGTTTAAATGGTTAAAGATGCATTTTAATATATGTGATGTCTTGTTCCTTAATGATCTTAAGTAAAAATTTAAAATGACTAAGTGCAGGAATGTCAGAAATTCTAGAAGGGGTGTGGTTTTAGCAAAAACATAAATTGTTGAATTTTGATATGATTTTTTCAAGAAATAAAAGTTTATAGGTTAAATAAAGATATGTGATTTTATGAGATTTTATTATCAAGTATAGTGTGGTTAACTCGATTATCGAAAATCTTACGACGGCAAGATTTTCAGTTTTTAACCTAAAACTGGAAAATGAGATTTTGATTTATTAGGAATTTGATTTTCTAATATTTTTTATTGAATCTAAATGGGGGTACTTTAAAACTTAAAGTAAATGAAATGAAAAGTTAAAACCATTTACTTAAACGTTTTAAAGGAAAATAAGTATGTTGATGGGCTGATGCTAAAGAAGAAATGGTGTTGGTATTGTTTATGTTGAGAAAACAGAAACTATACTAGCCGTGATCGATCGAATGTAAGTTACGATCAATCGCAGTATAAGTTACGATCAATCGTAGTGTATGTGTGATCGATCGCAGTCACGCGAAGTGATTTTAAAAAAAGTTACGAAAATCAGGATTTTAAACCCCTAGGCTATAAATAGAGGTTCTATTTCGAAGGTTTTAGAGTTCTAACTTTTCTAAACTTAATTTAGTAAAGAGGTGAGAGAAAACCTAGGGTTCTAAGGACGAAATTGTTTGGAGAGGAAGGAGATTGCTTAGAGATTACAAGGAAAGCTTGAAAATCAACACCAAACCTTCTTGTGAGCGTTTTGGATCAAAGGGAACGATCTCAAAAGTTAATATACTATCAAGCTCACTTCTATTATGAACTTATGTATATTTATTAAGATGGTTTAAGCTAGAAATGATAGATTATTGATATGATTATGATACGATTATTGATAATGATATGTGGATTATGGGTTATTATGAATTGGTATGACTATATGAATATAATATGAGGTTTTCTTATGAAATGGATGATGTTTAGCCTTAAGAATTGAGTGAATTGAGGATAAGAATGCATGTGGATGGATTTATGATTTTATATGGTTTTTGAATTATGTACAAATGGATGATGAGAATGTATGTGGATTGATTTATGGTTTATATGGTTGGTGGAATGTATTCAAATGGAGGAATAGTATATATATATGATAGAGGATGAGTATTGTTAAAGATTGATTAAGAAATATGCTAATAATTATGATAAGGTATATATATGTGATTGTTTGTTAAACTATGCATAATTATATTACATGGTAATTGATTTCGGGAAGGTAAGAACTTAGATGAAAGACTTTCATCTTGAGAATTCTTTAACCAGAGAGATATAACCTACCAGAGTTTCTTGGTGGAGGTTTGAAACTTAAGGGATGACCTATTCGAATGTTAATTGCGACACTTATGCATAAACTCACATGCGTGTTAAGATAAGAGACTCACAAGTCACACATGTGGACCAATAGCATAAGCATTGCATACGCCTAATAGACTAAATTAGCCTAATGAGATATCTGAATAAGTATATATTTTGAATTAGATGCTCAAAGACTCATAAGCATAAATATTGCACACACCTGATAGACTGAATAAGCCCAATGAGGGATCTGAATAAGTGTATATTCTGAATAAGTTATTCAAAGACTCATAAGCATCTCACAAGCACATGGTCTCATAAGCATAAAGTTCTCATAAGTATGTTGTCTCCTAAGTCTAAGGTTCTCACAAGTACACGAGTCAATGTGATGATATGATGTATATGAACACATGTTCTTCCGCACTCTGATTATGTTATTATATTATTGGTTATGATTCTAACTAAGTGTAGGGATATTATGTTGTTGGTTGGATTTTATATACATCGAGTGCTTTTGTACTCATCCAGAATTTTGTTTTGACAGGTGTGAAACCCGAGCTTGTAGGTGAGCCGTGGATTGAGAAGGCTTATCGCAATTACATTGTGATCGATCGTATTTACATTGTGATCGATCGCACTTATAGTGCGATAGATCGCACTTAAAGCCGAAAGAAATTCCAAAAACTTGGTTATATGCAATCGATCGCACTTAGATTGCGATAAATCGCAGCTCCCTGATTCCGACTGACTTTACCTCGCTTTGGTATTTTGACCATAACTTTTAACTCGCTTATCAGATTTTGACGATTCAACTTACTTTGGAATCGTCTTTGAAAGGGAAACAACTTTCATGTTTTATACAACTCCTAATCTTGAGTTTTAAATGTCTAAGTGGGCCCACAAGTAGACTGATCCTCAATTTCATCAGACAAAACATCGGAAAACCCACTTTTGACTTAGCTTAGACTCAAAATCTGGAAAAACATTAAACATGAATCTTGAAGAAGATTTTAATACCTTTCTAATGATTTAAGAATTACTCAATTCCGATAAACGATGACAAAACTAGAACTTCCTAAAGTTCAAGGTGTGTTAAGACCTCCTTCTCTTACAACTTTGATTAAGCCTAGATCACATCACACTAATTAGATATAATTGCACACACATTAAAACATGATAAAGATTAAAATACCCTTAATACTTGCATAAAAATCATGAAAAAATTTGGGTCTCTACATCCTCCTCCCTTAAAAGAATTTCGTCATCAAAATTTGTGTACTTTAGGTGAATAAGTGCGGGTACTTTTCGCTGACCTCGGCTTCTCTCTCCCAAGTAACCTATTCTCTAGAGTGATGCTCCCATTGTAAGAGTATAAGAGAAATTACCTTAGAATGCAAGACTTGCTCATTTCGGTCTAAGATTTGAGCCGGTTGCTCCACTAAAGTCAGATCTTCCCGAATTTCTAACGGTTCCAAATCAATGATGTGTGAAGGATCCGAAATATACTTCCTCAACATAGAGATATGAAAGACATTATGCACACCTGTCATATGAGGTGGTAAGGTAACCCGATAAGCAACTTCTCCGACCCGGGTGATGATCTCAAAATGACCCACATATCTCGGACTGAGTTTGCCCCACTTGCCGACTCTCATCACTCCCTTCGTAGGTGAGATCTTAACAAACACAAAATTCTCAACTTGGAACTCAAGATCTCTCATGCGATTAACAGCATAGCTCTTCTGCTTACTTTGAGCTACTTTCAACCTTTCTCTGATTAATTGAACTCTATCCACAGCCTGACCAACAAGCTCAGGATCCAAAAGCTTCCTCTCACCAACTTCATCCCAACACAAAGGTGAACGACAACTCCTCCCATAGAGTGCCTCAAAAGGTGTCATCTGAATGCTGGCTTGATAGCTATTATTGTAGGCAAACTCAACCAACGACAGGTGATCATCCTAACTACCTTGGAAGTCTAACATGCAAGCTTGTAACATGTCCTCTATGATCTGGTTCACCCTCTCAGTTTACCCATTAGTCTGCGGATGAAATGTCGTACTGAAATCTAAACGGGAATCCATAGCTTGCTGAAAACTCTTCCAAAATCTGAAAGTAAATATTGGGTCTCGATCAGATACAATGCTGACTGGCACTCCATGCAGATGGACCACTTCTTTGATATAGAGGTTAGCTAACTAGTTGTAATTGAATGTGGTCCGATATGGAAGAAAATGAGCTGACTTTGTCAATCGGTCGACCACAACCCAAATGACATCAAAGTTCTTGGCCGTCCTTGGCAAACCAACAAAAAAATCCGTGGAGATATTTTCCCACTTCCACTCGGGAATAGGAAGAGACTGAAGAAGTCCTGCCGATCTCTGGTGTTCGGCCTTCACTTGCTGACACACCAAACACTTTGACACAAAGGTAGTCACATCATTTTTCATACATTTCCACCAGAAATACTTCTTAAGGTTCTGGTACATCTTAGTACCTTCCGGATGGATATAAATGTTAGAAATAGAGATTGTGTATGTTTTCCTAATTATGTATGGATTAAGCTTGTTAAAGATTAAATTGGTTTATACTATGGATGGATTGAATGGAGGATGAGAAATATTATGGAGGATTGGATGAATGTATGGATGTGGATTATGTTTGAGTTATGTGGATGGATTATGGTATGAGGGAATGTTAAAAATGTGAAAGGGCAAAGTATCCATAATTAACGCACTGAAGGTGTTTCTTAAAATTCCTAAGAAGGATAAATATTAGTATGATGCTATTAATTATTAAGAAACTAAGTTAAATGGTTATTGTTGTTTTTTATGATAAATTATGTCCTATTTACTTGTATGTTGATCGGTATTCGAGTAGGCCAAACCTTAGAGGAAAATCCTCCACGTTGGGAATTCTCCAACTAGGGAGATGTAACCTAGCGGAGTTTCCTAACGGAAGATTAAAATCTAAGGGATGACTTATTTGAATTTCAATTACGACACTCAAGCACACATATACTTGCATGATAAGTATGTAAGTCTCATGAGTTCACTGTCTCACAAGCATGTATGCATTGGACACGAACATGTTACGAATTATGTCATGAAAGAATAATCCCCCACTACGAACATCCACTCTAGGCGTTGTCACACTCATGTTATGCTATGAAAGAATGATCACACATTACGAACATCCATTCTACGTGTTATCGAACACTATGAATTATGCGTTGCCGGGACAAAACACATTATGATTATGCATTAACGGGACAAACACACTATGAATCATGCATCTATGAGTCCATGCATATGTTAAATTCAAGTTCATGAATAAGAGGCACACAAGTACATGAGTCAAAATGATGTTGTGACATATTATATGCTCCGCACTCTGATTATGCCTATATTACGAAAATCTATTTTGTTTAAGCATAGATAAGTTAAGCTATGATAATGATATTGTTCATGTTACTTTATATTGTTGTTGGTTTGTTTATCCACTGAATATTCCATACTCAGTCGACCTGTCATTGTCTTCAAGTCTAGGAGCAGAGTCGTGGACTGAGGAGGTTTATGCAGAAGAGGAAGAAGGAGGTGAGCTTCCTAAAGAGGAGGCCAAGGATATTGATAGTTCTCCCTATTGATTTGTTTTAGTATTTCTTTTTGAAAGAGTTGTTCATAGCAGACTTTATGACTTTCAGTTGATGTTGCCTTAGTTGTTTTACCTTGTTGATGGTTTTAGACTACTTTGTTTATGAGGAGTTTTGTTATGTGAATTATCATTGCACATGATAGTTTAGCTTTTTATAATCGAAATTTTATTATCCTCACTTTTGGAGACTCATCTTAGAATGTCTTGTATATCATAGATTTAAGCAGGTTTATGTAGTAGTGTGACGATTCCAAAGTCCTATTCTAGCCTTGTAGGATTTTGGAGTCGTTACAGCCGTGGATTGAGGAGACTTACGTCGAGAAAGGAAGAGAATGTGAGCCTTCCAAGGAGGGAGCCAGAGATTTGGATAGTTACCCCTATTAGTATTTTATGTTTTGTTTCGGTTAAGAGAATTATCACAGACTTGAATTTTTTTCAAGTGATGTTGCTTAGACTGTTTTATGTTTATTGGTGGTTTTAGTTTTCCCCGGTTCTAGTGGATATGTTAGACATGTTACAATTGTACAAGATGGTTTGATTTATATCGAATTTTATTATCCTTATTTTTTGGTGATTCATTTAGTATGCCTTGTATGTCATGAGAATTAAGCAGGTTTGAAAATGTGGCGACCCAAGGCCTCATTTTGGTCAAGGTGGGATTTGGGGTTGTTACACCAGATATACTGATGTCATGCGATAAAGTCCAAAATTTTCCAAAATTACCTCTCAAATCATTTTGGAGAAAATACATGTACACCCCCTGATGTTTGAGGAAAATACACATAGATCCCCTCAATTTTTAGAAAATACATTAGGCACCCTTTCATCAAATGCATGTGCAAACCATATGCATGGATCAATCTTCGCCAAATACTCATATATCTTGCTATCATGATTCTTGATCAGGCTCATCTCATAGTTAAAGGTATGTTTGTTTGTGGCTCTGGAAGCCCTCCAGAAATGAGTCTTCAACTCTGAACCAAGGTGATTTGCCCCAAAGTTACTTTTCCTTCTTTTAGGGATTTTTTTTTTGTGCAAATGAGGTAATCGTTAACATATGTAATTGGTTGTACCCCCAAAAAAAGCATACCCCCTTGGTACAATATTTAATGTATCCCTTTTAACATCCCTTAACTTTTATTAATCCTAACTAAATTAAAGCTAAGATTTTTATTTTGTTTTTTCCTCTAAAAATCAAGGTTGGATGGCTTAACCGTAGGGGTGAGTGAATCTAAGTGTTAAAAAGTGGGGAGTGGACTAAATGTTACATAGAGAAAATGGGCTATAAGTTAAGCATTCCTCCCCCCCTCCCAACCGTAGGGGTGAGTGAATCTAAGTGTTAAAAAGTGGGGCGTGGACTAAATGTTACATAGAGAAAATAGGCTTAGATGGCTAGCCCTACTCTTAGTGAACGCTTACACTCACCCTCCTCAGCACCTATTTAATGATTGTAAATTGGACAAGTGGTTGGTGGAAGGTGAGAGTAGGAGTCGACTGAGAGTAGGACTAGCACCCATGTTGCAAACATGTAACAGCTGGCAGGGATTAGGGGTAGTGTCCCACATCAGTCATCAATATTTGAAGTCCGAATACTTGGGCCTACATGTCAGTTGCCTTTTTGTCACACATTCTCTTCGCGAGGAAGAAACCCCTTGTTTTTTTTTATAAGAATCTGGCTCATCTGAAGCATATGCTTTATAGAACCTCCCTCAGCACTCTATATTTATTTTGTAAAACCTTAATTAGGTTAGCATGACCTAACTTAGATAGGGAATGCTAACCCTAGTTTCTCTCTTCCTCACTTCTTGATACTTTTGCACCCCAGTTTCTCTTCTCCTCGCTTTCTCTACGAGACTAACACGTGTGTTTTTTCCTTAAAGAGTCGGTTAAAGGCTTAAAGCTTCAACAATAACCCTCTCTTATTTTAATTTACCCAATTACAAAAGCGGCTGGTATAACTTGTGGAGAAAGTAAGGAAGAGAGAAACTGAGAGTAGCATTCTTGTAATTAAACACCTGACAATTGCTTCAAAGGTTCTCTTTGGCTCTTAAGCATTTGTTTTTTTCGATAATTAGCTTAAACCTCAAAAAATAAACCTATATTTAAACTTAAAAAACCATATCTATAGTGGTCGTCAATTCTTTTGGGAATGGAGCTCAGCTTCATATTTAAACTCTTGGGGTAAGTTTGTTGGGAGGTTTGCACAATTGTTAAAAGGGAAGTGATTTAAAATTCTCGATAAGACCTATAATCGAGAGCTGGACCATTGGAATGAGCATCCAATGGTGTAAAGCATTAAGTGGGGGCCACCATTCAAAGTATTTATGTCTTAGCGCCTTTGGATGTTTGAACCAATGGTCCGGCTATTATCATGAGTTTTTAATCACTTTTCTTACTAAATATCTCAGTGTAATTTCTATAATTTTATGAGTTTATTTATCAATTTCATATATGTACCAACCGGTCATATACCATCACCTGCATGTCTTCCCTCCGATGGCTACTTGTTTCTACTTTCTACAGTCTTCATAATCGTTATGATTTTGGGGGATTAGGAGAGGGTTTTTTTTTGTTGAAATGATATCATATAACTAAGACACACTTTCTAAATGCACACACACTAAGATAGTCGCAAAAGTGTCATAAGAGTACGTCCAAGCAATCACTCCAAAAAGGTCTGTCTTAAGGAGGGTTGAAGCTCCTTTATATAGCCTGTGAATAGGGGATGGAGCTAGGATTCTTTTGCAGGGAGGGCTAACAATGGGGGGTACGAGGGCGTAGCCCCCGAAATATTTTTTTTGAGGGGCAAATTCAAGGGCCATTATGTTTATTTGTGTCTGTTTGAAGATAATATAATTTTCTCAAAAATTTAGGGAGGGGGGCTTAGAGCCCCCGGCTCCGCCCCTCTCCAGGCTATTAAGAGCATTCCTAGCAGCCTCACCAAATTTTACTCACTAAAATAGCCAAAACTCACATTTTCTTATTTTGACTATCCATTTTTTTAAAACACTCCTAGCAGCCCACCAAAATAGCCAAAACTTACATTATTGTATTATTTGCGCAACAATATTACGAATGGAGAGAGAAACCTTTATTTTATTATTTGTGTGAGACCATAATAAAAGAAAAAAGAGAAATATTTAGCTTTGGTGAGTGTGAAGTACTCACCAAACTCTCACCAAATAAAAATCTTTATTTTGATGAGGCTTTTGGGACTCATTTTTGTTATTTTAGTGATTTATCTAACCAAAATAATCAAAAAAAACTATTTTAAGGAAGCTGCTAGGGGAAAAAAAAAAAAAAAAAAAACCAAAATTTCAGGGTGACTGAAGCCCCCGGCCCCATGTGGCTCCGCCCCTGCAGTCATTTTCCTGAGTTATTTATGGTTTTTCTTGAAAAATGTGTATAGGTAGACCTTTTTCAATTTTGGTTATCGGTGTAGGTGCACCTGGCGCACGTTAATTGCAAACCCTTGGAAGTGGACCCAACGTTACCAAATAGATTCGGAAATAATTATGATGTTTTCATGAGATGATATGCTTTCTATCTTTATTTGATTATTCTCCATCAAACGTCTCTTTCTTTTTCTTTAAAATGACTAAAATAACCTTATCTATTAAGCTTGAAAACCTTGTCTTTTATGTGGTCCAACATTTTCATGTAGAGGTCTGGATTATGAGTATATTGTATTTGTGGGTCAATGATTATCCAAACGGCTTGTTCTTATTTTAAAAAATTGGGGCGATTATGAGTGCTCGCAACTAAGGCAAGCAAAATCATTTAACTAATTAACACGTGCCAAGCTAGTGAGCTTCCTGAACCATTTTCGTAAAGTTTCTTTTCTTCATCCCCAGTAAGGTGATCGAAGCCAAAAGATATAGCTCTCTCCCAGAGCCGCCCGCTTGGAGCAGGGGTTCCACATTCTATGTGTATATCCCAATGAAAGATGTCTAGGGTTTCATTCACTCAAATAACTGTGTCGTGGTTAATAGGCTCAACTTTTAAATTGGGCGCTCATCCCTCTAATCCATTACTCACTGTGAATCAACCCTATACATAGGTAAGTGACATTGATACCAGACCACCAAATTTTTTAAAAAAATACATCAAATTGGGTTTTATGTGAATTCATAGAGGGTAGTGAGACTAAAAAAAAATTAACTAAATGGAAGATTTTAAATTTACATTGTAGAGGTGCATTAGCATAAAAATAGAAGGTGGTTATTGGTTATCTTAGTTTGCAAGAAAATGATGGAATTGTCAAACATTACACTTCTTAATCCTTTTTTTTTTTTGTTGGTTTAGGCATAAAATAACGGTAAATAAATGAATTCCACAAATTGTTACACTTTATGTGTGTTACGAAAGTAAAATCTCTATTATCTATTACTATATATAATGGGAATTCTGCTCTTAAAAATGTAGGTTAACTTTTTGCAAATTCTCAAATTGCCCTTAACATAATCATATATATGACAAAAAATATTTTACTTAATTCTTATACTACAATTTACTCATTTTGCTTAATTTTCATATTACCCCTTAATTGAAATTATCTTAAGTTATAACCAGAGTCCAGTTACGCCCATGTGTCACTCACCCCAAGGGTTCACCCACTTACCATTGGATTCTATAAAATAGTATACATGAAATTTTCAATGGTTATAATCCGACTCCTTGGAGTTCGATTATGCTATTGAGGTCGACATGTGTCTCTTTTAACACTCCTTAATTGTAGTTAAGATTCAACCACCTCTAGTGTAGAGACCTGAATCTTCTTTCATGCCTTAATACAAATAATATGAGTATAATAATCTTTGTGATATTTTAATGCTTATATAATTATATCTAAATGGGGTGGTGTGTTCTAGGCGTAATCAAAGTTGTAAAGAAGAGAGATGCTTTAACATACTCTCGACTTTAGGAAGCTCTAGTTTTCTCACCACTGATCGAGATCGAGTGATTTTTAAACCATTATAAAGATATGGAAATCTTCTTCGAGATTCATGTTTATCTTTTTTCCAGATTTTGAGTCGAAGTTGAGTTAAATATTGGATTTCCGAAGTCGGGTCTGCTGAAATTTTGAAATACAGTAATCAATCACAGACCGGTTAGTTTTAGAGCTCATTTAGGTAAAATTGTTTCTTTTTGAATGACGAGTTCAACGCAAGTTGAATCTTCCAATTCCGGCAACTGAGTTAAAATTTACGGGTCAATTACCAGAACGGGTTTTGGGTGAAAATTGCCCAGTTTTGATTGTAAGGTTTGATTGATTGGCCCTGACAGACAGATCTATCGGTTTGAACCCGAAAGTTGCCCAGCTGAGTCTGATCAATCAGAATTGAACCCCCGATCTATCATTGCACGCGATTTTGGTTTTAAAAATCCCCAAATTACGTTTTCTTTATGGTTTTTAATCCTTGAGACTATAAATAAGGGTCATATTTCGAGGTTTTGGGATATCCTAACCATTTCTAATCTAATTTGGCAAATGAGAGAAGAGAACTTAGGGTTCTAAGGAAGAAATTGCTTAGAGAGGAAGGAGATTGATCGAAGATTTAAAGGAAAGCTTGGAGATCTTCCTCAAAGCTTCTTGAGAGCGATTTAGATCCAAGTGAATGATCCCTAAGGTCGATATACTATCCAACTCAACCCTACTATGAAGTTTTGTGAATATTAGTATGATATAAATAGAGATTAGATATGTTTTTTCCCAACATTGTATGAATTAAGCTATTATAGATAGAAATGTGGTTTAATGATATGGATGGAATGTATGAATGATGAGAAATACTATAGAGGATGAGATGAATGTATGGATGTGGATTGTATTTGGGTTGTATGGATGAATTATAGTATGGTGAAATGTTGGAAATAGGAAAGAACAATGCATTTATAAAGTACGTACCTAAGGTGTTTGTGAAAATGTTTAAGAGAATAAATATTAATATGACACTATGAAATTGTTGCAAATTGATTATAAACTATACTAAGAATCATGATAAGATATATATATGTGATTGTTTGTTAAGTTATGTCTAATTATTTGCATGGTAATTGATATTCGGGAATGTAAGAACCTAGAAGAAAATCTTTCAAACCGGGAATTCTCTAATTATATGGTATGAGGCAGTATAATAGAGTTTCTATGGTGGGAGATCTGAATCTAAGTGATTACCAACTTGAATGTTAATTGTGACACTTATGCACAAATTCACGTGTATGTTAAGGTAAGAGTCTCACAAGTTACACATGTGAACCACAAGTATAAGCATTACATACGCCTGACAGACTGAATAAGCTCAATCAAGGATCTGAATAAGTGCATATTCTGAATAAGTTGCTCAAGAACTCATAAGCATAAGCATTACATACGCCTGACATACTGAATAAGCCCAATGAGGGATTTGAATAAGTGTATGATCTGAATAAGTGCATAAGTATAAGCATCTCATAAGCACGTGGTCTGATAAGCATAAACATCTCATAAGTATGATGTCTCCTAAGTCTAAGGTTCTCACAAGTACACGAGTCAAGGTGATGATATAATGTATATGAACACATGTTCTTCCGCACTCTGATTATGTTATTATGATATTAGTTATAGTTCTAACTAAGTGTAGGTATATTATGTTGTTAGTTGGATTTTTTATACACCGAGTGCTTTTGTACTCAGTCAAACTTTGTCTTGACAAGTGTGGAGCCCGAGTTCGTAAGTGAGCCTTAGGTGGAGGAGGCTTACGGTGTAGAGGAAGAAGACGATCATCTGATTGAGGGAGAGCAAGAGTCAGGCAAGTGGCCTTATCTATAGGCTTTTACTTTTGAATGATGAGGAATTTTGTAATAGATTTTATCAGACTTCTTTATAGTTGTGTATCAGACTATTTTGTTTACGATGGATTATGTTTATGTTGACCTTAGACTTAAACATAATTATTTAGTTTTATACGTCGAAATTTTATTGCTCTCATTTTTGGAGACTCATGTTGTATGCCTTGTATGTCATGAGATTTAAGAAATGCGGTGACCCAATATTCTATTTTGGTCAAAGTAGAATTTGGGGTCGTTACACCTAGGGTTCACCCACTTATCCTTGATTTTTAAAAGAAAAAAAAATATGAAAGTAAAATTTAATTCTAGGAGTTAGTGAATTTTAACCAAGGTTTAAAAACTAATAATTTTTATTTAAAAAAATATAGGATAGGTGGGTGACCCCTAGGGGGTGAATCTTAACCACAATTTGTAAGATTCACCCACCCCTAGGGTTACTCACTTATCATTGGATTTTAGGAAAAAATTAACCATCGGAGTTAATGAATTTTAACCAGGGTTTCATAAAATTAATATTTTTTTTTTTGGTGAACTCTAGGGGTAGATGAATTTTAATCATAGTTAAGGGGTGTCAAAAGAGACACATGGCAACCTCAAGGGCATAACCGGACTCCAACTATGATTAAGATTCACCAAGCCCTAAGGTTCACCCAGTTGTTCTTGGTTTTTAGAAAAAAATATTAATTTTTTTTAAACCCTAGTTAAAATTCACTAGCTACTAGGATTAATTTTTTTTCATTTATTTTTCTAAAAACCAAGGATCGGTGGTCTGAACTCTAGGGGTGAGTGAATCTTAACCATAGTTAAGGGGTGTCAAAAGAGACACATGGCAACCTCAAGGGCATAATCAAACTCCAACTATGGTTAACATTCACCCACCCCTAGTGTTCACCCACTTATCCTTGGTTTTTAGAAGAAAAAAAAAATTTTAAATTTAAAATCCTGATTAAAATTCAATAACTCCTAGGTTAATTTTTTTCTTCTAAAAACCAATGATAAGTGGGTGAACCTTAGGGGTGGGTGAATCTTAACCATAGTTAAGGAGTGTTAAAAGGGGCACATGGCAACCTCAGTGGTGTAACCGGACTCTTCACTCTCTTGGCAAAACGCTCCAAAAGATCTAAGAACATCTAGCCAAGGCCCTGCCCGGCCCTTTCTTTGCTATACCCAAAATGCCCCTAAAGGTTTTTGGTTCTCAAAATGTCTCCACGTTATATTTCTATAACTAACTTGTCCCTCACAATTTTTTTAATCCAAAATGTCCCTTAAGTTTTTATACCAAAAACTCTTTATTTTTTTTCCTAAAGTATCCTCACTGGTGTCCCTCTTCCCAGTCTCTCTCCCCTTCCCCTCTCTCTCACGTGCATCACCTGTGTCGCCCACTAGTTATATGTAAAAACACATTTTTTTCCTGCAATTGGCATATATTTTGAAAAAATTTACTGTCACACATTAATTCTTTGGACTCTTTCACCAAAATCTCTCACCTAAATCTCTCACCTAAACCCCGACCATCACCTCTTCCGCCACATCACGGCTGCCGACTCCACCACCACTATTGTCCCCACCATTGCCGCCAACTCCACCATCGTCACACCACTACCACCAATGCTGCCGACTCCACCATCACACCACAGCATCCTTCAACATTGTCACCAGCACCTCCAACACCCCCACCGTTGGTAGAAGTTTCACTAAGGGGAGGGTCCAATCATCCCACTAACACTCATAAAACTATCCATATATAAATATAAATGATATTGACGGCTTATAATGGCTACCAAAAAAGTCCATTTAACATAGTAAACAGGCCCAATGGATTATGACCAGTTAAGGCCCACGGGCCAGTCCAGCATTATCTTTGAGTCGTACAAATTAATATCATATGATAGTGTTTTTAAGCTTCCACTTCTATTGGATCCCCCATCCTTTTCAAATCCCTCGTTAGTGGCAGAGACTTGCAGCTTCTGATTATCCACTTGATCAGAGATTCTCAGTAACAATCAATTTCTCAATAACATGGTATTACCATATGAATCTAATAATCGGTATTATAGGTTTGCATCTTCTTCTTATTCGCCTGTTTTTTCGTAGAAATCCTCACGTACGTGAATGTCCACAAAAGATCAAAGAAGAACTGTCAATGAATGGTTATACAAGATCAATGTACAAGTTCATAAAGGGTTCAATTCATGCAAATGCCCATAATCATCAATCAACTAACATTGGGCCGATTACAGGCCCATTAACCCATTCATGACCATCTCTCATAATATAATCTCAAAAGTAATAAGAAGAAAAAAGACAAATTTGTTTATTTTTTGGTGCCCTGCGGATAATATCAGACCAACTATAAGTTTTTGGGTGTTAAGTTCCGTTTATAGGGGTGTACATTTACAGGTGTGTACATGGGCCGGAATTGGGTCCATTAGAAAACCGATCAAGCCAAGCTTGAGACAGCATGGACAAAAACTTTCAAGCTGTTCAAATTTGTACGAATCTTAAAATTTAACACTTGTGCTTTGTAGGTGACTCTTATGTTTATCAGTGGTGAAGTTAGGTTGACTACTTGAAGAACTTGAAAGTAGCTTCCGGATTAGGGGTGAATGAAGGGGAAAGTCGAACGTGCTTTGCCTGATTGGATGCTTAAAAGTCATTCATTATTTCTAAGGGTAATCTTTGGACCTGTTGGCCCACTTCTAAAGCAGAGGCCTATCGAATATGTACGGTTGGATTGGGCTTAGGTGGCGTTTAGTAACACTAAACTAAATAAATAGAGCTCGTTTAAAAATTGAGTTTATTTTAACTTTAGATTGTTAAGTTAAAGGTTAATTAGATGTCTTAACCACTAAAGTAATAAGAAGACAGGAGCTACTTTTTTCTTTAGAGATAAAACATCTACTTCAAAAAGATCTTAGACATCCAATCAAGGGCGGAACCACATGGGGCCCACGGGGAGGGGGGAGCTTCAGCCCCCCTGAAATTTTGGGAAAAAGAAATAATTCCCTATTGCATTCATAGTAGTGTAGCCTGGGAAAGGGGCGGAATTGGGGAAGACAGGGCTCTAGCCCCCCCTAAACTTAAAAAAACCACATTTTCTTTACAAACGGAAACAAACAGACTCAATGGCCCATGAAATTGGCCCTCAAAAAAAAAAAAGGGCGGGTATGCCCCCGAAACCTTAATGTTAGCCCCCTGCAAGGGAATCCTGGTTCCGCCCCTGCATCTAATTAACCCTTGACTTAACAATTTAATGTCCAAATAAGCTTAACCTATTTAGTTTAGTGTTATCAAATGTCACCTTAGTATCACCTTGTTTGGCCTATCGAATATCTACCCTTGAAATGCCAAACAACAAGTAGCATATGCGATTAGGGGAGTAATCGTGGCCAAGCTCGGCTCGGTTTGAAATTTTTTTATCTAGGCTCAATCTGTTGGTTGAAAAGCTCAACTTGAATTTGGTTAGCTTGGCTCTAGCTCGAATTGATTCCAGCTTGATTTATTAAAAATTATTTTTAAATAAAAATATTTTTATTATATATATATATATATATATATATATATATATATATATATACTATTTATATTATAAATACAATATATTGTTTATTATTATTTTTATATAGTATTTGAGCCGAGCCTCAATCGAGCCGATCGAGCTGAATCAAACACTTTTGAGCTTGAAAAATCACCTCGACTCGATCGAGCCTAATTTTCAAGCTCAAGCTCGGCTCAAGCCGGGCCAAGCTTCGAGCTAGCTCTAGCTCGGTTTGAATACACCCCTACAATGAGATCGCTGAGCAACAACCGTATTGCAGCTCAATATTTATTGGAGGATAGTTGTTAACAGTATTGCTAGTCCAATGTATTTTAGTATTTGAATGAGTGGGCTTGACTATTACATCACCAGGAAGAAAACTGTTATATGAATTGAGAGTTTCCACTAAGTGCGAGTTGAAGATCTCCCTCAATGAGCGGCTTTGCCTTGTGGTGTTGTTACCTTAACCAAAAAAAGGGGGCACAACTTCACCATATAAGCTATATAAGTTGAGCGGCGGGTGAAAGCTAGTCATATCGCAGCTCCCAATATCGGGAGTTTCCAATTAGGGGTGGTTATTGAATAAAATATTCGTGAAAGGGCGCGGCTAGTTAAAAGCCCGAGTATCGTTTAAGTATATGTTTTATATACTAGTAAAGAGTAATAGTATATAATGTATTTTATATGATAAGAATACCATTTATATAATTATAATTTTATATATACTAAAATTTTAGTTAACACTGTGATTTCTTTGCCTAGGATAATAAAGTGATTTTTTTACCTAATATAAATAGCTATATCCATTAAAACAAGCTGCATGTGAACTACTTGAGCTTGGCTCGAGTTTGGCTAGTAAAGCTCGAGCTCATTTATTTAATAAATGAGTCATGCTTGAACATGATTTCCGAGTTCATTTAATAAATGAACAAACTTGAACACACCACTACTCAGCTCGACTCGACTCGATATCACCCCTATTCCCAACACTAAGGTTCCTTCAAAAGAGTTAGAAATTCGATTTGTAGTCTACTCATGGGACATGTCAGCTACCATGGGAGAAGGAAACCATGCCTGATGCGGTTTCGGATTAGCTATGGTGGACACCTGAGCTGGGCACTCACATATGGTAACAAAATTCTCCGAATTTTTTTAGAAATTCACAAATTATTCGTAAATTTTAGGTGTGTCGATTTATTCTCCGAATTATTCGTGAATTTTAGGTTTGCCAAATTATTCATGGATTTTGCGAATTATTTCCGAATTTCCCGAATTATTTACAAATTTTGCAATAACTCGTTTAGTTGGATAAAATGAACTGCTTATTTTGTATATTATCTAATCAAATTGTTGGATTTCTTTTAATAATATTCATTTTTTCTTTAATAATACTTGAATATTTCCCTGATTTTCCTGATTTTTTCTAAACTTGACCCTTGTTGAATTATTCTCGAATCCCGATTTTGTCACTATGGGCACTCGGGCATCCACACTTCATCGGGCACCTTGCGATAAATAGGGGTAGAAGTCATTTCATTTTCTCTCCATAATTTTAACTTCTCCCCACTTGATATCTCTCCCTTTTTTTATCCCCAGGTGTCCGATGATGAAGTGTGGATGCCCGAGTGCCTAGCTTGGGCGTCCACCAGAGCAAATCCGAAGCCGCCCGTTGCCTAGCATGCAGTTTCTGAAAGAGTCCTAAAAAGGGGTCCTGTGTCCCTTTTAACTCATTTTAAATTGTGGTTAAACTTAACTAAATTATGTTTATTATTGTTTTTTATTATAAAAAACAAATTTAGATGGATGAACTCTAGGGGTGAGTGAATCTTAACCATAGTTAGTGGGAGTTCAAAAGAAGGGCTTGGACCAATGAGATTGTGTGGTCAGCTTGCAAGCTGACCGCATGGTCCATTTTCCATTTCCCTTTCTCAAATTGGTGCGATGAAAGCACCTGGCCTGATGGACTACTGACACTATTTTATAATCACAATTGAGTCGTTGTCAGGGATCATTTATGTACAGTCATACTAAATCATACTTATATAGTCCTTGTACGCAAAACAAAGCAACCCATCATGTTCCGAGCAAGCAGGAATGTTTTCTATGCTTAGGGGTGTATCTAAGCCGAGTTGGCTCATCCGCTCGGCTCAATCAAGTCAAGTTCAAGCTGCCTTTTTTAGCTTGATCAAGTTCGAGCTTTTTCCTGGGGCTGCTCTGATAACTTCTAGTAAGTGACGCTAGTGAGAATTATATAAATATGGTGGTACTACGAGCACACCAATTATTACTGACTATATACCAAACTTAGAGAAAACATTATTATATTTTAACTTTACACCCAAAATAAGATAATGACAATAATGCCCTTTTCATTAGTTGATGCCTTCAAACATGACATTCTCCAATATGATTTCAGAACTCTATTGACAATTAGGGTCCATTCTTTTGCGAAGACTTATAAAGTCCAACACTTAATTTGTAAGTTTTGTCATTTGACATTATACATTTTCTTTTGAAAATTAGATGTATTATGCTTTTATCTTTGGGGTGCAATTTCCATAAGACTTTCAAATGCAACAAAATGAATGATTTCAAATCCTAATATATTTGGGTTGCGATTCTCCAATATGATTTCAAATCCCACAAAGTGACTCAATTTTCCTAACAACTACCACAATAAAATGCAAAGTGTCAACCTTTGAAAGTCTCGGCAAAAGAATGGATCCATAATTAATTTAATTCTCATGTGAAATTCCACATCTTCGTTGGAAATGATTCTATCCAATTTACTAATTAGTAGAGTCATCAACAACTCAATCAAATTTAACAAACATTATCTACCAACTTTTCCACCAGTAGAGAGTTGAGACCAACCTAGTTGAATTAAAGATAACAGACACTAAAAAAATTGAAGGTTTTTAGTGGTGGTTTCTAGATCCCCGCCACTAAATCCTTAATTTTGTAGAGAGGTGATGAAAAATGATTTAATAGTTTTCTTTTCATGCACATGAAATGAGGTGCATTTATTTTTTTTTATGAATGTATTTCACCCCCCGCAACTTTGTCAGCTTCCAAGCTGATCTCCCACATGAATTTTGATGACCTCTCCGTCTTGGCATTCTTGTGTATCTCAAGGTACAGATGTGCAAGATACAGTCTCCCCTGGCTTGTGGGGTCCTAAACTATGAAAATTTTGGATCAATCTTTCACTCCTACAATGTCTATCTACGTGTTTGAGTCTCTTTCATTTTCCCTGAAGGGCATCTTCTAATCAGAGGAACCGTGTTTCACCCAAATCTCTAATGGTGGGAGTGGGAATAGAACTTTGACCCGAACCCATAATTTATTTTCACATAGCATTTCTCCTTGGCGTTAACTGTCATTCAATTACCTCCAAACCACTTCCTCTACCCGCAAAGCTCCAATTTACCGGTGACATCCCATGATGATCTTTGGTGGGAGAGACGCAAGGAAGAAGAAAGATAGAAAAAAAAAGATATTATTGTCATTTTGTTGCTTTTGGTGTGCACTTAAAATTTCATGATTTTTGTAAGATTGGTGTGTAGTCAGTTAATGTTGCTGTGCTACTATCACACCCTATATGTGTTACGCATATATATATATATATATATATATATATATATATGACATAATTTGAAAATATTAAATGACTATTGTAATATATAAAAGATTTAAAAAATCAATATTAATAATTTCACTCGTAGGGGAGAGTTGGATATGTAATTGATAGTCGGATATGTAATATAGGGCAATGCTATATCCATTTTATTTCTCATTTACTCTGCCTTTTTTGAATTAGAGGGCACAAAAATGTGATAGTTTTTGTGGGGGCATAAATTTATTTATGTGTTCTTGCCTGATAAAAAAAGGTGCTAATAGGTGCACCCCACTATTTGATGATTGCACGATTGCACCCCATTAAATTTTATTTTATTTTATTTTATATTTTCAATTCTTAACATATTTAATAGCAACAACCAACCCATATCTTACATGTCTTTTCCATATGTTTGAGCAAATTTGATACCAAACCAGCATGTGAATGACAACCTTTGTTCCTCGCATAAATCATGAGTATGATTATTTTCCATAAAAATTGGTTGTATACATATTATGCAATAGAAGTTCTATCAATTTAACTCTTTTATCAATGCAATTCTTAGTTGTCTTTACCATTATAATGCGAGAGGCAAGCGTAGCATGAGTTTTCCAAAATTCTCAAACTACCCTTAGATAAAACAAAATGTTGATTCAATGTTTTACTTTGATTCCCAAACTACCCCTTGTTCATCTATCTATTTAAAGAATAGAATCACAGTCAATCATTGAACTTGGAGAGAGTTCAATCGCACCTACGGGTTAACATGTGTCCCTTTTTACTCATATTAACTGTGGTTAACTCTTTCCCCTCACTCTCACGTGCATCGCACGTGCCACCCGCTAGTATAATTAATAGTTTATCTTTCACAGTTGAGCCCGTAAAATGTGTCTTGTAAGTTGTAAATCTATTTTATTTGCTAATAAGAGTTTTGCAATACTCTCTCAAGTATTAGCACATAATTTGTGTTAATGATATTTAATTTTATAGAAATTCACCGATATTTAATTACTTGCACATAAAAAAAAGAAAGCCTTATCCCATTTATTTTGGCGAGAGCCAGTGTTTACCACATTTTTGGAAATGTTTCATTTTATTACTTCATCTTTTGGAATATCACACCATGTGAGTTAAAATGTATAATCATCCATATTACTTTGATGTGTAATTATAAAATTGCGACATTTTGTTGTTGTTGTCTATTAATTATTTTATGAATTTAATGGTGTGCCGCTATTAATTTTATTAATAGGGTACAATTATCAATAGTGGGGTGCGCCTAACAATACCTTTAAAAAAAAAAAGAAAAAAAAAGGAGTGATAGCCCAACTGTCAACCCAGCCTAAGCCCACCCAACCATTTGTCGAATCTCAACACACTTTTCAATTGATGATTGCAACGCTCTAACAAGGAAATTGGACAGGTGGTTGGTTTAGGCTAAGTGTAAGGCTATCACTCCTCGAGAAGAAAAAAATAAATGCTTGCATTGTATTATCAATTATCATTGTAATCTAATGTCTAATCTAATATGACTGTCCTTATTTAGAAGAGAAATCGTATTTTGGCTGTAAAAATCAAAATCCTATTATATTTTACAGCTCTCCGAGGTCCTATTATTTTTACAATTCTTCATTCCAATTACAACCAAAATCTTACTATTCTTTTTTTACAACTCCCCTGATCTCCTCTCTGATTTTGCTCATTTTTTTTCCCAAACTCTTTTATTCGATAATCTGTCGATCGATCTTTGCAATTCGAGCAACTTCTGAAACCCCAATTTTAATGGCTACAGCTTCTGATTCTGCAACCAATATTCACTCCTCCCGTTCTTTTGGGTTCTCCAATGACGGCCTCGAAAGCCCCCGATTCCGTTTGAGGAATTTATCGCCGCCGCCGTCAAATGTTAGGGTTGAACCGGAAGCGATCCCTGCCGCTCCTTCTTCTCCGTCATTGTCGCCGGCAATTGTTCCTCCGGAGCAAGTCTCTTCTTCTGATTGCTCCCCTGCGAAGGCTTCGTCGTCACCGTCGCCGTTATCGGATAATCATGCCATTGAAGCTCAACCAGAGAGCTCTGATGATCATAATAGAAATATGTCTCAGGCCAAAAAGCCGGCCTGGAACAAGCCTTTAAATGGCGTCGACGAGGTTGGCCCTGTAATGGGGGCTGTTTCTTGGCCTGCACTTTCCGAGGCCACTAGGCCTTCGCCGAAATCATCTCCTGATTCTTTCAAGTCTGATGGATCTGTATCGGTCTCGCAGGTTTGATTCTCAATGTTATTTCTAAGATTGTTTTTCTTCTAATCTGTTAATAGTTTTTTTTTTTTAGGTTATTTACATCAGTATGAGTGTTTATGTAATTCTATCTGTTTACTCTAGGAGCCTGTGATCGCATCTTCTCCTCAAATACAATCTACTTATAATGCAAACCCTAATTCGACTCCAAAAGATGTATCCCTCACCCGCCAGAAATCTATTAAGCGTGGTGGCGGTGTTGGTGTTAGTGTTAGTGGACCTGCTAATGGCGGCTTCAGTCAGCCACCATTATCACGGCCGCCAGTGGTGGGGATGGCTCAGAAGAATTCTGGAAAACAGGGCCGGGCCATTCCGGATTCTTCTCCCAGAGGCCATTCACACAAAAGCAATAATATTGAAACCGGATCAAGGGGAGGATTCGCTTCACAATCCCACAGCGGAAACAATCACCCTCATCACCGGAATTCGTTCAGCAGGGGCAGTAATGGGCCCCATCCGCGTGGGGATGGTTATTACCATAACATTAATGGGAGCAGGCGCGATCAGGATAATGGTAATTACGAGTGGAATCCTCATCAAAATTTTTATGGTGGAGAATTCCATATGCAGCAAGAGAGATACTTTCCGAGGTACTATATAAGACCTCCACTGCCGTTTTCTACCCCATATATTAGTCCCCTCCCAGGGCAATCCTTTGGGAACCCCATGGCCTTTCCTGGTAAGTTGCATTCAGATGAACTTTTTCTGTTTGCTTGATATCTATTTAACGCTAATCATCTAATGTCTCAAATCGATCCCTTCAGATATGGTATCTCCAATGTATTATGATTATGTTCCCAGTCCGCCTCCTGAGTACCTCAGGGGTGTTCCATACATTACCCCTGCACTGCCTCCTGCAGCATTTTTCCCTCCCCCAAATCTTCAACTGCGTACTTTGTTAGTGAATCAGATAAATTTCTATTTCAGGTATTTGGCATGGTTCACTTGTTTTGGATAGATAACCTTAATTAGTTACCAAGTTACTTCTTGTTATTTAGTCTGATAAAAAATTGAGCGGCTTATGCATTTCTTATTTGTTTCTTGTAGTAATGGCAATTTAATTAGTGACACTTTCTTGCGAGAGAACATGGATGAACAGGGCTGGGTCCCTATAACTTTAATAGCAGGCTTCAACAAAGTGAGTAGTTAATTGAACGTTCTTGCTTGTTGACAATTAGGTTTGTGAACATGATATTGCTTCCATGTTTATTGCTAATCCATGAAAATTAATTTCTTATCCATCTCCTTGTATCCAATGACTTTATGTATATTATCGGTTTATAAGCTTGTTGGACATCTCAGTCTTCAATTACCGTAAATCTTAGGAAATCTGCAGGGGCTCCATTAACCATGCAATTGCACTGCCTATCAAGAAATAGTATGTTATAAGTTATTTAGTCTGAATTGGTACTAGTCTTTCTATATTGTGGTCAAGGGAGCCTTATATGGTCCGAATATACATTTTCAGTATTTCACAGGGTTTATGCCTAAAGGGAGATGTGCACACTTCATTCCTGTAAGTTACCACCTATTTTTGCTGCCAGCTAATCTCTATAATCTTATCATAAATAAAGACTAATCTTTTGTGTTGCAAAGTTGGCATATTTCTTGAGATGGTTTAAACATTTCCTTAATATTCAAGGAAGAGTTCCACGTTTTTTTAAATTTCCCCAACTGTTAAATATCCACAAAAAATTTAAGAGTAATTAAAAACCAGACCCCTGTTTTTTTTAAGACATTGAAACATGAAAATAAAAATCACTGAACTGATACGTATCACCCGACACATCGATTTTGGTGATGAGTCTGGTGACTTGTATGATATTTATATTGAGATATTATTAAGGGTTGATTATGACTCATCCGAAACCAACATGTATTGGTAGGACTCGGCCGATACATACCAATTTTGTAGGACTCGTTCAACACCTCTTATATAAAATCTCTTATTTATAAATATCATCCAATATGTATTGGTAGAACTCGGCCACTACGGGTCGGTATCGCCCGATACATTTAATTTGATTTTGTTTTGAACAAAAACCTGCGTTTGATAAGTCTTTTCATTTGTAATTTTGTATATAAACATCAAATTGATATTTGTTAGTGTACATTTAAACTTGGTACTTTTTCTTTGTTTTCATGCCATGATGTTAAATTTCGAACTGTATTTGATCACATTTGTGTTATTTTCATTTTTCGTTCATCCATTTCCTACTTCCATCCCTTAGTTTTTTCTTCTAAATCTAGTAATATTTATCAAGATTCAATTTTGAGTCAAGTAGAGACTTCAATCAACTTGAGCTGCTGATCTGTGAGTTGAGTTCTGATACGTATAAGGCTGTAAATGGTTTGGATTTGGATCGGATCCAGCCCTATCTGAATTCGATCTAATTATAAATGCTGTAGATAAGGCTGTATTCGAGTTGAGCTTTGCCAAGCTTATGCTCGGCTTAAACTTGTTCAAGTTAGTTCGAGCTCGGCTCGAGCTTGATTTAAGTTTAAAACTTCGGCTCAAACGTGATTGACCAAGCTCGTGCTCGATTCAAGGTCAACCTTGATTCAAGCTCAAGCTGAGATCAGGTTGGCTCAAGCTCGGTTCGCTACAAGTTTTCCCTCTCTTCTACAACACTTCTAAGGCTCATCTTCTCTACCAAGAGAGCATGTGCCGGAACCCTAATCCAAGTCTCCCAAAATTTGTTTTGTTAAAAACTTAACCAAAAAATTAATTAAAAGAAAGGAGGAGAAGAAAAAGAGGGATAATTATGAACATACCTAGAAAATACACTAGGTATATAAGCAAAATGCCATACATGTGATTCAAATTTCAGGCAAAACTTTGTTATGGTTTGGCAAGGTCTATACATTTCCGCTGCGAGCTTGTCATTGAGCAAGAATCTCTGCCCCTTCATTCATGTAAAGTCTCTTCCCACTCAAAGCATTGAACAAATGCCCCCACAGCCAATGACACTATTTGCATGGCCAGTATTGCCCTGGGACACCCTCTCCTCCCTGCTCCAAATGCGATCAACTGGAACATCACCCTTTCCCTTCCAACTTCTTCAAAGTTCGAACCTCTCCGGCTTGAACCTCGTTGACTCCACCCATACAAAAGCAAAGCTGAGATATGTGTGAGAAGAGAGAGGAGTCGCCCCCCTCCTCACTTCTCAGGCTTACAATTAAAAAAGATGATCTTTTATTTGTACTTTAGAAAACTTTCCTTGAGAAACCCCACCCCCTCTTGTCAGGTTTACAATTAAATCAAATCCAAATGATATTTTCTTTTCACATTAGAAAACTTTTGTCGAGATTTGGGGTGAGCATTGAACGGCCATAAAATCAAACTTAAGATATGCATTTTCCTAAACATAAGAGATGACAAAAGAAACAATTACAGTGAGATGACAAAAAGAGTAGTTCGTAAAATATAACATGTATGTAATATATTTTTAATTCAAAAATATGCTTTTTCCTATATGTGAAGATAGTACAGTCTTTTAACTTAATGCTAGTTGAGCCGCTTACTTAGTTAATACTTAATACAAATAACTTGGTAAAGGAAAAAAATGTTGCAAATGTGCATTTTATTTTAGAAAAGGTTGATTTAAGTACATAGACAGGAAATCCAATAGTTAGAAATATTAGTAATGGAGGAAAAGATTCCAAATCAACCAAAAGTCCCAAAAAATTAGATATATCAGCAGTAAGGAAAAAAAGGAAGATAATTAGACAAAAAAAGTAACTTTACAATCTCAGAGGGCGAAATGAAAGAACTAGCTATATCAGCAATAAGGAAAGAAAGGAAGATAATTAGACAAAAAAAAAGTAACCCCACAATCTCAAAGAGCTTAAATGAAAGAAATTTAAATAACCAACAATAAGAGCAATGAAGTGGTCTGACCTTCCTTAGAAACAAGTTCAGTTCAATTTAGCTCCTAGCTTCAGACAAATCCACTTAAGTTGAATCCTGGATCGAGTATCTCTCGAGCAACAGGGTCTAGTGCTCTTGTCTGAGGAGCAACCTCAATGATTGGGAGCTAGACAACTTTCAAAACCTTCTCGCTAGAATCCACTGAGTCTCGTCCCCACTTCCCCCTTCCTCAGGGATGTCCGTTTGTGGTTTAGAGACAACAAATGTCAATTCTCAGTGAGATTCCTCTACCAAACTTTTCTTCATAATACCGGCCACTTGTTCCTTTATAAATCGGTATAGCAAGCGGGCTTGCCTCCCAAGGTATCCTTCTTCCTTTGGTCTGCAACTTGAACATTTTACTAACATGCAATTATCTTATGAGTAGAAGGTGACAGATGACCAATGACTGTTTCATGTATCTAAACACTGAGGAGTCGCCGAGTCGGTTGATCACTTCCTGTTGCATTACCTTTTCGTCTGGGAATCAACTTTGTCTTCTTCCACACCTTTTGGGACTTTTTATCCTATAAGTTCTCGGTGTATTTTGGGGGAAGAGAGTTTTGATAGGGGTCCACTACTAAATGCATCCGTAGCTTGGTCCCTATTGTCAAAACAGAATTCAAGGTTCTTTGAGGACTCCCCCTCCTCCCTTGCCAACACCTGCCTAAGGATTGGCCACCTTGTGAATTTTATGTTGTAATTCTTATTTGCACTAGTATGCTTTTTTTTTCTTTCTCTAGCTAGTCTTTTGGGCTTGGGTTCACTCCTTTGTGCACCCTAGTCCCTCTCTTGTACTTATTTTTCAATAAATATACACCTCCATCTATTACCAACAAAAAAAAAAAGCAGAATCTAATTCAAAGAAAATCCATAAAAAAGCTAAAGTAATGCAAGAGAAAACCCAACAGAAGGGCGACCCTACTTCCCTTCTAAAAACAATATCTTTATCTCCTAAAATTTTAAAATTATGTATGTTAATATCTCTCATCAAAATCCAACAATCTTCAGGCACAGAGAAAGCAAAGCAATTACATGTTCATGATGACTCCACAATATAGTTACACAATTCTCCAATTTTTTCAAAAACGTCCCGAGTAATACCTGACTTTTTGTCGAACAATTAATTCACGAAATATTTGCAAATTTTGAAAAAAAATAGCAACCTTTTCAAAAAGAGAGTATTTGCGAATTTTGGGGGGGGGGGGGGGGAGACATTTTCAAAAAGTCGTAAATTTCATGAATTAAACATAAATTATTCACGATTTTTTGAAAAAGTTATGAATAAATATCTAATATAGAAAATATATTAAGTTATAATTTTCATTATTAACAATCTTATTATATATATTTTTTTCATTTCTTGCCCGACACTTTCCTGTTATATTTTCGAATTTTTAGAATTTTGCCAATTTTTTTTTCGAACTTTTCCCTTGACGAATAATTCCCTAACCTTGACTTGGTAACTATGCTCTATAGTAAGTACGATTTCAAACTTCGTCCTATCTTCTTTTGATGTAGAACATATCCACATATCCTAAATGTAGAACTCACTCGTCTTGCATCATTCTTCCTGAATATATAGAAATTAAAAATGAATGCTTAGAATACACAATCGAACCATGGTGTGAGAGTGGATGTGTGGTGTGAATGAATCCTTGAGAAGAGATGAAAAGTTATTTTTGTGATTAATGAAGAACATTTTCGAAACTAAGAAAATAAAATAGTCGGTTGCTAACTCTTTGAACTCAGAATGTAAGGGCAAGAAAGTCTTGATAGACAGAATACCGTTAGATAAAGCCGTTATAGAGAAATTCGTGGAGTTTCTTTTCCCGAAAGTTATTTGTATTCTTTGTGAGATTCACAAGAAGACTATTATTTCCAACCAAAACAGTAAGCCAATTTATACCGTATAAATGTGTGTGGTATCACACTTCTACGCGGGGGATTGTGGTCCATACCTAGATTAATGTCAACACGTTGTGGTGAAGCATAAAAGGGCAAAGAGGCACGTAGAATTAGCTGGATGCGTGGAGGAATAGATTAGAGGCAGTAGCTTCACTTAAACAGGAGACAAATATGACGAAACTTATAGAGAGTATAGCCTTTTTATATAGGTTATAGATATAATATATTTTTAATTTAATAGATAATACATATTTCGATCCAAGCCGAGTTCAAGCCAAACCAAGCTTTAAACAAGCCAAGCTTTGATACGAGCTGAATCAAACAGGGCTAAGCTCAGCTTGTTTAAATTTTGAGCTCATGCTAATGCTTGGCTCAGTTCGTTTGAGCATAAACTTTGAGCTTGAACTCGGCTTGAATGAGCCAAGCTGGCGAGCCAGCTCAGCTTATGTGCAGTCTTAGCGGTAGATCTGGATTCAATTCGAGATCTGTTGGACCCTTGATTTTTCTACCCGAGTTTGAATACGATTACTTATTTAAGATTCAAATTTTATCTGAATCCACTCCGATTAATGATAAATTGTTTTAAACTAATTTATAAAGCATCTTTTCTATAAAGGAAAATGGCAAATATTGCATTAGATCGTATAAAAGAAAATATGTTATTTCTCTCCAAAAAGCAGAAAGTTCATAATATTTTACATGTAATCTAATCTGATTTTAAACTAATCGAATCTCCATGTATCCGAATTCGATACATGTAATCTTATATGATCCAATCACCATCATATTAACAAAGTTCTCCATTTTTTCCAAAGAGTCTTGAATAAGTCGTGAATTTTTTGTTGAATGATGAATTCACGAAGTATTTGCTACTTTTGTAAAAAAATTGCGACTTCTAAAAAATGGTGAATACGATTACTTATTCAAGACATGTTGAATTTTTTTGAATAAGAATTTTGTGAATTGAACGCAAATTTTTTAAGACATGTTAAATTTTTTTGAATAAATATATAATGTACGAAATAATTTTCTTTTATAAGTTTTCATAATTAGAAATCTTATTTGTTATTTATTCACATTTTAACCGACGTTTTCCTATTTTTTCTCATTTTTCCCGAATTTTTCCCTAACCATATAGTGCCTGCACTCCAACTTGGCAACTATGTTCACTGTGTATCGGGTTCGATTACAATTGGATTCAAAATTTCAGATCCTTATCCGATCTGACAGATCTGTCATATGACAAATTTAAAAGCACAGATAGTTTAGTTTGTACTGAAAATGGTTATAACAAAGAAATATGAAGCATGCCAAGGAATTGGTTGTCTAGGACTTGGAAGAAGATTATCTTTCCAGACTTAATATTTCTTTCTTAATATCCCCATCTAATGTGTGCTGTGCACTAATATATAATACTTTTTAACGTATAAAAAAGAACAAGTAAATTTATTTTACCTGAGCAAGTGAAAACATATTTTACTAAAAGATGAAAATCTACAAAATAACATTATAGTTTTTCACTATGGTCCTATATCATAAGCACCTCACCTTTCAAAGGTGTTGCCCACAGGTCTTGGAAATTATTGAAGATCAGACTTCTGCTCAGTTACGTAACCACAGTCTACAACCACATAAGCCTCTTATAAGAAGAAGCAACTTTGTGATTGAGACATTTAGTTTTTTCTTTTCCAACCGGTCATGGTTGGTTGGTTAATGCCACTTTGGCCATCGGTTACAGGGCTACAAGCCACATCACGAAAGAAAAACCTCTACAAATCCATTGAAAGTTTTCTTTTCTAGGTGTCGATCCAAGGACTACCCTCAACGAGGGGCACACCTTCTCCATCATAACTCCAGGGGCATGTGTAGCTTGAGACTGAGACAGGACAGAAAAATAAACATTCATGTTGTTGTGAGCTAGGGGCTAACACAAGGGAGAACATTCCACACACGCTCATGTGTAGGGGTGTAACCGAGCCGAGCTGAGCTGAGCTGAGCCAATTAGTAGATTGTTCAGGCTCAGCTTGTCAAGTTACAAGGGTGTTGAAGTTTGGCTTGAGTTTCTCTATTCTTTTTCAATTTTATTATTGTTAGCCTGAGGGTCAAGTCCAACTCTGATAGAAAAGTAGAATCTGGTTGCCCTCATTAAATATGGACTCATATCACCGGCCAGAATTTTCCTTCATCTACAGAATAATGTCGGGCCAGTTATGCATCCACAGTGGTGATTCAACACCTTATTGCAGCAACAATCTCAGCATCAAATAGCATATGCCGGTGCTGAGGCATTAGCAATTACAATGTTACCGGCCTTCAAATTTTGGTTATAACATTTTTAGTGGTTTGTCCCAGCATGTCATTGTTTGATGCCTTTGTAAATTTTAACAAACTTTAAGGGATAGAATATTAGATAGTGTTTCTTTTTTCACCCAGTGCATCGAACTCCGTTCACTACATTAATAGCTAGTTGTGGGTCTTAGTTTTAAGGTGCGGTTCTGTGGGAAATCTCTAGAATTGTTGTCATTGAAAAGAAAATTTATGACCCAGACTCTGTATCTGGCTGGTCATTAAAAAAAAAAGGCTGTCTTTGCAGTGTTGTTTCATTAATTTATTAATTTGCACCTACACCAATTTTGAGTTTCTAGGTACAGTAAGTTTGATGTGAGATATAACTCATTGCTACATTGTGACAGAATGATAATCAATTGATTTTTTTTATCGTTAATTCTCATATCATCATATATAAATTGAGTCAGAAGATCAAAGAGCATACAAACGAGTTTACAAGCACATAAATTCAGCAAAGTAAAGAAAAGAAACAAGAACTTATCGGGGAAAGAAAACAGGATTAGATGTAGTAACCCAAGGCCTCCCTTACAAAGAATGATAATTCATTGTTAGGCACTGAACCAAGTTCCTAATTACAAAATATAAATTGAAGACTAGGAAAGAATAACCACACTTGGGAAATCAGTAGATTTTACCTCTTTGAGGACTATCCCTGCTTCCTGCACATCTTTCTAGGGTATTTACTTGGATGAGCTTTAAATAATTTTGTATTATTATACTTGTGTGGTACCTTGTCGATACTGCACAAGTGGCTTATATTCTGTCATTCCAAATGTCCAATCAGTAGTCCCCAGGACCAGGTAAGGACCTCTTGGAGCGAGAGTTAGTCATCTGGCTGATCTTTTTTATTTTTGGTAACAGAGGGTGTTGCAAAGCCTTTCGAGCCAAGGACTAGTCCTTTCGGGTATCCGCATCAACTGATCAACTACTCCAAAAGTAGATTTTATTTTATTTTTTTTGTTAGGTTAATCTTAACCATCCCCAAAGTCATCTACATGCACCGTGGAGCTGCGGCTTTAACTACACTGATGCCTATACACAATAATGTTGGAATTCAAAATTTAAAAGACATAACACATGCAAATTATATACGTTGGGATTCTTTCAAGCGTTCGCATGGGTGCTTTCTCCTTTCTAGGAATATTTATTTCATTTCATTTGGGCAACGTTCATATTATCTCCTACAATTCATGTGAGCTATTATTGGTTTTTTTATTAACGAATGATATCTATTATTCGGTGGATGGTTCCAGTCAAATTTTGTAGAATCCAACACTTTGTGTGCCAGAATTTGCATTTTCTTGCTCCTCTGGCTCTATTATCTACTTCGTAATTTGGAGATTTGATGCTGGTCAACTGAATCTTTTTTCATATCCTCACATTTGAAGAAAGAGCCTTTTGGCCACTTCTCCCTCTGCCTTTTTCTTTAAGGATTATGTTTCCATACAGGGGCAAATTTTTCTTTATTCCTATGTTTTGCAGGTTAGGAATATGACCAATAATATCCAGCTTATATTGGATGCAGTGAGAACTTCAACTGTCGTGGAAGTACAGGTATATTTTCACATACACACTTAGGGTTCAATATAGTCAGCTATTCTGAGTTTCTGACTGCTGAGGCAACTATTTCATTTTTACGGGAAGCATCAAATAACTCATTGCCACTTATTATATGGTATTGTGATTTCTTAGACTCTGGCCAGTGTTGGAATTGCGTGATATAAACAGAGTAACCTGTATTCAAATGGTTGTGTGATTACTGGTCCAGTGTTGGAATAATACTGTTTTCTTTTATATTTTTCCAGTGTATCTGAATTTGCTGCTCCCTTTTGTTTCATGTCGTAGGGTGACAAAGTAAGGAAGCGTAATGAATGGATGAATTGGATACTGCCACCTTCTAATCAGTTTTCTGCCATCTCCAGCCCACAGTCCTCAGGTAGATCTAGTTACGTTATGCTGACAGCTTGTATGCAGAACGTTTCACTAGAGGAGATGACTAGTAACCAATGTACCACGAGGGGTCATACAGATTCTCATACTGAGGCAATCCTAAGCAGATCGTCATCTGGGGAGTTGAATAGCCAGTCAGAACCATCCACTGATTTAGGGACGGGCCAAGTCACTGTTCAAGCAGGTGATGACCAATCGGTGCCAACAAGAAATTGAAGCAAGAATGAATCATGCTAGGCACATTCTTCCTTTTTATGGAGTGCTCTTGGAAGCGAAACGGAGGGATGGGTTGCTAAGGAAGGGGGTGAAGAAGGCCTTTCTTGGTTTTTCTCAGAGACTGGTCTTGACACATGGGTCTAAAAGGAAATCTTTACTTTATGAATCGAGCTAGCACAATGAAGTTTTTGGGATGTATAGTTTGGGGGTGGGGTGGATCAGTGATGCTTTTTATTCTTGGGTGATAATTGGTGGCATGGTTGGGGTTTTGTACTGGGAAGCAAAATTTGTGGTGATTTTCCCAGCCATTCCTGAGTTTATGAATTTTTTGGGCCATATTGCCTCCAATTTTAGGAAGGGAGGATTTGAACTGGAGTGTTCTTGAGAGCTTGGTGGAAGAAAAGGGGTAGCTGGGGATCGTCTGATGCTACTACAGCTAGTACACTTGTCGCGTAATTGTTTCCTTGTTTTACTTTTTTTCCCTCATCACATGCTTTATGTTTAGCATTACATTCATAGATATACTTTTCTTCAAGACCCACTGATGGTTGTATTGCATTAAAATAGCTTTGACAGAGGGGGCAGGCATTTTTGGCTGTGTTAGGATTATGATGTTTCATTGATGGTTGGATCTACATGTTTTAACTTTCTCATTGGTGTCATTGATTCTGGAATATTGGTCCCCAAAACCCAATTTATGGATATTTAAAGGGGGAACTTTTCCTTACCATTCATAATAATTATTCTGTTATTTTCAGTCATAAGAGGTCCATGCTTGCTACTAATTCAGGTTCATGCCTTTGATTAGCTAAATTAATACTCAGCTGGTATGGTTTGGCTGCGAATCTAATTATGCATGTAATCTCACTTATTTCACTTGATATTAACCTTACAACTAGAACTGAACGTGGGGGAGCAAATCAAAGGATGCTAGTTTAAAAGGAATACTTGATATGAGGCATTGGGCTGTAATTTTTCTATCATCTGACAGGTACTAAACTTCCATCTCTAACTTTGCAAGATGAATGCAGTCTGATAAATAGGTTATTATTAGAAGATGTAGCATACAGATATTATCAAGCTTATTGCCAAGGTGGTCTGGTCTAGTTCATCTATCTGTAAACTTGAGTGAATGTTCTCATGTCAGACTCTACGATTAATCACTCCTGGTAGATGAAAAATGTGCTAATTAGAACTACCCGTATTTGTCTGAAAAGTTGCAAGGCATCATATGGTTGATGAGAAAACTAACTTCTAATTTAAGATAGCTTGCGTGAAATCTGTCTTGGTAGGGAATCATTGCTATGCTGACTCGGCAATAAAACATAAATCTATTATAAACTTAGTTAGAAATGAATATTCTTTGGACGAAGCAGTGCCTCAGATCGCCGCACCAAGCTTTTAGGAAATGGTGCTGCAAACATAAAATCGAGTACCAAGTCGAGGACTGGTATATATGATTTTTAAGTTTGAGGACTGGTAGCCTCAGTCACGCAGAAGTAAAACGTGTTGTTTGCTTTAACAAGTTATTTTTACAATTCGGTCAAGGCATACCGGGCTCATTGCCACCCCTAACTATTAGTTTTCACCTTCTCATGTATGAGTAGGGGTGTCAATGGACAGGGCTTGGGCCTCTAGTTTGGTATTTTTAAATAGATCCGGCCCAAGACCGGCCTATTTACAAGAGGTTTCTGACTCTTAGTAATCCAAACCTCCTATATCTTGCTACTCACTTCCGCTCTCAAATCTCGCCCCTGCTCTCACCTTGGGAACGCGGTTTCAACTTTTGTCGAGCGCGGTTTATGATTTTTGAAGATCACTTGTTTAGACAATGTGATTTTTGTGTGAAGTTTCAATTTTTATCCCAAATTTTCATGTTAAGTGGGGCGTATTTTGTTATTTTCCTTAAAGTACAATATTCTTATAAGGTTTGTTAATTATTGGTGATTTTGTAATTGAATTTGGAATGAGATGTTTAATACATCAATAGTCGTCTTGTTTAGTGCGACTACACATTTGAATGATGAATAATTTTATCAATTTTTTTTTTTAGTTTAGAAAATGAAAAAGATATATTTGCATCTACGAGTAATTGTCAAATATATATATATAAATATATACACACACACACGGCGCTCTCAACCCTATCCTATAGTAAAGTTAGAAGATATTTTTTTTTTTTTTTTTTTAAGATTAGAAGATGTTGATGGATGGTGAGGCTATGAAGTCTGTTAAATAGGATCTGTATCTTAGTAGGAGTAGGTAACAGAAACATGGGCTATGATTGCCTGTGAACCATTTGAGCTTAATGGGTTAAACTCAAAAGGCTTTCTTTCTCAACCTACGTACTACCCATAAAAAGCAAAAGCTGAAACCATTAACCAAACCAAAAAAACTGACCTTCTTAAAACCCCAACTCATGAACTCTACTGTAAGAACTGACCTTCTTAAACCCAGAAAATGAGTCTGATTCATGAAAACTAATTATAGGAAAAGTTCCAGATTGACAGACACTCTTATCTTACTGAAGTAAATCAAAATTTGATTGGGTGGTGGAGATCTCCAAAAGTAGCTCTTAATTTTCATTCTCTTGTTTGAATTCCAGGCCTGATATGATTGTTACTTGTGTGAGGAATATTTGTAGAGAAATGATGGGTTTTTTTTTAAAATAAAATAAAAAATTATGTGAATGAACTCGATATTGGTTACAGCCTTACAGGTGACGCAAAAATAATGAGGAGATCACCTTCTTATTCCTTGAGTAAAATCTTGAATCCACGAGAAAAAAATTAGAGAAGAAATTCTCTAAATTGATCAAATGAACTTCAATTTATTATTAACTGTAGTCTGTAGAGATTCAACAATGCCTTATTCCAAAAAAAAAAAAAAAAAAACCTAATGAAACACTCACATAACTGGTGATTAAGATTTCACCAACCCTACTAGACTCTTAGAACCTGAAACAGAACTAAAAATAGAAAATTACCAGAAAATAGTAAATTTCTACTTCAAACTGAAATTTGACCCTCAATCGATATAAATATTTTTTTTGCGATTATCCTGAGTCTCAATTAAAATCTTCTAGGTCTCATCGTTAGTTTTTTAATGGTATGTTATAATAGCAATTCTAATAGTGGGGCACAAAACTATGCTTGTCAAAAGCTAGGGTGCACGAACATGGTGTCATTTATCTTTTCGGCCTGACTTCTTAGGTCCTAGGGTTCTAGGTAGTCATCGACAATGTTTTACATCAATAGTTTCTAGGTTAGTCATCCACAACGTTATACATCAATAGGTGCAGAACTAAAGAGATTGTTTCACACATTGGCCGACAAATTTCTTCATGGGGGAATAGTCTCCGGCATCAACTTTGAGCGAATAACATCCATAGCCGATTTCATTGAAAACTAGGTGGTTAACATGCATGTAGTCTTCAATTAATAAGGGGATTTTTTTTTCCTTTATTTAAAAGAAAAAATTTCTTCTTAAATCTCCTATTTTTTGAGTTGCTTTAAGGATATTGTTCCTCTTTCTTTAATGAGTCAATGGGTACTCCCAAATATACTCCCGAATCCTAACAGTCTAGAGATCGTTCCTTCCTTATGTAATGAGTCAATGGGTACTCCCAAATATACTCCCGAATCCTAACAGTCTAGAGATCGTTCCTTCCTTATGTAATGAGTCAATGGGTACTCCCAAATATATTCCCGAATCCTAACACTCTTGGCTAATTACTAAAGGTTAAGATTAATGTTGAGGTGATACACTTTTAAGAAAGAGCAGTGATAGGCATACCTGGAAAACTTATTAGCAAAGTGTGATGGGATTTCTTGGATTGTGCATGTGTCACTTGCTCTTTGAATTTAAGTTAACTGGTAGAAGGATAAAGATAGGATCACAGCTCGTCTTTATAGATACGGGTGGGGGTTTCACTTATAAGAGTCCTCTGACGATCAAGTCAGTATACGTAGAAGATAAAGTGCTAAGAACAAACTTTGAGAGAGAATGTGTTAAGGATTTTGAGTTTTCAATGGTAGTTTTCTCAGTGATGAGAGGTTTTAATAGTCGAGATTCAGTAGTCTTTACCTTATGGGGGTCTAGGGTATTTATAGGCTTGAGTTCGGATGTCCCTTCATGCCCATCTATGCCCATGAATGGTCATAAAACTTGCTTTATGATCATTACCAAATATGTCCGACAAATCTTCATGCATACATGTCACATGTGTGAGTCTACTATTTCTAAGGCTGGTCTTGGGTCGAAAGCAGGCTGAAATGACCAACATAAAATGCATTAATGCTAAGACAATATTTTTTACTTAACAACAGAGTAAATAGAGCGTCTCTTGATTATTTCATCTTATAAGGCGGTTCCGTCCTCAATGTAAGCATGAACTCGTCCTTATCATGGCCACAATACTTGAAACCGTCCTGATGATGACGATGTTTGAAATCGTCCTTCAGATGACAATATCTGAAATTGTCCTGAAGCGCACGAGCTTATACCATAAATAGAGTACGAAAACTTCAATCGTCCTTTACAAAGACGAGGATTCTACTCACCTTTGCAACACTTAATCATTTACAAATTTTATCCATTACACAAAGGTTGAACCTCATTGGTCCATGCCCTCCTCTTAAATACTCACCAAGTGGGGTGAGTATTTAAGAGGGGGTGGACCAATGATCCAGTCTTAAGTTTACAAATGGATATCCCCAGATACTTAACTATTTTCCTCTAAAAAAATAACAAAAAAATAATCTCCAATTGGTGCTAACGAGGAGACCGCCAACACGCACTCCTCAGGGGGGTACCACATGTCCTTACCATGGGACATATTCTTCTCCAGTTGTAACCGGTTTTGCCAAAACCGGTTTTGCCAAAACCGGTTACGCCCTTGAGGTGGCCACATGTCTCTTTTGACACCTCTTAACTATGGTTAAGATTCACTCACCCCTAAGGTTCATCTACCTATTATTGGTTTTTAGAAAAAAATAATAAATGTTTTTATTAATTGTGGTTAAAATTTACCAACTCTTAGGGTTAATTTTTTAAAAATATTTTTTCTAAAAATCAAAGAGAGGTGGGTGAACCTAGGGTAGGTGAATCTTAACCACAGTTAAGAGGTGTAAAAAGAGACATGTGGTGACCCCAAGGTTGTAACCAGTTTTGCCCAAAAACCGGTTACAACCGGAGAAGATCACCAGTCCCGTGCATGCCAACCAAAACATTGGTTTGCATGCATGCTCAACACCTTAGTAGGCATGTACAGTATGTACAGTATGCGTCGCCATGGAAGTGGTGCTGAGCCTGAGCTCCAAATCTTGATCATCAATTACTAGGGTTAGGATTCAGAGTATATTTGGGATGGGAATACCCGGTACTCACTCTGGCTCCAGATTGAGTAACTGATGTTAACCAGCCATCAAGTAGTAGATGGTATACATTGGTTTAGAGATGAATCCAAGAAGATGGATTGTCCGGAAAATACTCCATGTGTAATGCAGATGGGTGAGAAAGCATTGGACCCCCCATGGAGGTCTTGTCTTAGCCACCCACTGTAAGTTGTAAAAGGAATAGAATCAGACCTGAATGAAAGAGATTGTTCAGTCGATACAAAGATTGACAGCTGCTCCAATAGACAAGACAGCTTTGGTTGGAACTTGGAACTAAACTCCTTGAAATAAGGGACATTGGATTTGGAGAAGCAAACAAAACAAAGGTAAACATTAAAACTCCACAGAGAGAGAGAGAGAGAGCGAGACGTGTCTGTGAAATATACTGTCTTTCAATCCCATAAATGGGACCACCACCCAATAGCTTCTTGCCAGCAGAAGCAAAAAAGCATCTCACAAAAGAGAGAAGGGGTCTCTCCATGTAAAGAAAGTAAAATGATGATTAAGAGCAGCAAAATATCCTCGGAACAAAAAAGTGTTTCTATTACAAGGAATCTGTTTTTTTCTTCTTATGATTATATAAATATTATTGGTATAATCAGTGGGGCAGTTTCAGAAAAGACTGGAAGAGAGAAAAGATAAAAGAGAAATGAGGAATCTCTTTTAGTTAGCTCAGGAGCTTCTGCGTATGGTTTAGTGGCGACAGACTGCAAAACACGCGATGCCGATTCCGCCATTCAAGTGATGAGAAATGCGCAGACTTCCACAGTAGTACTGTGGTACCTGTGTTACCTAGACAACCGGTATTAATCTTCGACGCCTCCTTTGAATCTTTCTTCTTCTTAAACATGTTGAAGGGGTAGCATTAGCAATGCCTCTTCAACGTATAAATCAATGTCATTTCACTTCCTTCTGTTTGGTTAGCTATAAACGAAAGGGAAAGGAAATTCTTTTATCCCATAATCCATATTTGGTTGCCAGAAAATTGATGAAAACAGATAGAAGAAATTAATTTTTTGGGGTTTCTTTTTTTGTGAAAAACATCTTATCTTTTCAGGTATTTATAAATGTCCCCTTCCCTTTTATGATTTTGTATTTTACCCCTACTAAATTTCTACCCTTTACAAATCCACCATTTCATCCATAAAGTACTTAAACGGATATTAAAATTTTGATGAAATGACTATTTTAGTATTCATGCATCTAACCTTAGTTTTTAGAGAATGAAAAATATTAACCTTAAGCTGATTATACTTAACCACAGTTAAAGAGAGATTTACAAGTCGTCACGTGTCCCTTTTAACACTCATTAACTGTGGTTAAGATTCACTCACCCATAGGGTTCATCCATCTAACCTTGGATTTTATAAAAAAAATATTAAAAAATGTTAATCTTTGATTGATTATGTTTAACCACAGTTATAGGGGTCTACGTGTCTATACAATGTACCCAATTTATTTTTGTGATGATAGTTTGTTGCCAACTATGGGGAGTGGGATGTGCTTTTGTATGCGGACAAGGAGACCATATGGGCAGCATCTCTCTCGTGAACGAGATACACCTCCTTAAAACAAAAATATTGGGTTTTTTGCACACAAAAAAAACCTATCTTTTCAGCTATTTGTAAATAACTGTGATTAAACATAATCAACCTAAGGTTAATATTTTTTTAAGTTTTTTTCTAAAATCAAATATTAGATGGATGAACCCTAAAAAAAACCCTAAGGGTAAGTGAATCTTAACCACAATTAGTAGGTGTTAAAAGGAATATGTGACAACTTGTAGAACCCCCTTTAACTATAGTTAATCATAATCAACCTAGGGTTAATATTTTTCTTTCTTTAAAACCATGATTAGATGGATGAATCCTAGGGGTGAGTGAATTTTAACCATAGTTAATGGGTTCCAAGCACTTCTGAAAAGTTTTTACATTTCTCATTGAAATAAGGTTTAAAATGTCATTTCATTAAAATTTTAACATTAGTTAACTACTTTATGGATGGAATGGTGGATTTGCAAAGGATTTAAAAATTAGTGGGGTAAAATACAAAATCATAAAAGGGAAAGAAGAATTTACAAATAGCTGAAACGATAAGGGGTTTTTTGCAAAAAAAAAACCATCTTTTAGTTTTTTTTTTCCTTAATTTTATTTTTCTTCTCCCTTTCAGTTTTTCTTGGCAACAGACTTTATTACTTTTTGAGTTTAAATATGAGCCTGACCGTCCAAAACAAGCCTTGTAGTTGTTTGAAGGATTTTTTGTAAATATTTAAGTAACGTAATGACATTCTCCACATCACCCTTAACACAAAGAGCAGTGATTAGTGGACCCTAGGTTCTGGGTTTAGTCCCACATTAGTTGGGAAGTAGGCTTTGCAGGGTGTATAAGGGGTGTCAACCCTTCTTAAGACAGACCATTTTGGAGTGGTTGCTTGGACTTACTCTTATGGAAACTTAGCGGGCTATCTTAGGCTAGGTTGTGTGTGTGTTAGTTACATGATATCATTTCAACCAAAATATTCAATTTGGCTTTTCTTATTGCATGCGTTAGGGTTAGGGTTAGGGTGTATCCCGGGTTTAGTCTCACATCGGTTGAGAAGTGAACTTTGCAGGGATATAAAAGCGTCATCAACCCTCCTTAAGACAGACCCTTTTGAAGTGGTTGCTTAGACTTACACTTATGGCACCTTAGTGGGTACCTTAGGTCTGGTAGTGTTTTAGTTACATGATATCATTTCAACCCAAAAAAAACTTGTCAGCATGCATTGATACTTTCTAAAACCCTAGAAGGAGATGCAATAGGATTAATGTTGACAACTTGTGGTGGAGGAATGTGGGCACATGCAGGGTTAGGGGCATATTTCCTCTAAATCATTATCCTTATATCCAAAAAAACCTAAACCATTCTAAGGCTTTTTAGGGATAGCCTCCTATGTTATCTAACATTTAGGAATACCCCCCATCTATTTGCTGATGTTAGGAATCAGCCCCTCTGGTTTCTTGACACTTTAAGTAATACAACTTTGCTTTATTAAAAGGTTTTAATAAGATTATTATAACCCTTGTGTGAATATGCATGGGACTACTAATGATGTATGTGATGTAATAAAGGGTATGTATGATGTTTTATGGAGCATCAAGATTGATGTTCCTTGTGCATCTTTATTGAAATGGAGACCTTAGATCAAAATTGTTCAATTTGTTAAAAAATTCATTTTTATGGAGCATCAAGATTGGTGTACGGTATGAATCAACCATTTCGTGTAACCAATCTGGACACCCATTTAACAATGGAGTTTTTTTTTTTTGTGATAAAAATTCTTAGTAGAGTCAGACTGTCAGTAGGGTTAGCTTAGGCAGTGGAGCTCTTGCTTACTCCTACCTGAGTGGGACTAGATCCCTAGACCTCCAACATGGGAAGGCTACACCCCTAAACCGGGGGGGTAATCACATCAATACAAAGAATGAGTTATTATTTTGAGCCCCTCTCTCTGAATACCTCTTAATTTGTGAAAATTAAAATAAAAGAGGATGGTCAACAATTTGAGGGGTTATGATCTAGAGTTATATTGTGCATTTTAATACATAATGAAAGTGCACAATCTTGATGCTCCTAGAAATAAAATTTCTCTAAAAGGACTTGTGTTTGATATTGGAAGGAAAATTAGTTATAACAAGTTTTTTTAAAATAAATGTCAGTAGATGAGGGTATTTGTAAGCAGGGGCGGATCCAGGTGGGGGCTTGTGCCTTGTGGGGGCACGTGCCCCCAACTCAAATTGTCAAAACTGTTTTTTTGAATATAGCTATGAAGAGAGATCAAATCACAGCCATTTGATATTGAACTCGGAGAGAGTTCAATCTCACCGTAAGTTGACACTTGTCCATTTTAACCCTTATTAACCATGATTAAGATTCATTAACTCTTAAGGTTCAACAATCTAACCTTGATTTTTGGAAAAAAAATATTATAAAAAATTTAACCTTAGGGTTAAGAAATTATAACTTTAGAGTTAATTATTATTTTTAAATCTAAAAACTAAGGTTATATTGTTGAATCATAAGGATTAGTGAAGCTTAATCACAGTTAATCGAGTGAAAAGGGACACGTGTTCACCTATGGCTGCAATTGAACTCTCCCCAAAATCAATCGCGATTGCTTGGGATTCATTCTCGCCATGGGAATGGAGGCTGGTGCCCCTGAGCTTTGAGTCTGAATTTGTCAGACTGCAATCAAAATGGGGGGAATTAAAGTGGAAGGGATAATATTTTTTTCTAGAAATAAAGGTTAGATTGTTGAACCCCTAACAATTAGTGAACCTTAACCATAGTTAATCAGAGTTAAAAGGGACATGTGTTGACTTGTGGGTGTGATTGAACTCTTCCAATCGATTTTAATTACAATTGACTATATCCCAACTCCTGAATTAAAAAAAAAATCTCTTTTATACTAATTTGATTAATTATAATTGGGCATAATCATGAACAAAGGACAACTGATTCCTAAAAAAATATACTATATTATTTAATTATTTAGTATGACATAACCATGAGTCAAGAGGACAACTGCCCCTTGAACTTTTTAAAACAAAATATATCTTTTATAATATGATGATATCTAATTATTTAACAGGACATAGCTATAAAGCAAGAGGACAGTTATCTCTTAAATAAGGAGAAAAATACTCATAAGATATGTATGAAATGTATGGATGAAATATATTTTTTTTTCATAACGAATGAACTGCCCATATATATTGATCTATCACAATAATAATAACAAATAAACAGTTGATATTTAAGTAGATACTTTACTCACAGAGTAATTGCCATAAATATACGATCCAAATCCCCAAAAGGTAACAATCAATGAGAGGATCTTCACCAATCTATCGAAAAATACTACCATTTTCAATCATTCACAGTGTGCCCCCACTACTAGAAAATCCTGGCTCCGCCCCTGTTTGTAAGGAGTGAAAATTGGTAGCAATTGCCTTTGTAGCACAGGGTTACAAAGGGCCAACAATTTATTGACACGTCAGAAAAAGAAAAAAAAAAGCACATTTTTCAAAAAGTTTCACGCCAACTTTTCATTATTTTAAAATATTATCTTTGACTTTTTCTGATGTGTTTGCAGACTGATGGCCATTTGCAATGGCAACCCTGGGCTACAAAGCCATTACTGTGGAATTTCACTCATTTGTAAGTATGAAAGCAAAGAGGCATACCTAAATGTGTAAGTATGAAAGCAAAGAAGTATGCCTAATTGTCAGTTAACATAAGGGAGTATTGCTACAATACTCTAAATTCTAAATCACCCAAAGACTACGGGTTTAGCGTTTTAAAAAAAATTAGGTTTAGGGTTAGGATTCGCCCCAAAATTCATCCTGAGTCTCAGGGTGCGAGTTCTCTTTTAATCACTTGACTCATATTATATAAATTTAATCATTATTCACAACACAGAAAAAAAATTGAACTTTCAAACTCACCTATATAATATGATTCATTAGTTCAACTATGAACACATGAACAATCAACTATGTATTAAAATTTTCATCACTTTCTACTAAAGTTTGTACCATAATATTTACCTTTTCAAATCCAAAATATATCTCCGATGAAATCTCCTTTCTCACTTTTGAGATATATATAGACAGACACCACACCTCAAAAAGAAATAATAGTTTTTGTCTCCCTTTGCTTTCTATCACTCTACAATAAATAATTCATATATGTGTAGGATTCAATGAATTTAGAAGAAATACAGTAGAAAACATGTATAATTTTGAATATAATAAACTAATTCTCATATGTTCATTTAAAAATAAAAATAAAGAATGATTCTTATTTAAAGTTGAAGGTTTAGGATTCTAACAATAAGGATTTAACCCCCTCTAGCAAAGTTTAATTTTTTTTCTCAACTCATAGTTGGTGCAACACCTGTCATTGCTAACTCTTCAACTAATTCTTGTTTTTTCAAAGTCGAAGTTATGCTTTCAATAGACTTTAAGTGTGTGTTCGTTTGGCGAGAAAGTGAGTGAAAGAAAAGAAAAGAAAGGAAAAGAAACCTAAATTTTCTCGCAAAATAACTATCAAAAGATCTATGAAGTTTTTGAGAGAAAATTTATCACTATTGAAAAAGTGAAAGAAAGTGAAAATGTGTAACCTTCCAAAAAAAAATGTAAGTGTGTTTCTTGCAAACCAAATGCAAGAAAAGTGCAAAAAAACACAATTTTTTTTACTTTTCCTCACTTTCTCGCCAAACGAACACACCCTAAAGGTAACAGAAAAGCAACGAGACATATCTCAACACATATAATTTTTTTTCATGGAATCAAAAAAGGCTAGTCTGCATCTATGTGGAAGGGGTTTTTTTTTTTTTTGTTGAAATGTGGAAGGTTCCAAATACAGGTGCCAATGTCCCAGCCTATTGACAAGACATCCCTAGATATATTCAAACGAATTTCTTGTGAAGCCAAATAGAGAGCTAGCAACTTAATTTCCCCATGTCGCATTTTAGTCGGTGGAACAAAATTGATGAAATGAACATACCTTTTATTTATTTTGAAGAGTACTTGTATTTCTTATTTTTGTTAGATGTCCACTGTTCGGCCACAACTCTGGCATATCAAGTCTCCTCAAGTGCCACATATGAGGGATGTAACTCGGTTATTAATTGAGTGAAAACTTTTTCTCAAAGTGGAAGTTATGGTGACAGGGAAAAAAAACAGCGCCACATCGCAACCGATGTATTTTTCTTTCATGGAATCAAAAACGGGTATAGTAGTCCAGCCTGGATCTATGTGGAGGAGCCTCGGATTCTCTCTGGCGAAGGCAGAAACCTATCTCGGGCAACCATAGAATAAGGGACATGTGACAATAAAAAAGAAGTCATTTCATTTTCTCTCCATGATTTTGACTTCTCTCCACTTGATATCTCTCCCCGTTTATCTTACCGCCTTATCACCATATGTCATGTAGTATGTGGAAAAGTCAAAATCATGGGGCTCTATCACTTGTCCCCTATTCTATGGTTGCCCAAGACAAGGGTTTCTGGCTTCACCAGAGAGAATCTGAGGCCATGTGGAGGGTTCCAAAACAGTATGTCAATTGAGGCCTCAGATTCTCTCTGATAGATGCCAGAATTGTGCTATCGGGCCACCACACATTAAGCGCCATATGGCATAAAAATGGAAGAAGTCATTTCATTTTCTCCCCTGATTTTGACTTCTCTCCACTTGATATCTCTCTCCATTTATCTCACCACTTTATCGTCATATGTCAAATAATGTGAGGAGAAGTCAAAATCATGGAGCCCATGAAATGACTTCTCCAACCACATGGTGCTTAATGTGTGGTGGCCCGAAAGTACCATTCAGGCATCAGCCAGAGACAATCCAAGGTCGTCAATTGATATTAAATCCCTAGATCCAAACAAATTTCTTCTCGAGCCAAATAGAGAGCGAGCAACGTACATACATCATGTCTCGTTTTAATCCGTAGAACAAAATTTAAGTACCTTTTTTTTTAAAGATACTTGTATTTGTTATTTTTATTAGGAAAATAATCACCTCTTTGTTGGGTGATGCAAGGAGGTGCGACTCAAGTCCCCTTTCACTATCACATGTCCTTTTAATTGATTAAGATTTACTCATCCCTAGGGTTCACCCATCTATCCTTAGTTTTTAGAAAATCAAATAATTTTTTTTTAACCACAAGAGTTCAAAAAATTAACTAGAGTTTATGGCAGTTGAGTTGGCTTTGTGAGAGCAAGGAGCAATAGTTCGCTCCTCGCCAGTGGAGTGAACAATTGCTCTTTTTATTACATGTCAAATAGTTAGTCACAACTCGGTTAGTATTTGTTCTAGTTAGCAAGTCCATACACTAATTCTAAGAAACTTGATCACTGGTCTCTTTAAGTGGACAATAGTTAGTTAGAATGAATTTTGTTTCGTGACAATTACAAAAGGTCCCTCACAAGGCCACGTAAGAAAATAGGTTAAGCTTAGTCTTATTTAACTTTTTAAAAGATGGGAATGTCTTTTACTTATACTTTTCTGACAACAATAAATGTTAGCCCTAACCTTCTTTTATTATTTGGCATCACGAGAGACTCTTTGCAGCTTTTGGTTGCAAAGTGTCCCTTGGGACTAACTGTTGTTCTCTTTAAGTGCCACATATGAGGGATATAACTCGGTTATTTGAGTGACAAAGCAAGTGTGCATTTCTTGAATTTGGATACTAGGATTTTTAGTAAACCCTTTTTTATTAGGTAAATGTAGAGATTAATTATGAACAAGAGCTCTAGTTATAAAAAATAATCGGAGCAACCCGAAAAAAGCATTATGGCAACGGTCATTTGGTAATTATAAATAACAAGAAAGGTATTTCTATTAGTCTTAATAAGAGCTAGAACTCTGCTCACCACATTGAAGCGAAGCTCCCTTTTGCATTGAACTGATGACAGATCTATAATTATAAAAGAACACAAATATCACGGCCTTTTCTCATTAGTTACAAAATTTCCAAATGGGAAACTCTGCTTCCGGGCTCATATTTAAACACTTGCTATTACTAAATCTTTTTTTTTTTTTTAATGTAATTCTCAAAATATCCCTGGCTTTTTGGGTTTCTTTGGTCATCTGCTCAACTGAAGCTCTTATTCACAGTTAATCTCTTAAATGTTAGTTATGATTCACCACTCATGTGGTTAATTTTTTTTTTTTTTCTAAAAACTAAAAACTAAAGTTAGATTATTCAATTAATGAGTGTCAAAGAAGTTACAAAGACATGTAACGAGTTGGGGAGGTGTGCATGTACTGCCCAACGAAACGTGTCATGCAAGCTGTGACCTCTTTAGTTAAACAGCTTCCCATCCGGCAAAGAGGCTATGATGTAGGACGCTACATCCAATCGGGAATGACTTCCAAGCCAGCTGCTGATTTTCTTTCAAATTCAAATTAAGACTTTATTTCCTTTCCTTACTAGGATTAGATTGACCTTCTAAATCTAGAATTAGTAATTGTTTTCCTTTCCTTACTAGGAATAGATTTACTTTCTCTACTTAGAATTAGTAATTGTTTTCTTTAATATAAGTATGGGAGTTTGTAATGAAAACGGGACTGAAATCATTATCAATCAAAGAATTTTCTCAACTCTCTTTGTGGAGTTTTGTTATTAAAAGTCTGTGGACTTGTTTTTTTTTCTTTTCAGGAGACGCAGAAGCTTCTGAATTTTTTTTACCTTAGTCTTTCGCTACGTCAGGCTATGCCCTAAAACACTCTTTTCACTCAGTAGCATTTACTCTCGGGTTTCTGCTCTCTTCCTTGGGTTTAAGAAAAAGGACTTTGCAATTGAGACTAGGGCTGCACAAAGCCCGATCAGCCTTTTTGTGCAGCTCGGCTCAGCCTGTTTGTACGGCTCGGCTCGGCCCGAGATCGGCTCAAATTTTAACCTTGATCGGGCCAAGTCAAGCCTAAAAAAAAGCTTGAAAATCCAATCATGCCGATCTTAGGCCAACCCCTATTTGATTCGGTCCGACTTGATTGAGGCTCGGTTCGGCCCAAGTTTGGCTCGAATATTATTAAAAAAATAAAAATATTATTTATATATCATTATTAAATATATAAATAATATAAAATATACATTTTTTTTTAAAGTATTTAAGCCGAGCTCGAACCAAGCCAAGCCCAACTTGAGCTTGAGTCAATTCGGGTCGAGCCGAGCTTTCAAGCTTGATTTCGGGCTGAGCCGGGCTTCCGACCTAGAACAAACCCTTTTAAATCCGGGCTTGACCAAGCCCGGACCGAATACAACCCTAATTGAGACTCTCTAGGGCAGAGACTGCTCCAAAACCACACATAACCACACAAGGATTCAAATTTTTTTGAATCCTGTGCACTCTTTTTTTTAAATCCTTTTAAGCACGGTCTCGAGGTGGTCTCCACATGGACGACAGTTTCGGAAGCATTATTCTTTGGAAAATGCTATTGAGACCGTATAAGGGTCGAAACCACCGAGACCGCACAGGATTTCAGGATGTGAAGATGGACCCACCTGAAATCCTGTGCACAGGCGCGAGGTCTCGGCCTTATGAGGTCTCATTAGCAAAGTCCTCATTCTTTAGAAAATGCCTAGGGGGATAGGACTCCAAAAAGGAATAGGGTTAGGGTTTTCACCATGTCAATCCTTGTTCCTGCCATTTGGTGTTCATCGGGTGGTGAACAGAACAAAAAGTAGTAGAAATCTCAGCCTCAAAGTCATCTCCCTCCTATTTCGCAGCTTCAACTCTCCTCCGAATCCCGGGAAGGAAAACCATGGAAGATGTTTGGAAAGACATAAACCTCGCTTATCTTCATGACCACCCCACTGGAGAAGAACTAGGACTTCCCAGGAACAACACCTTTCGAGGTACCATCCTTGGCGACTTCCTTGCTCGACCATTCAACAAAGACCCACCAAGAAGCGTTAATCTCTCTACACCTGGTCCTACTACATTCGCTGGAGACGTCCGTCCCTTTGGTGGTTCTCCGGCTCCGGCTCCAGCTCCAGATACCGTTTTGAGCTTGCATCCATGGCCTGAATTTGACACTCATCCTATTAGGCCACACTCACAGTTCCATAGCTACGACAGTGCAGCTACAGCCTCTTATATTTCTTCCTTAAACACTCCGTTCGATGCTTCGGCTTCTTCCTCGGGCTTCTCTTCTTTTTACAACAAAAGGGTACCTGAAACTGATGGTAATTCCGGCGAACGACGACATAAGTGCATGATCAAGAACCGAGAGTCTGCTGCTCGGTCCAGAGCTAGAAAACAGGAATCTCTCTCTCTCTCTCTCTCTCTCCAATGTGAAACTTATGAAGTTGATTGGACGAATGACAGATTTTTTTTACATCAGTTACTGTTTTGTTTTAGAACTCTTGTGAATCTTTTGCAGGCTTATACAAATGAGCTGGAGCTTGAAGTTGCCCATTTGATAGAAGAGAACGCCAAGCTCAGAAAACAGCAACAAAAGGTAAATAAATTAAAAAACGAAAGGACCCACAATCTTTGTTTCCTTATTGAAGCTTTATTTATGTTATTAATTCCACTACAGAAGAGCTGATTGCATTGATATGAATATTTGTCGGTCTGTGTAATTAGCAGCTACACTTAGCAGCTGCTGCTCAACTTCCCAAAAATCGCACTCTTCAAAGAACGTCAACGGCTCCATTTTGAGAAAGTCTGAGTGCAGTCCTTCTTCTTCGAATTTCTTACTGTCATTTTCACTTTCACCATAGTTCCCTCTGTGAGAGAGAGGTAGGTTTTGATGTTTTGTTGGTGATAGATAGAAGATGCAGCCTAAGATATATGGGCCTACATAGCGTTACATGTAGTGATGCATTAAGATTTGAAGAAGTGAGAAGCATGTAATCACATAATTATGAGATTGTTAACTTGGGGTAAGTAAAATATATTGGAAATTATTAGTAGATTTTCAATGGTTAATGGCATGAGAATTATTTAACTACATGGGAAAACATGGTTGTGTAAAAAATATAGATGGTGAACTTCCATTGAAATGCATGGGAAAAACTATAAAAGGAGTACTTGACACATTTTTGTTAGAGAGGTCATGTTTTTATGAGAAATCCTCTAGTTTAATGCTAAACTTAAAGAGTTAAGTGAGTTCTCTGGTGAGTGAGTCCTCTTCTTTGGATGAGTGACTTCCCTATTATTTCTTAGTTTTATTTCCATTATAATCATCTTTTGGACTTGTATAATTATCAATCAAGGGGTTTTCAAATACCTAAAATCTTTACATTTCTCTTCTTCCTTCAATTTTCGGCTTCATCATTTATTGTATCAAAGCCATGGTTCGTTATAGAGAGAGAAAGATGTGTAAGCAAATATACTAGTACTACATAATTGTAAGATTTAAATCTCTACAAGGATGCCAAAGACCTCAAACAATCTTCCAACAATCTGAAAGAGATCCTTCAACGACATCCTAACTCAAAGACGGTAAGCAATTAAGAAAAAGCATCAATAACCAAATCAATGCTTATTTTTTAGAGGAAAAAAACCTATAGATTGAGAATTACCACCGACCTTCGATATGTATTTTGAAAATTCGGATTCTTTCGATGTAGAGAATTTGATTCATGAGTTCGATATGTATTTTGAAGATGAGGATTCTTTCGATGTAGAGAATTTGATTCATGAGCTAAACATGTTTTAGAATGTAATTGAGGAATCATTTGAAGCAACTTTCAATGAAGAATTCTGTGTAATTGAATAAGTAATTAGAATGAATCAAATTTGATAAGGTAATAACTTATGCAAGAGAAATTGAAAGACAAATGAATTAGAAGAATTGATACTGATTTTCATCAATATATGATGATTTATTTCTAGAGACTTCTTTAGAAAGTTCTTTGAAAAAGAGATTTTTTTTTTCTATCCTTCGGAAGAACTATTACAAGATTGAAAGACGTGTTAAAAAATCAAACAGCGGAAATAACATGAATGAAGTGACGTGGACTCATTATTGGATTTATCGAAGTATTAAGTAGGAGTATTGGGCAATTCCTAGGCCATAAATAATTGTCAACTGAAATTATAACAATAGAGTCGAGGGCGAGTTCTTTTCAAGGGGGAGATTGATGCAACTCAAAATATGCGGGTCTACATGTAGTGATGCATTAAGATTTAAAGAGGTGAGAAGCATGTGAGCACATAATAATGAGGTTGTTAAACATGGGGTAACTAAAATGTATTGAAAATCATATTTTTGAATTTCCAACTGTTAATGACATGGGAGTTATTCAACTACATGGAAAAACACGATTACATGGAAAAAAGAGTTAGTGGATTTCCGATGTTGCATGAAAAAGATATAAAAGGAGTACTTAGCACCTTTGTTAGAGACAGGTAATTGTTATGAAAATTTGTCTATAGCTTAACGCTAAACTCAGGAGTTGAGTGATTCCTCTTAGTTGGAGTTGAGTGATTTCTCCATCAAAGTTAAGTGATTTCTCCTAGAAAGTTGAGTGATACCTCTCAATTGGGTAAGTGTATTCTCCAATATTTTATGTATTTTTATTTTATAATCAGGTTTTGAACATTATCATCATCATCACCAAAGTAAATTTTAAACTCTCATTTTCTTCTCTTCTCCTCAATTCTTAGTCGCTTCAATTGGTGTAAGAGCAAGTTCTTTCTATGAGTTGAATTTTGAGTACGATACGAAAGATCCACTTGGATTTGCAAAGACTACAGAGTACCCTCATTTGCTTTTACAAAAGACTACCGAGTACCAAGAATGAGAGGTAAAATCATACCCTCAATCGAGTTATTTTGAGCGACAAGATGTAGATTAGAAGTATCCAAAATGTTTGATGAATATTCAGCTGATGGTTAATTAGTCATAGTTCAAACTCCTATTTTGAAGAGAAAAAATATATATTAATTTCGTTGTCTACCTATAGTGATTTATTCTTATGAAAACCTTTAGAGATTTCTCTAAAGATGACATATATGGTTATTGTTACTCTTTACAAGAATAACTACTACAACATTGAAAGGCAACCTAAAAAATCATTTTGAAATTTTTTTGCAAGGGAATCGACAGGGACCCTATTCAATGATACAAACATCTAAAGTGTGCTTAAAAGATTAAAGTGGGAGTATTGATACAGCCCAACATGTAGAGCTCATATAATTTTTTCTTATCTTTTTTTCCGTCAAATGCATACAGTTAGGCCGCAACCCCAGTTAAAAGGTTAGTATCTATTCTAGGTTAGGAACTGGTGGAGATTTCAACACTCACACCCTCATGAGACTTGATCCCGATGTCAGGAGTTGCAATGCACACACTAGCAATGGTGCAAGCATTGCTTCCCTATGTATTAAGGTTCAACATGATGAAAAGAATGGAATCAATAATTAAAATTAGAAATTATGTTTAGAGTATTAAAACTATTTGTAGTTGGTTTCAAATACATTAATGACTTAGGAATTTTTTGAAGTACATGAAGAATCATAGTTAAGTGCATAGAAAATACAATAGTGGGTTTTCAAAGTAACAATGAAGATGGCTCTATATAGAAAAAAAATTAGCATTTCATATATTGAAGAATAGTTTAAAATATTGTCTAGATAAACGCCAATTTTAAGAGTTGAGTGATTCTTCTTGTATGGAGTTTGAGTGATTCCTCAAGTTAAGTGATTCCTCTCCTTTATGTGAATGTCTTTCGCATCTTTTATTTTGAATAATTTTTGTTTCCAGATTTTCATTTTCTTTTCTCCTCCTCAATTTGGTTTCGTGACTTTCGTCCATATTTCTCAATCAAAAGGAGTTGGGAAAGGAAATAAAAATAAGAGAGTGTTTAAAATACCAAGCAGATACGAAATTTGGAGGATCATGTTGCTTTATTGCCTTGATTTTTTGGTCCTGTTTGTGCTTTATTTCTTCCCTGAATGGAGGGTGGGAAGTAGCCAGCTCGACTCGGCTCGAAACTAGCCGAGCTTGAGCAGGATTAAAAAGCTCATCAAGCCGAGCCAAGTGAGTGAGCTCATTTAGATAACGAGCCGAGCTCGAGTAAGAGGTAGCTCACCTCTGCTCAGCTCGACTCGACTAATTCAATGAATACTCATGTATAGTTATACCCCTGTCAATATTGAGTTTTACATTAAAAAGGATAAGAAAATGAAAAAAGTTTTTTTAATTAAAAACATGAAATGTTCATTAGGTTAGTGAAAACACTATTTTATCTTCCACTTGTCTTTGTATCCCACCATTTAATCCTTTAATTGTTAGAATATCGTCCCCACTATACAAATTTTTTAAAAAAAATTAAAGCTTAATGAGCCGGCTCGAGCTTGATGATTTGTGGACAAGCCGAGCTCGAGTTGATCTTTTCGAGCTCGAGCTGAGCTAGTGCCGAGCCTGGGCAACATCAAAAATCCAACGAGCCGAGCCTGAGCAATGCCTAGCTCGGCTCGTTGACACCCCTAGTGGGAAGTGGAGAGAGCAATGCAGGAAGACCTGTTTGGCTGTAGAAAGGTGTCAAGGACAAGGATGGGACGACCTGTTGGCCATCAGCATCATCATATCTTCTTCTCCCAGTCTATCCCGCTCACATCCTTTTCCCCCTTCTCATTATTAAAGGTATTTATGTGGCAAAAGATTGGCTCTAGTGGATGCCCGAGGGCGGCGCTCAAGCATCCACAAATCATGGGGCATGTGGCGTTTAAAAGGGAGGAGATATCAAATGGGGAGAAGTCAAAATCATGGGGAGAAAACCCCAAATTATCAGCAGGTGTCGCATGATTTGTGCTCGTTTATGGCGTCTCCATGGCGTTTTCAGTTCATCTTCATTTGACACATTGCTATTTAATTGAACAAAGTTTCCAATTCAATGGAGGACCGGCTATCGTGCACCATAAGTGAAAATAATTGGAGTGGATCGGATCAGACAATCTGTAACAACTCTTGTTATCAATATATGAAAGAGTAATTGTTGGCAAGAACTGGCGCCTGAGTCCTTTCTCCTATTTTAAAATTTGAAAACAAATTTAATAAAAGTTGATTTGTTTTGGCCAAAATTTAGAATTTGTGGGCAATTTTTCGTAATATTTTGAGTTTTTTTTAAAAAAAGGTTTAACTCAACAATACCACAAGGCAAAGCTGAAGGGCAACACAAGGAAAACATAACAATATTTTGAGAGAATATTTCAGTCCAATGAAATATTTAAAAATTTTAAATTTCCTAAATATTTTGCAATTTCAAAACTTGACAATGTGAATGGAAACGGGTGGTCTCTTCATCTTCTTCGATTGGGAGCCGAACCGCTGTTGAGAGGATGTTTTATTCCATGTTCTATCAATCTCAACTGTCTAAATTCCTATTACTAGGCCACTAATTAGAACTCTCCACCCTTGCCCTTTTTAATGGGTTTGAGGCTGGACAAAAACAATGGACTTGGGATCTTCTCCAGTTGGTGCTGGTGAGGAGACCACCAGCACCATTCCAAAGGTGCCACGTACCCTTGTGTTGTCCACCAAAGTATTGTGTAGGTAAACCAACGCCATTGTTGGCATGTTGCAGTCTCCTTGCCAGCACAACTGGAGAAGACCTAGTGTCAAGACAATGGTTTACCGAATAGAGCAAGGGAAGTGCTATCGTGATTGCCAGCCAGCACAACTGGAGAAGATCTCTTGACCCGAATAGAGCAAGGGAAGTGCTATCTTAATCACGTCAATCATTAATTACCCGATAAATAAATAATTAAAGTCAAAACACTTTTTCACTGGCCCATGTTCAAAAGGTGCCCGGTTTTCCTTTCCGATACCATTAATATGGCATCAGATTACCTCTGGTGCACTCCCGAGGCCCAGCCTCGGGCGTCCACTCATCACCTGACTATTCCTGCATCGATATCTCTCCCCCTTTTTATCACCACACCAGATGATGAGTGGACGCCTGAGGCTGGGCCTCTGGTGTGCACCAGAGGTAATCGGATGCCCATTAATATTAACACAATAGGGGCTAGCACTTCCAATATAGCAATTCCATAGTTTAATACCATAAAGATGACAGGTACTTAACCTAACTGGATGGTTGGATCCAAGACAACCAAAAGAAAATGCCAATGAACCTGCAGGCTTATTCCTTCACCTGATGGATCCATCAGGTGATTTTGGATTTTGAAATCTCGAAGGTGAGACCCGTATGGTTTTCTTGTGCTGTATGTTTATCATATCTATGCCAAAGTTAATGTCGCAATCCTTAGACCATCATCTTAAGAAATAAATCCACACACAAATGTGGAACTGCAACTTAATTTACACTTGAGAAATGCCGATGATGCTCGCATAACTTTTCCAAAGGCCACAGGAACCTAGTTGCACTTGTAGTTGGTTCCACTAAAGGTTAGTAGCTGGGAGCCAGTTAGCTACAGATTTATATCTGCATACAAATGACAATTTTATGTAAGGGATTTAGTTACTTCTTAATGTACAAACACAAGAAAAGTTTTGATGCCAACATTCAGCTATGGTGTACATAAATTATTTTTTAAGAAAGGTGCAATAGAATTCCATAAATAACATCAGATTATACATAACAAGCAGCCATCGCATCATTACTATACAAAATTCCAGTAATAATAACACATCAATGCATCCCTTAAATTTTTAATTCATAAGTAAACAAGCTTTTTATCATTATCAACAGGGATTGGAGTTCCCGCCTCGGTTGGGAAAAAGACTTCGGAGGGGTGTATAAGGGGCCATCAACCATCCTTAAGTCAGGCCCTTTTAGAGTGGTTGCTTGGACAAACCCTTATGAAACCTTAGCGGCTACCTTAAGTCTGGCTGTATGTGTGAGTTTAGTGTGTGTGTTGTTGTATTTTGTGTGTGGGGTTCTTTGGTGTTGTTGGTGTTGTGGGTGTGTTGTGTAAAAAGTGTAAAACTTAATTTTTGCCTTATGTTTTTAGTCCCACATCGGAAAGAGAGAAAGTTGTGAAAGAGTTTATAAACTCTAACACTTTCATACTTGGGTAATAATAAAGGAGTGGGCTAGGCCCTCGCGCATGTGTGAGGCCCAAGGGGAGGCCAAAGTGGTTTCAATGGAAATTTGGCGAGCCGTGCCGGAAACCCTTCATGCGCAACGCGTTGCGGGTCGTTCCGGTGCGCAAACATCAAAGACACACACACACGCGCGGCCGGCCGAGCCGGGCGCGTGGGGATTAAAAACGGTATTAAGAATTTAATTTCCTATTTCGGTTTCAGATCTAAAAGAATTTCCTTTTGGTTTTTAGAAATTCTACATAAGTGTATTAGTTTCTGTAAACAATACACAACAAAAAACACGAATTTCAGAGTTCTCTCAAAAAGCTTTCTTTTGTGATCTTCCGATTTTTTTACGGTTGAGTTCGCTGTGACCAGAGAAAGGAGAGTGCTCCCTTATCTCTGGAATAGATCGTTGTTATCCTGGGGGTGCCCGCATTTATCCTACGAGCATCACAGGTTGAGAAGAACCTGTAGGGCCGGATTTCACCTTAAGGTCAGCGTGTCATAACACGTGCCTCGATCTTCTCTACTGACGAGTTGCTGGTAATCTACAGATTTTTTGTTGCTGTTCTCAAACATACAGATTCTGTAATTCTTATCTACGGGTCTACTGCTACATACGAATTGGTGATCGGTAAACTCTGCCTTTTAGCATACAGATTATAACATGTGTTAGTTACATGATAACCTTTCACCAAATAAGGGGGATTGGAGTTTAAAATAATACTATTCAAGCTTTATTTTCACTAATGGCTCAATTAAGGAACCATCTGTTTCTCCTGGGCTCCCTCTCTCCTGTAGCCTTTAAGAGCATTCCTAGCAGCCTCACCAAAATAACTTTTTGGTTATTTTGGTGAGCGAAAAGACTAAAAAGGTGCTAAAATGACTTCCAGCAGCCTCAACAGAATGAAGAAATCCCTTTGGTGAGTCTACAGTACTCACCAAACTTGGTGAGTACTGTAGACTCACCAAAGTTATATCTTCTCACCCTTGGGCCCACACAAATAATAAAATAAGGTTTCTCTCTCTCCCTTTCTTTTTTGTGGTCCCACACAAACAATAAAATAATATTTTTCTCTTCCTTTTTCGTTTTCCCACACAAATGATAAAATATTGCTTCTCTCTCCTTTTGTTTTGGTTAAAATGGTGAGGCTATTGGGAGTGTTTTAAAAAAGTGGCTCACCAAAACCACTTTTTGTGGGTTTTGGCTATTTTGGTGAGTGAAATTTGGTGAGGCTGCTAGGAATGCTCTAATAACTAAGGAAATTTGATAGACTATTGCTGAAAATGACACAACCAATATGGACCTATGAACTGGAATCCCTTGTTTATGAGGAACCATGCCCAACATTTTCCTTAGCCAATGAGAATTGGCAAGGACATTGTATAAATCTTTAAACTTTAAAGCAACACTATCATCTATGTCATAGTTACTAGAGCGAGAAACAAAAACGAGAAGTTGAAAGCGAGATGCGAAAAGTGGGAAGCGAGGCTAAAAAAATTGTTAGGAAGCAAGAAGCGATAAATGAGATACAGGCGCCTCATTCCCATTATATTAGTATGGGCAACCATACCTTAGAATTTATCTTACATGAAATATTTGTGGAGAAGTATTTTAGGTTCCAATCCAATAAAACTTACTCATAGTCTACACCTTAGGCTGTAGACTCAAGTCTATCTTGTCACTTCCCATATACATATCACCCTTTGAACAATTAATGGGATGTGATGGAAGCGAGCTTCCTAAGAAGCGAGTCTGGGAAATGAGCTTCCTGGGAAGCCAACAGCCTACCCTGCACATAGCTTCCCTACAACTAAAATCTATGTTTTGCTTGAGTCTTTCTTTCAATGAACCTCCTAAATTTTTTGTATATGGTTATTGTGATATAGCGACCCTTTCTTTTAAAATTTTTTGAAAAAGAAACTAAACCGGGTATTCTCCACATTAATACGCATAAAGCATACTAATATGGTGAATACCGAGTCGCCACCAATCATTGAGTTGTGGTGTGTGATTGGTCACCAAAATTCATTTTTTGTTTGGAAAATATGGGCAATGCGAAATCATGATGAGATTCTAGGAAGGGAGGTTCTATCGTGACTTGACCTATGCTTTCAAAATTCCCTAAGAGTTCAATTTAAAAGATCGGCTTAAAAAATAAGAAAATGAGACTCTAACTTGACTTGAACAAAAAGGACCTTAGACTTTAAAAGTTTAGAAAAAGAGATGGGATAATCTAATTTTTAGGAAAAATAGACATTATAGCAACTCTAATATAGGGAGATTAGACATCGCCATAAATGTATGCAAATGATATGGAAAAAAAATAATTAGACTCTCTAAAAAGGGCATTATAACGACTCTAATCTAGGAAGATTAAATATCGCTATACATGCATAAAATGATATGTAAAAACTCTCTAAAAATAGGCATTATAACGGCTCTAATCTAGGAAGATTGGACATCATTATAAGTGCATGAAAATGGCATGGAAAAGTGATTAAACTCTCTAAAAATTGGCATTATAACAACTCTAATCTAAGAAAATTAGACATCGTTATAAATGCATAAAAATGACATTGATTTTCAAAAGCAACCATGTATTTAAATATGAAGGGAATATCCTCCTTCTCTTATTGTTCACAAAGAGCCCAAATTCGGCGAAACGCGTCATAGGGGATCTTTAGTGAATTTTTTTAAGAATAAGAAGAATATACCAAAACTAAAATGCTTGAGAATTATGAAATTGAAACAAGGTTTCTAAACTAGGGAGCATCTCTATATCTCACAAGGAGCCCCAATTCGGCAAAATGCGTCATAGGGGGTCCTTAGTGAGTTTTAGAGCAAAGAGAAGGGAGTTTTTCAATAACTTGGCTCATATTTCATAAAGTTAAATTAAAAAAATAAGAATGAGTTCTAAAAATGCCTATAAGTTTCTACCCCTCTTCCTTCCATTTGAAGCCCCCTAATCAGCGAAACGCGTCATAGGAGAGTCCAAACTACCCAAAGAAAGAGGGATAGGTCTCAAAATCTATCCAAATGCTTACATTATTGAAAGAAAAAAAGAGAATTAGCACAAATGTAAAAGATGAGAAAGTTTGGCCTTCCTATGTGGGTTGGAGACCCCCTTGATTTTTTTTCTTGAAGCTTTCTCTTCACGAGCTCTCCTTCTCTAATGCTTTATCTCCCTAAGACTTCTCTCCTCCAAGGCTTCTTTTGGATCTCTAAGGACTTGGAAACCTTTTTTTAGAACTTGGGACAAAAGGAAAGGATAGAAAATTTCTAAGACTTGGGATGCCTTGCAAATTGCATGGCTTCCTTAGTCTTTTTGGACAAAGTTTTGGCTAATTGAGAGTTGTTTTTGGAATGGGTAGAGGGCTGGGGTATTCATAAGGGAGAGGTTGAGAGGAAAAATTCTCTCAATTCCAATATGGGACTAAACATGTTTAGGGGTATTTTAGTCATTTAATGGTATTTTGGTAATTAAAATGAGATCATAATTCAGGAATTTTCCAGGTTTTCAAGGGCATAGCTTGTCCAAAGCACAAGAATTTTCTAGAAAAAAATGTGCTGGAATTACAGAAATATCAAAATGGAGGTAATAATTTTACCTCCATTTCAAAAATAGGCTAATTTCATAATGCCGGTGATGTCTTTACCGCCATTTAGGACTAAATCCCAAATATGGTGCTCAGATACTCTAGGTAGTCTAGCACATGGCCTTGTAACTGAATTATGAAAATATCCAATAAATGGTGGTAATGTAAGTGGAGACATTTTAAAATATGCTTATTCTTGAAATAGTGGTAAAGTTATTACCGCCAATTAGGGACATTTAGATAATTTCACCACTCTGCCGTGTAAGGTTGCTAACTGTCTTAAGAAAAATATCTTAGTCAAGAATGTCGGTAAAGTTATTACCTCCATTACAAATCCAGGTAAATTTGTAATTGGCGGAAATTATATTACCGCCAATTCAAAAATAGTTTATTTTGGAATGGCTGTAATATAATTACAGTCATAAAAAATGTAGGCCAAAATGGAATGGTTGTAATATAATTACAGCCATTTCAGGTTTCATATATTTACGAATATTTTCCATCACAATGGAAGATTGGTCTTTGGGCTCTTCAAAATGGATTTTAAGGATCAAAATGGAAGTCATAGGGTTTATAAAAATTCTGAATTATTACCTCGGATCCGGTCTCTCTTTTGAATGGTTAAATGACTAAAATACCCCTACATTGGATTTAAGGTCTGGATGATCTTTGGATGGTACTGGGACGCTTGTAAAAGGGTTGTAGATGGGTAAATGGGGTTAAAAGTTGACCTTACGGAGTTCGCCTTGCCTTGGAGAAGAAAAAGTAAAAGAAGTATAAGAACATGAAGAGTCCGGGCAAACACAAGGTGTCTACAGCTACCAAGCTCTACCTAAATAGTCTGCAATGATGACTTTTTTTTTGGTATGAGACACACGGTTAGGCCGCAACCCCGGTTAGGTGTTAGTATCTGTTCTGAGTTAGTGGGCAGGTGGAGAGTATATACAAACTTTCACACTCTCGGGAATAGAACCCCGGACCTCCCCCCTAAGCAGGGGATACACTACCACTGGGCTATGCCCATGGTGTGTCTGCAATGATGACTGACTCAAGGCTTTCGAACAAGCTCCAACATTGGAATTGATTTCAAACCTTCAATGCTATCACACTACAATTCCTCCACCTTCATCTCAAATCAATTCCTCCACCTTCCTCTCAAATCTTCGTTTAGATGTTCAAAACTTTGTACTCCAGACATCCATTGTCTCCAAATGAGCAGGCCTAGTTCCCTTAAACAGTTTGGCAAACATGCCTCAAATGAACCAATATCCATCTAATACTTCTGTTTATGAACATTACCTGTTTGCATTGAGGATGGCACAATGTTTAATAACTCTAATAATGCATTGTCACTCTAATCTAGGTGGAGAAGTTGGTGGGCATCAGATGAGATCATTTTCTCCCGGCTGTGTTATTTCACAAAAGCTATGAGCTAACAAAAGCATGCCTCACCACATATTTAGTTTCATCCATGGAAGCAAAATACACTTGGAGCACCCTATACATGACAGAGCAGCTTCTTTGTTCCAGCTTGATGAATGTAATCCCAATAGTTCTCCAATAAAAGTGCATCCCATAGAGCAAAGAAACACAAAAATCTCTTTGGAATATGAAATCTGATTTTCTTTTTGAAAGAAAAAAAAAACGATAAATCAAAACTTAATTGCTACTCAACAGCATAGAATCAGTTTCCACGTTACTCTAAATGTAAATACCTTTACACACACCATGGGCTTGTCCTGGTGGTAGTGTTTTTCCCCCTTTGAGGGTTGGTTCTGGGATCGAGTCCCTAGGGGTGCAAATGGTTATAATATCCACCCTCTACCAAGCTTCAAATGCTAGGCATTAACCCACTAACCTAGAACAGATACTAACACTATTAACAGGGGTTACGGCCAAACCATATGACTTGTACCAAAAAGAAATTGTAAATACATCTACGAATAACTTCACTATTAAACATGGAATCCTATTTAAAAAAAAGGTTATATTTTGTTACACGTGTTCCAAATATTTTTTTTCACAAAAGATATGAAAATGAGTTTGAAAGTATCAATGAATGTGCCATGGATTTATGGATTGCTCACATAAGTAAAATGAGCTCAGAGGTGTGACATAGAAAATGATCAAAATTCCAAATGAAACAAAGACAAGTAGCGAAATTGATGTAAAACCCATCAAGGAAATTCTCTATTTGCAGTGTTTCTTACATTTATCATTCAGCTTGGTTTACCTCCTCAATTCGTTGTTCACGACAGATGAATCACCAACGCTGCCGGGTTTCAATGTGTCATCAGTCTCAAGCAACTTCCCATCTTTTGGTACCAGTTGGGGAATCCCATCAACTATCTACCAAATAAAGAAAAGAGCAAGAATAAAATTATAAGCTAATAGATAAAAAAAAACTTAGATATTCATTGTTCTCCACTTTCATTAAGAAAGAAATATCGAAACAAAGCTCACACATCTAAACAAGTTACAACCAAAGACACATTCAGCAAGATTTCTTCAAAGCCAACCAATCCCCCAAAAAAAAAAAAAAATTAGGAACAAACCGACATGTCCAGGTTAATGTTTTAGTTGCTTAATTTGCAATTTCCAACAAATTGGAGATTTGGATACCTCATACAGTACAAAACCTCCACCAACAAACCTAATTTTGATTAAAAACTGAGTTTTCCAGATTTGTTGTTTGGACAGTGCCGAATTGGACAAGCCCTAATGTGGCCTTTGAGGCTTTGTCTATAAATATGATTTTGAACGAAACCCTAGTACGTTTCAATGGCAAATACTCACAGAGATCAATATATGTTTTGTTCTTAAATTTAAACAAATTAAAACTTGGGAGTTGAGATTTAAACTCACTGGATATGAAACACCAATGGCGTCACTGATTAGAGAATTGGATTCTTCACATACCCTGTATAACAACCAAACAAGATTTCCTTTTTAGGGTTTCAGATCAAAAACAGACAAAAATAAATTTCAGGATATCCTTATTTAGACCTCAGTGGTTGCTTGGAGAGTGGGCAGACAAGAACCTCCGAGAGAGTCTTGCTGATGCCAGCCCCGGCATTCCTAAGAAACGCTCTGCTTGCTTTCACCATTTCCGTTTTCTTCTTTCTTTCTTTCTTCTGGTAATATAAATATAATGCTTCCTGTCCCACACAATCAACGGTCCCAAAAATCTTAGATTTTTTTGGAAGATCTTGACCGCACATCTAACGTTTTCTTGATCAGATGGTCCACAACGGTTGACGTGGCATCCAGATAGCCAGGGTTCAAAGCATATAGTTTAGGAATCTCTCTCTCTTAAAACCTAGCTTTCACCATTAACGTCATCGAAGGTCAGTTCTCTGTCTTTTTTCTCTGTGTTGAACGAGTTTTTCCACTTGTTTTTCTTTCGATTAAAATGAATGTTTGAAGAAAATTACTATCTGTTACTGCTTCTTAATCTCCATGGCTACCATAAAGAGTACTATACTAGGCTAACTGGAAAATCAAATTAGGGTTTTTATCTTCTTCTGCGATCGTGTATTCCTATCTATTTTCCAGTGATGTTTTATAGATCAAATGTTTGTGAAAATGACTGAACAAGGTATATTGATCAAGAGATTGGATAAACTAGTAATGTTTTGTTCTTCACATGTCTTCCCTAATCTGTGAATTGTGACATTTCATTGAACATCTTAGCCTGAGTGACTTATTATGTAATGTGAACTCTGAATTCGTGAGCTTGTGATTTTATCTCAAAATTTTCTATTTCTAAGAAGAAAAACCTAAAAACCCAAGTTCAGTTTTAACCGTTTAAGCTTGTCATATAGTATGTTCCTTAGGAATTAAAAAGGAAAAAAAAAAAAGTAGAAGTTGTTTGGTTGGGGAAGAACAGTGTATGAGGATGTGATTAATAAACAGCACTGGAAATGTTTCCAATAGTCAATGGATGATAATCACATTCTATTTCGAACGTGAGCATTTCACTGGCTCCTCGATCCACCACTCTGGCTCTATTTACCTTGGCTGAAGTTGATTGGGGTTTTTCGAACTCCACAAGCTCTTCTTGCCGACAAATGTCGGTTGATTGCCAAAAGAGTAGGAGCTACTCCCTATTATGCAATTCTCTTCATCTTACTTGTCAGCATTTCTCTTCTAGTTATATCGGATATGTAAGGTACATGTTGATTAGAATTTAAGGACAGTCTTCCAAGCACACATGAGACTCACCAAGGGAGATCGCCTAACTCCAAAATATTGAGAAACCAGACTGTCTTCAGCAGACTTTTGTGATTTTGTTGGTTCTTGCCGACAAATGCAGTAGGCTTCGCATCCTTACTGTCTAGTTGATATGCAGTTGGACCTCCTTGTTTTAAGGTCCTTGACTGGTTTGTAACTATTCGTGCTCTTCATTCTGGTAACTTGGAGAAATTACACACATGCATCCTTGTCATGTTAGGCACGATAACCCTGAACCAACATCTCTATAGAGATATAATAGTATTGGATATATGTTCTACATAAGTATTAAATCATTGGAGTTCACACACACTTCAAAATTGGGTGACTCTTGTAGACTAGAATGGCAGCTTAAGATTTGTGTTGTTAACTCAAAGAGTTGGGATAAGGCACTGACAAAGAAGAAGAAGATAAGCTTAACAAATACCACTATATATGCACAAGGATACGAATATTCATCTGCTTGTTTCTGTGTATATGTTTGTATACATTTCTTATCCTTCCAAAAGTCAAAAGAAAGATATTACGATATTTGTGTAATTCTTGTTTGCTCCACCTCTGAAGTTGACCTTCCTTCACAGCACACCGCTGATGTCGCTTTCACCTTACTTGTTACTATGAGTTAACATTACCAGGCTCTAGGCGACTTTTTTGTTACTAGTGGAGTCGCCTCAGTAATTTGCAGCTACAGCCTCCGACACACTAGTGACTGAATTACATCAACATATATCCTTGTTATAGGCTGAGTTCAAGCATTAAAACTGTTGCCTGCATGCAGTTATTTTCTTCAATGAAATTTAAGATTATAAGGTACCCACTGGTTAAACTGATTAACAGGATATATGTCTCTAGATAGAGTGAAATGGCAGAACAGAATCCTGTAGCCTACCCAAACAGTTGGGATACAACTTAGATAATGATATTTAAGTTCTAATAGAAAGCATGCATAGAAGGGATTTGGAATATGGAAATTTTGTCACTCTATTTTCTTCTCCAGTTGTCTCTTTCTCTGAATTTTCCTCCTCTCTTCCTCTAAGGGGTGTTGGAATATGGAAAACATGCATAGAAGCCTCCTGAAAGATCCAAGAAATAAAATATCTCTATTTTCGAAGGGACTTCCGAAAATGTTGGGTAACTTAGTACATTCAAGTTTTAAATGGGTGGCGTTTTGCTGCCATGTTAACAGTTGTTGACACAGGCTTGTCACTCTAGAGATTTCTAGGGAACAAACTCTCTCATCATAGGAAGTTCCTTTGCATGTAAGCTTCCTTTAGAATCACCTAAAACACTAACCTCTGTCAATCATATATGGAATGCAATGCAAGTTATATGAATCCTTTTCTTCTTATCAGCTTGCGATATTATGTTTCTAGCAGCTTTTGGTAGACGAAGCCTTTTTTAATTGCTCCTCTTCTTTTATTCTCTTCTTTCATGTACTTCTTTTTAATTACTAATATATTTCACTGTTGTTTTTAATGTGTTTTTAGTTCACAAACCAGTAGAGATCTATCAGAGATAAGGTAATGGCAGGCAAGGCAGCAAGATCTGTAGTGAAAGCAATTGGGGAGTATCAGTACCCATGGCGAGAGAAGTTGATGAAATACAAAGACGAGCTCTCTAAGGGTGTTTGGGGTTACTGGGAACTAGGGGCATGGAAGCCACTCGACATCAGTGCCCGCCGTCGAGCACGACTACGCAAGGAAGTCCTCCTTGCTGGAGAAGATTGGCCGTATGATCCAGCAAGGAAAGAGATGAGAAACAAGAGGAAAGGGCATAAGTGCGACAGAATATCTGCAGAGAAGCGGGCGAATACTGCTGAATTGATGAAGAAAATGCCTGAAATGTTACTGGATTACAAGAAACGCAGGTGGGAGAAGAAAATGAAGGAGGAAGATACAAAAGAATAACTCTGTATTTATTTCTGTTGAAACTACTGTTTTTCTGTTGAGGACTTGGATTTTACAAGAAGATGAATTAAGCTGAAAATAACATCTCTTCATAAAATAATTGTTTTTATGTGATTTGTTAGGTGGCGTTTGAATTGGATTTTATTGGCCAAAAATCAATTCTAATAAAATCAATTTTGTAAAATTAATTGTCAAATAATCATTTTTCAAATAATAGTGTTTGGGGAATATGAAGTTGATTCTATCAACTTCGTATTCCTGAACACTTATTTGAAAAAATGATGAATCAAAAGGAAAAATGTGTTTTTTTAGCCATCTTTGTCTCAAATCTATACATCATGCTTAAGCTTTTATTTGCATTTTATTAAAAATAAACATTTTTCAATAAATTCGATATTTTGGCTTTGATATGTGATCCTATAATTACTATTTTTCTGTCGATTTGGATAACTGAAGTACTGTTTTTCTTTTAACCGTGTGCGTGCTATGTGTTGTGTTCTTTCAACCCAAAAAAAAGTACTACTTTCCTTTTTTCCTCAAAGCCAGAAGGTAAAAAGTCGTTTTCGTATCACATTACAAGCAATACTGTGTTTACGAAAGATATCATCTCTTTTTTTATAAAAAAAAAATTATATAAACAAGTTAGAGGTTTTGAGCATCACATATAGAAATGCTATCGAGACCCTGCAGTCATAGGGCAACTCGAGACCATTCTCAAGAAAATGGCATCATGGGGCGTTAAAAAAAATCCCGGGTTGCCTTAGAATCTCAATTACTTGTTTATCCTATAAAATAAAATAAATATTAATCAGGTTATTTATTTTTCTCGATTTACTTTACTTTACTGAACCATCCAATTCTATTTATTCAAGTAATAGTCATTGAATCAAATTATTTTATGTGATGAATAAAAATATTTTACCAGTTGAACAAATAAGGACTCTGGTGTCCTAAAATTGCATCTTTTCATAAATGGTCCCATTGCCTTAGTTATGGCCGTTTGGTTTTAGTAGCGTTTCTCCATCACCTATTTATATTTCATACGAAGTTCGTAGAGAGGACTAAATTATTAATCTTTCTAATTGAAAATACGAATATTGTATGACCACAAAAAAGAAGATGGTAACGAAAAGATTGGAGAGTTACCAAAAGATGGGGAGACTTTTTTCCTTTTTTTTTAATGGAAAAGACGACTTGGAAATTCTCCTGTTGGTGTTGGGCTAGCACCACTCAAAAGGCGTCACACCACGAATGTGAGAGCACGCCTACTAAGTAAGAGTGTAAACGAGCAGAGTTGAGCCGAGCCGAGTGTTGCTCAAGCTCCTCATGACATATATATGCTGACTCAATTTTAGCCCTTGAATGCTAGCTTGAGCTCTGTTTGTCTTAAGAATTAAACATGTTCATCAGATTCTCCCTCCCAAAAAAAAAGAAGTGAGCCTAATTGCTTTTGTGAGTCTATAGAAGGAACATGATAAATTTGAAAAGATGAAGTTAAAATTAATATTAAGGTTTACCTCTATAAAAAATTATATTTAAGTTATTTTAACTTTTACGTGGAAAATAATATTATTAGGATATTGTAAGTAATGTAAGTAAAATTAATCTTGACCAGAGCCGCTCGTTGCTTTTGTTCGACTTGACTAACAAACAAGCGCAATCATTTAGCTCGGTTCGGCTCAAATACTCAACTCAAGCTTAGCTCATTTCGAGATTAATCAAGCTGGCTCGTCTCAAGGACAGCCCAATGCCTACTACTAAGGTGCGTTCACGCAAGCCAATGCTGACATGCACTTCTATATGTGGCAACTTCAGAGTAGGTGTTGGTGGTTTCCTCATCGGCATCGACTTAGAAGATTCCGTGGCATCCACCATGCCTTAGGTTTGGAAATGGAATTCATGATCCGTTAACTATTTCCTTAATAATAATAATGTGATTGTATTTAATATTTAGGGCGTCGTTGGGCTAACACGGGCAATCTACGAGACCCAACCCGCCGAAATTTCTGGTTCCACCTCCGGGTCGTTAAAACTAGATAGAAAATGGTTTTTTATTTTTTTGAAATTTTAGGGTTTTTTTTTTTTTTTTTTTTTTGGATAATCGAAATTTAAGGGGTTTTGAAATTTGAAGAACCACAAAAGACTGACTGCTATTAGGCTATATAAATTGAAGGAATTTGGGAGCTGAAAACAAAATTCTTCTAAGAAATTATAGAGTGGAGAGATGTCGTCAATGGAGGATGAAACCGCAAATCTATTCAGAATCCGACGAACTGCGATGCAGATGTTGAAGGATCGCGGTTATTTGGTTGAGGATTTCGAAATCAACATGACGAAATCCGAATTCACTGAGAAATATGGGGAGAACATGAGAAGGAGCGATCTTGTTTTTAATAAATCCAAGCAAAACGATACATCTGATCAGGTATGCTCCTCCTCCATTGATTCTTGAAAATGGCTAGGGTTTAGAGAACTGAAATTTAAGAATTGTAAACTTGCACGGATGATGCATCCCATTTTCCCGGTACCTGCATCAGAGGCACCTAGCCAGAATTTTATTGTAGGGACCCACACAATAATTGATGAAAATATGACTATATTAGTAATTATTGATGAATTTGCTTAGAATGAATAGGTGATTATGGAATATTTTGGGCACCCCAGAAAAAAATTTGACGTCCATTCGTTTTGTACATATCCTATTTGTATTGTTGATCCGTTTACAGGAGTAGCTATACCCTTGTCCAACGGCTATGCCTATTAAATAATGAAATAACATAGTGAAAAAAGTATATTGTTTTTCCAAAAGTTTAGAGGTCTCTTTGCCCAATGGCTATGCGTATTAAATAATATATTATAATTTTTTTTTTTCAAAAGTTCAAAAAGCAATTGTCACCTTGTCTAATTACTATGCTTTATTAAATAATTAAACTTCCAATTGCTATTCTCTGTTAAATAATTAAACAAAATAGCATAAAAGATATATTTTTTATTCAAAAGTTAAATGAGGCAGCTGCCCATGACTATGCCTTAGTGAACTATATATATATATATATATAACTGAAGGGGCCACCTATCCCCCAAGCCCAGCGACGTAGATCTTTAAAAATTATGATAGACGTAGTTCCATTCATTTGTGCCCTCCTAAGCTGAAGAAATAGAACAAAAGATTTTCATGCATTTTAAACAATTTTTAAAGAGATAGAATAAAAGAATAGTTTTATCTTACTCAATAGAAAGAAAGAAATCCACTTAACTATGATAGACTTGGTTCCATTCATACTAAAAAAATATAAGCAAACAAACTAATTAGTAAGAATTCTACACAAGTCTCTCAGTCTGAATGATAACTTCTAATATTTAAATAAAAAGTACTTATGAAGAGTTCCTGTTGTTCAATGGTCCTCTATAAGTCCCCGTTGTTGGATAGATTTTGTGAATTCTGCATCACTATTGTTTTAAGACGAAGTTGAATATAATTAATATAATACCAACTTATATATATATATATATATACAGATGAATACAGAAAATACCTTGACGGAATTCGAACACTATTGCATGGGCCTAATTCTTCAATATCTCTTCCATGCTTGCAAGTGTTGCTATTAAATAAAATGAAAAAAAAATAATGAGAAAATAGATACTTACAACAATGTTGGGTCTTAAGTTAGAAATGTATTAGTATTATTATTTTTAATTTTAAAATGTTATATGAGAAAACTATTTCTGTAGAATGTTGTTGAAGTGATCGATTTCTTTCAGCATTGGATGTGTCTTGAGAATACTGTAATTTGTTTCTGCATTCATAAGAATTTTAAAATGTTATATAAGAAAACTACTTCGGAAGCTCGGTGAGTTGAGAAATGTGACCCCATTTCACCTTTATGTTCATTCTGGTTATGAAGGCTTTGAGTCGTACAACGATGAAGGAGAAAGAGGTAGTCAGTATAAGGGTTTCTTTGTGAGGAGTAGCATCCTAAAAATATTACACCTCTAATTTGCTGACAATACCCTTATTCTTTGTGGTGCCTCTTCCCAATAGATTACCTACCTTAGATACATCCTTCGCTGTTTTGAGGATATCTCCTATTTGAAAGTAAACCTTCACAAGAATGAGTTGTTCGGTATAGGTGATGTGCCAAATATTGACGGGTTGCTAGTCGTGTTGGGATGTAGGATTGTTAGTCTTCTTTTCAAGAAGTTAGGCTTGCCTTGGGGTGTTCGATTACTGATCGGTATACTATATTCATTTTCAAGTAGTTAGGATCGGTATACTATATTCAGATTGTCTTTGGTGTGGTTTAGTTTAAGCATTTCTGATCGCCAAATTGCGAAAGTTTCCTGTCTATTATGTTTTTATCTAATTTTTCTCATAAAGGCGTGTTCGGTTACTCCACATTTCTCTAATGGTAACTTCTACTATGATGCATCTGAAACTTAATTCGAATGAGAACTGGAGTGCTTTTGTTTCTCAATTCTTAGATCTGAAAAGCCTTGGTTGCAGAAATGTTACCATTCTTATGCTGCATCCATATTATCACTATGTCCATGTAGTTTGTTTACTTGTGCTATGGTGTTTCATTCTGGACCAGATATATATTTTCTTTACAGAGGAACAAAAGGTTGCCGTAGAGAAGATAAGGACTATCATTAATCGTATGAAATCAGAGAATGTTTTTAGAGCGATCTTGGTTGTTCAACAGAATTTGACACCCTATGCCAGAACATCTGTTCGTGAAATATCTTCCAAATTCCATGTGGAAGTTTTCCAGGTAGCTTCTGTTCTGTTTTTTGTGAAATCATATAGACAGTTGTAGTTGTTGAGGTCTCATACAGTGATATATTTTTTGGTTGTTCTCTTACTAAGGAAATCTGTGGTGCCAGCACCATCATCACAGTACACATGGTGCAGGTGCATAGGCTTGCAGTTAGTTGGTTGTCATCTTGAACATCTCCCTAGTTCAAAGAGCTCTTGAATTCGATGAACTTGACTATCCACCTGATTTATCATACTCATTGTGATAGTCAATAATTTTTTGGATGGTTCAGAACTGTGACAAGATCGGATGGCTAGAATCATCTGTTGGAGAAGATTTTTGGCCTTGGAACCATTTAGGTGGAACCAAGTAATTGTTAGTTGCAATCTCTTGTATGTGCCTTGCATGTACCGCTGCACCATTAGTGTACTGTTCTTGCAATCAATGAGTCTGTACATTTGGTTTGCGTACTTGTACAGTGGGTGCATCTGTTTTCTTCTCTTGCCCTTCTGTTCCTCTATCAGTTTTTTTAAGAACAAATAAAGGAATAAATGTTTATTTCTCTTGCCCTCCTGTTCCTCATACCATTTGTTCCTAAAAAAAGGAAAGAATTAATGAATGGAACAGAACTCTTGCAGGTTGCTAGTTGCATCTACTCTTGTTGCATACACTTAATGTCCTGAATTATGGAAGAAGTGATTGATGAAGGCAAAGATATGTATCCTAACACTTTGAGACAGGATGCAGAGCTGTTGGTCAACATTAAAGAGCACGTTCTCGTTCCTGAGCATCAGGTGCTTACAAGCGAAGAAAAGAAGATTTTACTGGAACAATATACTCTGAAAGAAACACAGGTCAGTACCGAGCAAGTATACTGCTAATTTTGTACCTGGTAAATTTAAATACTTTTTTTTTGGTTTAAGGTTATCATTTAACACACACACACAATCGGACCCTATGGTAATCGCGAAGGTGCCATAAGGGTAGATCCACACACTCATTCCAAAAGGGCCTAACTAATGAAGGAGTGGAGGCCCCTTATACACCCATGCGGAGCCTAGTACCCAACCAATGTGGGACTAAAGGGGGTTAGTAACACCCAAACCACAATGCGTCGCCTCTGCTTTTTTTGGCTTAAATACTTAATAAATGATCTTCTGCAATACCTCTGACTATAATCTGGTTAATAAATCTTTTCTCTTCAATGTGCCACGTGCTAATATTTAGGTGGAATAGCTCATTTTGAAACTACTAAGCAGATACTGCTAAATATTTGGGCTGTGGTAGATGTTCCTTCTTGAAGTCCAATTTTGACTCTGGATCCTGAATTGCAAAACAAGGAGCAATTGGTTTTGTTTGCAATCATGCCAGTGCACAAAAATCATTAACTCTAGTTCCAACCAGTGAAAACCTTTGATATCTATGATAAATGAATATTAAGGTCCAAACTAAATTTTTTCCCTCTAAAAGGAGTGTGCAAAGAAAAAAAAAAGGAAGGGGGGCGGGGGAGGCACTTAAATACAATTTTGTAAGAGCCTATACATTCAAAAATTAAACATCTGCAACAATTACTATCTAGATACAATCTAAACAGGCAAATTTACTTCATAATCATAACATCATATTGGGGTTCTGATATTATTGGCTCTGAATAAATGGTGGATAAAAATAAGCAGAAACTCCTTTATCAAAAGACATCCGTCAAAGAGGTCCCAGTTACCTTTCCTTGCTATGCTCTTTAAATCAAGCTTCCTCCCCTTGATATGGCCCTTAAGAGCTTGAGTTTGGTGGATTCCAGTTTTTGTACATCCACGCTTTGCAAGTCTTTTCTGAGGTTGCCATGTGAACTTCATTGATGCATTGTTAAGTCTGAGTAACACTTTGTATTGTCCATTGTTGTTAAACCTTACCTGGAAGTCGACCTGAATAAGGACAGCGTCTGTGTTGTTGGACCACTTGCTTATGCACTGCCCTATGGTGGGTGTCAGCTGAGGGTATTTTCCCTCCTGAGTAGGTGTGGTTTGGGTCTTCCTTTCAGAACTTCTTTATCCTGCTTGTCATTGGTTAGTGCGGATAGTGCCAAGAGGGCTATTTGGTCGGTTCTACCTGGGGCTATATTATGGTCCATTTGGCAAGAAAGAAATAGGAGAGTTTTTGACAACTCCACCTCTTCTATTTCCCATATTCGAGCACGAATCCGCCTACTGGTCTTAGAATGGGTTTCCGGAATGGTGGGGTGGATCTAGGAGCTGTGTTGGATGAGGTTTGTCACAGTTTAGGATTGGACCACCAAGTCATGGGGGTTCTTTAATGTTGCTTCAGTCTTGTCAGTTTACGCTAGTGTAAACTCTTTTACTGCATTATACCTTTGTTTTTTTGTATCTCTCATTTTGATTAATATATCTATCTGATTACTGATCAAAAAAAAAAAAGGACAATGCCTGTCCAATCTGGTTTACTTAAGTCAACTGAATGATGTTTGCGAACATGTCATCTAATATATATAACAAATAAGTAAAATAGCATACATAGTCCCCTTCTTTAATCTATTTTGTCTTCATTCTCCTCTCTTATACTCTATCTCTCTATGCAACTATGCCGTGGCAACAGTGACTGCAACTACTAAGGCAAAGGTGCCGACCCCCTTCTATCCCAAACCATCCTATATCCGAACTCACCCTCTAACTTCTCTGCAACTTCTGACCCCAAACTCCCTCCCCTCCCTCATATATATGTGTGTGTGTGCAAATATCCTTTCAAAACCCTCTCTGTTTATTAATTATTTTCCATTGGTTTTATATAATGAGTTACAATATCAGACAGGTCAACTGAGTTGATGATCAAATCGTCCATGTCAATTGAGGTATCTACCATTCAGGTTTGACAGGTAGCCGGTCCGGGTTTTATATGAAAAACTCAATTTGTGTCAACTTGTCTGTTATGTCCTATGAATTCTAAATTCATGAATCATCCAGTTGTATTCAACCGCCCTGGGTCAAACCAAAATTGTGACAATCGTTTTAGATGAGATGAGCTCAGATACCAAGATTTTTAATTCCTGATTAAAGCATATTGCTCCAAATCCAAATCATCAACCAGCTCTTTGGATAATTCTGTTAGTGACATTAATAACTGTGGAAGTTGGTATTTGCGTGCCATATCTCCAAGAAGAGGGAAAGCTTTCTCACCTGGCCGTATAACATTTAAACCATAGTTGCATGAATCAGAATCAGGTTCAGAGGCTCAGGTTAAAATCTCAATAAGTTCAGAATGCGTGAGCGCGTATAAGTCATATAAATTTAAATACACTTATTTTCATTTGAGCACATCAAGGTTATCCTATTTGGTGGTTGTCATCACTGTAATAAAAAATAGAAGTATAGCATGATAGATTCAACTAAGGGTGCTCAGAATTAGTAGTGTAGTAATGGTAGTAGTTCTTGGTGTTAGGAAAAGTTACAGGATCTTCAGAATGAGACATGCTTAGGGTAAAAGATCTCTTGAAGGCTGCTTCGGGAGGTGCCTGTTCAATGTTTACATGTCCGCAAACATTCTACACAATATATTCTTATTTGTAAAATCCATGCTTACGCCATTTATTACTGGGCTTCTTTAGTTCATCAAATTTGTTTGGTTCAGTATGGAACTATTCTAAAGTGACCTGCCGTAGTTTCTTGTATAGCTGACTGTAATAAAAGATTAGGAGGTTGTGCCTTGGATGTATGTTTCAATTTTCTTATTCTTCTGCCAACTTTGGGTATCAAATTTTATAGATTCTGATGCTTTATTGCATTTGTTGTTATCGAATGGGTGGAGTTCAGCTTCCTCGGATTCAAATCACTGACCCTATTGCCAGATATTATGGGCTGAAACATGGGCAGGTTGTGAAGATCATCCGGCTGAGTGAGACTGCTGGCAGATACGTCACCTACCGATATGTTGTCTGAGTGAGTTGTTTTTTGCTTTGATTTTTTTAGAGTTATTGTCTAAAGCTGATGGATTTTGTTGAGGCTATGACTGCCTTTCCATCCAAAGAAAAGATGATTCTGATAGTCAACTCCTTAAAAACACATTAGTGAATATTCCTCGGTTAGGTTTCCTTTGTAAATTCTTTGATAATTAGGTTTCCTGTGTAAATTCTTTGATAACTACATACATGCTACATGGGAATGATTCAACTTTCACAAAATGATACAGGAGCATGTATTTCCTCATTGGGGGTAATTATATCAATTTTTCTTTGATACTTTTTTTTTTCCTAGGTGTGTCATACTAATTGTACAAACATTGTGAACATGCGAAATTGTACAGATATGGTGCACATGCAGATGTATCGTGCCGACATTTGATGAAAAAATATATTGCAATGTCCAATAGCTAGGGTCCTACATGGATGATAATTGGACCTAACCCATCAGAAGGATTTGTAGTCCAAGAGATCGAGATGGTCGAATTGAATGATCTACGCGGTGATTATGAGAGAATAGAATTGAATATACTTTCCTTTCTAGGATATACATGAAAATTGCTTAAACTTGATATTGATCTTTACATTAGTACTGATGGGATACGCATGGGCCAGTTAGATCTTTTTATGTTTTTTTTGGGGGATAAATGTGGATATCATAAGCCTTGAAGACTCATACTAGTCCCACGTGCTGCATAGAGAATGCCCCCACCCATACAACCGATATTGAGGTGAGCCCAGGAATCGACCTCGAGACCTCCAGGCTTACGGTTAGATCTTTTTATGTTGGGAGTGGAGATTGCAGGACTTGAATCTCTCAAGGAGTAGTTTTATTTATAAGATTGAGATTGCATGTCTTTGTATGTATGGCCCTCCACATTTTTCTGTCTGAAAGGTAGATGAAGGATTGTTGGCTTGTTGCCTAACCAAGTTTTTTTGTAATGGATTTTGATGCGTTTGGGAGATGAAGGACACATCATGTCATTTCAGCCAACAACGGAAAGATGATCTCTAGATCATGTTAGCAAGGAGAGACTATCCTTAAAAGGCATTTGTTTATATTGGTCATACTATATTGGGAACACCAAAGCAGGTTGTACAAAAAAGAAGAGAGGAATTGTGTAGTGCAGGCTTTTCCAAAGACGCAAAGTGGGTGTAAAATGTGGTGTTGCATTCCAATTACAAGGAGATCTTATGATATTTGTAATCTATAATGTGGTTTAAAACATATAAAAAATTTGAGGCCATTACTAACATGCTCCATTTGAATTGATTAGTCATTAATCTTTGATGAGCATATATACACAAATTACATACATTTTTTAAAGTAAAATCGTATTACACTCAAAAGTATTTGGTTTATTGGTCCTTTTCTTAATTTCCTTTTTTTTTTTTTTTTTTTTAATGTTTTGAACTCGTACTATTCCCGTCTCATATTTTGCTAACAAGGCTCTACATTCTCTGGTCGTGGATTGGTGGTTAAAAATCAAATAGAGTTTCATTGGTTAAAAATCAAATAGAGTTCCATTCCTTCTTTTATTAGATTTGCAAATGACTTCATTAAGGATCAATTCTTTTGTTGAGACTAATAAAGCTTGGCACTTTTTTCGGTATGGTAGTTGATAGAAAATTTTAGTTACTTTGTCAAGATTTTAAACCAGAATAATTCTTACCACCATAGCATTTTTTATGAGAATTAAAATCATTCATTTTGATTTTGTTACATTTGAAGTCTTACACAGACATTGCCAAACTCAGAGATAATAAGCACATTACATCAAGTTTTCAAAAAAAGAAAATCATATTGTATAATGACAAAACTAGCAAAGTGCCAGACCCTTTATAAAGTACATTACATCAAGTTTTCAAAAAAATAAAATCATATTGTCTAGTGACTAAACTAGCAAAGTGCCAGACCCTTGATAAGTCTTGCCAAAAGAACAGACAGAAGGAACTCCTCAATCATTTGGCATCTCAGCCTATCCTTAATTATCACCTTATTTACTCCCATGCATTGGGATGGTCAGCGCACCACCACAACCATAAACGTTTACCTGATCACTTAAAAAGCCTTTTTTTTTACCATCTACATTTTATATCGAATCACATAATAAGAACCACCACCTAGAAGTCAGTACACCACATTTCACAAAATAATTGCAAATCTAACATATACTAAAGATGTCCAGGAAACATGAACCCCAAACCACAGAGATGGGATGAGGTTGGTTGGTAAGGAGAAAGAGGGAAGAAACCCTTGCATCCTAACATCCCTCTTTCTACCAGCAAGCAAACACCCAACCATATATACATTTCAACAATATATAAAATACTACTACCTATTAATATTGTGTTCAGACAATACATAAAAGAGATGTCTTTCCTAATTAACTACCACTTAGCACCTCCACCCCCCATCATAAACCCGTACAAGTGTCTTTTTTCTGTTCACACTTTTTTTTGCCTTCCGACTTCATTCGAAAGCCCACTGATTCTCCCTCCGGATTCTGATCACACTTTTTTTTGCCGTCCGACTTCATTCGAAAGCCCACTGATTCTCCCTCCGGACCTCCTCCTCTTCCTCAGGGGTGAAGTCATTCTTGATATTGAATGTCTTACGGATCTCCTCTGGAGTCTTTCCCTTGATCATATCTGCCACCGTCTGGCACGTCAGCTCCAACAAGCTCTGGATATTCAAATAATTTGCAGCCTGAAAATAAAACAAACACCAAACAGTATGCATATAAGATTTAACTAGAGGGGTTCAAACTGGTCAATCAAAAGCAATTCACTATAGAATTGCCACCATTTGCAGAACTAAGAATTGAAGGGGTAGATTCATCGATTGCAACAGACATTAAATAGCTCAGGCAATGCTTGAGCCTCGCTTCAATTGGGCGATGAAATCCAAAATGTAGTAGACCAAGGGAGTGCTACTGTTTTACACATAAATTTGTAAACATACAAAACATAAGTAGGAACTATATCAGGTAAGCATAACCTCCAATAATATGCTGAAATAAAACCCTGCAGTAGTCTTAACAGGATTACATAAAGTTACTCGCTTTTAATAAACAATTAAATTTTTTTCAGCATTTATTTGATTTCCTTTCTCATTAAGCTTTCTTTTCTTGATAAAAATTGGAGATTTTCATGCATTTATAGGATGGTGGGTCTGACAAGGTACCATTGTGCCATTTAGATACATTTATTATGAATTTTAATTTTACAAACAGCAACAAAAATCACTTATTTCTGATTCGCTATGGAATTAAATAAAAATAACATACATTATAACCAATCAATTAAAAGGTTCTAAAGAAACAATGTCCATTATATAGAACAATACCAAACAGTATGCCTCTAAAGAGAAGGAGAATGATCAATCTCTTAATGGATTAAAACAAGAAGAATCAGCTTCAATATAGAGACCAACCTTAGAACACTACAGAAAATACTTCACAGAACCAACATAGTAATGATTTGGGTGACAAAGTTGTTGCTAGAAATACAATTATCACTATTCCAAAATCCACAGCAATTTTAACCACCACAAAGAAAAGGAGATATAAAAACACTGGTAAATTTCTACAAGTTGCAAACTTGCAGTAATAATTTAAGTATCCGTAATATGAGAAAAACAAATTCCACAATATTAGGAGGGGGCATAATGTTCTTTTGCCCCAAAAGAACTGCTAACAAAGTTCTTCGATATCTTTGAAAAATTGTGCATAATACCCAACTTTTTAGTCAAACTATTAATTCACAAAGTATTCGAGACTTGTGTGTGTGTGTGTGTGTGTGTTGGGGGGGGGGGGGGGGGGGGGGGGGGGTGGAAGCGAATCATTCACAACTTTTTGAAAGTCACTAATTATTTATAATTTTCATAATTAGTAATCTCATTATATATATTTTTCATAAATTGCCCTACATTTTATAAATTTATTTCCAAATTTTGTTGATTTTCGACTTATTAACTATGCATGAAAGAAACGAGTTTGGTTTTACAAAAAGAACTAAAGCATCTATTTGTTCAAAATAGAAACCATTTAACTGCCAAATAAACTATGGAACTATATTGCGTTTATCCAGGAATTGGCTGAACCTTTTTGGAGGAACCATATTGTTCCTCCATGAAGCTTTTTCCTTTTATTTTTCTGTTTCAAAGAAACGCCTCATAGAAACAAAACCAAACATGACCCTTAGTCTGCCAGAAATATTTCTGATAACTAATTAATGAGAATTCTCCTGTACTCAAATTGTTCTGCCACAGTAATCCTTAAACGAAAACAATGATAGATTCCATATCTCTAATATTATTAGTTCCTAATCCCACCACTCAATGGATACCGTCTGACTTAAATTCTGTCCATAATCATATTTTACTAGCATGCCTATGTATTCACAGAAACTAACAAGAAAAAAAATACTAATTTAGAAAACCCTAATCTTATCACACGCAAAATTCAAAACCCTAAAACTAATATAACAACAGTCATTAATTCATCAAACCCTAATTAACCCCGGAAAACAAATCACTCAAACCCTAAAAACAAAAAAAAAGGAGAGCGAAATCAAAGAAGAAAGCCTCACAAGGATGAGATCGAAAAGGGTAGCCTGATCGACTTTGGCGAACTCGGCATCCCAATTCTTAAGCTCCTCAACAAAACCGCGATCCTCGGTCTTGGGAGTCTCGACGTGTTTCTTGCAGTACTCGATGACCTTGGACAAGATCTTGCTCGTGACGTTGGGCAAGGGGATGCCATTATCGGCGCAATCGTCCTCGATCATGTGCTTGATCGTCTGGGATTCGAGGGCAACGGACTCGTCGACGTCAAACGTCTCTCCGTCGGAGCTTTTCAAAGTGACCTTCTTCGACGACATGATCGCTTACTGAACGAAACCCTCAGAAAGCAAGGAACGAAAACTAAACCCTAGAAACGGAGAAGAAAAAGAGAGCGAGAGGAAATAGAAAAGCATAGAATATTGAAAGGATATAAAGCTATGACCCCTATTTATAGATAGATCACTTCGGCTTCGGGGGAGGCCTCCCAATTAATAAAGGAATGGGTCTCTAGAGTTACTCTCTTCACGCTTTCTATTTTTGTTTCAACTATTTCCATACATCCCTAAATGGAAGGTGATTAAAAAGTAAAAACTCTTCTTTCTTTTTTCTTTTTTTTTTATGGTAGGTAGTATCGAGAGCTTGACCGTCCGATTGGAAATCTCAACGTAGCTTAAGTCATACATGCTTTAAATGGTGGGCCCGCTTGTTATTTGGAGCCCTTAGATTTTCAATTGAACGGCTCAAGCTCTTGATGGTAGTATGATAGTACTTATTCTCGAGAGTTTTTAATTACTTCCCTAAATAAATTTAGGGGAGTGTTGGTGGTGTTTAGATTGAATTTTTTTGACCAAAAATCAATTCTGATAAAAATGATTGTGTAAAAATTCATGATCAGATAATCTTTTTTTCAAATAGTAGTGTTCTATGAATATAAAGTTGAGGGACTCACCTCTGTATTGTTTGAACACTATTATTTTTTCATTAATTTTTATATAATCAATTTTATCAGATTTTATAAAATTCAATCCAAATGCCCTAGTGTCAATCCACAGGAAAATCACTTTTTATAGATTCACATCTAAAAGTTAGGGTACTTTTCAACGATAAAAATAGTATATATCGGATAATCGGCAGAACAAAAGAACAATCTTTACTATTATAATAATGCAAGAGGTAGGAGTAGCCTGATTTTACAAAATTCTCAAACTACCCTTATATGAAACAAATCTTTATTTAATATTTTACTTTAATTCCCAAACTACCCCTTCTCATCTATTTATCTATTTAAACAATAGAATCACAGTCAATCGCGATTGAACTCGGGGAGAGTTCATGCGCACCTGTGGGTTAACACTGGGGCGGAGCCATCCCCCCCCCCCCCCCCCCCCCCCCCCCCCCCCCTTTTTTAGTATTCTTGGCCCCCTTATTTTTTTTGTCCTATATAATGTAGTGGCCCCCCAATTTTCTGTCATATACATAATGGGCCCCCAATGGAGTCCCCTTATGCCCTTGAGGTTGCCACATGTCCCTATTGACACCCCTTAACTATGATTAAAATTCACCCAATCTCAGGTTCACCTACTTATCATTGGTTTTTAGCAAAAAATATTTTAATAATTTTAACCTTAGGAGTTAGTGAATTTTAAACTAAGGTTCGAAAAGAAATTCGATATTTTTTTTTAAAACCAATGATAGGTGACTAGGTGAGTGAATCTTAACCACAATAATACAGGGACATGTGGCGACCTCAAAGGCATTACCGGGAAAAAAAATTTCTCAAAATAGAAAAACTACCCCAAAAAAATTTTCCATACCCTCAAATCAATTTTTTTTTTATACATGTATTTTAGGCCCCCCAATGAAAAATTCCTGGCTCCGCCACTGGGTTAACACGTGTCTCTTTTAACTCCTATTAACTGTGGTTAACTCCTTCCCCTCACTCTCAAGTGCATCGCACGGGCCACCCACTAGTACATATATATATAAAGAAGTTTACTAAGTATATGAACCAAAATTATAAAAAAAGAAACAAGGATAAGAAATAACTAAAATTCTACAAATAAAAACAATCAAAACCTATTAAATCATTCCTCCTCAAACCTGCTCCTCGGATAAGTTGGCGCTAAATTATTGAAACAACTACCATTAGATGGTATGATAAATGATATACTCGACGGTGTTCACGACTATCACGACTATCCTCATGGTACAACACATGCACTCCACCATTTAGTTTTTTTCAACATGGTTGTTCTCCAATAGTAATTGGCAAGGAGACCGGCAACAATCCCCTTAGAAGCGTTGAGCGAAGATCATTTGGTGTGCAAACAGTGCTCCCAATCTTTCCCCACCAACTAGAATATCTCAAGTCAAACAAATAGCAATGTCTTGCATTGCACTCACCTTAAGAGTTTGGAAAAAGTTTGACCCATCTAGGAATTTAAAAATCTCATCTTAAAAGAAGACAGTTGTCCCGTGAGTAGGAGTGTCAATGGCTGACTAGGCCGGCCCAAGTAGGTTCGAAACCCACCCTATTATCAATCGAACGGATTGAACTCGGACTTGGAACGGATTGGACGGACTTGGACATACCAATTAAAATCGGGCCTTATGCGAGCTTGTACAGACCTAAGAAAATTTATATTTTCAAACCAATATTCAGTCCGGGCATATATCCAGTCCTCGAAAACTATAAAATTTTGTAATATGCTTGCTACTTAGCCCTTTTTTTTTTGGCTTGAGATATAATACATTTAGGTTGCAACGCCAGTTAGGTGTTAGTATCTGTTCAGTTAATAGGCGGATGGAGAGTATATATGCAAACTTCCACCCACTCAAAAATGGAACCCGGTACCTCCCCCCAAAGCAGGGGAAACACTACCACTAGGACAAAGCCCTGGTGTGTGCATACTACTTAGCTTAGGGGTCTATATATGCTTCTTTTTTCTGGTACACACTTCAACTTTGGGGTTAACTGGGATTAGTAGCTGTTAATGCCTAGTATTTGAAGCTTGGCTAAGGGTCAATATATGTTGTACATGTTATAAAATATTTTGTACAAATTGGTGGACTTCATCGGCCACTATTTGTTTAACAAAGTCACTGGATCCTAAGAAGATCATATTATTTATATGTGCTTCAATGAATGCAACACGTAATTTTTTTTGCTCGAACGAAAATATGATTATCAAGCGGAAACATGCTAAGGTGCCATTTGGAATCTTTACTTCCCGTTTATTTGTATACACGTCTATCGTGGGTAACGTTCTCTTATGTTTTAGACTGTTTAGTAGTCCGTCTATTTGCTAACAAAAAAAAAATGCATTTCTTGTCTAAAAACAAATTTCAATTATTTTTTTAAAGAGGTCCCTTGAAATTGAAGTGTCGACCATGCAGAAAAGTGGATGATTGCTGCAATGACAAACATGGTGATTTTGCAATCTCAATTTCTACAACTCACATTCGATTTGTATATTGTAATTTTTAACATCATCATTTTCTATTATTGCCAACTAAAATCTGTTTATATTCTTCGAAACTTTATATATTCAGACTTGGTTTACTTGGAAATTGGGTGATGGTGCAATCTCAAGATCTATATTTCACATTTGATTTGTTTACAATAATTTCATACATGGGGGTGGAGATGATTATACAATGATTTTTAAGAGGTCCCTTGAAATCTTAGGCTCAAGGCACGTTATAATATACTTCTAATCATGGTTGGCCCAGATTGATGGTCCAGATTAGTCTGATTAAATACTTGGGCAGGCTTGGGCCTACAACCTTAGGCCCAGGCCCGTTATACCAACTCTTAATCGGGGTTGGTTCAGAACGACTTTGTAAATTATTATTTCAATCAAATCTCTTATTTTAGCCTTGCAACTCATAATTGGGCTTAGCCCAACCCAGCCCGGTTATCAATGGAGCCAGCTTGAGCCGCCCAGGTGACAAAGGCTATTTGACGAAGGAAGAAGAAGAAATGATGAAAGGGATACGGGATTATGGGAAACGGCCAGTACGGTCAAGCTGACCGCGCTATCTCATTGGTCCACGTCCCCTTTTTAACACTCACTAAATGTGGTTAAGATTCACGCATCCTTGAGGTTTATCGATCCAACCTTGGTTTTTATAAATAAAATGAAAGTGATGAAAAACTCTCCATAGTAGGTACTATCGAGAGCCGGACCATTGGATTTAACATCCAATGGTTCCATGTCTACAAGTGCTTTAAATGATGGCCCCACCTAATGCTTGAAATCATTAGATCTTGAATCTAAATCACTTCCCTAAAAAAAATATTTATTATAATTTTACTAAGCTTAATCATAATTAAAAAAGGGTTAAAAGAAACACGGGGACGCTGCGGTCAACTAGGAAGGGGACATCGTGGCCCCCTTCTCAGGGATCATGATGAAATAGGGAAGTTGACCATATGCTGCAATAGCTCTGAACACTACACAAAAGTCAATCCTCTCGGAAAAGTAATCTAAAGGAGATAATCTTAGAGCAAACAGAGTTGCATTAGCTGCACCACAAAATCCAATCACTGATTCAACTTCGTAGGACTTGTACACAAACCTCGTAAATAATTCAGCTTTCTGGTCAGTCATGCTCATCTAGATTCTAGACTGTCTAATTGAAGGCCCGGCTCCTGATCATGGCCTCAAAACTGTGCGACAGGACCTAACATTCAAAAGATCTATGCTAAAATTAACCCAATCAGATGATTATAATCATTTATAGACTTTGATGACCCACATATTTGGCCTGGTCATAATCTATCAAGATTGAGGGTATGATTAACTTATCATGATGCTCCAGTACCAAGGCAGTACTAATTTTTAAATAACACTAATTCATTTAAGAAATAATCTATGATACAACCATATGCTAAATCTGAAAAGTATATAAAACAACTTTACATGGGTAAATTAATTGCCCGGAAGAAATCCCAAGTAGAAGTTCTAGGAACAGCAGCAACTAGGCCTTACCTCTATAGGAGTTGGATATTTTACTTTCAGAACAACCACCTTACAATTCTTTCGTCCTGTGAATATCACTTAGGATTCCATGTACTGAGAGGTTGGTGGGCTTGTTTTTGTCTTCTCAATACCTGTATATTAGTTTCATGTTATACAGCATGCATATTTGTTTAACCTTTCTAGGTTGTAAAAGGTTCAGAAAAGTGAGGGCTAGTGTTTCATTAAAACTAAGCAAAGCTCCATGGGTAGAACATACCATAAGCCCCACGGATCTCTACTTCTCGCCATTCTTGGACTAGGGCGCAGCAGCAACACATCAAATGTGAGAGGAAGTCATCACACAAGCCTCCCTGCCAAACCAAGAAGTAAAATGCAGCACTGTGTGATGAAACTATAATACATGTATACTGTTAGTAGTTGAATACAAGTGTTGCATGAAACAAAGGATTGAACTGTCTAACAGCCCAGAAATCATATATGTAGCCAATACACCGCTGATACAATCGTTTAGGGATGCATTGCTACTTTTTTGTTGAAAAAACAATGGATTTAGGGAGGAAAGAGGGGGGGGTAAAAAGAATGATCAACTTGGTAATTTGATAACCAGTAAAAGTGTGTTGTGAATGTTACCATATTCACTATATGTGTGTTCAAGGGGATGCGAGAGGGGGGAGGGGATGTATCTGTGCGATGGCTGATACACAGCATTGCTCAGATTTCTGTTCATAGGAATGATTTCCCATCTTATAGACATTGTAACAGTCTTTAACCCATATTTTCACACGTAGGAAAAATCACCACTTTATTGGTCACATGATTCACATCCATGATGTCTCCAACAGAAAAATCGACTTTATTGGATGATTAAAGCCATCTGATCTATAGACTTTAACTGTTTAACAAAGTACTGTTCATTTTTTTCCCGCTCTTTCTAGCTATCTATACTGTGTAACTAGGCAGAAAGAAAGTTTACCGTGATGTTCAACATCTTACGAAGCTTTCTTCTGATGCAGCAAGTATAGCAACAACACGCCAGTATCAATGAATATGCCATCAATTCATTACAGGCTTCTGCGGAAGCTGATCAAGGACACAATATGTTTCTCTTAGTGTATACCTCTATTTAATATACAAATATACCTACTTCTAAAACAGCCATGGAAAACAATCATGCATACTGTTTCATAGGCTAAGGTTGCAGCTAAAATTGATAGGAAAAAATGAGAACAGCATTCAAGAGATCAAAGAACAATGAAACTATTATTCCACAATACACATTACCAAAGTGACCCCGACTTTTTTGCCCTTCATGTCTCATAAAATAAGCAGTAAAAGAATATCCAAGAATTTCCCCTCCCTGTACTATTTTGGGAGTGAAGTCGCAAATGAACAACACATCAAGATCAGAAACTAAAATAGTAAGAGGAAGTGCTTATAGTGGATCACACGAATATATGCTAGATACTATACACCTGGCTGTGTGTGACAAAAAAAAACAAAGAGGAACTAAAAGGTATTTGGAGTCTGGAAAGATCCACCCTGCAGTCATCCTAACAGCTCCTCACTTTCCTAGTTTTCTTTCTTATGCCTCAGCTAAACAAAGTGATTTGAGATGTTTAACACTAAGTCAAGGTCAGCTCCTCACTCATAGGAACATTTTATCAGACTTGTTCTAGGTTGAAGCAAATCATAATTGACTGGCATAAGATGAGTCGATAACGGCTTATGCAACTTCAAAATCCAGATCAAAACACCAGTCGCACATATAACCAAAATGGGTGTCCCCAAATCTTTTGGGCCAAAGCCCTCTGCACAGTCTCCTAGCTCAGTATGTATGCCGATGAACACACTTGAGAAATGTTTTGACAATTTACAAACAAATTAAAAGCCACTGTTTCATTGCAGAAAGAAAAGGAAAATTTATTGTTCAGGTTGTTTCTACTGTTGATTTCGTGGAAATTAATCAATTTATATATATTTTAAACAAATTATTTTAATAGAAACAACAACCAAATAATAAATATGCCTTCGTTTTCCAGAAAAAAAAGTTTTCCAAAAAACTGTTTCTTCATTCTGTAAAACAGAATTCCTGCAGGCCCTGAGATTGCACACTTTTGGTCGTAATATGGTTTGATCTCCTAGTTAAGTTTGGATCATGGTTGCAAATTGCAATGCACCAAGTGGGATCATCCATGCCACCGGTGAAATTATACATACCATTGATTGCTATTTTTATTGAGTGTGATCCCCGAATCATCAACAATATTTATCTTACTCTAAAACTAACATAGCGATAAGATACAAATTATAAACATAAAAAATTCTGGCAGATTACATGGTCGAACTATGTAGTGATTTGCAAGGCCGGGTCAGCTTGTGTTGCTACCTTGGAAGATGACTTTGAAGTTGCTGTCTGAGTCCATTTTACTAACTGTGCGTTTGTGCCATTAAGTGATAAGAAATTGCTAAACTCCCTGCATTCTTTCTTTTTGCTTGGCCAAGGTAAGGATTTAGTATCCATCGCATCCTTCACAAGTAAATGGAAATTTTATCCCATTCTTCTGGAACTTACAATATTTTAGGCAGTAATATATAATTTCCATGATTACTGAATACTGATGTTACTAAAAAGAACTAAAATCTCACTAAAACCTCTGCAAATAAAAAGACTATCAAAGTTTTGCATCAGAAAATGGTAGCAAAGCAGGAGCTGCATAATAAGCAAATATGAAAGCATCCAGATCTTGTCAGATAACTAACTTCCAGTTAAGTGGTAAAAAAAAAAAAATTAGAGACAATTTGACTAAAAGAATGTCAAAAGTGACTTACACATGTGCCTGTTAGTCGCCACACTAGCAATTTTCGAAAATGTGCCGCAAGGGCAGAAGAGAGTCTTCACACCTGAAACATATTAATAAGTACAAAATAAGTAAATTATGGTAAGTTTAACATCTAAATACAGAAGGACCATGTCCCCTCCAAAATGACGAAAAAGAGCTTCCAGTTGTAGAAATAAGAATATATATTTAGAAATTTAGCCTTCTAGTTCATGATGCAAATAATAAGGCTCGGATGCTTTATGTACAAAATGAGAAGCTTCAAGTAGATTACATATCATCAAGCCACAATCATGATCAAGCATATGTTAGAAAGAATGATATATGATAATTTGAGAATGTTAGTAGTTCATCGTATCAGGAAAGAAAGGAAACCATCAGCATTAAGATTCTGAAACTAAAATTTTACAAATAAATCAATGTTGTTATTTTATTTAATATACTGAAGCCAGCTAACAGGTATTCCAGAACCTTGTCAACAAATGAGTGATTGACTGACAGAAAGGTATAACATAAGATACCTCCACACCACAGCAAAAGTTGTCCCATTGTATTATTTAATTAGTAGGTTATTTGGGAAATGTGAAAATCATTATCATTCAACAAGATACCTCTTTATATGCATTCAGTGTGAGAACAAATTTACTTGAAAAAGTGTCATGAGTCTCTCCTTCAGCTCTTTTTATAAAGTACACATATTACAAAATAATAGTTTAGACTTTAGAGTAACAAAAAAACCTATTGCAATCCTCATAATTAAAAAAGACAAACAAGTTTTTAAACATTCCTTTATCTCCATCATTAAAGCTTGCTTACAGTTAAATTTTGGAAGGGCCTTAAAAATCAAATAAAGTTATTTTTGGCTTCTGATAAAAGGTGCCATAATTTGTCCTTAATCCACTTTCTCCTTAGGGTGTGCTCGGTTGGGGGAAAAGTAGGGCAAAGTGAAAGAAACCCGCACTTTCCCTTCGTTCAGTTTGCGATAATCTGTAGTCTCTCGAGAAACACTTCTCTCAAGAGCGTCACATTTTCTCACTTTCACCTATTTCTAATTCCACCAAATTAATGGAATACTTAAAGAAAAGAAAAGTAAGCCTTTCTCCCGACACTTGTCTCTCAACTATACACCCCAAAGAAACTACATTTTTCTTTTCCTTTCATTTACTTTCTTTTCTCTCACCCCACTTACCTCCCCAACTGAACACACCCTTAAGGTATTCGTTGATGCCACATGTTTCGTCCTCCCATGAACAGTAGTTCACTAAGATATGCTTATAACACACATATCATCACGAGATGATTCTGCTAGCTGTTTCCTCTTTCATCCTCCATGAACAGTAGTGCTCCAAGATATGATTATAACACACAAATCGTCACAAGATGATTCTGCTAGCTGTTCTCACATTTTATACACACAGCTTCTCAGTTCTCACATGTTGGTCCTCCTATGAACAACAATACTTCTAGATATACATATAGCACTTATTTTGTCACAAGATAATTCTGATGGCTCATTTGCCATTTTAGCCACACATCTCGACCTGTTACTGAATCCATAAATCTGATTACGTCATGCTTTCCTACTGAACTAAGTTCTTCCTACTGAACTAAGTTCATATCATGGCCCTTGGTTGACTCTTCTTATCATTTGAGAAGCCCAATCCGGATAAAATGAAACTAGATAGCTTGACCATTAAGAAAGAAAAATACATTCCCATCTTTTTCTTGACATATCTTAGCTCTTAAAGCCCCAACCAGTCCCAAGCATTTTAGATCGCCAAGGTCTCGAATGAATGGTCTTTTAAGATGTTTGAGTTGCCATTCACTGCTATATGGATCTTAAGAGGGTGATGATTGGAAGAGAGAGAGAGAGAGAGAGATCAACATTTCGCTTCTGTCAATGATTGATGAGACGGAAAAAAAAAGGGAAAGAGAGATGAGACCCATGTCAAGAAATGACATTATCCATAATTGAGGATTGTAAATATGTGAAACTTCAGTTTTAGAGATATGTGCACTCGTGTCAATTGAAAGTTAAAGGTGGATACAGTTACTAATTCTAAAAATAAGCAACTGATGGAAACAGAGTTCAATTTTCTTTAGCTCCCAATAAGGGCACACTAATATACAAATGAAGAGAGAGAAACAAAAAAAGGCAGGGAAATCTCACATTCTCGCTAGCAGAGATCATGTATCGCATAGGAATAATTAACAAAAGAAAAACAGATATTCTTTTTATAATACTAGTGAACCTCACCATAGAGAGATAAAATTGTAAAATTGCAGTTTACGCTTATGATAACTCCATTATAATGGAACTGAATTGACAATATGTGAGAACATACACAAATAAGGTTCTGAACAGCAGCCAAGTAGATCTGAATGCCACTTTTCATGCCCGTGCAAATCCCTACTTGATAGCAAATCATGTCCCGAAGAAACTGAAGATGTTTTCCTGCACAGAATTATCGTGGCATCAGAAACCTGGTTCACAACATACAAAGTGAATATAATTTACTTGAGCTCACAATATCATTCTAAAATGCTCATGGAGGACCAGGAAGTGAATGGAATGGGAGATTCTTTACAAAGGAAAAAGAAACAGTATCACTTGAAGTCCTTTGCATAACATATAGGACACTGCAGTATACAGAGTGTAATGTTTTCTACTGTTCCTGCATCTGAGAACTAGTGTCTGGCTTGACACTGGCAGAGATTTTGGTGTGTTTAAAATAACATATGTTACAACATTGATGCTAAGACTATTGCTTCACAAAAGAAACCTCAGAAAGCTACTTGCTATCAAGAAATATTCACTGTTGTAGTGAACCACGCTGAAAGTTGCAACACTATTCATCTGGATTTGAGTTGGTCTAAAATACACTAGCTTATAATCATAATATTTCAAGAAACAGCGACAGACAAGATATGTGGGCTGGCAACACACAGTAATAACAGTGAACTATGCTTTGCCTACTCGACTTTGTGTACAGACTGAACGGAAACCAACCTTGAGGTTCTGCAAGTATCACTTTTCTTAGGATAGCTCTCATCAAATGAAGGCCCATTATCATCATTGGTGTCAGAATAATTAGGCTCCATCTTCTTGGAACTTTTGAGGGGTGAACTCTTCTCAGGTAGAGAATTTGCAGCAGTTTCCGTGACTTCAATCAAACGTTGAATTACTTCACACTGCCCCACGTCCATGTGAGCTTGTGATCTTTGTAATTCTAATTGTAACTTTTCATTTTCTTTTTGGAGTGCTTCATCAAATGGCAAGTTCGGGTAAGAACAAGAAAGAGTTTTTTTCAGCACCATTGTGTCATTTTTCGAGGGCTCTGTGTTGAGAATTGCAACTTGCACCTTCCTGTCCTCTTCATCCAATGTGTATTCACGTTGATCATTTTCAATATCTTCCAGCCTTTCCTGTCAGTTTGAAGAAATAAATCAAATTAAAAAGGATATGTGCATGGAATATCATGTATTCCACCAAGATAATTGCAAAACAAAAATAGATAAGTTATCCTTGTTTGATTCAGTTTATTTATGCAAAGAAGAGCAGTGACTTTGGACATCAACTACCAGGTAAACAAAATTATCCTACTAATCCAAATCCAATAAGTGTCTTCATGAAAAGGCAAACTTTATTAGTTTATTTTATCTTTTCTTTTCCCTTTTTTTTTTTTTTTGCTTTTTTTCACTCGTATGCAAAGGGGTGCTAACAATTTTTGAATTGAATGGGCTGAGATTAAATATGATCTCACTGTATAGGAAAAGGAAAATGGCATGGTGACAGTGGGATACAAAATAATAGTTAGTCCAACTGTATTTCAAAACATGGAAGGGGGGAATCAGACTACCTGTCTCTCCAGTTCCCCCCTTGTAAGAATCTTAGTTCTGTGGCCAGGTTGCCCTGCCACTGTGGAAGGCCAAATACTACGTCTTCCCTAAAGAGGATGTCAAGCCTTTCACCCCTCTATCAGAAGGTAGCATTACCCCTGGTTTAAAAAAAAAAAAAAACCTTCAAAATTAGATCCAATTAGAGTATTGCCCGATAGGACACCCCATCAGTTGGTACAATTGTGATTCATGCCTCTGCTGAGACATTGTGGCACTTGAGCCTCCAAATTGATGGACAACAACATCATTGTATGACAATGATGTATTACACAAATTGCTTTGCTTAATCAATATCATAATGTTATATAAAGAAACCCATTAAGTTCATCAAGATAAGAACCAATTGACCAGCAGTCAAATCCTTAATTTTTTTCTCTGGTTATCTAATCGACTTCAGCTGCCAATACTTTTTTCCATGTCATATCCTGGATGTTATGTTTTGATGAAGACCATGGCTACCACGTGCAAACCAAAGTCCATCCAACCTCATATGTTATTTTATCTTCTGATGAAAAAAGTCTAAATAAGGCCAACCAAAACATGAATAACTCTGGAAAAGAATATGTTAAATGTGCATTTTAATCAATTGTATGCTAATACACTATTAGCATAATCGGGTGGAGTCAAGTATTGTGCAATAGTAGTTACAAAGTACGCATCCAATTGAAATTAAGGATCAAATCCTCCCACCAAGAATATTACAAGGCAGAAATAGAATAAACACAATGAAGATTGCCATTCAGGACTAATAGGAAGAATATCTAATAAAATATACAACTCATCTCAAGATGGCACATCCATTTCTGTTAATTGGATCCAATAAATAAACAAAAACCATAACGAAGTATTCGTGCAATATGCAGAAAAAATAACATTATTAGTAAAGCAAATAAAAATGAAACCAGAATATAATAAATACCTTGACCCTGGCGTTGTCCACAAGAGTGATGAGAGGGACAATCCTCAAGTATCGATCAATCTCTCCCTGAGCCTTCCTGAACTGGTACACGATGTTCCAGCCCATTGCCAGAAGATAGAGATAGCTCCGATCCTGGCAACTATTCACCAGAATGTAAGACCTTCTTAAGGCATCCTCAAGATGCTCCAATGGCTCCCTGGTTTCTGGATACTTCTTCAGCTCTGAGATTTTGAGCTGCCCTAGCAAGTTCCCAATCAGCTTCAGATGCAGTGCAAATTGTCTACAATTCTTTCTGTGCATACGTGCTGTGCTTGCAGCCTTCACAATCATCCCAATTAGCCGCACAGCATCCAGGCCTGTGAGCTGTGCGACATTTGCAATCTCCCCCATATGCTCCCAAGTAGATCCCATCTTCACCTCTCTGTTAACCTAAATCTTTCTATACTAATCAAACCTCACCGTCCATAACTCTAATTGGCGGTATTAATCAGAAACATTTCTCCAGGAGACTTTCAAAAGCAGAGTTTTCACTAAAGTTTCGCAAAACTAGTCTAATTTTGCAAGTTCAAGCAATAGATCAACAAAAATAATAAACAATTCCTTGCCACTGAGAAAACTTCTTTTGACCTAATTCTTCAACATTATAGGTTATCATGTATTTTTCTTTTCCCACTCGAACGTGATTTCCACAGAAAATATTTCCTCAAAAATCAATAGAAAGAGAAGTAAATTTGGGGTTCCCCGCCTCCTTTTCCTCTCCTAATTCAATCTTTCATCGTTGTATAAACTCCAGTCTCCGATTGATATCCTTCACACGCACTTTATTTGTTATATAAAGCTTTAGGATAAGATACTGCAATGGAATGAGCTGAATTCAACTAAGAATCGAAAGTATAGTTTCAAAAATACCCAGAAAACAAGCCCAAACGCCTAATCACATGGATCAAAAACTCATTCTCGAGATCTTTTCAAAAAAATAGCCTTCTCCCGCTAGATCGTCGACTAGAGAAGCCGAGAACACTCCAGCATTCATTTCAACTGCAACAAATATCGGCAACTGTGTCCATAAATCCCAAAAATTCTCCATTACGCTTCTTCCTAAACTTTTTCATTAAAAAAAAGTAGATATTGACTGCGAAATAGCTTCAACGAGAAGAAAGTAAAAATACGTTGAGAACGTACAGAAAAGCTTACCAGGATTTTGCTGAAGAATGCACAATCTGCCGTCCTTCACTGTTCCTAAGAGAAATCTCGACGTCCGTGCGAGATCTAGACTGCTCTGTCAGTCAAAAGTCAAAACTCCTCAAATGAACCATTTCTTCCAGCAAAAGCTTCAGTTAAAGCAGTCGAAAACGGATGAGAGCATTCAAAGCTTCAGAAACTAAACACAGAGATGAAAGATCGGTCCAGTATAGCTGAAAATGTTCGTGAAGATTTCACTTTCAACAAATTTTCTATAGGGTTTTCATATATCTGCTTCTCTCTCTTTCGGAAGCTTTATTCCTCTTCGAGTTTTTCTAGGATCCGAACGTCAGTCCAAAACGGAAAGAGCTTTGATTTCTGTGATTCTCAGGCATTGCTTTGCGCAAAAGATCTCCTTTGGATAGAGAGTTTTCTGAAGAGTTTTTGGAGGGCTTGAACAGATGGATTTATCTCTTTTGGGCTTCCCTGCTGTTTTTCTCTGTTGGCTGTTAGTAGAGTTATCGTGGCTGCAAGCACACTAACCCAGCAGAAAAGGGGGTGTTAAGTGGTGGACAGTCCAATTGCTTAAATGACTCTCTTTTCATTCATATTTACGGAAATGCCCCCGTTCTTTGCGGAGGATAATCACTGACACTTTTGACTAATGCTTAGACTTAGGCTGCGTTTGTTTGTAGGTAAAAATACAGTGCACTGAATTAGTTTTTTTTAAGGAGAGAATAATAATTTCTATATTTGAAATGCTGAAAATAATTTTTTAGCACAAATAATTCTCTAATATTATTTTACTTTTGTATAAATAATTATTCTCTAAAAAGTGAGAATAAATTATTTCTAAAAAAATCCACAACCCCTTTCCTCTGAGTTCTTTGTATGCTAAGTGAACTGCTCTGTGCTGAACTAGTTTGTGGTTCAATTTAGATTGGTTCGTCAAATTGAGCAAATCACATGGTGGTTTCAAACGGTCTTAATTTATCAAAATTTTTTATTCGAATTCATCGATATTTCTTTTTAAATTCAACAAATTTATACTTTGAGCTCATGAACCGCTCATAAAAGGTATTTTTTTTTAATGATTTTTCAAAAACAAATATTTGTATTATCTAAAAAACTTAAATGAACTGATAAACGAATTATCTCATCTTACCCCTAGCAAACTGAGTTCACTCTAGAGTGACGAATTACGAATCACAAACCCAAATCTGACCAAACAAACCAACGAACAAATAACATTGCTTTGAACAAACAAAGCCTTGAGAAATTTGATCTAAAAAGTTAGGGAAATGTTTATCGGATCGCACATTGCGTTATGTAGCGAAATGTGTGGTCCACATTTGTCCACGCCCTCTTTTCAATACCCACTAACTATGGCTAAGATTCACTGATACTAGGGTTCACCCATCCAACCTTGGTTTTTAGAAGAAAAAAAATTAAAACCATATTAACCTTATTTATTAAGTTTAACCATAGTTTAAAGGAGGTTAAAAAGGGACACGGGACACACCGTCAACTAAATAGTCAAATACGGGATCAACTAATCACTACTAAAAAATTTATGGAAAATGCTTAGCTTATCTGCGCACGGTTGCATTTGTGTAACGAAATGGTTGATCCTTGTTGATTTACACCCTACTTTTTAACACTCACCAACTATCACTCACCCTTAGGGTTAAGCAATCCAACCTTGGTTTAAAAAAAAACAAAAATCTTAACTTTAATTTAGTTAAGCGTAACCAAGGTTAATTGGGGGTTAAAAGGGACACGGGGGCACACGATAACTTAAGTAGAGAACCCCACGGGTCCACTAATCACTGCTATGCTTTATTGGCACCGAAATGTCATCATTTAAGAACAGGCAATAAGAACAATGTCATCATTTAATTCAATTGTCAAATGCAAAATTATCAGCATACTTTGCTCCGTTAATTGCTGCGTATGACACTAAATCTCTAGTGAATTTTGAGGAATGACAATGGCAACCTTCAATTCTAAGTGATCATTTCATTTTTCTAAATAGTGATGGAGGTCGGTTTCGTAAAACTCTCCAGCTTTATAAAGCATAATATAATAATGTCTAGTAAAGATGGGATATGTTTAGCAAGGGAAAATAGAAAATGATAGTTTTAATGCTTTATCTACAGTATTTGGGGCCGAATTCATAATGTATAACCACATTTAAGTCATTTTTGCCTTGCTCCATCAAAGTTTTTAACTTGCACTAAATCACTTATTTTTATTGTAGTCGTTATTGATTTTTGTTGAATAAGTCAAAACCATATCATCAACTCGTCTTTACTTTATCATCAATTAGAGTCACTCATAAATCCTATGAATTGCAGAAGTTTCTTATATTATATTTCATTTTCCCATCACTCGGTCATAGGAGTGTACTCAAGTCAAGCTAGCTTATCGACTCAGCTCAATCAAGTCGAGGTCAAGCTAAAGTCTTTAGCTCGATCAAGCTAAATTGAGTTTGTATTTAAGCTTGAAATTGTGTTCAACCGAACTCGAGTCAGGCATTGTTTGATTCAGCTTGGCTCAAAGCTCAACTATTTTGAGACTCAATTCGACTTGAGCTTGGCTCAGCTTGAGTATTATAACATGTATATTAACGTATTATTATTATTATTATTATTATTATTATTATTAATTTAATTAATCAAGCTCGAGTTCAAGCCAACCCATTATGTTTGAGCCAAGCTTCAAGCATTGATCACAACTTCAAGCCGCTGTATGAATACTCATTCCCTCATTGAGCTCAACATCTATAACTTAGCTCCACTAATTCCATTAGTATTTTGCTTCTTATTAGTTCAACTTTCTATTCATAAAAGCATAGTTGAGCCAAGCTTTAACCAAAATTTTATTTAAATTTGGTTGGGATGCATAGGTCGCATACCATTCCACAAGCACTTCTCTATTAAATCATCCAACTCTAATTTAATGTGTGACGTCAATCTTTTTATCGTTATGACTAATTGAGTTAATTTTAGGCTATTTCAAATCATAACCCTTAACAATTATTCTATTCTGTTTAGGTTTTGAATAAAATTAGGGGTGTATTCGAGCCAGGTTGAGCTGGGCTTGGCCTTGCTCAGCTCTGATTGAGAAATTTTCATCTATGTTCGAGCTTGGCTTAGTTTGAAAATATTTCATCTATGCTCGAACTTGGCTCGGCTCGATAATTTGTTCGAGCTCAGCTTGGCTTGAGCGTGGATTGAATTATTAAAAATAATAATAATAATATTTTTATTATATATATAAAAATATATAATAATGATATATAATATATTACTTGTTATTATTTTTTTATATAATATTCAAGCCGAGCTCGAGCCTCAATCGGACCGAGCTTCGAACCGAGCCGAATTTAACAGGCCTTGACTCGAGCTCGACTTGAATACATTTCAAACTCAAAAAATAGCTCAACTCGATCGAGCCTATTTTTCAAGCTCAAGCCTGACTTGATTTGGTCGAGCCGAACTTTAAGCTAGCCTAATTCGGATACACCCCTAAATAAATTTGCATGTCTTATATCATCTTAGTCTGAATAATTTAAAATTCTTAGCTTTCAAGATATCCCTCTAAGATTATAATTTTGTAAGTTTCATCCAGAACACATCATAGGCAAAATAACACATTCCAAAGAACATCTTATTAAATAGTAATCTCCAAAGAACATCTTATTAAATATTAAACGTTAATTCATTTATACTTAGTACAAAAAGAAATAAAGGCTCACATAAAAGAAGTTACTTTTTTTATTTTAGACTCTTTGGTTTCTTATTCCATTCATTCTCTTCAAATATTGTATGCAAAAATCAATGACCACTGCCTATAACCTTAAATTACAAAATACCAATCTGCTCAGATTAATTTTGGAAACATTTGGAGGAATGTTTGGTAGTTTGAGGTCTCCATCACTGGCTCATAAACTGTCAAGATTATCGTAAATTCAAAAAGAGTAGAGGGTATAAATGACAATTTGGGAGATTAAATAGTAAATACCCTCATAAGAATCTCAACTATAAGTAGTGACTAGTGAGGCGTATTCTACATCAACCTCCAGCTTCTACTTTCTATAGCAACTGCCAGGTGGGGGCCATATACCCACTAACAACATATCATCAAGGACGAAGACGGAAACGCACATGCCTAGCTCTAGGACACGTGTCACCCATCCTTTTTAGTAACAGCTATTAGTCCCTCTCTCGCCGTCAAATGAAGTCGACTCTTCGCGCCATCGTTGGAAGATACCTGTCGCCTAAACGAAAGCCACCGCCGTTTTTTCTCCGTCTGCAACGTTTTGAATACCAAATTACCCTCATTAAGTCATTTCCTCTCATCGCCTCGATCGACTTTAGGCAAATGCAGCAGTATAGTCACGTTTGTAATTTGAATAACTTGTTGTGGGGAAGTTGGGAATAAAAATATAAAGTAACGGCAATGGCACGAGGTAGTAGCCTAGTAGGTACAATCAAACGCCTTCGTGAGACATACACTATCTAGAAGGTAAGTGGGCAGGACCCAAAAAAAAAGAAAAGGTAAGTGGGCACGCGTTGGACCCTACCCTTGTTTTTTTGTTTCAACGCTGAGCTCCGACTAGTGTTTGCATAATCGAACCGGACGTGGAACCGATTAGGTCTCCGATTTTTTGTTCATCTAGTTCAACCGGCTCGAATGAACCATTACCTTTTATATTTAAAGATATTTGTTTTTCTTGTATTTTGGTCTATCAGTTGTTATGATTTCTCTGGTTAAATCATTGGATTTCCAGTTGATTCGACTAATATTTAGATTTTCTGATTTTAAAATAAGTAATGGTTTTGGAAACTGGTTGACCTATTAGTTCTCAATTTTATTAGTTCAACCGATCGGTTTGATCTTCAAAACATTGGCCACAAAACCGATCTTCAAAACATTGGCCACAAAACATTGGCTAGCAAAGTGTTTTAGGTTAAGGAAGGGGTGAATATTTCAAGCATCACATCCTCGCAGGACTTGATCCCGAATCAAACTAATGGTGACATGCACACACAACCAATGAGGGACAAGCATTGCTTCCCGGACCTACCCTAACAGTTTACATAACCGGTCAAAAGTAGGAAATCCATCTTATGTACCAATGGTACATTGAGAATCACGCATGTTACTTTTATTATGATGATTAATAGGCAGATATTGGTCAATGTGATGGGGGGATCTGATCCTTTCGATGTATCTACAAATTTGGAAACGAAAAAAGAGGCAAACGAGATGCCCTGCAGAAACTTTTCTATATATGTTATCTAGCGTCATCCCTCCGTCGCAAAAGAGCTCGATAACGATATGTGTGTGTCTAAAGAAGACAAAGGGATGTCGTGATACTTGTGACGTCCACGCGAGGGAACACAGAAGATGTCACGGAACTCGTTTGGGTTTGTTCTCTTTCTTTCGTTCATTTGTTTTGTTCTTTCTTTTCCTTGATACCCTCTTGATTGGGAGGTAAGCGTTATGACTACTCTCTCTTGACAATAACTGAGGTCCCCCAAGAGGTCACGAGTTCGATTCGATCTTGTGGATATATTGAGAGCTTAACTATGAAATTTCTTTTAATTTCCAGATCTCTCAAAATATTGGTAAGCATAAAATTTTATAGACAAAAATGTCTTTATATTATTTCAATATTTACCACAACTCTCGAATAACTATACAAAACATGTTTGGGAGCTCGGGTATCTACTGAAAATATTGGTAAGTATAAAATTTAGACTTGGGATCTTCTCCCGTTGGTGCTGGTCAGGAGATCACCAGCATCCAATGGAAAGACATCACACTCCCTTCACATTAATCAAGGCATTGATTTGTGTGCATAAATTTGGAAAGCGTGCAAAAGGTGGAGTATAGCGTCTTCCCATCGGTGTGCTGTGCTGGAGAAGATCCTAAGTTTAGAATTTATAGACAAAAATCTCTTTATATTATTTCAATATTTTTGCCAATAACTCTCAAACAACAAAACAATAACAAAACATATTTTGAGAGCTGGGGAATCTGCAGCTTTTGTTGATAGTTAAACTAGTATATATATTTGCTCAAGACAAAGCATAAGGAATCGCATAATGGCATGAAAATTTGGTACAGTTCATTGTTTGTATACACCTCCCAACGACCCATTAGTGGATAATGCTCCAGCTGTATAAATACACCAGATGTTTAGAAGCCCTAAGCTTGTTTTACAAATAAAGGTATTTTTACGGTGACAGTGTGACACCCATGTGGTTTGATTTCTTAATTTTACTTTTTTAAATAATGGTTTGATTGGTTGTTGGAAACAAAAAAACAAAAGCGCTTCAGTTAGAAGCGGGTGTTCAGAATCCAGGAAATATTTTTGTTTATGATTAAGGGAGGCTTAAATAAGCAAAATAGATTTTGGATATGTGGTTGGAAAACGAAAAGAATGTATTTTTGAATGAAGTGGGAATCAAGTGGAATCATTTATTATATATACATCAATTGGGATAATGGTTTTTTTTCTCTATTTAAGTTTCTTTCATTTTATATTTAAGGAGAGAGAGAGAGTGGCAACCATATCCGTGGTCTTTCTTACAAAGCATGAAGCCTTTAGTACCAAGAACGTGACTTTCTTTTCTTTTTCTGTTTTTTTGGGAGGGGCTGCAATGGTGCGTCATAACAGTTGGCAGTAGGTAAGTTCTAGTAAGAGGCACCAAGAAAGAATAGCATCGGATTACCTCTATTGCATGTCATCCATTCATTATCCGGCATGTGGCCCTAAAATAGGGAGATAAGTCATTTCATTTTCTCCCATTTTTTTTACTTCTCCCCAGTTGATATCTCTTTCCTTTTTATCACCACAAAACATATGATGAATGGATGCCCGAGGCTGGACCTCGGGCATGCACCAGAGGTAATCCAATGCTGAAAGAATGGCTTATTGCCATCGGCACAAGGTTAGTATTGTAAAAAAGAGAACAATGCTAGGTCCACTTTCCAATTGTCCACAAAAAAGGCTGGCTTGTGCCCTCAATGTGGCGGTTAATAGGTCCATCATATTTAACCCACTTCTAAGTAGGGCAAATGATTCTCTAATCCCCTAACTACTACTAACCAACTAATCAACGCTTCGACCGAAAGAAAAGAAAAAAAAACACCTTTACTTAATTTTAGAGAAAACCCTCTTGTTACTTAGGGTTCTGCTAAGTCACCGTTACTAAAGAGTTGGTGGCTTTACTAATAACAAAAGAATAGAAGAAAGAAAAAACGGATGGTATGTGGTGGCGTTGGAGCTTGACATCTCCAAAGACAAGACTCCATCTAAACAGTAAATAGATGAGGATAGTGCTACAACCACAATTGGTCGGTATACAATATTTTTATATACAGAGTACTACAATAGTTGAGATATCATTAAAGATTGTTGGGATTAAAGGAAGTTAAACATCAGAATATGATGCAATTTCTCTATAAATTTCGTTTAAGGAACACTGTTAGATATTTTGATTAAAACTTACAGCATTATAGACTGAAAACTTGAAAAAATAAACCCAAAGTTTTTGAGAGCCTTGCAACCAGTAAGTAATTGAGAAATTAGGCTGAGATTTCAGCCGTTGTTCGATTATCTGCCATGATTTCTTCAAGAATATGCCACTTAGATTTCTCATCTTGAAGAAGAGATTTAAATCTCTTTCGACCATTGAAACATGTTTTATCCCCATCTCTAATTCATTACCATATGCAATATTATGGTAAACCAGAGAAAAACAAAAACTATGCACTCTCCCAACAAAACCGGCTACAGATTATAAGGACAACAGGGCAACAGAAGGAAATATACCAGTAGAAGGGAGACACATGCAGGACGTGTCTGAGAGTCAGGACCAACCATTCAAAGAGTCCTACCAAGAACATCAACACCAAGCATAAGCCAAATGTAGTAACTGTTCAATCAAGAAAGCTTATTTATTTTAGAAGCATCTGATTATCTTTCCAAGCTGGTTTGCAGACACCAAGGGGTATGTAGCTTGGAAGGTAGGGCGGGCATAGCATGTGACATGTAAGGGAGTCGATTCCCTTCACCTCCAACTATAATAATACACACTTAGGAACAACTTTTATGAGAGAGAGAAAAAGACTTCAAGATTATGCAGAAGTTAGAATTTGTCCACGAAATTAAAAACAAAAAACGAGAAGACATAAGAGAAGACAATTCCTATCACTGAACAGTGGAACCAAGGCACCACCAACATCGATAAATTTTAACAAATTTCTCTTTCTTCTTTCTATTGTCATCAGTACCATTAAAACAAGATATATGAGAAAGATAGCAACATCATCTTGAGCTTAAATGGTAGTAAATAAACAAATGGAGAAGATTGACCTACTGTGAAGGAATTAGCCTTCCCATCAATCTGGAGCCCTCAATGCTTCCACTGAGTATAAATAACCCTGCCGTCAAGTGTGATCACATAGACCAACTTGACCGAAACATTAGAGCTGGGATTCGGGTCGTCCCATCCATTACATATACAAGACCAGGCTGCAAGCTAAATCTCTTACCCATGTTGAATTTTAGGAAGGCTTCCACCTGAAAATGATCCCAATTAGAAGGACCCTGGATAATGCCACCCAAGCTCAGACCCCATCCTACTTCATCTTCAGGGGAATCAGACATGGTAACAGCCCATTGTAGATGTTTGGGATTTGATTTATGCATTTCAATCCAACCTCCAAGTCTAGTACTCTCGTCAAGCTCTGATTCTAGCATCAGGGCAATGGATCCGACTGAGATATTTTCCTCCGTGTTCCTTATGATGGGTGGAGAAGATGATTCAATTGATGTATCTGGACTTCGATTGCGTTTCAAAATGCCTACTGGAATTGTAAGGACACTCAGACTGATCTGTTGACTTGATGTTTTAGACATTTGGTGAAGACCCAATATAGTGAGTTTTGTTCCTTTTGAAAGTTGACAGATAACTTGCCCAAAAGTGCTGAAACAATGCCTTATTCCAACAGAGCCCGGTTGAGCCCGCAACCCTGTAACAAACTCGGCCAACGAAGCAGCAACATTTGATCTTCTCACCATTAAGCCAACAGCCCCACCATGGCATTGATTCAAAATGGGTGGCCAAAAAGATGATATGTTGGTAAGGCCCCGTCCCTGTTGAGAAAACTAATATGTTAATTCCTGATTAACCCACAAAAGATGAATCGAAGCTTGATTAGTCAACAGCAGTGGAGTATTGATGAGGATACATAAAGGGGAGGATGAGGAAACATAAGCTTGATTAGTCAATAATACCATAGGAATGGAAATCAGGCTCATTGAACCCGAGGATTGGATCATCTGTGCCCACATATACATAATACTAGAGTAGCATCACATCATTCCTTAGTACAAACTTGGAACCGGTGTTTTGAAAACCGGATCGGCCGGTTGAACCGGTAAAACCGGTCACGTTGACGGTTCCGAAAACCATAAAAACCGGACATAGAACCAGTGATAAAGCTGGTTAAAAACAGGAAGAGCTGGCCAGAAAATGGGGAAAAAAAGGAAAAATAATTCTTAAATAACAAAAGGACACAGTTGAACCAGGAACTGGCCACCCAACCGGTTCGACCACCGATCCGGTTATGAAAACATTGCTTGTAACTCAACCCAGGTCTTCAACAGTATAAATGAGTAAATGACCAAAGAGACTATACCTGCTGGGAAGAATTTTGAGAAATTCCAACATCTTTGCATTGAGCTCCAACAGGAATCGCAACTGCAGAAAACCAATCACTTACATTTGCCAAATATGTCACTTTTGCCAGTGAAAGTGGGCTTCCTGAGACATCACCAAGATAGCCTTGGCCATTTTGACTGGCCACAAACTCCGCAACAAGGGTGTCTTTCTGCCTAATAGTTGTTTCGAAAGTGAATCTTGAATCAATTCCCGTCCTAATTCCTGCTCTACTAAGTGTGTCGCAATTCTGTTGATCGATGTTATCCACGAGCAATAGAGCTCCGGTGACATTTACTTCACCCCTTATATGGGTGCTGGCTTCTTGGAATGGGCTTCCCTTCAACGATTTAAAGGAGAAAATCATCCGCTCAACCTTGTCCTGTCTGTCCCTTAGTTTCATCAGATCTGAAAATGCTTCACGTTGCAACCGCTTCAAGATCTCGATCTGAAAATCATATAATGGGAAGAGTTGTAAAGCTCCGTCATACAGCTTGTTGCTACCTACGGAATCAGCAAACATGTCAACATAAAATTTCAAATCCAGAGCCATAAGATGAGTACCTCTAATCAATAAATCTTACACCAAGCCTTTAAAAATTGACCAGAAAATAGAAGCCAACTTTACATTCTTCAGAATTCTCATTTTCTGATAATATGGATACAGTGATATTCCAACATTTCTATTTCCTTTTTTATCCTTCACTTTATACAGCCCGGATTTGAATCAGTTGACTAATTTAATTGTTTGCAAATATCATTGAAAACACTCCCAATTACATTAAGAATTAATTAATAATTTTTTAATGTAGTTCTGCAGTGCTGTGTCTTCTTTCTTCTTGGCTCTCTGCAAAAGGGGACAGGGTTGCTTGGGATAGATAACTGGAGCTGATAGTCTCTATTTTCTTCTGCATGGATATGCCTCTGTGTTTTTCTTTGTTTTCTCAGGTTTTCTTCTTTTGTGTTTAGTGTCCGCTTGTGAACTCCTCTGTATCTTGTTCTCCTTATTAATATATTTGCTTTCTTACTGATCTCAAGAAAAAAAAATGCAGTTCTGCAGTGCAGAACTCCTATAATTTTTCATTTAGTAAAGGATCATGTATCACACATATCACCACTGAAACAAGCGGGAGATAGAGCCATAGACGTAAGTCCTTGTCATATTTGATCTTTCTAGAGTAGCACAACTGTGAAAGAAATCAATAAGACAATTGCCCAAATTATCGTTAGCATCACCAATTTGTCTATATAAACATGTTGGTCTGTCAAAGGCAATTTTATTGAACATTTTTACTAAAGTATTTCAGCTTCGTACTTTACTGGTCTTTGGCATGAGTTTTGCAATACCAATCTTCTTCAATTAAGTGGCATCGTATGTGTGATAACGCTGTCTAATACTTCAGAATGAACTCAAGACTTAAGTGTGTCTCGTTTGGCAGTCATGAGCATCTAATGCTACTCTAAATGCCTCTTTATAAAATTGAATTACATGGTTTAACCTGTTTATACAAGACTCCCTGCCTTTTGATGTGTGGTTACAGATTGTGAAACCTATATCTACCTCGAATGCTAGTTACTGGAGTTGGAAAATTTGGCCTTAAGAATACTGCTCGATTATTGCGTTTGTCAGAATTCCAGATATAATTATAAGCATACACATACATCCCTTTCTTTCACCATTTATTCTACTTTTCTTCTCTGTATTCTTGTTTGTTTTGTCCTTCTAGAAACGTCTCTATCTGGAAACAGATTCCCTCCATGCACTCAAGAAGGGCCAATCTACACATTCTTTCTTTAACCTTTCTTCATTTTCTACCAAGCCTTCTTTCCCATAATTACACCAAGCACACGGAATTTGAGTCTTGGAAGATTGGCAGTAGGAAAGACTGTAGAATCCTATCCAAGATCAATGCCTTTTCCTCCTTCCATTGCATTGGTGACCTCATGGAGATCAAGTGTCCAATTGAAGGACAGTGGAATTCTATTGAGCATCAATGTCGTAATCATAACCAGTGTAGTCAAGGCGTCACCTAGGCGTTTTTGGACCTCAATCGCCTAGGCGCCCCTCTAGGCGGGCGAACCCCATAATTTTTTATTTTTTTTTTAAATCCCAATAAATAGAAAAAAAATAATAAAAACATGTAATAAAAAAGTAACAAGATTCTAAATCGATTTTTTCACAAAAAAAATATCATTTTTTTAATTAAAAATATCGTTTTCGACGTAATCTAGGCAAGGGGGCTCTGCCCCCCAGGCAATCGCAGGAGGGCTCTACCTAATATTATACATGTAACATGGACAGTGACACGAATTTGGGTATTTGGCCCAGATTTTGAAGTGTTTAATACTCCACTATGTCAACATGTCTTTGGTCATGTGATGAATGATTGTAATAGACTTTTTATTTTATGTTTTTGTGGAATGTGGGTGCGGAGTTTTGGTCTTTTGGATGTTATATATAATAATATATATACGTGATATATATATATATATATATATATATATATATTTATATTAAATTTATCACCTAGGCAACTTCTCGCCTAGCCGGGTCTAATCGCCTAGGCATCGCCTAGATGCCTTGACTACACTGATCATAACCAATAGACATAAACGTGCCTACTCCAACCTCCCTCTAATTGTTGCACCGTGCATGTATAAATGACACCATCCATGTTTAAATGTTCAAACACATAGTTGCAAGGAAGTTATGTACAGGGTGGATTACTCACTTCCTAAGAAGCTCGTTTCCTAGACTTTATTTTTAGGTAATTCACTTTCATCACATCCCATTGAGGGGTTAAAGGAAGAAATGTATGTAGGAAGTGATGAGATAAACCTGAGTTTACAGCCTAGCAATATAGACCCTGAGCAAGTATTATTGGATTAGAACCCAAGACACTTACTTCTCTACAAATATATCATGTAAGATAAAATCTAAGGTATGGTTACCCAAGATAATATAATGGATTGAGGCCTTTCCTTTTTCACTTCACAACTTCTTATATTATTTGTCTTTGGTAAATATGGGGAGGCAATTTGGTCGGTTCTTCCTAACGCAATATTGTGGACAATTTGGAAAGAACGAAACAACCGGGTGTTCGAGGACTCTCCCTCATCTCCATCATGCATATGCTCACATATCACATCACTTGTTTTAGAATGAGTATCTATTTAGGGTAGCGGGGACGATCTGGGGGAGGTCTTGTTTTGAAATTTCCGAGCAATGACTGTTCCTTATCTTTAGTTTTTTGAGGTTCATGTTTTCTCTTTGAGTTTTCTCTTCCTTTCCAAAGTTTTTGTGCTTGTAAATTTTGAGTTTGGCTTGGTGCTTTTGTACATTTTCTTATTAATATAATCTTTTATTACCGATAAAAAAAATTTTAAATAAATAAATATATATATATAATGGGAATGAGGCGTCTATATCTCATTTATTACTTCTTGCTTCCTAAGGCTTTTTAAGTCTTGCTTCCAGCTTCCTAAGAATTTTTTAAGCTTTGCTTCTCGCTTTCGACTTGCTTCTCGTTTTTGCTTTTCACCTTGGTAACTTGGTTCAAACATATGGAAACATGACAAAAACGGATTTTTTCCTGTGTCCAAAGAAACATCATCAGATCGGCAAAACTCTTTAACCAAATAAATACAATATCACAATATATGCCTACCTATCTCTTCGGCCTTCGCATTCTGAAATAGGACACATTACATACACAAAAACAATAACAAAAAACTTGTCCTCTCTGCTACCATGATGTGATAAATGATGAGGGATTCACATACTCTAGTTAGGAAGTCGAAGAAAATTGGCACTTGTCACTATAGCATCATTACTTGAACTAAAAAGTAAACTTAGTTAGCAATTAATAGGGCCATCAAGACGTATATTTGACGAAAGACATCACGATAATTAACAAGACACCCCATTTTCATTTTTTTAACTTACAGAATGTAAGAATATACACTCAATAGTCAATACCACATTATAAATTATGATTAATAAAATGACATAAGGATCAAAACCATCTGTAGATCGACATAACATGGGATCTTTTCCAATAGTGCGAGTGCAAGTAACAAATTCAAGAATTACACATATGGACATGCTTAAGGTTGGTTACCAAAATTCAATACTTAGTTAAGAAAACTAAATCAACTAGACTAAAAATATCTAGAAATTTCAAGACGTCAAGGGAACCAGTATGATCATCCCAATTCCCAAGTAGTACACTCATCCCAAAACCATATCAATCCTCAATAAACAACGCAATTGATTAGCATAAAAACGGAATTTAATCAGCTAATAACAGATAAACGCGATATAACCAGATAACTAGCTCAGATTGGTCTTGAAGTAGGTTCCAACAGATCTATCGCCGAACAAAAGAAGAATAAAAATACAAAGTACAGTAGATTGCGAGAAACAAAAAACAATACCGGATTGCGACGAGCCGAATTCTCGCGATTGTAAATCACGCCCTTTACGAACTCTTCGCTCGATTTCGCAAACCCTTTTAGTTTATCCACGACTGCAGCTACGGGTTCCATTAGAAAACCGTGTAAGAGATATGAAAAAAGAGAGAGAGATTGAGAGAGAAATCAATGGCTCAAGACAACTGAGAAAAATTCCTTAGAACAAGAGAAAATGGGAGAGTTGCAGACGAAAATCGAAGGAGATATATGTGTTAAACTAGGGCTCTCAATGAGCCGGGCTGGGATCTGTCCAAGCCCAGCCTTAACTTATAAAGGTTCAGCCCAAGCCCAAGCCCAAGCCCAAGCCCAAGTCTTATACTCGTGATAACGGCCCAGCTTGAGCTTAAGAGAAGACAAAATTGAGAAAAAAAGAGAAGATGTGAGCTATTGACCAGACAAGAAATCAAAACTTCTGCGGCTGGAATTTTAATAAGTTGATCATAGTTGCATTGTCCAAGTTAATTACTGTTTTTAAAATGATATAGATTCTATTCATTTATCTCACTTTTGCGATATACCTACACTCTCCACGACAATATGGTGTGTCACTTGGAGAAAGATTCTTGACACTATATTGGCTTTTATTTATATTTTATATTTACATTATGAAATTTCTTTTAGTTTGTATGTCCTTTTAAATATAGCAAACTTTGTTTAAGTGTACACATCTTTAAAGAATATACTTTATTTGAAAACCACTTAAATAACTCTTAGTACATATGCTTTTATAAAAAAATTTCAATGTTCACCAAATTAAACTAGAAAACCACTACTGCCACCAAATTAAAACCCCTAAAACAGATTCAATTCAAAATGAAAGAATTGGCTAACCACACCTATCCAAATCAAAACCCCAAATTCATCAACGAACCCACCTTCTCCTAGACATAAACAATAGGAACACAATCACTTCAACCAAAACTCAAAGAAGCCCCAAACACTAATCAACAACACAATCACTGCAACAAAACAATCAAAAAGCCCTTGTGACCCACCTCCAGCCAAACCTCAAATTTGTAAAAGCCCAATGATCCAAACTATGAGACCAAGAAGATTCATCAACCCATGAGAGAGAACTAGGAAAGATCCTTACTTGGTTAAATAGTAGATTTGATTGGGGAATAAAAAAAGAAAATAATGAAAAATTTACCGTAAGCAGACCACTAGTAGAGGAGGAAGGGGTAGACCACATATGTTAACGAAAAAAAATCAAACTATTTTATAGATCGTTCCCGGGAAATACCACCCAACTTCCCGCCAAAGTCGTTATTCGCTTCCCGTGGAAGCAACGAAGACTTGCTTTTCGAGGAAGTCAATATTTCAACTTTCACTGACTGTGTGGCAAACCAAATACGATAATGTCCAACTTCTGACTTCCTTAGTGAAAGGGAAAAAATCCCGTACATGCCACGCGTCTGTAGCTGCTCAGCTGGTAGAAGAATGATAACACAACTCCACCTGTGAATGAGTCTGAGGGGACGGGTGTGCACCCTGAAATAAGCTCCGATGATAAAGTCAGTATAAGGCACTAAACACATGATAAGTCACAAGCACATGATAAGGTACAAGCACAGTATAAAGATACTTATCGTGAGGGCACTGGGCATTTGCACTTGAGGACGAGCTCTGGTGAGGCACTGGGTATATGCACTTGAGGACGAGCTCTGGTGAGGCACTGGGTATATGCACTAGAGGACGAGCTCTGGTATTATACTCTGGAGATTGTAGCTCAGGGGGCACAAAGAATATGGCTCAGACAACGTAGCTCTAACAAGGTAGCTCTGACAACGTGCTCTAATAACGTAGCTCTGGCTCAGATAACATAGCTCTGACAACGTAGCTCTAGTTCGGATAAGGCACTGAGGACGTAGCTCGGAAGGCACTGAGGACGTAGCTCAGAAGGCACTGACAACGTAGCTCAGAAGGCACTGACAACGTAGCTCACATAGCTCGGACCAGGCACTGGCAACGTAGCTCGGATGACGTAGCTCCAGCTCGGATAAGATAGCTCAGACAACGTAACTCTAGCTCTGATAACGTATACGTTATGCATCCGTTGTGTAACAGACAATGGGTACGTCGTGTAGCAGACAACGTGTACGTTGTACTGCAAACGTGTACGTTATCTGCTCACGACGGGTACGTTGTACAACAGACAACGGACAACGAGCTCAGCACTATGCACAACACAACGTGACAACGTATTCGGTACCATTCACAGCACAACGTGTTCGGCACTATTTACAGCACAACGTATTCGGCACCATTCACAGCACAACATGTTCGGCACCATTCACAGCACAACATGTTCGGCACTATTCACAGCACAACATTACAACGGGTTTGGCACCATTCACAGCTCAGATAACGCTACAACGGGTACGACACCATTCACAGAGTCAGGCACAAGTTCACGTGTGATTGCACCCACCAGATGCTTAACTGCAAGGCCGTGCTAGTGGCAGTGTGACCGTTCATGGAGAGCATCAGGTGAACATGGTCTATTTGAGAGACTCCGGTGGCTACAAACGATCGTGAAGCCATAAAGAGCATCAAATAGCCGGATAACACCAAAGAAGATGAGAGAATCAGGTGAGTGGCCGCCTACACAGCACTTTGGGGTAGGGGTGTGAGTGACTCAAGCTTCTCAGATCTCCCTCTTCCTCTTCCTCTTCCTCTTCCTCTTCTTCTTTTTCTTCTTCTCTTGATCTCTTCCCTTGCCTTACGCACCATCCTCCTTGCCTTTAGCACCATCCTCTTTGCCTTTAGCACCATCCTCTTTCTTCTTCTTCTGCCCTTTCTCTCCTCTCTTGCCTCTCGCATCATCCATCGCACCATCATCCTCCTCTCTCTGATGATTCTTGCTTATTTACAGGCATTTTGAGTCATCATGACTTGTGCAGTCACGATGGGATCACCTGTCAGACAACACTCAAGTGAGCCAGCACATGGCCCAAGTGGGCTAATGTCGGCTAAATTGTCAGAATTTGCCAGAGTGAGAAATGCCTATTTTACCCCTTCTTTTTGCTCCTTTTTACGAATTTTATCTGTTACATTTAGCCCCTTCTCGGTGCCTTGAACTCCGTTCGAGGTGCCGAGAATACTCCATGGGTAAAATTCCCGAAAATGATACCTGGTCCGCAGACACTGATTGTGCTCCGTTCTCCACTCTCTTCCGTTGTAGATGCTTCGTTCTCACTGATACGTTGTGCTTTTCACCAGCGAAGACGAGCTTGCATCAGCCCCTAGTCAGGTCACCGAATTCTCTCACTCGTGCATAGTACCTCAGAGCATGTGTTAGAGAGCACGAGAATGTATATGTATCACAACACCAAGAAAAATGAAGTCATTAGGCACTTCGAGCACGAGAATGTGCATGAACACGTGAAGATGCATGAGCACAGAGATTCACTTGATAAGCACAGAAATTCACTTGATAAGCTCAGAGATTCATTTGATAAACACAGAAATTCACTTTGATAAGCACAGAAATTCACTTGATAAACACACGGATGAGTTTGCAGTAGAAACCATCATAAATATAGACAAATGCTATCTCACGCGAATGACTCGTAATGGGGCATCATGACACCATGCTCAGATGGCATTGCATAAAAATAAGTCAATTGGTCGCTTATTAGGCAATGCATCTGACTGAGTCGCAGAGGTCCCGTAGTGAGCATCATGCTTAGATATGTGTTGAACCGCGTGGTAAGACACCTTGCTCGGATGACATGTCATCAAGAAGCTACAAGTGTTTCATCACCGTATTCAGACATATCAGATAAGACATCATTTGACATTGCATTCACGATGTTTTTTACTTGATATGGCACTGGTCGCTTCTCTTAATCTTTCACTTGATAAGTCACTTCGATGTTTTTTACTTCCACGATTGTAGGACACAGACACATTATGAGATGACAGTAAAGAAGTACGGAAGCGCATAGCATAACACATCATAAATGTAATTAGACAACTGACATTTCATATGATAGGCCTTGTGATGGGACACCATGCTCAGATGACATTTCATTAGTATAAGCCACTAGATTTGCTCAGATGACAATTCATTAGATAAACCACGTGTGTCCCGTGGTGAGTACCCTACTCAGATGATAAGTTATTTGACATTGCATTTATGACACATTTCATTAGACAGTTCATCGATCATTTACTGATATGCTGATAATTCACTTGAGAATTCACTTGATATTGAAAATTCACTAGAGCATGCACTGGACAGTTCACTTGATAAATCACTTGAGAATGCACTCGATAATTACCTCTTGATTGTTGTCATGTAGTGAAAGCCCCATTCAGACGTAGCTCGTGTAAGGCACACACAGCGTATACGTTGTGAAAGCCTCATTCTGACGTAGAAGATGCTCGTCATTTGTGATTGTCTGAGCCCCTTTGCCTCATTCTCACATTCTCAATTGTTCCCACAGTGGATTATTCCCACAGAAGGTTCGATTCCCACAGACAACGTACCTCTTTCTCACAGACAACGTAGCTGATTCCCATAGACATTGTGAAAGCCCCTTTCCCACAAACGGCGCCATTTTGAAAGGGAAAAATCTCGTACATGCCACGCGTCTGTAGCTGCTCAGCTGGTAGAAGAATGATAGCACAACTCCACCTGTGAATGAGTCTGAGGGGGCGGGTGTGCACCTTGAAATAAGCTCCGATGATAAAGTCAGTATAAGGCACTAAACACATGATAAGTCACAAGCACATGATAAGGCACAAGCACAGTATAAAGATACTTATTGTGAGGGCACTGGGCACATGCACTTGAGGACGAGCTCTGGTGAGGCACTGGGTATATGCACTTGAGGACGAGCTCTGGTGAGGCACTGGGTATATGCATTAGAGGACGAGCTCTGGTATTATACTCTAGAGATTGTAGCTCAGGGGGCACAAAGAATATGGCTCAGACAACGTAGCTCTAGCTCGGATAACATAGCTCTGACAACGTAGCTCAGAAGGCACTAAGGACATAGCTCAGAAGGCACTGACAACGTAGCTCACATAGCTCGGATAAGGCACTGACAACGTAGCTCACATAGCTCGGACAAGGCACTGGCAACGTAGCTCGGATGACGTAGCTCCAGCTCTGATAAGATAGCTCGGACAACGTAACTCTAGCTCTGATAACGTATACGTTATGCATCCGTTGTGTAACAGACAACGGGTACGTCGTATAACAGACAACGTGTACGTTGTACTGTAAACAACGTGTACGTTATCTGCTCACGACGGGTACGTTGTACAGCAGACAATGGACAACGAGCTCAGCACTATGCACAACACAACGCGACAACGTATTCGGCACCATTCACAGCACAACGTGTTCGGCACTATTCACAGCACAACGTATTCGGCACCATTCACAGCACAACGTGTTCGGCACCATTCACAGCACAACATGTTCGGCACTATTCACAACACAACGTTTCAACGGGTTTGACACCATTCACAGCTCAGATAACGCTACAACGGGTACGACACCATTCACAGAGTCAGGTACAAGTTCACGTGTGATTGCACCCACCAGATGCTTAACTGCAAGGCCGTGCTAGTGGCAGTGTGACCGTTCATGGAGAGCATCAGGCAGACATGGCCTATTTGAGAGATTCTGGTGGCCACAAACGATCATGAAGCCATAAAGAGCATCAAATAGCCGGATAACACCAAAGAAGATGAGAGAATCAGGTGAGTGGCCGCCTACACAGCACTTTGGGGTAGGGGTGTGAGTGACTCAAGCTTCTCAGATCTCCCTCTTCCTCTTCCTCTTCCTCTTCCTCTTCTTCTTTTTCTTCTTCTCTTGATCTCTTCCCTTGCCTTACGCACCATCCTCCTTCTTCTTCTTCTGCCATTTCTCTCCTCTCTTGCCTCTCGCACCATCATCCTCCTCTCTCTGATGATTCTTGCTTATTTACAGGCATTTTGAGTCATCATGACTTGTGCAGTCACGATGGGATCACCTGTCAGACAACACTCAAGTGAGCCAGCACATGGCCCAAGTGGGCTAATGTCGGCTAAATTGTCAGAATTTGCCAGAGTGAGAAATGCCTATTTTACCCCTTCTTTTTGCTCATTTTTACGAATTTTCTCCGTTACACTTAGACTCAGAAGTCTTAGAAGTCACTAGGAAAGTCTATCCAAACACCACCTAAGTATAACTACGGTATAATACGACAATGATCCATTCGGGAAGTAAGAGTGTTATACGGCAAAAACAAGCAAAAGTACGGAAATTTTAAAATATAATTAAGAATTATAAATAAATAAAAATCATAATATTAACCAATACTAATCATTTAATATGGAATATACATTTAAAATGATAAAAGTACGACAAAAATATGTGTATTGTATATGTTTAATACGAAATTCGCATATAAACCATTTTAAACGGCAACCCCCTCCCCCTTAAAAGTATTATATGGGGATTTGGTAACTATGCGTGCAGGTACAAATAGGTTATTTTAGGCAATAGTTACCAAATTCACATATTATACCCGTATAACACATGTTTAATACTTTTACGGGGGTGTTGTTTAAAATGACAAACTTTTGTTGTATTAAGTATTGTATTTGTATTACTGCATAATATGCATTTAATAAGTGGATCCGTATTAGCGTATAATATGTATATTTTGTTGTACATTTACCGTGTTAAACGCATATTCCACATTAAATGATTGTTAATAGTTAGTAGAATGATTCCTATTTATTTATAATTATTAATTATTTTTAAATTGTTTGCTCTTTTGCTGTATAACACCATACTTTCCAATCGAATCATTGTCGTATTATACTTGTACCGTGCTTGGTAACTATGGTTTCAGAGGAGCTCTAGACATATTTTAAACCGGAGCCCCGATTCATAGTTAAACTTATCAATTTAATTGTTTTATATTAGTCTAAGCGATGGGAAATTCTATGGAGATGTTAAATCACAGACAAGATGACATTCAACTCAATCACATTGGATATGGGGCAAGAAGTATGGAGACCCCTTTTAGGCACTTATATTATTATCCCATCCTTCATTGGTCCCATTGACAACTCACTTACAGAACTTCACGTGATCACGGATGAAAAAAAAAATTATAACACGTGTCAGTAGCCCGGTATAATCACAGCTGAACCTATTTTTTAAAGTTGCAAACTAGTTAAATAGGCTAAACCCTAACAAAATAACATCCAATCCAACTTATCCAACCCAATCACATTGGATATGGGGCAAGAAGCATCCTTTATTATCATCCAATCCTTCATTGGTCTCATTGACAACCCACTTACAGTAGTTCACATGTAGATCATGGATGGAAAAAAGAAAATAGAAAATCTAACATGTGCAGATAGCCCGGTATAATCACAGCCATCCGGTCAGCACACAAACACATATGACATAGGCAGCATAGCTTCTTGCCTCTTGAAGTATGTATTTTTATGATGATATCTATAATTTTTTTACCAGAATTAGAGTAATATTGTTCACATTAGTGTGTTTGCTTCAAATTGTTTATTGTTTACTCCCTGTAACCCATTTAGATTCATATCCCTCGTTTGTTTCACTTTTATCAAGATTTCTCTATCATGCATTATTCCTATGAAGACTCCCGTACCTTGACATACTTCAAAAAAAAAAAATGACTTACCAAAATCGGTGGACTGGAGGGAAAGGGGTGTTATCACCATTGTTATGAATCAAGGTCATTATGGTGAGTACTAAAAGAGTTATATTTTGATTCATATATAAGCATTAAATTTATGACAATTGCTCCAAGATAAGTTTTTGAATTAATATGTGTAATTTTTTTTATTTATATGTAGGTTGTTGCTGGGCTATTGGAATAGTTGGTGTTATTGAATGCCTCAATTTTATTAAGATTGAGAAATTGATTTTATTGAGTGTACAACAACTTATTGAATGTGACGGATCCAACGACAGCTACAGATGAGGTTCTATGGGGAAGACATGTTTATACATAGCTCATAAAGGAATCAATAGAACAAAGGACTACGTCTTTCTTAGGTGTGAATGCAGTTGCAAAAAAATGAAGATAAGTCCATATCTAGGACTTAAGTAGAGACAAGTTAAGTCAGAATATATAAAAAGATATCATTAATACTAGGGCTTTCAATGGGCCTAGTTGAACCGAGTTTGGGTTGGGCCTATTTTAAATGGACTTGATATATATGTATAGGCCCAAGCCCTACATTTTTTAGCCTAGCCGGAATTTATTATTAATAATAGGGGTATAATATGTAAGTCTTGTATAATACATTGGATTCAGGAAAACACTTGAAATGCGATAATTGGATCAAGTTAGATTAGCATAGGAAAGCCAAGGTACCCATTGACACACATATCAAATGCTTCTGGAGTGTTGCATGGGTTCACATAGGGGTGTAAACAGATACAAATATTATCCGATTCGTATACGAATCTGTTTATTCAGATAATGATCCGAATAGGTTTTTGTTGGAGTGTATTCAAAAGTAATTTCACTATCTATTTATAATTGGATATGAATTCAGATATTGATATATCTGATTTGATAAATATTCGACCGAAGATATAATTTATTATTATATATAAATAATAAATTATAAGTTTATAAAACTAAAATAACCTTATAAATATATAATTTTTACATTATTTTGATACACCAAATTACTATTTGTAATCTTTACTATTATAATGGGAGAGCCAGACGTAGCCTGATTTTTCCGAAATTTCCAATATACCCTCATATAAAATAAAACTTTGATTTAATGTTTTTCTTTAATTCCCAAATTACCCCTTGCTCATCTATCTATTTAAAGAATAGAATCACAGCCAATCACAATTGAACTCGGGGAGAGTTCAATCGCACCTACGGGTTAACACGTGTCCCTTTTATCTTTACTATTATAATGGGAGAGCCAGGCGTAGCTTGATTTTTCCGAAATTGCCAATCTACCCTCATATAAAATAAAACTTTGATTAATATTTTACTTTAATTCCCAAACTACCCCTTGCTAATCTATCTATTTAAAGAATAGAATCACAGCCAATCACGATTGAACTCGGGGAGCGTCCAATCACGATTGAACTCGGGGAGAGTTCAATCACACCTATGGGTTAACACGTGTCCTTTTTATCTCCTATTAACTGTGGTTAACTCATTCCCCTCGCTCTCATGTGCATTGCACGTACCACTCGCTAGTATATATAAAAATAAAATATTAATTTACTATTTTTAAATAAAAAATTATTTCAATATTGTTTTAGATATTAATTAAAACAATAGTAAATTATATATACTAGCGAGTGGCACGTGCCACTCATTCCCCTCGCTCTCATATTTCACTTTCCATAAAGAACTTATTAGAATTCAGATAAGGACACGAATTCGGATACACCACTGTAGCACTCCGTTTACACTCTAGGTTCACATAGATTTTGCACGATAATCCTAAAGTTGTCTCCCAAATATGAGAAGAGAACATTGCTCTCCAACATAGGTTGAGGCTCATCAGAGAGCAAATCCTTTGTTAACCGCCTGATATTAACTTTCGTATAATTTTTTTTTTTTAATCTTCAATTATAGAATGCCACCTATTAGTGTTTTAATAAATATTAGAAAAGAATAAGATAGTTTAATCTCATATATTTTTTACATTTTTAAAATCATTTTTTTTTCTTGGAGCGCTTTTTAAATGAGTCAAATCCTCTATGGTGATACCCGGATTTGGCATATTATCACGCCTAGAGGTCACCACGTGTCTCATTTGACACCCCTTAACCGTGGGTAAGATTCACCCACCTCACCCATCGTTGGTTTTTTTTTAAAAATATTAATTATTTTTAAAAAATTAAAAAACTGTTTTTAGAGTTTTTTTAATATTAAAAACAGTTTTTTAATTTTAAAAAAGAATTAATATTAGAAAAAAAAAGGATGGGTGGGTGAACCTTACCCACGGTTAAGGGGTGTCAAAGGAGACACGTGGTGACCTCTAGGGGTGATAACCGGATTTGCCAAATCCGGTTATCACCTTAGATGATTTGGCTCATTTTTTTAAATCACAGAAGTGCCAGTTTTGTAGGTGGAGATAGAAGAATCAAATACCAAGGTTAAGATGGGATCTGCTGTGATTAGTTGACTTGTATTAGATCGGGGAGCCCACTAGGGAGAAAGAATGAGCAACCAATTGCTGTTGCTAAAATATGGCTGAGTAGGTGCCACGTACAATTAATTAGAGGTGAGAGGTCCCCGTTTCTTTTGTTTTTGGAGAATAATTCTACCAGAACTTCTACTAAAGTTCAGTTGTTTATAAACGTTAGATTAGATGTCGACACTTTGTTCTCTCTCTCTCTCTCTAAACAGCAAGCAAGACACACCCAGGACACACTCCGACACACGCAGGACACGGAAGAGATCACGCCAGGCACCACCTCATAACCATACCTTGGAACTTCTCTTCAGGGCCCGAAAACAACAACACTCAAGAGAGAAAGGCCATGGAGAGGCTGATCTACTCTTCTTCTCTATCCTCCAAACCCCCCATTAAATCACCTCCTTTTCTCCCTCGACTCGCCCGATTTGACCCAGTTGGACTCGGTTTTTCGTCGTATACGCGGACCGATTTGAAGCGACTCGGCTCGTTTTCTTTTTTTTCTACACCGTCTCCTGCAAAGCTTCCTGTTGGATTCTCAATAAAGGCCTCATCTTCTTCTTCTTTGCCCATCGATTCGTCTGTTCGTTCTATACCCACGTTCCCTTTTCTCGAACAGATCGCTGGAGGAGCTTCAGATAAACAAAAGGTATTTCTATCCTACTATTTCCAAAAGGAAAAATGAAAAATCTCTTCTTCTTTTTCCCAATCCCACTTTTTAGCTTTTTCTTTTGTGGGTATTTTGTATAATTGTTTCTAGATTCCAAAGGGAATCCTTGGAAGATACAAATGTCATAATCCTTCTTTTCTGTTGCTTTAGATTCAGTTTAATCAGTTGGGTTCGTACTGAATTCTGCTACATGGTTTTTCTCTGATCTTTGATACATAACCATGTATCATATTAATAAAAATAAAAGGATAAATAAGCGAGAAGATTGATTTAGTCCAGGTGGTCTGTCTTCAAAGCTCAATGAGCAATTCAAATTATAACTTCCTAAGAGATAATGATAAGACAGAATGATCTAACTTCATAAGAGATTATGATAATTAGAAGAGAAAAAGAGAAGAATGCAAGTGGGGTATAGTACGATATTCCTCCATAGAGAGCAATTGTCCTCCATGGACGAATTTTGAAAATCGTTGGTGGAGGTCCTCTGTTTCATCCTCATTGTTATCCCCTTCAAAGATGGCAGGTTGTCTGTTACAACAATAGCCTAGTCCCAATTTCTTGTCACAATGAAAGCATAATCCCTCACTGATTTAAAATTTAAAAAAAAATGAAGCATTAACCGTTCTTGTGGTGCTCTTTCATTTCAGCTGAATTTAGCCTTTTGAGAGGCGCGAGTGTGGTGGTCTGGCCTCCAAAGCTCAATGGGCAATTCAATTAATCAAATTTTAAACTTCATGCTTGGCCACATCTCTTTAAATAATAGTGACAACTAAGGGCTAAGGATATAATATAACTAAATTAGCTAAGAATTGCTGGTGAGAATAAAGTTATCTAAAAAACCTAACTTCGAAAGAGATAGTGATAACATGTAATCATCCGACTTCCTAAGAGATAACAATAATTATAAGATACATGGATAGGAGTTCAGGTGGTGCATGCACGTGGGGTATGATATGGTGGTTTCCAATTGAAATGAGAGTTTTGGGTCAGTGCTTAAATGTTTAATTATGAAAAGGTGGGAATATTTTTTTTGGTTGTTGGCATGGAGAATCTACTTATACAACTATAATTAAAGAAAACCACCCAGTGGGGATGGGGGGAGGCAGGACCTGTAACCAATTAAAGAATAAAGATAATATTGATCTAAACAATCTGGAATGGGGGGACATTAAAGGTTGACACCAAAAAAAAAATCAATAAAATCAACTTGGTTCCAATATAAAGAAAAGAATTATTACAATCTTAGAATAAACAAATTGATTTTGTTAAGAAAATAAATTGCTCTGGTGTCCTTAGGATACTCTGCTTGATAATCACGTTTAATTGGGGAATGCAAGCCACACTGGCCAAGGCATCAGCCCATTACTTTCTCCATAAAAGCGAACAAATGATATATGATGGCCAACTTCCTAATATGAATATCTTTCCACCAGTATGAAACAGACCATGGTGGGTTGGAAATACATTCTGAGAATCAATGAGAAACTTGGAGTCACTTTCAAGCAATATGTTGTGAATATTGAAGTGATGGCCCAAAGAAATCCTATCAAGGATATCATATCATGTATTTCAGGGATGGTGTTGCTGCAGTAGCCATGGTGTTTATAATAAGTTGCTACTAGATCGCCCCTATTATCTCCAGTAATACATCTGCCACCCAAACCAGGGTCACCTTTAGAAGCTCCGGCAAAGTTGAGCTTGAAACATGGCTGTGGTGTTCATTTTGTAATGTTGGGCAGCCTCTAAAACTAAGATTGATGGTAGGCGCACTAAGATAAGTTTTATGATGGTAGGCGGCTAAGCGCACTAAGATAAGTTCTACTGGCTTAGTTTCCTTGAAAATTTAGGTCAGTTATTCAGATTTTAGTCTTCAGGATTAATGTTAAACAAACATGCTGCGTTGAAGGTGCTGTTCTCCGCAACTGGACCCGAGAAAAGGGCAATAATGAATCCCTCACTATCTCTAACAGCCCCACCAAATAGTTAGTTGTTGAGAGAAGGTTTATTTCATTCCTTATTTTATGTTGTTGGCTTGAACCAGAAGCGCATGATTAATTTAGATGGGATCATATCAGTAAGAATAACGTCTGATTAGTTTGTGTAGTTCTCGAGTTCAACCAGTGTTTGGTTCTAAGCAGTGGACTGTTTAAAATTCATACACTTGTAAACCTCCTTTGGCCTATTGACCCAAAATATTCTCTACTCCCAACAATTTTACTTACCTACCCTGCATGCTCTATTTTCTTATTTTAGCTTCGCTTTTCTCATCTTTTGTCCTCATCCACCTCTTGGAAAGCTATGTAACTTAGACATGGACACATCTGTTGGTGTCAGACACATTGATTCTGAGAAACCAGATATAGTGATAAGTCTGAGTAAACACAAATGATGCAGGCATGCAGCTACTTATGCAGTATGTATATCTAGCTCATGAGTAAACATAACATGCTGCAGCATGAGTTTATCTTCACATTGTCCTTGGATGAAGTGCATATCTTGGTAGCTGGCTTTCAGGTAATCAGATGTCTATTTGAGTGATTAAGTTTCAACTTATGAGGATTGTTGAAAATCCGGATTATCTTCAATAAGATATGATACACTTTAGGACGTATATCATTTTGGTAACTGAAGGATAACGATAATTGTTCCACTTCCCCCATGCTACAGCATTCACTTTTTTATCATTTCTAGGTGGTTACGTTCTATTATGTGCCATAGCTTGCAATTCAAATGGTATCGGCGTGGGGCATGGATCTTACACCCCAAGATTGTTAGTCATGGTTTGTCTTCACACCTTAATTGGCTCCCAGAAGAAGCGAGGCCGAACCTTACTTGGTTGGGGCCTACAAACCAACTATTCTATCCTGATTAACATGTTTATATGTATTGTGATCCCACATTTACCATATTTATTTTATAGTACGTATGATATGACCTGGTCAAAGATAATGTATTTCACCTGAACAACTTCTTCTAGTAATGCTTTTAAAGTTGAACAAGTAGCATCCTAACACATTTCCGAAATGTGTAATGACATGTGATATTTTGCACCTTTAAACAATTAATTTTGCTGGTGAATTTGCTTGCAACAAGCTGGATGACAATTTGTCAATGAACCAAACAGTTGGGGTCCATGGATCCTGTGTCAAGTATGGGTCTAGAACCTGATCCTGAGATTCTTGATGCTTGATGCTTCAAACACAAATTTGATTCCTCTAGCTCATCTTAGTTGTAGAAGGTCCTGTAAAATAATGAAATATTTGCACTCTTGAAAAGATCCACAAATGTAATGCTACTTATTATTGTGATAAAACTATTTAAATGAGTGAAATATGTCCCTTAAACTACTGGCTTATGTATTTATGTGTCCTGATCATATGGTGAATATTGTAATGCTTCAAGCATAAATTAGATCGAACTCTTCAGAAGTTTTTTTTTTTAATCACAGAAGAAAATCCAAGTGGTCTTTGCATTTGATTTTTTTTTTTTTTATCGGTAGTCTTTGCTTTTGACTTAATGTTTGATTGGGGTATTATAGTGATACGAAATAATAATTCTGAAAATGGAAGATGATTTATTGTTGAATATTCTTGATCCATCAAATTTATGTCACCCGCACAATGATTACCACTTGAGTTGATCAGTGTAGTCAAAGCGTCTAGGTGATGAGGCGATAGGGGATGAGGCGATAGGGGGTTCAGGCTTCCCTAGGTGAGGCATAACTTAGGCTTTGCCCAAGCGACCAAAATTTACTTTTTCTATTTAATTATATAAGATTTAGTGAGTGCCCACCCTAAAGCATGATCTAGGCGATAGGGGGCTTGGCTAGGCAAGGTGGTGGCCCTAGACATTGCCTAGCATTTTGATTATAGTTGATTTTATCCATTTAATTTAAAATGAAGTATAATAATACCAATGGAAGTACACAGTTAGGTATTCCCAGTGTATTAGGTGTCTCTATCTATGCTGCCTTTTGCTGGGGAATCCGCGATATCATTAGCGCCCGTTGGAAAAAATAATCATCCAGCATCTAACCAGCTCCATTACGTGATCGAGGATGTTAGCCTACCTCTATGAACCTACCATCCCCATTTCTCATTAAATAACACTTGGTGAGCCTCCTTCAATCTCATTATCCCCGTAACCTTGAGTATTTAGTAGCGAGCCGTGTTAATTCGGTGACACTTTATTTCCCTTATCTGTTCTTTGATTTTCTCCTTTGTTCTTGACACTTCTTGTCCTTTCAATCACTTATGTTGGCTCTCTTGGTCTATTGTTTTCATTCGACTAACAGTAAACCTCAAAAACTTTTGCTCTCTCTAATTATATTGATGTTTCATCCATTTGCTTCAATACAATCTTCTTGTTATATTAAACTTATCTGTTTTTCTTTCACCACGGGCCGAAAATTCCCTGTTTCTATGGGCACAATGTTGCACCATACCTCATCCTTGGAAGACTTATCAGTAGAAAAGGCACCATTGGTTGATCATAGTTTGTTTTCCCTTCTTGGCATATGAGATCTTGTATTAATCCCAGTAAGACTTGCATGTGATTTCAATATTTTCTTTTACCATCTCTGGAGAAACTAAATTCTTGCAACTAGTTTTATCTATATCTATGTTACATACCTTTCCATCAGATGAACATTGGGTTTTTGAGAGGTTGGATTTATCATTCTCTTCAGAATCTTTCTCACTTGGGGCTACTAATTTTTGCTTCATCATTATTCCTAGTCCTGTTTTTGACCTTCTTGTGAACAATGAATACCTGGACCTTATAGATTAGATCTAACATCTTTTGTCATCTCCAACTCTATGCACTCTTGACACATGATGAAAGTTGTGTTTGGAGTTGTTTTGGATTGCTTAGCACACTTCTGAAGTTCCAGCAGCTCCTCCATTTACCATGATCGGACTCACTCTGAGCCTTCGATACCAACCTAATGTAGAGCCTACAAATTCTTCAATGACGATCGCAATTGAACTACGTTTCTTTGTAAACAAAGTAAAGTAGAAATTGCCTACTATACAAACCTTAATAATATTCGTAACTTTCTGCATGTATCAATAATCCACTCTATTATTTAGTTTTGTATCAATTCTAATTTCTTATGCCATTAGGGAAACCCAATTTGAGATCAAAATCCAAGAAATTTGACCCATAACCTAAGTACAAATTGTCTACTATCTAAGATGTATGTTTATTTTTGTTGTGTAAGTAACAAATAGATTCATAGAAGAAAAGAAAATTCAGAAACGTCCAACAAGAATCCCATGTGTTGGAATCAACTAGTGTCAGACATGGACATGTCACCCCTTTAGAAGAGTCTACGCAACACAGATGATTTCCGTTGGGTCGTGATAATGATTTATTGTCCTAGTTTGTCTGCTGACTATGCTGTAGATAAATCACACGATGGTTTTCCACTGGGTTTTATTGATCTATCTAATATTATGGGGAGGGAAGGCTCTAGACAGACTATGCTTGGTTCGATGTGTTTTTAAACCTTCATTTATGTAATGGGTGACAATTTAATGGGAAAGACAAATGTAGGGTCGGTACTAGCAGCAGTTTATTCTCTGTATTTTGTGGGGAGGAATGAATTCAACCACCTAACTTTGAGTTTGCCTAAGATATATTCCTTTTACTAATTTATAATTTCTAAAAACTGTTAGAAAATGACCTAACACCAGGTTCTGTTAGCTTGAGAAATGCATGATTTCCTCCAGCGGAATCGACTCCTGATGGTTTGCTGAGGTAATGCTAGAAGATGTAAAATACCTTCGGATATTCAGGAGAACAAGATCTTTGACTATGTTTAGATTGTTGACCGAACTCTAGAGTTCAGTGCATGTTGGGCAATCACGCTTTCTCTTGATGGGTAATCAAGCAGTCATTCCTTCCATAATATGGCACATAGTAATCTATTCCTGAAGTAAGCTTGTCGCTTAGTTATCTTTAAGAAATTCTGCTTACTTGCAGAAACATACCAGTGTTCCTGTTCACACTCCCAAACATTGCCACAGTGGAATGAGTGTTTTTTACCACACACACTCACACACATTGCAGTGAGGAATTTCTTTATTTCCTTTGTTCTTGCCTGTAGTGAACACGACTACCTGAATCTTCCCCCCTCCCCTTTCTCTCATAATATATTTCCTCAGAAGGAGGAGGGTTTTGGCAGGAGTCAGGACCCCACCAGTTTATAGATGACTATACCTTTAAATGTTCAAATATCCTCTTTATTCTTAATACAGCTAAACTTTCTGCAACTCAAAATTTTTCAGGCAGTTCAAGCTGGGGCATTTTTACTGTTCTCAGCTCTCATCGTGATCTTAATCCACCCAGTTCTTGCTCCTCCAGCTTATGCTACCATACTAACCGCATCTAACAGTGGTGGCTCTGCTGCTGCTGTAAGGGGAAAACTTGTTCGGACTGAGTTACTAAGTAGTGCTTGGACTGGCTTCTTTGCTGGTTGTTTACACACACTATCGGGGCCCGACCACCTTGCTGCTTTGGCTCCACTCTCAATTGGCCGTACACGATGGCAGAGTGCTGCAGTCGGAGCCCTCTGGGGATGTGGCCATGATGCAGGCCAGGTGATTTTTGGCTTGCTGTTTCTACTACTCAAGGATCGTCTCCACATTGAAGTTTTCCGCACTTGGGGTACGAGAGTGGTGGGCTTGACTCTACTTGCTATAGGCGCTTTGGGAATCAAGGAGGCATCAGAGGTCCCTACCCCATGTGTAGCCCTAGAGAATGGGGAGTGTGACGTTAGTGTCTATGAAGCACTTGAAACCCCAACAGTAGGGAAGAAGAAGAAGAAGAAGATTGGGTTTGCAACGTTTGCTACCGGGATTGTCCATGGGCTGCAACCTGATGCGTTGATGATGGTGTTGCCTGCCCTTGCTCTGCCTTCGCGCTTGGCTGGTGCTGCCTTCCTAGGTATGTTCTTGCTCGGAACTGTATTTTCAATGGGAAGTTATACCGTATTCATAGGCTCTTGTAGTCAGGCACTAAAAGAAAGGATCCCTAGAATAACTGAGAAACTTACTTGGGCTTCTTCCCTTGTAGCAATTGCTCTTGGATTTGCCATTCTGAGTAGCCAGTTCTTTGGATATAGCCTCTATTGATCTATCTGACGCTCTTTAAGCTATCCAATTTTTTAAAGTTTCCTTGTAGTTTTAGAAAATAAGCTCTTAAAGGTTTAATGGATCTGTTTACAGAAAAAGCTGTTCCTAACTTCCTATTATCTCGTCTCAACAAGAATATTCTTTTGCTCCTCAAGTTTGTAGGTTTGATATACGAGGGGACCATTTCTTTCTGCCTTTGTTGCATCTGAGGAACTCTTTTGTAACCCTATCTATGGTAGAGTTCAAATTGGTTTTGTAGATTTGCTTGTATTCATTTCTTTAATGCTTCAATTTTTAATTAAAACTTGATACCGTGTTGCATGCAGATTTTACCTCTTCTATTTTTAGACTTCTGCTTTTCATTTGCAACTTTGATACTGAGTTAAATGAGTAATTTTTTTCAACTGTAGCTGCATATCTGTATTAGTGTTGAGAATTGTATATCAAAACAAAAATCTTGTCGTTTCCTTCATGGCCGAACTCTCGGTTATATATAGATAATCGTACTCTTGGTTGAAGAAAATATAAGAATTAAAACAGGTTATAACTCTTTATACTCGGTGAGAGTCTCGGACTACCATCCCTAAGAATTCGATCATCAAGTATATATGTCAAATTTTCAATCTGTATGGTGGTCCTGTCTCCTTTCTTAACACCCATGTGGTCACCTCGGGTGTGACGCCCTCTGTTTTTTAAAGATTATTTAGCCGCCTAACCATAGTGTGATCATCACTACCTTCATGGATTGAGGCTTTTAAAGCTCTTTGATTCCAGAAAGGTCAACTTAACTACCTTCTCACCATTGCTATCACTATTTGCAGCCCTGCATATTTGTTCTTATAACGTAGTTTGTCAATTCTGAGAAGCAAGGAGGGCCACGCTTAAGTAGTGAAAAGAGGACCAGAACGTAGTTTTTATTTTAATCTCATGACGAGAAAACTGCCAACATGCTAGGAATTAGTTTCCATCTATTTCACCTCTCCAAGTTTCAGGTTTGTGTTTTACAGCATGAGTGTAGTTAAGACAAAATAGGTTGTGCATTTGCAAATTCCAAGTGATCTGCTGGGCTGCAATTGACAAGTTTAAACTAGAACGGATAGTGCTTGGATGATCCCGACCTTGTCTATTCATATTCTCTTGGAGGGTCGGAAGAGGGACGATGAATGCTCTTAAAACATAGTTTCAGTCAACAAAATATATGAATTTGATACTTTCTAAATTAAAACCCATATAGGTATAATGTCATGGTGGAGGGCTTTGTGTCCACTATCTAAGACCATCGAGTGGCGGCGTAGGAGGCGATCTGAAGATTGCAGTATGAATTTGAACTCACAGAAAATAAAACCCAGATAAATATAAGCATATGATGGTAGTATAGACCATCCATCAACCATTTACAATTGAGGAGTGGACCGCCAGATATTGATGGATGGGTCATTGGATGTGAGGAAATTAGCAAGGGGATTTACCACAGAAGAAATTGTTGACGTACTTCCGGAGGATCTGGGGGAGGAGGATCTTGTAAGTTCTCTCTGCGGGATGATAACTGTCCCAAAATAGGTACTTAGAGACATCTGTACACGTATACGGATTCAAGTCATTACACAGTATAACTACTTCTATCTTCCCTGTTCCACAACACCCTCTATCCACCACTTCAAAACCTGATGAACATCCAATAATCAACAAACAAATAAATTTAAAAAGAAAAGAAAAGAAAGATTCCTGATATGGTAGTTTTCAGGGCTATATAATTGAATAGTGATGTTGTTTTGAGAGCGTTGATCCTGCAATCAACGGTGATAGTGATGAGGAATGATTACCAGAAGCAGCAGGATTTTGGATGAGAGCAAGTAGAGGGGTGTAGATATCAATGTAGACAAGCCTTGCGTGCGGGAGCTTATCATTAAGAGAATTCAGCTCGGAAGAGAGCTTGAAGTTGAATAGCTTTGCTGCTTGGTTGTATGTCTGTGCACACTCTCTTTGTTCCCCTCCTCCTAGAGTTCTCTGAGATGGCACACAACCTATAGGAGGTGCACTGAATACACCTATCCTTCGTGCCCCAAGATTGTATATTTCCTACAAATTTTCAATTTTAAAGAGAAAATTAGGTGGCATTTGGATGCACTGTTGTTTTCCTGTTCTTAGAAACTGGAAACGACTCATTTAAAAAAAATTTAAAGCAGGAAACACGTTTGGCATTACTAATTGTTATTAGTTTTAAAAAACAAAATACAGAAAAACACGTTTGGTAACTACATAACATCATAAAAAAATAAATATAGTGACATTAATTTCTAAACAGTTACGGGTCCCACCCATTAGTCCATTTAAGGGTTTACAATGAAAAATCAGAAGCAAAAATATCATTTTGTTGTTGTTGGTGGTGGTGAACGAGAGTCATTGACGGAGGCGGAGCGTGTTTTCTAATTTTGTCTTCTATTTCTAAGAAGTAAAAACTGAGGTATGTTTCCTTGATTTTCAAAAAAATTGGTATTAGATTTTAAAAACAAAAAACAAAAACATGCTTACCAAATATGTTTTGTGCACAAATTCCAAATTTTTGTTTTTAAAAACGAAAAACAGAAAATAAAAGTGCAACGAAACAGGGCCTTAACTTTTACCAATGACTACATATCCCCCTAAGCCAATGGTTGATGGTTGGTGTCGTATGTTTAGAGTAATAGTCATGCTAGCGAGACTCTGTATGGGTGTTCACAACATATATGATCTAAATTAGATGTACCTGTAAGAAACTAGAAGCTGATCTGACCATGAGATCGGTGTAGGCGGGGACATCGTAATCTCTCCTGAGAGGTGTAGTAAAATATGTATTCGCAATGTCGTCGCTGCCTGTACACACAATGAATATGCTTTTGGATAGAATGTTTGTTGTTCTATCTTCTCCAATAGCCACCTTTAACTTCCCAATGTACTCTTTGAACAACTCCAACTGGTCCGTTAACGATAAAACTGACTGATTATTAATATAAAAAAATGTCTTAGATGCAAAGCATTTAACAAATAAATTAACTTGGCACGGAAATTTCTTTTTTAAAAAAGGAAAGAAGATGTACCACTATCTCAGCTGTGAGCGGATCGAATCCTGAACCACCTGAGGCGAAGCTTACGCCGGTAAGGAGGTCTTGAATTTGCAGTGTTGGGTCGAGATAAGCAGGCAAAAGCTCTTTAATTCCCAATTCTTCAGCTGGATCATTCATACGAACACAAGTTATTTGAGGAACTCTTCTCCAAGGTAGTCTCAATTCCAAGGTAGTGACAACCGTCACTAGCTCACATAGAGGTCATAAAATCGAGTCTTATAAGAAATCTCTCAATAGATTGATAATAGTGGATTCTCTAGGTGATGTTGGTGGGAGGCCCATTCACTCTCACCTATCCCATGTCCTAACAACTAACCCTAGATAAATGATGTCTTGCACCAAAATAAAATAAATTAATACTTTCATGCTTGCATGGAGTCAATGTATCTGGTTTGTATTGTCAGGTTCACAGCGTTTGGGTTGATAAATTGTTTGGTGGAATACAGTGGCCCAATTTAGTTATGGGCTTTGAGAGCTCTCTAAAGCCCAGTCCATCATGTCTCATGATTTCCCAAAAACATTTTGGCGTACCTACAGAAATTAATTAATTGAGTTAGACTCAGCCACTAAGCCATAAAGTAGGACCTAAGGCCAGTCATAGTCCATTGAGCTTTTCATCTACCAACAACTCTAAACAGAGTCATGTATTGAACCCTAGCCGTTTGCGCAATCAACTTTTTAGACTTATGATTTTCTAAAAAGAAAAAGAAAAGAGAAAAAAATAAAGGGATTACTATTTTTTCCTTTGTGGCTAAGTCAAAGATTCACAGAAGCAAATGTTTTAAGATAGTCAAATTGGCCAGGATAGGCAAATCAACTAAACCGATCTGAATCTATGATCTAGGTTGTAACATGAACTTGTACCAGCAGTGGGCTAGAGCAATTATCACCATGTTGGGGTGTTAGAGGAATTAAGGTTATATATTTACCGATATTCCACATTGTCTTTATCACAAGGAAAAATGCATTAGGACCCATATTTGTGAGATGCCGTTAGCTTGAAAAGATCTATAAAAGAAATTGGTCTACAAAGAGGAGATCATAAGGACATGCAAATATACAGCGAAATAAGCTAACATCTATACTAATCTCAAAACCTCAGTAGAAAAATTAGAAACAATGTCAGTTAAAACTTGAATAGTAACCACTTGTATTTATGGCTCACCCACACAAAATGTATGTGTGTATATATATATATATATATATATATATGGAGAGAGAGAGAGAGAGAGAGAGATGTTGATGGCTAGTGGTTCTACAATTGAGAAGTTTTGAACTACCTAATAAGTCTGAGGGGACCTTCCCATTGCCAAACCTTCCTGTTGATATTCCTCCCTTGAAATCCCTCCCATATGGAGGGAAATTGCACTGAACGGTAGTTTGGAGATAGTTGTTGTTGCCCGGATCGACAATTGAATCTCCGAACACAATCGCCGCTGGGATTGTTTCATTGTTAGGTATGGTTATGGCTGCTTGGATGGCATGGAAGCGAAGAACAATAAGGAGAGAGAAGGAAATGGCTGAAGTAGAAGCCAGTTTTAGGTGAAAATGCATTGTTGTCAGAGTGGAAGGAGCTGAGTAAATAATGAGTTGTCTAATATGGTTATAGGCATATCTATATATACACTAGATCTTAGTTGTTGAATATAGAACTCCATGCATCTCTTCAAGTCCAGTTTATTAATTACTGTCACAAAATGACACGCAGATATATTAGATCACAATCTCTTGTTTAAAGAACTCCTTTTCTTATATATATATATAGATTGGCGATAACTTCGGGAACTGGATTGAATTATGGGGTGTACGTTATCATCGTATATTTTTGGGCGTGGAGATTATCTACAGAAATGGGTTGAGTCGGGTACCTAACGCACACATGGCCCATTGTCTTATCATCTATGCATTTCATTTGGTGGGTCATGACCTAAAATTCAACAGGATCTGATATAATTATTTATTTTATTAATTAGATCTTAAATTAGAGATTTAAATTGCATGGATGGGCAAAGGAGGTAACCCCACCAACCTTTATGAAGTAAGACTCCCCACCCCCACCATATATTTATATTGGAAGAGGTTTTTTAGTGTGATAAATTGATGCAAGGAGGTTGATCTCATACACAAGGGAAAGCTAGCTCTTTACTTCATGGAGGTGGTTGGGGCAACCCCCTTGAATCATCCTTAGAAAGTTTTTTCATTCAAAACTGGTAATAATAATTTAAGCTTACTCTATTAAGTGTATATATCTTCATCCATGTATGAGGGTTTTAGAATAACCTATATATTGTAATGAGTCTGGAGAAGCAAGGACAGTATGCCACATCAGCAATCAGGGTTAGGGTTAGTGTATTTTCAAACTCAACCTTAACCCTAATTGTTGATCTGGCAATACTAACTTTTTTAAGCCCCCACGCCACTCCACTTCAATGTACTGTATTGTTAATGCAGTGAGTAGAACAAGGATTACTGCAAGAGGCAGCTTCAAAAGCACCTGAAGGTCCTGAACCTAGCTCTAACCCTAATCAGCATCCGTCATTTAATTCATCTCAACTGTGAATTGGGACATTTATTAGCTTGAGTGAATCTTAACCACAGTTAAAAGGAATATTAAAAGGGACGCATGTTGACCTGTGGAACTTAAGCAAACTCCAAGGTGTCGGTAATACCGTAGAGAATTTCAAGCCCCCCCCCCCCCCTCCTTAAAAAAAAGAAGGAAAATCATGGGTAAAATTATGCAAAAGCCACCTGCATTTTTGTATCCTCAACTTCCCAGTCATCTCTCAATTAATAAGACAAACATGAAGTTGAATGGAAATTCTGTCTCTTTATTACTAGAGAGTTCGAATTGCCAACACCTTGGGATATAACTTGTGATCTCAATTAATAAAAGTATTGTTTCTGTGACTATTTGTCAACTGCTCCATAAATGAGCTCTCTTGGGGGAGTTGGGATGAGCAATCTTCTGTCTGATCAAACAATAGAAACTTCAACAATCAAAATAAATGATTGAACAGTTGGGGGAAAACCCCTGTTGCTAAGAGAAAATCTCTCTGAGCTGTTTTTTTTTTCCTGAGGATATTAGTGGATTAGCTTAAGAGATTGGAGATCTTGCGGACTCGTTACCCTGTGGGATTGGATCCTTAGACCTCCCTCAACAAAGAGGCCACACTCCACTACTAGCGCAAGAGGTGGGGTGTATAAATTATTATTTTCAAACATAATAATTAATGAACCTTAAGAAAATTAATTGTTTTTTTTTCAATCTAAAAACAATAGTTAGATTGCTTAATCCTAAGAGAGTGAATCTTAACCACAATTGATGAGTATTAAAAGTGGGGCATGGAATGCGGCAGTAAGCTAAACATTTCCCTTATTTTTAAAATCGTTCGGGGACCTAATATGGATTTCATTAAGTAGGCTATTTGTTGGTGTTAGTTGACTAAGTGTGGATATCATTTAAGTAGGCTATTTGTTGGTGTTAGTTGACTAAATTTGCACGCTATAACCACACTCATAAACAAAGATTAGAAATTATTCTTAGGGTTTACTGCATTAAACTATAGTAGTTAACGTAAATAAACCTAAAGGCACGTATCCTGATTCCTGAAAGCTTGCACGAAATAATTCAGTAGTTGGTGGGTTTCACGATTGGGCCAGCCATGAAAGCAGCCCAAGCTGGTGGTGATAATGGATTGGGTTCAGGTTGGTGTCAAAGTACACTATCAACCCCGAACCCGACCACATTTTTTGATTCAAACCCGAACATTTTTATAAACCGGGTAAAAAGATAAACCCGAACCGGGCCCATAATGAGCCATATCCCAGGTACGCCTATCACTGCTCAATAAGTTTGTGTAGTAAGTGCTAAACCTGAAATTAATTGTTGATATGACCTTCTTAAACAACTCAAAAGAGTTACACACAATAGCTTGTAAAAAAAAAATGGTAACCGGAGGGTGTCCCAAACCCTTTTGAGTGTCCACCCATCCGAAATTTCCCTACAGTAACTTGTAAAGTTATGGCAATCCCGTGTATCATTAAGCTCAGCTTCACGGCGGAAAAGTGAAGCTATGAACATGAGCTCTGATTGAAGAAATAATTGGAACAACCCAAAAAATAGTGCAGTTTAAAGATTTTAAAAATAAAATAAGAGTATTTTCTCCGAGGAGAGTTCAATCACAATTGATTGTGATCCAATTAAGATATTGCCTGACAGTAAAATAGCACTGCTTTCCTTCCAAAAAAAATAAAATTGTAGCACTACTTTATATTTAGTGTCCATTTGAGAAACACCATCTTAACCTGCCCCAATAATGAATAGGTTATGAGGCGCATCTCATAATAAGTTATTCCAAAACCACAACCTTAACCCGTGAAAAGTCTTGGTTTTTTTTTTCTTTTTTGGTCCCAATTAACGTGGGTACCCACCACCACCAATAGCGTGTCAAAAATGATTAATTTGGTAAATTACACTAACCTCTCCGCGGTTTGGTGAAATTTCAGAAACTTTCCCTCCTGTTTTTGAAATTATAGCTCATCAAGTTAACACTGTTAACGGATGATACGTTTTTACAATTTTACCCTCATTACTTAAGGAAACACGTTGTTACAAACCGTCACGTATCCCTTTTAACACCCACCAACTGTGGTTAAGATTACCTTCTAAAAAGAAAAATTGTGGTTATGATTTACTCACCCCTGAGATTCATCAATCTAACTTTGGTTTTAAGAAAAAATAAAAAATTAATCTTAGGTTATTTATGTTGAACCACAGTTAAAAGGTCTCTCTATAAGTCACCATATGTTCCTTTTAATACTCACTAACTATGGTTAAGATTCACTCACCCCTAGAGTTCATGTATGGTTTTTAGAAAAAAAAAACCTTAAGTTAATACAATTAACTTTAGTACTAGAAATATATTAACCTTTAAGTTTCATATTTACAGAACCCATTTATTTTATTGTACTAAGTCTTTAAGAATGATAATTTAGATATTTTAAAATATTTAAATGATGACATCATCAAAGTCCATCCATGTAGGTAACGGCAAATTAACGGAACGGGGAAGTGATTTAAAACTCTCGATAGTACCTACTATTGAGAGCAAAGTGTCACGGTCATAAGTTGTCAAGTACGGCCATGACCGTGATACTGGGCCGGGATGGCCTGAGCATGGGCAAAAGGATGCCAATGCGATGCCTAGGAGATAGGCGATGCACTATGCAAGCGATAGCGCAGTGTGGTGCAAGGTTGGTGCCTTAGTGTTGGGTACCGAAGTGAAATGACACACAGGTGTCTTGATGTTGTGTACGAGGTACTGTGGTTTGGGTGAAGTGCACATGAAGAGTTATGGAGTGAAGCTTGAGTTTGGTGCTTAGTCGGACACATGTGGACAAGTGTTGTGGGGCTCACATGGTACGCTGGAAGTAGGGCCGATAGTACCTTCATTCGAAGAGAAAGTTAATACGAGTTTAATGGTACAGTTGGTTTGTGGATATTCAATATATTGTTCCGTAAAAGACCAGTATAACTCCACCGGTAATGGTGATGTTTCCTTCTGGTAAAGGGTGAAAGGTTTATCATCCACCTTGAAGAGAAGGGCGTAGCTCTACCTTCCCTTGTGGCACATCTGGGGCCACTTAATGAGCCACCCTAAAGGAGTTGGGGGCAGGCTCTAGGATCCTAAAGGGGATCTTGGAGTCTTCTTGAATGGTTGTTGGAGCATCCAAGGACGGTGCAAATGAGACGAACTTCTTAGCACTGCGCAAGAGCCTTCGGGCAAGAGGTTTCATCCTAATATGGTCTTTAAGTGTGCGGTATGCATCATGGTCGTCTAGGAGGGACGCGAGGTATGGTTGGGATACTCGGTCAGAGGACCGAGAATTGTGTTGTGGGCGTTATACCCTCAATGCTCGGTAAATGGGGCAGTGATGCTCCTACGCTATCCGCGATGCGTGTGGGATGACCGATAGTCGTGTTCGAGAGTATCGGGCCATGTTGGATGTTCGGCTTGATCGGGGAACCTTAGCATCATGAGAGATGCGTGAGACGGAACCTCGGTGACGCGGGAACCTTATGTGTTGGACGAGTGTCAGGTGCGACACGATGAAGTGACGCGTAAGCCAGCTGAGTATAGCTAAGCGGATGAGACTCGATAGTGGGTCGTACCTTGTCGTAGCATTGTAGCATGAGACGTTGGGTCGGTTCAATGGATAGATAGTGTAATGGTGTAAGGCTGGCTAAGATCATGGGATGATTGAGATGCCGCACGATTGTTCCGCAAAATCAAAAAGTTAACCGTGACAAAAGGTCGCAAGATCAAAAATCCAAATGTTCAAATGTTTAAGTGGGGCCACCATTAAAAGAAAAAACAGCCTGAGACTGTTTGATTTTCAAACGTGTGGCTTTGATCTCAATAGTAGGTACTCCTGGGAGTTTTCAAGCAATTTCCAATGGAATGTAGTATATGTTACAAACAACTAAAGTTTAGGGGGTAGTGTAATTTATGAAACAATATGGGAGGTTTTTGAAATTTTACCTTACCTGAGGGTAGGTTATCAGGTTAGTGTTATTTACCCTTATTAATTTCACATATGCAATAAATGTTGAACTTTGCCTTCAGGGAGAACAGAAACAACAAATGTGCCCAGAAAGTAAGCCCCACACCTTTAACAAAACTAGGGCTGGCAAAAAAGCTAATCACTAACCATGTATAGGTAGAGAAGCTTGAGCGTTCTTTAGGGCTGTGTTTGGATTGAAACAAAAATGCTGTTTCATATCCCCATAAGATATGCACACGATTGCAGTTCAACCAACAAAAAATGCTATGGACAGTAACAAAGGCCAGTAGTGGACTCAATAAACCTTAAATCAAATTAAGGCTACTTAGGTTGCTCCAGAATTTATTGAATCGCCCTAGCCATGTAGAGGCCCATTAGCCAAATAATTGAAACGTATCATTGTTTTAGCAACTGCACTAATCCATACTCTTTTTTTTTGTTTTTTGGAACTCAGTGTGTCCCCAACACTTTGGGTCAGGACTAATCCCCGAGAGTGCAACCTGAGCCCACAACCCGTCACATCAGGTAAGTCTGAGTAAACCCGTGCGGGGCTAGCCCTAAAGGGGAGGGAGAAATGGAACCCAGAACCTCCCACTTGGGGAAAGGCCCAGGAACCACTGGTCAACCCCTTTGGGGCTGGCCCCATACTCATGCACACAACACAAACCTACTCTTATCAGCATTTTCTAAAGTCCTAAGCAGATGTTTTATACCTAGATTGTTGTCCCAAGCATTTTCTAAATCCATATGTATAGATATGTATTATCCCTAGATTGTTGTACTAAGCATTTTTTAAATCCATATGTCTAGATTGTTGCATTACTCGTTATCAACATTTTATTTAAAAGAAGAGCAATAGTTCGTTCAACTGACGAGCCAGTGGGGTGAACCATTGGTCCTCGCTCTCACAAAGCCAACTCAACTGCATGATTTTAAAAAATTTATTTAATTTTTCTAAAATCCGAAGGTAAATAGGTGAACCCAAGGGTTAATAAATCTTAACCACAATTACATGAAGCCAAAAGGGGAGCATGTACATTAAAAAAAAAAAAAAAAAAAAAAAGACCCCAGACGCACCACCCCATGTCACTGACCGAGGGGGCGATTATTCTTCTTAAAAGAAATACTAGCATTTTCCCTAATTCTTAATGTGGTTGACACATGTCACTACTTTTACATGTTACCTTTAAAACCTGTCAAGTCAATACTTTCTCTTTTGGAAAAAAAGATTTTAAGTTATTATTTTTGTTACACTCCCTCAAAGCGGTTTTTGGAAAAAAAAAAGATTTTAAGTTATTATTTTTGTTACACTCCCTAATAAGCGGTTTAGATTGTTAGTAAGGATAGAGATATCAACCATGCATGCCATCGGGACCAAATTTGTGGTGCTATGCACACAACTAATGGAACAAAATCATCTGTGGTCTTCCTTGAGTTTTTCACTGTGCCCTGAGTGTTTGAGGGCTAAGACCATTTGCTTCCGCAACTAATAAACATAGGTGTTTCACCAAACAGTTGGAAAAAATTTCAAAATTTGCAGCTGGTGCTAACACCCTCTTTCTTAAAACCCTAAGCAGTTGCATTAACCTTAGAATGTTGCACTACTCATTATCAACACATTTTAAAACTCTTAAGAAATGCATTAACACTAGAATTTTGCACTACTTGAGTTGAGGGGAGTTAGGGTTTCCTATTTCCAAAACATAAGTCATGTTTACTTGTCAACCACCCACTAAAACCAGAGGGGAAGTAAAGTTGGTGATGTTGACGAGGCAAACCCACACACGTCAGCCGAAACCAGATTCCGGGCCCACGCAGGAAATCCTACGCCAGCATCCAACCAAATCGAAACGTGCATGCATCCCGCTAGAAACCGTCGTCCTCGATCTCGTCAAAGTAACCGCGGGACCCACAAACGCTTTCGCAACATAATCGATTCCCTTCCCGAAAGCCCAAGCATCACGGCCTTTATTGTACGGCAACATTAGATTAGAAATTAGATAGAGGACGACAATCTCTTGTCAACGTTTTCAGTTTCCTTTATTTGGAGAGCAAATCTCGGTTCCGATTCCCAATACCTTGCTAAACGACAAACTAATATCATCACCACATCTTTTTTAAAACAGTTTTCTCGTCAAATCATTTATTTATTTTTCTGGTTCATCGTTTCTGTCTGTCTTTTATGTTCTAATTTTCCCGGGGAAAAAATATATGAATCTGCCATTTATGGTGGTGAATCCGACTTTGTTTATCACTTCGTATTGGCATCAATCTTTCTTTCCCCGTCAGTTTGATAGTACAGTGCTACTGCAAAAGAACTGGCAAAATTGTATGTAAAATCAATCAACCATTAAAACATCTCAAAAAGGGCAATGGAAGAAACTCCAGAAAAAGAAAAGATGCTCTGTTCTGTATTCCTGTTCGATTGATAATGGTTGTTTCAGTACAAAAAAATATTCAGAAAACAGAGAACCCAAAAAGCAAAATTCCAAATAAAACGATGAACAGTTCAGGAATCGATCTGGGTTCGTTCTTTCATTTTGGTCTGATCCAAAAGCTTTTCCTTCTTTTTTTTTAACTCAGAAATTTCTCAGGACATGAATACCTCTATAGTTGCCTTTTTTGCAGAATTACAGACAGGGCAAAGATCGAGAAAAGCTTCACAAGATTTGCACGAACAGAGATGCCTGCATGGGAGAAAAAGAATGCACGAGCTTTGAGAATTACAGCCTTTGCAAACCATCTTTTTCGTTTGTTCTTCTTCATCTCTGTCTTGTCTGTTCAACGCATGAGAGAAATCGCAGCAAGACTCTGCGTCTTCGGCTGCTCCAGAGGAGAAGCAACAGACGTCTTCTCTGACCTGTTCCAGCGTCTTGTTCAGAGCTATAACCATGGCTTCGTTTTCTCTTGAGATTCTCTGCCATGTTTCGAACTCCATCTGGGCTCTTCTTAAGCAATCTTCGAGTTCCATTGTTTTTTTGGCTGCTTTTGTTCTCTCTTCATCTTTTTGTTTCAGTAAGCTCAACGTTCTTGATTCGAGTCTACTTAACAAGATTGCGATTTGTTGCTTTCTTTGCTCTTGCAAAACCAATCTCAATCTGTCGTTCTGTTTCAGTTAAGAACCAGAGAAGAGAATAAGAACTCGGATCAAAAGAAACCCTATAAAAAAAATCCTCACAGATATAATAAGAGGAAAATCCCAGTAATAAAACCCCATTAATCTTCTTTGAAAAACGAACCAATAAATTTCTATTATGAACAAAACCCATTTGGGATTTCTCTATTTTCTTACCTGCAAACCAATAAATGTATCAATCTCCTGTCTCTGCTTCTCAACCTGAGCCGCTAAAGATTGGGAAAACTTCATTGGAAGAAGATTATCACTGGTTGAAGGAGAAACCACTTGACTGACATTAAAATCCAGAATTTGATTTCTCTGTTGCTGATTCTGTAACTGTTGCATCTGTTGTTGCTGTTGAAGATTGAAACAGGCCTCATAAAATAAAGAACCAGAATCCATAAATTCCTGTGAACCGCACAAGGGAAACCCCAAATTCTCCGAATGCAACCGCGCTTGAAGAGCCATATATTACCGGTTACCCACAGAACTGAAGAACGAACACAAAATCGAAACAACCCTTTTCTCAGATCTTCCTAAGCTTTCTAAAATCTAGAGCTTGAGCTGTTTCATCAGAAGAGGCAAATGATCTCTCTTTCTCTCTCTCTATTTTTTCCTTGGCTTAACAATCGAAAGACAACAAGAGAGAACCGCAGGGGTGGTGGGTGGAGATTATTATTTATATATAGAGAAATACAATTATAATTATATTAATATTAATAAAATTTATTTATAGATAATTTAGTTAAAATAAACGTAACAAAGTGGCTAAAAAAGGGAAATTAAGAGAGAGAAAGAGAGAACGCTTAGGATTCTATCTTTCTCTCTCCTCTTCTCACGCAAGGCATTAAAGAGAGAAATGTATGGGAGTGGCAGTCAGCAACGACGTACACATGCAGATTTTGTGACTAAATTATCGGGTCAGATATTTCAGAGATGGAAAATAATCACCACCTGGGCCCGGGGAGGTTATTTACCGTCTTGTCCCTTTTGTACCACGTTATGACTGGACTATTTAAACTGTAGTTAATATTATAGCCTTATTATGAGGTTCACCGACCTATAATTGGTTTTTGAAAAAAAGATCTTTTTTTTTTTTTTTAAAGCTTATGGATAAGGGGTGAAATCAGGGTTGGATAAATCTTAACCACGGTTAAAAGGTGTCAAAAGGGATGCGTTGTGATCTTAGTGGCATAACGGGTCTTCTAGGAGTTACTCCCATCAACTTTGATTAAGATTTACGAACCATTCAATTAAAACACCTAACTTTACTTTTTTAAAAACATAAGCAAAGGAGTTAAAAATTATTAACCTTAGTTCAAAGGGATGACAGAGGAAGAATAGTGACTTGAAAGGCGTTGTTGATAGAGATTTAATTCTACTGGGGTTGAGCAAGAATCAGATTTTTCTGGTGAGAGATATAAATAAATCATATAATCAGAGATGGAGAGTCGTTGAGAGTTTGGTCATTGGGAAAAGGCTGAAGAATAGGCTTTTTATTATAACTTTTCCGTAATTTTATTTCTTGTAGACCGCCAAATCCACGGAAGAAAATTCGGTACGGAACTAGCAGGGGAGAATTTATTTATTTTTACATTATCTATCATGTATAAAACATTATCCTCAAAGAATGGTACACTCGATACGTGGGTAGTGAATCAACATGATTAATTACATGAGCAATAGTCACCTCCTCACTCTCACAAACCCTTTGAATTATGGTTAAAAATTAACCATCTCCTGTAATTAAATTTTTTTTAAAACCAAGGATAGATGTGAGACCTTAAGGGTGATTGAATCTTGACCACAGTTAATGGAAATAAAAAAAAGGACACGTGGCCCCAAAAAGAGGGGACGAGACGGTCCCCTCCTCGGCCGGAGGAGGTGACTATTTTCCTAATTACAATTGGTGAACATGAAAATATGATTTTCTATTTTAGTAATGCCATTTAAAAACGGATGGGACTCCGGGCCAGAATTTCGCCAGTTTATTTAAAGAAGTTTAATGGATAGAAAAGAGAAATCTTAAGGTAGCTAGAAGTCCTCATCTTATGGATTAGGACAAATATAAAAAAATAATCTATTTTTGTGATGAATAATTATTAATTAATTAAAGTAATTTTAAGAAAGCGTTTCTTTATGAGCTAAATTTGAATACAAATACAAAATTCAAGTGCACATGAATTAGTTATCTTGACTTTGAGGATATGTAAAGCAGTAAAGTCATAAATTTTATTTAGGGAAATGTTTAAGGAACCACGCATTGATTTATGTCCCTTTTTAACACTTATTAATTGTGATTAAGATTCACTCACCTAAGATTCATCCACCTAATCTTGATTTTTTTTTAAATACATGAAAACATAGGGAAATAGAAAACGAGCCGCATGGTTAGCTTCCTAGTTGATCGCACGATCTCATTGGTTCACACCCCTTTTTTTTAACACCCACCAAAGGATTACGCAATCTAATCTTAATTTTTGGAAGAAAAAATAAACACAAATATTACCCTTAATTTAATTACGCTTAACCATAGTTAATGAGTGTTAAAAGGGACACTTTGACATTGCAACCACCTAGGAAGGGGTCCCTTCTCAGGACTCAAAAACATATTAACTATTTGTAAATTCACATATTTTTATTTAGGCGAATGACTAGGAGACTGCACTAAGTGAAAATGCACGGTCTTTATTAATCCACGCTCTCTTTTTTAACACTCACTAATTGTGATTAAGATTTACTCAGCTTTAATTTAGTTAATCTTGACCATAATTAAAAGAAGATTAAAAGGGACTGACAATCAATTAAATAGTGAAATGCGGGTCGGCTAATTAATATTGTCAAATTTATTTTTTCAAAAACTCAATTGAGTGAATGGTAGTTTAAAAGAGATGATAGAGAACTTGCAGTTTTATCTCCCACCACCGGCATATCCCGATTTATTTGAGCAATGGCACAAAAAGGTCTGGAGGAATGTTTGCTTTTGGCCAGAATAGAGAATAGGTGAATGAACCAGGAGGACAAGTGGAACTGTGGAGAGATTGAGAAGCAATAACGGAGATGGGTTGATATAAGTAAATGAGCTATAACTATGGTGAAATTGAGTTGAGCGGGGTATTAAATAAACAAGCTTGATCAAACTTTTAACGAACCTAGCTCGAGTTATTCATGAGATGGATCGTTAGTTGTTTTTGAGGACACAAGATCTGATTCTTCACTGTGTACTATTTACTTGCACAATATAATCACTTTAGTTAAATTAAATTTTAGTTAATTCGACTAAAACTTGGACAAACGCTTTTTAAAGATAATGGAGCCTCTTGTTTGTGAAAGAAAACATGACAACTTTATCCTATCCCAACCTAATCTAGAATCGATTAGTTCCTTTATTGATTTGTACTATCTAAAATGAATTGTACATTTACCTTATTTTGGGATGCCACAAGTTAATTAAGATTAACTTCGTCCTTAGTCTCAAATTATTCTTGACAGTAATAGCAATTGGTCATCCCTTCCAAAAAAAAGCATAATAGTTTATCACTTAAAGTGATGCCAAACAGAGTCACTCAAGAGAGCAATTATAACACTGATTCAGTATTGAAATTGCAATGATGCAAGACTATTTATACTCTTATCAAAAATGAATTCTAGCTAATCAGATTGTGATTATTGTCTTTTACGTTAAAGCATTTTCTAAAGGTTCTGTTTGGTAGCAACGTCCTTAGGTCGATCTATTTTTACACTAATGCTCCATTTGTTTTGATGTAAAAATAGGGGAAAACAAATGAATTCGAGCGAAAATATCATTTTCGTACATATTTTCTTTAGGACAATTGATATTTTCTGTGCAATTCATTTGTTTTCCTCTATTTTACATCGAAACAAACGGAGCCTAACTAAAGTACTTTTGTTCTAATTTAATTCAAATAACACTTTATTTGGTTACAGTATAATTCTCAATCAATCATACTAATCTGTTTGGTATAGAGCTGCGAAAAGTCTTCCTCCAATTATTCCAGATTAGCGGCAATGAAATAATCCCATTTTATTATGGAACAACAGAATTTGATGACTTGTTATCTCTAGCATGGACTTCTAGAATTTGATGAATTGTTATCTCTAGCATGGACTTCTAAGCTGGAGAGTCTTCAACCTTAAGAGGGGGCATCAAATCTCCACTAATGGAGGCCCGGTTTGAATCTTCCTCTCCTCCTCTAAGCTCGATTTGACATATGTTCGACAAGAATTGGCACTCATGTAAAACTTATAATTTCATTTTCACCTCAAGGATTTTGCAACTGTGTAGTTACAAATATCAAACATTTTCAGATTCTTATTTTTTTAAACGGTTAAAATATGAATCATCTCCAACCTCAATCTTGCGTCTATGAAAAAATTTGGAATAGATGTGACTTGGCTAGCACTCCTCTCACCTTAAAGGCCGAGATTGTCTCTGATGAAGCAGAAAGGGTTCTCGGGTTTCTATACATTGTGTGACAGTCGGCGTAAAAGTGAGGAGAAGTCATTTCATTTTCTCCTCATATTTTTGATTTCTTCCCATTTGTTATCTCTCACCCTTATTCTTACAAATTTACTGCCACATGTCTTATTCTGGGTGGAGAAGTCAAAATCATGAGCCCCCCATGATGTTGACTTTTCCACCACTTGTCACCTATTCTATGAAACCCCGAGACAAGTCCTTTCTGGCTTCGCCATACAATCCAAGGCCCACCTTAAATAGGCAAGGGCACGCCTCGAAATCTGAATAGTCTCATCTCATGCGATGATCATAGTGAGGTGCACCCAATCTGAGGCACTTCCTTAATCCGTTAAAAAAAAATTAAGTAAATTCAAGGGACTCGTGATTATGAAGTGTACGAAGTCCGCCTAAAGTGAGGCCTCCAATCCCTTGCATGTACCAACGCGTGTCGTACTCCGTGCAATCCACTTTTTTGTTTTTTTTTCCTACTTGGTGTATTATTCAAGTACGGTTGGTAACATTATTTGGTAGTTAGCAATACATCTCTCTCGGACCAAAAAAAAAAAAAAAAGTAATACATCTCTGAAGAGCAACACATGTATATATGAGTTCACAAAAAAAAAAAAAAATCTTCTATAGAAAAAAAAAAAAAAAGGAAAAAGAAGGGAGTGAGTTTCTTTCATTTATCTTCAAATAAATAAAAGTATTAAAATAAAAGGAGTGAGTTTCATTCATTTTGCTGATTTAGAACTAGTAAATGTAATACGGAGTTTTTCAAAACATGGATATTCTCCCACCAATCCTACTAAGGATCACAATTCGTACAATATAGTACAAGGTTTTTTATTATTTAATTTGATTAAAATCAACTTTATATCTGTTTTTTATTTTTGGGTAATCTTATATTTGTAAAATTCATCTTAATAAATCACAAAAAATCAACAAAGATGGCTCCTTATACATTTAATCTAGACCACTGAAATGGTGGGACCCCTCTTGGATATACGATGAGTCACGATACAAAACTCAGACAATCCCATTACGAATCGGTTCGGTTCTCTACAATGAAAAAGTTTCACAGATGGACCCAACATTCAATTAGTCCAAGTCGAGCCCTATCAGATTTATGCTTAAAACATGTCACTCGGCTCGGCTGCAAAGCTGTGGCCTCTCTTGGCTCTCATTCTAACTAGTGTTAATTTAGGAGTTTAATATGAGTTGGAGCTCCCCTCATTCGAGCTCCCCTCATTGCAATATGTAAACATGGTGGTAGCTCGACTCTTGCTATCCCTTTGGCGCCCTTTACAAGGTTCTATGGTTCTCACAAGACTTAAGCTTACCTCTCCATGTGAGTTGCACCCCGGGTTTACCCAAATGTTATGCTTGGTTATCGAGAAAATAAGTGGAAATAATAAAATTTTAAATGTGTTTTGTCTATTTTTTTTTTTATTTTACATGTTTTTATTTATTTTCTCGGCAACTAAACATAGGGTAAGGATAGGCTTGGGGTTTCTTGGTTACAAGAAAAAAAAAATGGTGGTAGTATAGTGGGATTTTTCTCAAACGCTGCCATCGTGCTCAGCTGAAATGAGTAGTTTGACAACATTTTGCAGCCGAGCTCCACCTCATATTTGTGCCCTTATTAAGAGTTCTCGTGGCGAGGCACCTTATAGCAAGGTAGTTTAGTAATTATAAATATAAATTATTATATTTCTATTAGCAGAAGAAAATTCTGTAATTTTAAAAATACTTCTGCCATAAAAACTTAAAAAGACTTTATTTATTCAAATTTTTTCGATTATGCCTTGGATTGAAGTTCCCGTTCATATGGGTGCACTTCCCAATGTGTCTTTTTGGGTGTACCTATTAAAATCAAATGTGAAAAACTAGGGTTTCGGTCGGACTCGAAAAGCAGGGACACAAAAAAAGGTGGCCCATGTGCTACCCACCTACCGGCCCCAGAAGTCTTCTCATACTTGGCCGATCGTTATGGGACGAATGGTCCGATCCATGTGCCTACGCATTACGCAACCACACCCGAGTCTTGAGTCTTGACTATCAGTATTCTATGACCAACATAAATACAAAATATCCATGCAGCTTTTGATTCTTTCATTTCTCGAAATTGCTGTCAGTGTTTTGAAAGACGATGGGAGACCCATTTGTGCATACTTAGTTGTTAGCCATTTGGCTCCTGCCGGGTTGAGTTATTATGGATCATATGAGGGGGGAGGGGTGGGGTCCTGTATTTATGACATCTAGCTATCTTTGTCTTTTCGTCTGTATCTGTATATCCATTATCCAGCAGCCATATATGTACCTTTTTGTCCACATTATTGGTGGACAAGAGGACTACTTAGCAGCCTCACATGTGGATGAACCTAAATTAATGGAGTTAGATTACTGCTTCCCCTCTCCTCTTTTTGGTACCAAAGGACAAGTACTTTATGGTTGGCCACAAGTGCCTAAATAGAATCTTTTCCTTGTGCAACCAAGACACACTGCAGTAAGCCTCGGATTCTCTCTAGCGAAAGGCTCCTCTCGGGTGTCCACAAAATGGAGGATATGCGGTGGAGAAGTCAAAATTATGAGTCCCATGATTTTTACTTCTCCATGCACTAAAAGACATGTGGCAATAAATGGATGAGAAAAAAGGTAAGAGATATCAAGTAAGGAGAAAACAAAATCATGGGGAGAAAATGAATTGACTTATCCCCTTTTTTAGGTAACCTGTCGCATGCATGATGTATGGACGCCCAAGATCACCTTTCTGGCTTTGCCAAAGACAATCCTAAGCCAGTGGAGTGGGGTGAGGCTAGCAATCCTTACCCAAAAATAATGCTGTACTCAAGTCAAGTTGGCTCATTAACTTGGCTCGACTGGTTCAAGGGTCAAGAACTAAATATTTTAGTGGTCAAGCTTTTATTTGAGCTTCAATGTTTAAACATTAAACCTATTTGATTCGGATCAGCTTGAAATTGGCTCATTTACAACTCATTTCAACTTGAACTCGACTTAGCTTATATATATATATATATATATATACACATTTAACTTAGGGTAAATAAGCATGACGTATTGTGATAAAAAAAATATAATAATAAATAAGCGTGTCGTACTAAAGAAAGTTAAGAAGTTAAAGGCCAAAATCTTAATCCTAACTCTTTATTTTTGAATTTAGGACAATTTTCAAATCTGATTTTTGTGGGTGATTAGATTAATTTTGCCTAATTTTTTGTATTTATTCAATAACAAATAATTATATTAAAATTATGCAAAATCTATTGAGATTATCCTGCAATTCAAGCTCAAGCTCAAAACGAGCTTAACTCGATCAAGCTAACTCAAGCTTGGACATTTGAGATCCAATCATGCTCAATACAAGCTCAAATCCAACTTGAGCTTATTCAAATTTCTAACTTGGCCAAGCTTGACTCCGCAGCTCGAATACACCCATACAGGCCTATCCAAAAACAACTTAAACTGAGTAGAGTGAGAGGCAAGACAAAAGGGAATAATGTGAAGCCTCACAAGGTCCCTAGGTGGGACATACCCTACCAATTGCATGGAATGGATTTGGTCTAGCCTCGTCAGACCAAAATCATCTTGCCCTCATCTCACATACTGACATGTGTCTCTTTTAACACCCCTTAATTATGATTAAGATTCACTAATCATTTGGTTTCAATCATGTAACATTAGTTTTTAGTAAGAAAAAAAAAATTCATTTGTTTAGTGGGAAACCAAAAAGTGCCTTATGTCAGGGTTAATTTGGTAATTATAAAGATAAAATAAAAGTAATTTTACCAACTAAACTTTTTCATAATCCCCAAAATACCCCTATTGAAGGCATTTTCTTTATCTCTCTTCAATCCGGTTGATCTATTGTGGCGTTTTAGGAATTAAAAACTCACACATGCATAAGGTCTTTTTGTATGCCGAAACAGGTCATGTGCTTGAGTGTAAAAGATTTTTCAAAGGCTAGAAAAATATCAAAATAGAAGCTTTGTTTAAAACTTAAAAAAAGGCACTCCCTTGAAGAAGATGTTAAGCCTATGAATTTTGAAGAAAAAACAGAAGAAGATGTTAAGCCTATGAATTTTGAAGAAAAAACAGGTGGTGTAAATGTAAGCCAATTCACTCGGGTCAATAGTCAGCCTAGTCGACCATTTGATATGTTTCATTTTTTTCACGGTCCCTTTATAGCGAAGTGTCTCTCTCATGAGAATAGTGCTAGATAAGTATTATAAGCTTTCTCTGGTGTGTGGCAATCAAATGGTCACACCAACCCGTTAATAGTAAAAGAAATGTTAGCTCGGACATTGACTTGCAAACTCTCATGATAATAGTGACATGTGTAGCTATTTAGAAAGGGTACATAAAACCATATTATATCAATTTTTTTTGTTTTTTTTTGTTAGAAAAAGCCATATGATCTTTGCATCGGAGGAGTGCTAGCCCTACTCTCAACCTGAACCAACTATCTATTTATTTTTCCTCATTACAATTCTTTAAAATGTTTAATTTAACTGTGATAATGGACAAATGATTGAGTCTGGAGTAAAAAGGAGTGAGAGTAGGGCTAGCACTCCTCTCCGGGAATGATATAAAATTTTAAAAAAGTTTTCATAGATAATTAGATTTTTAGCCTTCTGACCTACACAAGTCTAAATCTCTGCATACTCCCACTTGCTTACTATTATGCATATGATCATCATTAACCCTTGCATGTGTGACATGTGTTTATCTTTTGATTGGGATTGGATTTAGTTTGGCCTTTGTGACCAAAACCGTCTACTCACTCACAGACACCTTTTAACTACACAGGTTAAGAAATTTTTACTCTTAAGATGATTTTTTTTTTTTAATATTTATAAAAAAAAAACTCTGAGGTTAGATGCATGAACCTTAAGAGCGAGTGAATCTTAAGTATATTTAATGAGTGTTAAAAGAGATACATGGCGGCATGTAGAGCTCGGGCTAGACGGTTTTGGTTTGGAGTTGGAGCTAGACTAACTCCCATTCCCTTTTTATCTCATATAAAATCATTAATTTTTATAAGTATATGTACTGTTGTATTAATATCTCAGGAAGACACTAGTAAATAAAAGAGAGGTGGTTTGTGTGAGCATGTGAGGTGATCTTTTTGTTTATCGGTACGAGACACACGAAAGTCATGCGTGGGAAGCGTCTTGGAGTCCTTTTGGTGTTATTTGACCAGATGGTCATGGTCTGTGTTGGAACCAAATGGTCCGTGTTTAGACCATTAAACTTTGACCGGTGATCTTCCTAGTTGTAACCGGTTTTTGGCAAAACCCAAAATAAACAAGGTTATCACTATCCTTTTCTATGATCTTTCCGATTTTTTCTGTTGGTCTTTTTGACCATCCCAAAACATGGCATTGAAGACGTTAGGTTAAAGCGAAATTGACGGAAACAAAAATCAAACTTATAATTTTTACAGTCATACGGCAAAAATTCAATGAACTACTGACACATCAAAAAAAATGATCATCACGATATATAATCTTTTCAAAGGAAGTGATAAAAACTCTCCACAGGACCTACTATCGAGAGTGCTGTTGGATTTTTAAAAATCCAACAGCTCCATATCCACACATGCTTTCAATGATGGCCCCACTTAATGCTTCACACCGTCAGATTAAAAATCCTCTCTTTAGCAGGTCGAAGAGTTTTAAATCACTTCCCTTTTACAAAAAGCAAATATCTATTTTATCATTTAACAACATGTGTCTGCAGCTTATTGATCTAATAAAAAAAAAAACATTGTTACCAAGTTTCGCTTCAATTTATTTAACAACATATGATGTATCCCTTGTGTCAAACAAATAGCTTATCCATGCATTTGATCCAACCTAACACCAGCCCCAGGATAGCAAAGTTATAGTCCTCGTTAAAGGTGGTCCTATAAATAATTACATGTATAAAGTATGGGTTTCCCACGTGGCAAATTACACGCGTCGACTAGCCATTGACACACGTACAGATATGGTCACTCAAGGATGGTCCACATGTGAGGCACACACTCGCGCTATTTATATGTACGAGCACTCCATTATTTAGTCTCTAAATCGTTTCCGTTAGGAGGCTTGGGTTTGAAGAATCTGAAATTGTAATCGAAATGGGTGCTCTTGATTACGTCTCTGATCTCTTGGATCGCTCCAACAGCTGTAAGAAGCTTTAGAAACGCAAGCAGTTGCAGGTATAAAATCCTGGGAAAAAAAATGCCTAGAAAGTAGAAACCTTCTTCTTATTTGATTGGGTTTATTATAGTTGTAATGGTAATAATGTTATGCAATATCAGACGGTGGAGATAACGGTGATAATGGACTGTGAAGGGTGTGAGGAAAGTAAAGAAGGCAATGGAAGGAATAAAAGGTATAGATGCTCTCCTACTTGAGCAATGTTAAGTTCATTTTCTTCCAAAAAAAAATGTTAAGTTCATTTTCTTTTTCATCTATTTTTCCATTTTCTAGCATTAATCCTCCTATTTTGACTTTAGGGGATTATTACACTACTCTCCCACATTTGCACTCTCCCCAAAACGAGGAAAATATATCAAAATCCATTATCTTTTATCTCTTGTGGGGAGTGCTAGTTTCAATTTCTTGTATTAAGAAACTTAACATTATTGACAGACTTCAATTGTTTACGAGGATCATGATTTAAATAGATGATTTAATATTCCTATTATATTATAAAAGAAAATTTCAATCAAATCTAATATGCTTTAATTTAATTTAATTAATTCAAATTTAAAATTACCTTATGATGAGATACAGGCGAACCATATTATCTTACTCTATTCTCTATCACCCGAAAACCGAAATTTGAGAGAGCTATTTTTCCTCCCGAGTCCTTACATTACCTCGCCTTGAAAATTGGTAGTTTTGTAATTATAAACACAAAGAATGATATTTTTTAACAGTAAACTTTTATCATAATTACCATTTCCTAAAGCAAATTTTGGATTGGTCCGATTGATTGTTTAACCAAAACTCTTGTTCATAGTTATTCTCTAAAATTGTACCAAAATTGTATAATCCTCATCCCGGTCATCCCAGAAGTCAATACGTGTCATTTTTAACACTCAGTTGTTGTTAAGATTCACTAACATGATTTAACTATGTAACCTTGATTTTTAGAAAAAAAATATTAACTAAAAGGGTTAGAATATCTCAACCAGAGTAAGAAGGGTAGTTTTGTTCTGGTGAGGCCTAGATCAAATCCGATCCCAAAATTAAGGCATCGGATTACCTTTGGCGCACACCTAAGGCTGGACCTCGGGCATCCATTTATCGTGTGCCATGTGACGAGAAAAATGAGAAGAGATATCAATGCGGGAGAAGTCAAAAAACATGAGAGAAAATGAAATGACTTCTCCCTTTTTTAGCGTCAAATGTCAGATGATGAATGGGCCTCACCCCGTCATAGGTAATCTGATGCCCAAAATTAATCTCAGCTCTTTTCGTAAGCTCCTCAACTTTTCTTTTAGTTTTAACCTACTGTATAAGATTTTTAATTTTAACTCAATGCATAAGTAGCCAAAAACAGTGTACTCTCATTGATACCGTAGACAGAAAGATAGAAACTGGGTAACGTTAATTTTTTTTTTCCCTCTGGCGAGTGCAAGTACGGGAAGTAGCCTTCACTTCCATTTATTGCAAGACTGCTGTGTAAAGTTTAGACTAGCCTACACTATTATAGCAAGGACTAAGGATAGTGTCAAAGCAGTTGTGGGGGCCATCATAAAATCTTTAGCCTTCTTGTCCCATAAGGCCGTAGGAGTGGTAATCGGACCGACTTGAAAGACTTTATTAATGTGTTTTGGGGTTTTTTTTTTTTTTTTGGAAAATACGTAGGTGAGTCTCAATTTTGTATTCTCTGAACACTATTATTTTAAAAAATAATTATTTGATCATGAATTTTTACACAGTCAATTTGATAAGAATTGACTTTTGGCCAAAAAAAAATCCAATCTAAACTAAGCCAATTGTCTTTGGGCTGGATTACTCAAATTCAAATTCAAACTCAAGCTCAAACTCAAACTTTTATCCATAATCCAAAATGGGCGTAGTGTAACAGGAGAGCCTGTGGGTAGGGCTGTCAACGGATCGGATTCGGACCGGATCTGCCTAGATCCGAATCCGATCCGATTAAGAATCCGACTGATCCGAATCCGATCCGAGATCCGTCGGATCATGAAGTAACCGATCCGAATCCGATCCGATTATATATCGTCCGATCCGAATCCGATCCGATCCGATCCGAGTAAGGTTATTTTTAAAAAAAAAAAAATATTTTAATAATAAAAAATCTAATAATACCTTAATTAATACTAATTAATGTTAATTTTTTTAAAAATTAATATTTTATATATAGAAAATCTAAATAATATATTTAAAATTATTATTATTATCGGATCGGATTTTAATCGGATCGGATCACCCTATATCCAGATCCGATCCGATTATAATCGGATTCCACCGATCCGATCCGAATCCGATCCGACGGATCACATATAGGGTCCAAAGTCCGGCTAATCGGATCGGATTCGGATCGGATCCGGATCATGATCCGGTCCATTGACAGCCCTACCTGTGGGTAACAAAATTCATTACAGGAATGGCTTACTTGCTAGTGGATGGATTTTTTTTCTTTTTTCTTCGTATAACCAAAATACGATTGCAACCATGTGAGTCCAATCTTACGTGGACTCGTAGTCCTAAAAAGAGTTCCTTATAGTAGAGATTAAGAGATGTGGGTGTGTTTGGCAACAGGGGTGACACAAGTGGAAGTGGATGCAAAGCAAAACAAGCTTACGGTGATAGGGTATGTGGATCCAAACAAGGTGTTGAAACGTGTAAGGCATCGAACGGGGAAGAAAGCTGAGCTATGGCCTTACGTCCCTTATGATGTCGTCCCTCACATTTATGCGCGGGCATGTACGATAAGAAGGCGCTACCAGGGTATGTGAGAAATGTAATGGAGGATCCTCAGGCATCAGCGCTGGCACGTGCTAGTTCTACAGAAGAGCGGGGCCTTCAGCAACGATAACCCTACTTCCTACACCATCATGTGATCATATGTAAATTTAAGTTGTTTGCTGCATTGTTTGTACAGGGTGCCTAAGTGGAATCCTAGACTTTAGATGTTTTTTTTTTAGCTCTTTGTAAAATTTCTTATAGTTGCACACTGCTTTCACAGGTGCTGGATTGTTTCTTTGTTATTTCTCTTGATTATTGCTTCTCTTGACAGTTTTTCCTGGTATAGGGGTGTCAATGGCTGGGCTGGCCAGTGGGCGATCCAGGCCCATTGGCACGCCCAACACGGCCTGTTAACACTCCTCATGAGTTTGCATAGTTCAGGCAATTTGTGAACTTTTTAAGGGCTATTGAGCGAGGAGTGAGGTGATCTGGCTGAGACCCATTGAAATAATGTAAGAACATCTTTATCCATAAAATTTTATATTCAAAATTTTGGAAAAATTTAGAGCTACACATGCATAAAAGATATTAGAAGCTCTGGTTGAAGAGTTAACCAGAGCAACCTTATGACAAGATAATTAAGTAATTACAAATATAAATAGGGCATTCTTGTTAACTAATTTTTTTTTTATTAAATTCTCAAAATATCCTAGGAGGCATTTTTTCGGTTACTCCGGTTATCTCTTCAAAACTCTTGTTCATAGCTAATCTCTATATGAAACACAATTTCTATTGTACATTTGTACCTCATTTTAACGTTGAGACAACCAAAATAGTGTTGATTTGGGCAGGCAACTGAGTCCTGCAAAACCTGGAGAGATTCAGCAGAGTAAGAGACCAAGGGATTTCTAAGCCCAGCCAAGCCACCCGACTCATTCAAATTTACAGTTTCTACAGCCATTAAACTGATCTGGTTGCCTGCTAATCCAAGAGCTAGTCAACTGGTTGAACGGTTTAGATCAATGAGCCAGTAAATCATATGTATAGGACAGCAAATAGCTGCATCATCTACAATACATTCTTCCCCAGTTCTCAAAGCATAAATTTCAACAGTTGCTTTTGAGTAATACGTGGAGATCAAAACTGTGGTGCTACTTATATGTTAAACCCAGACTAAAACTTGAAATGTAGATTGAGCTTGTCAGTCTCACTGTCTCACGTCTTGGCGGGACTCGCAAATGTGCATCAAAAACTTATTTATTATTCAAAATTTTCAGATCTCTCAATATTTCCAGCTTCAGCTGTAATCATAGAAGTAGTTTCTCCCAACAAGGAGTAGCAATAGCTCAATTATGCATAAATCAACCCCCCACCCAACTCCCAAAAAAATAGCAAAATCCTTTAAACAAAAATAGGAAACACAAATGTTTCTATAAATTATTGGTTCATTCCTTAAATTAATGTACTTGAGAAACTGCGGCTCTAGGTTGAACAAAGAGCACAACTGTTGACTCAAACCAAAAAAAAAATGGTTCTATTACTCTAGGCCTTGATCCTTGAAGACTCTCCCACGACATTTTCCATTCGTGTGTACCATTCGCCAATGCCTGTGTGGTCCACCATATCTCTACCAGACCTCAGGTATCGAATGGGCCTCAAAACGCCAAAGACAGCAAGATCAGCTAAATTAGGTTTGGAGCCACCTGTGGAAATAAGGAACACGAGAAAAGTTAAGACGGGATATCTATACCATACTCATTGATTAAGTAAATATGAGATGAGTTATGCAGACCAAGAAATTCCCGGCCGTTTAGGGCATCCACCCAGGTTTCCGCAGCTTCATACAATGCTGCACGTTCGTCAGTGATGTTATATTTCTTCTTCAGATTCTTTGAGACAAAATACATTGCTGCAGCTCCAGCGTATTTCACTGTTATCCTCTCTGTGAAGCTGAAATTACCTGCACTAATAGGAGTATTCTATGAAAATTAAGACTATTAGCTAAATTTAATTGTAGGAGAATTTAACCAAGTTGGACGACTGAGCTTCACAGATAATACAAGCAAATCTGGACATACTTCCAAGAAGTTAGTATGTAAGCTAGCATTTAATTGGATAATTAATATGTAAAATTAGATTGTAGGCCAGCAAAAAGCAGTCAATTATAAATAACAAATCCTCGGTCAATAAATTTAAGGGGTGATAAATGGTTCACAATTGTGCAAGTATGCCATATAAATGGAAACCCGGGACCCTTGCATGTCCCATAAGCAAGGAGTGCCAAAACTGGGAATCTCGTGATAAAAGGAGTGACCATCCAGGTGCTAGAGCGATTAACTCAACATTGTTTAGGCAACATCTGCTCCATTCTTCAATAATTAACACATTTAATCAACATTGTTTAGGCAACATCTGCTCCATTCTTCAATAATTAACACATTTACAAATAGAAAATAAACTAAACAAAGAGAATAAAAAAGGTGACCCTCAACTAATAGGTTGACTTCATGATTTGTATCTCAAAATATTCTGAATTATCGATGAGATCAGGAATAGCAAGGTCCTGAGAATGCCCAAGTTGAGAAGGGATTTGAATGATTGGAAGATGGATTTTAAGTTTATTGAGGCGTCTATCACTTGATGAAGCCAAATACCCTTCCCAATGACGGTAGAATTTGGTCTAGGAACAGCAAAGGATGGTTCACTGTGAGATCATTCTATCCGACTCGGGGGTGACAGATCTAGATCCCCTTACCCTCATAGGAAGGTGTGAAATCCTGATATTCCCTCAAACATTCTTCGCCTAGACAGCCTTCCTGGACGAAATCCTCACCTTGGACCACTAAAAAATTAGGGGTTGCTTTAAGTGTATGGCCAAGCAAGACTCAGTAAATCATTTATTACTTAACTGGCCTCCAGTTAGTTGAGTCTAGCCGTCTAGGGATATTCCATTTCCCACCTGCGGGTACAATGAGTTTTCCCTCTTAGCCTCATGGACTTAATATCCACTTGGTTCTTCAAGACGCAGACAATGCCCAGAGCGTGGTATGGAGGTTTCTCTCGAGAGCTATCAATTAGGGGTGTCTGGCAGGTGAGGAAAAGACAGGTGTTTGACAACACCCCCACCTTAGTTGAGAAAATCACATTAGGTATCTCAAATATATTGTTCTTCTAGTGTTTGATTGAGAAGGACTTTAACAAGCTAAGGTTGTCCTTAGGGCTGTCAATGGGCTGGACAGGGCTGGAGAGTCTATCCAAGCCCAACCCTCACTTATAAGGGTTCGGCCCAAGCCCTCGCAGGATCTAAACTGGCTAGGCCCAAGCCCTACCCTCAGGGTCAAGCCTGTGCCAAGCCTGGGCTTGAAAAGAAGATAAAGAAAAAAAAACTATCATGATATTTATCAAAACAAATCTCAACCACCACCGGTTCATGAGTGACGACAAAGACAATAAAGTAACAGAAAGAATGAAAGGAAGGTAGATTAGATAATTTAAATTGGAAGTCTCTCGATGGTAGGTGGTCTTTAAGTAGGGGGATATAGTAGTGAAAATGCGACCATACCCCAATAATATTCCATTAAAGAAAGTTATATAGGTCTTAATTAAAGTTTTTAAATATATATACAATGATATACATAATTAATTAATGAGGGCTTGGGCTTGGGCCTGGGCCGGGCTTTAGGAGGTGCTGCCCAAGCCCGGCCCTCATGTCAGTGGGCTTAGTTTTTTTCGGCCCACTTAGGGTTGCGGGCTGTGCTGGGTACCCTCACATGAGGAACTAATTGACAACCCTAGTTGTCCTTTTCCTTTTATGATGGGCAATGTCTGTTTCTGTTTCACGTGTTAACTTCCATTGTAGCTGTCTTATGATTTCAGTTCACCAATTGGTGAACCTGCCTCTGTATCTTGACTAATATTAATGCAAAAATTACTATACAAATAAAAAAATCTAAATCGCCGTCTGTCATTTGGGCCATAGTTGTAGGGGCCAAGGAAGCCATGTCCAAGGTGAGAAGCTCACTTCCCAGGAAACGAATTCGATTCGGCTTTCTCATTTTCGGGGAAGCAATTGGAAAACGTTTTTGATAAATGAAGTCATTGTATGAATCTTGTAAAAATCATGAGGAAAACACTAGGGAAACATGATGGAAATGAGACGGAGACGTGAGTAAATTATGAGGGAAATGTGAGAGAATCAAGTTCATGGAACAAATAATTAATTCTCTCTGTGTGTGTGTGTGTTATATTCCTTCATTTGAAAGCAGTGTTTTAAAAACCAGACTGGGCCGGCCAGTTAAACCGGGAACCAGAAGGTCCAACGGTTTTTTACAACCAGTAAAACCGTGATAAATTTTAATCGAAGAAACCGGTCGATTCAACCGGGAATCGTTAAAACCGATGCCCAGTTCCAATAACTAGTCAGTCTACTACTTTCTAAATTATAGTCGTTGATTGCTGATATTAACGGAATCCTAACATTTTGTTCATCCATTTTTTTCCGAAAATGAGAAGAAAAAAGGTACTTCAAAGTTTTAGGGTTTTAGTTTACACTTGTCATTCATCCTATGAATCAGAGAATGAATCACTTCCATGACTTCCTTCTACTTTAAAATGCTATTATTGAAGATGGAAGGCAAGGCCCGATTGATGAGAAACCACGAATTAAATTACTGGAATTTAGCTTCGCATGGTGTCCCCAAGAGCATCTACAACCTACGCTTAAGGTTGGCCAAAGAGTACACAGTCAATGTCATGGGTGATGATCCCATTCATATCAAGTAGAGATTATCAAACCCCATTCAGTTTGGGTTGGGTAGACTTGTATTCACACAACATTTTTTATCATAACAACATCATTATGATACTTGTTCAGAGAGAGTTTTTCAATTCTATATACTCCGATTTCCAACATGTTTCACCCGTGCAAAGGAAAATATGAAGCAATTTGAGAACCCCAATGTAATTCTCGTGGTCATAAGCGTGGGTATGGCCAACAGAGTGATCATCACCCTCTTTAATTCCTATTCCGGTTTAATCATTAAAACACTATTTAAAAGACATTCAATTCTGTCGACACCTATTTTTGCACGTTTGGGTACTCTTTTTTTTCCCAATTCAAAAAATTCTTCAAGATAGAATGCAGCTGTAAGATCCTTAGAACCTTTAAGCTGTTTTAGAACTCACTATCTTCAAAAAAAGTTGATTTTCTTAAGCTTGTAAAGAAAAGAGGGAATGTTGATTTTTTCTTAAGCTCGCATCTTTTTCATTGGAATACATTTTGTGGCTATAGTATAAGGAAAAGACTCTCTAGGCTTTTCTCCTTCACCTTCTAGCCCATATTTTGGATTCTTTTTGAATCTTATTCTTTGTCTCACTTTACTTTGACAAAGAGGAAATGAGAACCTTTCTAAGTTTTTCTTAAATCTAAAGTCCAAAAGCTCTTTGCTTTGACCAGGGGAAGAGGATAGTCTTTCTAGACTTTTCCTTAAACTTAAAGTCCAAATGCTCTTTACTTTGACTAGGGAGAGAGGAGAGTCTTTCTAGGCTTTAGCTTTAAACCTAAAGTCCAAAAGCCATCTTCAAACCCAAAGTTCAAAACACTCATTTACATTATGATACCTTTGGTAATAGCAAACATAATAACAAAGTTCTCCAATTTTTTCAAAATGTCCCAAATAATTCATGAAGCTTTCGTCGAACGATTAATTCACGAAGTATTCAAGACTATTTAAATAAAGCACAACTTTTTCAAAAAGTCAAGATTTTCTCGAATTATTTAGGAAAATTTGAAAATATAATATATGAAGTATATTCATTTATATTTTTTTTAATAAATAATCTTATTTATTATCATTTCCATATCTTGCCTGACATTTTTTTTCCCAATTTTTCCCGATTTTTCCTAATTTTTGTCAAAACATTTCGTAGCCGAATAATTGCCGAACTTTGACCCTGCTGCTATAATAGGAAATGGAGAAAACCTTTCTAGGCTCTTTTCCTTTTATGTCTTAGCCTATATATTCTCTTGTTTGGTTTTCTCTTCCAAACTGGAGCTTTTCTCCTTTTTTTTGTTTAGTCTTGACAAGGGAGAGAGGAGAGCCTCTCTAGGCTTTTTCTCACATCCAAAAGTTTAAAAATGATCCTTTTTTTTATTAGGATATTCTTGGCTAAAGTTAAAGGGGATGTCTTTCTAGGCTTTTTCCCATTATTTCTTAGCATATACACATGTTTTATTGGTTTCCCTTCCAATCATAATCTTAGAATAACCCTTGGCTTTCTTCTTAAGGCTCATACTAAAGAGAGGGTTAAGTAGAGATTACTTTTTTTAGCGTGCATTCTAGCTATCTCTTCTATAGAGAATGAAGTTGACTTGATTAGTTTAATTTAGGGTTAGGGTTTGAAAGAAGGAAGAAGAAGAAGAGAAAAAGAAAGAATAGAGAGCTTAGTTATTCTCTCTCATTCATTAGATTATATATTTAACATTTAGAAATGAATATTACAAGTATGTCATTGCTACATATACTCTTACCATAATTACATCCAAAGGTCTACTATACCATAAAGGTACAATAGACCAAAACACTATTCAATCCCCCTCAAGTTGATGCATAGATATCTCTCATGCCCAACTTGCTAATAATACTAATAAATTAAGGTCTCCTCAATCCTTTGGTCAAAACATTCCCGGTCTTCTCAATCCTTTGGTCAAAACATCCCTGGTCTTCACAAAAAGAGTGCAAATGTCGCTCGATCTTAACTTTTTTTTGATAAAGTGACAATCAACTTCAATATGTTTTGTGCGATCATGTTGCACAGGATTATGAGCTATACCGATTGCTGCCTTATTGTCACAGTATAGACTCATGGGTCCTTGAGCAAGAACCCCAATCTCTAAAAGTAGCAATCGAAGTCATACGAGTTCACATACCCCATGCGTCATAACTCCAAACTTTGCTTCTGCACTAGATCTAGCTACCACTAGTTGCTTCTTGTTCCTCCATGTCACAAGGTTGTCACCCACAAATGAACAATATCCAAACGTGGAGCGCTTATCTGTAATAGAGTTTGCCCAGTCTGCTTCTTTGTAGGCTTCTACCCGTAAGTCGTCATGACTACATACATTAATCCTTTCTCATGGATGGACTTGAGATACCTGAGTATTTTGTACACTGCCTCCAAATGTCCTGAAGTCGGTGCGTGCGTAAACTGACTGACAACACAGACGGCATATGCAATGTCTGGCCTAGTTAAAGAGAGGTAATTAGACCCCCTACAAGTCTCTAGTACCTCCCTGAATTTGAAAAAGGTTCCCCACTATCTTCACTAAGCTTGTGGTTCACATCAATAGGGGTGTCACTGGGTTTACACCCCATCATCCCAGTCTCCTCAAGTAAGTCCAACACATACTTTCTCTGAGAGACAAAGATACCTTTTTGGTCTGACAACTTCCATCCCTAGGAAGTACTTCAGACGGCTCAAATCTTTGATCTCAAATTCCACTACCAACTTACTCTTTGGCTTTCTCATTTCATCATAATCATTCTCAGTCACCACAATGCCATCTACATACACAATAAGGATAACAATTTTCTGATGAGAATGCTTGATAAATAGTGTGTGGTCTGCTTGGCTATGCTTGTAGCCATTCTTCAACATGACAATGCAAAATTTCTCAAATCAGAATGCTTCAAGCTATACAATGTCTTCCTTAGCTTGCACACTCTCTCCTTGGCTGAGGAACTCATAAAGCTGGTAGGAGGTGTCATCTACACCTCTTCTTCCAAGTCAGCATGTAGATAGGCATTCTTCACATCAAATTGGAATAGGAGCCAATCTTGATTGGCAGCAAGGGACAATAACACTCCTACAGAATTCATCTTGGCAACGGGGTGAAGGTCTCCTGGTAGTCTATAACTTGGGTTTGGGTGTATCCCTTGGCAACAAGCCTTACTTTGTACTTATCAATTGAGTCATCTGAAAGATGTTTTACAGTAAAAATCCACTTGCAGCCCACTGGTCTTCTCCCTCTAGGAAGCTTAACAACATCCCCAAGTGTCACTCTATTCAAGAGCCCGCATCTCCTCTTCCATTGCCTCTCGCCACTTTGGCTGAGATAGAGCATCTGTCATACTGCGAGGAATAGACACAGAAGACAAAGAGAAGACAAATGAGCGATACGAAGGAAATAAAGCAGAATATGAGACAAAGTTCAAAATAGGATGAGCACAAGAACGAACAACCTTCCTTAGAGCAATAGGAAGGGAAGTATCATCAATTAACTCAGGATTAGAATGATTAATTACCTTTGACTGATGAATTAGAGGAGACTTTTTGGACAGAAGCATAAGAGCCTTCTTTACTGTCTTTTTTCTTTCTTTCATATACCTTCAAAGTATGAACAATTTCCCCCTGTCTAGCACTATCACTATCAAGAGACAATAAAGCTAGAACTGGCAGAGGAAACAAAAAACATTTCTTCATTGATACTCGCCTCCTGAAGAGAGGTCTTCCTGTCAGAATAAAAGGAAATGGACTCAAAGAATGTCACATCCATAGAGACAAATACTTGATGAGAAGAAAGATGATAACATCAGTAGCCCTTCTGACTCGAAGCAGACCCAAAGAATACACACTTGAGAGTCTTGGGATCAAACTTTGTACGGTCCAGAATGAGTGATACGAACGAAGCACACACACCCAAACACGTTGGGGAGGAATAAGAAACAAACATGTAGATGGGGATAGCACCCAAATAAGGATTTGAAGATCCAAAATACGAGATGACATACGACTGATGAAAGACACTGCAGTTAAAAGAGCCTCAGACCAGAAGACCTTCGAAAAACATTCATAGCAAATAACAAATACCTGGTCACTTCCAACAAATAACGATTCTTTCACTCAGCCACACCATTTTGCTGAGGAGTACTGGCACAAGTGGTCTAATGAATAATGTCATGACTATCAAAATAAAAGGTAAGATTCCCAGACATATATTCCCCTCCATTATCAGATCTTCTAAAAATTTTAAGTTTCGTATCAAATTGAGTAATAATCACAGCACGAAAAGATTTAAGGACTGAGAAGATCTCACTTTTAGATTTAAGAAGGTAAACCCAAGTAGTACGTGAGAAACCATCTACAAAGCTAATAAAATAGTGAAAACCAGACAATGAGGGGACTGGGGAAGGACCGCATACATCAGAATGAACCACAACAAAAAGAGACATCGTTGTTCCCATGAGAATGGTAAGAAGTTCTAGAATGTGTAGCCAACTCACATAATTCACACTGAAAAGAACTAACATAATTGAAAATAGACAACTGAGCAAATAAACGCTTAAGTAACAAAAAAAGGGATAGCCAAGAGAGAGAAAAAAGATAACACTACAATTTAACGATTGTGTAATGTTACTTACAGAAAGGAGATTTAAAGCAAAATTTGGGACATAAAGAACATATAATAGAGGCATAGAAGGAGAAACAAGTATACTGCATTTTCCGGCAATGGATGAGGATGTGCAATCGGCAATATGAACATTATCTCTACCTGAACAGATAAGGTACAACGTAAAAATGGAAGAAATACCAATCATATGGTCGGATGCACCTGAATCAATGATCCAAGGGTGATTGTGTGATGAGACCAAAGCACTGAGGGTCAAGACAGAAGTACTTGTGTGGGCAAAAGAGGATGTAGAAGATGCAAATAAAGGTTATAACCAGAGTTACTTAGGCACGTGGGACAGGTGCCAAGTGTCTAGGTGTCTAGAGGGTTTGGCATGACAAGCTATGAAAATCTCAATACGGAGACAAAGACATATAGATTTTTTTTAATTATTATATATTTATATGCATAATATATTATCTCAATATTTTTAAAAATAATAACAATGATGAGGAGGGACCACCTGACCCTATTTTTTAAAGTATATACCAAAGTTATAAAAACAATACTTGTTTAGAGTAGTGTTTTAAAAGGCATGTGAGGCTTATGCCTCAAGGCTAGCCTTGGGGCAAGGCTTAAAGAAAACGCATTGAGGCTTAATCATAAGGCTTAAACCCCACGAGGCTTACGCCTCAAAGTGTGAGGCTCACATGAGGAACACGCCACATGCCACACGCCTTGAAGCTCGCTATATGTTTATGGTGTACGCCTCATACATTAACTAAAATTAGGGCTGATACTTAAATGTCGTAACCATTTGAGTCTAATTCACACTATTACCCTAGTACACATTGCAAAATTTTGGAGTCACTGGCCTACAATGTAGTTCATGACTTATTTGTAATTTTTTACTAAAATTCTAAATCTACCACATGAATTGATGATTGAAATCATCTTCAATACGTATATGAACAAAAAAGGAAATATAAATTTCAGTATTTGCTTGCATTTCTTATCTTTATTTGTTTGATAGTTAAATAATTTATATAGCATTTCTTATGTGTACGCGTTAACCCACAAGCACACACACAATATGCACAAATATATATATATATATATATATATATATAATCCATCAACTTTTTGAACATTTTGTAATTTTTCTTATATTTTATTTATTTGTTAAAATGAGAGAACATGAAGCTTTCTTGTGAGGCTTAAGTCTCACGCCTTGAGGCTTACGCCTCACACATCTTGAGGTCATAACCCCTCGCCTCACGCCTTCACGTTTTAAAACATTGGTATAGAGAATAGAAATGAGCAATAAAAGAGAGAGAGAGAGAGAGACATCCCTTTTGATCGTCGTTGGTGTCGTTACTCTTCTAGTAATTTTTTCCTATGTTTCTAAAAAAGCTACACAACTTAACAAAAAAATTCAAAGCAATCCAATATATTATATTTTTAAAATGGCATGACATACATGAAGCAACACGTGTCTAACTATAAGGTTGATGTCACCATGGCACGGTATAGGCATGTACCAAGGTGTGTCGTGTCGTGCGGCACGGCAAAATTTAGGAAAACGGAAGTATCTAGGTAACAATGGTTATAACTAAGCCAATAAAACGTCAGATATGCTTCATCTCATCACGATAGAATGCACTACCGTTTGAAGAGTGTGCAGCAGAGATAACGAAATGGGTACTGTAATAGCCTCTACCACCAAATCGATCTCTCATACTATCACAAAATTTGCCCCCTAGAGCTCCATTCCCCACTTTCGAGTAGGTCTAAGTGATAGCATCTCATATCTCTTTAGTCGTAGAAAGGAACATATAGTTATTGTTAATGTCGGGCAGCATAGAGTTAAGGAGCCAATACATGATAGTTGCATTCTCTGCTTCCCACTTGTCAAAGGCCTTATCAGTCTCCTCAGGCATAAGAATGGTACCCCTCAAATACCTCATCTTTCCTTTTCCCTTCAAAAACAACATAACAGGTTATGATCATGCTAAGAAATTACTACCATTCAACTTAATAGTAGTGATTTGCACATTTGGGGTATCCTCATGTCCAAGGTGCACTTTCCAACCACTAGTCATAGGGTTAAAGAGGTCTTGACTCACTTTCGAGTCACCCATTGCACTTCAAGAGGACTAATTTGCACAAATCAAGTCCTTAAACTACCACCACAAATGGATACCAAGGTTCTAAATGTCAATATCGCTCAACATGTTGAGCCGCGGAAAAAAGATATATCGCAAGATATATTGTTTATCGGTGTTTTTTGGAAAAATGACAAAAAAAATGAGGAAAACATAGAATTTTGCATTGATACTTCAGGAAATGTTAAAATAGATGTTAATACACATTTTAGGATAAAAACATTATAAAAAAATAACAACGTACATAAGAGATGCAATAAGAAAAGAGCAAAGATGTGCACTGACGAGTGACGACAATGTGATTGATTCATGTGAATTTGAAATAAGTTATGTTTTTTAAAAATCAATATTTTTTTAATATTTCTAAACAATGTACAACTCATGATTAAAAATATTTTACATTTTTTAACAAATTAATAATTTGTTTTACTTTTAATGTTATTAAATAATATATTTTTAATTGTGGTTAAGATTCACTCATTCCTAGGGTTCATCCATCTAACCTTAGTTTTTTAAAGAAAAATATATTCTTAATTTAATTAAGCATAACCATAGTTAATGGGGTGTTAAAAGGGACACGAAGACGGGCATTCCACTGGCCAAAGGCGTGGTCCGCTAGGAGGCACCATGCGTGCCCCAATTCCCATGGCTATGCATTTAATATAAGGAACAACCAGATAGAAGATGGTCATGGAATATACCCAGAAGCAAAGAACACACCTACTTGACAAAAGGAGTATCTGTGGCAAAAAATATATTTGAAAAAAAAATTGAGTCAGTTCCTCTAGAGTGTTGGTTACTCCACAATACCCAGTAAGTAAACTTTTTTTTGGATGGTACTCAGTAACCTTGCATAACAGAGATCTCACAAGATGATTGGGCAGACTCTTACTCTCCATGAACTAATAGAGTGTGAAATATAATAAAAAAGAAAGAAAGTGTGGCGCTGATCATTTAGGACAGATAAAAAACTGTGGATAACTCCAATAACAGAGGAGATAAAAAGGCGCGGATAAATCAATCTCACAGAGAGAAAAGTTCCCAGATAGAACAGAAACTCAAAACTGAGTTCATTAACTGCAACCTATTACATATACCTTGGAAAGCGAAGAATAGCCTCAACACTACAGAAAATTCAATCGATTCTATTTTTCTCTTTCTTTGATAATTAATGCAAAGATCATTAAAAGAAACAGAAAAAACCAAAATTTAAAAATATAATTAATTATTAAAAAAAAAACTATATACAGAAAATTCAACAGAATGCATAGGGAATTTGACATGAATATGTTAAATTGCTGAAACTCCGGAAACTATAAAAACACCTTTGATTCCTAAAGTAGGAAAAATTAACAAAGGGGGACAAACTATGTTCGACTCCAAAAAGTATATCAAAGCATTACTTTTTCGAGCAACAAGAAAACAACTTATTAACCAATGGGATAAACCAGTGATTGGATGTAGATTGCCATCCATGGGAAATAATATCTGATTAAAGGTGTGGCTTTTTATGGGGTGGCAACTGGCAACAATTAACAATTGACATCTTCTCTAAACCTAAGATAAAGGAAATTATGTCCATGTATAATCAGCTGTACAAGATATTGAGAGACAAAAATAAGATCTTTTAAGTTTTATCAACTCGCATCCAGAATGTTTGAAAAATGAGATAAATAATTTCTCATAAGGTGTTTATCTTGCAGCTTTCTGATATTTGAAAAAACCAAGACAATTTTTAATTTTAGCAATAGTTTCCCACAATTTCAAATTTAGCACATGTCAAGGAATTATGAAAGATACCAACAGCATTGAAAAACAAGATATAGCATGTTACCATTGCTTGTGATATAGTCGAAAGATTCGAGAGCCTCAGAAGTATTTCGATATATGTTTGGTGACAACATATGCACCAAGTGACTATCAACCCACCTACATTGCCAAGAGATGCATTATCATCAGCTCAATGATTAGTTCAAAAACTACGTTTCAGTAAACACATTGTAGCACTTCTAACGGCCATTGGCTAAAAATGATATCAGGATTATCCATTTGATGATATAACAATGAGTAATGGCAAAAAAGCCATGCAAGAAGTATGTGACTCAAATTTTGCTTCCAAGTAAAACTAAAATAGACTGCTCCGCTGAAGTAACTCTGGCGGGATAAACTTCTCTAAAAAAGGGTCAAAACGCAATGGTATGAAAGAAAAGAAACCATACCCACGCCACTTTTTCTCTTCATCTTCATCTGGGACAGAATCAACAGATTTCTCAGGATGAATCCTGTGGCCTAACTTGTTAATTATATCTGCACAATTACCACATGCTAGTTTCAGAGATCGAAGCTGCTTGATGCCATGGAGAACCAAACTGCTTTATCATCCAATATCTAATCATGAAACACTAGAGATTGATAATAAGAACCTGATGAATCGACCATCTGTTCACCATCCACCATCAGTATAGGCACCTTCTTATAATCAGACCATTTGATCTCTTTTTTACTGATGGGGTTGACCTCCACAACTTTGTATGGTACATCATAATAGTCCAGAAATGCTGGGAGAAAAGAAAAGCAAAGAATATAACACCAAGTGATAGTAAGCAACATATATTAAATATTAATCGCATAAAAATGACACAGTGTGGTTCATTCTAAGCCTCTCCCGAGTCCCGACAACTATAACAGCCCCATTTGTGTCTAGAAATAAAACCGAATCAGAAAAATCTACAGATAGAATTATCAGTTGTTTGGACAACTGCTAGCAATAGATTCATACAACCACAATTCATTTAAATCTGTTAATTGGTGAAGAAGAATAAGAAAATACACTAAGCCCACACAGTATATCAATTATGTATAATCCCAACATTCATCTAAGCTGTTCCTCCAGATATACAGCATTTGTGAGAAGATCAAACACTCAATTCTCCACAATCCCTTCTGAAAACCAATAAATCAAATAACAGCAGCATTGAAACAATTAGAAACAGACTTCCCACACAAAGAAGGTGAGTTCATAGAAGTTCCAACTGGCAATAAGTAGAACAGTGGCATTTATTCCTATTGAGATAATTTGACGCCTTGATTTCTTCAAGTTATTAGAATAAAATAAAAAAAGAGCATTCTTCAATCACAAGAACTGAACTTTAACACGAACAGGATACAAAAACAGCAATCTTTTTAGGGAATTCAATACCATAAGTAAATAAAAAGCCACTCAGAAGCCAAGATATCCAAAACAAAGAATTCCAGCACGAAATCAAATCAAAACCTCAAAAAGAAAATTCCGAACCAGCGAATTGGAAAATAGAAGTACAGGTAAGGTTACCTTTAACCTTGTTGCAGAAAGGACAAGCTTCATACTGGTATAGGACGACGTCCTTGGGGACGAGCTCCGGCGAGGGTGGCTCTTTGGCGTATGCATCTTGGACCAGTAACGAAGCGGTGAGAGAGAACGACACAGCTCCGGCGACGGCAAGAGATACCGGTCGGGCTGATCGGCCGACGTAAGCCGCGACGCTCTGCGAGAACCACCGGGGCCTACCAGATGAGCTGCCGCTGCTGAACCAGGTCACCTGCAGAAGCCTGTGCTGAACCGCAGTGGCGGCGCCGGCGCCGGCACCGGCGACGGCGGCAGAACCCCCGGAGGCTGGAACCAGAGCTCGACCTAGTACATAGGAGGCGAGACCCTGAGCCCTTCTCATCGTGTGGAAATGTGTAAAAAGCAGAAGACGAAATGCGATCGAAAGAAAATAAATGAATGGCAGATCTCTCTGTTAGACCTTTGATTAAGAAGCCAGTCTTTCTTGATATTTTTCTTTCGCGGAAGGAATACTAGTAAGCGCAAAAACCTAGCGTTCTTTTCCGCATCAACGCGTCACCATTAACACCGTTAATGCAACTTCCTAATAATTCTTTTAGAAAGTGCTGATGTGGCACTTGATGCATTGTGATTAGTGGTAACCATGGGTTGGGTTTGCGGGAGGGCTAGAGTTCAAGTCCACTTCCCTTATTGGGCACCCTCGAGAATTTTATCCCTTTTTAAAAAAAAAAAAAATGAGTGTGATTTGGGGGTTTGCACAAGCCCAAGGGACTTAGTCGGGTGCTCTTAAGAGGGCCGGAAATCCCATTACCAAAAAAAAAAAAAAAATGTATTGTGATTAGGAGTGGAAATGAGCTTGGTATGGGTTAAATTTTAGTGATTTTTAATAGCCCGGCCGAAGCCAGACACATGACAAAGACTTTGACGCCAGAACTCAGCCTATTTATCACCCCCTAATTGAGATTGGTAAGTATGGGTGACAAACTGGTTCTTCTATTACAGACCAGCTTGACCTAGCCTTATGAAGCCCTCAAAGAGAAGCGCTTTTTTCCACATGATGGTCGGGTCAAACTGGGCCTGAAATTCTAAATACCATAATTGAGGGCTGCGCTGGGTAAATAACATGTAATCCCTCCACCATCAATTATCTATATGAGGAGTGTTAGCCCTACTTGAGGCATTTCCTAATATGAGTTTGAGACAACCACATATCCATTTTCCCCCAGGGTGGAGCTAGGATTTTCTAGTTGTGGGGGTATGTGATGGGGATTCTGGGGCATAGTTCCCAGATTTTTTGTAATGATTACGTTTTTTGAGTCATTTCGTACATATCTTAGGAGTATTATATATTTCTCATTGTTTATGGGACAACTATCCCTTTGCCTCATGGCTTTGCACCGTTAAATAATTAAATAACATATTTTATAAGAGAGATCTTGTTTTTAATAGTTCAAGGAATGTTGCCCCCTTGGCTCATAGTTATACCTATTAAATAATTAAATAAAATAATATAATTTTTGAAGGGACAAATGTCCCTTACCAGCCTAATAAAATAATTAAACAACTTACTATAAAAATACTTTTTTCTTCAAGTTCAATGACAACTACATGGAGATTGGATCACAGTCAATTGCGGTTGAACTCGGGAACAATTCAATTGCACCCACAGATTAACACGTATCCATTTTAACGTCAATTAACTGTGGTTGAGATTTACTAACTATTGGGGTTCCATGAAGAATAGACCCTTGGTTTTAAAAGAAAAAATTATAGAACAATATTTAACTTTGGTTAGGAATTTTAATCTTAAGTTTCATATTTTTTTTAATTAAGGTTAAATTGTTGAACCTAAAGGGTCAGTGAATCTTAACCATAGTTAACAACAGGGACATGTGATAAGTGGTATCAAAGCCAACTCAAGGACGTTGGGGGTTGTGACAGATTCATAGCGCATTGGGATCAAAATGTGGATCCCCCTGATAAGGGCGTCAGGGATTTAGGCGGGGGAACCTGTCATGTGCGTATGTTTAGTCCCACGCCAGCCATGTATTGGACGTTATTGGGCCATTAGTGTAGAAGTAGGTAGCATTTGAATTGACTAGTCACTTTGGTTAGCAAGCACTCTTTGATACCTAATTTTACCCTCAAGGGTCAATGCCAAAAAGAAGAACAAAGAAGAGTTTTAATTAGTCATATGATTTAACAGCAAGGGACAAATGGATTCGAGAGAGGCAATTACATTACCCAATGTTTGGTTGTCGATAAAATAAGTGAAAACATGAAAAAGAAAAGAAAATAAGACAATACACAACCAAAATCTGTATTAGAAATTTAAAATTTTCTTTTCTTTTCCATATTTTTACAAATTTTCTTGGCAACCAAACAGAGCATTAGGGTTTGGATATTCTAAAATCAAAACGTTTCAATAGATATAAATGGTAATTTTGAAAATAATATTTTATAAAAATGTATTATATACACTAATTAACTATATATAACCCATATACCATAGTTACTATTTGTATTGTAGGTAATGAAGGGTCGGGCTGGCCGGGAAGAGCATGACAGGATTAGGGCCTAATCTGAGTACCTGACCCTAAGATAAGAGGGCCTACCAGAGTTTTGGAGGGCCGGGTGTCTTTGGTAAATAAAGGCGCCAACGAAAAAGGTCGGGCCAATCTCACGCTATATATACCCCTCTCGGCCTTCAAAAGAGAGGACATTTACCTGTTTTCGTTGCAGTTCTCTCTCTGGAAAGTGGAAACCCTAACTATAGGTGTTATTTCCCGCGCGTAAGCTACAGTTTCGCTCTCGGTTTTCAACAAATTTTCAGCTGATTTAGGTTTCATTCGCCTGTTGATCACATAAGATTTTGAGATCGCAACAAATATTTATCAGGGTTTCCGATTTCCTGGGGAAATTTCGGTGTGAAATAGTGACTATCTGTTGGCGATTCGAGCCGTCTGTGGCGTTTTTACTCGATCTAGACTGCAGTGTTGATTGCGGGGTATCCACTATGTCTCGGTGTTTTCCTTTCCCTCCTCCAGGGTATGAGAGGAATGGTACCCGTGACGAAGCCCTGATCGAATCGATTAAGGTTTGTTGAGCATTCATGCTGCACTGATTTCTGCGTTTATGCTCGACTACTTTTTTCGGTTCACAAATGTGATTGAGATCAAATACCAGGTTTCTATGATGTACTGTTGAATAGATATTCTATGTATTATACACAGTGGAATGGTTTTTAGATGTGTATTTCTGTACATATGTGAAAATATCTGAAGACGCCACCATTGTTTCTGTACATAATGGGATGAATCTAAGGTTGTCCGCAACCACATGCATATAGCCGTTATATAATTGGGATTAAAAAAAAAAAAAACAATCTCACAAAGGACTTTCAACTTCTTGAATGGACTTGGGACATGGAACTTCCGACTTGGTATGCTCAGTTGACACAACGGTGTGTAACCTCATTCGTAGGCTTAGTCTCAGTGTTAGGGATACTCAATAATTTATAGTGTTCAGCATTACCAGAAACTTGCTGTAAATATCTGTCATTGGTGTCAGGCTAGGAGAGGATAATTTGCATTTACCTGCCTAATGATTTAGTTTATTCATTAATAAACTGTTTCCATTTCTCTTTGGGGCTTATGAACTGAAAAGAAGATCAATGAAGGAAATTGTTATTCATTACTAACTGTTATATCGCGTGGTGGAGTGTAACTGTGTAAGAGGTTTCTTCATTTATGCTCCCCAGGTGCTGGCACAGATGTTGGGTATGGGACTTTTTTTGTAGATATGATTAGTACTTTATGTACTAACTCTGTTATTTTAAACTTCGTTTGGCATTGAGAAAACCTTGGTAGGACAAAGAGTTTTTTTTTTTTTTTCAAAACCTTCCTTGACTGCTGATCCCCAAGGTCTCAACTCTCAAGTTCAACACCTCCCTGGCTTACCCAATGCACGTGGTTTGCGGGCAGGGGGTGGAGCCAGGGGGCGAGGGGGGGCCATGGCCCCCCCAAATTTTTTGTAAATCCTTCTTGTTGTGGTTTGAAATAGTGGGTCCCTCAATTGTTTTAGTATACTTGGCCTCCCAAATTTTTGTCTTATATTTATAGTGGCCCCCCAAATTTTTTGTCGTATATATAATGGGCCCCCAATGGAGTCATGTTATGTCCTTTATATTGCCACATGTCCCTATTGACACCCCTTAACTATGGTTAAAATCAGGGTCGGAGCCAGGATTTTCTAGTAGTGGGGGCACGCGATGATTCATAAAATGGTAGTAATTATCGATAGATTTGTAGAAAATTATTAGGTGGGTATAAAATAATCTAAATCAGAGGAGGATGGGGGTTCGGGCTGTAGGCCCCGATTTTTTTTTTTTAATGACTAAGTTTTTAGGGCATTTCGCTCTTATATTTTGTACATTTCTTACGGTTATTGTTTCTCCTTATTAACACCCATGCCCTATGGCTATGTTCAGTCAAATAATTAAATAGCATGCTATAAAAGATATATTTTGTTTTCAATAGTTCAAGGAACGTTGCCCACTTGCCTCATTGCTATACCTATTAAATAGTTGAATAATATAATATAATTGTTTAACTCTGGTTAAGAATTTTAAATTTTAGACCTATTATTTATTATTTTAAAATAATGTTATATTATTGAACCCAAGGGTTAGTGAAGCTTAACCCCAGTTAATAGTGATCAAAAGGGTCATGTGTTGACTTGTGTGAGCGATTGAACTCTCTCTGAGTTCATGTCCCCATTCCCAAGGCAAGATCGGATCACAACCAATCGTGATTGGACTCGGGAACAATTCAATCACACCCATAGGTCAATACGTGTCCTTTTTAACCCCTATTAACCATGATTAAGAGTCCCTGACCCTTAAGGTTCATCAATCTAATATTGATTTTTTATAGAAAAATTTAAACCCTAGGGTTAAAAATTCTTAACCTTGAAGTTAATTTTTTTAATATCTTATTTAGGTTAGATTATTGAACCCTAGGGTTAATGAATATTAACTATGGTTAGTGGGGTTGAAAGGGACATGTGTTGACCTATGGGTGCGATTGAACTCTCCCCGAGTTCAATTGCGATTGGTTGTGATTCAATCTCTCCATGGCTATGATGCTAAAAAAAAAGTTTTTTCAAAAGTTGAGAGGGGCACGTGCCCCCACCTGGCTCCGCCCCTGGTTAAAATTCACCCACTCTTAGGGTTCACCTACTTATCCTTGGTTTTTAGAAAAAATATTAAATTCTTTAACCTTAGGAATTAGTGAATTTTAACTAGCGTTTGAAAAAAAAATAGATATTAAAAAAAAAAAACCAAGGATGGTTGGGTGAATCTTAACCACAGTAAAGGGAGGTATCAACAGAGGAAGTTGGTGACCTCAAGGACATTACTGGAAAAAATTCTCAAAATAAAAAAATTACCCCAATTTTTTTTTTCTTGGGGGCTACGCCCCGAACCCCCAAGTTCCATACCCTCAAATCCATTAGTTTTTTACACATGTATTTTGGCTCCCCAATGAAAAATTCTTGGCTCCGCCCCTATTTGCGGGTGATTGCGTGAATCCGAAGGGACTAATCCTTCCTTATCAAGGTTGGGACACCCTCCATATAATTAAAAAATAATAATCTCTTGACTGTTATTTTGCATAGAATCCCACCTCCTCCACTTGGATGATAGAAAGTCAATACTATACTTACTGTTCATGAGCATTTACCGTGTACTTGTGTCAAAAAGGACAGGGACAGTAATTAGATATTTTATTAATCATTCATTTGCATCAACAAAATATATTATGCAAAGTTAATGGTATGTAATTTATGATATCTGAACTTCTATTATATGTCTTAATTACCAAGTATGCTTGACAGTGTTTCATATGTATGTATGATTGTTATGGCATATATATCAACTATGTATAATTGCATCAGATAGAGAAGGGAGTTACCATATTTATTAAAGAATGCCACCATGATCATAGTAAAAGCTTGAAGAGAAAATTAATCACTTATATATTCACCGAATCTTTAAAAAAATGTTATATTAGTATCTTCTGTCCAGTGGGCAAGCTACCCTCACAGTAGCATGGTGGGATGAATCTTATATATTGGAATAAATTTCCAGTCTCGCATGTAGTTGGAGCTGACAGAGATTTAAGCCTTTTTTTTTCTTTTTTTTTAAGAATCAGGTTTCCCAAAATGTGCAGAACTTTTTAGCCTGGTTTCAACAATAAATTGGTTGAGATGTGCTTTAAAGGAACCATGACACTGATGTCAAAATGCCGCCTCTTTTACTCTGTGACCCAAAAGTGAAGTTGTGAACTACTTATGGAGAATATCTGATAGAGTGAAATTTGGGTTGCTATTTGGAATACAATCTAGAATTTGCTGAAACAGTTTTCTACTTGCATTGAATAATTTAGCTGTTATGTCAACTTGAACAGGTCAATTAATATTTGGTTTCTCTGAAGCCCCAGTAGACTCTCTTTTAAGTGTCTGACATGTTATTATGAATTGAATTGTTCATCTTACAAGACTTGATATAATCCCTTCGAGTTAGTGTGACTTGTTGAGCTGTTAAAATCTTAGTTCTAGAGCAAATTTCTCGAGTTTAAATCTTCATTCAAGTAATATCCAGTGTGTGCTGAATGCAGAAATTATGGTCATTCTGAACAAAGTTTTGGTCATACTCATTAAATAGAGGTTTCCATGCCCATGGGAGGTCTTGAGATGGAGGCAATTCCTAATAGGGTTTGATGGTATTGGTGGTATTCTATGACAGATGGAAATTACCCTGTAGTAGTTCAGCTTTTCAAGATTGTTTTTTGAAATTTCAGTATAGTTTATTTTTCTCCTAGATTCAATGTATTAATGTTTATTGCTAATATTACTTGACAGGTAAGTACAGATAAGGTAGTCTCATAATTATAGTAAAAAACTATGTTGTCAGGACTCAGATTGTCTTTTAAAATTGCCATGCCAGATGCATGCTGGATCTCCATGTAAATCTTTTTCTGATTGTGACTGAGAATGAATCGGCTTTGATGTTTTTGTATGAAAACTTCATATTGAATGGTAGGTCTTTTAATAAAACCTTGTCTTGTATTCCCATTACTTATGTTTAATACATTGAATCTAAGTACTTGTATTCATATTGAACGCTGTAAAACTGCATGCTCTCTACTCCATGAGCTTGGTCTTGCTTGCTTCTTCTATCTACCCTGCCCTAGTCTGTTTATAAATTGATGGTCACTCTGGTGCTTTGAAGCTCCAGAGAGAACGGGAGAAGGAGAGGAGGAAAGAGAAGAAGGGGAAGAAGAAAGAGAACAAGGAGAAAGCTAGGGGAAATGGGGATATTAAAAAGAAAAAATACAGCCACGAGAAGAGGCACAAGGATGAGAGGAGCAAAGTAGATCAGAAAGGAGGAGACCATCAAAAGAAAAGAGAAGATGAAACTGAACAGTTGGAGAAAAGCGGCCTTACTGAAGAACACGAACACGGACAGCAAGTCAGTTTTCAGAACCTCTACGACTCTTCTGACAGTACCCAGAACAGCAAGAAGAGGAAAATGCACAGCTCGCCCTCCGATGGCAGCCATAGCCACAGTGAGTGTTTCTGTTTGTCCCCTCTCCGAAGCTGTGCTTGTTGAGTGAGTTACCTTGTCTTAGACACTAATATTCAATGTCTAAATTGTTTATATTAAGGTGAAGGAAGCACTGTCCAGATCCGGTTGCCGGTGCAAAAGCACAAGAATCCAGAGCTATTATCTAACAATGAAGGGTCCTGCTCTACTTTCGGAAGGCTTCATATTGTTCCCCAAGAGAAGTACGAAATTGTTCTTAGACCCAGCAGAGAGCAGCCCTCTTCTACTTCAAGGACTAAAACTGTTGCTCAAGAAATTGCTCCAAGACCCTGCAAAGAACAACACTGTTCCACTTCTGGAAGGACTGAGATTCTTGTCCAGGAGAAGGCTGAAACCTTTCCTGCATCCAGCTTCTTTGGAAGTGACTCTTTGCAAATAGAATCGCAATTCAGAGATTTAATGGAGAATTGGGTTCCACCTCTAATGCAGATTGGGCGCACTGAGTTTGATGATCAAGAATGGCTTTTTGAGACAAATAAGCAACACAGGCACAGCGTGACTAAAATATTTAAAGCTAGAAATGATGGCTCGTGTAATGGGAACTCCAGTTGCTGGCCATCGGTGTGTCACTTACCCGAGGCTGAGCTGTATGTATTACCATTTACAGTTCCATACTGAATTTCAATCACTTGAGGTGGCATGCATGAATAACGTGAGAGCCATAAAGAGGATGGTACCGAGAAGTAAGGTGGATCTTTTATTGTTCTCCCTTGTTCGCATGGTGAGAAGAGGTTGTTGCTGGGATTTCGGGTTTCTTGTTGATCATGCGTGTTGAGTGGTTTGGTTTAGGGTGAGTGGGTAGTTACAAATTGGTAGGGAAAGAGGGAATGTTTTTTACATGTACATGAGGGAAATTATGTTGCACATTGTTCTTTCTTTTTAAATTTGATCATTTCAATTGCAAATTTAATCATGATTAAAGCAGATTTGGGTTCACAACCTTAGGTCACTCACTTTTTGATTGTACTATGTTTGCACCTATCATTTATTATGTGTATATTCCAATTAATTACTTACTGCAACCTCAGTTAGCAAGGTTAGTATCTGTTTAAGGTTTGTGGCCGGGTGGATTTTCCAACGTCACACCTCCCAGGACATGTCTAGGGTAAGCTTTGCTTCCAAACTTTAATCCTATGTTTGGATGTTTGGTTGCCGAGAAAATGTGTAAACATAGAAAAGAAAAGAAAATTTGACAAAACACAACTAAGGTAGCGTCTGTTAAAACTAGTCTAAAAAGAAGTGCTCATTTGAAAATTATTCTTAGTTAGACTTTAGATTTTTAAGTTGAAGGTTAATTGCATGTCTACATTTTAGGGATTTTTGGGGTAAAAACCTTGGTACTTCTTTTTAGATTAATGTTAACAAACACCACCTAAATATTATATTAGAAATTCACAATTTCCTTTTCCTTTCCATGTTTTCATCTATTTTCTCGGCAACCAAACATACAGCATCAAGGAATATGATGGTAAAAGCTTATGAATAAAAATAGTTAGTTTTCAATTTCTATTCCAAAAATTGAGTGCCCCCACCTGGCTCCGGCCCTGAGTGGGATTGAAGAATTGATGGTCACACACACCACTATTACTTTCTGGCTTAAGGTCCATCAGCTCGGGACCCACCTACTCAAAGGTCCAGATTGATGAGTTTGTGGGTCTTACACTTTATATGAGCCTCAGAGTATGTAGCCATCTACAGTCACAATAGAATGTGATGTATGTTAGAGTTTCTAATAAGTTAGGTAGAGTTAGAGCTGTGGCTCTACACCAAACTCGCGAGTCGTGACCCAACTAACTTTCTCCGCTACTATATGAGGATCTTCTTAAATAGATTGAAATAATTGAGCAACTATATAATTCTTGGCCTTCTAAATGCCCCCCACAAGCTAGGTTGACCATTTTGTGATGGCATGTTATTGTGCAGATTGGAGGGACAGAGACGGGAGGCACATGGTAGTTTCAAACCATTTGGCTTGAAAAAGTGGGGGGTGTGTCCATTGCATTTGGTCATGTTAGCCAATCAAGCCCAAGCCAAAGCCCGGTCCTGCACGTGTCAGGGAATTATTGTCAAGGCAAGGCCGGGTTATACCTCAACATTTTAATGGCCAGGCTGGGCTTGAATGGCCTATGGTGGCATGTTGATAGCCCTAAATATTTGTAAATGGTTTTCTACCAAGCCTTTTGGTCAAGGATTTCAAACCTGTCTCTCTTTAGATGTCGTTTATGTTACACTTAACCATTAGTTTAAAGTCTAAAACACCAGTCTCTCCACAACAATAAAGTCCATGGGGTGTGGTGAATTTCATTAACTTGTTGGGCTTCAAATGAGTAACGAAATAATAAGGGTTGCTGATATGGCCCATCCATCCTTCCTTGGACCTACACTGAGTCGACTTGGACCTAAGTTTAAGCACCCCCATAGTTTTGATTACTGCTAGCACAGCAGGCTTGGCCTATAAGTAAAGGCTGTAAAGTCACTACATCTAATCCAAAACTTTCACTTGATCAAAAGAACAAAATTAGTCCCACGTCTAGTGGGTTTGTGGGTATATATTCCTACTTAAGGTGCCACACTCTCTCTTACAGTTGGTACCCGTTTTGAGTTGAGGCGTAAGTGATACCTTAAGTGGGTTGCGTATGTGTAAATTGGGGGTGTGTTTCGCTTGATCAAAAAACTTGATTAATTATAATACTAAATTGTCATTCTCCTTACAAATTTGTTAAGATGATGAGTAACATACTTTCCATTTAGAAAGCTAAGGTTCAAGTCCCTATGTTACTGAGAAGACAATCTTATACTTACTAAGGATAATTCTAGCATCACTTTTTTGGTTTTTTGGGAAGACTCACTCTCGTTTTTTTTATTAGAGAGTGTTATGGAAAACACCTTCTCTTCATGGAAGACAATAACATTGCCCTACTTACTAATTGTAAGTCCCCTCAGAACTAATTACTAATCCACTAAGCAAATATTGCCTAAAAAAGACTACGACTACTATTATGGAAGAAATTTAAAATTTCGATAGGTATTATCGAGAGTTCCATCAGATTAAAAAAACGATGACACCAAAAATCAAGTGGGCCTATCATTTAATGGACATGCACTTTTACGCCGTTAGATTTTTAAACAGGCGGCCAAACTCTTGATAATATTTAAACCACTTTTCCTATTACTATTCTGTTTGTGTTTTTCAAAAAACCAATCTCGGTCCATGCGAGGTAAAATCCAACCAATCTCACCAATATATATATAAATTATAGAACTCAACACCCGTTGTCCAGTGTTATCAAAACTGTACCTATTGGTCGAATCTGAAAAACTGAGAATCGGTCACTTAACTAGTTTCAAAACCTCCAAAACCGGACCACATTAAAAATCAGCTATTTTTTTTAAAGAATCAACCGGTTGAACCAGGAATTGGGAATTGGTGGTATAATTGGTTGAGAATCGGATCAAAATCATGTAAAAATGGGGAAAAATATATATATATTTTTAAAAAATACGATTGAACCGAACCAGTTGAACCGGTCAAACCGGAACAGGCCATCCAACCGTTTTGACAACCAATATAGTTATGAAAACATTGGTTGTGTCCCTAAAGGGCTTATCTCGTGGTCAATAACAAAAGAGTTTTATGCTTACCACAGTGTCTTTGACTCTGTGTCCCTTTAACACTTCTTTAATCATGGTTAAGCTTAACTCTATTAAAGCTAATAATTTTGTTTTTTGTTTTTCTAAAAATCATGGTTAAATTGTTTAACATTAAGGGTAAGTGAATCTTAACCATAATTGATGGGTGGTAAAAAAGGGGTGTGGACCAATGAAATAACGGAAGCTGACCCTGCTGTACGTTTTCTATTTCCCATAACAAAATTGGCATTTGGCAACCCTCGTATTTTAACCCATCCGATCAATGAGCAGAATATATTTTGGATTACCTATTACCGGCAAATACCGGTCAATCAAATGGACTGTATTGAATATCATCTGATCATATGCTTTCATCAAAGGAGTGCGAGAAAGACTGAAAGGCAGAGGCAGTTGAGGGAATAAAGGTCAGTCAAACGAATCATCGTTGAGAATAGAGAGAGAGAGCGAGGATGATTTTGGACGGAGCCGAAGAGGAAGAGAAATGGCTGGCCGAAGGGATTGCAGGCCTTCAACACAACGCTTTTTACATGCATCGCGCTCTGGTAAAAACAAACCCCACACCATGAAACCGTATCTCAAACCCTAGTTTTGCAGAAAGCCCTAATATCCTTCAATTTGATTCGCCTCCACTCAGGATTCGAACAATCTCAGAGACGCTCTCAAGTATTCTGCTCAGATGCTCTCGGAACTTCGGACTTCGAGGCTTTCCCCTCATAAATACTACGAGCTCTGTAAATCATCCTCATCGATCCGTGGATCAAAAGATCCGATGTTTTTTCTCTGTTCAATTTTGGTTTGAACTAAAAAAGTTGGACTATCAGAGCGTTTGATTCGTCTTTTATGTTTGATGTGTCAGATATGCGAGCATTTGATGAATTGAGGAAGCTGGAGATGTTCTTCAAGGAAGAGTCGAAGCGTGGTTGCTCGGTCATCGATCTTTATGAGCTTGTTCAGCATGCTGGTAACATATTGCCTAGATTGTAAGTGAGAATAAACCGATTCAGTCTCCGCTTTATCATTTGATTATACTAGCTGAAACCATGCAAATTGAAGATTGAAATAGAGAAACTGAAATTCTTATTCTACATATACTTCATGAATTTAGACAGACAGAAGTTAAGCAGTAGCTTAGTCAAGAGATGATGTGAAAAAAATGGATCACTTTTGACTTAAGACACCCATTATTAAGTTTATGCTGAAATCTATGCGTGAAATCATTGCGTTACTTTTCCCTTAACTCAGTAAGTCTGTAGATGATGGATTTGAAAAACATGCTCATCAGCATGGAGCTAAAGCCAATAGTTGGTTGGGCAAGTTTCTCATAACTTTTCCTTGGGCTTTCTTTCATGGTGTGAATAAATTTATAACAGTTTTTAGATATCTAGTGATTTAGTGAGTGAATTTTGAGCAATCTAAAATCACCCTCTTAATAGACTTTCCTTGACCCTTCTCCCAACTCCTCAAATATCCTCTCTTCCTCAATCTCCTGCTACAATAGATTAAAGATTTCAATGTCAAAGAAAATTGTTGTATGGTTCAATAGACTGATGCCACGTCGTTAGATGATGTGGTGCCATGGGTGAGAAAAATGGGAGAAGAAGGTGAATGTCATGAAGAAGAAACCAAACATTAGCAGGATGAGCATATGGAGATTGGCTTCAGCATCGAGAAAGATAAATAAAAAGACATGCATTTCTAGTGAGGTAATAACAAATCAAATAGGATGAATTAATTTACAGATAGGGTGATTAGCTGGAAAAGAATTCACTGGAGAGATGAATGACATGCACAACTCATCCAGACGAGGGATATCTCTTAGTCAATAATTCCAACTCAAACACGAAGGGGGAGTCCGCTCGCCTTATCGCCAGTGATAAATAATTTATTAAAAAGAAAGATGACCATAAGACCGCAAATTGAATCAAAGAACTGGAGAGAGCATCTCCATGAATATTGTCCTTAGCTCAGTCAATATCATCCACAAAAGGCCTTCCTATTTTAAAGATCCCACCATTGCAAAGACAAATAATACATAACAGCAGTGGTAATAATTGGTATAATGATGATTAGTAGAAGAACGAACTGAGAAGTTCAAACACCAATGAGTTAATTCATCATTATAATCATCAATGCCTTATCCTTTTGTGGTTTGCAACATGAATCCTGTTTTGCTATTCTGTTCTATTAAACACCATTGGGTTAATTGAATAAGAAAAAGTTTCACAAAGCAATGATTGATTGATGGGATAATTACTAAGATCAAAATAAAATCTAAATCTAGACCCAAAAAAAAAACCAAAAACCAGAAGCATATAAATTTACTGAGAAAATTAGGGAGAGAAAAAAAAAAGTAATTGAAGAAGTTTAGACTTTTCAGGCCTCACTCTCTCAGCGATCGTAACAAAAACACATGCATTGATCAACACAAGAGAAAAATGTACAATTGGAAATTATAAAAAAGAAAGAACACTAAAATAAAAAGAGAAAAAATACCTTATTGGAATTGGGAGGCGATTTCCCCCATCATGATGAAATTCAAATTGAAGCTTAAAAAGTCAAAATTAAAGAAAAACGTAAAAGTTGAACTAAGAGAAGAACCAAAATATTGAAAACATTTATTTTTACTGATAGGTGCTTACTGCTTAGTATAACAAACAAGCAATGAAGTTCAAATGTTGATACATTCATTGATGGAAAAAAGCTTCATAATGATGTAGAACACAACCAAAGCCATGATTGATTTATTGAGTAATTGCCAAACTTCAAAATAAAATCTGAATCTAGACCACAAGATTGAAAGTCAAAACGAAATTTTTGGTCTAACCCTTGTGATATGGTGCTTCGGAGGGCATCGGGATTGGGATCGCCTAATTAGCTTGTACAAAATCTCCACAACCATGATCTCAATCTCTTTTAAAATGGGAAGATGACTCCAAGATCTTCAACAGTACTGTTACTTGGGTCTTCTAGGTTCTTGCAACAACAGAAGCTCAACAATCAAACCTTGAATCTCTAAAAAACAAAGAAAGCCACCTCCTGATTTTTTCCTTAGAGGGAGAGAGGGAAAGTATGCTTTCTTCAGAAAGCAATTTATGGGTTGACGCAGTCATCCAGGGTTTGGTTTGATTGGTTTCACCAAGCTATGCTAGTATGCTACAGATTGGATTTCGTCAGAGCCATGCTGATCAGACCTGTTTGTATGTAGAGCTGGAGGGACTACTGCTATTATTGTTTATGTTGATGACATTACTGTCACTAAAGATAACCTCCCGGAATTTTGCAGGCACGGGAATAGTTACCAAGTACAAGTTCGGTTATAATAAGACAATGATCCATTCGGGAAGTACGAGGGTTATAGGCAAAAACACAACAAGAGTATGAGAAAATTAAAAAAATAATTACTAATTATAAATAAATAGGAATCATGATACTAACTCATAGCAATCATTTAATACGGAATATAAGTTTAACACGGTAAAAATATGACAAAAATATGGGTATTATACACGTTTAATATGTAATTTGCGTATTATACGAGTATTTGGTAACTATTGGCATGGGTCTTAGATATTAAAGATTTGACTCTCCTTTGATATTTTTTGGGCATTGAGGTTGCTTGCTCATGACAAGGTATATATATTTGTCAGCGTAAGTATGCACTAGATGTTTTTCAAGAGACATGAATGTAACTATGTACGGGGCTAAGCCATGTAATGCTCCAGTTGACGTTGAGCATAATCATCGATTGCAAGCTAATGATGGCGATCCTCTTGAGGAAATTTGATGCGGACATCGTATCGTTAGATTTTGTTTACGATGGAGATTCACCGTTTTTTTTTTTGATCGATAAGAAATTTTATTAAAAGGAAGAGCCACTATCAAGAGCAAACACCACAAAAAGAGAGTTTACAAGGAAATAAACTCAAAAGAAGGAAACCCAGAGTAGACATTGCTCCTGACTTACGACTCTCCCTATAGAAGCTTCATCCCAAAACCTCCCATAGATCACGACTTGGAGGACAATTGACCGTCGGATCAAGAGATGGCGATTGGAGAGCCGAGATCAAGCCGTAGATGGGCATGGGCAGCCATAGTGGTTGACCCACCCTTTAGTTATTTAGTTGTCTATTTTATATAGTTTTTTTTATCCCTTGTAGTTAGTTTATTATGAGAGAACATAATAAGGGTAGTTTGATATTTTTCTTTTAAGTAGGGTTTTGTGATTGTTTATAAATACTCTTTAGATATTAGAATTTTACAGAAATTTTATGAATGAAGATGAAAGTTTTTTGGCTTTTAGAATCTTCTGTGATGAGAATGGTGTGATGTCATGGTGTGATGTCAACCTTGGAGTGATTCCAAGGTAATCTTTCCATTCTCTTCCTCTCTATCTCTCTCAAATCACTATTCACAATTATTGTTCACGAGTTACTAGGAATGGCAATGGGGCGGGGCGACCCGATTATAAAGCCGCCCCCACCCCGCCCCGTCCCTACTGCCTTATATATATATATATATATATATATATTTTATTAAAGTGGTTCCGGGGCGGGCCGGGGTATACTAAAACCGCCCCCGCCCCGAAACCGAGTCGGGTCTTTATTTTTTATACCGTCCATGCCCCGTCCCCAATTTATTTGAAAAAACAACGCCCCTATAGGGGCGGGGCGGGTCGGGGCCCCTACGGGGGCGGGTCATATTGCCATCCCTACAAGTTACTGATCATGAGTTATTGTTCACCTACAACTATTCCAGCCCATCCATAGCTACTGCCACAAGACTCAAGCCCTGATGAGGCACTGTCCCAACAATTTTAATTTGTCCATAACCTGTCCCAGAATTCCTCATCACTATAGCTACTGTCCAGCCATTCCTCCAACCCTAATATTGCTGCCACAGCCCCTTTTCTCAACCCTAGCCACAGAAACACCTATCCCCAGCCCTATTTCCTTGTTGTCACACCTGTTCCAGCCTATTCTAGGCTGTTGTAAAATCCCACACCTATTCCCCTTTGCCTGATACACCACCTCTGCCCCTTTACTTTGCTGCCATAATTTCCTGCAGCACTTCCCTTGCTTTCGCTCTATCCTACAGCCCCTGCAACTGATCTTTCTGTCCTACAGCTCCACTGTCCCAGCCCAAACAGCCCTATAACTGCTCTTTTATCCAACAACTTTGCTGTCCCAGTCCATACAGCCCTGTTCTGCTATTCAGAATTCTTATCCCTCATTCTTGATAACTCAGCAACCCTAGACATAATTATAACCCTAATTTGGTATTTCTTGATTACTATTTCTGCTGGTTTTGAATGCTATAATTCAACATTAATTGAAAACCTATTCACATGCATATTACAATCCACTAACCATTGTTGAGCCTAGCTTAATCTTTTGAAATCCTCAAATTGGCAAGAGAATCTTATTGGTTATTGGCTTAAAATCCCTAAGTTAGTGGAAGTTCCCACTTCCATTACGATCACCCAATTCAGATTTAAATATTCATTATTGCGGGATTGTGGCTTGACCTAGGGTGTTACTAACTCCCTTTTGGATTTTCTTTATTGTAATTGTGGAATCTTAAGTAATTTTAGGATTTTCCTTATTACCGCAATTCAATTTTGATCTCTCAATCATCTCATCCTAGGTTTATTGCATTGTCCTGCATCAAAATTGGTTGCTATGAGAGATTGATTGGGTGTTGTATTTACTTGACCATTACACGTCACATTTGTTGCGAGCCGTGTTAGGCAGTTCATGCATGCTCCTTGTGGCCCACATCTTGATTCGGTTTATAAGATTTTACACTATCTTAAGCATGCCCTAGGCAAAGGGATTTTGAATGCGAAGCATGGTAATACGCAGATACATGGTTTTTGTGTTGCAGATTCGGCCGATTGTCTTTTAGTTAGATGCTTGACCTCCCGATTTGGTGTGGTTTGGGTTTTCCCTTCTTCCTTTCAGAATTTCTTATCTTGTTAGTCTTTGGCTAGTGCGGATAGTGCGCAAATGGCTTTGGGGTCATTTCATGGTCGATATGAAAGCGAGAAATAGGAAAGTGTTCCAGAACTCTCCCTCCTATCTTGTGCGTATTTGATCACGTATTCGGTTATTGATATTGGATTGGGTCGCTATTCGGAATGGTGTGGTGAATCTGGGAGCCGTGTTGGGATGAAGTCTATCTTAGCTTAGGCTCTGGCTCTTTTTGCATTGGGGGCCTGGTTTGGCACCTTTTCTTTCTTTCTGATCGAGTGTACGCTTTTGTAAACTCTTTTTTGTACTAACCTCTAGCTCTTGTTGTTCTCTTTTATTAATATATAAGCATGTTTATCAATTAAAAAAAAATATATTGTACTTTTGTGGGAGGTAATTTAGTTAGTTGGAAGAGCAAAAAGCAGTCTGTGATGGCTTGATCTAGTGCAGAGGCAGAGTATTGAGCTATTGCCCCATGACATGTGTGAGCTCTTATGGCTACATTCTCTTACAGATATTGGCATTACCATGTCCACTCCTATGGCTCTTCACTGTGATAATCAGGCTGCGATTCATATCTCAGCTTAACTAATCTATTATGAGAGGACTAAGCATATTGAGATTTATTATCATTTTTGATAGTGGTGCTATTGTTTTCCCATATGTGATATATCGGTTCCACTTGTAGACATTTTCACCATATTTGTTTCCTTTGCTCATCTTCACGAGATTATATCCAAGCTTGGCATATGGGATATAAATGATCTAGCCTGAGGAGTGTAGGTCCATAGAGGACATTTCTTAGGTTTTGTGTTATTTCATATAGGTTTGCATTGCCTATAACCTACTGATGATACACTTGTAATTGCTCTAAATCCCTCGTACAGATAATGAGTGAGGGACTGTGCAACATAACACAACTCTATTCTCACCATTTCTCTCCTCCTTTTTCTTCTGCTCTCTTTCAAACCCTAGATTGTGGGAACCTTACTTAAGCTTAGTCTACTTAAACTGCCAAGTGTCACCCTCTCTCACCTCTACTATTCATACCATGCTTTGGTAACCGCCTGTGGGACCCACGAAGAAAAGCGTTACTTGTAAAGATTTGTTATGATGCGAATTCAATATGCAATCGAGCTGCCATGTTAAACAAACAGCACTCCACTACTCGCACATTTTAATGAAACCTTTCATGAGACTTATAAATGCGACAATAACCCACAAAACCAAAAGACACATGGTTTTTGAAATATAGGATAAACTAACAGAGGAAAGACATGTGTCAACAACCTTTCAGAACCCTCTATGGCCGGCACTTGTCCCTCCCACTACTTGGCTTTAATATAATATAATAAGTTTCTTGTTTGTGAAGGCTTTACCTTTTTATATTCATATAAGTCTCATAAATATAAAACAAATTTAGTCTACAAATTTGTTATATTAATTTATCTTTTCTTGTTAGATTTCTTCTAAAAACATCTTGTCATAGATTTTTTATTTATTATGGTTGTAACTTTGATTGGATTAGTTCTCCCACTCATATTGTTATGTATCTATTTGGGGCATGTTCTAAAACTTGATCCATGATTTTTGTTTACTGCTTGTGCTATGTAGTATTAGATGCATCTATATTCACTAAATAAATCCAAGGAAGATCACCTGACAATTGTGTTTCCATTTCTTTATTTTGTATTTGTGACCATTTTGAAGTAGTTAAGAATAAGATGCTTTAGTACTAAATCAATCAAGCATTTGGAATTGCACAATGAACATAAACTATGCTGTAGTGCTAAATGAATCAAGCATTTTACATGTAGATCTCATCTGCCCTGTTGTGTGTGCACTTTGGGGTTTCTTTTTAGCTCATCTTGGCGTTGCATCGGTTTTTTCCTATTCCTTTAAGAGTTTTTTATCTTGCTGGCATTCGGGTTTGTTGGGTCATCGTCTGGATTACTATTGGGCACCTCTTTTAAGGGTGCCATTGCTTGGTCCATCTGGAAAGAGCATAATAGGCGAATTTTTTATGATACCTCTTTACTGGTTGGGCGAGGGACCAAGCAGGCTTGTAAGATCCTTGAGGACTGGGCTTCGATCATGGGGGCAGCCAAAGGGTGGGAGGTGATATATTTCCCATCCTAGAGGGTGTTTTCTTCTGTGTCTATGGTACCTTGCATGTAGTTTCTTTTGTGTAGATCTTGTAGTCTCTTTCTTTTGTTTTGTTCGATTCACTCTTTGTGAATCTCCGTTTCCAATTTTTTTCCTATTATATATATGATGATGATTACCTACCACAAAAAAATTTCTTTTTGTTTTCTCTTCAAAGATATGTTAGTTACACTGAAGTTTGGATTCGCAGGTTACGTACATCAGCCTATGTTAATTTTCATTGTTTAACCGGCTCTCGTAACATGTCCTTCGTCATAGCATATGAAGTTTCTATTGTTGATTTATCAGGTATCTCCTCTGTACGGTAGGATCTGTGTATATCAAATCAAAGGAGGCTCCTGCCAAGGATGTCCTTAAAGACCTTGTGGAAATGTGTCGTGGCATTCAACATCCTGTTCGTGGGCTCTTTCTAAGGAGTTACCTTTCTCAAGTCAGTAGAGATAAGTTACCTGATATCGGTTCTGAATATGAAGGGTAAGAAGATCATTTGGTTATTTTATGTTCCTTTATTGCGTTGATGAAAGAATATTCTTTTTTGTGGTTGAATGTTATAGGCTTATAGCTTTTCTAACATGTATCATGTACATTATAGTTTAAGCATGGCTTTAATCTCCGTGTCATTGGCAATGAGTGGTGTAAATATAGAAAGCTTATACATATGGAATTGTATGTATCATTTCTTTCTATCAGTTGTCACATAAAAATAATCACATACCAAGTACCAATAAAGGAATTGTCACCTAAGAAAACTATTATTCTTTCCTTGTCATAACCCAAAAATGATTTAAAAGTTTACATCCTATTTAATTGTTCAATTTTTTTCCCCTTAATACTTTCAATCCCAATCTTTCAATGTTCATACAAGGACCCAATTAAATTTGTCATGGATATTATATTTCTCAATATTTGCAATGATCCCGAGGTTTTATTTTTTCCATCAAAATCCTATTAGATGCAAAAACCTAGAAAGTCGCTAACTTTGCTGAGATTTATGCTACCTCATCTTTCTAAAAGTGAACATGGTTTGTGTTGCTTAGGTTGATGGAACCATAATTGCAGGGAAGCTATGTACATGGTGGGTTGCTCGCTTCCCAGGAAACTCATTTTCCAAACTCGCTTCTCAAGAAGCGAGTTTCCATCACGTCCATTTAGTGTTCAAAGAGGGCTGTGTATATAGGAGGTGATGGGATAGACCTGAGTCTGCAGCCCAGGTTGTACAACCTAAACAAGTGTCGTTGGATTGGAACATAGGGATCTAGTTCTTTACACATCTCACGTAAGGCACTATTGGAAGTATGGATGTCTATACTACTATAAAGGGAGTGAGACACCCATATCTCATTTCTCACTTCTCTTTTCATAAGAATATTTTGGAGCCTCGCTTCTCGTTTCCCCAAAATATACTAATAAAAAGTTAAATTTTGACGGGTGCTCCAATAGAAACCCTGGTCTTTCTAGGATTGGCGCCATCTTTTGTGACTAGTGGTAGAGTCATCTATGCATTATTGGGCTCGGCTGGTTATTGCAATTCCAACAATCTAGGCCTTAGTGCTTGCGACTTCAATCTATCTGATGTGGTTGTAGAAAGTGACTCTACTTGCAATTTGTTGGGCTATTGGGAATAAGCTAGGTCCTTGGAGACTCCGCTTCATTTAAAGGAAATGAGATACTTGGCTTTGTTAAACATCTCATTCTCCAGGGTGCCAAGATCAGGGAGTAATATGGAGGACTCATTTGCCAAGGGGTTGATAGGGATATCTTGGATAACAGGGCTCCTCTTCCACCTCACCAATCGTATCATTTTGACACTGATCGGAGAAAGCCCGTAGCCCCACAATTAGAAATCAATGATTTCGGCATTGAAATGTGGACTCCTAACTGGTAAATGGCATCACAGTAAGCGACTGCAACCTTGTCATCACCGAGGAGGGCGTAGTTCTGAACAACACGTCCCGGATACACTTTCTTCCTCTTCCATTATAATGTTATTTTCCCTCTTTTCTCTTCTCCCTTCTTTTTATCTTTCTATACTTTTCTTAATAAAAATTCTTGCTAATAATATGTCTGATTTATTCCTCAGTCTTTTCTTAGGCATATTCTATGAAATCATATAGTTTGTGTATCTGAGAGAATCACATAATCCTTATTACGTCTCAATATATAGCTCTGGAAATAGGTTGAAGCTATAGATGTTCCTCCTTACTTTTTCCTGCGAAAATATCCATACCATTTTAACATTCTCCCAAGATAAGGCTATAAATGCATAAACCTCATGCTCCTATGTAATTGCCGGAGGTGAGAATCACGTAATCACTACTAACTTCTCAAGATATAGTCTTAGTGCCCTATCTAGAGTAAATTACCGTTAACCATTGCAACAAATAAGATTTGGTTATATTGTTCAATTTTGAATTTTTATTGTGTAAATGTCCATCATTTTGCTGATGCATGCTCTCCTTCATCCACTCATTCCAGTACCAACCCAAGAAACATTTGATTATCAGTACTTCCAAGTTCCAAGTGGTTTGATTTATACTGATCTATACCTGCTATATTGCTTTTGTATCTCGATTGCAAAAAAAAAAAATTGCGTTTGTATCTCTGTTTCAATAATAATATAATCGTTGCTTGCCTATAAAAAATAGTGGTATGATTTATACTCATCAGTTTTCCTTCCTACCCATGAAAAATCTAAGCCCATCCTTGATGAGCTGAAAACAGTTATCAGCATTACAAATTATGAGGTTATTAAGTAGGGCAGGAATTATTGCTATTTGGAATAATGCTAAGGCCAGGGTTACCAAGTTCGTTGTATGCTATAGCGAACCACGAACCAGAGCGAACCGAACTAGTTTGTGGTTCGGTTTGGATTGGTTCGTGAAATTGAACGAACCACATGGTGGTTTCAAAATGGTCTTGGTTCTTCGAATTTTTTAATTAAATTCAACAATATTTTTCTTTGAGTTTGGCAAATTCATACTTTGAGTTTACAAACTGTTCAAGAAAAGACATTTTTTTAAATGGTTTTTCAAATAAGTATTTGTAATATATTATCTACATGCCTGAAAAATATATATATTATAAATATATATTTGTTTTACATGCTTTAGTAGCGAACCAAACTAAAGAACCTAAGCGAACTGAGAATTGAATTATTTCATCCTACCCCTAGTGAACCAGGTTCACTCTAGAGTGACGAATTGTGAACCGCAAACCCGAATTCTAACCGAGCGAACCAGGAAACATTGGCTCCCCCCCCCCCCCCCCCCACATTGAATATCTGGGCTAAGTAGAATGATTGTTTCTCTGCCTAATATTAAATTATCAGCAAAAAATTGTTTTTTTATATCATTACGTCTAATAACTCTGCTTGTATTATCTATTGTATCTACATTCTTGTAATGTAGCCATTGGCTTCCTGCAGCGATGCTGACACTGTCATGGATGCTGTAGAGTTTGTGCTCCAAAACTTCACGGAAATGAATAAACTGTGGGTCCGGATGCAGCATCAGGTTGGTTTGAATGTCTCTGGAGTGTTACCTGCTCTCATGTTTGGACATGCATGGTACCACAGTACTTGCATGTCATAAAGGTAAAAAGGAATCATGGGGGCATGATTTGTGGGCATGCAGGTGTTATATTGCTAGTGAATCATTCATACTCTTTGCTGATCCTGAGTTGAGGCTTGCTCGGGCTTTCTGGTCTGCAGGGACCTGTTCGTGAAAAAGAGAAAAGGGAGAAAGAACGGAACGAGCTTCGTGATCTTGTAATATCAGTAGCCTGAACTGGTTAATGTCAAATGGATGAAATAGTTTGTGTTTAGTATATTTTTATTAAAGTTAACTATGCTGTCCCTCTGTTTTCTTATTAATTAGGTTGGGAAGAACCTCCATGTCCTCAGTCAGATAGAGGGTATTGACCTCGATATGTACAAAGAGACTGTGCTTCCCAGAGTTTTGGAGCAGGTCTGATCCATCTTGTCCATGTCTTGTTTTTCTGCTTTAGAAGCTTATGCTATTGAAACATGCTACACTAATTGTCTTATGATGGAATGTGCACACCTATGCGTTTGGACAGGTGGTCAATTGCAAAGATGAGCTTGCCCAATATTATTTGATGGATTGCATAATCCAAGTCTTTCCAGATGAGTACCACTTGCAGACCCTTGAGACATTATTGGGGGCTTGCCCCCAGCTTCAGGTGGGTGACATAACTGTGTTGGATTTCCTTATTTAGACATTGCGTACCTTCTTCTTTTCCTGAACAGGAATATGGTTGTCATGCGTAGAACTTCTAAAAGATTCTTATTGTTTTCTGTTCAAGTGATGCCACTGCTGGATGTGGTTATATGGGGTTTGTGTTGAAATTCCTTTCATTAGTTGGAGTTCATATATTTTTATTTTATTTCCCCAAACAGGAATAGGATTGTCAGTGCTGAAAATTTTGTAAACGATTGTCATTGTTTCTGGCCCATGATGCCATTATTGGATGTGGTCATGAGAATAATGACTACTTCACTTGAATTTCCATTCTTATGTATGTTAGTTTCTCCTCAAGCTGGGGATTTACATGTTAATATTTTCTAAGTTCAACAAGTTAATTAAGTTGTTAATTCTAAATTAAAACTTGTAACGATATTTAGAATGTCGTGGATAGGCCACACAAAAGGGAATTTTTTTTTTCTTGTTAGGTTACTATTTAATAATTATGTGAGTCAAAATTGCACAAGAATAGAATCATCCTGCACAATTAGTTTGGCCTGCTTATTTGCTAATTTGTTGGCAAGTTGATATTTTCTCTCTTATTTTTATTTTTATTTCAAGTCCAATGACATTTTCACAATATTATGCAACACTAGATCAAAAAACCTTATTTTGTAAATTTGGTTTTGTAGAATTTTTTTTTACCGATAAATCATTTATAAAATTGAAAAGATAAAAACACAGAAAAATATTCATCGATTGATGAACTAAAGTATGAAGCAAGTACAAGAAAATTAGACCAACAAAAGCAAAAATTTCACACTTCATAGCCTCAAAGAAGGGAAGCCCTATGATCTCCTCAACAACATTCCTAAGCAAGGGCCAAGAAACCAACAACTTATAAATGAGCAAGCATATCTTGCTCAGCTGAGTTGTCGAAAACTCACGTATTCCTCTCCTGCCATAAACCCCTGCTAATCGCACCATGAAGAAGCCTCCACACCACACTCAAAGCGACATCTGCCTCACGCAAGACCTAACTGAAGATTAAGTCCTGAAGGTTGCGGGGGAAAAATCCATTGTACCCTCAGATGGGGTAGGTAATTAGAACATATCCTGCTAACTGGAGGACAATGGATTAACAGGTGATCCATAGATTCGTCTTCGGTCAAGCACATATAGCATCTATTATTAAGTCTCCCTCCCCTGCTTTTTAAATGATCCAATGTGAGGATTTTGTCCAGAGTCTCTAGAAAAGCTGTGTAGAGGAAGAATGCTACCTTGAAAGGAATGCCAAGATTTAACATTAGCCTGTGAGGCAACAAGAAAAACACGCGGTCATCCTGAGATAGGTAGAATGATCATTGATCTCAAATTGAAGCGGCCCTTGCTGTCTCTAAAGCAGATTCTTTTGTCATGGGCATGGGGGTTGGGTTTCATCAAAGAAAGTAAGGAACTCCTCCGAACTCCCAATCATTCAAACCTCTCCCCAGCTTAGTATATTTTTTAAGGCTTTGGCCTTTGGATATGAGAGTGAAGCAATGAGCTTCACTTTATCTTATTTACATAAAATATCATTTACCATTTACTTAAGATATTTTATATAAATAAGATTATACCCCCATTTGAATTCAATAAAAATTATCCTAGATCCAAATTCTTGAAGAATAAAAAGTCAGCTTTTCAGTTCAAGAACAAAATTCGTTTTTTAGCAAATTTTTTAGAATTTCAACTTTCAAATGCTAAGGTATTTCTCAAATCTTAAAATTTCATAAATTCTACCATATCAAAACATTAGAAAAACCCAAAAGTTAGGTGAAAAAAGTATCATATTTTAGTTTTGAAAATTATTTTCATCTACATGTTCAAAAAGTCAACTAACAGTTCAACAGAAAAAAAACTTTATATTCAAGCTTTACAAAAAAAATTAAGCATACTATGGGTACCCTTCATTTAAAACTCTCAAATTTAAATTACAAAAAAATCATATGGATATATTTTTGGGTATAAGCCGTATGAATATGAGTATGGGCGTACAACCTTATCTGGTAATGTCAGTGACAATTGTGCTCTCAGGAACATAACTATGCACAATCAGAGGGCAATATCCATATGGATATGTTTTTGTGTATGAATCACTTTCATATGGGTATAGAGGTGTACAATCTCATTTGCCAGTGCCAATGGTAGTCGAGCCTTTGCTTAACTTCTTTTGGTTTTGATTATAGTTCTTAGAGTGAGTTGAATTATTATTATGTATGTTTGTATTATTATGAATTATAAATTTATGATTGATTGAGAAATGAATGAAACATTTTATGTAAGTTAGTTATGGTTTAGGAATATGAATCAATCATATAATGCGTTGTCAACATACTGTACCGATACTATTACATATTAGTCGATACTCAATTTTTCTTTTTAAAACAAAGAGAAAAAAAAGGGTGTTGCAGTGTGTTAGTGGGTATCGGTCCAATACCCATGATACTTACCAATGCGCAATATGTTTATAAGTTCCCTGTGCCAGCACCGATACGTATCGATATTTTAATCTATGCTCGGAACCCACCCTCAACCTGGAGTTTGGTTTTTGAGGATTTCAAGAGTAAAGTTTGGTTCTAGAAGCCTTGTATTTTTTTTTAATTGAGCAATACACTTTCTGCAATAAATTTTGACAGCTGGAAGCTTACTAATTTTCCTTTTTTTTTGCATGCCATTCTGTTTCCCAGCCGACTGTTGACATAAAGACAGTGTTATCCCAACTAATGGAGAGACTATCAAACTATGCCTCTTCAAGTGCAGAAGTGAGTTACTTTAACATGATGTTTTCCTGGGTCAGGATTCAATAATTTGTTACTAATGATTTTATGCTGCAGGTGTTACCTGAATTCTTGCAAGTAGAAGCTTTTGCCAAATTGAGCAATGCCATTGGGATGGTAAACTTAGCAGCTGCCTTGTTATTATTTTTAATTTTCTGGTTCCTTTTTCTTTTCCAGTGTTTACCTTGCATTTGACAATTTGATTAGTTCTAAGCTTATGTGATGCTTGTATATTATCTTAGCACAACTTTGTGGCAGTCACTTGGACACAAACACAAATTAAGATCAAACTTGCCAACCTTTAGAGGGCAAGTTTCCCATGGACAGCCATGGTGCATTAACTTTAGTTCTCATAAAAGAAAGTAGTATCATACAGCTTTCTGTAAGTCTAATTATATCAGATCAAACACAGGATGCTAGTACAAAGTTATTATGAATTTAATGCACAAGATTGATCTGGTAAAATTTTAATTACAGCAACAGAAAGTATCGGTGTTCAAAATTTTCCAGAGAGCTGGATGTGTGGGTTCTTTCTTTTGGAATATGTTTAACATGGTTATGATGGAGAGTGAGGCAGTGTAGTCATGGTGTCTAGGCGATGCTATGCAAGGCGCGGCCTAGGCGATGCCCATACGATAAAATTATTAAATTATATATATATATATATATATATATATATATATATATATATATAATATTAATACATATACATAGCAATTCAACCCTCCTAGGATTGACAATAATTTAGGCAAAGTAACATTTAATAACCCACCTCATTTCTTGTTTTATCTCAGCAACAAGCTTATTTTCCTGTCAAAATTGTGACTCTAATTAAATTTGACACCAATAATAGAAATGAGAATATCATTGGAAAGTTTTCAACATTCTTGTAATTGCAATGCTCTGATCTCCCTCTCAATTCTTGGAGCAAGATAAATGTCTAACAAATCAAGTGGTGTAAGTCTTTTATTGGTGAACTGTTAGTTGACTTTCTGACTGAGACCGGACTTTTTAGTTTTAGTAATGTTTTGATATAGCAGAATTTATGAAAATTTAAGATTTAAGAGATACCTTAGCATTGCAAGTTTAAATTTTGACCTAATCCCGAAAATGTGGATTTTGTTCTTGAACTGGAAAACTAACTTTTTATTCTTTAGGAATTTGGATTTAGGATAATTTTTATTGAATTCAAATGGGAGTATAACCTTATTTGCATATAAATATCTTAAGTAAACTTTCATTTACTTGAACAATGTTTTATGTAAATAAGCTTTAAATAGACTTATAGGTAAGAGGGTGAGTGACTTCCACCCACCTAGAGAGGCGCCTAGGCGATGATGGTCCAAAAAGCCTAGGTGACACCTTGAATACACTATTGTGAGGATTCTTTCACAATACAGTGATAATGCAGTGCAATTGTTTCATAGGTTTGAAATATTTTTATTCCTTTTTAGTTGATATATTTTTTTTCACATAGCAATTGTAGAAATTCCAATTGGCTGAATTGAAAGAAAAGTTGTCCTAATACTAATAATAATAATAATATTCAAACAATGTACTCTCTGTCCTTGTTGCTTCCTAGAACTTTTATTTATTTTTCCCAGTTTTCAGAATCTCATTTACCAAATTGCGACCCATCACCAATGGGTATTCAAGTTTGAAAAGTACCTTGTTTGTCATGTCTCTAAACAACTAAAAGATTTAATATTAGTTGGTTTTAATTACTTCGTGAGGAGTTCTATCCGTATAATGATTGTTACTTAGTAGGAGAAACTGTTTAATACTTGCGAATTCTATTATCTTTTGTATATCCATCCAATAATAGAAACTACATTACTGATTGTGGCAATCTTTTGCCATGTTGAACTCATGCAGAGATGCAGACTTTGATCCACCCTAAATGCATTAAAATCAACTTTTCTTATATTGCAATCTCTCTTATGAATTTTAGGTGTGTAAACACCAGACAATGTCTCTATGGGTTGTAGACTTCATCCATGTTGTGAAATTCGTGCTTCATATTACACACATACTTTAAGGGGCTCTGGATGTAAGGAGACACTAATCTAAATTGAGGATAGCACATCCAAAAGTAACTCTTTAATTATTAGTATTTATATATTTTTTTGGGCTTACCTCGCTTAATGAACAGTAGATGAGGAAACCTAGGTCCTTAAAATTTTTCTGTTCCGGCTTCCAAGACAGGAAAGGCGCTAATCTTGAAAATTCCTCTTGTGGCCAAATGCCTTCTACCCCATATTTGACGTGGGCCTAACTGTGCTTTCTTGTCTTGATGTTTACCTTAAGGGAACATCTAGTCGTGTTTCCTTGTGTGCAGTCGCAGGTTTCCGCTTGAAAAATACTGGAGTCCTGTAGTTATTGAAACACTTCTATGCTCACTAAATGGTTGCCTCAGGTCTTCCTCCTTATTGTTGCTCAACTGATTGGATGCTTATCCTTTTGAATTTTGATTACTAGTGGGTGCTCTTAAGTTTATTATTGTAGGGCAGTGAATGAAATAGGTACCCCCCCCTCAAAAAAAAAAAAAGTGAAATAAGTCCTGCACAATTTCATATTCTTCTTGTATATTTGTTCCTTCACTATTCCTTTGTATAACTATGGAATGCACTTTTCTTCAAGAAATTTAGAAGCTTGTTTGTCTAATTCCAATGACAGGTGATAGAAGCGCAGGTTGACATGCCTGTTGTTGGAGCCATAAGTTTGTATGTGTCTCTTCTTACATTTATTCTCCGTGTCCATCCCGATCGGCTTGATTATGTGGACCAAGTGCTGGTATGTTTTCTCTTCAAGTTTCACTTATGTATACATGCTAATTGCTATGGTTTGGGTATGACTGGTAGCATTTTGCAGAGTTGATAATCCAAGATTTAGGGATTTGAGTGATTTAGCCACACTTAATTCCTGTGTTATGCTTGTATTGTACTTGCTTTCTTCCCCACAAGTGGGGTGAGAAATGCATGAAAATGGACGCGTGAGTGTTTTTATTTATTTTTCCTGGGGCGATGTGAATGGGTTGCTATTTCTCAAGAATATAAGCTTGTTTGCATGTTATGTGTTGCCAAAAAGACATACTCGTCTGAGTATCCATAAGTTGTGCCTACACCATTGTGCAGTATGTAAGTATGTAACCAGTATATCCATAGGTTGCTTGAAGTAGCTGTGCAATGTAATTTATGGGGGCATCTTATTTGGCACCTATCTATATAGATTACTGTGGATCAAGTTTAACACGGAAAATGATTCTTCTCCTCCATGCTATTTTTATACAGGGAGCATGTGTCAAGAAACTTTCTGGCAAAGCAAAGCTTGAAGACAGCAAAGCAACAAAACAAGTTGTTGCACTTCTGAGTGCTCCATTGGAGAAATATAATGATATTGTGACTGCACTGAAGCTTTCTTACTATCCCCGTATCATGGAGCATCTTGACAATGGAACAAATAAAGTCATGGCAGTGGTTATTATTCAAAGCATTATGAAAAATAACACTTGCATTTCAACTGCTGATAAGGTGTGCTTCTATATGCAGTTTTGTTCCTTTCTTTCTAATATTGATCGTTCTTTGTATAGGACTCTTGTGGACTGTTTGATTGTTCTTTGTAGGTTGAGGCATTGTTTGAATTGATAAAAGGGCTGATAAAGGATTTGGATGGGACTCTTGTGGACGAGGTGCATATTGAATATTTCTTCCAGTTCACATTTGCTTTTAATGCTCAGAATTTTCTGCATAGCACTTCTATTTATTTCTTGCTTTGATTTGTAGTTCTCTTACTGAAGTTATGGATTTTAATAGAATAGAATGGAGGAACAAGATTCATGTTGCCGACCCCAAATATTTAGGATAAGGCATTGATGATGCTTTGTAGATAACTTGTTGATTTTTTCTTTTTTCTATTATAATCCTTCTGGAATTTGAGCCTTTTATTGTTCCCATTTGTTTTACACATGGTGATGTTTCTCATTGTATTCCTTGTTACTTTTTCTATCATTAGTTTGATGAAGAGGATTTCATGGAGGAGCAAAATTCCGTTGCTCGTCTTATTCACATGCTGCATAATGACGATCCGGAAGAGATGTTAAAGGTAATTGATGTATTGGATTTTGTGTTTCATATTTGCATCAATATTGCTTTTATCTTTAATATTGCATTATATGTTAATATTCAGTGTTCTTGTCTGAATTCAGAATAACTTCTCTGTTGAGTCTATTGATTTTCTTATTCTATTTTCACAAGTAACAAATAAATGATATTAGAAATGAGGAAGGAAGCTAAGGCTAGCTACAATGAACCGCATGGGCAGCTATACACCATTAGTCGGCATCAACTTTGTATTTCCAAGTATGACTATAGAGAATCCCACTCCGGAAGATAGGTTCCAAGTGATAAAGGGCTGCACTTGCTTTCATATTTTTGTTGTTATATTTCCTGTGAGTTCTCATCGTGACTACCTAAATCTGAAAGCATCAGCTAGCCTAGCCTGTATAAACTTTTGTTTACAGTTTTTTTTTCTTGCGTGAGCTCTCTACCCTCGTGATGCTTTAGAAAGACATCTGCTATTTATGACTCATCAGTACCATAGATCCCTATATTGATAGCCTAAAATATATATCTGAAGAAAACTTAGAGAACTGCTAATAATAGATGGCATCTGACTAGAGGCCCTGTATGTGCAGAAACTAGGAAGTGTAAGCTTGTGTTGGGTCCCAACACACTTACCATGAGTAATCTGCATTATTCAATTCTGCAGTCTGTACAAACATGTGAGATCTGAATGTCCCTCTATTAACTAGTCTGATGTCCAAGGCTTCTATTCTCAATAGCTTGAGATTTGGGTTTCAATTGGTTGGACAGCCATTTTATATGGTTGGAAGCTGAATGAGGAGTCCTTTATAGCGAAAATTGAAATCAAAGTGATCATCTAGATTTTGGTGGTTGTTCTTTAGCCAACTCATTTACATGGGTTTGTAAGCATGTTAATGGTTGAGGATTGACTGTTACGATGGTATATTTTGGTCCTATAGACATGGAAGATTTCATTGAAGTGGGGGCTTGGCATTTGTTGAAGATTGCTTGTTTCGTTTTTTTGTTGCCAATTTCACAGGTCTATTCGAGTCAGAAAGGGATTCTCTTTTGATGTGCTTTGGGGCTTTAAGAGGATTGAGGGCCTTCATAGGGTTGATAATATTATCAGTCTTATACTCGATTTGTTCGAGATATTAAACATGGACACACTTTGTGAAGTACTAATGAATGCCTACTCTTTGGTCAAAGATGTTGCTAATAGGCAGGCAATTCAAGACTATTTGTGTTCAGATGTTTTTGGAGTATCATGTTAATTTGTTTTGTGTGAGTTGATCTTCACCTTTGATGTTCCACTACTAGATTGTCCTTTTCTTGATTGTCGTTTTTTTTGTCCGTTTTCCTTCTTGCTTTGAAATATTTATGCAAGCTTTTATGATGTATTGCTTTTTGGAAATCTTCCATCTAAGTATCAACTGTAGTCTATGGTCAGCTTCCTCTTAATTTCTTTTGTGGCATTGCTTATTTGGTTACACTTATGAATGCCACAGCACTTTTTCCTTATGATGTTTGTGAAGTTTTGGTATGTACTGATTTCAGATTATATGTACCGTGAGGAAGCATATTTTGACTGGAGGACCAAAACGCCTACCTTTCACTGTTCCTCCCCTTATTTTTTCTGCCCTCAAGGTTTGGTTCTAACTTTTCCAGCTTATGTGAAATACTGCTGTCATTATATTTTTTTTTTGATAAGTAACCAAAGAAATATTTTAAATAGAAACCAAAACACAAGAAGAGGGAGATTCGAAGCTAGTAAACTCGAAGCACAAATAAAGCAAAAAACTCTAAAAACACAACAGAAACCACTCCCACAACACGCTAATAACTCGCAGCTTCCCCTATCGTCTCCTCCATCACTTGCCTAACCGAACTCCAATCCAAAACTAGTTGCCTAATCCTGGCACAAATACGATTAGAAGAGGATGCTGAACCTTCGAACACTCTTTTATTCCGTTCTTTTCAAATGCCCCAAGCTATCGCCCCCGGAAGCACTCCCCACACTATCCTCTCAACACCATCCGCACTTGCCCAGTACCAACAAGATAAGATATCTTTAAAAGAAGGAAGCCAACTTTTGAAAGGAAACACCCCCAAATGACATGCGCCATAGAACAATGTAAGAACAAGTGGACAAGTGGTCTACTGTTTCTTCCTCCCCCAAGCACATAAAACACTGGTTCGCCATTTGCCATCCTCGAGCTTTCAAGTGATGATTTTGTTTAAAACTGCAGACCAAAGGAAGAACGACACCTTGGAAGGGATACCTGGATTCCATATGACCCTATAGGGAAAAGATACCGAAGATGCTGCGCTCAACAGATGAACCACTGAACTCACAGCCTTCTTTGCTGTGAGACCAAATTCTATGATCCTATTGATGCTACCTCGGAAGGACCAAACTGAGTCGCTCTTGAAGGCCACAGAACTCCTCGATTTCCTAATCATTAAGGTCTCTCCTAAATCTGGGACACCAAACCACCGGCCCCGAACTCACATCCCACCAATCTGCAACCACAGCCTCCTTATCTATAGCAAGACTGAACAAAGTGCTAAAGTCATCCTTGAGCAAAGACGAGCCACACCACAGATCTTTCCAAAACCTAACCTCCATTCTAGACCCCACTTGGAATCTAACGTGAGGGAAGATGATCCCCATCTTAGACATGATTCGTTTCCATAAACCAGACCCATAAGCTCCTCTAACCTCCTTCGGTACCCATCTAGAGACTTCACCATGTCTGGCCACTACCACTACTCGCCACAGACTCTCTTCTCTCCAAACCTCCACATCCATTTGCTTAGCAGCGTCTTATTTACCAACTTCAACGGCTTTAGATTCAATCCTCCTGCTTGTTTAGGACAACAAATTTTATCCTAGGATACTAAGTGATACTTGAATTTGTCCATCTTCTCATTTCATAGGAACTCCCTTTGAATTCTCTCCAATTTGGCCGTAATTTGGGTTGGAATGGTGAATGTAGACATGAAGTACGTTGGCAGGCTACTCAGAGTACTCTTAATAGGGGGTTAATTTCCCCCTTTTGGATAGAAAAGAAGCTTTCCACCCTGCCAAACGACTAGACACTCTCTCAAGAACCGGATTCCAAACCGAAGATGCCTTATATCCTGATCCCAAGGGCATACCTAGATACACAGTCCAAAGAGAACCCATTTTGCAGCCTAAACAACCAACCAACTCCTCCACCTCTGTGACCCCTCCTATGGCTACAATTTCACTTTTAGACCAATTAATCTTCAATCCCGACACTGCTTCAAAGCATTAGAATAAGCATCTGAGTTGAAGAAGCTGAATTTTCACGGCACCACAAAAAATCAACGTGCCATCAGCAAATTGTAGATGGGAAACACCCAACCTTGCCAGCCTTACTTTGAATCCTTCGAATACAAAACCATCTGCTCTCAACAACATTCTACTTAGCGCTTCCACCACTATGATGAAGAGAAAGGGCGAAAGCGGATCTCCTTGTCTTAGCCCCCTTGAACTTTGAAAATAACCCGTTGGACTACCATTCACCATAAAGGAAAAGGAAAAGGAAACCGACAAATAGCACCAACGCATCCACTGACACCATTTGACTCCAAACCCCAACTTATGCAACATGTAGCCCAGAAACTCCCAACTCACATGGTCATACACCTTTTCCAAATCCACTTTGCATAGGATCCCTGGAATGCTGGATCTAAAACGATCATCAATATATTCATTAGCAATCAAGATGTCATCTAATATCTGCCTTCCTCTCACAAAAGCTCCTTGTTGCGGAGCAATTATGGAACTCAACACCTCTTTGATCCTTGAGGCCAACACTTTTGATAAGATTTTATACACGCTACTAACAAGGCTAATGGGTCTAAATTCCTTGTTATCCTCCGCTCCCTTGTTCTTTGGAATTAACACCACAAAGGTGATATTGATCACCTTATCGCAACCTCCCGAGATGTAAAATTCATGCAAAATTGCCAACAAATCTCTTCCCACAATCTCCCAGCACCTACGATAGAACTCTATAGTAAAGCCATCTAGACCGGGAGCCTTATCCCCCACCAAGCTTCGGATGGCATTAAGGACCTCAACTTCCTCGAAAGGTCCCTCCAAGCTCTCCCTCTGCTCAAAAGATAGACTATCAAAAGGTAGCTCTTCTAGCTTAGGTCACCAGTTTTCCTTCTCCGAATACAAATTTTTGTAGTAGGCCACAACCCCCTCCCTGATCTCCGGATTACTAACTCTCCACACCCCATCCACCTTAAGCTTGGATATGAAATTGCTCTTTCTATGATAGTTTGCCATTCTATGGAAAAACTTAGTGTTCCGGTCCCCCTCATTAAGCCACCTAACCCTGGACTTTTGCTTCCATCTTATCTCCTCCGCTCTCAACACTTCCAAATATCTCGCCTTTAAGTCTTCCTTCTCTCTAGCTTCCTGAGGAGATAAAGAGCGAACTTCCTCTCTAGCATCAAACCCCTCAATCTCTTTAAGCAAAGAAACTTGATTCGCAACCACATCCCCAAACACCTCCTTGTTCCATTGTTTGATTTTGGCCTTAAGATTTTTGAGCTTGAGGCCAAATCTAGTGCTAACCGAACCCCACCCACAATCTGATTTCCAAACTTCAGCTACCAAGGGCAAAAATCTATCATCCTCAAGCCACATATTTTCAAATCTAAACGGGCCTGGACCTCCTTGAAAAAAACAGACTCCAATAGAATGGAGACATGGTCTGACGTTGGTCTTGGAAGCGAAGATTGCCCAAAATTAGGAAAATGAGATTCCCACTCCGCATCCACAAGGAATCTATCAAGCCTGCTTGCCAACTGACTAGCGGACGACTAAGCCCACGTAAATTCAGCTCCTTGCAAGGGGTAATCTATTAACCCGTTCCTAGAAATGAACTCCCCGAATCTCCTCATTTTACCAGTCCACGAGCCTCCTCCTTTCCGCTCCCTCGGACTACAGATGCAATTGAAATCCCCTCCTAGACACCAAGGAACCTCCCATCTAACACTCACATCCTCCGATTCGAGCCAAAACTCAACATCATTAGAATTACCTGACGGACCATAGATTCCTGAAAACACCCAGTTAAACTCCTCCCCCACTAAGTGACAAAGAATGGAAATAGAATAAGCCCCCACCTCTGACTCCACGACCTCAATCCTTTCTTTATCCCATAATAGAATAATTCCTCCAGAAGCCCCTAACGAAGCACTGACCAACCAATCTGAAGTGGGCTTACCCCAGATGTCCTTAATAATGAACTCTTGAATGACTTCCAGTTTAGTTTCTTGAATGCACAAAATGGCCAGTTTCTTCATTCTGACAAACTGATAAATAGCCCTTCTTTTCTCTGCATACCCTAGCCCTCAGATGTTCCAAGATAAAATGGACAGCTCTGCCATCAAGAACTTCTGCGCCCCCTTCCCTTCCCCGGGCTACTAGACATGCCTCCTGGGCCTGACTTGTCATAATTGATGTCACACTTCAGTCTCTTCAGCTCCAAAACCGAAGCTCCCCTCCGGCCTTTGAGGGACCTGGATTTGGATTTACCCCCATCACTAGCATGCTCTTCGAATCTTTGGAATAATGCCAACGCCTCTTTCTAATGCCCGTCCACTGATAATCCCAAGAATTTGCCTAACCCTCCAACATTGTCAATCACCCACCTGGATACTGCCTCAGCCCCTGTAGGTGTAGACAAAGAGCAAGAATTATCCACCCCCCGTGCAAAATAACGAGGTGCCGAACACCCTGAAACAGGACTGATATCACTCTCAGGGAGATGAGCGACCCTAGCTCTAGGCTTGACCCTAGAAATCGAGCTCTTAGGCTGACCTTCAAACGACCCTGAGGGCTAAAAAGATGCAGGACTACCCCTCCCTTGATCGAGAGGAAAAGTAGAAACTGGAGACAAAACCCCTCCTTTCCTGACGCCTGCTTGACTCAGACTTACCAATTCACAGTGAGCAACTGACAACAACGAAGCTCCCTCCAAATCTTCAGCACAGCTACCTCTCGAAGAAACCTCACCTACTGACTCTCCAGACCCACACTGAGCTACCCTGATGCTGCTAACCTCTACTCTCCTCTCCATAATCAGCCACCGACCTCCTTAAGCCCTCGCCCAGCCAACCACTTGAGGCGAACAAACTTCACTCTATAGACCGCGAACTCGCCTCCCCTGCTGCACTGCCTTGACAGGCTCGAACATCCTCTGGGGCTTCCATGGCTTGAACAGACTCCCCACTTGCCGCTCTACTTCCCCTCTCTCTCAAACTAGTGATGGATACAATCTTCACGAGTTCCTTCTCCCCTTTCGAACTAAACCATTTTGATTGATAAAGAAGATCGTCGTCGTCGTCCTCAAACCTAGCTCTTGCCAACTGCAAACTCCATTCCGGAAGATTCTCTGCGGCGACGAGGCTCTGATTGCTCCTGCTATTAATCCTATTGAAAATCAGAGGTGCAAGATTGAAGGGATCACTATCAACTTGCACCTGCTCTAGAGAGGGGGAGAAAGGAGGGACGTCGGAATTGAATCTCCTAAGCAAACCACCATCTTCCACAACGAGCTCTTGCGCTGGACAACTCAATAATCCCGTCTGATCAACTGCCATCGGACTCTTCTCCACTAACTCCGGCGCTGACTAGCAACCTCTTTTCATCTCCCTTCCTGTTTCACCAATCCAGAGAGCCTGAGCGTTCGAATCAACCTGCTCTCTAGGAAAGCCTTGAGCCCTAAGCGACTTAAACCCCCAACCAGGGGGCTTGGGAACAGGAATAGGACCATCCTAATTAAGAGGTCTGAGCCCTCTCACCACGGCTAGGCCCACTCCACTTACTCAAATCGCCATCGACCAAGCCCAGATCAGAAGCCCAAAAAGCATCCCTCCAACCTGGAAATGTTTGGGCCTCCTTAGAGCTACTAGGCCGTTCCGGCTCAGAGACAGGATTAAGACTCTTGCCCATACTCGAACCCGACCCGCCTCCAAAGGGTACCACCTTATCTTCTCCACCCCGATCTCGATTTCTTGCATGGGCTAAAACCCTAGCTTTCTTCCTTCGAAGCCTTCGAAGGCTATTTCTCTTTTTCTTTACTCCCATTCTTCGCACCCGCCACTGAACTCTTCGTCTCCACCTGAATCAAAGGGCTACGCACAGACTCTGGCGCCTCCTCAAGATGATCGTCTATTTGCTTCCGCGAAACCAACTCCTCTGAACCAGGGATCTCCTGCTCCACGTCAGAGATCGCGCTTTCCTTAACCGGAACTAAGTCACAGGCTTTCTGCTTCCACCGTACCTTGGTTGACCCTCCTCCCCTTGATTCAGGTAACTTCCTATCAGAAACACTGACATTTCCCACTCCGCTTTTCAGGGGTACAAGACAGCAATTTGAATTCAAAAAAATGTTTTCCAATTTTTCAATTTCTGTCGAGTGGGATAAACCTGATGGGTTGACCTCCAATCTGGATTTGCCACGTGGCTCTGCTCCTTCCCCGGCTGCTCTGACCTCCGAGCGTCTCAAAGCTTCCCCAACGTCCATAAATTTCGGCGATGACTTGCCACAATCACACAATTCGATTCCCCAAAAATTAATCTCCATAGGTTAAGATATAGAATGAAATTCAATGGAAAGGAATCTGGGGATATCTCTCAACTCGGATTGAACCTGAATTTTCGAAACCTCCAGATCCGTAAAGAATTTAGTCGAAGGGTGAATAGCCACCAGACCTCCACACGCTTGCCCAATTTGGTTCCAGACCGAGGGAATCCTCATGTGATGGGGAATCCCTCTAAGAGCCAACCACATGGACTTAGAAAGCCCTGAAACTGATAAGGCGTTGGACGCCAGCCACCACCTGTGGAATGCAATGAAGTTGCCATTTTTCAACTGGATTCTCTTACTAGCACAAAGAGCCTGAAGGTGAGAGGCCTCTTCAGTATGATATATAGTCCTATTCGAATCAACTGGGAAAAGGATTAATTGTTTATGGACTCTAATCACCCGAGACATAGCTAGAGCCACCTCAGACCAACCTTCTAACAGATGAGGGCCTCCCACAGAGCATACTGCATCCTGCCACCTCCCAAAGGCCCCAAAATCTTGCTCCACCCTGATTTTAATACCATTTGGTTCTTTACTCAATACCAAAATTATTCCTTCAGAAGGTTCTTGAGATTTTAACGCATGCTCCACTCTGGATCCAGGCTCGAATCTTCTCTCCTTTCCATCTCTCTCAGAATTGTTTGCCCTTTGGTATCCCCCAGCATGCCCGACAGGATTTGTTTGAACAAAGAATTTCAGAGCTGCTAGAAACGCCTTCCACCCCAAATGCCACGGCCCTAGAGGGATAATAATCTTCCTTCTCTGACCTCCCTGCTGGAATTGAGTGAATGATAGGAATGGACCCCTTGAATTAGTCCTCTTCTCGCCAATCAAAGAGTCATTGGAACCCCTAAAAGATCCGAAGATATAATCTCTAGACTGATTAAAGAACTCCTCCACTGAGTTAATCAGCCACTGGTAAGCTTCTTTTGGGACCCATAAGACGTTCTGTGACCTCCTCGCGCCTCTTTCGACAATCTTAAGGGCTGTTCGTCTACTGAGATCCACTTCCTGAAGCTCAAAGGACTTGGCTTCTACTGCAAAAAAACCTCTTCTTCATCTTCTATTGCAATCATGTCCTATTCTACGGTCATTCTATTGCATCTAGCCCTAATTCATCGCTCCGTCGTGAATTCCGCTCGAAAGTTCATGCGGGAAAAATCACGTACAATGCATTGAGAAAAAATATTGAAGGATCAGAAACTTCTGGTCAAATTTTTTTTTTCTTTGGACACCATACTGATTAATTTTTGGCTTAATGATTATGAATCAGAGATCGGGCATTATGCTAAAAACTTGAAAATTGAGTCTTTCTGAAACGTGCAAGGTGAAAAGAGTACATGTTTCATCGTTTTAAGAATTTCAGTTTACTGCTGTGCATGACAGCTGCTCAACTAAAATAAAGTGTGTTTAGCTTGATCAATTTCATAATGTGTACTTGTATTAGTGGTTTGACATTTGCACCCACAATTAAGTACTTGCAAGAGCATCTTTTATTTCAAATTCTGGAAAAAATTACAATCTATGCTTCGGATGCTTCAAAATAGGTGTAGAATCCGTGTCTAATCCTTCAATTTTAGTGTAGATGTCCTGCCCTTACAGTATCAGGTGCCGTATTCTTGAATCTTGATGTATGTGGGTAACATATCTGACTGGATCGCGAGATGTAGTGTCGGAGAAACTGTCATATTTTTCAGGCAATGTCTGATTTGTGTCATTTGATTGCGCACCTTGGTTTCAGCCGCTGATCTTTCTCTTAAACACATGGCTGAATAGGTGGATCAATGTGGCAATTGGTGGTCTTTCCATAACTTCTTTCAGGCATAGGGTGGAGTAAGTGGGCATGGCAGTCACCATAAAATGTATTTTTTGGAATTGAAAAGTACTTAATTTAGCTGATCACTTGTCACAGTGCTTCAAATCATTTTGCTTCTCTACACATTTATTGGATGTCTTCAAAGTGGGAAAAGAGATTTTTTTTAAAAGAAAACTATTCATGCAAACCAACTATCGTAATCAACAAAAAGTGTGATGCCTTTCATCTGAGAGTGATAAGATATGCAAGGGAACCTAGATAGCTAAACAAATTATTCGAAAGAAGATATTTAAATTTGTTTCTAGCCAGAAGTTCAATTTGTCCTGTCAATCGATGTCCAGTTTTCATATCATTACTCTCCATCTATTTTATATCTTGATGTGTATCATCCATAAATTTTACACAAGCGGAGCCACTGATTTGCGAGAGGTTGAACATTTAGTGAGTCTTTGGCTACAGGGGAAGCTGTTTTAGTTGTGGATAAAATGTGGGATGCACAATCTACCTTTTAGCTCTCAAATAGGGGATTATGATGTTGAATTGACAAAATAGCATGTTTTGTGGAACAATGCTTCCCTGTTATGCACTTGCAAAGTTGCAAGGAGGTGATCCTTCAAGGAAAACGGTCCAATTATCCTTGAAGCCAAAGATACCTTGAATTACATATCAATTGATCAACTGCTGCAGTTTACAGAATGCAGGAGCCTGTTGTAGTTAGTTCAAGCAAACTTTGGTCACCTAGGAAATGGAAACATTTAGTGGAATTGATGGAAGTCTATGGAAATATAGTAAATTTTTTGGAAATCATGGAAACATGACGGAAAGCACAGAAACATGGGTTGATATTTTAATAGATGATAAAAATGTTATATCTGTACCCTCAAAACTCATTGTATTACAAAAAACAACTATTTAGAATTAAAAAAAGAGAGATAAATAAAGCTGTTGTGCGTGTCTGAAACTTTTAGAATTAAAGATATTTATCTCAAAGGACTATATCCCAAATAGAATATATGAGCACAGCACATGAATCATAACATTCATGTCCACACAGGGTTACAATGCGGTTCAATAATATTATTTTTTAATTTAGAAAGAGCTTTATTACAAAAGTTTTACTCAACTAAATAAAACATACATGCAAATGTGGATCTTAAGATTCCTGATTTGTCCTAGTTTTTTTTGTTCTCTATTTTTTAATTGTATTGTAAAGCAAACAATTGTTTAAAATTTTTTATTCGAATAAAATAAGATTATTTGACATTTAATAATGAAATGTCTTAGTAACTGTAATCCATTGGAGTCCCTACTCACTAATTATTAAATGTGGTGGGTTACCGATTACACATTTAATTATTATTGATCAATATAGAATGCATAATTATAAATATATTTTTAATATTTATGGAACATGGTTTGCAGTTGGTTAGGCGATTGCAAGGTCAGGATGGAGATGTAGTTGGAGAAGAGGTGCCTGCGACACCAAAGAAAATATTTCAGCTTTTGAATCAGGTGACTTCTGCTTAAGAGAGGCTTATAATCTTCGTTAAGTAGGAGGTTTGCCAACAGTTTGATGTGCCAGACATCACTTCATCATGTATTAGAATCTAGTGGGTGGCCACTTTCAATTTTTTACATGTTTTTTAAAATGTAATTAAAAAAATATCCCTTCCCTGTAGCATCTTTTTTTCGCCTATTTGGATGCCTCTAGATAGAGGCACTCACAAGCTTGATCTATGTATTGCCAAAAGTTTAGTTTAAAGTTTACGTGGTTTTTCTGCTGCTATGTTCCTCTTTTGAACCTCAGTAGCCTCAGATCCTTTTTTTTTGGTAATGTTAGTGCAGAAAGCCTTCTCTGTATTTTCTTGTCCTTATTTTGTAACTGTTCATTCAGAGTATATCTCATCCTTTGCCCTTAGTGCAATCAATAACGCCATTGTCCTTTTTTTTCAGTTTATTGAGGCTCTGTCATCCATACCAGAACCTGAACTGGCATTACGGTTATACTTGCAATGTGCTGAGGTACACCAAAATGTTATGCCTAAAACCTTTGGAAGGCCTAATATGGCTAACAAACTTTTGTCCTTCTAATCAATATTTGCCTTGATATCCAGGCTGCCAATGATTGTGATCTTGAACCCGTTGCATATGAATTTTTCACTCAAGCGTTTATACTGTATGAAGAAGAAGTTGCGGTAATTGATCACAGATCAGTTTCTTTGGCTCAAATCTGCTAAGTAGATTTCTGTTTCACGGGTGTACGAACTTTTCTTAGTTTTCTCTCTCACAAGTATGTTTCGTGCTATTAGGATTCCAAAGCACAGGTGACTGCAATACACCTAATAATAGGGACTCTTCAGAGGATGCATGTATTCGGTGTCGAGAACAGGGATACTTTAACGCACAAGGCCACAGGGGTAATAATGCTAGCATTTTATTTGACTATTAAGCCTTTTAGCCTATTTCTGCCAGAGCCCTGATATGATACTTTTCCTTTGAGCAGTATTCTGCAAAGCTTTTAAAGAAGCCTGATCAGTGCAGAGCTGTTTATGCGTGTTCACATCTCTTCTGGGTCGATGATCAGGATGGCCTCAAGGATGGAGAAAGGTGCACTTTCGCATAATTGATATTCATATGCAACACATATATATGCTTCCGAGCATTCAATATTGATTGCAAAAACAGTATCCATGGATTTATTTTTCGATTTCCCACTTAGTGGATCAGTCAGACTAACACATCCAGAAAAAAGAAAACAAGCAGTATATTAAAATATAGCCAAGTGTAGCTCGGATATATCATAGCACCAGTCATGAAACCTAGTTGCAGATGAGGGCGATCATATCTTGTAGAAACTGCTCATTCTCACCCCAACTGATTGTGCAAGTGTATTATGACTCACAAAACTTGTGTGCGTGTGTTTAGTGTTACATATATGTGTGTGTGTGTGTGTGTTTGTTTTCCAAGTAAATTATGTTTCATGCGATGAGCATTGAATGCCAAATTAATTACAGTTTTAGTTGTTCAAATGCCTAACTGCAACTGTTTAGTAGTTTCATTCAGCATATGGCTTATATTTCTTAGCACGGGGTGCTGTAGTGTCCCTAAATTATCAGAAGCAATGAAAGAAGAGGAAAGAGTATATGCTCCATGTACTATTAATTTATTCCTTTCTCATTCCAGGGTCCTGCTTTGCTTAAAGCGTGCTTTAAGGATTGCAAATGCTGCTCAACAGATGGCCAATGTGACACGGGGTAACAGCGGACCGGTCACACTCTTTGTTGAAATACTGAATAAGTAAATTGCTCCTCAGCAAACCTTACAGAACTTTATTACTGCTCTTTTCTTTTTATTTATCTATTTATTTGTTTATCATTATCACTTTGGCGTTTTACATAAAAACAAATGGACTAATCTGCTCTATCTAAATGCAGGTACCTCTATTTCTTTGAGAAGGGGAACCCACAGATCACTAGTGCAGCAATCCAGAGCCTGGTTGAATTAATCACGACCGAGATGCAAAGTGACACCACAACACCGGATCCAGCTGCCGATGCTTTCTTTGCGAGCACACTGCGATATATTCAGTTCCAGAAACAGAAGGGTGGTGTAATGGGTGAGAAATACGACACCATCAAGGTGTGACTTGCTGGAGTCCGGATGGGCGTGTCCAAGATGTATGTAAGAACAACAAACAAGTGTTGTTGGGAGAGATTCAAAAATGGTTCAGGTCTTGGTTTCTTCTCTCCAAAGAAATGAGGTGGCTACTGCATTTTAAGGTGGAAGAAGTATTCTTCATATATCTAGTCAAAATCACGCATCTCTTTTGGTGACAATTCTTTCTTCCTATTGGAGTTCTGTATGCTTCTACTACTACTTCCATTGCGACGCTGAGTGTTACTTGAGTTGATTGCATGTGGAGCATCCTGTCAAGTCAAGGCATGAAAAAGTGAGCTAGTTCGATTCAAAAACAGTTTTTTTTTCTTTTTGTTTACTTCTTGAGCTTACCCTGATAATGTGATTGTGGAAATCTTATGTGTTCAGTTGTACAATTGAATGGTCGGTTTAGTAATAATAATTTTATTGTTATTCTTATCAGGAGGCATGTTTTATTGATTCATCTCTTCTTTCTCTGCAGTATCTATTAGATCCAAACATATTCCAAGGCAGGTTACTGTATTACATTTAACCTGGTGTTGAACATTGATCTTGTTGATACCTTTATTGTTATATTAAATTAATTAATTGATTGGATATCAAATCTGAATTTGCCTATCGAAAAGAAAGATGGCAAATCAGATTTTTATGCACGGATCCAAGTGTTAGAAACTGTTTCACTTCTATTTTTATTTGCAATTAATCTCAGATACTCATCTTCCTGGTTCTGTTGAAAGATCGGATTTGTCTTGCCCAAAACTAACTGGAAGTTATCAGTAAGTTGTAAGGGTGAAAAAAAAAAGTTGTAAGGGTGAGGCCAAGCCCGCCCCAATCCCTTGGAGGGCCTAACTAGGTAGGCTCTAGAGCCCTATTTTCAAGGGCCAAGGGCCGGGGAGGCCCTAAAAGAATATATTTTGTTTTATCACAATTTTAAGCGGATTTTTCTGAAGTGACATGAGAATGCATTTCAATTTTAAGAAAACAAACAGCTTGAAAATACAAAATTACTGTGGGGATTTTTTTTTTGTTGCATGGATTCTCTACTTACCACTCTTGTTGGCAATCTTTATGGAATCGGACCTTTAAGAGTATTAGAACCAATCCTAGCAGATGTAAATTAATCATAGCATGTAATTTTGATAGTTGAAACAAATCGAGTTGGGAATTAATTAATGTGAAATATAATGTAGATCAAGTACATGGGGGACTTTTTTTTGGTGAAAAGCTATCATGTAACCAACTCATACACACACACTAAACTCACACACAGTCAGACCTAACCCGAACTCTGATCTCTCTCTCTCTCTCTCTCTTCCTCCCTCCTGACTGTGTTGCATTGCTGGTCCCAAGTTCGGATAAAAGAGGAAGATTACATGTTAAGTTGGTAGTCCAATGGAAAAAAATCCATTAAAAAATTTGACAAAAAATTGCTCTTTTCCAGCCCTTTGAGAGCCCTAATCGAGACCCCATTTCATTTTGTTTTATGGCTTGTACACGGGAGCCCGTACCCTTATTAGTGAGGACAGGTCCTGGGCCATCCCAGCCCGGCCCTTTGACAGCTCTACTCAGAAGACCATTTCCCTTAAAAGTCTTATTAGCAAGTTGTGGTTTTTACACAAGTAATTATAATCAATTCCATTTGTAAACGCAAAGTGCCTGTTGAATGGTCGAAATTTGAAACAAAAAACCCTTTGGAGGACTAACATCAATTCAGGAATCTCATGGCTCCATCTGATGTCACAAAACGAAAAGATGCGTGTGATTAGCTCAACCAATAATTCTTCTAAAAAAAGAGCAGTGCATGTCTCTTTTAACACCCCTTTAACTCTGGTTAAGCTTAACTAAATTAAAATTAATTTCTTGGCTTTTTGAAAAACCTTGATTGGATTGCTTATCCTTAGGGGTCAGTGAATCTTAACCACAGTAGGCTAGTATTTAAAATTGGGGCATGGACCAATGAGGACAGGCCATTCCATTACAAAATGGAAACCATGGGTACGTTAACCATTTTCCGAAAAACAAAAAAAAGGTAAGATAGCTCTAACAGCTTTCGGTGAACATATGAAGCAACTTGCACACAGATGATAGGTATTTATAAAGCACCAACAAAATCTTGATGGCAACATCCCTCCAACGTGAAAATGGATGCAAGGTTCAAGCCCACTACAGACAGACAGATAATAGCCTCGTCATATTCTTTTTCCACCTTTGCCTTTCTTCTATGTTCCTTCACCATGGAATTTTGACCTTCCACATTTATTGTACGGCCTAGCTTGTTTGCGAAAGGATAGTTGAAAAGCTATCTGACATTTTTCTCTTTATAAGCACAAGAAAACTTGAGGAAAGATTTGTCATCACATGTGCACTACAATATCAACAGTCAATACATGTAATCTGCAGACTTGGAGTTTCAGTAGATAAAGAGCTCAGGATGACATATGATGCCACAAAGCAAATCTGGTCACATATGCGGCATTTCGTATGTCTCTTCACATTCAAGCTTCTGGGGAGTTTTCATCAGACTAAGCATACTGAACAGTATCGCGGATGTAGTCAAGCCTTTTGCAGTATTTCAAATTGGAATACAAAATATGAATACAAACATGTCTATGCAAGGAAACAGTAATTTTTCAGACAAGATATGAGGCAAATTTAAACCAGAAAAATAAAATAGGCGTGAACATTACCATGTAGTTCAAGTCACAATTACAGAAAAGGAAGACCAAGAAGCGAAAGCGAAAACGAAAACAGAGCGAGAAAGGAACCCCCCTCAATGCTTTCAGAGAGCTCCCTAGTACTGACAGTTGAGACTATACACAGATGTTGTTGCTTCCTCAAGAGCGAGGAAAAGTGGAAAAGCACAAGGGAGTGAGAAGAGACTACAGGGAGAATGGCTGGTAGATTTTGCACTCCTATTCTTTCCTTGATCACAATATGGAGCAGCCCTTTTGTACCTTTCTCTTTTTCTTCTTTTGCTTAGGTGGCTGGAGCACCACCTTAATGGCCGCATCAAAGACTGCCTTGACATTCTGCAAATATAGTAGAAATTTAACAAAGGCCATCAATAATACAGAAGTGGCGTACCTCTCCATACAGAATCATGTAAAGAACAAACAAATGGAACATATATACCTGCTGTGTTTTTGAACTACATTCAATGTAGGCAGGAGCTCCAATCAGCTTCTTCAGTTCCTCTCCCTTCAAAAAATAGATAGCCAGACCAGGAATTATTTTTCAAAAATTTAAATATAAATGTGATCAACAATATTTAATGATATGGGAAGCAAGGTATTTACCTGAGCCGTAGAAATGGGTACTGCACCAGGGTGATCGATAAAGAACTGCTTATCATCCCGAAGATCTGGAAGAAGACAAACTCGAGGTCATAAAACATGTGATTATGCCTCACACGAGAAAAGAATAAATAAAATTTTAATCACCCAACGATATAATGCCTCCTAAAAAGAATTAGCTTCAATTTGTAGAAAGTGATTATTTTATATATTACAAAGGTATACTTGGCAATGGTATATTTTTTTTTTATCGATACTTGGCAATGGTATGTGAACCCAATTCTCCCTAAACTGCTTCAGATATCAAGCGGAAATTATATAACAGAATTTGGTTAATGAGTAAAGACTAAAGAATTTCTGAATTATACCTCATTTCTTTGAGATCCCAAGATCAAGGACCGCAAACCCTTATTGTTGTTGAGTATAACACCCAAGGTAATCAAATAGTAATCGAATCATAAATTGTACGTTTCATTTTGATTTTAAAAAAATTCCTAAACAATTACAAAATAAATAAAAATAATAGAATAATCAATAATCCAAAAGCTTCCATTTATATCTATTGATAAACTCAAGTATTGACTAATGAGCATTTCAGTTTATACATAATTATGAACTGCGAATGAAACATAACCCCAAAACATCATCAAATGGTTAAAAGAAATTAAACTAAAGTGATGTCTTGATTTCCTCATTCCAATGATGCAATGCTCCAATGTGATGTCTTGATTTGTCATCATTTTCAACCCAAATAATAAAATCCCCAACCAACAATAATAAATAATTGACATAGGTGGGGACTATTTGACTTACTTGGTTGAGATTTTGAACAAGCCCTAGCCTCTCCCAAAATAAAGTTTCTTACACCCTTTTGATCCTTCTTGAATGTAGAATTACTCCGCAAAAGATGGAATCAAATTCAGTTGGGTATTAAAGTGGCAAACTCAAAATCTCCACTCTTAAGATTTTTTATTGAAAGAGGATACAAAATCCGCAAATCATTTCAAATCTCTCACCAATCTATTTAAAAAAACCAAAGGAGAGTAAAATAACCTAAAGCATGCTTTAGAACCAAGAGGAGACAAAACAAACAAAATAATGGATTTTAGAGAGCTTTTATAGCTATCAAGTCCTTTTCTTGTAATAGTTGAAATCCCATCGAATTGTGCGAATCGTACGATTCGCGGGATTTGAATCGTATGTTGGTAACGATTTTGGGCATACAATTTGAGTATTTTATTGTACGATATGATTCGAATTGTAAATCAACCGATTTTGATTACCTTGATAACACATATAGTAATAACTGTATTAATGATCAGCCATGCATATCTGATCACTGACATGTTTGATTATATCACAGTTCCCAGGAATTGGTACATGGTACGTTGTAGTGATAAAAGTGTCAGGTATATTTTATATTGATAATATGACATCAGTACGAAAGTGGTACAATATCGGTACAACACGTATGGAATCTGGTATATATTGGTATGACATAGATTCCAAATAATTATGGCATAGGTACGATATTGAGGACATAAATATGTAATGAGAATGAAATTGGAACATTCTTGATACTTCTTTTGTGTGTATTATGGTAAAAATATTTTAGTCAAGCATTATATTTATGCTATTGAACTTTTACTGCTATTGCTAATTAAGCTAAACAAAGATGAAAACAAATACAACTTGCAAACATGTAGCAGATACAGTTTGATCAGCAAAGAATTAAATTTAAGGAGTTATAAAAGATTTACTCATCAGTCATCGCAAATAAAAACTGATTAATAGCCAACTCACATCCCGTTCAGAGCTCGAGACCAAGCCTCTTTACCTTCCTTTTAGCTACAAAGTTGTGATTGAAATATGTTTAATTATATTAGCTAATATATTAAGTCTACATATGGGATCAAATAGATTTACTAACAAGTAACAACAGAAAAATGCTAGAAAGCAAATCTGCTGTAAATAGATGATTAACAGGTACTACCAAAAAAAATTATGATAATGTAAAGAATTAGATGGGGCAAGAGAAAATCTAACCAAGTTTTGTTCCAACTAGAATTATAGGAACGCCAGGTGCATAATGCCTAAGTTCAGGAATCCACTGAAAATGGAAGTAAAAAATGAACAAATCGTAAGCACATAGTAAATTTAGGCAGTCTAAAATTTTAATTTTCTAAAAAATGGACAGTATTCCCTTGGGAAAAAAAGTCCTCACCTTCTTGGCAACATTTTCATAGCTGGCTTTGCTAATGAGGGAGAATGCCAGCAGGAATACATCTGCCCCGCGATAGCTCAAAGGTCTTAATCTATTATAATCTTCCTGGCCTATTCCATAGAGCAAAAACCTCAGACCCACAAAAAAAGAAACTGTCAAAATGAAATTGTCAAAGAACAGTAGGCCATAAAGTTACCAGCCGTATCCCACAACCCTAGGTTAACAGTGCTCCCATCCACCACCACATTTGCACTGAAATTGTCGAAAACAGTTGGCACATAATCCTGTTCCCATTACAAGGCAAAAGAAGACCGATAAGAAACATTAAAACCTTCTCAGAGATCAAACGAAGCAATGTTAATAAGAAAGAGCACAATGATTCTCCAAACCAACTTCGACCGAAAATTTTCAACAGAGAAATTTCAAGCATAAAATTTTTTCCCAACTCAGAAAAAAAGTGCAAAATCTCAAGAGAAAAGGTTTAATTAACAATTTTCCCAACTCAAACAACAAAATATGTAGAAAAAAGTCCCAAATTCCTCGGATTGAGCTGGGGAACACAAGAAACTCTAAAAAAAGGAAGGCATTTTTCTTTCAAGCAGATCTACTCTTATCTGATGGACAGACAAAAGCAATGCCCTAATTTTCTCTCAAAATACGAAATTGAAACTCACAGTAGGAAATGTGTTGCTGGTGTAGGAAATTAGCATGCAAGTTTTACCGACGGCACCGTCTCCGACCGTAACGCACTTGATAAACCTAGAAGCGCTCATTTCCGCCGGAGAAGCCGCAGATCTTCTCCCGAAGACCTTATTATCCTCTTCCTTCTTCAACTACACATCTGCCCAAGAACAAAACCCCATCTCTCAACAAAAGCCTTCCAAATTCTAAACCCTAATTCAGGGAAATTAAAAAATAAAAAACTTCTGAAGAGAAACAACGAAACCCTAATTAAAGATCGAGAGAGAGAGAGGAAAAGGAGAAAAGTGGGTTACAGAAGAGAAGAGAAGAGCCAATCGAAAGCTTATTAGAAAGAGAAACGCACCTTTGAGCCGAGAAACGATGCGGTTGAAGCGTTCCCTTTCCCAACCCGAATCTCGGCCCAAACAGACACCAATGCTAGTGCTTAGCCACTATCTCAATTCAAAATTTTCCTTTTGCCATTCTCTCTATAGAGCCGACACGTGTTCCGTCTATTTTGCTTTAACCCATTATTTATGCACAAAAAAAAAAAGTGCTTGGAAATATTGAAGTTCTAACTTGTTCTATGGTAACCCCCGAGGGTGTAGCCCAGTGGTCACTAGGACGAATCGTAAACCGGAGGTCGAGTTGGATTCCTATCTCTCCTCATTAGTGGTTGCATGGGGTGGGGAATGGGGATATTCCCTGTGTAGCCTGTGGGACTAATCTCGGTTTTAAAGCTAAGGATATCCATCGTTATAAAAAAAAAACCACACATGTTCTATGGTAGCAGGTGTTGTACAATGGGTGTCAATGGGCCGGGCTCAGGCAGATTTTATGTGGGCTACACATATGTAGGTCCGAGCCTTACCCATTCTTGAGTCGAGCCAAGCTTCATCATCAATAGGGCTGGGCTGGACTCGGGCCGGCCCATCTTATATACATAACTATAACAGTGTCAATATGTCGTACTAACACTAAAACAGTGTGTTTATCTTTATCTTTACTATTATAATGGGAGAGGCAGGCGTAGATGATTTTTCTGAAATTCCCATACTACCCTTATACAAAACTTTGATTTAATGTTTTGCTTTAAAACCCAAAATATCCCTTGCCTTTGATTTAATTTTCAAACTACCCATTGCTCATCTATTTATTTAGAATCACAGCCAATTGCGTTTAAACTCAGGGAGAGTTCAATCGCACCCGTGATTTAACAGGTGTCCCTTTTAACTCCTATTAACTGTAGTTAAGTCCTTCCCCTCGCTCTCATGTACATTGCACGTGCCACTAGCGAGTTCAATCGCATCCACGAATTAACACGTGTCCCTTTTAACTCCTATTAACCGTGGTTAACTCCTTTCCCTCGCTCTCACGTGCATCGCACGTGCCACCCACTAGTAGTGTATAATATAAAAAAAGTGATATATATCTTATACAAATTAAAAATATATATATAAATAACTATATCCGGTTGGGCGTTTATATGCTAACCTAGCCCGGTCCACATAAATATGGGCCTAAGAAATAACCCTTGGGCTTAAAATATGGGTAATGGATGGGCTTTTTTCGGCCACACCAAAATTTTTAAAAGAAAATTTTATGATTTTTACCCATCCTCAAGTAGGAAAAAATAGTAACACTTATCATGCTACAGCTAGAGTTTGGAATGGTAGCATTTTTTACAATAAAGAATACTAAGCATATTCTAACAAGTCACAAATCCTACTCACATTTTTTTAGATAACAAAATAAGGAAAAGAATCCCCCTCTCCCCCCCTAGGGGTGAGGAGGGGAAAGGCATCTCTCCTTTTTTTGCCATGTGACCATTTTAACTATAGTTAAGATTTACTAACTCTTAAAGGTTAAAACATCTAACTTTGGTTTTAAAAGAAAAAAAAATAACTATAAAGGTTAAAACTTATTAATAGTAATTGAAGAGGCTTTGTGAGGGCGAGGAGGGGATTACTCCTCACCCCGAGAGTACTATTGCTCAGAAAATAAATGCCTTTATTAGGGGCTCACAAGTAAATTGAGAGTCTGAGTCAGTCATTATTATTATTTTATTTATTTATTTATTTATTTTTTTTGAGAGAGTCATTTGTTTATTATCAAAATAAAAAAAACGGCATGCGGATTGTGAGATATATTTTCTATGTTCAATGATTATAAACTTAATAAATATTTTTTTTTTACCGTCAATATCATTGTACCTACTGTTAATATCCATGGTTAGTGGTTAGCCTTACGGATTGGAGTTCTTGCCACTTATCACATAGGGAATGGATCCCAAGACCATTGGACCAAGAGGCAGGGGGGTGTAACCTAATAATTACTAAGTTCCCAAGCATTCCCACACGAGGAGGCCTAGAAAGGGTCTTTCTATTTGTCGCCCTCAGCCTAAATTTACCGAATCAAATAATTCTAATCGAAAGAACAATAATCTTATATTAATACTAACTCAATTAAGCCTTAAAAAAACCAAAACCTCATTAGTTTATCGGACAGCCCGGATTATTTGCAAAGGTAATAGTAGCTCAATTATTCTTCTGAAATTGCATCGGCAAATATCAACTGGTTCACGGGTGGCAACATATGATTCTAAATGGCGGGATGGATGCCATTTCAAAAGAAATAACTTCTTTTTTTTTGGGTAGTCGATATCATTTACCTAATAGAGTCAGCCGGTCAGAAGTTAGCATGGGCAGTGAAGCAAGATAACATGAGCAGTGGAGCTCTTGCTGCTCGTACCCGGGGATATCATTTACCTACATCAGTAGAGTCAGCCTGTCAGAAGTTAGCATGGGCAGTGGAGCTCTTGCGGCTTGTACCTGGGGATACCTGGGGATATCATTTACCTACGTTAGTAGAGCCACCTGGTATACCCACGGGGGGCCGGGGGAGATTGAATCCCCGACCTTCCCCTTGGAAAGGCCACACCCCTACTACTTACACAAGAGGCGGGGTGTCAAAAGAAAATAACTTCTTTTTTTTTTGGTTATGTCAAAAGAAATAACTTTGCTCCAGCCAAATACGAGAAAATGACCAACGATGGATAAATTTTAAGGTTCTCCCTATGGCCTATAAGTAGATTAATAAATCTTCTGAAATTGTGTTGGGAGGAGATGCTCTGTAATGATATCTTTTTTCCTTTGTCTTTCACTGTCCATACAGTTTGATATTACCAGCAACTTAGGGATGTTAAGACCAACAAAAGAAAAGGAGAAGGAAATAGTTTTCACTTTATTTATGGGCCACAAGTAGCAGAGAAATAGGTTTACAAATTTCCCTCTAAAGTTTCTTTGGTCAGTCAACATGAATTAGATTTTCACATTCAACAGATACTGAGCAATTAATATTATATTATTGAAGAATTAAGAAGAAAATCCAAAAGAAGAAGAGGGGGGAGAAATTGTGCTTGTGGGGTCATTGTGCAAGATGATTTGAGAATTTACAAGAAAGAAATGAAGGGCGGGAAGACAAAAGAAAGTGAAAGATAAGGACAGAGTGAACCCGCGCCGATCGGCTCCCAGAAGACATTTCAACCTTAAATGGCCCCCAATAGAGAATGGAACTCACCTCAACAATACCGTAAGTTCAGGAAGGGCACTGGAAAGAAACAGTACTGTTGGCTGCAACTTCCAACTTCCAATAGCAAAACTAGCCCAGACATGGATTTTGACCCCCAAAAGTGTCGCAATAGTGTATATATATACCGGTTGCTTGGTGAGACTCACGATAAGTCGAAGGATCCCTGCCCTTCGCTGATGGCATAAAGTATTTTCTTATACATGATTTCCTGCAAAAGGGAAAGAAAAAAATGTCGCCAACAAAAAATAAATTAATAGAAGCAGGGAGAATTATGACATTAGAAAGTCTAAAATTGCGATGCTTTTGTTTATTGTTTTATTGTAGACGAAAAAAATATGCCGACCTTCGTGGAGTAGGGAGGAAGCTTTAGGTAATTAGCACAAGTCATGACACTGGGCAAGTCATCATCCACTGATTCAGAAGGTCCCGTTCCATTCAATGAAGTGTTTGTTGTGGTTGAAGAATGCTGTAGCCAGAAATGCAAACAAATATATGAATATGTCAAAGCACATTTAAACTAACAGTGTCAGTTGATGAGTGACTCGTGCATATACATAATATACCTTTCTCACTATGGTCAACTTCGGATTCAACACCGCGAGACCACCGGTAGGAAGCCTAGGTGCCCCAGTTACAAACTGGCAGAAGGCTCGCTGCTGGTCGGAGTTGAATTCTCCCATGATCTCAAGTAACTAAAGACATCACAAACAAGAAACCATGTGGACAATGTTAAGAGTTAATTATCTGTCCCTAGAATTAATTATCAACTCAGTTTAATCATCTGTTTCTTCAAATTTAGTCAAGAAGCATACGTTAACAATAGCAGGGCTCTTGGCAGTGTATCCATGATCGAATTTTATATGATCAACCAGCGTCTCAGCCTACATAAGTTGGAATGTTTAACCATAATGTACAATAAGGTTTCAATCATGACTTGCTATGAGGAAAACATAAAATAGAAGCAGATTACCTCCCACAATTCTCTACGGCCACAGAGTAAATAGTCCAGTTCATGTGGAGAAAATATTTGCAGAGATGAGATGTCGAAGACCTGATTTTCATGGAGCACATTACTAAGTTTGACACAAATGCACCTCCAATGGACTGGGGATGTAAATTAATGACTAATATGTAAGTTTGACACAAATGCACCTCCAATGGACTGGGGATGTAAATTAATGACTAATATGTAAGTCGAAAATTTAGTAAATTACTCAGAGAGAGAGAGAGTTGTTAACCTGATTGAACCCTGCTCTAAATGCTTCCATTTGCCGCATAATTCCTGACTTGACAGTCGCATCAACTACCGAGGATATGTATTCCTCCAAGTTATCAATATCAACCTGACCAATTAAACAAACAATAATGAACTCGAGGAAAATCCAAAAAACATTGGTCTGAAACAAAAAAATAGCATGCTAAAATTAATTCAAGAGGTATACCAGTACATTTTCTTCCCCCGGTTTCAAAATGTAGTCCGGATAGCCAGGAAGTGTGAAATCCAGACAGAGATCTTCAATAGTGGCACCTCGGAACCGTAAATCAGCAATTGCCCTGCAATTATCACCACCCATTGCTTCCAGATACTGTTTCCGACAAACTAGGGCTTGCAACTCTAGCAAAATCTTCCCAAATTCAGCATCAAATGAAAGGATATCAAGCAAATCAAGCTCCTGCAGTGGACTAGAAAGCTAATGCACCTCCAATGGACCAGGGATACAATAAACAGAGAATTTGAATTGCAAAAAAAAATGGTGGTTTGGGTGCCACCCATTTTTATAAAAGGGGCGCTTCTTCCTAGTGGAGGACAAAACCGCCCTTATTACATGGAGCAGAACAATGGATGAACGGGTAGTTTTGTCTATTCAGAAAAAAGAAGCACCCCAATTATCCGACTTTTTTATTTATAAAAAGGGGAACCCCTCCTAGTGACTTTATCATTAAGGGAAAAAAAATATGCAGCTAGCTTACTTGACCAAGCACAATCTTATAAAATGACGTTGACAGTGGCAGATCCAAGAGCCGTCCGTCTTGAAGAGATTTCGCTATTACACGCCCAACCAACCGGAAATACTCGATCACTTTAGAAAATTGGCTACCATCAGAAGTATCTGCATTGAGAGGCCAAGGGCGAGGGAACAACCCAAGAGGAGCATGTACAAGATCTCCACCGTTACCAGCAGAATTCAGTCCCAGTTTCTTTTGATTGGAAATATCACCATTTATTCTGTTTTTCTGTTCATCTCCATCAATTTCTATTGCAGGTTCCCTGGATGACAAATTAGACCTCCACATTCCCAGTCCAACTTTTTGTAGGTCGTGACTTAAAAGGGTATAAAACTCCAGGGTAGGACCTAATCCAGTGCCAACCTCACCAAAATATTCTACTTCTAGAACAGCCTTTTGGCTTGAATACATTTCCATAACTTTTGCAGCAGAATCCAAGATGCGATTTCTGGAGACACGGACCTTCTGGCGCTGTAATCTCCCAACCCTTACCTCTCTTTCATGTGCTGAGCCATGAATTTCTGCACCCTGCTGCTGCTGAAGTCGGTGTAATGCACGAGACAACCCAAAAGCAGTTGAATAGAAGTATTGCCTCCTGGTCTCAAAAGGAAACAAGAATGGACAGGCTTTGGTCAACTGGTAACACCACGAAGGAAGACTGCCGCTGCACAGTGCTAGGGCATCCTGAATTTGTCGAGCCAACTTGGGAGTGATCTTGCTATTTATGAATTCTTCGGTAGGGACATTCGCACCTGTTGTACTTAGTTCATCTAAATTCGAAATCTCCCCCTCAGAGAACTTGTCAGACATAGCCTGGACTCTTAAACGGGGTGCAAGATGATTCAAAACCTCCAATACACGCAACAATGCCAAAATGTTATAAGTAGGGTTAGATCTTTCCAGATCACAAGGAAGCTCCACTTGCAAGATGCTACCTAAAAGTGACGTTTGATGTAACTGGGCATCGGAGTTGGAATTGGAAGCCGAACCAGCCTTGGCAGATTTGGGCAGAGGAATAGAAGTCGTACCTCCTGTTGAAGCCCTATCGACTTGGCTGTCAGCCCTTTGATATGTGATGGTACAAATATCACCCCAGAGCCTGCTTCCATCACTAGATAGAAAATCAGAACCAGTATGCCTCTCGTCATCATCATCCTCATCCAGAACAAGCTGACGTTGGACCGCTTGATATATAGTTAAATGCCTGTTAAGCTGCTTCCCACCTGATGAAAATATTAATTTAGGAGGCTCATTTGAACTACCAACTGGAGGGAGTCCTCGCCGATCTCTGCCTCCCCTGATACCCCTACCACTTGCAGAAGCAAGCCCAGCCATGGCAGCTGCAGCAAATGACATTGCACCCTTTGAACCAAAAGAGTTCACACTCCGAAATTCAGCAGACTCCATGCCTCCAACTTTGGCAGCTCTATTACTAGAACCAGAAGCCGGATTGTTCTGATTATCACTCATTGTAGGGGCAACTGTACCGTCCTCGACTGAATCACCCAATTTCACATCATGTACCTTCTCTGGCGTGCAAACAGTATCATCTCTTAGCACCTGAAAAAGAACGAAAAATATGGAATCCATTAAGCTAACAATTGATGGGAATATGTAAAAAATGTCTAAATGATTACGGCTAATGGACAATTGCAATTGTGCCACTTACGGGAGCTATATTGCTTTTTTTAATCAAGTGGATAAAAGGAGTGGCTTGACTGACATGACCAACGCCATAATTCTTTCCTAATTTCTGGGATAATCTCAGTTGACTGAGGGATAACTCAACCTTGCATTGGTCAACATCCGATGACCAGAGAGATGCAGACCCATACAGGATCAGTATGGCATTAATGTTCCCTTCGGGATCATTTCCCTTTCTCTCTCTGCTTATTCTCTTCAATATCCCAAGTATGGATAGCTTTGTTCGACAACTATTTGTACTTAGTTATTGTTCTTAGCTGTGTATATGGGGTCATTCTACCTATGGTTCCCACTACTATTCAAATTTCTTCAACACGGTGGGAGCACTTACAATTTTTTTTTAATAGCGGTAATCAAGATATTGTGTTATATAAATGGGAAGACAATACAACTACAATTGAGCTAAGATCAAGAAAAGAGTTTACAAGCAAGTAAACTCAACTAACAAAGGGAGATACAAAGAGAGGAAAAAACCCAGGCCCCACTTGTCTTGCATGTCTCATTTGCACACTTCTAACCTCAAGAAATTTCCCACATTCGTCCCCTCTTGAAGAGCATGATTCCACTCTAATATCAGGGCTCTGATAATCACACGGACGCGTGGTATCAACATAGGATGAGTCTTCAAAAACTCTCTTGTTCATTTCTTTCCAAATAGAACATGCGATGACACGAAAAGAACGGGCCTGATTGCCTCCTTAGCACTACCCCAACTCATCAAGGACCAACAAAATAAAAAGTTCTAAAAGGAGGACAGGAAAACTCAGTCCACTCCCAGATGAAAGAGAAAGTATCCCCAAATTTCAAATACAGTAGGAATGTGCAGAAGTAAGTGATCCATTGACTCTTCCGAGTGAAAGCACATATAACAACGGTTAGTCATCCTCCACCCTCTATCTTTCAAATGATCGCACGTAAGTATCTTATTTGGAGTTGCAAGGAAGAAAGATACTTTGGATGGAATTGGCGGATTTTATATAGACTTACAAGGAAATGGAAACAGGGGTAATGAACCAAAAAGTGTAATCCATGACTAGGCCTTCCCTATCCCCAACGAGCGAAAAGATGTTACCATAAATGTCCTTTAGTCTCGGCGGCCCACACCACACATCCTACTAGAAAGCTAACCTCCGAACCGACGCCTACCTTAAAGGCTTAAACCTAATATGAGGTTTCAGCTATCTCTTTCCTCTCCAAATTGCCACACCGATTGCCTAGTAGGGCCTTGTTCACTTCTACCAAAGATCACAATTTCAATCTGATCCTTTATCGGGCGACGGATTTGGCCCCACGCAACTAAATGATAGTTGGCTTTGTCCCTTTCATGTTTAATAGGAATTCTCTCTACAAACGTTCTAATTTGTTTGCTATCGAACACGGAATGGTCAGCATAGACATGAAATAAATTGGGAGGCTTATAACAGTACTTTTAATGAGTGTCAATTTCCCTGCCTTTGGATAAGGTAGACTTCCACCCCACTAAACAATGAGCGAATCTCTCAACTATTAGGGACCATGCTGACTTAGATTTAAACCTAGAACCGAGGGGTAGACCTAAGTAAATAGATAGAAATTACATCATCCTATAATCGTAGCACATTGCGATTGTCTCTAGGTTCAATACCTCTCTGACCCTTACTATCTTGTTCTTACCCAAGTTGACCCCTTAGACTGGATACTATTTTGAAACACCTAAACAAACATCTAAGCTGTGCTAACTGCCAACATAAGGCATCGCAGAAGACAAGAGAGTCATTGGCGAATTGAAGGTGAGATATCCTCAAATTCTCCAAATCTAGTGAGAAACCTTCGAACGTGACTTCTTCTGCTCTAGATTACATCCTACTCAAGGCTTCTGATACTAGGATGAATAGATATGGCGAGAGAGGGTCCCCTTGTCTCTGACCTCTGGAGCTTTTAAAGTACCCTACTGGATTTCCATTCAGGATGACGGAAAGCAAGAAAGATAATATATATATACGCTAACATCCACCTCCTCAACCTGACTCCAAAACCCATTCGACCCATCCATATTCTAGGAACTATCAATTGACGTGATAGTGCCCATCTCCATATCAACTTTACAAAGAATGCATGTGGTTTTCTATCTAATACGCTCATCTACACTCTCATAGGCTATCAATAGTCCGTCTAGAACTTGTCTACTCCCCATAATTGTCAACAAAAAAAAAAAGCTTTCTATACATATATTAAACCCTTTTTTTTTTTGGGGGGGGGGGGGGGGGGGGCATTATAAATGGCGTACTTATGTCGTATTAAGTTTAAAACATCAATACACGTATAAAACGCATTTTCCATATGATACGCATACAAATAGCATATTTGAAAAAAAGTTTTATAGGGTTATCGTTTTAAACAAAAAGTCTATTCATTTACCTATTTGAATCTAATGATAGGGTTCACGTATAGGGTTTATTTTTACAAAGATATTATTGAATTTTATGTTGACTTTGAACTTTGAAGCTTATATTAGGATTTGAATTTTATGTTTTGAATACTAAGGGGTTCTAGTTTAGAGGATGATGGTATTGTACTTTTTTTTTTTTAAAATTCAGTTAAACCATTTGAGCCATCTCCCTCAAATCCATCTCTATTTATAGCTCGCTCCCCATGACTAGGGCTGTCAACGGATCGGATTCGGACCGGATCTGCCTAGATCCGAATCCGATCCGATTAAGAATCCGACTGATCCGAATCCGATCCGAGATCCGACGGATCATGAAGTAACCGATCCGAATCCGATCCGATTATATGTCGTCCGATCCGATCCGATCCGATCCGAGTAAGGTTATTTTAAAAAAAAAAAATCTATTTTAATAATAAAAAATCTAATAATACCTTAATTAATACTAATTAATGTTAATTTTTTAAAAAATTAATATTTTATACATAGAAAATCTAAATAATATATTTAAAATAATTAAAAATTATTATTATTATCGGATCGGATTTTAATCGGATCGGATCACCCTATATCCAGATCCGATCCGATTATAATCGGATTCCACCGATCCGATCCGAATCCGATCCGACGGATCACATATAGGGTCCAAAGTCCGGCTAATCGGATCGGATTCGGATCGGATCCGGATCATGATCCGGTCCATTGACAGCCCTACCCATGACATCTTTCAGTCATGATGCTAAAACCTTAGAAATGATCTTGTATACACTAATCACTAGGCTGATTAGGAGAAAATACTTCAGATATTGAACACCTTCCTTCTTAGGTATCAACAAAATGAACATGTAATTAATCACCTTATCAAATTGGCCAGTGTCATACAACTCTACCATGACTTGCAGAAAGTCCTTCCCTATAATATTCCCCAAAGACCTAAAGGAATTCAATAGAAAAATCGTCAAGGCCAGGAGCCTTATCTCTAGCCAACTCCTGAACTGGCTTGCATCACCTCATCAAAAGGTCTTTCCAAGATCTCCCTCTGATCATCCGGTAAGGTATCAAAATGGAGATCATCCAACTTGGGTATCCATAGAAATCTCTTCCTATATAAGTCCTTATAAAAGGATACAACGTTATCCTCAATTTCTCCCTTATTCTCCTTCCAAACCCCATCCACCACTAGTCTAGATATAAGATTCATTTTCTTGCAAAAATTGACCATTTGGTAGAAGAACCTAGTGTTTCGATCCCCCTTTCTTAGAAAACTGATATGCGGTTTCTGTCTCCGACTAATTTCCTCCAATCTCAGAACTATCAAATATTTCGCTTTACTAGACTCCCTTCTACCTGCTTCCTCACTAGACAAAGGCCCCGAATTTTCAATCACTTCTAGCTCCTTGATGGTACTTAGAAGACTCAATTTACTCTCTTGGATATTGTGAAATATCTCCCTATTCCACACCCTGATTTTGGATTTGAGAGCTTTAAGTTTTGAGACTAAACCTGGTGATAGCTGATCCCCATCCAACTTTGGACTTCCAAACTTCGGGCACCAACAACTTAAACCCCTCATCCTCAAGCCACATGTTTTCAAACCAAAAAGGGGAAGGACATCCCTTTGTATATTATGTACCCAACATGATAGGGACGTCATCTAATGTAGGTTTGGGAAGAGATGATAGTGTAAGATTTGAGAACAATCTCTCCCATCCCTCATAGAACAAAAACCTATCTAGCTTGCTCGCCACATAAAGTGGACCCCTTTCAATGGATGGTCAATCAACTCATGGTCAAAAAATATAGCTCCCAAATCTATTCATGTTGGCTTTACCAAATCCACCACCTTCCTCTCATGTGAGAATCAAACACAATTACAATCTCTCCCCCAAACACCATGGTGCATCCCATCAAATGTAGTCAAGGCGTCACCTGGGCGTTGCTTAGGCAGTCGCCTAGGTGGTTTTGGACTGTCACCACTTAGGCACCTCTCTAGGCGGGCGGTACTCACTTAGACCCTTTAACAGTTAGCCCGCTTTACAGTTTTACAACTTATTTACATATAAATACCATTTACGTAAATAGTTTTACACTTTACTTTCATTTACTTAAGATATTTATATGTAAATAAGGTTATATCCTCATTTGAATTCAATAAAAATTATCTTAAATCCCAAAGAGCCAACATTTCAGTTCAAAAACAAAATCCACCTTTTTAACGCCTTTATCAAAATTTCAACTTGCAAATGCTAAGTTATTTCTCAAAATTTAAATTTTCATAAATTCTATTATAACAAAATATTACTAAAACTCAAAAGTCCGGTAAAAAAAGTCTCATATTTTAGTCTCTAAAAATATTTTCATCCTCAAGGTAAGAAAATCAACTAATCGTTTAACAAAAAAAGACTTTCATTCAAGTATTACAACATTAAATGTTAATTTTCCTAGGTTATTGTCAACCCTAGGATGTTTGAATCAATGTTACAAGGTTTGCTGGTTTGTTCGGTTCGAATTTGGGTTCGCAATTCGCTACTTTAGAGTGAACCCGGTTCGCTAGGGGTAGAATGAGGTAATTCGCTTCTCGGTAAGCTTAGATTTTTTGTTTGGTTCGCTAATTTGGTTTATATATATATATATATTTTAAGAAATTAACCATAGTGAGAGAAGGCGGGATGGCTTACCCAAAGACCAAAACCTAACACGGGGTTGACACAGCCCCTTTGTAATAATTTTTTTCTTAGTTTATTTGTTTTGAAATTTGGAATGACAATTTTGTCTTGTAGTGTTGAAAAAGATATCTCTCATCCAGAAAAAGTTCATCGAACCCATCAAAATCCAACGGTTGCCCAACCCATCAAAATTCAATGGACTTAGACTAATCCAACGGACTTGGACTGTGGTTCGTTCAAATTTCCGAACTGGACCGAACCGAACTGCGAACTAGTTCGTTTCGAACAAGTTCGCAATTCGTACTAGTAGCTGGCGAACTAGGTAACCCTAGTTTGAATTGTTATGTGTATATATTAATATTATATGTATATATATATGTATGTATGTTTAATATATATATACATATAATTTAATTATTTTTATCGCCTAGACGCCTTGGCTCCACTGATCCCATCTCATACATCGTCTAATTCCTGCCAAAATTCCAAGTCCTCAAGAACCACCTGTCGGCCCATATACCCCCAACTTTGAGTCCAAAACTTCAATCCTCTCTTTGTCCCCAATCATGAGTATCCCCCTTGATGCTCCTATAGAAGGAACAGCTAACCATTCCAAGACCGGACCACCCCAAATTTCTCCAATGTGAATGTCCTGGATATGTTCCAGTTCGGTTTCTTGAATACACAGGATTGACGGTCTCTGTGCTTTGACAAACTGTTTTGTTGCGACTCTTTTCTCTAGTTGACAAAACCCTCTAATGTTCCAAGAGATCAGACACAGACTTGTCAATACACAGACTTGTCATTTACGAAACCAACGATTCCTTTCGTATCCTAGGGCAATTAGACACACCTCTAAAGCTAGATTTCTCGTAGTTAACAGTGCACTCCAATTTCTTCAGCTCTATTGTTAAACTCTACTTTCTATATATCAAGCAAAAATGTCTCTTCCAGACAGCCCGATATAGAGAGTGACTGCAATAACTGGAGATCAATTGTAATGCTAATGTTATCATGACACATCTAGAACAACTCTGAGAGACGGAGGGAAATTGCATTCTTCAACATCTAGTAAACATAAGAGGAATGCTAGAGATTAAAAAATGGGTTAACAACATACATCTTCATGATCGTCATCTTCATCGTCTGAGAGATCATCCTCCTCAATCACCAGTGCATCGTCAATCTCAACAGGGGACATGTCCAACTCATCATCCTGTATAAAATAAACAATAGTATTTGTAACAATGACAAATAAATACAGTGATAGGAGATAAAGAAGAGAGGCTGCTAGTAAACAGCCACAAAAGTCACTAAACAAATATAAAAACAAATACAAGAGTTGGAAATTTAAAATAAATATACCATCCATAACATTTTCTAGTAAGAAAAATTAGAGGAAACAAGTCATTTTTAAACAACATCACAGTATGCCACAGTGAGGGCCCTGTAGTGTTGCTCAATGCATCAATAACAGAAAGACTAAGTACTGGTAATCCCATAGAATTTTATAACACAATCCATCAAATTCAATACTATGATAGATCCTTCCAATGCAGAACATCGCCTTACTACAATCACCTCCCATGCGCTACACAAATATCAGGTATGTTATAATAGGCCTAATAAAATACGTCAATGACAGCTTTTGTATATGTTCTTTGTATCAAGGGCATTTATGTCATTTCATATTTATTAGGAGATCTAGAGGGGGTGGAGACAAAATTTCAACCCTACTCTTCGTTCCTCTCTTTTCTTCCCTTAAATTCTCTTCTTCATTCTCACAACCCCTAAAAGTACGAAACCCTAGATTTCTACTTGGTATCATAGCGGACAACGATTCAAAGGAATAATACGCATTTCAGAAGACTAAAGTAGACAAAAGGAGGTGGCGTTAGTAGCCGAACGATTAGGCCTGTCAAAAAACTCTTTAACATGGGTTCTTAGGGCCTAGTCAATCCAGACCCTTGAAAGGCTAGGACAGGGTTAGGGTCTTGCCCTTATAAGTACAGGTTGGGTTAGGTCTGACCCTTGCCTTGGCCCTGCCCTTTGACAGCCTTACCCTAACTCCAACCCCTTAAAATCCTAATCCCTTAAGAGTCTAAGACTCAAACCCTAAGCCCCTGGTTAGCTGATTCCCTAACCCTAATACTATGATTATCCCTAACATTTTGATTGCATCCTTAGTTAGTTTTATTTTAGATGGTTGCCAAGATGGTTCTATTTTATCTAGTTTTATTATTATACTTATTTTACTTTACTTTTATACTTATTTTAAATAATTTTAATTGAGTAATTTAATGGGTTGACCGTCAGTGTAGAAAAAAATCTCGTCATCTCGAATAAGAAAAAAAAATTCCCCTTGTTCTTTCCCACCATGTGGCCATGCCCTGCCCCTTGAGGACAAGGTTAGGGCCTAGTCAATCCAGGCCCTTGAAGGGCTAGGGTAGGGTTAGGGTCTTGCCCTAATAAGTAAGGGCAGAGTTATGCCTGCCCTACCCTGACCTTTCCCTTTGACAGCCCTACATACAATTCTCCCAGGTCATTTTTTTTTTTAATTATTAGAGAAATATTTAGGGGATTTGTGGTGGTCTTTTTAGAATTTTTTAGAAGATCTTGATGGTGATTTTCCATTTGTTTGATTCCAAAAAAACAAAAACAGTTTTGAATCAAGCATTTGTATGCAACTCTTCAGGTTTTTTTGATATGGTAAATTGATAAAAGCTAATGTGGTTTGTTGATCCAGAAATATCAAAACAAGTTTCATGAGTTTTGGTTGAGATTTGAAGTCTCTCCATTGTTTTTTCTGGGGCATACATGCTTTTTTTTTCTATTTCAGATATGTTTGAGCTACGCTACTTGATTGTATGAAAGTGAACTGATATGTGGAGATTAGAGTAGTGAATAGCAAGCTGATTTGTGAAAATCAACCTTGTTTTTCCTCTAGTTGAGGTGTTTGGAATAACCCGCTTCCACCCTTATCATAGAATTAAGACCCTAAATTGATAGTATGTCCAAGACTAGTGATATGGAGGGCAGTTCATCAAGCACAAGTAACCTAGGGTTTACAGCTTTTGTGGCTTCTCCACCTGAAAAACCAAGTATGCAGATTAGTATAGTGACGCTGGATGACATGAATTATTTGTAGGAGTCACAATCAGCCAAGATGTTTATTAGCAGTCGTGGTAAACTTGGCTAAGTGTAGGAAGGATTGTAGAGCCTAGTGTGACTGATCCGTTACATGACAAGTAGGAATCAAAGAATCTCACTGTCATGGCCTAACTTCTCAACTCCATGTAACCATAGGTGTCTTGTGGTTTTCTTTTCCTTCAGACAGCTAGACAGATTTGGGATTCTGATGCCCAAATGTATTTTCAGGTTCATAACATTGCTCGTATGTACCAGTGTTATAAATCTCCTTCTCGAGTTTTTATCGGTTAAAATTTTTCTCGGGAGATTTTCAAATATGGATATGTTTTGGGTATTTCTCGCCTAAATCTTGACAATGATTAAAATAATAATTAAAATTAGTAATAAATATCACCAATTTATAAATTCATTAAACTAGCAATATTGAGTATTTTTCACGATATTTTTAAAATATCGGCTAAATCTTGGGATATTTACATAATAAAAAGAGAATTGTATTTCTCGTGAGACTTTTAAAATACCGCAATAAAAAAAGAATTTTAAACTTTAGATGTTTTTCTCGGTATTTCTCAAGAGATTTGTAACAATGGTATCTACTAGCTACGAAGAGATATCTCATCTTCGTCATGGGGAGAGATCCTTAGACGAATATTTTGCTAGTCTTCGGGGCATGTCAGAGCAGCTTAACTATTATCAAATGTTTCAAGCAGTGTGTACGTTTGATGGGGAGAGTTACAAGAGATTGGCTAAGCAGAATTTAAAAAAAAATGAGTTTCTAGCTGGGTCAAAACCAGCTTTGAGTTAGCTCGGGTTTAGATATTGTGCAAGGACAAGTTACCCTCTTTGAATCAAGTGCATGCACTAATTCAAGGAGAAGAGAGCAGGTAACTGGCTATGCACCCAGCTTCTATTCCTTCATAGCATTGTGCCTTAACCTCTACCTCATTTCCACAAAGAGAGAACAAGGCAGGTTCATGCAAACAGAATGGGGGATGAGAATGATAAGTTCAAATGTGAGTATTGTGGTAGAACCAGAGACTTGTTGGAACCTTATTGGTAGACCAGCAAAGTATACTCACCATGGATCCTCTACAGCAGTCAGCACACAATGCTTCATCCATTAGTGTTGTCTCATCAAGGGAGTCCTCCAATATGCCATACCATCCTCAACATTCATTGAAGGAGATGTTAGTTTCCAGAGAAGAACTTGAGCGCTTCAAACAACTACTCTCACAGAGGGAGAACTCCACAGAATCATCCACTTAACTTTGCCCAGACAGGTAACGTTGTATCTACTCATCATGTCTCCTCCTTAATATCACCAGTGTGTCCTTGGATCATCGATTTAGGAGCCTTAGATCACATGTATGATATTACTCTATTCTCATCTTATAATCCTTGTTCTGGTCCTCTTAAAGGTAAATAGTTGATGGTTCTTCCATATCTAGAAAAGGAAAAATCAATGTCACTCCCATTCTTTCCTTGTCCGTTGTTTTACATGTACCTGATTTTTCTACTAATCTTCTTTCTATTAGCAGATTAACTAAGAATCTAAATTGTAATGAAACCTTCTTTCCATCTCGTTGTGTCTTTCAAGATATCCATGGCAACGGCAGATTGGGAATGAACGTGAAATGGATAGACTTTACTTTCTGGATTAAGTGCCAGCTTCTTCCGGTGCTCTCCAATCCATTAGTTATATTAATTGACATCATATCTTACTTTGGTACACTTGATCAGGTCATTTGTCTTTTCAGACCTTAAACATTATATCCTCTAGTATGTTTCGCAAAGTTTGTAGTGTTAGACTTGTGAGCTAGCAATTCTCGCTACACTTGGTTGTATTTGATGAAAACTAGAAATGAGGTGCCCAATATCATTTGCACCTTTTACAATGATCGGGACACGATTTGACAAAACATGAATTTTTTTTTATCCAGTCATGGAATAGAGCATCTTGAAGGAGCCCTCAAAATTTATTTTGAAGAACATTGTGTCATTCATCAGAATAGTTATGTCTATGCACCATAACAGAATGAGGGGACAGAATGGAAGATCAAGTATGCTAACAGAATGGGTGGTAGAAAGGAAGATCAAATAGCTGATGTGCTCACAATAGCTTCATTAGGAGATCATGGGCTTATAGGCAAACTGAGAATGTTAGCTATTTATGCCCTGCTTGAGAGGGTGTTGCAATGGGCCTAATAAAATAAGTTCATGACAGCTTTTATGTTTATGTTCTTTGTATTAAGGACATTTATGTCTTTTCATCTTTGTTAGTACTATAAAGGAGATTTTGATGGGGTGGAGACATAATTCCAACCCTACTCTTCTTTCCTCTCTTCTCTTCCCTTATCTTCTCTTCTTCATTCTCATTTCTCACAACCCCTAAAACTAAGAAACCCTAGATTTCTGCTAGGTAACAATTTATCTTTTCTTTTTTATCAGTGCCTTATCCCAAAAATTTGGGGTCAGCAACATAAATCTTGCTCCGCCATTTTAGTTAATAAAGAACGTATTAATTGAAGTGAGTGTTACTGTTACCAAATCTTTTCTCACTAACTCAATACACGTCCGTTTTGCCCTTCTAGAGCCTTTAACGTGCACCGGTTATCTCCTCAATGGTGTTAGCATCGTTCGTTGAACATATCCAAACCATCTCAAATTCTCAATCAACTCTTTTTTGCTTGATCACCTATTAGAGCTACGCCCACATTCAAATTGCCAGCAAACGAAGTAAAGTAGAGAATCAATTTAAAAAGAACTTCTCACCCTAACTTTAATATTTTCAAGTTGTCTGGTTTTCTTAAATTTGTTATGCACTCTTGTTTCAATTATTAAAAACAAATCCCTAAAAATATTATGGGGACAAAAATGTTCTTCTTTTAGGCCCCAGTCTGGCCCTTAAGAATAAGGCTTGGGCCTAGCCGTTTAGGCCCTCTGAATGCTTGGTCCAAGTTCAGACCTCACCCTTATAAGTGAAGGCTGGCCTTGGACAGACCCCGGCTTGGCCCATTGACAGACCTAACCACAAGACAATCATTTCCTACGGAAAGTTGAGACAGGTATTAAGAAAATTCAGGACAATGCTTTTGAATATATAGATATCTTAAGTGTATTGATTGATTCAAAGGTCAAAACCAAGAAAAAGTAGTACCCATTTGTACCAAAATAACCAATTGAACATTGGCAACTGCGCTTCTAGCTGTAGAGTGGAAAGGGATAGAAATTTCCTCAAGAAAGGGATAGAAAGAAGGCTGTGAACCAAGTGGTAGACGTGGGTATTTAGGTAAGGCCGGCAATGTTTATTGTTCAAGGATAAACTAAGCATAAAAAACCCAATACAGAACACTGACAACTCAAAAGAACATGTTGGCTGTGTAAGGGAAGATTGTCAACAAAAGATGTGATAGCATTTCAGTACTAATTTAATCAGTACTCAAAATACATCCCCACTTCCATATTTCATTTTAACTTATATTACATGTATTATTTTCATAAATATTAAGATATTGGCTACTGTTATGGTGCGGAACGGTGGAGAGCAAAGGAAAGCATTGCGCACATGGTCTTAAAAAACACCGAAACCGTTACGTAATGCCCGTTACGTAACGGTTTCGGTGAACACCGTTACCCGTTACCGTTACGTTACACCTACATATTTTATTTATTTATTTTTATTTATTGTGATTTTTTTGATTTTTTAAACCAAAAAAAAAAAACTCCGTAAAGGCTGTCCGTTACGGTGTCCGAAACCGTTTTTTTGAACCTTGATTGCGCATGCTACAATATAGAGTCAGATAATTATTGTGGAATTTTTATTCCATTTTCATTTTTATTAATCCTTAACAAGAATTCTGTTGTTGGGGATTCCAACTCCAAAAGTACTAACTTGTTAGGTTAAAACGTGAGCTAGGCAAATTATGGTGTAGAATAACAGCAAGCTCTTATTACGGCAAGCAAACTGTTAATGTACCGATTATATATATATATTGAGTGATCAAAAACAGGTTTTCTACCAAAGAACCATTGATATTGAAAGTTGAAAATGTTTGAAACTGTTCATTGGGTCTCACGTCAAAGGCGCATTGGCAACTTAACTATATTGGAGGTAAACATTCATCACAAGTTGCATAGCAATTAAGAACCACACCAAAGATAAAAATAAAGTTGGTAAACAATTGAACATCGTAAATAGGTAAAAAATGAATAGAATGAACATGTTACTTCTCCTTCAGATATCCCCTCTCAATACATTTGCATATATACCTTTCTTCTATGCCTATGTATGCTTAACTGCTTAAGAGAATCTCAACATAAATAGGCAATGCCTAATCACAAAATCAAAACAAAAATCAAATTGCTATTCATAAAAGTGCTAGTGATTATGTGTTTCCAAGTACACCACTAATAAGATTAATTCAACCAACCATCAATTAAGATGTAAGAAAAAGTGAAGGAACACCGGCCTATTGACTCTGAGAATTAGATGGAAAGTTTCAAAAATATTACAAAAAAGAGAGGGGAAGAGAGAGGGGGGGGGGGGGGGGGGGGGGGGGGGGAAGGGAGGGGAGAGAAGAGAAGAGGAGTAAAAAAGAGAGATCTGTACAAAACATTCACTTTGTCTCACGTTACATTTGTTTTTTTCCCTATCAGTTATATAGATCTTCAATTTATGATAACATGGACATATTCCAGTTGGGCAGTTACTAGGGTTGCATACCTCAGAGCTAGAGTCCTCAAGTGTGGGTTTTATCTGTGCATCTTTATCTAAAGCTGCTCTTCGACGTGCAGCATTCCTTGTTTGAGGGCCCCTTGCTTCATCTCTAGCCGATTTCACAACAGCTTTACCCTTCTCTTTTGATGAGCTTGTGCTTCCCTCCTTTGGCGGGTCGTTCCTAGCTGCACCTCCTATAGTTACTGATGATCTGGATCTAGTAGAATGGCGACGAGTAGAAGAAGCTGGAGTAGAAGTAGATGGTGATGAAGCACCAGCCCCTGTGGGTGTGGTTCCAAGCTCAGCGGCACATATCGAGGGCTTCTTCTCAGATTCACCTCGCTGAACTCTTGGCCAAAGAAATTCTTCAACAGCTGCTAAACTTGCCAACGGATCAATCAGTACAACATTTGAAGAATAATCACGGAGAGACTTGTCTCCTTCGGCCCTACAGAGACGCAGTTTGAATGGGTGAGACAACGCACTTAGTCCAGAGGAGAGACGTGCATTTCCACTAGATGACCTAGATGGATGGCTAAGTACAACGGGGAAACGCTCTAAGGAGGATAAAGCATTTTGAAGCTTCTGAACTAAGACGGTCATAGGAGCCCCATTCCCTTCATTAATACCAGAAGGAAGGGCAACTGCAATAAATGACTTAAATCTTCTAAGTGCTTGTTGTCGAAGCTTGGGCAGGTTAGCTTCTGATGTTCTAACCTTGGAAAAGGTCCCACAGTAAAAATAGTTCAGCAAAGCTGTAACAACTCCACTACCAATAAACTCAAATGTGGATACACCGTCTCCTTTGCCTAGTTCTGCTAGCATCTCAGAAATCACGCTAATCAAGTGCTCCTCTGTAATAGCAGAAAGATCAGCTGGGCGAGGGCCAGAAGCTTTAGACTTTCCCTTTGCTTTAGTCTTTCGATCATCAACACTAGTATTCAACTCCATGCAAAGATTCTTCAAATGTAGAAGATCATCAGTAACTCCAACTTCAGATGCTCCACTGTCAGCAGGGAAGTACTTATCTTTGAAAGATTTGGCACAAGCACTGATTGTCATGCGGAGACTAGAATTGACGGCTGGAATTTCTATTGAAGGTGGGGGTGACCCAATACTTCCAGAAACAGAACTTTTTAATTCTTCCAAAGAACTTCCATCTAGATTTGAGCAACCACTGCGTCGTCGATAACGCCTGGAACGTGATGATGTTCCTGGTACAGAATCATTATCCTTCTCAGAGGAAGATGTTTGGGCAGGAAATGTATTTGAAGAATCGGTTGATACAAGTGTGTCTACCGCATGTACCACCCCTTCTCTCACAAACATCTTGGAGAAAGTTCCAGGAAGTTTTTCCATGAGAATCTCCGATATCTGGAGGGCAGGAATCAAGACTTGTGGATCTCTCCATGCTAAAACACCGGCCAAGAAACTGACATACCAAATAGTAAACAAGTTAAGTTTTTGAAAATTACAGACAGCATGGTAAAAAAATTATCATGCAAGTAAAAGATGGTTTGAAATACCTTGATATGTTTGTTACACTTAATAATGTCTGAATCATATCTGCTGTGCTGAAATACATTAATTTTCCAATAACTGAAAGACATTTGTGGCGAACTTGACCATTCACACTGGACCCATAGATCTGTTTCATAAGAAGAATAAAAGGATACCATTATCAACTGGAGAAAGTAGGAAGTAGATGCTGGCAAGTAACGGTACTAACCTGAATTAGGACAGGAAGAAGGTCCATTCCAAATTGCTGTAGAAGCTCAGGCTGATCAACCAATAATTTCTCACGAGCTGAAACCTCATATCCAGTCCCATTTGCATCTTCTTGTTTGCCGGAACTGCTGGCAGGAGGCTTCTTTCCGATAGATCCTTTCACTAGAAAATTAGAGCTGGTCGGGATGGAAATGGTGCCTTGTGGCAGTGGGGGAAGAAGCTCATCCGCGAGGTTCATAATCTCGAAAATCTGTATTGAAGAACAGGCGAGCTCAAATCTCATGAAATATAAGTGCTTAGTACGTGCATATACGTCAATTTACCCTTTCGATATATTTATCACCACTGAAATGCATACTGCTAATTAAAAGAAGAATTTTGTATCGAATCTAATTAAAAAAATTACCAAGATATCATCAGAGAAATACAAATTTGACCACTTAAAGCCAAGACATATATACCTAGCAACATGCTAAATCAGAGGCATGATAGTATTCCTCACCATCAGAATGCACCTTATCCCCACCTTGATTCTCCACCCATCATTTGATGAGCAGCCAAACACGAAGCAATAATCTCATATAAACATCTATAAATAATTTCTAAAATTAATGGTGGTGAATCACATAATGAAATGCCTTACCATTGGATGTAAGTGCGATCCATGTGGATGGTTCAGTTGGCTTCTGAATGATGCCAGAAGGCCCAGAACAGCCAACTGTTTGTGAAAAAGCACTCCCAAGGCAGATGGAATTTCAAATGTGTCTCAGCATTTGGTAAAAGTCACAGGTCACAGGTTTTAAGCCTATAAAAGTCACTGGTCACAAAGTTTATGCTTATTTTATTAATTAATAACAGTGTCTATTAATTCCCCATGGAATACTTATATCTTGTTGTTTTCACATCCTAATTTGTTTTATATAGAGAAGATATTACAACATTTGTTGTACAGTACTTGGGGCTTACAAAAATAAGAAACCGACCAGCAAAAGAAGAAGTAAAATAATAATAAGGCAAATGTGAATTCAAAACTCAGGACAATTAATAACCCCTAAGCTCTAGTGATGTATATCAGAAGGGGTAAATAAGTGATGTAAGATCCTTCTACAAATATAATTGAAATTGTTTTCTGAATAGATATACAATGCCTACCTACTCTTGGGAGCTAAATTCACGTCATGAAGAACAAATTTTTACAGATATCCGTATTGTTGTTATCAATGTTTATCATTATCAAAATTATGGCACATTCGAGTGTTTTCTATTAGTACCTCGAGTAACTGAGTAAGTACTAAAGAGTGAAAAAATGCAACCATCTTGATAGCAAATTTAACTTCAAAATGAAGGAATTGGATAAGCTCGCCGTCCTCCACTTAAGTAGTGAACTTATTCCTTTAATGGCAATACATGAAGAACACCAGAATTCGATTGAACAAAGCATAGGCCATTAGAAATCCCCAAGATGACCCACTTGACAATTTATAGCGAACACTAGAAAGTGATAGGGGAGCGAGTGAACACCGAACTCAGTTAGAAGTGGGTTCACATTAGAGAGTAACAAAGGTCTCGATTTTGAATCCTATTCAACCGGGATTGATGACAATAAATTCATACATACATCAACACGAATCATGTTCCTCCATCATCTTCATCATCAACACCTAATCCCAAGTGTGTGTGTGTGTATGTGTGTGTGTAATACATTGAAGTACAAACATTATGTATTGCATGGAACGAAATTCCACAATTAACTTTTCGCATACTTTTTTCGAGCTAAAATGAGTACCAGTGAGATAAAATTATACAGCTTGAAGGAAAATACATTCACTGTTCGTTGAATACCATGCAGTGCCGAAGCCAACCATAGAAAGCATGAGAACCAGCAAACATACCTGTTCTGGGGGCCTAGTTAAAGCAGGTGAAACAGAAATGCTTGCAACTAAGCCAGAACCTGAAAGAATATCTTTAAGAATGCCACTGATCCCAAGGAGAAGTAGAGTTTTGGCTCCTAAAGGAGACCCACTTGCACATGTTGAAAGAAGTCGGATTAAGCCCTGCACGTTTAGAAATCATAAATGGGGCATCCAAAATAAATAAGTATTTAACCTGAAAGCAGGCATTTGCATCTACCGTGTATGTAGGTGTGCTCAGGGATGCCTGACCACCTCCAGCACTACTGACTGAAATAAGTGAGGCAGCTTGTGCAACCAGTCCATGATTGCAAAGTTCATCTAATTTCTCGGGAGACGATGTGAATGCCTCTGCAATTCGAGTCAAGCAAACAGAAGCATGCTCTAACACCTACAAATATGATACACCATTGAGGAAGAAGAAACAAAAAAAGCAACTATGGAAGGAAATTTACTTGAAAGATGAAACTCGGAAATGATACCTTTGAGTCATGATACTGAAGAAGGTTTGTCAGCAAGGGCACGGCTTCCATCACAAAATCAGCTGCATCTGAAGGGAGTTTCTTACACATATTTGCAGCAGTGGATAATGCTACTCGCTGAAACATGGCATTATGAAGAAAAGAGTATCCCAGTGGATCAGGATCCAATAGGCAAAGAAGCAATCTTCTATATCAACATCCGTAATCAACTAAACGCTTGATATTTTAACTACATGAATTACCTGTACTCCCGTGGAAAAGAAGTCAAGATAAGAAAGCACTGCCATAAGCGCACCCGCTCGCAAACAAGCAGTCGGGTGTTCTTGGGATATCTTTTTTAGAGCTTGCAGAGACTGCATGGATTGTAATAAACATAAATATGAGAACTCGTGGCTTGAATAATTATCCATAGGACTGGCAGTGTCAATAATGGTTGTCAAGACATCAATTACAGCGACAAAGTGACAAGTGTAATATCAAAAAATGCAGTTTGATGCTACTATGGCGAAAATAGGATTGGAACTCCTGTAAATCTCTAAATTTTTTTTTGGTTGTTTTCCATTTTCCCTATTTTATGTGATTGTTCTGTGAGTATTCATATGCTTAAAAAGAAAACTCACCTGTTCCGCCAAGTCCATATACTGGATGGTGAGCAGCCGAGCACAGAAGCACGCAACAGCACCATAGTGCACAACAGCAGCACACGACGAAGGGAGGGCGTCGCAGAGATGGGTGAGTGCTCGGGCGGCGAGCAGCATAATATCAGCATTGCTCTCGTGGTTAAGCAATCCCACAAGCACAGGAACAAAGGAATCAACTGCAAATGTGCTAAGAGATTCCTCGGTCCCAATGGAGAGCAAATCACAGAGTTGTGTTAGGGCCTCGACCTGGCACCCTTCCTCCCCATCTGCCCTCAGTCCAGATAAAATCTTCTTGAGTCGCCCGCTCTGCTGAGACGACGATGATGCCGATACAGCAGATGATGGCAGCAGATCGTCCAGCCCAGCCCCGAGCTTCCGAAGAAGCCCCTGAAGGGCACTACTCGCAGACGTCAGATTCTGATGCAGAATTCCAATTCCTCCTTCACTGTCATTATCATCATCAACCCCACCTCCACCGTCGATACTTAACCCTAATCTCCTCTCTATATCCCTATCCCTATCCCTATCCCTATCCCTATCCCTATCTCTGTGCCTATCCCTAGCCCTAATTTCAGGTTCCTTCTCTTTCCCTTTATCCGAATCCCTCTGTCTCTCCAAACCCTGATTTTTTCCACGCCTGCCACCTGATTCACGACGGGATGCAGACCCAGATGATTCAGTTGTGGAATCCATGGCGGTAACGGATAAAGATGAGTCCTGAGACAGTGAATTATGGCGGGAACGTGTGGATATAGAAGAAATTACAGGAACCGAAGATGAAGATGCAGAAACGCGAGCTCTCTTGCTTGAACGGATCGTCGGCTGAGATGAAGGGGCTGCTGAGGAGTCCTCCGCCCGCTTCCGTCTGCGCGTTTCCATACAAAAACCCCTCAAAACAAGAAGCTGCTCGCCTTCAGCGGCGATCAAGCCTTCCCCAATTCCAACATCTCTGATTACCAATCTCAATCCTTTTCAATAAAAACCCTAGCTTTATCAAATCAGGCAAACCAAACCCCAAAACGAAACCCTAGAAACCTGAACCAGGCTTCCTGAAATCAGAAACTTGAGGGGATTTCGTTCGATTAGTGAGATTTCAATCAAAGATTACAGGATTAGGAATATAAAAACTTAAGCTTTTTGAGAATCCATCAAGTGTTGGGGAGAAAAGTTGCAGAGCGCTTTGGATTAAATAAAAAACGGTGATAAAGGAATAAAAAGTGATTCTCACTCTCTCTCTATTTCTTCTTCTATGGCGGTAAATTGTTCTTCTTTCTCCCGGCCTTCATCACGTAATCGCTTTTGTGCCAGGTGTAACCCTCAAACTTTCAATGCGGGTGCTAACTGCTAAGGGTATGTTCTTGTTCTTTTCCTGAGTATTTGAGGAGAGTTTTTTAAAGTCACGGATTTTTAGAAAGCATATGCTATTCTTTTCTCCAAAATCCCGGACTTTCAAAACTCATAGGACTTTAAAAAGCTCATGTAAATGGGTGTTTAAACATAAAAGCAAAACACTGCGGATAAAAACACTAGGTCAGTTGACATGAGGGCGGAACTTAGGCAACACCTCCTAAAGCCTGACTCAGGCCTAGGCCCTCGTTGTATATATATAATTTTATATTCATTTAATTTTTTTTAAAATTACCTATATAACATTCTTTAACAAAATATTTATTGGGGGTATGGTAGTATTGTCATAATCATATCCCCTTGCTTAAAGATTACCCACCTTTGAGTGATTTTTAATTATAATCATCTAATGTAATCTACCTCCCTTTTTGACAAAAAAAAAATCTACCTCCCTTTTATTATCTCCGCTATTTACTCGTATTTGTTGTCACTCGTCAACATATGATGGTTTAGAAAATTTTTTGATAAATATTATGACAAAAAAAAAATTACCTTATTTTCAAGCCCGGGCCTAGCCATGACCCTAAGGGTAGGGCTTGTGCCTAGCTAGTTTAGGCCAAGCAAGTAGCAAGGGCTTGGACTGAACCTTTACGAGTGAGAGTTGAGCCTGGATAGACCCCGACCTGGTCCATTGACAACACTGGTTATGACATTGTTTTTAGATTGGGTCATATATATATATATATATATATATATGTCATTAGATAAACAAAACTTAATCTATTACATTGATAAATTGGTATTTATTTATAATGGGTTCAATGGAGTAGGTGACTATATTTCTGTGGGTGACCGAGGTACTTTATGCATTCCTCGGTGCAAAATACAATCCCTTACCCATAATTTATAGAATTTAACAATAGGGTCTCTTATTTAGCCCTATAATTGGGTTAGGTGGCGATTTTAAATTTCATCTTATTCAAGTTTGTGATATCCTTGTCCCACATTCAAATGAGAATGAAATCCGTTCACAAACATATTACTAAAATTCGATAAATATTAAAAAAAATATTCTTTCATCCTTTTAGTATCGATGATACTAAACCCTGATTATAAAATGAAGTATATATTATTTGCTTTCACAACATTATATGAATATTTTTAATGAATATTAAAAAAAATGTTTTAAACTATATTACTCTTCCTTTTAAGAGTAAAGAATGGAAAATGATTTCAATCATGTAGAACATGTATGTAACATAGTAACAACTGAAATTAAATGCAATGAATCTAAAGATTAATGCTATTAGTAACTTAAATTGAAATTATATCTAGAAGACCAATAGAGCCTCAAAGTGAAGATATATTTGATGTATTATCTATTAGAGAACCAAGAAGAGAAAGTGTAATCAAAGGAAACAACAAAATATTTAGTTTCATTTGTTACATCTTACAGCTAAGCATTACACTCATTGTATCCTGTAATAGTATCCCATTTGAATTCCTTTTGTATATAACAAACCTCTTGTATAGAATTCTATATAATACAGAGCATCTCTAGAGGATAGACAAGGTTGGCTATCACAAACACATCTAGTTGTTAAGATTGCTTTTATGGTATCAGAGCTCTGCATCTCTATGGTGTCTTCTACCTCCAATACAAATTTTCCAACACTGAATATTTCTAATATTCAGAACTTTGTGTCCATCAAGTTGGATGGCACAAACTACCTGTTATGGCATAGTCAACTTGAGTCAATTCTCTTTTCACTTGATCTAATGGGGTTTGTTGATGGAACAACCCCCCCCCCCCCCCCCCCCCCCCCAACTCATTAAAGGAAAATCAGAAGAGATGGTGCCCAATCCCGCCTTTCATAAATGGAAGAACACAGATAAATACCTCGTGAGTCTTCTCAACACCACTCTATCAATTGGTGTCTTAGCCCAAACAGTGGGGCTCTCTACATCCCAAGAAATATGGGCATCTCTAGCAGCCACATTCTCCAAACAATCTCAAGCTCAGTTCATGCAATTGAAATTGTAACTTCAAACTCTCAAGAAGGGCCAAACCTCCATTACAAACTTCCTAAATCGTCTAAAGACGATTGCGGATTCTCTTGCCTCCATCAAACAACCAATTCATGATCTAGACTTAGTTCTTCGTGCTCTTGGAGGTCTTGGACCTGAATACGAATCCTTTGTCACAGATATTACCAATCAAGAACCCTACAAGAACTTCGTTTTCAACTTTTTAGTCATGAAGCGTTTAAATCAGTTTAGTCCCTCCACTGATGGACGTCCCAACCCCCCAACAGATGGGTACCATCGAGAACCCTACAACCATCGCTCCAACTCTACTCATCCTCGAAATCAAAACTTTCACCAGGAATCTAATCCGAGATTCCATGATCCATGTCAAATATGTGGCAAACATGGACACATAGCTTCTCAGTGTTATCAGAGATACAAAGAGTATCAACGACAGCTCTTTCATCAGTCCTTTGCAGCAATGAATCTGTCGCAGTCTCATGATCCGGATTGGTATCTAGACACGGGAGCCACAAGTCACATTACCAACGATCCCGGGAATCTCCTACACTCTGCAGAATATCAAGGCACTGATTCGATTATGGTAGGCAATGGCTAAGATCTCCCTATCTCACACATCGGTAAATCCCTTTTACCTACTCCTACAAATTCTTTACTTCTTCATGATGTTCTTCTTGTTTCCAATATCAAGAAAAATTTGCTCTCTGTGGGAAAACTTACTCAAGACAATAACTGTTTCTTCGTATTCTATCCATGGGGCTTCAAAATAAAGGATATCCACACAGGGAAGATACTCTTGGCCGGACCAATTAGAGGTGATCTCTATCCCATCTCGCGAGGAACATTGCAAGGGAAGACAACATTTTTCAGCTCTACAAATTCACTGGAAACATGGGTATAATCGGTTGGGACATCCTCATGCCTCGGTTCTTTCTTTTTTGATTAAGAATAACTATATTGGAGTAATTTCTAAGCATGCTTATAAGACATTAAATTGTGATGACTGTTTTTTATACAAGAAGGTTACCTTTTTCTTCAGTTGAACATGATATATCTGGATGCATAGATTTAATTCACAGCGATGTATGGGGTCCCTCACCCGAACCCTCAGTCACTGGTTTTCGATATTATGTTATTTTCATTGATGATTACTCTCGCTTCACTTGGTTTTATCCAATGCACCAAAAATTTGAAGTGTTCCTATGCTTCAAACATTTTCAAACCATGGCTGAAAATTTATTATCTCGGAAAATCAAATACCTCCAAAGTGATGGAGGAGGAGAATTCTGCAACAAACTATTTTCTGATTTTCTTCGAGAAACTGGTATTACTCATCGCATTTCTTGCCCTCATACTCCTTAACAAAATGAGCTTGCAGAGAGAAAATATCGCCACATTGTTGAAACAAGGAATACCTTATTGCATCACAACCATTTACCGAAAATATTTTGGATTGAAGCATTCATTCATGTTGTTTATCTCATTAACCGAATGCCTACCACAATTTTGAAGTGATCATCCCCTTACAAGTATTTATTCCAAAAGTCGCCTGACTAATCATCTTTGCGTACTTTCAGATGCGAATGCTACCCATATCTTGGAGATTACCGTGCCAACAAGCTCTCTCCCAAGTCCATTTCATGTATTTTTTTTTTGTGTTAGTAGCTCTCACAAAGACTCTAAATGCCTTAATCCATCCACTAGATGAGTATACATCTCCCGCCATGTCCGTTTTATTGAAACCTCATTTCCCTACTCTCGTTTGAAGAACTCAATGCCTATTTCTACATCACAATAGGTTGTTTTACCTACCAACATCGAGGACTTCATACCACCCCATCATAAGGCTTCTGCCACGTCAACCTCCTTGCCCAACATGGATGTATCTCGGCAACCTTTAGATGCTGCTCGACCACTGTCTTCAAGTTCTCACTCTTCATCTCCAATTTTGGGATGTTCCACACTAAATTTTGAGGTCCAAAGTTCACCCCCTCCACCACCAACAGCTATGCCTTCTCCCAACCTGGTATCAACACTACAACCCCAAATAGAAACAGTTGATGCACCTATATCGGCAACTTCAGTTGCTAGTCCCATTGCCTCTCCTGCCGTTGAGTGCTCCCAGTCGTCCCTTGATCAGTATGTGGTTCTCCCACAACTTAACTCACCTACATAAGTGGCTACCAACACTCATAGCATGAATACTCGATCCAAAACAGGTTCTCTTTGTCCTCGAGCTTGGACAACAACAAAACATCAGCTCCCTCTTGCTCTCCTCTCATGTATTCAGCAAGATATCCCAGAACTTACCAACTTCACCCAACCTTCTAAGGATCCCAAATGGCGTGCAACCATGATGGATGAATTTGATGCTTTAGTACAAAATCACACATGGTCTCTAGTCCCCTTCCAACCTCACATGAATCTTGTAGGTTGTAAATGGGTCTATCGAATTAAGAAACGGGCTGATGGTATAGTCGAACGCTACAAGGCATGCCTTGTTGCCAAAGGATATAATCAACGTGAGGGGGTTGATTTTGATGAGACATTCTGTCCAGTGGTTAAACCCACTACCATACGACTGATTCTCTCCATTGCAATTACATACAATTGGCCGATTCGTCAATTGGATGTCAACACGACATTCTTCATGAAGAAGTTTATATGGTCCAACCGACTGGTTTCAAATATTCAGATCAGCCTAACCATGTTTGCAAATTTCACAATGCCTTATATGGTTTGAAACAAGCTCCTCGTGCTTGGTTTCATCGTTTTAGCTCATTTCTCTTCAGTTTTGGATTCAAGAGCAGTTGTTCAGACTCTTCAATGTTCGTCTACAAAGGTAAACACGACACTCTTATTTTATTACTCTCTTTGGATGACATTCTTCTCACTGGGAATAACAATGAGCTTCTTCACGTATTCATCACTCATCTAAAATCGGCATTCTCTATGACCGACCTCGGTGATCTTCATTATTTTCTCGGGATGGAAGTCACTCGGACACCTTCTTCTCTCGAGCTCACTCAGAAGAAGTATGCTCTCACTTTTCTTGAGAAAACAAACATCGTTGGTGCCAGGCCTTGCTCAACACCTGTTGCCAGTGGTAGCAAATTATCTCTTACTAATGTGATCCTCTTTCTGACCCCACACTATGGCTTTTAGTACCTAACTTTTACTCGCCCAGACATCACCTATGTTGTAAATCAAATTTGTCAATTCATGCACCAACCCACTTCCACTCATCTTGCAGCTATCAAACGGATCCTCCATTATGTTAAAGGCACCATTAAAAATGGCTTATCTTTTCAAGCATGTCCTTCTCTAACTCTCTCAGGTTACTCTGATGCTGATTGGGCCAGATGCCTAGATAACCGACGGTCTACTACGGGCTTTTGTATTTACCTTGGTCCAAATCTCATTTCATGGGGAACTAAGAAACAACCAACCGTTTCTCGATCAAGTTCAGAAGCTGAATATCGAGCTCTTGCCACAACCATTGCCGATATTCTTTGGATCCACTATATTTTAAGAGAGATTGGATTACAACATCAACTTCCAGTACGCCTGTTCTGTCACAACATCAGTGGCACATATATGGTTGCCAATCTAGTCATGTAAGCTCGTACGAAACATATTGAGATCGACTATCACTTTGTCCGTGAACAAGTCTCCAATGGCACACTTCGCAATTGCTTCATTCTTAATGCGGACCAGACTGCCGACATCTTTACAAATGGATTGTCTACTGCCCAATTCCACCTTCTAAAGCGCAAACTCATGCATTTCCCCACATGAGTTTGAGGGGGAGTATTAGGGAACCAAGAAGAGAAAGTGTAATCAAAGGAAACAACAGAATATTTAGTTTCCTTTGTTACATTTTACAGCTAAGCATTATACCAATTGAATCCCGTAATAGTATCCCATTTGAATTCCTTCTGTATATGACAAACCTCTTGTATAGAATTCTATATAATATAGAGCATCTCTAGAGGATAGACAAGGTTGGCTATTCCAAACACATCTAGTTGTTAAGATTGCTTTTATTATCGTGGATGAAGAAGAATAAATTTAAATTTTATCCAATCATATATTTAATTGCACGTGATATTTTAATTGTTCCTATATCTACTACCATTGCATCAGAGGGTGCTTTTAGTGGTTAAAGTAGAGTTCTAGACCAATATAAGAGTACTCTAATTCTAAAAACTTTAGACTCTGATTTGTATACAAAATTCAATTTACATTGCATGAAATGTAAGGAGTATTCATACAAGAAAGGCGATGTGTTTGGTTGATGGCTCAAAAGTCTTGCTACAGGCATATAGTCCAGTGAATATTAAAAATTTTGCAGTTCTGATGTTGCGCAAAGATATGCGAACCTTTGCAATACAGTAAAGGGGTTGTCTATCCATAGAGAATAGTAAAGATAAGGAACAATAGTAGAGAAGAGATTTGTATAATTTTTTATAGAGAAAGTTCAATTAATTTAGGGAGAATATTAGTAAGAGAAAGCATCAAGACATCGGGTTTCCTCCTCTTAATAGTACAATGTCAATTTGATTAAATAAAGTATAACTCAATTGTGGATTTTACATCCCAGACTCACAATCGGAAGATTTAGACATTCAGATTATAATAAAAAGCTAAAATCAATTTTCAATCAATTATTCAAAACAAGTTTTAACCCAAGCCCGCACTTTATCAAAAAAACTCGAGGACGATGATATACCTAGCACATAATAATATCCACTAAGATTAAGGTTCTTTGTTAGAGAAATCAAGAATTATTACCTCAACTACGAGAAAAGCCTAATTGAACTTGTGAAAAGGTTTAAATCCAAGAGATTCAATTGAAATAGAGATTAAACAAAAAAAAACAATCAATATAGAAATCATAAACATTAAAAACACTAATTGGATTAAATCAAACTAACATCACCTCATTAAAAGAATTCCACCATTGCCAAGGTTAGGAATTTAGCAATCTATACAAATAAAAAACTAAAACAATACTAAGAAAATAGATGAGAAGATTGGATCTCTAATAGAACCCCCTCTCTAGGTTTATATAAACTAAATGGAAGAAAAAAAAAAGGGAAAGAAAGACTATAAGAAACTTCTAATTACAAAATACAACCAGAATAACACTTTCTCTCAACTTGACGAAGTGTTTTGACCCCCTAAACGTCCGAATTAGGAGATCTTCGTGAAATACAATTTTGTTCCCCTTTGAATTTGCTTTCTAAAAATCTAGCATTGTCTTAATCTGATTTTGGAGTCAAAATTTACGAATAAATTAGTAAGTATTGTTCAGATTAGGAGGGAATCCATTTTTTTTGGGAATTGGTTGCTAAAATATTAACACTCCTCTAGCCATCTACAAAATTTCTTGTGTTTTTTTTTGTAGATTTAGTTGACTTTCATTAAATTCCTTACTTGAATTTCAAAATTCGCCCAAAATTAGAGAGTTCTCGTTACTAAAATAGGCTTTCTATTTTTTCTAAAATAGAAACATCAATATAGCACACTTCTTCTGTTTAATTAAAGAGAGTTTCATCATTTTTATGCCAAAATCACATTCATCCATATCTTGCTAAGATTCTCCACTCATGTGTGAGATAATCTTTTTATACTTGGTCTTGAACTTTGACTCTTTGACTTGAGACTTGGCTTCTGGGACTTGGGCTGTATCTGTTGATTTCCATGAAATTTCTTTACTTGAATTCTCTGCATGAAATAACATAAAAATGTTTAGAATTCGTAATCTATAAATGAGGAAACAAGTTTAGAATATAGACTTTAAATCATGGATTCAGACTATAAAGGATGTTAGAGGGTTACAAAATAATTAGTTTTGAGTGTACTCTTGCACACTCATCAAGTTCACTATTTGTAATGGTAAATAACTGAAATAATTACTAATAATTAATATTTTGTTTGTCTAGTCGGTGATTACTTAAATTCAAATGTTCAGGTTTTGATTGGCTTAAGAAGAATTCCAAGATAAACATGAGCTAAAGAAGAAGCACGCAGAAAAATATCAAGACCATGATGTTGATCTCTAATGCCTTTGTGAGGGTATAGAAAGATGCCGAAATAGTTAGTAGTACTACTTGTTTACCTCTGTTTTTGGGCAAAGTCTAAAGTTTTAGTGTTTCTTTCAATACTCTATTGTTTCTCTCCTTTCTTTTTTTTGATTTTGTTTAAAGGCAACACTTACAATTAAGGAGGCTCTACAACCGCACTCCTCATGAACCAAAATTTGCAGCATTTTGGAGGATCTAATCTGTGAAGAAAAAAGTCTAATTGGGAACAAAGTCGTAAACTGTGCCACACTAATTTATGGGAAAATACATTAGCTTGTCGTGGGGCATAAGCTATAGAATAGTGCGGTATTAATACGAGCTTTCGTATAATATCTTCCAAGACTATTGAAATTTCTGATGGGATGAGGATGTCTTAGTGCAAAATTAGCTTAACCGCATTTACTACAAACTCCACTTGTGCCCCTCTCTTCCACAACAGGGAGGTGACATTGCGAAGTGCCACAACTTCTGTAGCAATTAGGGAGCCTCCTGGGATGCCTTGAAGGAGACCTAAAATAATAGGCCCTTTGTGGTCTCGCACAATAACTCGAGCTCTTACTGTATTGCCATCCAATTGCGCCGCACAATCAATTAATCTTAATCCATCCTGGTCTAGGGGGTGACCAAAATTACTTGATTGAATGCATGGGGGCTGAAGGCCGCCTATGTTTGAGCCTTTAACTCCAATACCCTCATTGGTTTCAGGATGATCTTAGTTGGATTTGGTTAAATGGAATGAAAGATCTTGCCATTATGGATCTTCCGGACAACACAATAGTAATATGCTAGTTATGTATTTGAGAATTCAAATTTAATGAAAATTTACCACCAAATTGCTTGCATGAAGGCATATGGTGATTCTCATATACAATTATATGGTTGAAGGGAAAATGTAGTGCACCATCTATTTCTTATATTGAGGAGTGTTGGCCCTACAGACTTTCAAACTCCCAATGTTGGTGTAACACTTGTCATTACTACCATTTCTTAATAACAATAAGTTGTTCAATGTGGTAAATTATGGTTTCAACTAGTTGTAGAAAAATAGCAACACTTATAACTATCACATTGAAAGAGAAGTCCTCTCAGAGGGCTAGCATTTCTCATACTTAAATTTGCTTAAGCTGGTTTGTACAACTATACTAAACACCTTATGAACCCACTTCTCTCTTAATCTTTATTGCTCTGGTTTTAGATTAATTATTATTATTTTTTTTCTAAAACATAGTTTTAAAATAATCATGTTAAAATAGTGGACAATCAAATAGGTCCTAAGAGATTAGGTAGTTTATATTTTCTTATGGACCACCGTCCTGTCATCTAACCTTTGTTTTTAGAAAAATTATTTAAAAATAATTTAACCTTGGGAATTAAAATTTCATAGCCAAAGTTCTAAAAAAAAAAGAAGTTAAAGTGACTGCAGTGCCTTGTGAGTCCATACAATTTTGGTTTGGCGAGGGCTAAAACAAATCGTTATCCATTCTTAAAACCAGTATTCTTAAGACCAAAGAGTCAGGCGGAAAAGGGGGGAAAACTCTCCTTCCTGGTTCTCCTGTAGCTTGATCTTCCGGAACTACAAGAATTCTTAGTTAGAATGGAATCAACATAAACAAAGCATTCAAAATATTACTAAATCTTTATATGATATTTCTATACATCCAGGGGATTACTCCTATATTATTCTAATACAATAGTAGAATTGTGGATATGGAACTATACTACTGACTTAATTTATTATAGAAATTTTCGGGATCCATGATTGGACCATGCAAACTAGAAATACATTTTCTTGGATAAAAGAGCAGATGACTCAATCCATTTCCGTATCGATCATTATATATGTAATAACTATCATTATATATGTAATAACTCGAATATCCATTTCAAATGCATATCCCATTTTTTGCACATCAGAGTTATGAAATTCCATGGGAAGCGATTGGGCGTATTGAATGTGCCAATTACATTGTGAGCGCGGGTTTCGGAACCCTAAAAAATCTCACGGGTTTCGAGTCCCCACCTATTCATTCAGAAGGGATAAGTCTCCGGGAAGGTTGGATAAGGTCTTTGTCTTCGATTGAAGATCAGGGTAAAATGTTCGGTTAAGTCCAGGGAAGGGGTTAGGCACCCCGGCACTTCCACTTTTCAGTGGTTCCCTACTTGCTAGGTTTAAGTCAATTTAAAGGTCAAAATTAATCGAATGCCAGAGTGTTTAAGCTAATACTAATCTTAAGAAAAAAGAGTTAACTAGGGTCGAACCCGGGTTGGGTTGCCTACGTACTCACGTAGGGGTGAGATCAGACTGAGCGTAGTTCTAGCACTTGAGCCCGTGTTAAGGCTAGGGGTGTGTGTGTGCACCAAGGGTGGCTAATGGACTAGTCCGGTAGACTAGAGTTAGGTTGACCGGGGTTGGTCAAGTATAAGGTATTGGGTCCAGTAGGCTAAGGGGTAGTCCGGTAGACTAGGGTTTGGACCCGATAGGCATGGTTAGGATTGCTAACCATGGTAAAAAAAAGTTCAAGAATGTATTTTTAGGTTTTTTGCATTTTTTTGGGGTTTTTTCAGATTTTTTCCAAGGTTAAGGATTGTTTAACCATGGTTAAGGAGAGTTGGTCACCATGGTTAGGGCTATTAACTATGGTAAAATGATTTAAACAAACCATTTTTGGGCTTCTCAGAATATTTAGGAATTTCTAACTATTTTTTCAGATTTTTTTGTTTGTTAAGGGTTACTTAACTATGGTTAAAAGTTAACAAAATATGGAGTTTAACCATGGTTAAGCAGTCTGACCAAGGTGAAAATGATCATAGAGGACATTTATAGAATCCAGAGAATATTTCTGATTTTTTGATGATTTTTTCATAATTTTGTAGGGTTAAGGGTACTTAACCATGGTTAAAGTTAACCAAAGATAAATTTAGCCATGATTAAGGGTCGGTTTATTTCAAAATGAGCCCAGGGAGCATGGCAGGGCCTACACTGGCCTCCTACCTGGTCTGGGTCTTGTGCAAAGCTCAAAAATTTTAAAATTTAAAATTGAGGTAATCGGATTACCTCTATTCAGCCAATCTTTTAATCATGGTTTGCACTGAGCTAACTAGAGTTAGGGAGTGAATCAGAAGAAAGTAAGAGTACAGGGTGATAGCCTGAAGTCCCAGGAAGACAATGGGCCTGGTATGAGCCCAAGGGAATGCCAGGTGTGGGCTCCAAAGGGGCCTAAAGTCACTGTACTCAAAAGTCTGTATTGGCGGTAAATAGTTTACCGCCAATGAGCAAGGTTTGGTTTGAGGCTAACTTAACCCCAGTTAGGGGATGAAACTTTGAGGGGGGTAGCCAAGGTCCAGGGGAGTTTAACAATGGCCCTAAAACTGACTAGGGCCTGAACTAACCGCAGTTAAGAGGGCAGTTATAGAGAACATCAAAAATAGCTGTAAATATTCTACCGCCATTTAGAGATTTGCCCAGAAAATTGATTTTTCCCTATAGGGGTTGCACTAGTGGTCCTCTAAGGGATCCCTCATGGATTAAGGGTCCCTTAGGATATGAGGGGAGGTCTGGATCATGCCAAGGAGTGTTGCACTCATGCTAGGCCTCAAGGGACTCCCCTAAGCCTATAAAGAAGGCTGGGGCCCTGTCCTTGACTATTAACAGTTGTTAGAAGATGAAAAAGATAATGGGGACCCTTGGAACAGGACCAGGGGTCCCTTACAATGCTTACAACAGGGTGTAAAGGGAGTGGGGGGGGGGGGGGGGGGCCCTACCCTACTGTCGAGTTGTTGCAGTGGTGGCAAAAGGAGGTGTAGGGTGGTGCACGTCTGAAATGGACTGGTAGTGGCCTAGTGGAGCTTCTGGGACGAAATGAGACCTTCTCAAGGTAAGTACAGAGGCTGGAGAGGGGAGAAGTTGGGCTGGCCGAAAACCTACAGAGGTTTGACGTGGGTGTTGAGGAGTATTTGAACCCAAGGTAGATGGGGGTTTATATAGGATGAGGGGGACGATCCAGGGGTCTTCTGGGCATTTTCCTAGGCGTGGGGAACTAATTGGAGTGAGCTAGGGTGGCAAGGAGGGAGCTGATATACGATCTGCAGAAATTAGGAAATGACGGTAATTCCATTACCGCCATTCCTAAAGAAGAAGAAATGGTAATGACAGTAATTGGATTACCGCCATTATCTGAATTTGCTATTTTAGGATAAACCCTCATACACTTAAGCCATACCCCCACACACTTAAGCCGTTGGTCACTGTAGCAGACCCTAAAATGAGAAATAGCAGTAAAGTTATTACCGCCATTCTTTGAAATTTGAATTATGGGCCTGTGGGCCCCACCCTAACGACTCCTAAGAGCTTGTAGGCCCCTGTTTGGGTCCACAGGGGGTCTGGGCTCCGATTTTTAGGGTTTTTGGATCCTGGGGCTGAGCCAGGGTTCACCTAGGGTTAGGCGTAGGGTTTGATCGGGATTTACCTAGGGTTAGTCTAGGATTTTTACTTGGGATTGCCTATGGTTTAGGGCTTGACTAGGGTTAGGTCTAGGATTTGATCAGAGTTTACCTAGGATTAGTTTAGAGTTTTATCAGGGTTTACCTAAGGTTAGATTGGACTTAACTGATTATAACCGGGATTAATGGGCTTAACCACGGCTAGAACAGGATGTAAAAATTGGGTGCTTACATACATACCATGTATATTTTTACTTAGGAATCATGATGGATTTTATGAATTAATGTAATATTTGAAAAACTAACAATTTATCAGCCAATAGATACTAACTTCACTTATTTACTTTGATAAATAAATAACACAAAAAAAAACTTGGGTGTCGTAAGGAGGTGTCTCACCGCGTGTCCTTATTAAGCTCTAGTTAAGAAGTTCTTCCACGTGTGGTGGATGTCGAGGTCCCACCTCGGTCATCCACACATCATTGGAAATGTGGCGTTTTAAAAGAGGAGAGATATTGTGACTTCTCCCCAAATTATCGCCAGGTGCCCAATGATGTGTGGATGCCTGAGGTCCCATCTCGGGCATCCACCAGAGGTAAACCGAAGCCGTATTGCTTGAGAGTTGAGACTTGAGAGTGTAAGAGCAGTCGCATCTCAGAACGTGTTTCTCCATGCAATCCAAAATCGGAAAGACCGAAACCCCAAAAAAACAAATGAAAAAGCTCAGAATATCTCATACACAAGCCACTCTTGGCGCTATTTTTTTGTTCCTTCGTTCCGTCCGAAGCAAATCAATCCTTTCCTTCCTCACTCGCCAATCCAATCTCTCTCGATCTTTCTCTGATTCTTTTCAATCTCTTTAAATAACGAACACTTCTTCGTTTTTGTTCTTCAAGCTTAGTTGCGCTGAGCTCTAATGGCCGCACCTGTAGTTGATGCTGAGTATCTCAAGGAGATCGACAAGGCTCATCGAGACCTTCGTGCCCTTATCTCCAGCAAGAACTGCGCACCCATCATGCTTCGTTTGGCGTAATGTCTCTATTTGCTTCTACTTCCATTTCATTTCCTTGGTTTCTTGCCATTCCATTCTGCATTTTTTTCTTCTTTCCCTGGTAAGATTTTGGGTTCTAGTTTCGGCCTCTTTTTTTTTTTTTTCTTATCTGGGTATTCGCCTTTTTGACTTTTTGTTTATGGGTTTTGTCAATTTCAGTCTATTAATCTTCATATTCTCTTCTTTGGTTTCTACATTTTCTTTTGCGGCGGATTGGTAATTCTCTGCTTTTATGTTTTCTTTTTGATCGGGTTTTTAACTCCTCTGTTTTTTTGTCAGTTCTTTGTCATTTTGTCTCTTCCTTATTTTCCTCCCCTCCCCCCGGTTCTTCGTTGATCTTTCTGCAGTTCCTTTTTCATTTTATTGAAAATTTGGTCTCCTGGTTAGATGGTTGTGCTTATTTTACTTTCTTTTCAAATGGGTTTTAAATTTAATTTTAATTTTAATGTTTTTTTTTTGGTGTTGTTTTAGTGGGTCAGCTCGTGGTTGGCTGTATTTTAATTCGATTGAGAGATTTTATTTTCGTTATTTCATTGGATTCTTTGAGACTTGTAGTATATTTGTGTGACGATTTTGTATCTTCTGTTATCGAATTTACCCTAAGGAATTATCTCCGCTATGAGTGTGTCAATATGTGAATTTTTATTAGTGGAGTGTCATTCATTTCAAATTTGAATTGTCTTGAATCAGTTCAAGTCATATTACTCTGTTTCATTTAAAAAACTAATCTAACTTTTCTTCATCGTTTCCGTAACTTGATATATATATATATATATATATATATATATTTTTTTTTTTTTTAAAATTTGAATTTTTCAATATATTTTGGACCATATGCGCGAATGAGTTTCAGGGGCATTGTGTTCTTTCGATAATCTAAAACTGTAATATTTATCACTTAAGCTGTGCAAAGGCAAAAAGGATGTAGATTATGTTTTTTTTGTTCTTGCAGGTGGCATGATGCAGGCACTTATGATGTTAACACAAAGACAGGTGGCCCTAATGGCTCAATCAGGAATGAGGAAGAGTACAAACATAGTTCGAATAAGGGCTTGAAAACAGCCATTGATCTTTGTGGTGAGCTTTTGCTTTGCTTCTCAGTACGTTTAGCAATCCTGAATGTACTATTTTGGGTGCAAACACGAAACTAACATTGTTCCCATAAGGTGTGTGATAATTTTTTTTGATGGTTTGGTAGTAGACATCATCTTGATGAACTCTTACAATCTGAGAGCTGACTAGAGCTTGAGTTTTTTAATGTTTTATGCTGTTCATAGAGTTGTGACACGGTCTGACGAGTAGTTTACTCTGTGGAAGCAGTAAAGTACTGCCTAATTGTTAATTTGTTATCAGCGAACGAATATATATTCGAATTTCATTTTTATCATTAAAATGAATTTCTGATGTCTGAATAGTCCCTAAAATCTGCTTTAAGTCGTTATCTCTGGTAGCAATAACTGAGACTACCCAATCCCTTATGAATTTCTTTAGTAAAGATTTTCTGAAGGATTTGATGTTGTTAAGAAGTCAAGAGAAAATGGGTAAAACCTACTTAAAAATGAGGAAATTGTTGGATGAGATTTTACGCATGTGGATAATCTAGGTGATAGATCAAATGAGGAAGTGATCGTTTTGACTTGTTTATTCTCTTGCAAATTGATTCCCAGCCAGCATTTTAAAGCAATTCATTAGCTTTGTGTAGATGAAACATGGAGGAATGTTAGGCCTTTCCTCGTGAAAATTAAAATAACTTTGTATACTTTTTGCAAGTCACTACAAATTTATGGATTCTTTCTTGTCGAGCTGGTTTGGGGGCATTTTATGGTGGCAATGTGAAATTATGAAAGGCGTTCTTGTTGATTATTGAACCAAACATTTACACTGTACTCAGTACCACACTCTTTTTTATGGATTGAAGCCATTAGCTACAAATCTAAACACGACATCCTCCCTGCTGAATCTGAGTAAAAATGTAAGACGTTACCTTGTAGATCCCTTTAGACCCATTGCTTGTTTCCCTTTAGGCAGGGGAACAATATCTTCATTATGATTTGGTGATAAAGATGAAAGTTGGTCCGCCTTTTTCAAATGTGGGAAATATCTGGTGAAATATTTAAGTTAATGCTAAAGAAAATGAACATAAGAAGGCAAATGAAATACTAAAAATGGTTTTATTTATGAATCAAAATGCTGAATTAGATACCTGACATGGTTAGCTTTACTTAGATGAAGTTACAGATATTGGTATCTATCATGCATGCAGTAAAATTGTTTTCTAACCAGGATAATCTTCAGAAAGATTATAGCCTTATAGGGCATCAAAATTAATCGCATTTTTGTTATAAAATAGGTTGGCGGCAATGATTATGAACTTTTGAGAATAGAATGAAAAGAAAAAGGTGGTAGCTACTACCTTACTTTAATACTACTGATAATGAGATATCAAATAGAATGAGTGGAAAGAGAAGGTGATATATAAACATCCTTATAAATTGGATCTTTAATTGAATTGCCAATGTTTGGGAGATAAAATCGAGAGCTTTCACTGATGCTCAATCTTCGCCCTTTAAAGAAAAGAAAATTTGTATCCATGAAGAATTTTAAGATGAATATTCTTTTTGAATTTAAGAGATTCAAGAGGCTGCCAACCACATAAAAGTTGATAAGATATTACTTTGAAGCATGACATTAAGATGCTAGGGAATATGATTGGACAATGATTCACATCATATATAATGTTTACTACCTATACTAACTTTATTTATTCATTTTTTATTTTAATTGAGAAGTAATGTAACTCCTAAGGAAGTAAATTTATAGTCCGAATGTCATAGATTGGAATATCAGGACCCTAGCGCACATGAAATGGGGTTGGGAGTTCCCATAATACATCCCTCTTGCTTATAAGTCACTCTGATTGGTTGATGGGAATCGTTTGACCTTGTGAAGATTTCCTATATTTTTTATAACCTTCCAAATATTGTAATAAATTTGATAGTTATGATATCCAATCAGGTTGATTTGTAAAAGCAGTGATCCCCTAGATGGGACTTAATGACTGGTGGATCCCAATCTGTGTTACAAACTTGTTCTCATAATATTCCATATAAGGACATTAATTATAATCTACAACTTAGACAATAAATTTACCTGTTTGGTATAGAGTTGATAATTGTAACACCTTGTTGTTGTTTGAACTTTGAATGTGTGAGCCTGCCTTTGGAAGTTTTGCCCTGCAATTGTCTTTTAATTAATTTACTGGAGATTGAAATATTGATTCCTTTTTTCAATGGGGTTGTTGGTTTTCTTTCTGTTATCAGAAGAAGTGAAGGCTAAACATCCAAAGATTACGTACGCGGACCTTTACCAGGTGATTATAGTGAGAAATCATTTGTTGGTTTCTTATCTAAGAATTATGTCAGTTCTATTTAAAACTAGGAAGAAAATTTATATATATATATATATATAGAGAGAGAGAGAGAGAGAGAGAGAGAGAGAGATGGGCTTTAAATTTATTTATATAATTTTATTTGGCATAGAACTGCATTATATACTTTTGATTTTCAGCTAGCCCAGCGCCAATTCTTGGATATATTTCTTGCTGGAAGTGTCCCCGATCCCATTGATAACAAGTGGGACCAAATAATTTGAATTGGTTAGTTGTTGAACCATACTACATAGTTCCAGCAACAATTTCTATATTAAATAGAAACAAACCGTGGAGCCAGAAATATATTGCCATGAGAATGTTGGTCTCTAGGCTTAGAAACGTAGATCACAATTTTTTGTGATGATGGAAAACTATTTTTCATTCCAAAATTTTCACACAAGATCATAAATCCTAAGGAAGGATGAAACATATTACCTCACTTAGCTTCCCAAGCGTGAAGCCTCATTTCAATTGACACAAACTCCCTTGAACAATTCTCTATGTATCGGTACCTAGGAGAACTGATGGTCTTCTCCTTCAAGTTTTGATTCTTTGCACCACCAAAACCCTAAATAACAATTCTTCTTTTATTTTCGGCAATTTTTGAAAAATATCAAAGAGAGAGAGAGAGAGAGAGAGAGAGAGAGAGTTCAACATTATTCCTACAGTTATTTCCACTTATATTTCTTATGCTGTTCCAAATGCTTCTCTAGACGCTCATTTTTTCCCCGAAGCACGGAGTATCCTTCATTCCTTGTTACATAGGATTTAAACAGAAATGTAATGGCTATGTAGTTTTGATGTTTGGATTAAGTCGTTGTAATCCAATTGCATTTTTAGCTTGCTGGAGTTGTTGCAGTTGAGGTCACTGGAGGCCCCACCATTGACTTCATTCCGGGAAGAAAGGTACGTTAGTATGACTTATCAATGGAAAATATCTGGTTATAAAGTGATTGTTCCTCCATAACTGTTTTTATCTTTCAATCAGGATTCAATGGTTTCTCCCATAGAAGGCCGACTACCTGATGCTAATCAAGGTTTCTCAATACCACCTTGATATAGTTTTATCATCTAAAACTTCGTGTTACATACTGATGCTACTTTATGAACAAAATGGCCGTTGAATCTCTTATTTTGTCCTATATTATGTTTAGTGAACCGATAGTTATCTCGAATTCTTGGAGTTCTCCACAGCGAGTAGATTTGAGCATACAGTATATTGATCAGATTATGTGGAGTGGCACTTTCAGTATTCTTTAAAGATAATATGGGCTTAACGATATTTTATTTATTGTGATTGGTGTGTATTGTCTCCATGAAGGGTATCATTATTGTTTTATGAATATAAATCACATGTATTCAACATCCATATTATATTGGCCAAAAGAAGAAAAAGTAGGAAATAAGCGTGGCTATTGAATATATTCATCTTATACAGACTATCTTTACCCTGAAATGGTACATTTTCCTTAGAGACCGCTTCAAATTAAACCTAGAAAAAAAATTTACTGACTATAGCAGATACTCTCTAACCATCCTATCAGTTAGTGTGAGTCCATTTTAAATCGAATTTTCAAGCTTGAAGTATGTGAACTGTAAACTTTTAGTTAATATTCTCATTTAATTATGAATTATTTCCGAAGTACAAAAGTTGAAGTGTGGAAGGTTATGCTCATTTGAAAATGTGCATTATAGGAACATTATTTTGGAAACATTTGGCATCATTTCAATGCAATATTTATTCACACTCTAGCAAGTACGGCTTATGTTATGGCCAATTGATTGTCTGCAAATGTGCTCAAGACAAGTGCATGCAAAAACTTGTAAGATGCATATCCTCTTGTGGACTTTTAGTGGTGCTCTTCAGCAAGCTGCAACCTTGTTCTATGAGTGGATCTCAACTACCATAATACCCTTATAGAGGGCACTATGTGTTGTTAAGATGCCTTTCTTGGTAGGCATCTTTCTTGCCATTGGGTACTAGATGTAACTTCGTGAAATTCCATCTTAACACCGGATACTTAATGGGATGAGGATACAGATATCTGAAAGGGTCTGGAGCCCCTTCTTCGAATGTGTTGGAATTTAGGAGCACATCTACTATATGCAAGTAGTGTGTTAGGCAATAGCTCCAAATTTTTGCAATGCCTACTATGAAAATTAGAGTGAAATATACTCAACAAGGGTTTAAAAAGCCTAAATATGTTAAGCAGTTTAAATTAAATGTTAATTTAAACTAATAACAAAATGAAAGAAAAAAACCTTGCTTATTTTTTTTATCGATAAAAGAAATTCTAAGGCACACACCTTATAATTTTTTTTTTCTTAGTTTTTTTTTGGTAAACATGGGTATCCTGGGCCCAGACTCAGACTAGTCCCGTGATCCATATGTAAACCCCCAACCCATACATCTGATATTGAAGGGAGCCTATATTCAATCTCGAGACCTCCGGGTTTACGGTTCGTCCTTTGGCCACTAGGCCACACCCCCGAGGGTCAAGTCATAGTTATGTGCCCTATTTTTTTTTATTAATGTATAAGGCAAATGCCTTATTATTATTTTTTTAATAATCAAGTCTTAGTAATGTTGCTAGAACCCTATTTTTGATTAATGTACGAGGCACATGCCTCGACATAAAGCGAACCTCAAGGTGTGAGGAATATGCCTCACAATTTGAGGCGTTAGCTTCAAGGTTGAGCCTCAAGGCGTTTTCCTTGAGCTTTGCCTCGAGGCGACCCTTGAGGTGTAAGCCTCACACGCCTTTGAAAACACGGACATATTCTATCACCAATGTTTAAAGTCTAAGCCTCCCTGTTGAAGCATTGACTGTTTTCTATACATCATTCTCTAATTTCCTCTTATATAATTTTTTTTTTCAATAAACTTATTTAGTGTTAGAATAAAATGAAAAGAGTTATTTTTTTATACCTATTTTTGTGTAGGTGCATCACATCTGAGGGAAATCTTTAAACGGATGGGTCTATCTGACAAGGATATTGTGGTACTGTCTGGGGGCCACACACTGGTAATGATCTCAACAAATTTGTAACTATTTTTGAATATTTATTTAGTACATTTGCACATACTCATACAGTTTGGTTGGTTTTGGGGTTGTAGGGAAGGGCACATAAAGAGAGGTCAGGTTTTGATGGCCCTTGGACTCAGGATCCTCTGAAGTTTGACAACTCGTACTTTGTGTAAGTCTTAACAAGAGTTTGACCAGTTTATGTCTCCTTTATCTTCTTTACTTGGGCAGGTATGGATTTTGAATCATAATATATATTAATATTGTAATTAGGGAGCTGCTAAAAAAAGGGGAATCAGATGGGCTAAAAAAAGGGGAATCGGATGGGCTAAAAAAGGGAGAATCAGATGGGCTGTTAAAACTTCCAACAGACAAGGCTTTGTTGGAGGATCCTGAGTTCCAGTTTTATGTTGTGCTGTATGCAAAGGTAATATGGGCTTCTTCTGGAAATTTGAGACATTGGCATTATTATTTCAACCAAAATGCCATAGTTATCCATATTTCTATTGTTATGCTCTTGCTGCTAAAGATAGGAATTCTTACAGAGTTTGTTATTACCCACTCTGCAAATGTTGCTAGCTTGGAAACCTTTCCGAGTTGTCCGTGTTTTAGATTAGGCTGAACATATGGATGGTGGTACCAAGCATCACAGAGGTTGGTGTTGCCTTTACCCATACAATGTAGATTTGGCCCATCTGTGCATCAATCCAGACTGTTTCAGGTGATCTTAACCATTCAAACCACAGATCTGACACATGAATAATTCGAAAATATAAGTTTAACCAGTCAACTCAAATATTCATACATACATCGGGTAAGTAGTTCAATTTTGAGGCTATAGCCACTCCAATAAGCATAGTTACCAAGTTGGGGTTTGGGAATTATTCGTCTAAGGAAAAGTTTGGAAAAAATCGACAATTTTCAAAAAAATTGGAAATAAATCAGGCAATGTTGGGCAAGATATGAAAAAAATATGAAAGAAGATTACAAATTATGAAAATTATAAATAAATATATTTCTTATATTAGATACTTATTTGGAACTTTTTTCAAAAAGCCGTGAACAATTCATTTTAATTTGCGAAATTCGTGGTTTTTGAAAAGTACTACTTTTTCCAAAAGTCGCAAATACTTCGTAAATTATTTGTTCGACAAAAAAATTGGGTATTAATTGGGACTATGCTAATAAGTAGACAACTCATTCCAAATTGATGCAGAGGACCATCATATTTTCTCTTAAAGATAGATTATCTTCACCAATTTGAGTCCTTTGGTCATTTCAGAATAATAATAAAAATAAAATATCATGTCTTTTGTTAGTGGATCTTTTCTGTCAGTTTTAAAGCATGCCCACACTTTGTGTATGGCAGGATGAGGATGCATTCTTCAGAGACTATGCAGTATCACACAAGAAACTTTCAGAACTAGGGTTTATTCCAAGTTCCTCTGATTCCAAGGTAGAGTCACTAGGGTTGACTCCAAGTTCCTCTGATCCCAAGGTAGAGTCAAAGAACAGTACTATCTTGGTACAAAGCACCGTTGGAGTTGCAGTTGCTGCAGCCATAGTGATCCTGGGTTACTTCTATGGAATTCACAGAACAATCAAGTAAACAGGGCTGGCTTGATCTCTCAATGCATATTGCTTTGACATGTCACCTATACCATTCTATACAGATCAGGTGGAGTGAAGCTCATATTGGTTAGACAATGAGATGCTTCTATCTTCTATTTTATAATAACAATCCTACTTTAGCTTGTCAAATAAAGATACAATTGAACTACTTTGCCTGATTTCAAAATAAATGTGGTAGATTTATTATGAAAGATTTGTGAATTCTCTTTCTTTTAGTTCCTCTGGAAATCAAACCATTTTAGTAATTGATGCTACATATTGCTACAATAAGGCTGTCTCTTAACAATTCAACATTCGCCTGATAAAATTCTACGGTACCGAGTCTGGTCTGAGTATGGATGAGAAATTCTGCGGTAACAAATCTGGTCTGAGTAATGGATGAGAGCCACAACTTTGACAATGACAGACATGTAGTTTGATCAAATCACAGTTTGATGGAGAGTGAACTTAATGAGAAGACTCTAACCATCTGCTGCTAAAGGTATTATTACTGGGCTAAGGTCACTTTCTGGTCTGCACAGCCCGAACTGGATTTCATGATCGCTCAATAGATGACCATTTTCAGCCATCCAAACTTGGATCAAAGTTGGAAGGATATGATTTTCCATGCATTTATTGTAATGCCATGGTCACTGTCTTGAACAGTGCAGATTCTGTAAAGTGGCCAACAAAGAGTTGGATCATTTTAGAGGAAACATAGTCAATTTCCAATTCTGGGCTCCATTTTGAAGTTCCAAAGTCCATAAAGGGTCCACTCAGTTGTGAATGCATGGGCCGGTTTACGGCTAACAGGCTTCAGAAACATTGATGGTGTTAGATCCATCATTATCTTCTTTTAATGTATTGAAAGGAGAGTGATCGGCAGGAGTTGTGTGGGTATTGATCTAAAGTCCACTGTACCTTTGAGTTAATCTAATAGTCAACATCCGCTAACTAAGAAATATTTATTAATATTATTCAGTTAGACTCGAGGTGTGACATTGAGTACAACCATTTTCTCTCAGGATTGTAAATTATTCCTAGATACTCTGTTAGAAGTAAATACAATCCAATTAAACTACGGGCTTAACCCGAATCCATAGACATGCTCGAGTGAAGATTTTGCGATATTTGTGGGGCGTTTGGATTGGATTTTTTTGGCCAAAAATCAATTCTGGTAAAATTGATTGTGTAGAAATTAATGGTCAAATAATCATTTTTTTTTCAAATAATAGTGTTCGGAGAATACTTAGGGTGAGTCTTTCAACTTCGTATTCTCCTAACACTATTATTTGAAAAAATGATTATTTGAGATGAATTTCTATAGAATCAATTTTATCATAATTTAATTTTTGGCCAAAAAAATCCAATACAAACGTGGGGAGGTCTTTTGACAGGTAATCTTTTAAGTCATAACCTGACACTTAGGGGTGTCAATGGGCTAGGCCTGGGCTGAGTTGATGTCTGTCCAAGCCCAGTCCTCATTCGTGAAGGTCCAACCTAAGTCCCGCCCCAGTCCAAGCCCAAGCCCCTACCCTCGTGACCAAGGCTTGAAAGATGATAAAGAAATTGTGAATTCTTTTTTAACCACCACTGGCTTCTAGATTGACATTAACCCTTTTCATTTATCTGGGCTTGGTATCCGTAATGTAACCCAAAGAGTAGTATCAAAGAGTTAAATGTTTTTTTTCAACATGACAATATTAAATGTTCATTTATTTATTTATTTTAATTTTTTTTGGAAGCCCCATACGACTTAGTCATCATTTACCCAAGTCAGTAGAGTCAACCGGTCAGAAGTTAGCTGGGGCATTGAGGCTATGGGCTTTCGGGGTAAAAAAAAAAAAAAGTCATCAATTTTGCAGGTTTGGGAGGGCTGGGCCGGGTACCCGGATCAAGGGCTGGATTGACAGCCCTACAAATACTCACCCTATGTTTGGTTGCCGAGAAAATAAGTAAAAAGAGAAAAGAAAAGAAAATCGGGCAAAAAAACAACTAAGAATCGTATTCGAAATCCAAAATTTTAATTTCTTTTCCAAATGGAATCCAAAAATTTATGACAAGGTTACAAAACCCCATCAAATAAGCTACTGGCCTGACCCTAATTCTTTCACATAGGGCATTGAATGATTGTGTAGCTAGTAATTTTCTAAGAAATCACATTGAAAGAGCTCCTACCTGAAACATTCAAAGAACCAACACTTCCAAGTCTAATCAAAGAAAGAAAGGAGAAGAGACTAAGACATTAAAGTCTCCTACCAAACATGTAATGTGATAAGATTAGGAAGGTGAGAGGTAGGTCTCTCTATCTACCCCAAAAAAGAAAAAGAAAAAGAAAAAGAAAAAGAAAACAAAAATTCAAATTACCGAACTATGCCATTTCTAAAGCTCATCCTCCATGTGGGTCATTGGAAATAGATCCTCTTTGCCCCTAATTTCACACAAATTCCACGAGTCTCACATGGAAGATCAAATCAAATATGCATGTAAGGCATTTAGAACAATCCCACAAGTACGTTCATTACCTAAGCACATGACATCCATCTGTTGCCGTGCTGGCGTTTTAGGAGATTCAGATGCTGGCCAATCCTCACTAATCCTGCCAACCCTCACTAATCCTTTTTAATGTTTCTTAACCAAGGACTCCCAAAAAAAAAAAAAAAAAAAAACACCAAGGACTTTGTTAATTCGCAGGACCACACTGTCTTAGGGTGTTAGAGGTTTAATCGGATCTTGCCTAAGAACATATTTTTGTTTTTCATTAAATAACAAGAATTAGATGATTTTATAAGATTCACACAAACTTAAAAGAATTATTTAAAATTATACGAATCCTTTACTTTTATCTTTTTTTGGTGAAATCCTTTACTTTTATCTGATTCTTATGAAATGTTAGGATTTTAACATTTTATGTGTTTCTATTATTAAAATTAACAGAGTCTCATATTTTAAAACTCTGGATTTTCTTATGCCCTTGGTTAATTGTTCCATGAGGAGGTCTCAATTAGCCCTAGGACTATACAGTCCAAAAGCTTTATCCCTATTTTTTTAGGATACAGATTCTAGACTGTTTTAGAGACGAGACCGTGCTCTAAGAGCACATGATTTCGGGTGGGGCCCACCATGTGAAATGGGCCTCACCTGAAATCCCGTGCTCTAAGAGCACGGTCTTCGTGGTCTCGGCCCTAAGACGGTCTCAGTAGCAAAGTCCATTTTTTTTTATGGGTTCACAATTACTGGGGTGACTGATCGTGACACAGACCATCCAATGCCGGTTACTAGAGATCAGATCACAGCCAATTACGATTGTACTCAGGAGAGTTCAATTGCATATGTGGTGCTTGATTATTGGAGGAGAAAAAAAGAAGCGGGAAAATGAAAATTAAAAACAAATTCTCTACCAATAGTCAAAAGCCACATATGCGACTCCCGAGTTCAATCGCAATTGGCTGTGATCTGATATCCAGTTACTAGGGTTAGAAATACCTAACTGATTATGACAAAGAGTAGTACCATCAGACAGAACTAGGAGCTCGACGAGACAAAAGTGTTTTAACGTAAGAAGAACAGCTAGGTAGCCTGCCAAATATGCTGGATCAATCATGCATATTGTTGCGCAAGTTTTATCTCTTCATGTTCGACACAAGCATGTGAAAGTGGCCCCTACTCGAATTAATGCACATTCATGTATAGTGTTGATAGATATACATTATGTATATTTCGAATGGATCGTGCAACTGTATACCATGACTGTTCTATAAATATGCTCTAGTAGGTAAGGTAGGTAGGTAGCAATATTCATTAACGGTATAATCTTTAGTATTGTTGCATGTGGGTGTAGAACCCTAAAAATTATCAATTTTATAAAAAGGGCCCTACATGCCCGTAAGGTTGGAAAATAATCCTAAGACCATCACAAAGGCTACACAATTAAATTAGACAGAATGATAGGAAATGAGCCTCCCGTGGCTTGGATTTGAGCACAAAAAAGAAATCCAAAAATTTAGGATCAAGTCCAAATGGACATTCGACGGCCCAGGTTTTAGGCACGAAGGAGAAAGCCCACAAATCTGAAGTCAAAGTTAAAATGAGTCTTACACTCGCCAAAATGGGTCCGTCCATAAAGAAGCCACAAACCCACCACATGGATCGGCCTGCCAACATCAAAGCATTTAGGGGTTTAAAACCACTCAAATGAGTGGGACCCACAAGATCTCTATATCAAGAGTCTATAAATAAAACTCTCAAGTCAAAGAAAATAATTATTCACAGGCAATCAAAACAAGACCTCAAGAGAGAAATCAAAGAAGAGAAGGATTCGAGAAGAGAAAAAAAAAATCAAAGAAGGGACTCAAAGCTCTCCAAAGAAGAATCAAGCCAAAAGCTAAAACAAGTCTTCCAAAGAGAAAACACTTCCTAGCCGGTAACGCGCTAAGCACAGAAGGAAGAAGAAATCTACTACAGTCTCCAAAAAAGATCAAGCCAAAGCTGAAGTCCGATCCTTATCAAAGAGAAGAGAGTCACACAAATTCTTCAAGAACGAGGAACATGCCCATCGGTCCCTTGCTCTCGTCATCAAATTTCATAAATCTTTGATACTAGTCAAAATATCATTGAGAGTGTACCATTTTTAATATTAAATTATTATTTGATCCTCATTATTTCGTCCGTGAAATTTTGTGTCGACAGTGGGTACGTAAATGTGCCTAAAAATGTTCTGACTTAGATTGACCTAGATATATATATATATATATATCCATGAGTACAAGTAGGCCTACGAGTATTTCTTGCTTGCCGTCTATAAGCATCATATGCATAGAATGGGAAGCTCCCACCAAGGTCTCTTTGGCCAAAATCATCCCTATTTGGGGTGTAACCGAGCATAGCCGAATCGTAGGGTGTTCATGCTCGGCCTTTTTAACTAAGACCAACCGAGCTCAAACTCGAGCTTGTTTACTATGTTTGCTACTTTTTATACGTCTAAATCATTACCAGATTTTTTATTTTATTTTAGGTCAACTGACTAAATCAAAACTCAAAACATGTGTATGTATTATATTAGATACTTAACATACTTAAATACACATATTATATACTTTAACTCAATAATTATTAATTGAACAAGTTGAGCACATGCATGTTTGAGCTCGACTAGTTAGCTCTAAAATCAAGTTCGAGCTAGCTTGGTTTGTTTATATTAGATAAATAAGCTCAAACATTCCGAGCACGAATTGTTTATGAGTAGCTCGGTTCATTTACCGTATCTAATTCCTATTGAATGATATTCCAATCCATCACATTATCTTGAACAGTGGAAAAATTATGAGTAACAGTGAAAAAGAAAATAGAAATAGAAAACAAACAAACAATGAGATGGTTAGGATTAGAGGTGTCTATCTTTGGTCTGACCCACCAAGGGGCTTTTACTAGGATAAGATTGGAATATCTAAACGTGATGAATAATCAATTTAGATTCGAGCTAAACTAATCGTGACCACTAAATTGAGGTGAACCCAACCTGACCAATAACTAAATAGCCTGATCATAATTTGTTCCCCTTTGAATCATCTTTCCAACGCATCCAGCCTCGCCTTAATCCGATGTCTGAGTCAAAAGTTACGAGTAAAATGGTAAGTCATGCACAAATTATGTTGGAATCCGAAAAATCCTCATTTTTTTGGGATTAGTAGCTAAATAATAGCACTCTTGTAGTTATCCATGAGATTGTTTGCTTTTCTTGTAGATTTGGTTGCCAAATATCAACAACCTTATCCTCTCCTTGATTTAATCGAATTAGATGAGTGTACTATTTATGACTTTTCATTCTAATGAGTTTTTAGCTTCAAATCTCTCCAATTTGGGCTCAAATCTACTAAACTCTTTCTAATGTCTACATAAAAATGAAAATATTATAATTAGAACAATTAAAACAAAATAAACAACTAATAAACATAAATAAAGAAGTAATTATTAACATAATGACATGTTTATCACTGTTCACGAGCAGCTCGGTTCGCTTAGTACTAGATCTAATCCCTATTGAATGATCCAAGCCATCACGTTATCTTCAACAATGGGGAAAAAAAAGCAAACAATGAGATGGTTAAGATCAGAGGTGCATGTCTATCTTTGGCCTGAACCACCAAGGGGCTATTACTAGGATAGGATAGGAATATCTCAACGCGATTATTAATCAGGCTAGGCTCGAGCTAAACTTGTGATCTAAATTGAGGCGAACCCAACTTGACCAATAACTAAATACCCAGATCATACTTTTCATTGCAGCGTTGCTTTTTTTTTGCATTGGTGATAAAGGGTTTAATGGAGGATAATCAGGATAATGAGAAGTGTGTTGTGATGATTGCTGAAGAAAAGGGCCTTCCGTGCTTTCCATATATTACCAAAGGGAATGGATTATGAACGTCTGGAGATTAAGCTTTTCATATATTCCAAAGATTCTATCTCATTTTCACAAGTCGTATACTGGGGTGATATCGAGCCGAGCTGAATAATGGTGTGTTCAAGCTTGTTCGTTTATTAAACGAGCTCAAAAATCATGTTCAAGCTTGACTTGTTTATTAAATAAACGAGCTCGAGTTTTACTAGCTGAACTCGAGCCGAGCTCGAGTAGTTCACGAGCAGCTTGTTTTATTGGATATAGCTATTTATATCAGGTAAAAAATTTACTTTATTATCCTAGGCAAAGAAATCATGGTATTAACTAAAATTTTAGTATAAGATTATAATTATATAAAATGTATTCTTATCATATAAAATACATTAAATACTAATAATCTTTACTAGTATATAATACATTTACTTAATTTTAATATTTAAATGAAATAAGAATATTTTAAGTATTTTAGTAGGTTAATATGTATATAATCGAACCGAGCTTTTATTGAGCAGAGCAGGGGTGTGTTCAAGCTCGGTTAGTTTACTAAACGAGTTCGAAAACGGTGTTTAAGTTCGGCTCGTTCACTAAATAAACAAACGATACTCAAGCTTTTAATGAGCCGGCCCGAGTAGTTCACGAACATTTTGTTCAATAACCACTCCTAGTCGTGTATCATCCTCTTGGTGCTAGGGAGGAAATACAAGTAGAAATGGACCTAAACATGGTTTGTATAAAAATGGGAAGAGAGAAATATAAATTTGTCATAAACTAGAATGGTGTTCAAATATTGGAGGATGATCATATATCTTATCTTAAGGAATGCTCTATATTTCCTTATGGCACCTCCCTTAGGGTCTGTTCGTTTTTCAAGAAATGGTTGAGGGAAAAGAAAATGGGAGAAAGTTAAAAGAAAAGAAAGAGATAGAAAAGAAAATGAATTTTCTTTTGGGTGTTTAGTATTAAAGAAAAGAAAGTGAAAGAAAATAGATTGATATCCCAAATTACCCTTCCAAATAATTCATTTTTACATGAAGTGTAATAGATGATGTGCCATCAGTTCAATGATAAAATAAGAATTCAAAATTTTTAACATCATTTTCTTGTAAAATAACTTACATTTTTGGGAGAAAATTTTGAAAGAAAGTAAGAGAAGATTATGCACTAAAAGACAAGAATCTGTGGGTCTTGCAAATTCATTTCCTTCCAACTGAACATTTCTTTTCTTCATTTTTTTTTTTTTTACTTTTCCTCATTTTCTTGGCAATTGAATATAGCCTTAATTCATCGCCTTCAAAGAAAAAAAAGAGGCAAACATTTTTTTGACATACATCCAAAGTGTTTTGTCTTTTTATTACGTGGAGGCAGCTAAATCTTTTTTGTTTAAATGGTTTTCAAAGAATACATTTCTAGAAAAAAGACCTTAAAAGCAGTAGAATAAATAAGATTATCTGCTTTAAAGACAAAAATAGTGGTCTGCTATAATTTTGCATTTGCTCACCAATCAAATTGATGGAAAAAATGGACAAAGTAGAGAATATGTCAACTCAACATGGAATTTTCTCATGATCAAGCTTAAGATCCCCCCTCACCCCATCCCATTAATCTTAGTTGGTCAGCTTTAACAGCTAAGTATAATACTATCCTAACCTGAGTTTTATAAATGCTGAAAAAATTGGCTAAAATTGGCTTATCCTATATGGCTATTGGGACAAATGGTGAAACACGATCTATAATGAGGAAAATTCTCTACTCAATCCGGAGGAAATCCCATTTAAACTAATAGAAATTGTGAAAAGGTAGGTACAAATAAATACTTACATATATTTTTTTCGCAAACGGAGGGTGTCCTAAACCCTACGAGGCAAGGGCTAATCCCTTCGGATGTCTGCATCGACCCACAAGGTAGGTAAAATAGAGAGGATAACAATAGTGAAAAAAGTGGGTACATCCACAGAGTAATATCTCTCTCACACACACATCCTCTTTTGTGGCCCTTTTTCTTTGAAAGCAACTAGTCTCCATCATGACCCTTAACTGCTCCTATCAGTTCGGGTTTGATCTTTCTCATTGTAATCAACTTTCAATTTTCTTTGTTGGAAAGGAAAATAGAAAATTGAGGAGAGAGAGAGAGAGATATGGTTGTAGTTTGAAGCTCTCCATGTGTGGTGGGCAACAGTGTTTGCAAGTTGGGAAGAGATAACTACAACAAAATAGTGAACCAACCTCCCATCCCTAACCCCACCCTCCTTGCCTAAACTTGCACCACAAGGTTGGGAAAAAAGAAAAGTGGAAGGTGAACCAAAGTCCCCACCACCACAACCACATCCACATCCGTTTATATCCTCCTCTTCTTCTACCCTCCTTCCTTGAACTCTTACACCCACCCTTCTTCTAGAAACCCTAGCTAGCATTTACATAAGAATAGCCAGTCCACTTGAACATCCCAAAGGCCAACTACAACCAACTTGGAACTCGGTTATTTCGAGTCAAGAACATGACTCATTTGAGCCAATATTACTCAACTGAGTGGTATCATTTTTTTTTTAATGAGCAATGCTACGTCCACTTTTCGGTTGTCCATTTTCAGATAATTTTTTCTATTTTTAATTAAAAAGACAAAATAAAAGTAATGGGTCATACAAAAAAGTGTCATACTATTTTGTTTTTTTTAACAAAAATAAGGGAGAGTGAACAACCATAAAATGGACATAGCATTGCTCTTTTATTTATTTATTATGTAAGGAATTATATTAACGTTTTAAATACAAAGAGGAGCTCAACTTCGCGGCGGGAAAGAGCTCCCATTTTTGCTTATGGCGGCACACTTTTGTAATTATAGAGAGTAATTTACAAAACTACTCCTGCATATCTCCATTATTACAAAAGAACCACTACATAGAGATCCGCTTTTTCGCCATGAAGCAGAGGGTTAAACTCTCATATTAAATTTGCTTATCTTTAAAAACAATAACAAATTTACTTTATATTTGTTAGATATATGCGGATTTAAAAACAATAACAAATTTACTTTATATTTGTTAGATCCAAGTAACTGACCCGAGTCCACTTCATAACTAGATAAGTCGATCTCTGAGTCGGGAGTTCTCCATAACTGCATATTTTACACTCAAATAAGTCCAACTAAGAGCTAAGACCGACTAAGAGCTGTGGAAATAAAGGTAACTTTTTTTTTGATAGCAGAAAAAAAACTTGGTCAATTGAAGATAATGCAATAGAGGGCTAGCATCCTCTTTGGATCTATTTTCAAAGATACCTTTTTTTGAGTGGCCCCACTATGGGGCCTCCTTGCCATTTAACTATGGTTAGGCTAGTGTGGGTTGAGTAAGTCCTCCTAACTTTTTTTTGGTTAGAAAGTCGTCCTAACTCAATCAAGAAAACTTCTACCAATCAATTAGAGACTTTTATCCCCTAAAATTAAACCCCTAACCTCATTTTAATGAGGGGATCTCATCACCATCCTAGCTAGAAGGGTGGGTTTATTTTATCAAGAAGAACAACAATGGGGCTACAAAGGTCTAATGAGATGTTTTTTTTTTTACAAGCCCAATGAGATGTTAACCTAACAAGAAAAATATTAATATCAATACTTTTAAATAATAAAATAATATAAATGTGACATTTTTGAAAGGTATCCATAACATTTTCCCATTAAACCTTTTAGGCCTTGGCTACAAAGATCATTAGTGTAAGTTTCACTCTTTTCTCAAGCATAAATTTATAGAAATATAAATGTGGTAGTTGACATAATTTACCTATAGTCGGTATATTTAATAATTTAATAATTGGGTTAGTAATAGTAAGCGAACTCTTATTTATCACATCACAGAGTGATATATAACTGCCCCGAGATTCATGAACAGTTTAAATACCAAGCGGTGCGGAGCTCCCTTTTTACACTACACAGGGGCAAATGTGTAAAGGGAGCTCCGCACATGCAGAGCTCCCCATGAAAATTAATCTCATTCATGAAAGGGACACACCTTGCCACCTAGCCACAGGAGGCTACGGGTAAATATACATGTACTTTAGTATATGTCTTTTGGGGAGGTAAATAATTACTTATCCAAAGTAGTAGCAAGTGAAGATAAAAAAGGCAGGGTTCACGCACTGTCTTGCTATACTTTAATGCCTTACTTTACACCTACCTGTTGCGTCCTCTAACTTATTATATGATGATGTTAATATCATCCAAGATAGAGGCCACCACCAGCCAGCCAGTCCCTGAAACCTCTCACCAACTCACATCTAGAAGCAATAAGGGTCACAACCTCCATCTCTCCCTCTCTATTCAAAAGCCTATAAAACCCCATTTCATGCCCCCCACAAGGGCTGGCCTTAATGCACCACCACCACCATGGGTAGGTCTCCGTGTTGCGAAAAAGCTCACACTAACAAAGGAGCATGGACAAAAGAAGAAGATGATCGGCTGATTGCGCACATCCGAGCACACGGCGAGGGGTGTTGGAGGTCACTTCCCAAGGCGGCGGGCCTTCTCCGATGCGGCAAGAGTTGTAGGCTTCGATGGATCAACTACCTAAGGCCCGATCTTAAGCGTGGCAATTTCACGGAAGAAGAAGACGAGCTCATCATCAAGCTACATAGCCTCCTTGGTAACAAGTAAGTCTTACCAATTCAATATATTTAATAAAAGAAAGCCAAATTCTCCTTAATTATGTTATAGTCTTAATGGGTATTCATGGATCTTGTTGTAGGTGGTCCCTTATAGCAGGGAGGTTACCAGGAAGAACAGATAACGAAATAAAGAATTATTGGAACACCCATATAAGGAGAAAGCTATTGAGCCGAGGAGTCGATCCCTCGTCTCACGGAGTACTGATCAACGATCCGGTCTCGGACGCAACAACAATCTCCTTTGCTGCTGTTGCTAAACAAGAAGATAAGAAAGAGAAGAAGAGCTCGAGCGAAGAACGGTGTCCAGACTTGAATCTTGAGCTTAGAATTAGCCCTCCTCACCAACACCCAGCAGAGACATTGAAGAGTGGAGGGAGGAGGATCCTTTGTTTCTCCTGCAGCTTGGGCTTACAGAACAGTAAGGAGTGCAGTTGTAGCAGCAGCAGCAGTAGTAGTAGCAGTATTAGTGATTTTTTAGGCTTGGAGACTGGTATTTTGGAGTACAGAAGCTTGGAGATGAAATGAAAGGTCTGAATTAATATAATAGAACAGAATTGAGAGAAGAAAGGAAGAGATGGTTACTATATGTAAATCTCTCAATTTTTCTCTCTTTCTAATTTGTATAATTACTAGTACATATTACAAGTAGAGATGATTTATGAACTATTAGGTTGTTCAATTAGAAAATTTGAGGGATAAATGGAACTATAATTCTTTCATTCTATTTTTTTTTTCCTCTCATGGGTCTTGCAAAGATCTTTTTTTTTTTGCAAAGATCTTTATTATTATTATAAATGAGTATTTTGCATCTATCAGAACAATATGGAGAGAGGGATAGAGAGAGAAGGATAGAAATGATTTCTTATCTGTTGTTTGGGTAGATTTATTTGGAAAATTGGGTGAAATGTCCATTTGTATGACCAGTTAGTGGGTGTTTTTTTTCCCTTAATTACAGGGTATGCAAAGGGCACTTTTCTCATCACTTTCCTTTTGATTTTGGGTACCATTTGAATTTTTAATTTCGGGCAATATAGATAGGTTTCTAGTTCACCAATTACTTGTTATATGGGCCATTCCTAGGGCTTGTGAGCAGTAATGTTTTGTGTGTGGTTACATGTACTATTTGGAATTTTTCTGGCCTATCTTCCTTTTCTTCCCTTTCTTGTTCTTAAATTTATTGCTTTTGTCTTCTTTGGAAAAAGTTGGATTTTTCAATTGGGAGGATGGATAAGCTGTGAGAGGAGGAGAAGCGATGAAGAAGGAAGGGTAGGTAACCTATCTCTTCATTATAAAAGCAAAAACATATAAAAATACAATATCTCAACAATCATAGAGAGAGAGAGAGAGAGACCAAACAAGTAATATCTCTTACCCATTTCCTAATTATATTTGAGTGAAGAAGCTGATTATATTTACTTCCAAATCATATTTGAGTGATGAAGCTAAGCATATTTACATGTTTTAATGTCTATATTTGGCATAGAAAGTATAGGAGTTGATAGAGTTATTAAAAAGGCATCATTACATGATAACATGATATTCAGTAACCAAAAAAAAAAAAACATGATAATCAGTAGTGCCCCAGTCCATCCCTTTAGGGTCAGCAAAACGAATCCTGGTCTGTCATTCTAGTACTAAGTACTCAAATACTTGATTTGGACATGACTACGAAATTGTTAGATTGTTGTTTGTGCATAGAAGGAGCATGAAAGAGTGTAACTAATAATTAGAATGTAAATGCTGCAATGTTGGTTAAAATGAGAAAGTGAAGTTAGTCTAATTCATATATGCATTCCAAAAGTACTTCCCACGAATATGTGCTTCATAGTACATGTAATTACCATCATCAAGATGAGATTGTTCATACTTACCTGTTCATCGATGATAGTAGCTATAATTTGACCTTAAACAAAGGTCAAGGACAGCATAATTCAAAAAATATAATGGGACCCACTAACAAGATAAAATACTGAATGGGGTCATTTCGGAATGACCAATTAATCCAACCTTCTAGGTGTTAAGCTTTTAATCATTTGGCATCAAGCTATTTTTCTGCTGGACCTCCTCTATAGTATCGTCACAACAATAGAATTTAACAACAAAGTTTGATTGGATTGGCCCATCCATCGATTATTCCTTACGTGCAATGCACGTGAGAGCGAGGGGGAGGAGTTAACTACAATTAATAAGAGTTAAAAGGGACACGTGTTAACCCATGGGTGCAATTGAACTCGCTAGTGGCACGTGTGATGCACGTGAGAGTGAGGGGAAGGAGTTAACCATAGTTAATAGGATTTACAAGGGACACGTGTTAACCCGTGGGTGTGATTGAACTCAGCCCGAGTTCAATCGAGATTGGCTGTGATTCTAAATAGATAGATGAGCAAGGCTTAGTTTGGGAATTAAAGTAAAACATTAAATCAAAGGAAAGGGGTAGTTTGGGAATTAAAGTAAAATATTAAATTAACATTATGTTTTTATATAAGGGTATTTTGGGAATTTCAGAAAAGTCATCTACGCACGCCTCTCGCATTATAATAGTAAAGATGTTTTTTTAGTAATGAATAATTTGGGTTATGTAATTCTATTCAAGGTGTGCAAGCCCTACTTTCAAGCAGTTTCTACTCTAAGTTAAAAACCAATACTTTTTAAAGCAAGAACATATGTTGATATTTGGTTGAAAGTAGGGCTAGCATGACTCAATTCTATAAATAGGTTAAACTTGGTTTGACTCATGAAAAGAAGATATAGAGCCAAAACCTTAAGAACCCAAGAAATGAACTCCAATCCTGAGAGTGAATTGGGGTCTTGGATGATTTTTTTTTTGCTGGAGGATATCAATTACCTACTATATAGTGCATGGTTAATGGTTAGTATTGGGGATTAGAGTTCTTGCTACTCATCATTTTGAAGAGATACAATAAACAGATCCGAGGCGTAGATGATATTGTCTTTAAACTATATTCATCCCCACACAAGGTCATCAAATGAGTCCAACGAATCAGTTCCAGGATACAACGAACACTATTTGAAAGTTATTTAACAAAGTTATTTTGTTGTACTAAACTCTGTTTTAGAACACAAATCAGAATTTGCTCAGACTGAATGTAAAAAAATGAAGTGTTTAAAACCCTTGAAAAGACTCCTATTTATAGAATTAAGACACCTTTTCAAAAAGACACAAAAATTTGAAAAGAGATCCAACAGTCATAAACCACCCAACAGTTATAAAACTGTTTTTAATTTAAACTTAAAACTGTTTTGGGACTTATTTAAAAGTATTTTTAGAAATGACCAAAAAGATAATTTATTATTATCTTATAACCCAACCCAACCCGGCCTGCCCGACCAACTGGGCATGGCACAGTGCTAGTGTGTGTGGTTTTGAGCATAGTAATGGCATTTAGGCATAGGGGTGATGGGTAGTAAATTCCAATGTCCATTGAAAGCTCAAGTCTTCTTCCAACACTATTTTATATATGAGCAATAATTCGCTCCACTGGCGAGGAACGAACTATTGCTTCTCACTCTCACAAAGCCGTTCATTCCACCTGCCATGAACTCGGGTTAAGTTGTTTTAACCATATAGTAAAAAAATTTCATTAAAAAAAAAAAAAACCAAAGGTAGATGGGTGAACCCTAGGGTTTAGTGCATCTTGTGAGGCTGTTTAGCATCAATTCTGACAATTCTCTCATTCTGAAAAAGAATTAATTCTTATAAGTTGTGATTCTTGTAATCAATTTTGTACTGTGAATGCATTTGGTAACTGTCGGTCAGAATCAATTATGAAGAAAAGAAATAACAGAATTACGTTTGGATGAAAAAAATAAAAATAAAAAAAATTATTTTAGGCATTAATATTTTTATATCATCAACACATATATATGTGTCATAAAATACAATTTTTTTTTATTATGTCTCATCTTTCTTGTTAATTTTAATGCTTACCTCGTTCGTTTTAAGCGTGTTTCTCAGAATTGATTCTGAAAAGCGACTTTTTTTTTATTCCCTAAAAATTATGCCTAAAGCAGGACGATTCTTAAAATCGTTACCTAAAAATGACTTACCAAACGCATTTAAATTGTTTCTGTTCCCGGGATACAAAAAATCATTCCTGAGGAACGATGCCAAACAACCCCTATGTTGCACAAGGATTGGACCCTAGAGGGGGGTGAATAGAGTCTAACGCAATTTTAAATTCTTCCTAATCCTTTAAGCAGAATTTCAATTTTATTAATTAAAAGAGAATAGAAATTATGTAATTATATACAATCAATCAAAACAATAAAGTAAATAATAGGGAAAGAGAATGCAAACACAAATATGTTGTTTACGAGGTTTGACAATTCCACCTACGTCCCCTCCTTAAGCTATACCTATTAGAGAATTCACCACGATTTTACTCGCACAGTCTTCTTACAGGTGAAGACCAAATCTTTTACAATCCCCTTACGGGTGATGATCAAACCCGACTTGCAAGAGAACAATCCTCTCTTAACTTCACAATCTTCTTACGGGTGAAGATAAGACTTTTACAAAGCTTTCCGCTTCAAGGATAAGAATCTACAATTCTTGATTTCACTTACACTTGTTGAGAAGTGTTTACAATCAGAATTTGCTCCTTACACGAGCTATTTAAAGATCTCTAAAAGTCTCTCAAAGAATGGAATTGAATAACTCAATTTCAGACTCTTTTGAGTTTCTAGGTTTTCTATTCAAATGATTTATCAATGAATGATAGAGTGAGAAATAGAGTGATTGGATTGATAGAAGTTTTTGTTTTAGTTCATAAATCATCCCTATTTATAACCCCTCTAAAATTATAGCCATTGGAGAGACATTGAGAAAGATATGACCGTTTAAAAATAGCTGTTACAGTCTTTTTCTGAGTCCCGCATGAATTCGTCGACGAGATCGAGTATCTCTGATAATTCGTCGATAAGATGAAGACATAATAAAAAAAACAGTAGTTTCTGTGGCTGATTTCGTCAACGAGATCTGTGGACCTCCACAATTTCGTTGACGAGATTTCTGTTTTCTTTGGAAACCTAAACGATGAGAATGAAATCTTTGATCTTTTAGCTCATCATTATCATGATTTTGTTCATTGTTAATGATGTCGTAGGACATTAGAAATTTATTCAATTTTGGTCATAGACTCCTAAGGTTAATCTAGACTTTGAGCTTTTAATCAACCAAACTTTGACGACTTTTTACAAAAGTCTTAAGATACTCTTACTATAATATAAAACAAGAAACCTTCTAAGAGAGTCTTCATCTTGATATTGGGTCATCCTCTTGGATTTCATCTTCATGACTTGGGCTTTAGCTTTGGATCTTCAATTGACTTGATGAAGGAGTCCTTTCATGCTTGATGCCATTTCCATGCTTTTGTTAATGCTCTTATATACTGAATTTTATATAAAACCCATGAAGATATTAGTAACACAAATAACATTATATTATTGTGATATCATCAAATTTAATGATGTTACCTTAAGTTAAAACCTAAATGTTAACATCTTAATCACAGTTCAATAGAGCCAAAATAGGGACACATGACATTAAAATGAGACTCGAGATGCATCTCCTCGCGTCACAGACCGAGGGGGTGATTATTTTCCTTTATATATACTTGACAAAGTATTAGTAGTTTTTCGATGTGTGACAAAAATTTTACATTGAAAATAATACCCACAAAATTAAAATTCTTTTCTTTAAAATATCCAATAGAACTCGGATGAATTTGAGCAAAAGGACCCTTCGGATCAAAATCCGAAAAAACAAGTGACCCACGAGGGGGTTTATGGGGTTATTAATGGTCCACGATGCCATTTGAGATAACATTTACCACCCCTTCAAAAAAATTAAGAAGGGATCACTTTTCAACATTTCACCCACCATTTCCTTTTGTCAAACATGTTAGGTAGAGACATTAGAAGCTTCCAATGAGATTATATATTCCCCCCTCTTTCCCGCCCATTTAAAATATAATTGCAAAATAAGGGTATTTTAATATTAGTTAAAGCTTCTCCTATTATTAAAAGCTTAATTATTGTTCAACCCTAATTATTTATTCAACTCCACCAACATCACATGCATGAATCCTGGTGGTGGGTCCTTCGGTGCCTTACCTAACCAATGACCCTAAATTGATTTATCGTTTACGAAAATGCCATGTGTTTTTTTGGATATCTTCATGAGTTACGGGTATTTAACATCCAAGTCGGTCTATGGTTACTCCCAAATATATTTCTTAATTTTAATCGTCTATAACTAACCACTAAAGGTTATGATTTAATCTGAGTTATTTTGTTTTTTCTAACGTGACATGAACTATAATCCAAACTGTTAATAAGTGAGTTAAGCAGTTAGGCTTTGAGAGTATATTTTGGGACTACACTTTAAGAGTACTTATAGACTGCCTCTTAACTTAACTCAAATGACAAAGGTGTGCCAAGATGTGCCCTAATTAAAGGAGGTCGTAGGATCAAGTCTTAAGAAGGACTCATAATAACACTTAGTATTTCTTCCTTAGTGATGTGGCCGTGAATCCACTTCTTTGACACTAAGCACTAATTAGGGCTATCAATGCTGCACGTTGGTTAATTTTAATTTTCTTTATTGTGAGGACGGTCTGTATTTACTTGACTAGGGCGGGGTTAGTCCATTTCTTCTTAGATAGTCATGTCCACTAACTTTCTAGTTAGATAAGTTATTATTATTATTATTATTAATACTCTTTTTGGTTGAACACAACAACACCAATATTCGCACTTGTGCCATTTGTCACATTATTATATGAGAGTGACATTTTAATGAAACTAAAATAATTACCAACTTTGTTTTCTAACCTTTTTTGTACTTTACCATACAGTGTAATTAGTTATATTATATAATATGAGTAGCATTCTAATGAGTCATGCTTATTGAAACTAGTAACGAGCAATCCTTAATAATGTGACACGTGACACATTTTTTTTTTTTTTTGGAATCTAACCGTTGAATGTCAAGATGGGTTGCTCAAAAGACACGTGGCAAAAAATTAGCTTGGCTAGACATTTATAGATCGTCCAAATGAAGAATGGAAGATCAACAATTTCTATATCTTAAGTAAGGTCTAGTGAATCCTAAGGGGTTAATACTGCAAATTAGGATTTAGTTGGACAGTTTAAACATGTCTGATTAGATTGGTTCTTTTGACACGTGTTTCCAATAGACCTTCCTCACCAACCAACGGTCGGATTCAAAAAAAGCATGCCACGTGTTTTCTTTTTAGAGAACCACTCATTATAAGCTTCAATGAGCATGACTCATTAGTACATTTCCCTATATAATATAACTTAGGATATGTATTTTAATGTGGGCCTTAGGAATTGAGTCTGGCTCTAATTCCAGGGCATAAAATATGGAATAAATTAAGCCTTTTTTTCCAGGCTAAGCCACGGGCGGGTTGACACCTCCTCGCACTAGTATAGATAAATGATCCCTCATTACCCTTGAAAGGTAAACTAAAATATATAGTAATAATGTAAATATGGACCAAGGTTTAAAATTTCGAAATTTCGGTTGATTTCGGAAGTCCCACCCGAAACAAAATTTTATGAAATTTCGGAATTTCGGGAGACATCTCGCCGAATTCTCATTTAATAATAAAATATTATTCCAAAATCTGTTTCAAAATTTCGGGTCTGAAATTTCAAAATTTTGGCCAAAATTTAATCACTTTTTATTTTTTATTTTTCAGTGATATTTTTTTGTATTTTATATATATTTTTGTATATAGTATTAATTATATTTTTATATATTTAAAGTTCAAAATACGTAATTTACTAGTACATTACTATATTATACTTTATAAAAATCATTGAAAAAAATAGTAATATACTTGCTAGTATATTAAATATAGTAATAAAATTACTAGTATATAACTATATTTATATGTAATTTAAAACAATTTATTTAAAATACCTAATTTATATATTTTTCGGTGATTTTTATTTTTCAAGGATCCGAATAGAATATTCTCAAAATATTTTGAGCATATTATTTTCTAAATTAAAAAAAATATATACAAAGTATAATAATATACTATTCATGTATAGTTTATATACTCGTTATAAAGTATAATAATATACTATTCGTAATATACTTCATTTCATGTATACATCATAATATATGAATATACAATATAGTTATAAACTATAGTTTATATACTCTTTATAAAGTATAATATAGTAATATACTAGTAAATTACATATTTTAAATATATAAAAATTTATTTTATACTATATACAAAAATATGTAAAAAATACAAAAAAATCGCTGAAAAAAAAAAGTGATCAAATTTCGGCTGAAATTTCGTCTGAAATCAGCTATTCCGAAATTACACCGATTTCGATATTAAGGGGGGGGGTTATTCGAAACCGAAATTTCGTTAAACCTTGAATTGTGGACAACACCACTACAAATCGTATCTACTCCTACAGATGCAATAATCTAGAGGTCCGATTTCCAACTTTGTAAAGTATGTTTGGTTGTTGAGAAAATAGGTAAAAACATAGAAAAAGAAAAGAGAAAACTCTGAATTTTTAGTACAATCCTTAGTTGAGTTTTGTCAAATTTTTTTTTTCTCTTTTCACTAATTTTCTTGATACTGTCGCGCACCAAAATACCCCCTAAAAGTTAGGATACTTTGGCGACGTGACTTAACATTAAATCGAACCTGCAAAGAGTATACAAGGCATGCCAAATAGTAACCCGAAAAATTTCTTTAAAATAAATGTACTTCCAAGTGTTAATGTCAATCAACAACTGAATAAAATACAATACTCATAAATGGTACAAATACTTGAGTTACCTACTCAAACCCACATGAAAATCCCCCCAAAAGTAAATCCCAAAATACATGTCTATCACACTCAACCACGTCTGGCTAACAATCTGAGTAACCTCCTGCTCTCTCTGAGCTGCCTCGATCCAAGGGACCAGGGTACATATGTCGTATAGTGTACCTACCGACATAAAAGTACGGTTGAGCATGAAATACTGAGCGAGTACAAGCTACTAGCTAACAATAGTAATAATGATAATACCATTCATCATCACATTTATATAATCAGAGTGCGGAAGCTAGAATGAAACAACAAAGTAAAATCTTGAACATCTTATATTTAATCGTGCTTTACATTCATGCTTTAACCCAATATGTTTTCCATTACATCGTGAGTTCCTTATATATCTCATGAATCTTGTGACTACTTTATACGTCTTATGAGATTATTATTTTCTTGTGAGAGTCATGCATGTCTTCTTGTTTACGTGCTTATCTTGTTTAACTAGTACCCGAACTATGACTTGGACGGTCATACTAGCTCTTGCCTTACGTTGCTAATGCCTGGACTATAATGGAACGGAACACATTAGCATCTTGCTTACTAATGCCCGGACTATGATTGAACGGAACACATTAGTATTCTTGCCTTTACTTGACTAGTGCCCGGACTATGGTGGAACGGAACACACTAGTTATTTTTGCTTGACTTGCTTGCTTGTCTTGTTTAACCAGTACCCGAACTATGACTTGGACGGTCATACTAACTCTTGCCTTACGTTGCTAATGCCCGGACTATAATGGAACGGAACACATTTGCTTACTAATGCCCGGACTATGATTGAACGGAACACATTAGTATCATTGCCTTGACTTGACTAGTGCCCGGACTATGGTGGAACGGAACACACTAGTTATTCTTGCTTGACTAATAAACGGAACACATTAGCCTTATGTTATTCTTGCTTGCTTGACTTATTTAACTTGTGAGCCAGGTATGACATATCCTAAGGATATGCCCTACCGTTGACATTCATGCTTATTTACTTGTGAGCCAGGTATGACATATCCCAGGGATATGTCATACCCTTGACATTCATGCTTATTTACTTGTGAGCCAAGTATGACATATCCCAGGGATATGCCCTACCCTTGACATTCATTCCATAAGTCACGTATCTTATTCTTGTTTATTTCTTGCATATATCCTTGTACTTGAAACGTTTGGTTTATACATGCGTGCTTGGTGTGTGTGACATTCGTGACAATCATGCTATCATAGATGGTTCTAGGTACACATTTTGCATGTCAATGCTTCTTATAATCATGTTGGAATTTAAAGCAAGCATATAGGGCAATTGATCTAAAATTACCATTTTTAAGAAAACTACATAAATCATGCTTTAATAATCTTCTTTAATTTTCTTAAATTCTCATTCATGCATTTTGTCAAACACTTAGCATGCAACCTTATATAGTCATTAATTTCACGTTTTCCTTGCCATGCATTTCATCAAACACCTTGCATACATCATTTTTATAGGCATTTGTTTGTGTCTTTATGTTTCTACATTTCATAAACATATAGAGTGTGGTTATTATAATTACATTGTCCTTCCCATTTTCCATTACCTACATTCATCACAACTTAATCATCTTGTGTATTTTTAGGGAAAACTTAGTTCTTTCCACAATTTGAAACACTAACAAGCATAATTGTTTTTCAAGTAAAAACCTAGATTATCACTAAGTTTACTAGTAAGGGTGTACTAACCTTTGAAATCAACCCTTGATTGGAGAAAACCCTTGTTTGGAAAACCCACAACTTGATAGAGGATGATCCCACTTGAAGAAGAAGACACTACCACTTGAGGATGAAGATCCTTGCTTAAGAGGATAATCCAAGCTTGATTTGGACTCCCTCTTGATCTCCAGAAAACCCTTCTTGCAAATCCCCAAATCTTCTCTTCCTTCTCCTCTCCAATCCCTCCTTTAGGTTTAGGTTTCCTAAAACCCCCAAAATGATTGGGTATTTATAGGTCAAGGGGTGAAAACCCCAAAAATCATGCTTAAAAAAGTTGGATTTGAGCGTCTATGATCGATCGTAGACTTCCTACGATCGATCGTAGGCTTTACAGTGATTTTGCCTAGTTTTCGGGGTTTACGATCGTTCGTAGGCTTCCTATGATCGATCATAGCTTCCCCAGTGAGTTTTCAGCATTTCTGAAGCTTTACGATCGTTCGTAGCTACGATCGTTTGTAGGTCTTCTACGATCGATCGTAGCTCTAACAGAATGTTTTCCATATTTTTTCCGCTTTGATATTTTGGCCATAATTTTTGATTAGCTTATCGGATTTTGACGATTCAACTTGCGTTGGATTTATCTTTTTAAAGAGAATAATTTTGTCTCTAATATCCAAATCCTAATTTTGAGTTTTTATGTACCAAAAATGGCTCTAAATTCGACTGATATGCAAATGAGTTTCATCAACCAATTTTGCAGCAGATCTGGTTTCGGAAATCGGATGATTAACTTAACCTCAACTCGAAATCAAGAAAAGTGATTAACATGAACCTTGAAGAGGGTTTAAATACCTCTCCAAAAATTCAAGAATCACTCGATTCCGAGTAACAGTGACTAAAGTAGAGCTCTTTAAAGTTGAGAGAAATGCCGAAACATACATTTTCAACACCTAGAACACCTCGAGTGCTTTCATACTCTTTTCTCTTAGGTCCAAAACCATACTCACACCTCATGACTCGTTACCCCATAGGTTTGTAACCCACCTAGGTGATCATTGAATTCACACCCACATGCATGAGAGGCCCCGACCTCTTTATACCTCACGCACTAGCACTATTCATAACACTATTCACCTACAACCCATTAAACACCTAGGGTAATTTATGCCCTTGATTTTACCCATTTAGAGTATTTTTATACTCTCTTTTTAAGACTTAAGCCATGTACCTAAAACCCTCACTTGACTAACCATAATATCAAGAACACAATGAGAGGCCTTAGACTTTTACACACACCATATAATGGCATTATTCACTAACACTATTCATAACATAGTAAACTCGGTTCCGGGGTTCTACAGATACCTTCCAAAAAAAAAATAATTTTCTTGACAAACAAACATAAGGAAATGGTGCACTTTTGTTTCCCCGTGCAAACGGGGTATTAAGTGGTATTTTAGTCTTACAAAAAGAATTTAAACGAATACAAAACGTTTTTCAAGTGAACTCCGTGAATTTCGGTATCATAATTGAATTGAAAAGGGACGTATTCTTCTCCGGTTGTAACCGGTTTTGCCAAAACCGGTTGTAACCGGTTTTGCCAAAACCGGTTACGCCCATGAGGTGGCCACATGTCTCTTTTGACACCTTTTAACTATGGTTAAGATTCACTCACCCCTAAGGTTCATCTACGTATTCTTAGTTTTTAGAAAAAATAATAAATATTTTTGTTAACTGTGGTTAAAATTTACCAACTCCTAGGGTTAATTTTTTTAAAACATTTTTTCTAAAAACCAAAGAGAGATGGGTGAACCCTAGGGATAGGTAACTCTTAACCACAGTTAAGGGGTTAAAAAGGGACATGTGGTGACCACAGGGTTGTAACCGGTTTTGTCCAAAACCGGTTACAACTGAAGAAGATCACCGGTCAATTGAAAATGAGGGATTTGAAATATGAACATCGTTCAAGAGAAAGATAAGCAGAGCTGTAACAGAAATTTTCAAAAGTTCATACTGATACGAGAATAGACGATAGTTTTAGAGGTCAAGCCGTGGCTATTGCTATTATGGAGAGAGAGTGAGTCTCGTTTACCAAAAAAAAAGAAAAAAAAGGTGAGTTTGTACCCCACACGCTACCAACTCTCTTTTATTGGGCAATGGTCGGTACTTGGCAGGCTCCCACAACCGTGCACATGCGCCGATGCGGCGGTGGGACCCAGCCGTCCCCACCACTTGGGGAATGGAGACGGGTTCAACTTCTCTTTGCATGCATGTAATGATGTAATGGTTTTCTATTATGTAACGAAATGTTCCGTCCTCATTGATCCATGCCCCCATTTTAGGAATGGATTTCTGATCCTTGCCTAGGTGTGATATCGGGTCGAGTCGAGCCGAGCTGAGAAGTGGTGTGTTCAAGCTTAACTCATTTATTAAATAATCGAGCTTGAACTTTACTAGCAGAACTCGAACCGAGCTCGAGTAGTTTACGAGTAGATTGTTTTATTGGATATAACTATTTATAATAGGTAAAAAATTCACTATTATCCTAGGCAAAAGAAATCATGGTGTTAACTAAAATTTTAATATAAGATTATAATTATATAAATAGAATTCTTATCATATAAAATACATTATATACTATTAATCTTTACTAGTATATAATACATATACTTAATTTTAATATTTAAATGAAATAAGTATATTTTAAATATTTTAGTAGGTTATTATGTATATACAATCGAACAGAGCTTTTATCGAGCCGAGTAGGGGTGTGTTCAAGCTCGGCTCGTTTACAAATTAAACGAACAACACTCGAGCTTTTAACGAGCCAAGCTTGAGTAGTTCACGAATATTTTGTTCAATAACCACCCCTACCTTCGCCAGATTAGATTAAATTTGTCTAGCTTCCGTCTCATTGGTTAACATGTGTCCCTCTTGACACTCCTTAATTGTGGTTAAGATTCATTAATTCTTAGGTTCAACCATGCAACCTTCATTTGAATAAAAAAATAATTTAAGAATTTAACTATAGAAGTTAAAATTTTGTAACATGGGTTAAAAGGGTAGCTAAAGAGGCTTTGTGAGTGTGCCAAACGGTTTTGGTATGGTGATTGGACCGAATCCGATCCCCTTTTTAACACTCACCAATTGTGATTAAGATTCACTCACCCTTATGGAGTATTCGTTTGGTGAGAAAGTGGGTGAAAGAAAAGAAAGTAAAAGAAAAGAAACTTAAATTTTCTCGCAAAATAACCATGAGAAGATGGATGAAGTTTTTAGGAGAAAGTTTGTCACTATTGAGAAAGTGTAAGAAAATAAAAATGTGTCCTTTGCAAACCAAATGCAAGAAAAGTGCAAGAAAACATACTTTTCTTTTCTTCTCGCTCATTTTCTCGCCAAACAAACAGACCCTTAGGATTAAGCAATCTAATCTTAATGTTTAGAAAAAGAAAAATCTTAACTTTAATTTAATTAAACTTAAACAGGGTTGGTGTTAAAAGGAAAACGTGGACACAACCGTAAGTTAAGCAAGAGACCCTGGGTCTGCTAATGACTACCCATTGATTTATGAGCAATAGTTGTCTCATTGATAAACAACTGATCAAATTAGACAATCCTAACCCCTCAATCAAAATTGCATGCAAAACCCAGAAACTGGTGTACACAATAATTTAATCGAGATTCAAAGGAAAATCAATAGAGAGAAAACTTACCGAGAATCAATTTGCGGCTACATTAAAATTAGCTTATGGGGAGGTCCGTTTAATATCCAAAAACTGCTCAACAACAGTCGGAAAAGTGGGTAATGTTGGGGTGAATAAGAAAAATTTGGGTAGAGCCAGATCTAAGCGTTGGCTATGTAAACGTCCTGTAATATGAGTAGTAGTTATGAACCCTATAGACCATGGGTGTGTCAACTTTGGGCGTCTGTTGTAGACCATGGGGTTCTTGCTTCTTGGGTTGTAGACGATGGAGACAAGGGAGAAAGGGTTGGGTTGGATAGGAAAGGGTAATGGTTTGGTTTGTGTATTAACTTGAGTTGAGGGAGGGTGGTTAAGGTCTCCACTTAAGGGTTAGGTTGAGTTGGGTTGGGTACGACATTAGCTACCATTGGGATTTAGCGGGAAGCGCCTGTTTCAATGCATGGATTTAGAACATGAAATCCCATCCAAACCTCCACCAGGTGTCACATTTATATCTATCCATGTCATAACTCAAGAGAATCCAGAGTTTTTTTATATTTATTTTTTGGTGCAAGACATCAATTAACCAGGGTTAGTAATTAATATTAGCATGGTAAGTGACCCTCAAACTACATTACACGAGAAACTTCTGAGAATATATTAGAAGAGTGCTAATTTTCTATATGAATCTCGGGAGGAAATGCCCTACATGAGTAGGGATGTCAAAAAAGCCCACGTAGAAGGGTACCTGGCCTTGCCCTGCCCTCCAAAGCCCTACCATTCCTAGCCCTTGGGCCGGGCAGGGTTCAAAATCCGGAAGCCCTGCTTCTGCTGGGTTGGGCTGGGCTGGGCCAGGGCTCACCCCGGCCTTGCCCTTTATAAGTATGAAATTCCAAAAATAGCCTTTTCTAACGTTTTAAACCTAAGGTTATAATCGTAATTTTGTTGTAATCCTCCCCTATATAAGAGCACTTTCATAGTCTCAAACCCTAATCTAATTGACGCCGATCGCTCTCTCTCTCTCTGTTCTTCACTTCTTTAGTTCTTCTTGTTCGAACTTCGACCTCGAGTTCTTCTTAGCTGAAGCCTGAAGCAGTGAAGCTCTCCCGAGTCTCGACCTTGAGTCCTCGTCCTCGACAGTTGTTCTCGGATCTCACCTGAAGTTCAAAGGCTGTTGTGCTCTAAGGACGGCCATTAGATTGGGGCAAAGACTATTGTGCTCTCGACTCTCTATCTTCTCTAATCTCTATTTCTCTCTCTCTCTCACGCCTGAAGTTTTGAACTCTACTGCTGACTGCTGTGGGCCTATGGTTGACTGGCTGTGCTCTCGAAAATCCCTAAGAGCCTCTAGGTGATTTCTTCTCTCACATATTTTGTGGACCTGTGGTCCTGCTCTTTGCTCAGAGGATTTCAGATTCACGACCAGGTTACCCTAACCCTAATTATTAGTATTTATTGTCTAAATCCCTAAGGACTTGTGATTGTGCTCTCGAAAATCCGTAAGAGCCTTTGGGTGATTTCTTCTCTCACTGATTTTGTGAACTTGTGGTCTTGCTCTCTACTCAGAGGATTTCGGATTCACGATCAGGTTACCCTAACCCTAATTATTAGTATTTATTGTCTAAATCCCTAAGGAGTAAGGACCCTAACTCAAAATCTCCTAACCCTATATTTTAGATTTTGATATTTTCAAAACCCCTAACTTGAAATTTCTGAAATTAGTAATTACCGAAACCCCTAACCCTAATTAGTAATTATCGAAACCCCTAACCCTAAAATTTCTGAAATTGTTTCTAAATCCATGAGTACCCTAACTTGAAATCCTCCAACCCTATATTGGATTCTGAATCTCTGATACTTCCGAAACCCTAACCCTAAATACCAAAACCCCTAACCCTAAACCCTAATTACCCAAACCCTAAACTGATTATATTATGATATTTTTGGTACTTTTTTGTAATCCGATTTTAATCTGATTGGATTCAATTTTTTTATTTGCTTGCTTATGATTTGATTCTGATTCTGAACTTGCTGATTATTGATTCTGAACTTGCTTGGTGAACTTGCTGATTATTGATTTTGAACTTGCTAGGTGAGTTTGCTGATTTTTGTTTTCTGAACTTACTGATTATTGATTCTGAACTTGCTGTTGATTCTGAACTTATTGGGTGAACTTGCTGATTTTTTATTCTGAACTTGTTGATTATTGATTATGAACTTATTGGGTGAACTTGCTGATTTTTTATTTTGAACTTGTTGATTTTTTATTCTAAACTTGCTGATTATTTGATTCTAAATTTGCTGTTGAGTATATTCTAATATTATTTATTAGATTCTGATTTATTAGGGTAAAAATAAAATGTCAACTCCCGGTGCTAGTAGTAATGCGAGTTCTCCCTTAGTTGAGTTATCAATAGGTGTTCATCCCGATGATCCTAGAATTATGAAAGTTGGAGAGAGGAACATAACTCATCCATCACCCTCTTCCTCACAACCACAGATTGATGATGTTGAAACCGTGCAAAAGAAATCTAGAAAGACTTTCATAATTTATGATCATTTCACCCAAAAGGTAGTAAGTAGAAAAGGAAAATATGGTAAAAAAAAAATGTACGCGTTGCTATATGTAAACATTGTAACGAAGAAATGGATAATACTAAAAATAATGGAGTCACTCACATTAGAAGACACCTACAATCGACCTGTAAAAAGAGACCAAACCTTAACCCCAAACAACCACTCCTAAGGTCAGCTTTACACAATAGTGGTTTTACAATCCATAAATTTGACCAAGACAAGTGTCGAGAAGCGTTTGTATTAATGATTATTGAACATAAGTATTCATTTAATATAGTTTCTCATGAAGGTTTTATTTATTACAGTAGTATACTTTAACCTCTATTTAAGATGGTGTCAAGTAACACCATCAAGTCTGATTGCATGAGAATTTATAAACAAGAAAAGTCAAAATTGTTAAAATTTTTTGAAAGTAATTTACCGAGAATTAGTATTACATCTGATACGTGGACAATTAACCAAACATTAGGGTATATGGCTATTACAGCCCATTATATCGATTCCGATTGAAACCTTAAAGAACAAATAATCAACTTTATTAATGTTGATTCACCCCGTACAGGGTTAGTTTTAGTTGAAACTATTAAATCAAATTTATTAAAATAGAAAATTGATGATAAAATATTTAGTTTAGTTTTAGACAATTGTAGTACAAATGATTGTATTGTAAGAGTTATGAAAACTCATCTTACTAGAAAAGAAGCTCTTCCATTAGAAGGTAGGTTATTTCATATGCGTTGTTCTGTACATATCCTCAACCTTATTGTGCATGATGGGCTGAGAGAAATAAGCCCGATTATTCAAAATATTCGGGATTCAGTAAAATTTATTAAAAATTCAACATCATGTACACATAAATTCCAGGAAATTGTTAGTGAATTAGGATTAAATACTGTTAAGGGGTTACCCCTCGATGTTTCTATGAGATGAAACTCCACCTATCTTATGCTAGAGTCTGCATTAGAATTTAGGGAAGTTTTTACTCGATTAGAAGTAATAAACTCAAATTATAAAACTAATCCTTTAGATGATGAGTGGGATCATGTAAAGATTATTTGCGAGTTTTTACAAAATTTTTATGAAGCTACAAATATATTTTCTGGAACTAAATATCCAACTATACATTTATTTTTGGGAAAATTAGTTAAGATACATATTAAATTAATGGAAAAAATACATGGTGAAGATCTTTTGCTCCGTGATATAGCTACAAGAATGAAACTAAAATTTGATAAATATTTGGAAGATTATAATCCTATTTTCGAGCTTGCTATATTTTTTGATCCTCAATATAAACAATTGTATTTAGAATATGTTTTGAGAAAGTTATTTAGGGAAAGCGATACAGTGAAGACACGAAAGGATAAAGCTCTTAAGAATCTTAAAGACTTGTATAAGGAATATAATGTTAAATTTAGTACCCCTAATGTCTTGAAGTCAAGTGGGGAGAATATTATTGCAACAAGTTCAAAGAGAAGAAATGACGATTTCTTGAGAGTTGAAGAAGAAATGATTCAAAGTACTAATTTAGAAGTAAGATCAAAATTAGATTTGTAATTGGAAGAGCCAAGAGATAAATCTAACGATTTAGATATATTACTTTGGTGGAAAGTTAATTAAAAAAAATATCCAATTTTATCAATAATGGCTCGTGATATTTTAGCGATTCAGTGACAACAGTAGCTTATGAATCTGCATTTAGCACTGGAGGAATGATACTTGACCAATTTAGAAGTTGTTTAAAATCCGACACTGTAAAAGCCTTAGTTTGTTGCCAAGATTGGATTTATACAACTAAACAAAAAGAGTTAGAGTTAATAGAATTGCATACATTAAATATATTAATGAATAATATAGATAATTAATGAATGATATAGATAATTAAACATAGTATAAATAATTTTCTATATAGTTTTACTTTGTTTTATTGTATTATGTCTGCCTGTCACAGACAATAATTTTTTTAAAAAACTTTGTCGTTGCTCTTTTTGTTGCAATGCCGGTCCCAAGCCTGGATAAAAGAGGAGGGTATCAATTTCATTGTCAGGTTGACAGTCGGTGTAGAAAAAAATTGTCATCATCTCAAATCATAAAAAAAATTCCGCTCTTTCTTCCGGCTCTTGAGGGCAGGGTTAGAGCCCAATCAATCCCGGCCCTGAAAGACTAGGGCTGGGCTAGGGCTCTACTCTTATAGGGAAGGGTAGGGCTAGGGCCGGCCTTGCCCTAGCCCTAGCCCTAGCCCTGCCCTTTAACAGCTCTATGCATGAGTCCAGAAAAAAGGGAAACATTCCAGTACATGATACTTATATATCATGGAGGTGTCTGTTTGAGTCAGCCTATAGGTACTCCCAAATATACTCCCAAATCTACTCCCTAATCCTAACCCATTTATAACCAACCACTAAAGGCCAGGATTTTAGTTGGCTTATTTTGTCTTTTTTAATACCACATTAGCTCTAATCCTAACTGTTTAATAATTGAGATAAACAGTTAGAATTTGGGAGTATATTTGGGAGGGAGTACACCTTGGGAGTATCCCTAGACTAATTTTGTTTGTAAAAGCAATTAACAAAAAAAGGTATTTCTCCTATGAATTTTGGACATTCTCCTAAAATACCTTAAACTTTTAGGATGCATGGCGCTTTGTGAGACAATCACCACTCTAGTGGAAGTCCAACTATTAGGCTGTGTTCTTTTGTTGAAACTTCAAAAGCGCAAGACTTTAAAAAGCAAGGACTTTTCAAGATTCAGGTTTTCACAAGCTTGATCATTTGATATTTTGTGTTCTTTTGTACCCGAGACTTTGTGTGTGAGTTTCTACAATTTTGTGAGTGAATGTCTAGGACTTCAAATGTCAGGGTTCTTTTAATGTGGGACAAATCTACTGGGACTTTGAGATTTTTATTTTATTTTTAACAATAATCTAAAGAGGCAGTTTTGAGAAGATTTTTCTTACTGTAATTACAAGATTGGGGAAAATCCTTCTCAAACACTAATTAATGCAAAAAAAAAAGATTATTTACATTACAATCCAATAACAAAGCACACTTGTGTTTACATAGCCCATAATACATGCTACATTTGTTGCCTCATCAAGAGGATTTGAAGATGAAAGATAATGGTATTCAAGTGTAGGCTCCGGCACAAGACTTTATGTCTGTCAAGCGACATTGTCTGATTTTTGATCACCATTTGCTGTCATTTGAACTTGAGCTGCATATTGCACTAAACTATTAGTCCATATAAACATAATAGTCTTCAATTGGGAAGACAATGTAAACTCAAGCCAAAATTGAATTCCAGATAATACAAAGAGACAATAAGAACACACAAAAATTTGTGAGCACAAGCTCTCTCACAAGTATGGCAACTGTAGAAATTTTTAGAATCAATCCTAATTTTTTCAATGAATAAAACAAAGCTAAAGACTACATATTAATGGAAGTCTTGTATTGTATGTGCTATATCTTGTACATATGACACACCAACTGTTATTAGACTCTGCATTCATCGGTTACTGACACACCTATCCATATGAGAAATCTGCTTTTTTTTAGAAGGGCTGTTACATATTTCTTCATCTGATACTACAAGAGGACTTAATCCAACTACCAGCCTTCTGCTTTTTAGCGGGCATCTCTTTCATCCTTTCCTCAACTCAATTACGTTGTCCCATATTCCCATTTCACCATGAATCTTTGACAACATCGAATATACAGCGGAATGATCTTGTTCCAAATTATGCATTCCCCCCGGCAGCAAATAGACCAAGTTCCAAACTCGAATGCAAGCCATAGGCTCCCAGCAACGCACCCCATACTACAAAATCAGGCTCAAATGGGCAATGGCATCCCCTCAATAAAATTTTCTGTCTTTTCTAGCTGACCTGCCCGCCCGCCCAAATAGATCCACCATGCACGCATAATGCTCCATCCCTGCTTGTATCCCAATTTCATCTCCATGGAGATAAGCTTGTATCCCAATTTCATCTCCATGGAGATAACTGTCTTTCACCTTCTTCAACAAATTCTCCATGTCCACATGCCGATAGCATGTTAATGAATGTAACTTTGATCAGGCCTAAAACCATCTTTTTTCATTCTCTCGAATTCCTCCAGTGTTCTTGTTCCAAAACCATGTCTAGCATAACCTCCTATAATCGAATTTCAAGACACCAAATTCTTCTTTAGCATAGACTCAAAAGTGTAAGCAATTGCACTAATGTCTCCACATTTTGCATACATATCTATAAGCAGCTGCACTAAAGTCAGTTGAGTGAGAATGTAACTTAGTCCTTGTAGCCATGATGTTAAATCTAAGTCCTAGCTTCACTCCTACTGATCAGACCTAACCCTGCATCAAAACATCCTCCTAAGGATCTTAGCAAGATGGGTACTTCTAGAGAATTGAGGATTCCCATTCAGAAAAAGGTAATCTTCCCTGCCTACGAAGTTTATCTACTTTCTTTTTTAAGCTAATAGGTCCTCTGTGATCTAGAAGGTACTAAAGGCAAGTTGGGAAATTTAGCTGTCTAATGTCATAGTCAAAGAACTCGATCTGGGAACTTAGTTCTCATGTCTCAAATCCTATAGAGATGCATTGTGGCAGTTAGACACCATGCACACCTCTACTAATCTTGTATAAATTTCCCAAGAACTTCTTTCGAGAAAATACACAAATTTTGAAATTAAGTGTAATTTAAAAAAAAATTACTATTATTCATGACATTTTAAAAAAGATCCGAGTAAATATCCAATATATATAATATTTATTTATAATTCTTCATAATTAGTAATTTTATTTTATACTTTTTTTCATTTCTTGCCAAGCATTTATGCTTTTTTTTTTCTCGAAATTTCTGATTTTATGCCCATTTTTTCAAATTTTCCGTGCACACCTCTACTAATTCTGTATAAATTTCCCAAGAACACATCTCAAGAGTCCAAACCCCAATCCCTATTTCTGGAGGAACAAGGATTACTGTGAGGGAAAATTACCGAAAGGACACGCGTCAGCAGCAGCTCCTCTCAAGTTCTGGTTTACCGGTAGAAGGTTGGAGTGGAGGGTGTGATACCCTGACTTGTACTCCGATGATAAAGTCAGTAGGTGTAGAAGATGATGAACAGTAAGAAAATACAGAGAGTTTGAAGGTCTTAGTTCTTAAAAATTTTCCTCTCTTTCACACTGTTTTTCACAGGTTTTTATAGGCCACCCCTGCCATGGCCATGGGCACCCATGGATGTTCATGCACACCTCAAATCTCTGATGTGTACTTCAGTAATCATTGTAGATAGATCTCCCGGTCATTCGTACTGCACGCGTATCTGCATACAAAAGAGAGCAGGCATAGAGTAGGAACTCGTCCGAGGTGACTAGCATTAAATGGCATTTAATGCTGCATTTAATGTCAAGATAGTGTTTCCCACCTACCATCGTAGAGGTAAGATCGGTCCCAGGTGACTGGGCAGTAGCGCCGGATCTCATACGTGTTGGGATATGGGACCGTTGACAATAAGACGACGGGTACGTCGTCCGAATGAGGATGTGATCGTCGTCCGTGAGACCACGGGTCCGTCGTCAAAATGAGGACGTGATCGTCGTCCGTGAGACCACGGGTCCGTCGTCAGAATGAGGACGTGATCGTCGTCCGTATGACAACGGGCCCGTCGTCGAAGAGACGACGGAAATGAGCTTAAACGATAACACTACACCGAGGACGAGCTCGTTACTACCATACTTAGGTTTTTACGAAATTTACCCATTACAATTACAATAACAATTTGTGTATGGCTCACCAAAAATTGAATATTCAATTTGCCCAGAACATATACAATTCTCTCTGAAATTCTAACGTAGATTGTTATGATTCCTCTTAGATCAACATATATATTGGTATTCTAAAATGAAACGAAATGGCAAACCCTCAAAATTTTAGGACAACATTTGGATTATCAAATGAAATGTCAAATCCTAGATATTAAATCAAAAAATAAAATAAAGATTGAAAGAATGATAATGAATCAAAAATTACAGAAAAAAAGAAGAAAAGGAGATGAAAACCTTGGGACGACGACAACAGTATCCGGCGACGGCGACAACAATATCTGGCAACGACGACGGTAGTAGCCGGATATGGCGACGACGACGGCGATGGCACTCCTTCCATAAGCTATCGAACAAAATAGGAAAGATGAGGAAAATGGCTCTGTGCAACGAAGAATTTGTTTTTATCGGGGGTGTCGATATTAAAGACTCCCAAAAACTCGCGGGCTTGTGCTTTGGAATGTCCGGGTCTGTTGCTTGGGTGTTTAAACATACGCTTTGGTGGGTTTTTAAAGTTACATGGGTTTTAAAAATCCCAAGCTTTTGGTCAAAAGAACATCATATACATTCGAAAAATCCGAGACTTTTGAAAAAACTCACCTCAAATGCTCAGGAAGAACACACCCTTATGTTATGTTTGGTTGCCGAGAAAATAAATGAAAACATAGAAAATATAAGAAAATTTTGGATTTCTAATATAATTTATAGTTGTGTTTTGTCTAATTTTCTTTTCTTTTCCATGTTTTTACTAATTTTTTTGGCAACCAAACATAGGGTTAGGGAATTCATGAACTCTGAACTTTCTTTGAATGAGGGGCACATCTTCACCATCCTAGCTAAAGGGCCAAGTGTGACTATGTCATAACAACCTAACTTGAAAAGCTCACTTTTAGCCCAACATGTAACCCAATGGGTCATATTATACATGTAAGCTTGGCCCAAATCATTTACATGTATAATAATATATTTATTGCGGCTCATCGGAAACTTTACTCATACTCTTGAAATAGGCAGATTGGTATGCAAACTTTATTTTTTAACGGGAGTGTGTTAACTATTACATGTTCTTAGAAGTCTTTTGGGGCGTGGCCTCTTTGTTGAGGGAGGTCTTGGGATCCAATTCCCCATGTGATGAGTCACAAGAGCTGCTCTAATCCCAAGCTAACCACTAACCATAGTAAATGATATTCGAAGCACAAATACAAAAAGTCATTTTTCTGTTCCATATGCCTTTTGGTTTTAATCCGATCAGGTCAAATGTAAATGTAGTTCAGTAATTTAAAATATCTTTTTTGGGTTCAGTGCTAGTTGGCCCAAACTAGTCCCGATTGGGCTATGTCAAGCTCACTCAGATCTCATAATTTTTTGCATGGGTTGGGCTTCAGAAATATCTTCGGCTGAGTTTAGACTCAAAATTAATTAGATGAGCTGAGCCCAATTGGCTTTGCATGGCCTAACCAGCCGATGTGCAGCCCTACTCTCAACTCCATTAGATTCTTTTGGCGATGAGCTTTGATAGCAACATTCTATACCAAGTGAGTTTTATTTGTGTGCGACTACGCACACAGATCTTGTGTGCCCCCACAGGCACGAAAATAAGTAAAATTATAAATTGTGAAAGGCAAATATGTTTTGAGTGTTTTTACCAATATACCCACAATTTGTATACCTGGCATTCCAATCATTGGGGGTAGGGATGGCAACTGGGTGGGTTTGGGCCGGGGCGTGCCCATCTCGACCCCACTTCTAATGGAAAACTCCTACCCCAAACCCGGGGTGGGTCGCTTCAGATTTTTCAAAACATTTCTTAAACCCATCCCCGCCCCGTCCCGTTAAGCACTTGTTGGGGCGGGGTCAGGGCAATATTTCATTCTATATCCATTAAGAATCCGATAATTTTAGTATTAAAGTAAGGGTAAAATAATGATTTGATATTATAACGGGGCGGGGCGGCCTAAGCCCATCCCGGACCAGAACCTGACTCCGATTTAACATCAAATTCTCAAACCCCCCCGCTAACCCATTTAAATACTCCCCAAACCCGTCCCAATAAGGACGGGACGTGTTACCCGATTAGCCTGGCCTGTTGTCATCCCTAATTGAGGGCACACAAGTATCTGCGTCGAGTTGCACAATCTTACTTAGAAAGAAGAAGCTCGTTATCATAACTCATAAATAGTGGGATTGACGTAAATTCTCTTTACTAGGCTTGTTTTCCACTCAAAATCTTTAATGCTCTGTTTGTTTAAGAGGAAAATAGGTGTAGAAAATCATTTCCAAGGGAAATTTTTTTCTTCAATTTGTAGAAAACTTTTCCCATCAGTTATATTTTTCATGGAAAATTTTCCCTCAAATATGGAGGGAAGTTAATTCCTTGGAGAGACCCTTTACTAAGGTCTCCAAATAAAAACACGAACTCTCCTAATTTATTTTATTTTATTTATTTATTTTAGAATCAATATTTTATTTTATTTTATAATTCTTACATGATTTTCTAATTTTTTTTTTCCTTCTAGTCAAACAGTAGAAAAATGAAGATTAGGAAAAAAATTCTCTTCGAAAATTTTTATTTTCCATCGCATTTTCCATGCAAGCAAACATGGCCTCAGGGTCTTTTTGTATGACAAGAATTGCAATATCTATAATTAGAATGTTTATGCATTGAAATTCTACTGTTTGGCTTAGACAATGAGAATTGTTGAAAATATCATTTGAATTTCAATTCTACTATTTAGCTGGTAACAAAATTTCTTGTGCATGAACTCCTGTGTTTGTTCATCATAAATGATAGGCATACCTGTCTTCCAAAAAAGTAAACAAATTCATAACTATTTCATTAAAGTAAAGAGAATTTGGTGTTAGACTTTTTAACCTTTGACATAGAATGTATAACTAAAAATGTTTTAAACATCTAAAATCAAGTCTAATACCAAATGACAAAAAATACATTTTGAAATGAGAAAAAAAATGATAAAAAGAGTCCTTAATGCTACTCATTCTAATAATCATATTCCTCAATTGGAGTTGATTGACATTAGTAGAGCCCCGGCACCGCCGGGGGGTGGGTTTCAGCCACATATATGTAATCAGGGGTGGAGTCAGGATTTTTTTTTTTAGTAGGGGATTTTTTTTTTGACAACTAAGTCTTGGGTCATTTTATCCTTAAATAATTTCACACATATGTTACAAGTATTGTTTCTCGTTGCTTATGTGACAACTTTTCCTTTGTTCTATGATTATGTCTTGATTAACTATTATGATATAAAAGATATAGTATTCAAAAGTGAGGAGTGCTAGCCTTACTCTCAGTCAAACTTTACTTTCACTATCCACCAACCACCTGTCCACTTTATTGAAATTAAAACACTTTTCACAAAAAAAAAAATAGACAAGTGGTTGGTAGAGAGTGAGAGTATGGCTAGCATTCCTCATTCAAAAGTTTAGGGGATATTTGCTCCCTTGTCTCATGTCTATACTTTATTAAATAATATATTATGTTTTTTTACGGGACAACTGCCCCCTTGTCTAATGGTTATGCTCAATTAAACAACTTAGTATAAAAGATTTTCTTAAAAGTTCAGCGGCACTTGCATGACCCCATTCCCCATGGTTATGCCCTAAAAAAAAGTCTAGTTAAAAAAAAAAAATAGGGGAGGGGGGGCACGTGCCCCAAGGCCCCGACCTAGCTCCAACCCTGTATGTAATTCATCCTCATGAAACTGATTAAATACCTAAAATTCAAGGTTTAAGAGTAAATTTAAATAAGAGAATAATATCCATGGATATAAACTCTTATTTCTAATTTTTCAATATTAGAAAATAATAATAATTAGAACTGCAACAATTACTTGCCAAGTATAATAGTGAAAGCACCAATAAAAACAACATAAATTACTAATCAGCCAGACAACCGCGCAAAATCGCTGGTAGAAAGCAATGAAAGCAATTGTAAAACCTTCTGCAACTCGTGATCCAAGAATCTTGCTGAACAGATATATATGAGGTTTGAGATGTTGTAAGAGCATCATGAAGAAGTAAAAGATTACATAATATGAGGTTTGCGATGTTGTAAAAGCATCATGAAGAAGTAAAAGATTATATAAAGCAATTGATTTTTGATGTGTATCTAAAATTCCAAATCAGATTACTCTCCTTCCTCTTACAATATTAGTTTGGTGTTTCCCATAAGCAAAGGATCGTAGCTCAGTTTTGGTGTTTATTGATCAATTGGGATCACTTATCTAATTATAATCTGAATTCCATTTGATGCATGGTCCCAGTATTAATTATTATTATTATTTTGGTATAAAACATCCACTGATTACGAAAATAAAATTACAACAGGAATCGACTGTATAACGCAGTGTGGAAACTAGTTAGGGGCACCTAACTACCAATGATTATGAAATAACAGCAACTCTACATGTTTTTTTGCCTCATTTCTATGTGGATAAAGTGAGCTTTGTGAGGACTTCTCTACAAAAAGGAAAGAAGCTCACATTGCGGAAGAAAACCAAAATTACATCACAAGATAAACATGTAAAGAGATCCACCCTCTCAATCCCCTTATCCATTTGATCCGCCTTGGACCCAACAGAGTGAGATCGATGTTCATATGGAACACTAAGTCTTGAATCTCTTTTTTTTTTGGGGGGGGGGGGAGGAAAGCTGGGATCTGTGTCCTTTAGAATCTCTCTCAACAATAAAGGAAAGAAAGGAGGTAAACCTAGAATGAATCAAGCTGAGTTCCCCTATCTAAGTCATGAGAGAATAAAATAAAAAAACAAATGTTTACAATCTCAAGGATCTGTGTCCTTTAGAATCTCTCTCAAAATCTCTCTCAACAATAAAGGAAAAAGAGGAGGTAAACTTAGAATGAATCAAGCTGAGTTCCCCTATCTAAGTCATGAATCTCATTTAAGGCATTGATGTATCTCCTAGTGCTTCTCTCACTCTCTCTCCCTTAAACCCACAAAATTGCATTTCTAGGGGCTGAGCAATCAATCAATCAATCTATCTATCTAGATTAGATAATCCCTTTCCTAAGCAATAAAATCTTGACATGGTTAGAAGTAACTTTCCCCCTACACGGGAGTTGATTCTACTCACCCCACCAATACCATCTTGGACCCCGAATTCTCATAGAGCTGCCATCAAAATTCAGCTTAATAGATCCTCATTTTCACCTCTTTGGCGCTAGATGCCACCCTATAGTTGATAATGCCGTGCTAGCCCTTCTGTTTGGCATTCTCTGCTCTCAACCAAAAATCAAAACCTATCCTTGCTTTTACGTGTGGCTTTTGCAACCATTTAAAGTAGAAACTCTCTAATTTTAATACACTCATGATTCTCTCCGGTTGTAACTGGACTTGGGGGAATCCAGTTACACCACTGATGCTACCACGTGTACCTTTTGACACCCCTTAACTGTCATTTAAGGGACACATGATAGCGACAGTGGCGTAACCGGACTCCCCAAGTCCGGTTACAAATGAAGATGATTACGAGTCATTTTAATATACATTGCTATAACCTTGACAGATGTTGATTTTTGGTTGACAATAAGAAATGCCTAAAAATAGGGTAGCAGCCTAGGATGCCTCATATTTGATATGGTTGACCATGGAAGTCTTCTTTCTCATGACTGTAGCTTTGCTTGTGGTGTTTAAAAAAAAAAAAAAAACCCCGTGGAAGTAAAAATAGCCCTATCATTAAAGATCATATCCTTTTGTTCCTTAATTTTTTCCCATAAAGACAATCGCGTGGATGGTACACTTCTATATGATCCTTCCCTTACACCCGTCCCACTCAGCTTTCAATGTGACATAATCTCCACACTGTCCTGAGGAAAAACCCAATTCAAGTCTCTGCCATGTAAACAAAATGATTCCAGATAAAGCAGGCCACTCTGCAGTGAACAAAAAGATTGGATTGATTCCAGATAACCAAAACTTACTCATTGCTTACCATCCAACCAAATGCAATGTTGACCGTATAATAACGTCTGTTCTAAATTCACTCTCTCAAACTTTGAGAAAAGCTTCTTAGCTTTACTAAAATAAGAAAAAGAAGGGCCATTATTGCAAGTTTCAAAGCTTTCCATTTCCCAACCCCACTTCCGTTTGTCACTGAAGGCTTCTTCCATTCCATTACACAACCATGATGCCATTTAAAAGCACCCCAAAAGAAAGCTGAATTATCCAATCAGATTTGCTGTAATAAAAAGCAGATTTGCTGTAATAAAAAGCAGATTTCGTGGATTGAATTTCCAAAGCATGCAGTTGATATTCATATTCCCGAAATCAATCCAGATCACTTTGGATTCTACTTCTACAATCCCCACAAACGATGAGTTGAGAAACGCATCTATTCTTATTCCTATTGGATTAATATTGGATTATTCTTATTCCTATTCCTATTTGTGTTGTTCATATCCTCACTGCACTTAGCTTAGGAATAACATCCAATTCATTTTCTTCTTTATTTATAGCTTAAAAGAAGATACTAAATAAAGTAGCTTTGTGAGAAAGAATAGATACGCGCTCTCAGTTCATAGTCCGAGTCATTGGTGTGTTTGGACGAGAAATCGTTTTAGAAGAATTTTTTCTAACTATAAGAAAACTTGTTAATTATAGTTCAAAGACAGCTAATAATAGTTCAGAGGCAATTAAAGGGATTTTGTGAGGGCGAGGAGTTCGAATATGACTCTTGCTCTATAAAAATGTGAGTATATTTAACATTTCTCTTCTTTTTTTTTAATACAAAATTTCTTAAATAATTACACAATTATTTAAGAGGAGAGTGGGCCTAGCGTTCCCAAAATCGAATGACTAGTCATACTCTCTCAGCTAACCGAGTGTAAACTTTAATATTAAAAAGTGTTTTAACAGGCAACGAATTGAATAGCCTCTAACAGATGCCCGAATATTAGACTCGGGCATGCCTCTCTGGCTAACGCGTGGAAGTTTCTTAAACTAAGAAAGTGGAGATAGGACCGCAACCAATTGCAATTGCATTCAAGTCAATTCAATTGCAAATGTGGCTGATTTTGATTGGATAAGAAAAAATGAGTTGAAAATTCCAATTTTAATTTTTTTTATTCTTCCAATCAACATCAACTAGATATGTAATTGAATTGGCTTGAATGCAATTACAATTGGCTGTGATCTTATCTCAAGGAAGTGATAGTGTGTATGTGAACGTTACATTGGACGGTACACATATATCTCTATGCCAAGTGTCCTATTTGACATCCATTAATTATGGTTAAAATTCACTTACCCTTAGGATGCGTTCGTTTGAGCTGAGGGGGGGGAAGGAAACTAGAAGAAACCGCACAAACTTTCCTATTTGATATACCAGTTTTTATAGAAAAGTGATTTTCTACTTTGTTAAATTTTCTTACTTTTCACCTAGGAAGCATGGATACGAATACAGGATATGGGTATGATATGATATAGATACGGCAAAACCTTAAAAAAACAGGATATGGGTACGGTCAGGATACGTCTGTAATTCAAAAAAAAAAAAAAAAAAACTATATTTTGTATTATAATTATAAAATAACCATTGGTTTAGTTCTGTTTATGTATAAAAAAGACCATGTCTATGCAAAACCAAAATAAATAGGGTCATCTTATCATCCACTAAGAAAAAAAGAAAGTCATCCTAGCATCCACTAAGCAAAATATAAAGAAGATCATGTCCATGCAAAAACAAAAGAGATAAGGTCACACCCCGGGTCTCAAAAAAAAAAAAATTCATGGCCGTATCCCGGCGTATTGGAGCCGTATCCCTGTTGTATCAGTAATAAAAACTTTGTTTTAAATTAACAGGATACGTTTGAGCCATATTCCGTCGTATCGGAGGTGTATCGGTATCCGATACGTATTTGATACAGGTACGATTACCTATTTGAAGTATCCGTGCTTCCTAGCTTTTCACACATTCTTGATTTTAGCAATTTGGTGGAATAGTGAGAGAAAAGAAAATAGAAGATTTGTTTACCAATTGTACCCCTCTAGCAGCCATGTTCATTTACACAGTTTGTATAAGGGAAAATGTTGGACGAAAAAAAGAAAGTCATCCTAGCATCCACTAAGCAAAATATAAAGAAGATCATGTCCATGCAAAAACAAAAGAGATAAGGTCACACCCCGGGTCTCAAAAAATAAAAAATTCATGGCCGTATCCCGGCGTATCGGAGCCGTATCCCTGTTGTATCAGTAATAAAAACTTTGTTTTAAATTAACAGGATACGTTTGAGCCATATTCCGTCGTATCGGAGGTGTATCGGTATCCGATACGTATTTGATACAGGTACGATTACCTATTTGAAGTATCCGTGCTTCCTAGCTTTTCACACATTCTTGATTTTAGCAATTTGGTGGAATAGTGAGAGAAAAGAAAATAGAAGATTTGTTTACCAATTGTACCCCTCTAGCAGCCATGTTCATTTACACATTTTGTATAAGGGAAAAAGTTGGACGAAACTATACTCCCCTAAATACTTTTCTGTCAAACCAAACACAGAAACAGCTAAACCTTTTATTTTATTTTATATTTTATATTACTTTACTTTATTTTCTTTCACCAACTTACCCTTCAACCAAACGCATCCCTAGGTTAAATAATATAACTTTAGTTTTTAAAAAATTAACCCCATGAATGAGTAAATCCTAACTAAGGTTAATTTAAAAAAAATATTTTTTCTAAAAATTAAACTAGGGTTAGATTATTTAACATTAAAGGTGAATGAATCTTAACCATAGTTAATAAGTATCAAAAAGAGGACACATGGCAAGGTGGGTGAGGTACTGCTCAGTGCAATATGCACATGCACGCTATTACCTCCTTAGTTCTGGACCTTTCCCAGCGGCAGTGAGAGGGATGCCCGAGTCTAAGAGACGGGCACCCGCCAATCCCTTGCAGTTTTAACATGTTGCTTTTGAGACATTTAGTTGGCTAGGACGAAGAGTAGAGTTAGCATTTCCCACTCACGCGAGAGAGGTGTGTGCGTGTTTAAAAAGTGCCTATTATTGCATGATCGATTCTTTAAATTGAGTTTAGCAACCGCAACTTATTTGAGCTTCAATTCATCTCTCGTTTAGCTTATATTCTGCTTTGTCTCTCTCTCTACAAAACAAGCAGAAATCCAAAGCGATGAAAGGTCCAATCAGTTATCTTCTTCTACTCTATGTTTCTTCAATCTTTCTCGCCTTTTCTATCTCTTCGTCGTCTACAGATCTCGACGTACTCATGAAGCTGAAAGCCGCCATGGTTGCGCCAGAAGGTACTGGCCTCAAGGACTGGATATTCTCACCATCTCAGGCCTCTCATTGCTCGTTTTCAGGAGTTGTATGTGACGAAGCTTCTCGAGTAACATCTCTCAACGTCTCGTTTGTTCATCTGTTTGGAACAATCGCGCCAGAGATAGGCCTTTTGAACAAGCTGGTTAATCTCACACTCTCCTGCAGCAACCTAACTGGAACACTTCCATTGGAGGTCGGAAAACTAACATCTCTCAAGCTCCTCAACGTCTCCAACAACAAATTGACAGGAAAATTCCCTGGGAACATCGCCAGCGGATTATTGGAGCTCGAGATTCTCGATCTGTACAACAATAACTTCACAGGTTCGCTCCCGACCGAGCTCGTGCAGCTCAAGCGGCTGAAGCATCTTCAACTCGGGGGAAATTTCTTCTCCGGAGAGATTCCAGCGATCTACTCAGAGATTCAAAGCTTGGAATACTTAGGTTTGAATGCTAACGGATTATCAGGTAGGTTTCCGGCTAGTTTAGCTCGGTTACCAAATCTTCAAGAACTGTACGTTGGTTACTACAATACTTACGAAGGAGGTATTCCGCCGGAGTTAGGTTCGTTGAGCTCGCTGAGAGTACTCGATATGTCAAGCTGTAATCTCCACGGCGAGATTCCGGAGACTTTAGGCAGTTTGAAGAAGTTACACACGTTGTTTCTACAACTCAACCGTCTTTCAGGTGAGATTCCGGCGGCTCTCTCCGGTCTAGTGAGTATGAAATCGCTCGATCTCTCCAACAACGAACTGACAGGAGAGATACCGAAGAGTTTCTCGGAGATGAATCAGCTAAAACTACTTGATCTGTTCGGGAACCATCTCCATGGTCGAATCCCAGCATTCATCGCCGATCTTCCGAATCTCGAAGTCTTGCAGGTATGGGAGAATAACTTCACGTTTGAGCTCCCAGAAAATCTCGGCCGTAACGGAAAGCTCATGATTCTTGACGTCGCTAAGAATCATCTCACTGGAAGGATACCTCATAGTCTGTGCTTCGGAGGCAGATTACACACGTTGATCTTGATGGGAAATTACTTTTTTGGACTCCTTCCGCAAGAACTCGGTGAGTGTAAATCGCTAAAACGGGTTCGACTCATGAAGAATTTCTTCAACGGAACGATTCCAACTGGATTTTTCAACCTTCCTTCAATTGATATGCTTGAGCTAAACGACAACTACTTAACCGGCGAACTTCCACTGGTAATCTCGGGAGTCAATCTCACACTTTTGACGCTCTCCAATAATTGGCTTACCGGAAGAATCCCTGCCGCAATCAGAAATCTGACCAAATTAGAAAAACTCTTTCTCGAATCAAACCGATTTTCGGGTGAAATTCCTGAGGAAATCTTTGACTTAAAGAAGTTATCCCAGATAAACATCAGCGCTAACCAAATCAGTGGCAACATTCCGACTTCTCTTGCTCGCTGTTCATCTCTTACGTCAATCGATTTCAGTCGGAATAATCTCCAGGGACAAATACCGACAGAGATTACGAGTCTGGAGATCCTAAGTACCCTCAATTTATCAAGAAACCAACTTACTGGACAAATTCCAGCTGAAATCGGATCGATGACAAGCCTAACGACGTTGGATGTTTCGTACAATAATTTATCCGGTAGTTTTCCGTCCAGCGGTCAGTTCCTCGTCTTCAAAAACAGTTTTTTCTCGGGAAACCCTGACCTCTGCCAAGCACGCGATTTGACCTGTTTATCAATGCAAAATACGAGACAAGTTTCAAGCCGGAAGCCATCATCGTCCCTCAATTACTCAAAGCTCATCATCACCATCATATCATTCGTCGGTGCTATTTTATTGTTCGTCTTCGCGGTTAAAAAGACGAGAGGATACTGGAAAAGGCACATGAAATCCAGGGACTGGAAGCTCACCAAATTTCAGAGGCTCGATTTCAAAGTCGAAGACGTTCTCGAATGCTTGAAAGAAGAGAACATCATCGGCAAAGGCGGTGCAGGGATCGTCTACCGTGGATCGATGCCTCACGGCGACGACGTTGCAATCAAGCGACTCGTCGGCAGAAGCAGCGGGAGGAGCGATCACGGATTCTCGGCCGAAATTCAAACTCTTGGAAAAATTCGGCATCGAAACATTGTGAGATTGCTAGGGTTTGTGTCGAACAAAGACACGAACCTGTTGCTCTACGAATACATGCCTAATGGGAGCTTGGGAGAGCTTTTGCATGGATCCAAGGGTTCGCATTTACAGTGGGAGACCAGGTATCGAATCGCAGTCGAGGCAGCCAAAGGGCTCTGTTATCTTCACCATGATTGCTCGCCTCTGATCATCCACAGGGACGTGAAATCGAACAACATTCTGCTTGATTCAGAATACGAGGCTCATGTAGCGGATTTTGGACTCGCAAAGTTCCTGCAGGATGCCGGAGCGTCAGAATGTATGTCTTCCGTTGCTGGCTCGTACGGTTACATCGCGCCAGGTCAGTCATCTCACCCTTCTTTCTTTTACGGAACTTTATAGATGGTTGAAATGACGAATCTACCCTTGTTTTTTTTGTAATGATGTTCAACAACAGAGTATGCATACACGCTGAAAGTGGACGAGAAGAGCGACGTGTACAGCTTTGGTGTTGTGCTGTTGGAGCTGATCACGGGGCGAAAGCCGGTGGGGGAGTTTGGGGACGGGGTGGACATTGTGAGGTGGGTGAGGAAGATAACGTCAGAGATGTTGGAGCCGTCAGATATGGCTTCCGTATTGGAAGTGGTGGACCCCAGGCTTAGTGGGTACCCCTTGAGTGGTGTGATAAACCTGTACAAGGTAGCCATGCAGTGCGTGGAAGATCACAGTGCCAGAAGGCCCACAATGAGGGAGGTCGTTCACAAGCTCACCAACCCTCCACAAACCTCTTTGATCTTTGAAGAAAGACGGTAAATGCTTCCCTCCTCAAAAGCGTCAATAGCTTTTGAGAAATGCTAGCCCCATTTACAATTGTTAAGGCACTCTCATGATGAATAACAATGTGATTGGTTCAGAGTATGGAGTTAACTGCGAGTGGGGCTAACACTCTTCAAAGAGAAAGACACTATTTAAAAACAGAGAGTTTTGCTAACATTGTCCCTTCTGGCTTTTACCTTTCATCGGGAGATTAATGTTTGATAATTGATTGGGGGTAGCACTTGCCAAAAAAGCTTAGAATTTGGCTTTCATTTTTTTTTTCTTTTTCTTTATTGGCATTACTGTAAATGTATTTTATTGTGATCGTCCAACATCCATGCTATGTTTGTGAAACCCGTGTGATCACTTTTCAAGAGTGTTAGCTACTGTCGGTCGATCTCTATTCTCATCATCCACCAACCTACTTGTCCACTTTCTTGAAATTAAAACACTTTTCCATACAAAAAGGATAAGTGGTTAGTAGAGAATCAGAGTATGAGTTGGCCAAGAGTAGGGTTAGCATTTCTCCACTTTTCAATGGTTCTTTCTGTACAGTGTTTCTATGTCAAATATCAGTGTGATGTAATTGGTTGTTAACCACTGTATCTTGTAAGGTTTCTGATTGATTGTAATTTTGTAGATTTTAAATACAAACTGGAGCTCTGGTTAAAAGAGAACCGGAGCACCCGCCTAGGAGAATTTTGAAAATTATAGAAAAAGGTTGACGGAAATTTCATTCTTTTATATTTATAATTCTCAAATTACTCCTCCAAAAAGAAATGTTAAAGACATGTTTTAGAGAGCTCCGGTTCTCTTTTAAGCCAGAGGACATATTTGTAGTTAAACTCTTAGTATATTTAGATAATATATATATTCAAATTGTAAATTTATCTTTACTGGTTCAAAACATACGAAAATATGTAGCATCTAAATAAATATGCGGGGGAGATTTGCCACTCAGATTCTACATGAGTAGAATTTAGCAATAATTGTCCTTGTAATATTATTTAAGGGCTACAAATAATCTAATGCCCTCTAATTGGAGTCAAATCCTCTGCGGTGATAATCGAATTTGACAAATCTAGTTATCACCCTTTGAGGTGGCCACATGTCTCCTTTGACACCCCTTAACTGTGGTTCAGATTCATCCACCTTAAGGGTTCACCCATCAATCCTTGATTTTTAGAAAAAAAATATTAATTATATTTTTTAAGAAGATATTAAAATGGGATTAATTTTCATGCAGAGCTTTGCATGTGCAGAGCTCCCTTTTTACACCGCTCAGGGGCAAAATGTGTAATTATTGATAATTACACATTTTGCCCCTGGACAGTGTGAAAAGGGAGCTCCGCACATGCAGAGCTCCGCATGATATTTAAACTGAATTAAAATCTTATTTTATTTTCTTCTTCCTTAGTCTTCCTTGAGGAAGAAAGAAGACATTAAAAGTAAAGAGGTAGATAAGGAAAAGAAGAATGAAAATACAGAAATAATATCTTTCTAATCGAAGGGTGCCTTTGTCTAGGCTAGGTCTTTTTCTTGGACATAGAAGGAATGTCTTCCTTAATTTCCCTTATTACTTGGGGATCGGATTTGGTCTTGCTCTTGCGAGACTAAAACCGTCTTGCCCCCTTTCAGTGTACGACATGTGACGATAAAAAGAGAGAAGTCATCTTATTTTCTCCCCTGTTTTTTTTTTTTTTTGACTTCTCTCCATTTGATATCTTCTCTCTTTTATTGCCACATGTCGGATGTTGAAAAGTGGTGTAAGACGGTTTTGGTCTTGCAAGAGCAAATCCGTTCTCTGTCTGTGGCTGACAGAGGTGCGTGGATAAAATCATCCATTGATTTTATTGCCTTCTCCCAGTACGCTTTCATTTCGGGAGCACATTGTCCTTGGTGCACATGACCAGTGATCATCGCTTCCTCCATAAGATGCATGTATTGTTTAATTTGTCCTATCATAAAGTAGTGCCCTGCTTTCATTCCATTGTACCCAGATGGTCTTAGGATGAGCACCCTGTCGTTGAAAGTAGTTTGGATTGTAGGCCGTGGATCCATTGGGACCCTCCAATACAAGCAAAGAAGTATCTAAAACCGTTGCAAATAAATTTTGAAGGCATGTTTTATGAAAGAATTTTGCTACTGAGACCGCAAAGGGCCGAACCACATCGAGACCGTGCTTGTGATGCATGGATCTCAAAAATTCATTAAATTTGTTGGTGAAATTTTGAGATTCATGCATCACATGCACGGTCTCGGTGTGGTTTCGGCCCTTTGCAATCTCACTAGCATTTTCCTTTATGAAAAGACAATCCATCAAAAGAGTTTCCCTCAGCAAAGAAGTCAAATGGTAGGGCACCTTTGAGGATTTGTGTATAAGGGCAGAAGATGAAAGAGGCACCCTTGTCGAGAAAGTAGAAAAGTGTCGCCTTTTTATGAGGCTTCACCTCCTTAAGAGATAAATTTATCCAATTCACCAGCGTTCTCAACCACCTTTACCAAGGACAAAGGTAGTGATGCGTATCATATCACACGTTAATTCCCAAAGCCATATATGAATGAAAGATACATAGGCCAAAGTCTTAATCTTACTCGCACAATTGGATTCGATGAAATTTTAATGAAAAAGGTCAATGTTCTAGTGCAGTATCCCCAAGAAAGCAAATGCAAGGCATCATGTACATTAGTACAGCTATCGAAAAGAGGTGGTCCACCACCTCCTCGTACCAATAAGCAAAGATAGCGAGATAGCTGCATTACCACAAGGACTTTGCTACATAGGCCCCAAAAGGGTCTAGACCACCGAGACCGTGCATGAATGCACAGGATTTTAGATGGGGCCGACGTTCACATGGTAGGCCCCACCTGAAATCCCATGCATGCATGCACGGTTTCGGTGGCCTCGGCTTTTGTGCGGTCTCAAAATCATTTCCCTTACCACAAATGCTTTACTATTAATATCGGTGCCTTCAACCTAATGCTTCATAAGGGGTTGAGGCACCTCTTCTTCATACAGGCACACTCTTCTGAAAAATTGAACTTATCTTCCCTTCGGAGTTCTTGTTGAAAGCAGTTTCTTTAGTAATGCCTTGAGGGAACCTCTAGCTCTTCAACATATTTAACCATCGAATCCACTCTCGGGTAGATAACGGTGGTATTATACTTTCGGAGATTTAGGCAAAGAATGTCGTACACATCATCTAGTGAAGGTGCTACCTCCCCCAATAAGTAGTAAAAATGTATATAGAGGAATTACAACGGAAGAGATGGTGCTTCAAAGTGTTTTAATCGTGCTTTTTCTTGAGATGGGTAATGAGTTCGAAGACGGCCTCGACACCCACTTCCTTTAGAATTGCAAAAACTCTTCATCTTCAAACATGTTGACAATCCAACATTCCCATAAGGTTCAGAGTAGGAATGAAAAATGGGAAGGGAATAGGGAAATTCTCCTCATTGAATGCAAAACCTCAGAACTCCTATTGCTGGGAAAACTTTACTTCATCTCAATCAACCTCTAGAACTGAAATGACCCAGTGATCTGATGGGGTGCTCACACCCAACTATGATGTTTGGCGTCGTGTACAAATAAAACTGGTAACTCCTTAAGACATTTGACTTGGAGCTTGTTAATGTCATCACATTAAGAAAAATATGAGACAAGAAAAGAAAAAGAAAAAGAATTCTCATAATGGCCTAAAAAAATGAAGGAAGTGTCGCGCCCCAAAATCTCACCTAACTTAATGTGAGACTTTGGCACGTGACTTAATCATTAATTTCATAACTTCCTGTCATAAAACATTTAAGGCAATTCTAAAACATGAACCTAAAAATTTTCTCTTCAAATAAATACTAATAAAGTCTAATATCTGAAATAAATGTTAAGACATCATAATTAATTAAGATCATCCTTTATGAATCCCCAATCATAAATTCAAACTAACCATAAATCTATGATTAAGTCTATTACAATGTCTAACTTCAAAATTTCAAAATCTAAAATACTAGTAATCTAATGTTCAGTGTATGGTCAGCAATCTAAATTCCATTCTCCATTAGGGTAATCACCTGCTGGCTCTTCTTGCTCATCCTCGTACTCTTTATCTTCCCAAGATCCTAGAGCACAGATGCCAAAACTAAAACCTGCCGACAACAACAGTCATCGGCTGAGTAACAAGTTACCCAGCGTATATATAAAATCCTATCTAACAATATAACGATATTTAATATAAACATGGTTTAAGATTTAACATAACATGTAAACATATAACAATTTAGAGTGCTGAAGCATAATTCAATTTCTATTCTTACACATGATTACTTGTGTTTATTTCTCTTGTTTATCTTACTTATTTTCTTGTTCGTGAATTTATCCAACAACATGCAATACAATAACTTAATATAACTCTACCCCATATATTGGGTAAAGACTAACATATACTCTACTTTCCGAGGTACCACATAATATACACATTATCCGGTGCATACGGTTTGTCTACACATTATCCGGTGTATACGGCTTGTCTACACATTATCCGGTGTATACGGCTTGTCTACACATTATCCGGTGTATATGGATGGTCTTGCCTTGATCATAGGCATGTGGGTACTCGGTCAGTGCAAAACTCAATCATGCATAATGCTTGTGTCGGTGTGTACTTGCATAATACTTGTCATCTTGTATATTCTCATGCTTATTCATATTTAAATTTCGTGAATCTGTGTGAGTGAAATAATAATGATTGCAAATCATTCATAATTTAAACATGAAAGAGTTCTCATAAATGATCAATATAAAACATAGATTCATCAAATAAAATAAGAGACAATTTTATTTATCGTGTCTAAATTTTCAATACACCAATATAATCACATAAATCTCACAGAACCCTAATTTTTATAACATATCATAATCTCAAGCAAACTTATAATAGTTTCATCAATTACAAACATCATCCCCTTCATCCATTTTCATCATCCAGACACTATAAAATCATTCACTTTCTCTTTGTTGATATAAAATTAAATTATGAAGAACATCTCTCATATACTAGTTTTCACAAGGAAATCACCGCTTAAATCACTTTCTATACATCATATATATATATATATTTTCCCTAAAAAAATCACGATTTAAAATTCTCTAACATCAAGTATAAATTTTCCAAGAGAAAACATGATTTAAAACATCACAAAGTCATCATATATCTTTTCCATAAGAAAATCCTGGTATAAACATCATAAGAACATCATATTTATTTTTCATGATAGATTGAAACATCAAAAACATGTTTACTCTTATTGTTCTTGCGTTAGATTTATCATGTTTATCATATTTATATCAAAAATCCCTATATTGATAGGAAGGAAGTCATATTTATCTCTCTTGATCGTTTTCCTAAGATCATGCGCTTGTGAATGAGGTTGATTTACGCTTTTTCATCATTCTTCGTTGCAAAACCTTTGATCCCTCCTCTTTGATTTCTCAAAAATCCCTTCTCTCACTCTCTTTTAGGTCTAAAAAGTTTTAGAAACCCTTAACTCATGAGTATAAGGGGTATTTATAGTGTTGGGAGCCCTAGGGATTCCACAAGTTGGAAAAACTCGCAAAAAGAAGCCCAAATGATATTTTTGACGATCAGTCGCCGTCAGGGGCAATCGATCACTGGTAGGCGATCGATTGGGCATGGCGCCGAATATATTTTTTTTTAAAACTCTTTTGTTACTTTTTGATTATCTCCATTTGCATGCCATTAAACCTTAAAAACGACTTAATTTTAGTGTTTTATTTGGGTTTTAAAATCACTACTTTTCGCATGAAATTTATAGGCTTAAATATATTAAAAATTTAAACACATGTTTCTATAGCATTTAATAAAGATCACAGTTATTAAGAAATAATAAATTTGGGGTTCTACAGGAAGACATGAAAATGAAACGAAATTCTAACATATATAGAAAAAGGGGAAAGACAAATAAATGTGATGTCATAATGACACCATTACACCAAAAGATGTGACGTTATGGAAAGATGGATAATCAACAACGAAATGAGGCACTGACATTTAGTGGCGAGGTGATTTGTGGTAGACACATGTTACAGAACCATCATAAGTTGTAATAGTAAAGGTGTTATAATATCAAAACTCGTGTCATGTCAAAAGTTCATGTTTTAGTGTTGACTTATTCTATTGTCAAAGCAATGAGTTTAGTGTGTCTTCTATCATTGCTTACAAGCGTCCAAGACAAGTGAAGATAAAGACTTAAGAAGATCAGTTGAAGACATTCCGATCATAGCCTCATATCACTTATAGGATTAAGTGACCTAGATATCATGCTACCTTATGTGAAAATTAACTTAGAATAATTATATGAACATTAAGTGACTAGATATGTAGTATTGAGAGGTGTTAGAGGATCATGAAACTAAGGTTCGGTATAAGGGGTATAACTCATTGATCGTAGCTCTGATGTTGCTCCATAATATATTGAATCGAAAATATCAAAAAGATCTACAACTTTCATTAAGAATTCAAGAGCAAAAATCAAATTTTTGCAGTCTATTGATCGCCTTGAATGGCCGATCGATCGAATGGTTAAAACAAGCTACTGTTTTTGTGTTTTAAAGAAAATTTAACAGGCGGTCAAGCACCCATGATGGCCGGTCGATCGGGGTGCGCGATTTCACTATTTTAGCTTGTTTATAACTTGATTTTTGCTTCTATATTAATTGGGTTTGATTCTCATTCGAACCAAGGAAGTTTGAGAGAGTTTCTTTTGAGTGATTTAGGGTTTCCCAAACTCATTATTCTCTTATCTTCCACCCTAAAGATTGAAAGCCATTGATTGCTTCATTCTTACTTGTTTGGGTAATTCTATTGATTGAAATTTAACTAGGATGTGTTATTAATCAACCATCAACTCATTCTTTTGAAAAGAAACATGTCTGGTGTGTTGCGGAGCCTTTGCGAATGAGATCGATCCGAAACTGATCGTGAATATTTGGTCGGTGGAATCCGAAATCGTCGTGGACGGAGATCGATCTTTAGAGATCGTGATTGTCGAGATTCAAAAGAAGTAGAGATTGCTGAGATTGTTCACGGGTCTTGCGAGAACTTGGTTACTTATTGAGTCGTGTAGGACTAGTCGTAGATCGATGAGTTCGAGTCCTGTTTGGGTGAGGTTCGAGTCTGTAAGTATCTTTACTTTGTCTTAGTAATCTCTTTGTTGTCCCATGCTTTTTACCGGAAGGGTTTCCACCTTAAAATCATTGTCTTGTGGTTTGTTTGTCTTCCTTATTTCCGCACTTTATTGTTCATCATCTCTTAATTAATAATTTAATTAGTAAATCTTAAAAAATATAGATAGACTTGTAGGGAGACTTAGCTACCCCATTAGGTTTGTAAGTTCTCAACCTAAAAGTATTTTTTTTAAGATTCACCAGATTTTTCACTATGTATGTCGTATTAGAGATAGGTTTAGAGAATATTGAGTGGTGTAATAAAGTGAGATGAGATACACTCATATCTAGGTAGATTTGAAATTGAAATAGATTACTATCAAATCTTAGATTTGATTAATATTAGATTTGATTATGATGTGATACTGCTTCTATCTTGAGACTCATGTAATCTCTATATAATCCTAAAGAAAGAGCCATTGTAATCATCCAAGCTATTCAAGAAAATCCATTTTCTATCATGTCGAATGCATGCCACATAAAAGGTGCCACATAAATTTATCGTCATATCAAAAGACACAAAAAGACACTATGTGAAATGGATAGTATCTTTACCAAAAAAAGAAATGGTCAAATACTACAAAAGACACAACATCAACCTTGACATCCAAAAAAGGTGACGTTATTAAGTGCCTTCAGATTGTCACTCTAGCACAATCAAAGATGCCTTGGAGTGTACATCATCAAGATGAACGACAACAAGTTGCCTTCACATGTAGGGGGCTAATGTTGATAGCTGCCACGCCTCGAAATTTGGAGTTGATGATTTGAATCTTATTCCATGATTAATACCCTTCTTGAACTTTGAGACTTCAGAACGTGAGTAAAAGAAAAGAAAAGAAAAATAGTAAAACCAAAAAAAAATTAATCTCAAATTGCATCTTATATATCGATAGATTTTTAAGCTTCAATATTCTCACAGATGTACCTCTTGGTATTCAAAAATTCATTTCTGACGAGATATAATTCAAATGCGCGCTAACGAATTTTATATTACTAGAAGGCTAGCTTAACAAAATTTTAATTATGATTAAGAATAAATGACATCACTCATAAAATATTAACCTCAAACCAACTCTCTTATAGTAGAAAAATTCTGGCGAACACGACAACTTACACTAAATATTTTACAATAGATAAATTATAAATCAAAACGCCCTGAAACTAATTAGTCTTGAAATATAACTGATCCTAATTTTTTTTTAAAAAAAATTACTAAAATTATTTACAGATTAAGGTGAATAAAAGTTTATAAGTTAACTCATTTCCCAAATTAAATCTGTCTACTGAAATATCACATTCAGAAATATATTTATTAAAAATAGTAAACAATATATTTTCAACAAAATTTTTACAAGATGGTTGTTCCACCAATCTGGTATTTATACACCAAATTTCATAATTTTTTGAGCATAGAGGAATATTTGTTAAATATTCTCCTATCACTGACCCCGAAATTTCAGAATACTTTTACGATAAGAAAATTCGAATTAGAACATCTTCACATTAAATTTGACTCTAATGCATCTCATACTCAACTAATTTTCTCATAAAATCAAACTACAATATCTATAATTAAATTTACACATTCTAATCATTAATGTCAAGCTAAAACAATTATTTAAATTCTTCTCACACATCTAAATGAGTAAAAGAAAACTAAACTAAACTAAATCTTTAAATGTAAATTCTCCATCTTCATCCTGACCTCTAGTCGCTCAATTCTTCAGACCTTGTATCTCATATATATATTACATCATTATTTCCCTAACATAATATTTCCCTAATAGAGCTCATCCATATTTTTGTATCAAAGGTTGTAAACAGGATCTCATAGATAATCTCAGATTAATATCTTTAGTATATTAGGAATATCTTTGATATTGTCTTTCCAAGTTAAGAGTTTGGAGTTATCTATTTAAACCCTTTATGAGTCATTGTAATCCATTCAAACTTTTCAATAAATCAGTTTTTCTACATGGTATCATAGCGGGTGATCTACCACCTATTTTGATTTTTTTTTGTTTGATTCCGCCTTTCCGGCGAGTGGTGCCGCTACCACCCGCCAGGTGTGAAACCTTTTATTTTTATTCTTTTGCTTTAAATAAAAAATCTACTATCATCATCTATACTTCTACCACCCCCAAGATCATACTCATACTTATGGATATCTTTTTTTCTTTTCATTTATTGAAAACTTCTCCAACAAGAGTTTTTTCATTAAATTGTGGGTCATATTTCATGTGCGTTGGGATAAGATCATGACAGCCTGATCTAGTTGGTCACCGGCTCCGAAAGACTCAAAATGAGGGGGATGCAACAGAGATGAACTTCATAGACTGGAGGTGACTACCAAGTATAGTTCGATATTCTAACTATTCGTCAACAAATTATCAAAGAAGATTGAGTACTTGACTTGTGACAAACCTATGAAGATCTTGATCCTCATGTGTTTGAGGGGGGTATTAGGAAAATATTATGTTAGAGAAATAATGATGTAATATATATGAGATACACAAGATCTCATAAATAATCTTAGATTAGTATTTATAGTATATTAGTAATATCTTTAACATTGTCTTTCCAAGTTAAGAGTTTTTGATTATCTATTGAAACCCTCTATGGGTCATTGTAATCCATTCAAGCTTTTCAATAATTCAGTTTCTCTACAAGCTCAATGCTTAATAGAATTTCATTTACATGTTATCTTATTAAGATCATTTATAATGAAAGAGATATTATAATAATTGAATAACAATTTATCTAATTAGTAAATTTTCATTTCTCGATTCCAACTTGAAAACAATACATAACTTTACTAATAATAAAATATAAAGAAACTTTAATGATTTAATATATAACCTCAATTACACATTGATGTGATGTCATGAGAATGAAATTGTATGCACGTTCAATGATATATGCAAATGATGTCCAATTTTCACCCCAGCCCAGTTCACTATCATCACTAATTTTATCTCCAATTTGGTCCGACTGTAAATCCCAAGCAAATGATTTTTTCTGGAGGCTTTAGGGCTTTATACCCAAGGACCCATGATCTTGGCTTGTTCCTTTAGAGAGTCTCACACAATGACCCAATGCCCTTCATTAATGCATGATGTCACAGATTATATCATGCCTCATATATTCAATATAATTATCCTCTTAGCATATCTCAACTACAAGGTATCTCAAGGCATAATTTTTATGATCACAAGACTAACCTGTCTCAACAGGGGCGGAGTTAGGATTTTCTTGTAGTGGGGGCACCCATGGTAGATTAAACATCGTTGTAATTATTGATGAATTTTGGGAAGAAAGATTAGGTGGATATGAAATATTTTGGGTTTAGGGAGATGGAGGTTCAGGGTCGGAGTCCCCGAAAAAAAATTTGACAACTAAATTATCAGATCATTTTATCCATACATTTGTACATATTATGAGTGTTGTTTCTCCTTCTTTACAGGGCAGGTATCCAATTGCCTCATAATTATGTCTAGTTAAATAATTAAATTAAATAACATAAAACATAAATTTTGTTTTCAAAATTTGAGGAGAGAGTTGCCTCCTTGCCGCACAGCTATGTCATATTAATAATATAATATAATTTTTTTAACAGACAACTATCCCTTATCTAATGAATTATGCCCAATTAAATACTTAAACAACTTAATAAAAAAAATACGAACTAGATGTTGTCAAATTGCATTGAATTTGGACAGCGGAATCACGCTCGGAGCATTTTAGAAGGTTCCAGTAGTGGTCTCTTTATCTCAAATGGTCACCCTTAGCTTCTAATATGAACGCTTCAGACGTTGGCGCCTCCACTAAATAAAAGAAATTTTCAACTATCCTCATGGTGACAACTCTACGGGTCAAGGCTTGTGCGCCACAAGTGAGACACCTTCAACATATTCTTGCGCTCCAAAAAGACATTTAACGAGCCTTGGAATCTGTAATGAGTCATAGGGTTCTTGCGGCCTTGAGATAACACCTTTGCAGGTTATTACACCATTGATCATGTATAAATACGGGTTATTACACGCTGAGCTAAGACATCTTTATGGAAATAGATGAGACCTACGGTTTGGTGGGCGAGAAAGAGAATCCAAGCCAGATGCCTTTACACCCCAAAGTGGGAGGTGCAAGAGGGGTGTCGTCTTTGTCAGCCACTTAGAGTGGGCCCCGGATTCTCTCTGGTGAAGTCAGAAAGGGTGGTTTTGGACTACCACAATGTGTGCAACATGTGGTTGGAGAAGCCATTTCATGGTCTCATGATTTTGACTTTTCGATACATTATGAGACATGTGGTGATAAAATAGTGAGAAAAATGGTGAGAGATATCAAATGGGGAGAAGTCAAAATCATTGGGAGAAAATCAAATGACTTTTTCATTTTTCATGCCACATGTCGCATAATGTGTGGTAGCTCGAGACCACCTTTCTGGCTTCGCCAGAGACAATCCTAAGCCCTTAGTGTGTGTAGAGGCCTTAGATTCTCTCTGGCAAAGCTAGAAAGCTAGGCTTGGGCAATCATAAAATAAGGGACATGTGATAAGTAGGGAGAAGTCATTTCATTTTCTCCCCATGATTTTGACTTTTCCCCTACTTGATATCTCTTCCCCTTTATCTCACCACTTTATCGCAATATGTCATATAATGTGTGGAGAAGTCACCATGAAATGACTTCACCAACCAAATGTCCACTAATTTGTGATTGCCCAAGACGAGCCTTTCTGGCTTCCAAGAGAGAATTCGAGGCCGTTTGTAGAAAGTAAATGTCACTGTACGTCAACTAGGGAAGTGGCACAGAAGGCCTCGGATTGTCTTTGGGCGAAGCCAGAAACCCCTCTCGGGGGTTCCATACATTATGCAACAGCTGGCGTAAAATGGGGGAGAAGTCATTTTATTTTCTCCCCATGATTTTGACTTCTCCCCATTTGATATCTCTCCCCCTTATTCTCATACACATATCACCACATGTCTTATTATGTGTGGGGATGGGGCCCATGATTTTGACTTCTCCATCACTTCGTCAGAGACAAACCAAAGCCGCACAGAATATCCGATATCTCAATTTAATTAGGTAGCTAGACCTTTATCTAATCATAATTGGTAAAGTTTGTACTAATAATTTCAGCTGCTACGAGATTTAATGTGCCCAATTATTTTTTTTATAAACAATAGATCACAACTCTAGGTAGGGAAGACATCAATCAATTGATTAAGCCATCCCACCGATCTAACAATTCTCTAATGGACTTCAGTTCTCCCCCTTCTGTCATTTTCCGCTGTCAGTCTACTCTCTCATTCTCTCATCAATCATTATAACCGCATTCAGGTTTAGGCTAACTTAATCACCTTCTTACTCTTCCATCATGGGGCCTACATGGCCTTCAATCTCGGCCCTTGCCTCAACTTCCCACGTCTCATTAAAATGACCTAATTATAATTTTCACTATTATCATTAATTTGCAATGATGTGAAAAATATATGGCAGTAGAAAATTATTTAAATAGTTTAGGGTTGTGCGTACTAAAAACGGACCACACCAAAAACGAATTAATGAAGTAATCACTAAGTATATATATATATATTTTTTTTAACGTATGAGTAGTAAAATCTCACCACCCCGAATGCAAGTGCATCCTGCATAGGGCTGCAAAAAGCTCTATTGGCCCGTTGGTGTGGCTTGGCTTGGCCCAAGATTGGGCCGAATTTTAGGCTCAACCGGGCCAAGCCAAGTCTTAAAAAAAGCTCGAAAAATCAATCAAGCCAAGCTCGGGCCAACCCCTGTGTGGTTTGGCCCAGCTCGATGCCCGACTTGATTAAGGTTCAGTTCGGTTCAGCCCGAACTTAGCTCAGCTCGGCTCGGCTCGGCTCGAATATTATTAAAATATATATATATATATATATCATTATTATATATATAAATAATATAAAATATTATTATTAAAAAAAAAAAAGATTCAAGCAGAGCTCGAGCCAAGCTTGGCTTGAGCTTGAATCAATTCGGGCCGAGCCTCGAATCGAGCCAAGCTTTTGAATTCGGGCCAAGCCGGGCTTAAGCCTGGAAAAATTTCTTTTAGGCTAAGCCGGGCTTGGCCAAGCCCGGTCAAGCCTGGCCCGAATACAGCCCTAATCCTGCATCTAGATGAGGTGCTCGAAATTTGCGTGTACAATGTATGTACTCCCTTTATTTAAATACTAACTGCGACTGTAAGGGTGAGCTTGGACATTGACAAAGAGTAGCTCTCTCTCTTCTGGGGGTTCTTTTCCGCTTGAAGTGTTGATTCTCATGGAGGATATGAAGGCTTCTCTTTGTGGTTTTGAGCGGGTGTCTTTTTCGTTTATCCCTCGTTCTTTGAATGGGCTTGCGCATTGGTTGGCCACCCTCTCTCTATCTCAGTCTCGGATGGGGATCGGATTTGTTCACCCTTCAATTCAGGAGGTTCGCCTTCATAGTCTTTGTGATGTTTCTGGCAGTTTTCCACCCCTAGTCTCTGTAATGTCTGATGTTGTTTGAATGTTATGAATGATTTTCAAAAAAAAAAAAAAAAGACTAACCCCTCATCTCCTTGCTTGAAAGAGTCTTGAGAAAGCCACACACAAGAAAATGAGACTAGAGAGTGTTGGAGGTTTTTTTTGGTACAATTAATGTCCTTATTTTTTTTAAAGGGTTTTGCTAGTTTCACTCACCTCATAATGCACTCTCCCCTCTTTGAGGAATAAAAGAAATATGCAAGATTCTCTACGGTTGCAACATGTTTAGTTGTGTCCTCGTTAACCCTAATTGGTCAACATAAACCCCTATGGTAAATACTGGCCCTACTTAAGTTTTAAATAATTATATATGTATAAAATATGGATAGTTTTTGGGCCTTGGATTGTCTCTGGCGAAGCCAGAAAGGGCTCTCGGGGTTCCATACATTTTGCGACAGTTGGCGTAAAAATGGGGAGAAGTCACTTCTTTTTCTCCCCATAATTTTGACTTCTCCCCATTTGATATCTCTCACTCTTAATCTCATACACTTATCGTCACATGTCTTATTATGGGTAGAGAAGTCAAAATCATGGGCCCCATGATTTTGACTTCTCCACCACCTGTCACCTATTCTATGGAACCCCGAGACAAGCCCTTTTTGGCTTCGCCATAGACAATCCAAGGCCTAGTTTTTGGCATCACCCAATGACTAGATTCATAGCTTTTTTTCATACTCTCTGACCAAACTTCGGACCGACAAGTTTCACTTTTTCTGTTAATCTAATTAATAGTTGTCAATCTACTTATGAAGAATTCAAGGTTTACTAGCCTTTACACCGAGCCATTCAATGCCTTAGTGGACTTTTCTGGTACATACATATAGAACCGGCCTTATATATATTTATTTAATTATAACAAAAATTCTGAAAATTTTGACATTACCCAAATGACAAGACTCGGGGCTCATGCCAAACTTCAGACTAGTAACAAACTTTGCCTTTTTTACAACGTGGTTAATAGTTTTTCCCTCTACTTAAAGAAAAACCCGAAGTCTATTAGCCTTTACACCGCCCTTAGTGCCCTCCCTAATACACTCATTAAAAAAAAATGTATATTTTCTGACATCATCCAAAACTAGACTCATGGCTTGTTCGATCTCACTAATAGTTTGTCCCTTCACTTAAAAAAATTTCAAGGTTTACTAGCATTTACTTCCGTACCACTCAAGGATCTAAAGTGTTATCCATAGAGGATCTAAAGTGTTAAACAATTTCATTTACCACTGCATTTTTGTATTTTGGGAAGAGTGATGGTAGCAGCCCCCTTTATTTAAATACTAACTACTAGCTCGGATTGGCAATCGAAAATTTTGGTCGCTCTTGAGCTAACCACGAAACCTTCAAGCTTCAGTAAAATCGGGTCACCAAGGGGTCGAGTGCATGTGGCATGTGCACCAAGCCAACGAGAAATAAATAAATTGAGATTGTGAGTAGGGGTGGCAATTTTTTTTGTACCTTCCAAAAGAAAAAGGTTGGATTCATCTACTATTATAACAAAAGAATGATGAGTAGGTGATGTTGATCCATTTTTTTTTACTATAATAAAAAACTAAATATTATATTATATTATTACTATTTAGTATAGATATTTAAGGGTATTAAAATTATTTTAAATTTATTAATTTCAATCCTTTTAAATAGGGTTGATTCTCATAACTATTTACACATATTTTTTCTTTTTCACTCTCTACGTGTTTTCAACCGTCGCACAACTTACAATTTCTAACACATTTTTTCTCTCCCATGTCCCCTTCTAACACACGTGCATTACGTGGGTCTTACTAAGGTAACTCTCACGTGGCATCACACGGCCCATTAATAACAATTAGAAAATACCATAAATCCGAATCCACCCAATTTACAATATGGGTTGGAAAGCAAACTCATACCAACAAGGGGCATCTCAACCCGAACCCCATTTCATGACTCATTTAAATAAATAAAATAGTAATCAAATTTATAAACTAAGTTGATTCTATATTCTAACAAGATTATAAGTTTTATGAGAAACTATCTCCTCAAAGGAGTAATACATTTTTATTATTTATTGGTTGGCAACCTTTAATAAACCCTTATTGGATTCATTCAATAGTAAGGTCCACTAAATCAATTATTCGACTCCCTAATCACCCATTTTGAGTAATTTCACCCTATAATTCAATATTTAATAATATTTTAAATAAATAAATTAGGTATTATGCCAAGAGCTAAACTTAATCTCAACCAATTTTAAAATGGGTTGAGAAAATAAACCCGGACCAATTCCACGGATCAAAACCCCAACCCAAACTTGTGTAACGGACGGGCGGGTTCAGGCGTTGACGGGCTGGGTCATAAATTGCCAGCTCTTACTATGTGGATGAAAATAAAATAAAAAGAAAAGAAAAAAAAACGGTGCGAAGAAGAAACGTTGCTCTCTGGTTCGAACAGGCCTCACAGCGAGGGTTTGGTGAAGAGAGAGAAAGAAGAGAGATAACAGGTCGGGGGTGGCAGGCTAAGACGTTTGTGGGTGTGAAGGATAAGCCCTCGCTTAAATCTCCTGAACAAGGTAAAGTACACCTCGCATCCCATAATCGTCTTATCTTCGAATTCTAGGGTTCCATATTCTGTTTGTGATTTTAGTTTCTATCTTCGAATTTTCTGAGTTTCTGTAGAAATTGACGGATTGATGAATTGTGGATCATATGCTTGAAATTCGATTGGGTATAATAATTTTTAGCTGCTTGTTTGTATACAATTCTGCAATTGTCGGTCGTTTCTTTCAATTATAGTTTCCAATTGGGTTTTGGTTATCATGTTACTTAAATTTATACTTCGTTTGCTGTTTTCAGAATTCACATATTCTTCTTTTTGGTAACAGATTTGAATTGTGCATTATCCTTCAATTTATACGCTTCTTCGAATAATTAGGGCAATGAACTGAAACCTTCCTGTAATTTTAACACTATCAGTAGGTTTATTTTCTTCATATCTCCCTACTTGTGTAGTTTGAGATGGTGCGGGTAAATTTTTGTCTTTCTGGGCTTAGTTTAATCACTATATTTGATTTACAATATTGCATTTTTTTTCTTTCATGGTTTTTTGTTATTCGCATGATGGTAATGGTTGCATGATATTAAAGGAAATATACATGACTCATTAGTTCCGAGTCTTCTGACATGAATGCATCCAAAACTTGCTAAATTTGTGAAATAATACCTACAGATACCAACATCAAAGGTGAAATTGTGATCATATTAGGCATTTTCTAATGCATGGTTGTATGTTTCCTTTACGGTCACTGGTTCTGTGAGCTTGTTTGACGGCCCTCTTTGGAAGAATCAGATCATGTTTCATGCACAGATAGATGACTATTATGTGAGGCCTACTTGCCTGTCGAATTGTTGAATTATTGTCCGCAATTGGATTATTATTATTACTTTCTGAAAGCATGCGGCATGATGATGCTCCTATCTCCTTGCTAATTACAAGGAGCTTTGTTGCCACTAGCACTCTCTAGTCTCTTCTCACCATTTAAGTGGCATTTCCTTATTGAGTATGCAGATTATAACTCATCTTTACACTTATCGAATTAATGTATATTTGCCTTACTGCCTAGGCTTGTTTGGTATGTCAATCAGTTGATTTGGCCAGGTCAGCAAGAAATTTCTTTTTCTTTCTGGAAAAGGAATCCTAATACACTGACGGAATCAATTTTGTCCCCTCATCTTAGGCCACTTGAGACCGCTCGAAATGTGCGTGTTACAAAGTTCTTTGTTTCGACATATGGATTAAGACACAAGTTCATCAATATTCGTAAAGTAGTAGTCATCTATCTGCACATGAAAAGTATCCATGATTGGAAAGTCTGATCACGTTTTAGATCGCAATTTGCAATTTTAGTAACAATTGTAGTAGCTAGTTTTGGACTACTTGCCTGACATTTTTTTTATAGAGTATGATTATGTAGCTTGTGGGTTTGGGGTGCTTGGTTACATATCATAAGCTTCCTTTCCTGTCTACTTCTTGGAGGATTTTCTGCAATCAGGTTATAGAATGTGGCAGTTTTTTCTTTTATTTCTCACATACTGGTCAAGTTCGTGGAAATGTCAGTCCTCAACGGCCTAGTCTAGAAAGACAATCTTAACGAAAAAGAACTCTGATACATTGATTGAACCAATTGTCCCCTGCAAGTTCTAGGTGACTTATTTTGGACATACTGACATATTTAATTTGGGAATATACTTGAAGTAATACTCATAGATTTCTGATGTTAAGGTGTTTTGAAGTTTAAAGTTTTGTTATATTTTTTCAGTTACCAATTTATGGTTTTAGTAACCGTTGGTAATTAGTTTTTTGATTTGTTTGATGGGTCTCTGTAAAGAACAAGATTACATCTTTTGGGGACTTGGATTACTTGATTATTGTTGTGGTATTGTTATATTTGTGATCTTACTTCTGTCATTGTTATGCATATATAATTGGTTAACATTCATAAAAAAAGAAGTTATAGTCATAACATTCTAATGTAGAAGCATCCAAAAGTGGAAAGTTTTTGTTCTTTTCTTATCAGTTGGCAATTTTCCGGTATAGTAACAAGTAACCATTATGAATATTAGTCTTGCTTTGTTTTTCTTATTGATCTTTTCCAAAGAACAAGATCGCAAGTTTTCTAGGGTTGGACTGCTTGATTATGATTGAATATAAGCACTATTACAAATCTCGTTCTCGGGTTTTATCGGCCGTAATTTTTCTTCGGAGATTTTCAAATCTGAATTTTTTCAGGTATTTCTCGTCTAAATCTCGGCAATGATTAAAATAATATATTAAAATTACAGAAAATAGGAATAAATATCACCAAATTATAAATTTATGAAACCAAAAACATTGTGTATTTCTCACTATACTTTTAAAATATCGGCTAAATCTTGCGATATTTACAAGATGAAAAGAATGAATTTTATTTCTCGCGAGATTTTTAAAATATCGTGATAAAAATGGAGTTCTAAACTTTAGATTTTTTCGGGAGAAATTGGGTATTTCTCGGGAAATTTGTAACAATGAATATAAGGTCATCTTGCATGTTTGCTTGGGTGATTATTTTCTACTCATTATTATTATCATCATCATCAATGCCTTAACCCAAAATACTAGTGGTCGGTAACACGAATCCTATTCCACCATTCCACTCTATTACTTTCTTCACTATCTCTATCCACATAGGATTTGATAGGTGTTTTTACATCGGCTGCCGACCTGACACAACTCCCATCCTCTATTTGGGCTTGGGACCAGCAATGCAATGCAATGCAAAGAGCGGCATGGGTGGAGTTATTGTCATTATTGTTATTATTATTATTATGAAGCATGAGGCAATTTTATTCTTAAATTTTTAAAGAAGCAGATCATATAAAATTTGAATAAATCTGAAGTTTTGTACACAGCTTAATGCTCGGATTATCTGGAAATGTCAATTGCTCCACCTGGACAGTCAGCCGCCAGGAAAGAAAAAGTTAAAAAAAATGGAGTTAGGATATACTGACCAGTGTTTTAAAAAGCGTGTGAGGCTTACGCCTCGAGGCTCGCCTCGGGGCGAGGCTTAAGGAAACGCCTTGAGGCTTAACCATGAGGCTTAAAACCCCATGAGGCTCACATGAGGCACTGCCTCATGTCTTGAAGCTTGCTTTATGTTTGTGTACGTCTTATACATTAACTAAAATTAGGAACTGAGACTTAAATGTCATTTTTTTCTAAAATTTGTTATTTGTTTCAACTAATTTATATAGTATTTCTTATGTGTACCTGTGCATCTACATGAACACACACAATGAATACAAATACAAATATATATGTATATATACATATGTCTCTCTCTCTCTATATATGTATATATACTATAATTTTTCATCAACTTCTTGAATCTTTTTGCCATTTTTCGTATATTATATTTATTTGTTAATATGAGAGAGCATGAAGCTTTCTTGTGAGGCTTACGGTTCACGCCTCGAGGCTTATGCCTCACGCATCTTGAGGTCCTAACGCCTCGCCTCACGCCTTAACGTTTTAAAACATTGATACCGACTATATAAGTTGTGTCTCTCCCTTGGGCAAGTCGCGGTAATTGGCGTAGAGACTGTTGCGATTGCATCTCTAACTATTGAATATTTATGATATTCGTATATCTATCAAATATTTATACATATCAATGTGAAAGCATAGTCGGATCATACTAGGCAATTGCGTACTTCTCATTGTAGTTAATTTTATGTAAATTACCTACCAAAATAAGAGGAAGAATAACTAGTGTTATTTGTTTCTTTGATGGGTCTTTTAAGAAGAACGAGATCACATGTTCTGCAATTAGGTTTAGTTATTAAAGGGCAGTCAAGACTTTCTAGTAATGAAAATTTATCATTGACTGGTCCTGTCTCCCGGACTGAATTCAAGTTTTTGTGATTAAATTCTCATTAGTTCTGGAATGAATGCATTCTATAAAGGGCAGATATTTGTGACTTGAAATTATACTCATACTTTGATGCGAAGGCATCTGTAAGTGGAAAAATTGGTCATTTATATGCATGAGTATTTCTTCTTGTTATATATCTTATGATAACTAGTTTGTGTTGATTTATTGATGCAGCTCTTTAAAGAATAAAGTCACTTATTTCATGGGGTTGGCCTCCTCCATTACCTTCTACTTTAGGCTATGTAGTCTGTATACTTCTTGAGTTATTTTCTGTAACTAAGCTCCTACTCCTAGTCTCATACTCATGCTACAACTATTGTAATTACTAGTTTATTACGACTGTACTACTTTTCTAGTGACAATTTCTCCTACCCAGTAAGTTATAACATGCACATACATTTCTCATATTAACACACACCTTCCTTTCGGCCCAGACTTGTTGAAATGTCATGCTGTCATCAGGAAAAAATGTCAAGCCATCGATGTAGCAGGTGTCCCCTCACTTTAGGCAAGTCCGTTGCGATTTACATACTAATTATAAGATCAATGCATCTATAATTGGCAAATATGCGTGAAATTGTACTGGCATAATCTGACATTGGAGCTTCCATATCTGGAAAGTTTGTTTATACATTTCTATGGTGGATTTTTGGCTCCCGAAAATCAATGGTGCCTCTCTCATTGAGTTACAGATTTGACAACGCTATTAAAGGCTTAAAACTGAGTCTTTCTTAGTTTGGCTTGGGACTTTTTGGCTTTTAAATCCCAGATCAAATTTTAGGGTCTGGGGTCTTACTTAGGTGGATATGTATCAGGTGACTTGAGTCATATGAGGGGTTTTTTGTACTACAGGGTGAAAGGTGAAAATGACATCTCTTAGATCAGGATGCTGTCTAATCCGGTAAGGTGGAACTCTAGATGAAATCATAAATAACCGACAAGATTCAGTAGGGCATAATTTGACTAAGCATGTAAAATCCCATCCTTGGGGATTTTTAGGGAAAGAGAAAATTAAGAAGGGCATAAATTTCTTTTTAGTCACGTGGAACTGAGATGGTAACTTATGTGGCATTTGAGTTTGAGCACATCAAATATGAACTTTTGGCTGATCGACTACTTGTAAATTGCTATCTGACAGGAAGCACAAGCTGTGGGAGATATTATCTCGTGCCATGGTATTGGATCATTAGTATTCTAGTCACAAGGAGTTTGATGCATGATGAGGAGGTAAACAAATAATTTGGAGTGGAGGGGTTGTAATATCATCAAGATTCATTTGAATCTGTAAGTCTACCTGGAGTCTCATCGGTTCATTTGGTTCGTGGTTTCTAGGGCCTATTTGGAGTTTTTTGGAAATCTGTTTGGGCAATGTCCAATCATGAATCAACATTGATCTTTGTATGAAGGTTGTATCCGGCAACACTTGTTAACTGCAAAACCTTATTTGAGGATTATTATATATCAAGTGGAGTTCCCCTGATTGGGTTTTGATGTTACAACATTATTCACAAAGATAACAGCCAGTCCAATATTGCAGTCATGTGTGCCTAATTTCTAAATTGGTAGTTTTAGTTTTCCACAATCAGCATTTTGATCCTTATTTTGAGTACATCCAAACATGCTTTTAACGGGGGACTTTGCAATACGGTGAATGCAAAAAAAAAAAAAAAGAGAGAGAAAAAAAAAGGAAACTCTAACCAAGAAAGAAGCAGATAAATAAAAATACAACAGAGGCAAATTTTAAAAGTTATCTAACCTTTTAAGTCACTGTTTCTGGGGTGGTGAGTCATAGAGTTACAGTTTCTGAGAATTGATTCTCAAAGCTGACTGCCCCCCCCAAAAAAAATAAAAAATAATTAAAGTTCCAGAATCACAATTTGTATCGGAATCATTCTGCTCCAAAATCTATCTAAACGATTTTTCGATTGTGTATTCCTCAGGACTAGAAATTACCCCCCGGGAGTAATGCGAAACTGCCCCTAACTCACTGAATTAGGGAATTAATTTTCCCATCAGTCAATTCTTGAAGGCCTTTCCAGCCTCACCATGTGGATTTCATTTTTAAAAATCCCCTAAATGTGATAATTTTGTGCTAATGAGGAACATGTGCATCGCGGGGTGGGGGCGCGAAATAAGAAGCCACAGTTCCTGCTTGTACAGGTGTGCCCATGTATGGGATTTGAGATCTACATTGTATGATCTATTCAATGTTGGGTCCTAACTCACCTGAATGCATGCCTCTCTTGCTGCGCAAACAGGGTGAACGTTACCCATATGCAAGTATACCTCATGAAGATGTGAACTATATATGTTTGTTATCGGGTATTAACACCTCAACATAGTGGCCATACATTTGCAATTCTGTAGGACTAAACTGTCTCTTGCAATCTTTAGTGACCAGGAAAATTATATACACACATACATATTCATGGATTACTTAAATGAAAACATTGTTTGGTCCAACCTCCAAATTTGAGTAAACATACTGTTTCTTAAATTCATCAAGCAACCTGCCATTGCTATTAGAAATATTATGTATTATTTGTTCAGTTACTAGATACCATTTATCAGCTATAAATTTAGCCATTTTACAATGTTACATGTTGCAGAGAACTGCATAAACTTGGTTTGAGTCTTGATTGCAGTCTTCTTCTCTCGGTGTAAACAAAAGTGGTGAAAGAAAAAGTAATAGCATGTTACGAGGACTGCTTCGAAGCTTTGAACTACCCAACTAGTATGTGAAAACACTATGACGTTAGAAGACTTCTTTACCCTGACTGAGATGAAGGATGGGCTCACGGCTCTTGCTAGAGTTGAGGAGCTGGTCACTGTAATGCAGGAGGAGAAAGATTGTGCTGTGAAGAACATCAGTGAGGCATCCAGACAGTGGTCTACTGTTGCGAGTACCTTAGCAGTCACAGAAAATAAGGATTGTCTTGATCATTTTATTCGGTTAAATGGACTCTGGTTTCTTGATCGGTGGCTTCAGGAAGCTCAAAAGAGTAGTACTGATACGAGTGACAGCTTTGTTGAAGAATCAATCACTGCATTGTTAGGAGCACTTGAAAAGCTGCCAATAGACAAAGAGAAGTCAGTTTCTTCTGGAATCGGGGTAACTGTCAAGAATCTTTTTGTTCACAAGAGCTTTAGGGTTCAGGATAGGGCAAGACCTCTGTTTGATTGTTGGAACCAGGGAAGCGACAGTGATGCAGTTCACCAGGATTGTGAGAAAGATGAGGCATGCAGTCATGATAAGGTTACAACCAGTGGAAAAATAGCTGTGGAGAGTGGAAGCCCGGAACATTCTGCTGGTGATATTTCTTCTTTCAAAGAAAGTGCTAATGAAGATAATTGTGTAGCAGAGCCTGCTGGGAGTGAAATCCTGCAATCAAGAAGCTCAGATGGTTCCCAACCGGAGAAGTTTACAAATGTAAAGATCCCTACATCTAACATCCAGGAAACTACTTGTACAAATTTGAGCTGGACAAACAACGAGGATGGGTTTCCAGATGCTTTATGCTCCTCTCCAACGTCAAACCCTGGTCAAGAAAGCCTTTCTAGTAAGGAAGAATCCTCTATATGTCCTGCAGAAGGAACCAACTCCACTGCAACAGGCTGTTCTCCACTTTCAGTGAAAGGCAATGTTGATGGCAAGCCCTTAGATGTTTTAAAGTCTGCATCTATTAATGACGATGCAAAAGAGAAGGACAAGGTAAAACATCTCCCAGATAAATTTAGTATAGTGGAAGTGTCTTCTATTTATACCACATTAGGGCCAGAATGTGTTTCTGCAACCGCTAATCCTGCAAATGCTCAGGAATCTGTGATGGAACCTGCTGTACCAAGTGATGTTGATGCCAAAGAGAGTGACTTCTGTCTAAGGAAGACTTCCCCTCTTGATCTTGACAGTGATACGAGTAGACCGGCTATGAAGCCAAAGAGTGGGGTGGTGAACTGTGGCTTGCTAAGTCATTCCAGAAGCACAGTGAAGTTCAAGGCAATAGGTCAAGGAGGTGAATGTCATCCTAATGTTGTGCAGGACTTATCTAGCAACCAGTACATCTCAAGAAAGCCAGAGGACCCAGAGACTTCTTTTTCCAAGATGGAAAATATTAGAGCAGTTAATGATGTTAAGGAGCTTGAGAGTAGGCCGATTTTGGAGGTAGGCGGAGGAGAAGATTTGGCACTCACTGCTAATGTTTCGCAACTGACAATGAATACCAAAGATTCTGATAAGATTGACAAGAGAAGGTTGGACATTGAACTTGAGTATGGAATTGATGATGCACCAGAAGTTGCTCGGCAAGTTGCAAAAGAAGTGGAGCGAGAGGTAGTGGACTACAGAGAACCGTTCTGTAGCCCTTCCTCTGGGAAAATTTCGGAAGGTGGAGTTGTGCAGCCTGGTAGCCCTGATTCTATAAATGGCGAACAGGATCAATCCACAATGGGACCATTAAATGAAGTGCCAACTGGAAAAAATCTTTCTAGTGGGGCCTCTTCTCCACAAGATGAGGAGTATTTAATACGTTCAGAGAACATGGACACCAGACCTGAAGTCTGCATGCAAGAGGAATCATCCCAGGTGACTGATGCCGCTCAAGAACCAGCCGGTAACGCCGAAAAGGGCCTGTTCTGTTTCGATCTGAACGAAGAGGTCCACTCTGAGGAAATGGATTTCCCAACAACTCCAATCTCTACCCCCATTTCTGTTGTTGCTGCTTCAAGAGCAGCAGCAGCTCCTGGATCGCCTGTAGCTCCTCTGCAGTTTGGGGGGGCTCTAGGATGGAAGGTTTCTGCTGAAACTAGTGCCTTCCGTCCAGCATCTTCTCGCAGAATTCTAGATGGTGGTAAGACACTCTTCGTTAAGGGGAGTAACTACAATTCGAAGCAAAGACAGGACTTACTCAATATCGATCTGAACATGGCCGGGAGTAATGATGATGGAGTTGCCGATCCGATATTGGCAAGACAGATCCCAGTGTCATCTGGCCTCCCTTCAGGTGAATCTTCAATCGAAGTGAGTTCGAGAAGAGCAGAGAGGCTCAAGTTGGATCTAAACTGTGTTGGTGAAAATGATGATACTCCGTCGTCAGGTTGGAGGATGGAGGGTCGTTCCCTTTACGATCATCACCAGAATGGCGGTCGTAGCCCATCTCCTGTCTCGTCATCATCGTTAAGGCAGCCTTGCATGAGGAACATCGACTTAAATGACAACCTGTCTATCTTTGGTGATTCTTTCGATCAACGGCCTGATCTTGGTAAATCATTTACCCGAGATGTGAATGCTTATGGAGGGTTTAAACTTGATGACCCAGTTATTTCGATCATGGGTACTAAAGTGGAGGTCAATCAAAAAGATTTTTCCCCTCACACCCGGTCCGTCCAGCCAAACAGGGACGTTGTGGAGTCTGCAATAGCACCAATGGGTGCTAACTTGGCAAGTACAGGCGCTGACATAGGCATGCGGCCTCCTCTGAGTTATACACCCCCACATCCTCTAGTGTTTGGGTACAATGGCCTTAACATGGGGCCCTCCATATCTCTGTCCTCAGCTGTCTATGGACCTGGCTCCTTCCCTTACATGGTAGATTCAAGGGGAGGTACTGTGGTACCACAGATGATGGGTTCTGCAGCAGCAGTTGCGTCCTCCTATTCTCAACCACCGTTCCTTATGAGCATGACTGGTCCACCGTCAGGTTTGAATGGGATTGAGCTGACACGCCCTAACCTTGATCTGAATTCTGGCTTGATGGTAGAGGGTGGGAGCACGGAATCAGGGCCAGGGGGCTTGAGGCAGCTATTTGTTCTGGGGCCCGGCGGATTAATGGGGGAGCATATGAAGTCTGCTCCGCAGCCTCCGAGTTTAGGGATGGGGATGAAACGGAAAGAACCGGATGGCGGGTGGGAGTACCCATTGGGTTTCAAACAGCAACCGCCGTGTCAATAGAGTATTTTTGTTTTAAAAAAGTTTATCCAAGGCACCTCTCTCTCTCTCTCTCTTGGGAGGAGTTTAGGAAAACAAACAGAAAAAATTGGTGCTTACAATACCAGAGATGGCCCAGAAGATGGATGAGCCCATTGGCTTAAGTGGGAGAGAGACTTAGTTGAACTGAATAAGGCTGGAGGAATGATGGATGTAATCTGATTCATGATATTGATTCTCAAGAGTAGAAACGAAGGTGTAGTTTTGATGGTTATTTTATTTTTATTTATTTTCTTTTCAGTATTTCATAGACTTGCAGCCACAGAAAGCTGGGTCCATGTATTTGAATCTCTATCATAAATATAGAAATGAAAGAATGGGGTCTCTTTTACATGGATTGTATGGTTTGTCAGTACGGTATTCTGAAAAAACAATTTCTGCAATTCGGGTTTGATGAACAGTTGGATGCCATTTCATTTCAGGAGGTGTCCCATTGATATGGATGATCTTGAGGTCATGAGCCTGGCCACACCAAACATGCTTGGAGTGTACCCTCATAGCTTATAAGGGCATGTTTGGTAGCAACAATCGGAATTCTGGAGCACAAAGGGAACCAATATCGTCATAAGAGACCCAAACTCAAAATAACTTCTATGTCAGTAAACCTACTGCATCTAGCTAGAAATCTGTAACCAAATATGCCATAATCACAGGACCTGGCCACCCTATGCTGACAGATACATAAAACTACCCTATGCTCTGATGGAGCCAAGATTATACACTCAAAAGACCATTTATCTTCAGAGCCATTATTAGAATTAGAAAGAGGTCTTAACTATTTGGTTCATTTTGGACCACTGGAGAACGATCCTAGTCCTGTGCTTTTCAAAATTTGAAGCTCTTGTTATCATCCTTGAGAAACTCAAGATTGTCTGAATTTACTTCAAATATAGTACAAAAATATGCGCTACGAGATATGCAGCGCAGTGTGATTCATGTAAGAGATATAATTAAGTTATTGTGTTTGCTTATTATTAGAAAATCACTAGTAATTACAATATCTTTTTTAGCCATATTAGAATTAAAGGAACATTTACATTTGAGATTTTCGAATAGTAGTTGATTATTTTCAAATTTTGAAACTCATCTTTCCACCCTTGAACAGCTCAAAAATGGTTTGGATTTACTTCAAATATAGTACAGAAAGAATGCACTGCAAGAAATATGGCGCGTTAGCTGTACATATTGTTTCACCAATTATTAGAGAAACATGATTACTTGCATGAATAAGTAAGGTTAGCCCGCTCTTATATATCAAGATCTGGAGGTGTTTTTTTTACCTTAAAAACAAGTAAAATGTGCATAAAATTACTTACAAAAGTCGCACGAGTTAATTATATAGCGTGTGGACTGGCGTAACATGATGCATGTGAGATGTGCATGTTGCAATTGGAAAATTTTGATAAACTGTGCTAACCATCTTTAGCTTTCAAAGAGTTTTTCACCCACTGTTGTGAAATTTTCACCTCGTGTGTTTTTCATGTATAAAGTACATGTTTGTCATGTGCACTTTAACAGTAGTTTTGCTGTTTTATTCTTTGGGTAGTAGTGATAATTACTTCTTTTTTTTTATAGTTGGTTTTTGAAAGTTGGTAAGGGATAATCTAAACTCACACACGATCGGACAACACCTAATGTAACCGCTGAGGTGCCATAAGAGTAAACCCATACACTCACTCCAAAAGGGCCTGACTTTAGGAGGAGCTATATACACCCCTGCGAAGTCAGGGACTATAATGGGAGAGTAAGTAGTGTGCACCTTAACATGTGTTGCACTCTCGGTCCTCTATTCTACAAGGAATCCTTGTAGTGGTCTCTACAAAAGATCCCAACTCAGGCCGAATCTGAGTCTTCCAAATCAAGGTAGAAATAAATATGGTAATTGTTCAAATCTAAAAGGTCAAGATTGAAGAAGAGAGAATCTGTGAGAGATTGTGGAAAAGAATAATTGCGGAACACAGACTAATGACCTATGTGAGTGAGAGGATTAGGGCTTCCCTGATCTGTAGAGAAGAAATGAATTTTGTGATTTTGTCGATCCCCACCCCATTCTCTCTATAGCAAAAGGCTTGCTTCTATCCATACGGAGGGAACTACAGTATGCAGTGCAATGCAATGGAGAGATACGTTACTTTTATTATTACAAAACTAACTTTCCAATTGCTATTAAGGAGGGATTGGAATTCAGGAGTGGGTTCAGTTCTCCATTGAAAGCGACTCACAAGTTTTGGTACAAGCTATAAACGACGGATCTTCTCATCGGTGATGGAGGTTTGTCCAATCCTTGAGGATATTATATTCCTCTTAAACATTCTCTCCTATGGGAGAGTAGTGTTCAATCGCCGTGAGGCAAACTTCACAACTCATAGCCAAGCTCAAATGGCTATCCGCTCACCCGGATTAACTAGAAGTTCTGTGAATATTGGTCTTGTTAGGGGTCGACTTATCCCTTTTAACCCGGGAATACTGGATTCGACTGGTGGGGTTCTTAGATATTTCTGCTTAGCTCCCTGTTGTGCTTTTGGCACTCCTTTGTCATTACCAAAAAAAAAACTCTCATTCCTTTAAACAAATTTTTTTTGTCTCAATCACATATTTATGAATTTAGATATCCTATTTTTGACAATCACATATTTAAACTCTCATTCCCTTCAGGTTGACGGCATGTGCCATCTTACATGATAGATTCTCTTTGATTGATCTAATGAAAAAATGTCACATCATATACGACCGCTATTTTTCTAAATTAAATTATTGGTTCACTCCTAATTTAATGAGCGATATAATGAGTTTATTAATTATTTTTTCCACTCTTAAATGTGATCATTCACTTTCTTAGTCTTTCTAACTTCTCTCCCTACTTAATTGAATTAAAATTATTACTATTTTTTCTCCTCTTAATTGTGATCTCTCACATTCCCTAAAAACGTAAGTATTATCTCGGTTACAACCCCATATCTTGGTCTTCCAAAAAGCAATCAATGGCCTCCCGCTCTAGCACAGAATCTGAATATCGCCAACTTGCCAAAACTGCTACTGAAATCTCTTGGTTGTGCATGTTCTTCAAAGACCTTTGATCAAATCACAGACATTTCCTTACTAATACTTGTTTTCATCTTCCAAGAGACAAGCTAATGGTCCGTCCTCAGCCTTTCGCTTGTGGGGGAATAATAGCTATACCAGCCACATAGCAAATCACAACCCACAATCATCAAAATCATTGTGATTGTGAAAGTCCAGTGTTTTAAAAAGTGTGTAGTAATATCAACTAAGGCCAACCATGTATCCTTATTTCTCTCCCTTGAATTCAGGGATTTGTAAAAGTCTTTGTAAAGTTTACATATAGATGAATGCTATGTGGGGAATCCCCATCGGATTGATTGGGAAAACAGAATCACACGAGAACTCTGTTATTCTTTTACATGTGACAAGAAGTAGTAGCGATGGAATGATTGAGAATTAACTTACAAATTATTACAAAAGTACTTTTAATTACTTGGCTAGATATCCACATATATAGAAACAATTATTCAACTAAAAGAAATAATCAAAAATCATAAGACTACACAATTAAAGAAGGAAACTTGTATGGAAGAAAACCCATAATCATCTCTTTACGAACACAAATTAAGCATATGGGGAGAGAGAAGAGGGAAGCAGAGGTAGTCGAGACTTTTGAAAAGTTGTTGGGTTTTTTTTTAATAAGGAGGGAAACGAAGGAATTCTCATAAAACAAGGAAAAAGAATCAAGAAAAGACTTTCAACCCTCCCGCACAACCCTATTCTCAACGATGAATTCATCATTAGAGCTTGATAGCCTCCTCACAACTGAACTCCTCTTTTGCCTTTTCTCACAGGCTTCTTTGAAACCTTAGATTTTCTCTTCCTTTTCCGGCTTTTGACAAAAATCTCTGTCTGTGACAAGCCCTCTCCTTGACCTGCAATTCTTCTACCTCATCTTCTCAATCAATACTGTCTAGTGTGAAATCTTCATTGGCGTCATCGTCATCTTCATCTCATTCATCATATGTGAATACTGCTTCGTATAGTGCGAAGAACAACCAATATAGCTCATAGTAAGAAGAAAAAAATTTGTTTGGGGAAGAAGCCGTCCGTTTGTGACATTGGAGAAAAAAACTACAGCTCGATTGGAGAAGAAACCTACGGTTTGTGAAGAGGCTCTTGTGAATAAGCATCCTTAATCTATTAGAGGTAGTTTTTAAGTAAAACTCTAATTAAATAATATAATAGAGTAAGATTTAAAAGAAGAAGTTCTTGTGGAGGGAGGAGTGATACATGTAAGAAGCACTTATAATTGTAATCCACTTTAACATATATGAGTTATAAACAAACTAAACTTATATTAATATATTTAATAGATATCATATGTTAATAAGTTAATATTTTATTAAAAGGTATTTACATCAAAGTAAAGTTTAGTATACTCTATGTACTCTTTTTTAGTAGAATGATATATATAGGCAGTCGAATGCCTTCTCATTTTATCCCCTTTAATTGTGGTTAAGCTTAATTAAGCTCAACGAACATAAGATTAATATATTTTTTTCTAAAAACCAAGATTAAATGGATGAATCTTAGGGATGAATGAATCTTAATCATAGTTAATAGAAGTTAAAACGGAATGTATGCCAATGAGGACCGACATTCGTTTAGATAGCTCAATGCATGGTCCGCCTGACATTACCCTTTTTAGAATAAATAAAAACTTCAAAAAGAAAAAGAAAAAGAAAAATATTATATTCTAAAAGTTAAAACTTTTTTTTGATTTGAGTTATACATTTAGGCCGCAACTCCGGTTATGTGTTGTGTTAGTATCTGTTCAGTCAGTGGGCGGGTGGAGAGTGTATACAAACTCCTATCCTCTCGGGAATGGAATCCGAGACCTCCTCCACCAAAATTTTTGTAAATCCTTGTGATGTAGTATGAATAGTGGGCCCCCAATTAATTTTTTTTTTTTTTGTGTACTTGGCCCTCCCAATTTTTTTTCTCCTATATAATATAGTGGCCCCCCCAATTTTTTTTTGTCAAATATTAGTGCCCCCCCCATGGAGTCTCCTTATGCCCTTAAGTTGCCACATGTCCATATTGCACCCCTGAACTATGGTTAAAATTCACACAATCTCAGGGTTCACCTAATCCTTGGTTTTTAGAAAAAAAATATTTAAATTATTTTAACCTTAGGAATTAGTGAATTTTAAACTAAAGTTCAAAAAGAAATTAGATTTTTTTTTTTTGAAAACCAAGGATAGGTGGATGAATCTTAACCACATTTAATGGGTATTAATAGGGACATGTGGCGACCTCAAAGGTATTCCCCGGGAAAAAAAATTCTCAAAATAAAAAACTACCCCAAATTTATTTTTTTCGGGGGTTACACCCTGAACCCCCAAATTCCATACCCTCAAATTAAAAATTTTTTTATACATGTATTTTGTCCTCCCCAATCAAAAATTCCTGACTCCGCCCCTGGATACACTACCACTGGGACAAAGCCCTGGTGTGTAAAGTTAAAACTTCTCAACTACAATTAATTAAAGAGATAAGGGTTGTTGCATTGTGCATGCAATTGAACTCTCCTGCAATTGACTGTTATCCAAACCTCTCAAGTCTCAACCAGCTATTCGTTCGCGCTCTCAAACCTCCCAACCTTCTATAAATGTCATTTTCCTTTGTTGGACGGGAGTTCCTGTCTATATATACATTTAAAGAGACGAGAAGGAGTTCATGTTGCTATAAATAAATTTTAAGGATTCAGTTACGGTTTCGAAAGTTGTTTTTTTTTTTCCTTTTTTTTAAAAAAAAAGTGATGTTTCATATTTCCACTTCTATTGCAGCACCATCCTTTGTACGGACAGAAGCTAGAATTTTGGAAGAGGGAGAATGAGAATGGGGTGGATCGGCAAAACACTAGAATCCATTCATTCTCTTCAGATCAGAGAATCCCTTACACAGGTCGTCAGTCTCGGTTCGTCAATCTATCATCTCTCACAGATTCTCTATTCTTCTGGAATCTCTTATCGTCTTAAGTTCTTGAGTTTATACATGGATGAATGTTAGTTAGTTTCCCTTTCATCTTATCTACAGTAACGTTCGCTGTGTTCTTACGCTCTGTTTTTTTTTTTTTTTTTTTTAAACCGATTTCAGGTATGATTGTGACCTCAGCTTTGATGATTTGGAAGGCATTGATGTGCATTACTGGGAGCGAATCGCCGGTTGTTGTTGTTCTTTCTGGAAGCATGGAGCCTGGTTTTGGAAGAGTGAGTTCGCTTCAACTCATAGCCCTTCTAAGTCTTGTTATGGTGAATTGATTTGAGATTATTACTGAACCTGCTTTTAATCCTCCTCCTCCAACTTTAGTAACAAACAAACACCATGACTCTCACTGTAATTGTTATAGTTCAGCAAACACTTCTTTCATTGATTTATTCTCCTTCAATTACTACTTTTGGTGGATATATTGGAGCGGATGTACATTTTATAATGTTCTTAGCCTAATACTCGAAAAAAGGAATCTTGGAAGAATCAGGTATCTTTCAGAACATCGAATTGTGTGATATTGGTTGTTAGTTGTTACGATCCCGTGTGTTACTGCTCAGACGTTAAATACTTAGATTGCGTCATTCCCATTAGTCCAGGCTTTTGGGTTCAATGGTTGTCTCGGTGTGCATCATTTGGTATCAGAACAAGCCCCACATCATGGGTTCGAGTCACGAAAAGGTCTACCTGGGTAGAGCTAAACAAAAAGTCTGATAATTGCCACGTCCCAGAGTGAAAGCCAACGTGAACGATGGCTGCAGAAGTGTGGTGGTATATATGTTATGATCTAGGCGATAAATACTTAGATTGCACCCTTCACATTAGTACGGACTTTTGGGACCAGTGGTTGTGTCCAGGTATGCATCATTGGCCTAATGATAATTTATATGGCATGTTTAGGTTTAGGTTTAGGTTTCTTAATATGGTTTAGGTTTAGGTTTAGGTTTAGGTTTAGGTTTATTTTCCTTTCCCACCTCACTTATGGCGTGTTAGTTCAATTCATATGGAAATTAGAAATTTGTAGTTCTTATTAAACATACACATTGCTCAAACTTTAGAAGTTTGTAGTTCTTATTAAACATACACATTTCTCCAACTTCTAAACTGTTATATCAGAAGCCTCATCTAGCAGCTAGACCCATATTAGGTCATTTAGGATGAACAATGGTCATGAACTCCCATGAAAATTTTCTTGATAACTATGTTTAATTATTTGATTTATTGAGTTATCAAGTACTAATTCAAAGAGTATTGGACACTGTTTTCAGTGTTAAAAAAAATGCTCCTGATTAATGCTTGGTACAATCATTTCACTGTTCATCGAAACACTAATGTCGGGGCTCATTTGGACATTCATGGTTGGTACAAGGTTTCTTAGATGTTGGTGTCATACATTTAAATGTTTTAGCTAAGAGTAAATTAATCAATGATACTATTAGTTTTTTGCTCTTCAGGTTCTGCTACTCCACCTTCTTTGATAATGTTCCTACTGTTCTTGCAGGGTGACATACTGTTCCTACAAATGAGTAAGGATCCTATTCGCGTTGGGGAAGTTGTTGTATATCATGTTGATGTATGTTTTCTTTCATGCTATTTAATATTGTGGTGCCAATTAATGTGTCATTTCTAACAGCATATACTGCATATTTTATGTTTATGTTTGTGTTATGCATTATTTACTCCGTTTTTTAAAAGCATTATGTTGTTCCTATTTTATTTCAACACTGATGTCTAAGTTCCTCGCTAACATTCAGGTGTTTTTCCTTTTACATGAAAGCAAAAGAAAAATTGGTTTTCTTTTCATCTTCCCTGCACTTTTTTAACTGAATTCTGTAATCTCTTCATGTTATCAAATTCATGTAGCCATTTCGCGAGGATGCCTAGCTTGCTACTTGGGGTTGATACAAAAAATGTTTATATTTGACAATAATACTAGCCTTCGAAGAAAGTGGCTTGCATAGAGGAAGTACAAATAATTGGGGGACATTTTGATTTACACCTTAGTCAATCGACACAAAAAATTTAAATGAAGGGCATGGGCATGCCTTTAATTTGAAGGGTTTAGGATTCCTTACTCTCATTTTCAATGTCTCTTAGTGGTGGAGGGGGGATTCTTTCTTCGTGATTTCTTGGGCACTAAGAAAGCTAGGGTTGTTCATGAGATATAATTTTTGATTACATCATAAACTTATGTCTTATATAATGTTTTGTGAAATTACACACTTTGATTTTTTTTTTTTCCTTTTTTTGCTTTATATTTACAAATGAATCATGGTGTTCCTTTCTTTACTTTTCTCTTTTATTATTCTCCTTTCACAATCTTATGTTCAACATGGCATGGTATTGTCTTGGCAGATGCCAGAAAAATGGTCTTGGCTTCAAACATCATCTGACGTATGGCGATAAAAAGGGGTGAGATATCAAGTGGGGAGAAGTCAAAAACATGGGGAGAAAATGAAATGACTCCCCCTTTTAGTGCCATATGTCGGATGATGTGTGGGAATGCATCTGCCAGAGACAATCCCATGCCGTTCAACATATTACCAATATATATCCTGCAAATATACCTCAGTAAGTTTGATCTTATCTTATGACCTCTATGTTTATCATGTTGTAGGGACAAGAAATTTCAATTGTCCACCGGGTAATTAAGGTAAACATTTTAGGAATCCCTTGATTCGTTAATTTTCTTGCTTTATTGAGGAACTCGGAGTTTTGCTAGCACCCTAAAAGCTCTTCTACTAACTGTATCATTCAATATTTAAATATGCCACAGATGGGTAAGGAATTATAGGAATTCCAACCCAACATAGAGATTTTGCCATTTGAAGAATTTTCCATATTGCTTCCTTCCAGACTTAGGGTAATGCTTGTCACAAAGGCCATTGAAGGGCCTCCTTGGCCCTTAGCAAGAAGCAACCTGATTCTAAGACTAATGAATCTCTATCTTACATAAGCATGACAATGGAAGAGAAGGTGATCGATAATGCTCATCTAACTCTAGTTAGGAAACAAACCTCCTGGAATGAATCTAGTTTGGATTCTTCTAGATCAAGGTATTCGGACAAAGAAAATGTGATATAGCTCATGGTGATGAGCATAGTAACAAAGTTCTCGAATAATTCCCGAATTGTACCCGAACTATTCATTTTTTAAGGGGTGCCGTTTAAAAAGGCTTCTTTTTCCCGAACTAACGAATAATTCCCGAACTGACGAATTATTTGCGAATAATTCCCGAACGAACGAATTATTCCGAACTTATGCCGAACTTATTCCGAATGAAGATTTCTCACAAATTATTCGTTCATATTTATTCATAATTCTAAAATAAAAATGAGGGTAAAATGAATTTTCTATTAGCAATAGAATTATTACTAATAACTCGAGACTTATTTCACATTGAGAAATCTTCATTTGATTGAAATCGCCAACTGATAGAAGAATGAGAAAACTCTATTCGAGTAAGCTATTTTAGGATTTTGATTACATTCGATTGAATTGAGAGAAAAAAGATAATTTTGCAAGCTGGTTAGTCTGTTGAATTTCCACTGAACTAAGAGAAAATAAGATTTGTGTTATTTATTCTGAGCTATTTCAATATTTTGCTAAATAACTATGTTATGCCAAATAAATACACTCATATATTGTTTTTCTGATTTTATCTATTCAAATTATTTTTCTCGTTTTTATATATTTTTTAATTGCTTATATAATTTGATTTGCATATACAAACATGTAATCTAAATTATTCTTTTTTCTTAAATTACATAAAGCTTACTTAAGCCTTATATAATTTTTTTCTTGAGTTTGCGAGTTTACATAATGCTTGTTTTTTAGAAATTGAAATAAATGTTAACATAGTAAGAGATGTCAATACATATAGATTGGTAGATGAATTAGTTGGCATCACGTTCTTATTTTTTATAATTATTAATTTTTATTTTTTCAAACTTATCCCTAACTTAACCCGAATTTGCCGATTTTTTCCTTTTTTTTTCGAACTTAACCCCTGCCAAATAATTCCCGAATCCGAACTTTGTTACTATGGTGATGAGGTATAACCACATGGCTGGGCTGAAAGCCTGAAAGAGTAAGGGAATATGAAAATAAATGACAAAGCTTTTGCAAAGTGGTAATTAATCATGGTAGAAAATATTTAATCAAGGATGGGACTTACCACATTAGTAGTTATTGATTTGTGTCAATCTTTATCAGTGCTTGCTGGGTTTTGGATCCTTATTAGTGTTGTAATTTCCTTTAGGGTCCATTCTTTTGTTGAGACTTATAAAGTGTGGCACTTTGTAATTTTTGTCAATAAACAAATTGCATTTTCTTTTGAGAACTAGATGTATCAATTCTTTTTATCTATTTGGTTGTAATTCTTGTGAGACTTTTAATGAGCAAAATGAAGGATTTCAAATCTCACAAAAAATGGTAAGACTTGAAATCTCATGATGATAGGAATTAATCTTGTTAAAAACTTGGATAAAGTGACTCAAATTTCCTACCAATTACCATTACCAAATGTAAAGTGTCAAATATAAGTCTCACCAAAAGAACGGATCCTTAGAAACATTCTTCCTAAAATTAAATTGATTGTGAAATGATCATGTGCCTTTTCAGTTTATTAAATAATTTATAATTTCGCTTTTAGGTTCATGAACGACGTGATACTAGGGTGGTCGAAGTCCTCACAAAAGGTACCCGATGTTTGAAATCAATATATATATATTTAGTGTCCTGTTTCCATTTTTATCCTTGTTAACCTTGTATTTTAAGGTTTTAAGGCAAACAAGGGGAATGCTGGAGTAAGTTTAATATATAGAGAGAAAGCTGTAATATGAAAAGCTGTAACCAGAAATTTTCACTTGATCTTGTTACCTGCTTTTTCTTGTGATTATGATTATTTGTCTTGGGTTTGGCCTCCTATGTATAGAGCAATGACCATATCTGTAGTTATACCCAAAACTTTTTGTTGGCTTTTCTGTTATCAGGAGATAAAAACTCTGGGGATGACAGGACTATGTATGCACGTGGGCAGCTATGGCTTCAACAAGATCACATCATTGGGAGGGCTGTAGGGTAAGAACTTCGTATATAAGATTGATCTTGAGATTGTCCCTACCAGAAAGTATTATTAGGAGGAAAAATAGGTGGTAGATCGCGGACTAGTAAGTTCTGCACTTCCAATTGTTGGAAAGAGGCTAGCCTGAGACACAGATTTACAAAAAAAAAAAAAAATCAAATTCCCACGTGCTACACCTATTGTTGATCTCAGAGAAATGCAACAACACATGTCGCAATCATAGTAAGAGTTTGGATTGGAGTAGCTTGTTGGAAATGAGAGACCTGCCTGTGTCTTCCAGCTGAACATACAATTGAAGCTGCAAACTAATCAGTTAGCAAGCTACCAAACCTGATCTTTTATTAATCCCTTAATAAGACTGGCCTGCTTTAGTTTTCCCTTATAATGTTTGGCTTTGGTATTTTTTTTTTCAGGTTTTTGCCGTATGTTGGCTGGGTGACCATTATAATGACCGAAAACCCGATTTTCAAGGTTTGTATTCTTAGGAATATTGAGTACCTAGAGTCAATGCTAAAATAGCTAGGATTACAAAAAAAAAAACTGAGAATCTGATTCAAATGAGGGGTGCACCTCGACATCTGAGCTATGTGTAGGGGTGACAATCGGGCCAAATTTTAGGGGTTGCCATTGTAAATGTGTCAGGCTCGGGCAGCTCATTGCCGGATTGCACATATCCTCTCATGTAGCTCCTTTGGATGGCAAGATAAGACCTCCTTGCTTGTGCCCTAGACATGGCAAACATCCGAGCAATGGGGACCCATCGTTTATTGCGTATCCTGAACACTAGGCCAAAAATGGACCTGGGGGGATGATTCTGAGTAAGCATTCTCATTGCATTCTTTACTTGGATTATGTCCTCTGTGGACCCATTTAAATGGTGTCAGCTGGAGAGTTCCATTGCACTTGGGTTTTAAAAAAATTATGTTTTATTTCTTGTGGATGCTGCAAGTAGACTTGAATTTGTTATTAGTTTTGAGCTCTACCTTTACTGAGAAATTATCTGCATATAATATTTATGGTAATAATTAAAGTCTTAGTATAGTATGAAAATAGACTCGAATCCTATTTCTGGTGTTCATATCGTGTTTTGTTCCAAGACTCAAACTTGTGCAACACTGAACAGTAGTTAATGTAGAGCACTGAAAAAGACCAATTTCCCTGCCCTGGGGCTTTTCAAGTAGAGATATGACTTGCACCTATGGCCATTCAAATGACGACTGGGTTCCCAAAGGTTTGCAAAACATATGAATCATTTGCCCATTTTGCAATTGAACCTCGAAAAGTCGAATTTGTTATTTGATAATTGTTCGGATCAAAGAATCCTTCATCCTTTGTTGCTGAATTTCTCATTTTTGCAGTACATACTCATCAGTGTCTTAGGATTGCTGGTAATAACTTCAAAGGAGTAGGAAGCAATCGAATCACTCAAAAAATCTTTTCTTCCAACCAACATGCTTCTTGAATGGGAGGACTCCGTTTTGTTTCTTCATCGCTGTATGGACGTGGAAGGAAAGCTTTGAAAAGAATTTAAATAGTTTCATACTGTCAATAATTGCAGTTTCTCCTCCAGGATGCATTAATTTTGGACTGGACTTTTCAGGCATACATTACATAAAAGCAGAATTAAATTGTATATCATTCGGATGTTGGTTTTGTTTAATTATTTGATCTTGTTTCTTTCATTTTACTCCAACAAGGGAACTTTCTGATATTGTGCAGCAGGCCACCAATTTATTGTTTTCCTGATCCAATGGTGGTCATGTAAATGATGCACAAAAGCACAAGATCTGTTAAATTCAGTTGAAGGTATGGGTGGAAATGGCCAACTGTGTTTTGCTCCATCTATGACGGGCCTAAAGAAAAATATTTTTCTAATCAGTTGCAACGTTGATACAGTAGGATGCCTCCTTGTATGGCGGTAATGAGAATCATAACGTTGAGTTATTCAGGAGAATTATAAAGTTTAGTTCGAGTCAAATCTAGCTTTTGCTAACCAATATAATAACCAGAAGAGTCCAGACATGATCGTTTACAAGCTCACCTTATTTGAAAGTGGTTCAAACACTCGGGGCCTCCACTCCACAGCAAGCTGCAGTGTCACTTTTTGGTTGAGTGTGGAATTGTGGCAATCACGCTTAACTTCAATGTACATGTCTTTGATCAGTACACACATATATATTATTGTTTACTAAGATAAGTGAACTTAGTGACGTCCACTAAGTATTTTTTACCCCTATATATTGAATGTCATTCTATTAAATATAATAGTAGTTTGGTATTTCATAGGGAATGACTCATTAAACGACTATACTTTTTCTCCCTTGCATTCAATTATTGGTTTCTTGCGAGAGGACTAAAGTCACTAAACTACTCTTAATTTTACTGGGTGATAATTAATACAAGACAAAATGCCTTGGTGAAAGTTACTCGCCTGGGGGTATCCCTGAGCGACTCGTGGGGATTAGTCAGAGTCTTGAGCAGTATAACCCCACGGTTAACAAAAAACAAAGTTACCAAACTTACTAATCTAGTTAACGTTAACAACACCCATAGTATCAAAAAAGGATAGAACATGTTAATAAAAGTAGAGACCTCAGTAATTAATAAAGAATGTAATTCATATCTACAAATCCGAATAATCAGGGCTATGATGATAATCACGATCGGATCTGGTATTCAAATAATTAATCTTGATGATACTCCATCTCGAGATGTTAAAGATATAATAGTTTGGATACAAGGATTATACCTGTTTCAGGTAAGAAGCAGGCAAGCAATATAATTTTTTTTTAACATATATATATATACACACACACATATACTTGCATTGTTGACAAGATTAGCTATTGGTGAATGTACCTAACAGATGAACAATCATAGAAGTTGTCTCGCTAAACTCCATACCAAATTCTTTGAAGAATTTTTGGCTTAAAAAACACATCAACAGCCCACAAATTCACTTATTTTGTATATAAAAAACCCCAAATAACTGTGAGTTTTCAAGGAGTATGCTACCGATTATTCTAAAGAATAATATTATTTGAGACTTAATAGAATGCCTACAATCAACATGACATTTCTAATCTCATTACCAAAAGGAATCAGCACCAAGAGAAAATCGTGGATATTTTATGATGTCACCCAATGATTAGTCACAAGCCGAACTTCATCTACTTAAGGAAAACCCAAGGTTTCCTAGCCTTTAAATGGTACTATTCAAGGTCATTAGTTTACTTCCCTAATATGCATATCCACTCAAGGTAGCACGCAATAGAAGCGGTTTTAAAACTTATTCTCCAGTAGATAAAGACTTCTAATTCCTAAGGAGATTATTATACCTTCCTTTTTCTCAACTCAAATGTTATCTGTTTTGAATTAATTAAAAGAGTGACTATAAATAGTCAATACAGAACTAGAAATCACCTAACAATCTTATGAACTGATTTCTCAAAAACAAAAGACTCAATGACAACTTCTTTAAAACTCATGACTTAATGGTAACTTCTTTACAACTCATGACTCAAAGATAATAATTACAATCACTTAATATAATACTCGACTCTTTTGATATCTTATACTTGAATAGCCTTAATATAAAACATAGAAAATTACTCAATAATTTATAAAGATACCCTCCACTATTTTACAAATCTTCATAATACTCCATTTGGTCAAGATTTTTCATCAATCACTTCCTTTCATTCTTTTTGGTGAAACTAACAAAATCTTTTTTTTTCTTCTTACAAATTTGAGTTCTTTTGGTGAAATGCTCAATTTTCTGGAGACTTGTAAAATATTCCTAAATTGTAGCATCCAATCAATTTTTCATCTTTATAATTATAGTACCAGATGACATTTTCTTCTGTAAATTAATTCTTTGAAAATATTGGCACAAATCTAGTTTTGAAAGATCTTCTTAAATAATCTCATGAAAATAATTTCTTGAGACTAAATTGTCTTCTTGTCAAAAGAATCTCATCAAATATTCATTTCTCTACCAACTAGTCAATTATTTTTGCTTTAACTTCAATCCAGTGAAAATTATTCAATAAACAACCAATTCCTCCTAACAAGGTTAAGAAGAAATCAATATTTGTTGAAATCAGTGTTACAAACTTCGTTCTCGGGTTTTTATCGACTGAAGTTTTTCTCAGGAGATTTTCAAATCTGAGGTTTTTCCAAGTATTTCTCAGTTAAATCTCGACAATGATTATAAAATAACTTATATTACAAAAAATAATAATAATATCACAAATTTATAAATTCATCCAACAAACTTTACAACATTCACCATAAACCATAATATTGTAATAACTCAACTCTCTCCAAGCATATAAACTAATTGAAATATATATATATATATATATCTACAAGACTTTGATACCATGGTGCCTAGACTGAGGTAAAATGTTAAATCCAAGGCATTCTTCTAACTAACATAGTAGAAAGATAGAAAGAGCTACATTCCAGGATACATCTAAACTATTATGGATTTAATTACTCATGATAAAACAAAATTTAAATTTCATATATACAAAAAACTGAAATACATGTGTGTGTATATATATATATAGTTTGAAAGAGAAAAAGAAAAAAATGAGGAGTTTAAATCATGATATTTACGCAATAAAAATTGATAACCATAATTCTCGGGAGATTTTTAAGATATCGCGATAAAATCAGAATTTTAAACTTCAGATGTTTTTCTTGGTTTTTTTCGGGAGATATTGGGTATTTCTTGAGAGATTTGTAACAAGATTGTAATTAGTCTATTAGCTTCAAAACATAAAATCTAAATCGTTGTTTGAAGAAGTTGATTTTCTTGTGGTAAGCTTATAAAATGGAAAGATCCAAATGAAACACGTTCTTCAAAAGATCGAGACAATCCTAAGACGCTTATTGATACACTCCAGTGCCAAAGATTTTTCTTTTGTGTCAACTATATTAGGGATTTTATTATAAATATCTCAGAGCAAAAGCTACAAAGAAATTAGTGAACTAAAAATTTGGTAAAAAAAACTTCCACAATTACAGCCAGCTTATCAAGGTCCATTTGTTTAGTCCACCTATGCATTTTTAAAAATATAGGCAGTGTCGCAGTAGTATTGCTAAAAAACATGAATACCATTTACTATGCAAGTGGACAATTCAATGAATTTTAGTTCAATTAATGGTTGCCAAGGATGCAGTATTTCTATAATAGTTCCAACTGATCTCATTTGTGAAACCCAACGTACAATATTTCTATAACAGTTCCACTCATGAGACCAAAGGAACTAGGAAAAAAAACACAAAAACAACAATAAGTGAATGTTGTTTGACAAACACTTATAGCCTCAAACCAAAAACACCCAGACAGAACAATCCACCACAACGAGGAATGAGGGAACAAGTAAAATCCCGGAATCAATTTTCCAAAATCAAATATATATATGTATATATATATATATAGTAGCATTCTAATAAGTCATGTTCATTGAAGCTTGTAATGAGCGGTTCCTAATAATGTGACACATGACAAGTTGTTTCGGAATCTGACCGTTAGATGTCAAGACGGGTTGCTTAAGAGACATGTAGCAAAAGATTAGCTCGATCGGACATTTATAGACCATCCGGTTGAAGAAGGGAATATCAGCCATTTCTATATCCTAAGTAGGATCTAATGAACCCTAAGGAGTTACTGCTGCAAACTAGGGTCTCATCAGACGGTCTAAACATGTTCGATCAGACTGATTTTTTTGGCGCGTCTTTAATGGACCCAACTTAACATCTAATGGTCGGATTTAAAAAAAAAAAAAAAGTATGTCACGTGTCATCTTTCTAGAGGATCGCTCATTACAAGTTTCAATGAGCATGACTCATTAGTACCTCTCCCTACATATATATATATATATATATATAATAAACAAATGAGACAACACAACCTCAAGGCTCAAACCAAATATAAAAGAAATACCCAAAAAGCAACAAATTGAGAAAATATAGATAGACAGAAAGTTATTCAGATATATAGATAAGAGGGACCACTCAATCACTTCTGTTTATGCTCACAACATCCATAAATCATTAAGTAAAGAAAACCAAACTAAACCCCATGTAAAAAAATTGAAAAACAGGAGCTTGCTACCTCCTTCAGAAGCCAACCCTGCGTGCATCTCAATAGTCATAGCATCAACAACCTATCCCAACCTCCCTATTGGCATTGAACACCCCTCCTCCAATTCTCTCAACACACCCATCACTCGATTCCACTTTCTCTTCACTCTTTTGCTCACCAGAATCGTTGTAATGACACACGACCTCACCGCACAACTCATCGCCAAACCCCACTTTCCCCATCTCTCCCTCTCTTTTTTTTCTCACTTATGCCATGGTTTTAGAAAGCAGGTTCGGAGAATACAAATTGTTCAATGAAGAGAGAGAGAGAGAGAATTTACCCTCCAAATGCGTGAGAGAATTGCAGTTGCATAGGGAAACCTAGAGCCGGGGAGGAATAAGGTCGTTTTTCACTTTAAGAAAGCAAACTATAGTGATGTGTACTTTATTTAAAGTTAAGTGAAATGACTGAATTGTCCTTAAAAATGTGAGTGAAACTTGGCAGCAATGCCCTTTGTAGCTCGGGGCTACAATGGGACAATAATTACCTTCCATCTCAAATATTAATGCCAGTAGGCGCCACCTCGGATTGTAACAGCTAATAACGCCAAAAGGCTCCGTTAGGGAAAAGTAAAAAAAGTTGTCAGATGATTAATCCCGAAGTGTTTCCCAATGCAAAACCAGAAGAGTTTGCTGTACTGGATTAATCATCTGGTAGAAGCATAGTTGCAGGAAAGCTATATATAGGGTGGGAAGCTTGCTTCCCAGGAAGCTCATTTACTAGAGGACCTAGACTTGCTTCCTCAGACAGACTCGCTTCCAAGGAAGCTCATTTCCATCACATCTCATTTAGTGGTCAAAGGGAGCTGTAATTGTAAAGTTATGGGATAGACCATAGTCTATAACCTAAAATGTAGACTCTAAGCAAGTATCGTCGGTTTGGAATCTAAGACACTTACTTTTCCACAAAAATCTAATATAAGATAAAATCAAAGATATAACTACCCTTAATAACATAATGAGAATGAAGAGAATATATCTTATTTCTCGTTTCCCGTTTCCTAAGGTTTTTTGGAATCTCGCTTCCCACCTCTCGCTCTGGTAACTATGGGCAGAAGAGAGTTATCCAACTCTTCTGCTTTTGCGTTGGGAAACTCTCCGAGATTAATCATCTGATAAATTTTTTTTACTTTTCCTTAACGAAGCCTTTTGGCGTTACTGGCTGTTACAATCCGAGGTGCCTCCTACTGGCACTAATATTTGAGATGGAAGGTAATTATTGGCCTTGTAACCCCGGGCTACTAAGGACAATTCAGTCATTTCACTTCACTTCAAATAAAGTTCACATCACTACAATTTGCTTTTTTACAGCGAAAAACAACCTTATTCCTCCCGAGTCCTCGGCTCTCTGTTTCCCTATGCAACAGCAATTCTCTCACATTTTTTTAGGGTAAATTCTCTGCCCCCCTCCCCCCCTCCCCTCCTCCCCTCCCCTCCCCATTGAATAGTTCGCATTCCATGAATTTGCTTTCTAAAACCATAGCGCGAGTGAGAAAAAAGAGAGAGGGAGAGAGAGATGGGGAAGGTGGGGTTTGGTTTGGCGGTGAGTTGTGTGGGACTCGTGTGCGATTACAGCGATTATGGTGAGCAAAATAATGAAGAGTAGGAGAAAGTAGAATCGAGTGGTGGGTGTGCTGAGAGAATTGGAGGAGGGGTGTTCAACCCCAATAGGGAGGTTGAGACAGGTTGTTGATGTTATGGCTTTTGAGATGCACGCAGGGTTGGCGCAAGAAGGAGGTAGAAAGCTCAAGATGCTTCTCACTTTCATCAAGAATCTTTCGAGTGGGTAATGATAAAAAGATTGCATGTTTTTCAATTTTTTTACATGGGGTTTAGTTTGGTTTTCTTTGTTTAAGGATTTATGGATATTGTTGTAAGCATAAACAGAAGTGATTAAGCGATCCCTCTTATCTATATATCTGAATGACTTTCTGTCTATTTATATTTTCTCAATTTGATTCTTTTTGGGTATTTCTTTTATGTTTGGTTTGAGCCTTGAGGTGGTGTTGTCTCCTTTTATTATTATTATTATTTTGGGAAATTGATTATGAGATTTTACATGGGGGCCTCGTTGGGGTCGAGTGATCGGGTTAGTCCATCTGAGGATGACCCGTTTCTTCTTGGCCCGATAATAGAAAGGGCACGACTTTTTTCAAAGGATACCTCTGTTTCGGAGGTTTTGGTCTGCGAAGGGGAACAGGCTGGGAAGGGCGAGAGAGTTCCGGCCACGACAGGGGTTCTGGAGAAGGCAGGCGCCGAGGATCAGGTTGTAGCTCCGGTGGGGTGGGTGACAAATTCTGAGGCGGTGGAGTTCCCTTCTCAGGTGGCTGCAGGGTCGCCAGGTGGAGGCCGCTCTTCGAAGCAATCAAAGCAACTGGATCAGCAGCAAGCTGGGGGGGTCGGGGACTCTGGGGATTTTGGGGTGGTAACTCTTCTCCACTCCCTCTCCGAATGTTGGCAGAATTTAGGAAGGTATGGCTCGGACCCTGGCTCTCTGCCCTCTTCCCGGAGATCTGCAACGATTGGGGAGTGGAGCGGATCGTATGCTGGCGTCACTGATTTTTCTTCTGAGGAAGAGGACTCCGATCCTTGTAGCCCTGCTTCGGTAAGGGGGGCGGGCGTGTCCTCTGTGGACGGTTTGGAGGAATTGGTCGAGGGGGTGGGGGGTTCTGCAGTCGTAGAATCGCTGGGTGTTAGAGAGGTGTGCTCTTCAGTGGAGGGGGCAAGGGCTGCTTGTTCGGCGGATCTTATCAGGCTAGAGGTCAGTGGCTTCGTCGACGACTGTAGGCAGGGAGGTCAGGTTCTTCCAGGGGAGGGCTCAAAGGGGTCGGGTTCGTCTCCGGTGGAGGAAGCCTCGCAGTCTGAACCGGAACGAATCGTGGACAGTTTGGTGCAGTTTGGCAAAGTGCTGGGGTTGTCATAGGTTGGGCGAGAACTGGAAGTTCGCGAGATTTTCCGTTCGCTTTTAGAGGAGCCGGTTAGGCCAAGGTGGCCAGCGGAAGAGGTGAAGGGCGGGGGAGAGAGGAAGAAAATTCCCAGGGAGGTGAGAAGGTTAGTTAGTGGAATCAATTATGATAAGCGCGGTAGGGGCAGGAGTCGGCCTCATGTCAGTGGGAGTGGTCGGGTAGTCGGTTGCTCATGACGCTTCGTATTTTATCTTGGAACATTAGAGGGTTGGGGTCGATGGAGAAGCGGTGTGCAGTGAAAGGTGCAGTCTCTAAATACAGACCCGCTATTGTTTGTCTTCAGGAATCTAAAATTGCGATGATGTCGGACTCTATTGCTCGAGATTGTTGGGGAGCTGATCCAGGTTGGCATGCGGTCCCGGCCTTGGGCCATGCAGGAGGAATAATCATTCTGTGGGATAAAGGGGTGGTGGAAGTGCTAGAAGAAGAGCTAGGGGCATTTTCTTTGTCGCTTCTTTGCCGTTTCATTCAGTCAGACTTCCAGTGGGTGTTCTCGGGGGTGTATGGCCCTGTTAGTCCTCAGGAGCATTTGGAGTTTTGGAGAGAATTAGATAATATTAGTGTCCGGTGGGGTGCCCCGTGGTGCATTGGAGGGGATTTCAATTGTGTGCGGTTCAGCGGTGAGAAGTCGAATGGGGGGCCTGTTTCTTCTAATATGCGGCGATTCGGGAAGTTTTTATTCAGTCAGAAACTGCTCGAATTTCCTCTTAAGGGAGCCTCTTTTACGTGGTCTAATTTCCAGAATCCCCCCTCCCTGAGCAGGATCGATAGATTCTTTGCGAGTCCGGAGTGGGAGGTCAGTTTTCCGGATGCCACTCTATTAGCTTTGCCCAGACCGGTTTCAGATCACGTTCCCCTTCTGTTGGAGCTCGAGGGGAGGCGGGGAGGTCCTAGGCCGTTCAAATTTGAGAACATGTGGGTGCAGCATCCGGAGTTCTTGTCAGTGGTCAAAGAAGCGTGGGATTCCTCGATGCCTTGGGGTTCGTGGAGCACTAGATTTGGGCTTAAGTTGAAGGCGGTTAAACAAAAGCTCAAGAGTTGGAATAAGTCAGTGTTTGGACTTATTCATGAGCAGAAAGAAGGATTGCTAGAGGCCATTTCAGAGTTGGATAAGAAGGAGGAACAGTCAGGTTTGTCAGAAGGTGAGAGTTCGGAGAGGGATGCGCTGAGGCAGGAGTACCAGCGATTAGTGAAGAGGGAGGAAGTGAGTTGGAGGCAGAAGTCACGGGTCAGGTGGTTGAAAGAGGGCGACAGAAATACGAGTTTCTTCCATCGTATGGCTTCAGTGCGCAGTCGTGTGAACAAGATGGTAGGTCTCAGGATTGGGGATAAGATCTGGGACACCGATTTGGAGATGGGTAAGGTGGCTGCTGAGTATTATAGTTCGATGTATACCGAGAGATTCGAGTTTCGGCCGTTGCTAGATGGGCTATCATTTGCGAGCTTATCGAAGGAGATGAGCAGTCAGCTGGAGAGGCCGTTTTTCGCCGAGGAGGTGTAGTCGGTTCTTGCAAGTATGCCAGGGGACAAAGCCCCTGGTCCAGATGGCTTTTCCATTGAGTTCTATAAGGCTTGTTGGCCGATTATTGGGCAGGACTTGTTGAGAGTATTTCATGAGTTCTTTCATTCTAATTCTTTTGATCCAACGCTGAATTGTTCATTTATTGTCCTTATTCCTAAGAAGCCTGGGGCCCTGGATATAGGGGATTTTCGGCCCATTAGTCTTCTCGGAAGTGCATATAAGATTCTGGCGAAGGTTTTGACTGTGAGGCTTAATCGGGTGCTGCGATTTGTGATTTCTCCGGAGCAGAGCGCATTTGTGGGGGGGAGGCAAATTTTGGATGGGATTCTTATAGCCAATGAAGTGGTGGATGAGCGGCTTAAGAAGAAAGTCCCAGGGGTCATTTGCAAGCTCGATATGGAGAAGGCGTATGACCATGTCAATTGGGATTTCTTGGAGTATGCCCTCAGGCGGATGGGGTTCGGGCATAAGTGGCGGGCCTGGATGAGGTGTTGCTATTCCTCTCCTTCTTTTTCAGTGTTGATAAATGGTTCTCCCCATGGGTATTTTAATAGCTCCAGGGGTCTGCGACAAGGAGATCCTCTTTCTCCTTTGCTCTTTATCCTGGTGACAGAAGCCCTAAGCCGGATGATTAGCAAGGCTTCCGAGGAGGGGTGGTGTGGCTTTGAGGTGGGTAGGCGGGAGGTTCGGATCTCGCACCTTTTGTTTGCAGATGATATTTTGCTATTTTGTGGCGCTACGGAAAGAAATCTTGTTCACATTGGGTATCTTTTCCGTTGTTTCGAGGCCGTCTCCGGTTTGAGAATTAACTTTCAGAAGAGTTCTCTTTTCGCAGTAGGGCAGGTGCCTAATATGGAGTTGTTGGCCAGCTGCCTTGGCTGCAAGACCGGTTTGCTTCCTTCCAAGTATTTGGGTCTCCCATTGGGGGCTTTGTTCAAAGCAAAGACTATTTGGGATCCGATCATTGAACGGTTTCAGCGGCGATTGTCGGGTTGGAAAGCGTCGTTGCTCTCTAAAGGAGGTAGGCTCATTTTATTGAAGAATGTTCTGTGCAGTCTTCCGGTGTATTATTTGTCCCTCTTTAGGCTTCCGGCCTCCATTGCAACTAAGCTGGAAAGGTTGCAAAGGGATTTTCTATGGAACGAGAAGGTGGTGATTAAGAAGCTTCATTTGGTGAAATGGAAGTGGGTTTGTAGGCCGAAAGAGAGAGGGGGGCTTAATATTTGGCCTTTGAAGGCCGTTAACGAGGCGTTATTGGGTAAGTGGCTCTGGCGTTTTGGGGTTGAAGAAGATAGCTTGTGGAGAAGGGTGATAGTGGCTCGGCATGGGTGTAGAGATCGTTGGGCTCCTCGGATTCCTAGGGGCTCTCACAGGGTGGGTCTTTGGAAAGGGATAGTAGCGGGTTGGGATGAGTTTCTCAAGTTCACGCGGCTGGTGTTAGGGGATGGGGTGAGCATCAAATTTTGGACTGACCTTTGGTGCAGGCCTTGTACTTTGGAGCATCGGTTCAGGACGTTCTTCTTGCTTTCCTCTTTCAAATCGGCGTCGGTTGCGGATATGTATACAAGGGGAGCGGGGGGAGCAGTGTGGAATTTCTCTTTTAGCTGTTCGCTTAATGATTGTGAAGTTAGTGACTTTGCATCATTATTATCTTTACTTGAGTCGGTGAAATTGGAGGAGTTTGTTAGGGATCGCAGGGTTTGGGCCTTTAATTCTAGCGGGAGGTTCTCGGTGAAAGAGTATCTGCAGGTGGCCAATCCGGGTGGGCTTGCGAAGTTTCCGCGTCAGTTGGTTTGGTTCAACGGGTTGCCTTCCAAGGTGTCGGTTTTCCTATGGGCGGCCTTTTTGGATAAAATACTCACCTTGGACAATTTAAGGAAGAGAGGATGGAGTCTGCCTAACCGGTGTTGTCTATGTTTATCAGAGGAGGAATCGGTTGCTCACTTGTTTATTCACTGCCCATTGGCTAGGAGACTTTGGTGGTATTTTCTAGCGCAGTTGGGAGTAGCGTGGATGTTTCCCTATTCGTTTCAGGACTTGCTTTCCGGTTGGCTCTCAGTTTCGCTTGATAGCCCGGCGGATCTAGTTTGGGCTTATATTCCTGGGGTGGTCTCTTGGACTCTGTGGAAAGAACAGAACCGGAGGGTGTTTGAAAATTCCGCGTCGTCTCCGGAGCGGTTGTGTTCGTATTCGCGCAAGTTGTTGCGAGATTGGATCTCCGCCAAGCATGAGTTGGATGTAAGAACAATTTTAAGATGTGAGAACAGGGAGATCTTTTATTTTGTAATGTAAACTACTCTAACAATTTTAAGATTTGTTTTTTTCTTTATCGATCTTAATGATTAGGATGTAAGAACAGGGAGATCTTTTATTTTGTAAGTTTCAGTGGCGAGAGAGTTCCTTTTTTTTCATTCATTTCAATCGGGATTGCTTCTATGCTGTTACTTTAGGGTTTTAAGCTTTGAATTTGCTTAATTGAGTTTCTAAAAGTCGATTTTACTTCTGTTGGAATCCAAATGCAAGAAAAAGGATTTCTTTGCTAAGGTGTTTGGGATCTGACTCTCGTGTTAGTTTTCAGTGTTTTGAGCTGTGAAGATGACTGTTGCTTTGGACACTGGGTTTTAGACTTAAGAACATGCTATGGATAGCACCGGTAAAACAGTCTATTCTTAAAATTGATTCAGTTAGCCTTGCAAGCCTCATGAAAAAAAATTGTCCAACAATTCAAAATGACAAAGGTTTGCTTGACGTCAATTCTTATTGTCACAGTATTCTTTCAACACTAAAAGAGTACCCAGATAATACCATTGTTTTCTAGATTCTCTAAATTGATAACTGAAAAAGATGAGGTCTCAATCTAGTACTAGTGAGAGTAGTTTACATTAAAAATCATTACATGTAAGAACTCCTCAACAACGGTGGAATTTCTGCCAAAACATAAGGTCACTCTTTCCAAATTTAAGTTCAATCGAATGAGAATATATGAATATTGATTTCTTCTTATCTTCATTAGTAAGAATCAGTAATTTAGTGAATAATCTCAAGTGAACTAAAATTGAAGCAAAAATAATTGACTAGTTGGTAGAACAATAAATTTTTGGTGATATTCTTTTGACAAGAAGACAATTCCATGTCAATTCAATCTCAAGAAATTATTTTCATGAAAAGATCTTTGGGAACAAAATTTGTGCAGATATTTTCAAATAATCAATGTCATCAAGCACTATAAAGATGAAAAACTTATTGAAGGTGATAATTCAGGAAGATACTTCAAAAGTCTCCAAAAAATTGAGCATCTCACTAAAAGAATCCAGAATTTCAAAAACAGAAATAAAATTTGTTGGATCCACCAAGAAAAATACAAGAAAGTAATTGATTAAAAATATTAACAAAATGGAGAATTAAGGAGATTTGTATGATAGTAGATCACTAATGGAGCATTCTTTTATTTTATATCAAAGTCATCCAAGCGTAAGCTATTAAAGGAGTCAAATACTGCATTAAGTTGTTGTAAGTATTGTCCTTGAATCATGAGTTGTCAAAAAAATTGTCCCTGAGTCATGAGTTGTAAATAAGTTGTTATCGTGTCTTTTCTTTTTGAGAAATCAACCCATAGGATTTTTTTGTAAACTAGTTTCTAGTTTTGTATCGACTATTTATAGTCACTTTCAATCAATTCAAAGTACAAAACATTTGAGTTGATAAAAAAGAATGTGCAACAACCCTCTTAAGAATTAGAAGACTCTCTTCGTCGAAGAATGTCTAAACTGACTCTATTGCGTGCTACCTTGAGTAAATACATGTAGTAGAATAGCGCACTAAAAACCTTGAGTGGTACTGATGTAAAAAAGTCTAGTGGACCTTGGATTCTCCTTAAGTGGAGGGGCAAACTATTAGTCAGAAAAGTAAGAAAAGTGAAGCTTACTATAAGTCCAAAGTTTGGCCTGAGAATAGGAGAAATCCATGAATAGTCATTGGGTGATGTCAAAAAATATCTACAATATGTATTAGAAGAATCAACAAAAAAAAAAAACATCTCGGTAACAAAACCATAGTCTTTAAGGATGATGCAAGCTCATTCTAGTAGTGATGGTGATGCTAAACAACGAACATGCACAAATGATAACTGTCCTTTCAAAATTTATGAATGAACATTAGAAACTACACCCAATTTTTCATTAAAAGCTTCAGAAGATGAATTTATTTTCTTTAGTGAAGAAAGTCGGTTGAAAGCAGGGATGTCTGGCTTCCAAGGGGATTATAAAGATTACTTTAAAATCTTTTTGAATAAGCTCAAGTTCATACTTTTCAGCCAAATCAGGTACAACAGATCAAAAAACTGATACCTCCTCAAAACAGTGTCCTTTTTCCTATAAAAATAGTTGTTGATGGTAGTACCAAATTAAAAAAAAAGTGATTTGTTCCTAGATACGAGAGCAAACATAAATTTTTGCATAAAAAATGGGATTATTGACTTATTCCCCCAAAAGAATAATTGTCAAAACCATTGGGGTAGTCTTGTGCGTAAGCATAGCATTTCTGGTCGAACCTGACAGACACATCTTTTTTCTTTTTGGGAGGGTACTCCGAGTAGTGGGTACCTCGTAGGACCTCGATCCGCCTACTCGGGTCTTGTACGGATATGCAGGAAGGGGTGCTCCTAGGTGTGTGTAGGGGGTGTGTTTGTTCGCAAGAGTGGATTCCTCGCCAAGTTAGTTTGGGGGCTGTGGACACACTTGCGCGAATTCGGGTGGTAATGGCTACAAGGGAGACAGGAGTATCGAATGTTTGTTTTCCTATTCCTCCATCAATCAACAGAGAAAACTGAGGGATTCCCTTTCACCTGAACAGCACACACCTGTCTTTTCTTCTTTTTTTTGTAGTTGATTGCTTTAAAATGTTGTTTCCAGTTCGACGATAACCCTTTATTGACTAGTCCCTTCTTTGTAGGAAAGAATATGGTTAAGAAACCGACTGTTGTTTGTTTCCAAGTTTGTTTCCAGGCAGGTCAGCCGCTCGGGTACCTGTGCTCATGGCCACTATTCGCTCTGTCACATCACTTTGTGGTGTGACTCGCTGCCAACTAGGTTTATCCTGGGTGGCATTTTAAGCACTACGCTATTCTCGGTGACGATGTTGTCATTGGGGATAAACGGCTTGCTTGCCATTATGTATCCATTCAGTTGTTGAATAGTATAGTTGTTGGCCCAGTCCTTTATAGGAGTAGGGGCGCCGCTTCTGATCTCAAAGACTCAGCCTAGGTCCCATTACGGAACATTCATGGATTCAAAATGGAATATGATTCCAATGGAATATGGCAAGAAGTCTCTCTGTAATTGGGATGCGGTGGAATTTTGAGCGCAAGCACGGTTTAAAATCAAAAGTTGTGCTATTATGCTTTGAATGTTTCAGTTCAACTGAATGATAAGGTGATCATTGCAGATTTTGTTCAGATAAATTATGGCGGATATGATGCAGAACTAGGCAACAAAAACAAAATTATTCCAAGAATTCCCCCAATCTGTAAAATAAAAGCAAAGAGGATTCACAATCAAAATCAACGACAACACTATAAAATAGCAGTTAAAAAAAATGAAGAGAGAGAAATGCATGAACTAATTAAGCAATTAAAGTCAATTTTTGGAAATGTTTATCCCATATCTTTTCTATAGCTGAAGTAACTTGGCTGCTAAAATATATTGTGTAAAACCATTGAAAAATGAGATGTTGATTTACCAAAAGCCCATATTCCAACATTATAGAACATTCATGTTCAAAGTAAAGCTACTAAGCACAACAAAGAAGATGAGAAATGGATTTGTGAGCAGTTGAAGGATCTATTAAAAAATATTTAATTAAACCCTCTTAGTTTAATTATTCTTGTGCAAACTTCCTAGCTCAGAATCTCAGTGAGTAGAAAGAGGAAAAGAATGAATAGTAATAAATTATACTCCTCTAAATAATGTCACTTCATATATTAAGTGGCCATTACCAAACTAAGAAAAATTGATTCAGAGTGTACCAACTTTGCAACTCTAGATGGACTATCGGAATGGCTAGTAATGCTATTTGGATTGAAGGATACTAGTGCACAATTTCAAAGAATGATAGATTACAATTTTCGTCCTTATTCTGAGTTTATTACAACCTCTATATAAATGATTTTCTTGTGTTCTCCACGTTTGTGCAGTACCATACCATTACTCAAGTTTATATTAATGTATGTAACACCCAAATAGTTCAAAATACACTTATCAGTTGCTCAGTCTATTCTACTGACTGAGAAACTCCAATAAAAAGGTGCCTGCTGACACTTGAATTTCAAGATGCGATAATGAGATAAAGACAGTTTTATGGATTTGAAAAAAAAACATATTTACATACAAAAGAAGAAGAGGAAGAGGAAACAATGTCATGTGTTTCTCATCTGCTACATTTAATCAACAACAAAAGCTAGAGGCAAAGAAGAAAACAAAACAGAAGATTCATAGAGATTGTTGCTGACATACCGTTTTCAATCAACCAGAGTCAGAATTACTCCCTCCGGAATTGGATGGTCCAGCAGATGCTGTCAATCTCTTCCTCCTCTCTTCTTCATACCCCGGATCGTCTGTCGGCAATTCAAACCTGCAAACAGGGCAAGAATTCCTCGAGCCCAACCAAGGCACAATGCAGTCTCCATGGTACCCATGCCCACACGGCAATTTCCTCGCCGTTTCTCCAACCGGCACTGATTCCTTACAAATAGCGCATACCATACACCCATCCTCCGGCGTAATCTCCACCGTCTGTAATGCCGAAACGGCTGATTTAGCCGCTGGTGGAGCCCCTCTCCTAGCTCCCCCATCACTCTCCGCCAAATTTTGCAACAACACCTCAAATTCTTCCGCATCAACATAATCCTCTGGATTCCCTATAAATCTATCCGATCCAGGCATCTCCACACGCATTTCGATCGTGTTGTCTTCTAATCCCATCAAGATCTCGGACCAATCGAGGATCCTGTTCCGTCCGCTCGTCGCACGAGAGGCGAAATCCCGGATCCGGAGCCGGAGAACTTCGCGGAGTCTCCGACGCCGATCTCTGTCGTCTTCCTCTTGATCTTCGTCTTCCGGTCCGTTGTCATTATCAGATCGATCTCCATCGCCATTACCACCGAATTCAACTTCGTCTGCAACCTCATCGTCGTCGTCATTTCCCCATCCATCGAGCTCGATTCGGAGGAAATCATCGGCTTCAGACTGATCTGAGTTCGGATCGGGAGGAGGTGGAGAGGCAGCGTCGACGTCGCGAGCCGCTTGAGAGATTAATCGGAGAACTTGAAGGAAGTGGTGGCTCAAAGAGGGTTCGTGGCTGTGGTCAGTGGCCGGATGTGGTGGCGTCAACGGTGGATGAACGGCGACGGCGATGGATTCGACGAAGCCGTTCTTGCATTCCTGACAGATCACATCAGGGAGATCAGTTAGGGTTTCGATGGAGACTCTCTTGTCGCAGTGATAGCACCAGTATTGTAACGGTTCCGAATCCGATTCGGACGATATCGGTGGCTGGGGTAGGGTTTCGGCCATGGTTTTGTTTCGGAGACGGTCAAGAACTGCTAGTCCGAATGAATGGAGAAGAAAAAGGGCGATAGGTGAAAGATTCGATTCCTTTGTTGAGAAATTCTCTGCGTATCAACAAGCAAATGCGACTTTATTTTTATTCTGTAGTTCGTGATCTAAAATTTTAATATATCTCTCTTAGTTTTACACCGTTGATTTTTGAAGTCCACTGTTTCTCATTGGTCTTATTAGTGTTCATATATCTTAGAGAGCCGTGGATTGTAGTTTCGACAGTGATGGAAATGGCGTAGACGTTTGAATTTTGTTTGCTTGTAATGTAAATAATCGGAACTCTAACGCTGATACATGAGCCTTTCAAGTTGCTGCCACGAAAGAACGGTTTGTCAACATCATAGGGAGTACGTGGGGCCCACTTAAAGCCTTTCTCTTCTCGGTAGACACGGGAATGGAATTCGCCTGGCCCTCATCCATATCCGATGGGTTAACACGTGTTACTTTTAATGTTCTTTAACTATGATTAAAATTCCCTAAGGCTCATCTCATAGGTTAGCACATGTCCTTTTTAACACTCGTTTCTTTATCAGAATTAAACATAGGAAAGTATCAGACGCACCCATGCATATCATGTGTATCCACTCATTAGTCGAGGGAGGATTTTCCTGATGGATGTCAAGGGGTGCATCGCCACCATTAGCCGTGCTTCAAACGCTAACATTAACCCACTGACCTTTTGAAGAAATACTATCCCCGATTAACGCTAACTTTATGTATGGTTGCCCAGAAAATAAATAAAAACAGGAAAAATAAAAAAAAATTAAGTAAAACATAACAAAAAATTATATTAAAAACTAAAATTTTCTTTTTTTTTTCCTATGTTTACACCTATTTTTAAGGTGACCAAACATAGAATAAGTTTTATTTTTTAAAGAAAAGTAATCTAAACGCACAAAGTTGAGATGTATCAACCTTGTTTTTTAGAAAATTAACCAAGGTTGAAAGAACATTTAGTGAGTAGGTCAGACGGTTTTGGTTTGACCAAGTGAGGCCAAATCTGATCCCAATAGACATGAATCTTCTATAGTACTTGGGAGCAGGGGTGGAGTCATGAATTTTTTATTGGAGGGGTGCAAAATACATGCATAAAAAAAAAATTGATTTGAGGGTATGAAATTTGGGGGTTCGGGGGCATAGCCCACGAGAAAAATAAATTTGAAGTAGTTTTTTTAGTTTTTAGAATTTTTTTTTTTCCCGGCAATGCCTTTGAGGTCGCCACATGTCCCTATTAATACCCCTTAATTGTGGTTAAGATTCACCCACCTATCCTTGGTTTTTTTTTTTTAATATAAAATTTCTTTTTGAACCCTAGTTTAAAATTCACTAACTCTCATGATTAAAATTATTTAAATATTTTTTTCTAAAAACTAAGGATAAGGTGAACCCTAAGATTGGGTAAATTTTAACCATAGTTATGGGGTGCCAATAGGGACATGTGGCAACCTCAAGGAAATAAGGGGACTCCATTGGGGGCCCTACTGTATATATGACAAAAAAATTGGGGGGGGGGGGGGCAAGTATACTTTAAAAAAAAAAAAAAAATTAATTGAGGGGGCCACTATTCATACTAGAGCTATGTGGATTTACAAAAAATTTGAGGGGCCATGGCCCCTCCCCGCCCCCCCGGGTGGGAGGAGAGTAGGACTATAAACTGATAGAGGCTTAGGGATTAGATGGTTAGTGGGATTAGCACTCATGGTGGGCGTCAACAGCCACACCCGAGTCACCTTCCTAAAGGGAGATACACTACCACTAGGATTAGTGTAAGGGCTAAAATTCGTAAAATGAGTAAAAAGAATGGATAAAATAGGAATTTTTCACTCTAACAAATTCTAACAATTTAGCCGACATAAACCCACTTGGGCTATGTGCTGGCTCACTTGAGTGTTGTCTGACAGGTGACCTCATCATAACTACACAAGTCATGATGACTCCAAATGCCTATAAATAAGCATAAATCTCCAGAAGAAGAAGAGGATGGGGCAGAAGGCAAGAGAGGAAATAAAGGGCAGAAGAAGAAGAGGAAGAAGGAGATCTGAGAAGCTTGAGTCATTCACACCCCTACCCCTAAGGGCTATGCAGGCGGCCATTCACCTGATTCTCTCATCTTCCTTTGGTGTTATCCGGTTACTTGATGCCCTTTATGGCCTCACAATCTATTATGGCCACCGGATTCTCTCAAATAGGTCATGTCTGCCTGATGCTCTCCATGAATGGTCACACTGCCAATTGCACGGCCTTGCAATTGATCATCTGCTGAATATAGTCATACTTGAATTTGTGCCTGACGTTGTGAATAGTGTCAAATCCGTTGTCACGTTGTGCTGTGAATAGTGCCAAATCCGTTGTCATGTTGTGTTGTGAATAGTGTCAAATCCGTTGTCACATTGTGCTGTGAGTAGTGCCGAATCCGTTGTCACGTTGTGCTGTGAATAGTGTCGAATCCGTTGTCTGTTGTTTGATGCACAACGTACCCGTTGTCTGATGCACAACGTATACGTTGTCGTGCCTTGTTCGAGCTACGTTATCAGAGTTACGTTGTCAGAGCTACGTTGTCTGTGCCTTGTCCGAGCTACGTTGTCAGAGTTATGTTGTTAGAGCTACGTTGTTTGTGCCTTGTCCGAGCTACGTTGTCAGAGTTACGTTGTCTGTGCCTTATCCGAGCTACGTTGTTTGTGCCTTGTCCGAGCTACGTTGTCTATGCCTTGTCCAAGCTACGTTGTCAGAGCTACGTTGTCTGTGTCTTATCCGAGCTACGTTGTCAGAGTTACGTTGTCTGTGCCTTATCTGAGCTACGTTGTCTGAGCCATATTCTTTGTGCCTCCTAAACTACAATCTCCAGAGCATAACACCAGAGCTCGTCCTCAAGCGCATATACCTAGTGACCTCACGATAAGTATCTCTATACTATTATGTTCATATGTTCATGTGTTTGTGCCTTATACTGACTTTATCATCGGAGCTTATTTCAGGGTGCACACCCGCCCCCTCAGACTCATTCACATGAGGAGTTTCACTATCATTCCTCTACCAGCAAAGCAGCTACAGACGTGTGACATGTACGAGATTTTTCCCTTTCAATTAGCACTCATGGTGGGCATCAACAGCCACCACCGAGTCACCTCCCGAAAGGGAGATACACTACCACTGGGATAGGCGATGGTGTGTGATGATGTTTCATTTAAAGGAGATCGAATCATAGTATATCGCAATTGAATTTAGGGAGAGTTCAATTGTTTCCAGAAGTCAACACGTGTCTCATTTAACCCCTATTGACCATGATTAAGAATCTCTAAGCCTTAGTCTTCAATAATCTAACCTTATTTTTTTTTAAAATAATAATAAAAATATTTAACTCTAATTTAGAATCTTTCTCTTAGGGTTAATATTTTTTGCCAAAATACTAAGGTTAGATTATTGAACAGGAAGGTTTAATGAATCTTAACCACGATAAGGGTTAAATGAGACACGTGTTGACCTATGGGAGCAATTGAACTATCCATGAATCCAATCACGATTGGCTGTGATAAGCTCTCCATTTAAAGTTCCCAAAACGTGTAAAGTGAATGTGTTAATTTAAAGGTGGTGGACAACCCACCTCTTGCGTGAGTGGTAGGGGTGTGCCTTCAATGAAGGAGGTCTAGGATCTAACCTCACCTGGGTTTGAGTAAGCAAGAGCTCCACTGCCCAAGGTAACTACTGACTCTACTAAGAATTTCCATTACCAAAAATTAAATAAAAAATTTAAAGGTGATGAAAACTAAATAGACAATGATGATCCATAAAAAAACCGACCAAGTATGTATGCAACCCATCATTTTATTCCCATTATTTGATAAGGCACTTGCAAAAAGAAAGAATAAAATATTAAACATCACATTTCGGATCTTGTTTTCATTATTGTTGGTGTGTATTTATAAAATTAGTAGATAATTTCTTCTTTATTTTTGGTATATAAAACTAATTTTATGAATTTAATAATATGCGACCAACAATTTTTTTTTTTGTTTATAATAGGGTGTGGTAAGGTTTAAAATCTTGTTGGATTTTATCCAACCTCATTGATATGGATATGGTTAGGCTTTTAGAAAACACAAATTTAGCCGGGGATTTCAGAATTTTGGGTCAAATAACGGATTTCTACAATTTGGAGGGATTTTTGAAATTTTATTTAAAATAGTTTTTATATTATTTTTTATTAAAATTTCGAAATATTCCAAAAAAATTTCTATATTTTTAATTTCGGAAATTTATATATTTGTTCCTAAAAAATAAAATAATAATATTTATATAAATATATTAAAATTTAATAAAATATTATTTTTAATAGATATATTCTTTGGTCTTAAGAATGAGTGATTGCCCTTTTCTTTGACCCTTATTGCCCAACCTGAAAGCGAACAGCTAATGCATTTCACTTATTGAACATGGTTCTATGTATATTTAGTAAAAAAAATTAATCCAAAATCCCGTGAAAATTTCGATTCGGTTACTTGAGGTGAAGTCATCATGTCTTCCTCCTATTTATCTTTTTAACGTTATCTCTTACTATTTCAAAAAAAAATTTATTCTAAAAAATTAGTTCAGAACTACCGATAGTTCTTAACTAGAGTTAAAAAGACACCCTAGAGACATTTTCTCAAGCAGAAGCCAGAGATGATCCCCGTCGACATGTTGAGACGGTGTCCGTGAATGTCAGAACAGAGAGGGAGAGGGAGTCGGAGTCTGATGCGGATCGCAAGAACACCCTTATCTTTATCATGCAACGCCTATTCTACAGTATTTTAGATTAAGGAAGGACACCCGTATCTTTTTGCAGGACACGTTGGAAAAGTAAAATATGTTGACGAAGATCGTGCAACGCCCATTCTACAGGATTTTGGATTAAGGAAGGACACCGGTATCTTTTCGCAGGACACGTTGGAAAACTAAAATATGTTGATGAAGATCGTGCAACGCCCATTCTACAGGATTTAGGATTAAGGGCGTCCTTACCATCCATTCTACAGGATTTAGGATTAAGGGCCTCCTTACCATTCACTTCACAGGATGTAGGATTGGCTTCGGATTACCTCTAGTGGATGCCCCAGGTGTGACCTTGGGCATCCACACATCATTGGGCATGTGGCGTTAACCACATGATATCTTTCTCCTTTAAAACGTCACATGTCCAATTATGTGTGGGCCTCAGGATCCTCTCGAGTTCAACTCGAGAGAATCTCTCAAGTTGGAACCCCTAGAGGTCGCCACATGTCTCCTTTGACACCCCTTAACCATGGTTAAGGTTCACCCACCCTAGGGTTTCACTCACCCATCCTTGGTTTTTTTTTTTATTAATTATTATTTTTAATATTAAAAAACTCTAAAAACAGTTTTTTTAATTTAAAAAATAATAATTAATAAAAAAAAAAAAAACCAAGGATGGGTTAGTGAACCCTATGGGTGGGTGAACCTTACCCATGGTTAAGGGGTGTCAAAGGAGACACATGGCGACCTCTATGGTTCCAACTCGAGAGGATTCTCTCGAGTTGAACTCGAGAGAATCCTGTGCCTATGTGTGGATGTCCGAGGTCCCACTTGAAGCATCCACGGTAATCCGAAGTCCGTACTCTGGTGGGGCCACGCCTCTCTAACTCAACTTCCCCACGTGTTTCTTTAACTGTTTGATTAAAATTTACTAACCCTTAGAGCATTCCTAGCAGCCTCACCAAAATAACTAATTTTGGTGAACCAAAAGACTAAAAATATGCTAAAATGACTCCCAGCAACCTCAACAGAATGAAGAAATCCATTTGGTGAGTCTACAGTACTCACCAAGTCTACAGTACTCACCAGTTTGGTGAGTACTGTAGACTCACCAAAGTTAAATCTTCTCACCCTTGGGCCTACACAAATAATAAAATAAGATTTCTTTCTCTCTCTTTCTTTTTTGTGGTCCCACACAAACAATAAAATAATATTTTTCTCTTTCTTCCTTTTTCGTTTTCCCACACAAATGATAAAATATTACTTCTCTCTCCTTTTGTTTTGGTTAAAATGGTGAGGCTGTTGGGAGTGTTCTAAAAAAGTGGCTCACCAAAACCACTTTTTGTGGGTTTTGGCTATTTTGGTGGGTGAAATTTAGTGAGGCTGCTAGGAATGCTCTTATTAGAGTTTTTAAAAAAATGGGAAACGGAAATGGACTCAGGTAAGCTTAGAAGCTGGCTGTAGTCTCATTGGTCCACGTCCCTTATTTACTCTATGGTTTGGATTCATTCAAACCTAGGATTAGGCAATCTAACCATGGTTTTAAAAAAAAAACAAAAAAGCAAAATTATTATTTTTAATTTACTTAAACTTAACCATGCTTAAAGAGGTGTTAAAAGAGACACTGGGACACTGATGTCAGTTTAGAAGAGGACCCAGGGTCTTCTCAAGACTTCAAAAAAAACCTAGCTATTACTTTTTATTTTAAAAAATCACAGTAATTTAAAAATATTAACTAGAGATGAAAGATAGTTTTAGTCCAGCCAGACTCTTCTACCGGGACGATAGTTAAAGGGTTTTTAGTCCAGTCAGAGTAAAATCAGACTCTTCAACCGACATTGACATTTGTTCTCCACAACACAATTGAGTAGAATTCTTTACCTACCTAATGGTTAGAAGCCCAGGAATGCTTATTTATCTTAGCCTTGAGGACAATGTAATGTTCTCCTTGTATCATGCAAACATTCGAAAAGCCCACATGCTTTCTTTTTTCTTTTGGAACTCGGGGTGTCCCCAACCCTTTGGGTCAGGGGATTATCCGGGAGGGTGCTGGTAAACCCGTGCGACGGAACCCAACCCCTCCCCCCGCCTGGGTTTGTCCCATCGGTAGTATGTCCCTTTGGGGAGGAGTGACTTAACCTCTTCCCTCATGGCTAGATAAATGATATGACTGACTATTAAAAAAGTAAAACAAAAAAAATAAATGCCCCAAAAGCCCCGACCGATTGGTGGGAAGGGCGTAATGTAAGTTCTTATATATTTGGGACTCAGCTTTTCCCAAGTAGGTAGTAGGGAAATATGGCCTTGGCTCGTCTCTGGCAAAGCCAGAAACGGCTTGTCTGGTTCCATAGTACAGAGGACAAGTAGTGGAGAAGTGAAAATCATGGAATAGAAATCTGGCGATAAGTGTGTGAGAATAAGGGGAATAGATATCAAATGGGGAGATGTCAAAAATCATGGGGAGAAAATAAATGACTTCTCCCCATTTTTGAACTCGGATGGTTGCCCATGTGTCTTATGAAATGAGGGTCTACCTACTGTTTACATGGGAATCACCAAAATGATAAAAATGGGGCCCATTTTGCAAGCCATCCGAACTCCCCATTTTTATGCCAGGCCCTTTCTGGATTGACAATCCGAGGCCGGGAAATATTATGTTAAATAAATAATGATCTAATATCTATGAGATCCACATTGATGCTACTACTATGGAAATGGCACAATCTAAGTACTAAACTATTTGGGATCGTAACACATCTTTTCTTATTATTGGAGGGGAAAGATGAAAATCAGAACCACAAAGATGAAAATCAGAACCACTAGTGCTTCTATTATGGACATAACTTCGTTGTATGTTATTTACACACAGTATCACTCAATCTCTCCCAAACCACAAAATCAATACCTGATGCTATGGACAGGTAAAGGCAAGTTGAGGGCTAAAAGTAAAAACCCCAACAAAACAAGAGAGAGAGAGATAGGAAAATTACATATCACGGCCAAACAACTGCTGCTGTGGGAGCCTAAACCGGACCTGAGACGCCGGCGATCGGACGGCAACACCGTGCCAACAGATCCCTCCTCGGCACTTCTCGATGGCATGATCACGTGTCAACGCACACGTTACCTTACGGGACACGTCCCAAGTCAGAGTCCCCACCACGATGGCTCCCACCAAAGTCGTCGATATAACCAGAACAAATCCTCCGGTGAAGCTCCGTCCCGATATCAGTCCGTACCCTTTGATCGCTGCAATCACCCCCAAATACAGAGTCGTTAAGTTCGCCACCACAGTATCAGATATTGCCATCTCTCTCAGTCTCTCTCTCTCTCTCTCGTTCTCAATCGAAGGGAGGGTTTAACCTTTATAAAGGAAAGGTGAGTCTCTCTCTCTCTGGATCGATTGATCGAATGCTTTTCTTGGAAACGCGGATTTTGGAGTCTAAATTCCGAGAAACTCCTCAAGATTTCATCATGACCCCTCAGTTACGGTGGTTTTGTGCTTATCAGGTATCCACCAGTTGTTGTACGTCGGCCAGATTTGTGTCAGGGCCCATATGATACTGACAGGTGTCCTTCATTTGCTTTTTTTTTTTTTTTGGGAAAGCAATTGGAAAATCCTTTGCTTATTTGCATCTCCTACTTTGGTCACCATTTTCATTTCCTTCTTAATCGAGATATTATTGTGATATGCGATTGGTACATTTTGATCGGAATCTGAGATGATGGCTCACTTGATGAAACGTTCTGAGATTTGGCCACGTGTACAATCTTTACCATTGTTGGTGGGGCCACGTAGATGGGGTTGTTGTTCAGATGACGCATAAAGCTTGTAAAGGGCTCCTAAGTCCTAACCCTGAAGGGGTGGACCAGTGCTTTCGCGGGTTGCGGGCTTCCGGACTTTCCTTTGGGGCAACCCTGGACGAGATTTTCCTTGGACTTACCTGGTGTGATGGGTTGCAGGCTCCTAAGTCCTAACCTGAAGGGGTGGACCAATGGTGTGGCGGGTTGCGTTCTCCTAGACTTTCCTTTGGGGGGTCAACCCTGCCCACGAGATTTTTTTGAACTTTTCTGATGTGGCGGGTTACAAGCTCCCGTCGTACCCTCTGGGATTAGTTCTGACCCGAAGGGTTTGAGGATACCTTGAGTTTCCAAAAAAAACAAAAAACCCTAACTTCCAAACTGTTTGCTGTTGCTTAAAGTTTCTTATTCTCTATTTATGTAGCTTACCTACGAATAGGAGACCTAATGATTTTGATTCTGTTGCACTAATCTTTGCTCCCCATAATTTTTTTTTTTCATGCTTAGAATTATTCTCTGTAGTGTCCCACATGTTATCAAACATAAGTTGAATCCAAATGGTTAAAACCCACAATAAAATGGTTATGCTTCACTTATTCTTTTAAAATGTCTGCATTTTTTTTATGATTTTGACACCACCTCTTTTACAGCAAGACAAGAAAATGAGCACCCATTGACCATGGTATTCTTTCCTAATCGATGAACATTTTATTAATCATGCTAATTAATATATGATAACTAAGAACCTTCCCATAGGTGTGATGTGATATCTAAGGTGGCGCATCAGCATCAGCATTTTATTTTAATAATAATAAGGGAAAGATATAATGTCAGAAGAAGCCACAGATGGTTATATTCAGTTAGGCCCACAAGTACCCTATTGTAATAAAATGGCTTGTCGTACTGGGATGGAATTGGCTCTAAGCAAAGAATCTGATCCAAAATGGCACCTAAGAGATGGGTCCGTCTCGGATCAACACGCCTGCTGTATCAAAAACATCTTGCAAACGGGTCGTAAACAGGTCGGGCTCATTTAAAAATCGTTAAAAGAAAAAAAAATTGCAATTCCAAATCCAGCCCATAAAGATCCATGCCTGTAACATGCCTATGTAGTGGTTTGAATGAGAAACAGGAATAGCTTGGTACAGTTGCTAGCATCCGGGTTTGCTTCTTGTGGTCGGGTGTTCAACTCCCACTCCTCAACTTACCTTGGTGTCTGTAGGGAAAATTCTCAAAACTTCGGAGTGGGTTGGTGCAGGAATGCCTCGAAAGGGTTTGGTACACCAAAGGGTCTCGAAAGGGTCTGGTACACCATCCGTTACCTCGAAAGGGTATGGTACACCATCCGTTAGGAGGAAAAAAAAAGTGAATGTATTCATTCTACCAAAACAGAGGAGACCCCATGAATAAAGCATTTGGCTTTACTTCTTTCAGATGAAAGAACTCAAAACTGGCGGTGAATAAATTACCCTTCTAAAGCGGTTGAGGAACCACGATCTTAGCCAGCACCCCCAACCCAAGCATGGACTCCAGGCTAATCCCATAACAGGTGTTTAGCACTCTAATTGTGTCCTAATTAGGGCACAATGTGAGGTCTGCGTGTACGGTATGATCCAAATAGCTTCACACTTGTTGGTAAAACTGAAATTTTCACTGTAAATATTAGTAGTTTTTGTTTTAGACAATGCTACAAAACCAGACTTCATGTCCACAAACCAACCGGTTTCCTAAGTTGTTGTAGAGATGGTACAAACATTTAACACAGCTTACGTTGGCAACCCACTGACCATTACCTGTATCAAAAAAACCATTGAATATATGGATTCTACCTAAAAGTAAACCGTGAAATTTTAACCTGTCTGCCCCCATACTCCCATGATTCAGATTAATCTGGGAAATCGGGTCTACCTCATGAGGTGGTCCATTGAGAAAGTAGTCAAAATCAATGGGTCCTACGATGGACAACCATTTTGAGCTTCTATTTGACTGGGTAGTCTAACCATTATAGCGAAGGTGGATACTGTCCTTCAATGAGCACTCTTGGCGGTGGAGAAGGATTGGCTAGCGATTGTTCTTAGTCAGATTGCCTAGAATGATTACAATGGGTAGTATTGTCTTCTCATCTTTGTTGTGGGGGTATCCAGGCTATTACCCATGATAATGATATTAAAGAAGTGTGTCGTCTTATCCAGGCTATTACCCATGATAATGATATTAAAGAAGTGTGTCGTCTTCTCATCTTTGTTGTTGGGCTATCTAGGCTATTACCCATGATATGAAAGACTCATCTTTGTTGTTGGGCTACCTAAGCTATTACCCATAATATTAAAGAAGTGTGCCGCTCGAATGGTTCGGTTAAGTTCGCCTTTGTTCATTGGGTTGGGAACCTTGAAGCCCATGAGATTGCTGCAAACGCTTTAAAGAGCTTTTCTAAATTCAGTTCTAGATGTTCATGTTCAAAGTTTGTTTGGGACCTGATGATCCCAGTTTTCCTTTCGTATGTTGTTAGCCTTATTGCTGATTATAAAAAAAAAAATCATTGAAAAAGTGGGCTCCTGCATATTAAATTCAAAGAATCAAAAGCCTAATGCACTTTCAATTGGAAGACCTACCCCGAAAAGTTGTTTCTTCTTCCATTGAAGCAAAGCATATCACTTATGGGGAGAAAATGAATGAAATTATCTCCTCACTATCAGTGCATTCATTGAATCTGCTGCTTCTTCGAGCTTTGACTATCAAGAAATACATCAAAAACAAGAAATGCAGAAAGGAAGAGCTCATCTGAAGTTTTATAGAAACATTGAAGTTATTCTGAAATTTCAGTCAAATGGATCTCCGTTCATAAATGTATCAATCTATCCATTCCCCCAAGAGTCGAGACACATAGTAGCTCTACTTTATGCCTCATCTAAACCACAATAAACAGATCTCTGACTTTCAATGCCCTAAAGCCAATAGCAAGTCCAATTGTCACATAACCACTAGCACAATCAGGAGCATTTGATGATAGATAGGCACGTCAATTCAAAAGTTGTTCTCATTAATGCTTAACTGGAGATCATGAGTTCCAGACTAAAAACATGACCTTGGAATATCAGCTGGCTTTTCATGCATCATCACTTGTCCTCCCCATGTGGGGGTTTGTCTTCGTTGTTCTTCTGTTGGGGCTAGTAATAATGACGATACAATCAGTACATTTTTTTAACTAGTAAAAACGATGTTTTATGTTAATAGAAGCATTTGACATGTACAGGTAACATCATTCTTGCATAAATTTATATACAAAGTAAAACACAAGGCAGAAACTATATACATCACCATAAATGACAATCAACCATGAAGAAATCCCTGGTCTAGGGTTACAAAACTATACTTTGAAGCATCATTTTTCTGCAATTATTCCAAAATTACAACACCACTACCGAGGAGTGCTTTGGGATAAATTAAGGCTCCACTTGGGGCTGGGAGCTTGTTCGCTTCAAGGTGGGTAGAGGGAATGCAGTAAGATTTTGATTGGATAAATGGTGTGGACCCACCCATCTACAGGACGACTTTAGGTTGCTATAGTCCATAACAATGGATAAGTATGCCTCCGTAGAATTATCTATCGAATATTTAACAAACTCCGGGGTTTGGTGCCCCAAATTGAGGTGAAGCCTCAATGACTGGGAAATTGTGTGTCTCCTAAGCCTTTTCGATAGAATCCAGTCAGTCCACATCTACCCCACCTTTAAGGATGTTCGTTTATGGTCATGCGACAACAAGAGTTAGTTCTCGATGAGATCTTTTTATCATGCTTTGCTATCTAGCCCGGGTCCCCTTTTCTCTTACAAATCAGTCTAGAAAGCGTACCTGCCTCCCAAGGACCTTTCTTTCTCTAGACGACAGCTTTGGACAAGATTCTAACATGTAACCACTTGATGAGTAGAGGGTGGAGGATGGCCAACGAATGTTTCAAGCATAGTTATTAGAGCAAGAAACGAAAACGAGAAGCATAGATAATGCGAAAAGCGAGAAGCAAGGCACAAAAAAAAGTCTTAAAAGATGAGAAATGAGAAACGAGAAACGAAAAATGAGATATAGGTGCCTCGTTTTTATCATAATAATATGGCCAACCATACCTTAGATTTTATCTTACATGTGCTATTTGTGGAGAAGTAGGTTCCTTAGGTTCCAATCTGACAATAATTGCTCAGCATTTATACCCTAAATTGTAGACTCGGGTCTATCTCATCACTCCCCACATACATAACCCCCTTTGACCACTCAATCAAATGTGATAAAAGCGAGTTTCCTATGAAGCAAGTCTAGGAAACGAGCTTCTTGGGAAGTGAGCAACTCACCTTCTACATAGCTTCCCTGCAACTATGGTCTCATGTGCCTGGACTCGGAGGAGTCAATTGACCATCTTCTGCTGCACTATTCTTTTTGCTTATAAGATTTGGAGCTATTTCCATTCTCATGTGAGGGTCAGTTGGGTCTTTCCACTCTTTTTGGGACTTCTTATCCTACTAGGTTCTCAGTGAGATTGGGGTGGAGGGATTCGAAGGTGGAGCATTGCGGCTTGCAGTGGTTACGTGCATAGTTACCAAGTATGGGTACGTGTATAATACGAAAATGACCCGTTCGGAAAGTATAGGTGTGGTGTGGTAGAAACAAGGCAAAAATATGAGAAAATTAATATAATTAATCATTACAAATAAATAAAAATTACGATATTAACTAATAACAATCACTTAACACGAAATATGTGTTTACACGAAAATAGTACGACAAAAATGAGTGTATTATGCGGGTTTAATACAAAATTCGCATACTAAAAGTGTATTATACGGCTATACACATATAATACGTAACATGACAAAAATACATTGTTTTAAAAGGCAACCCCCCTAAAAGTATTATACGGGTATATTATGGAGGTTGGTAACTATGGTTACATGGTCTTTATGGAAGAAAAGGAACTCTAGGGTCTTTGAAGGACCCCCTTCCTCCACTTCCATAGTCTGCTATAGGGCCGGACAACGATGCTTTATTCAAGAGAATTTAGATGTAGCATGCTTATATTTTTGGTTGTAATTTTGTTGTAGCATGTTTATATTTCATGTTGTAACTTTGGTATCTAGTTCTTTTCTTTTTTCAAGGCGTTGGGCTCACTCCCTTGTAATCCCTCACCCTTCTAGCATAACTCTCTTTCCATCTATATATACTTCCATAATTACCGATAAAAAAGGATGTCAACTACATTGGTTAACATCCACTTATTAGTCCAAGGGGATGCTAACCAATACATGGTCAGCTATAGGATGATGTCAATCCCTTTTGAATCGACTTAGGAGATAATTCCCCATAACTAAATAAATTTGCATATTATATATCCAAATAAAAGATTCTATTAACAGGATCTTAACTCTATAATTCAGCGGTCAATGCTGCTGAGTAGACGTTAAAGGATTTTCGCTAATTGCGATTTTTTTTTCAAGGCCCGTCCCTAATGCTAGTCCAATGTTTGGAAAGTCCTCCATAACCATAAGTACCAAACGAAAGAAAATCTATGTACATGCACCGTGCATGCACGCATATATATACAAAACATAATTCCAGTAGCTGATCTTAAATAGGTAGGATAAGACCAATGACATGTATTAGTTTATCCAATATGCATGCAATCATGAAAAAAATGATAAATATATATATATAGTCAGTCTAGGGATACTCCCTAATCTTACTCCCTACTTTTACACCTCATCTAAACCACTCTTTTAAGAAAATCAATGGTCTTAAAAATGAATAGGTGACATCCTGTGTAGAAATTAGTTAATTACCAAATTAACCTTCATTTAATATTAGAAACACAAAATTTTTCATCTTTCCCTGTTTACTCTCTCTCTCTCTTAACCAAACAAATATGTTCTCACCAAACAAAATTTTTCATCTCTTTCTCTTAGGGTGTGTTCGGTTGAGGGGGATGTAAAGGAAAGTGGGTGAAAGTGGGAGAAACTCCCACTTTCACCTGTTCGGTTTGAGGGATTTTGGGGTAAAGTAAAACTTGAACTTTCTCAATAGTGTCTAACTTTCTCTCACTTTCACCCAAACCTTATTCCACCAAAAAGCTGGAATTGTGAAAGAAAGTAAAGTAAAAGCTTCCAATTCCAAATCTACCCTTTTGTTGAACCCTATTCCTAAAGAGAGCAAAGGGTAATTTTGGAAAAATTTATATTTTCCTCTAAACTTTTCTCTCAAACCAAACACACAAGAGAATTTATACAATTCTTTCACTTTACTTTACTTTACTTTACTTTCTCCCACCCATTTACCCCTCAACCGAACACACCCTTAGGAAAAAACACAAACACTTTCTCATCTTTATCTCTATCTCTTAAAAAAAACAGACACAGCGTAATACGTTCTCATCTTACTCCCCTCTCTCTAACCAAAAAAAAAAAAACACCAGAGTTCTCATCTCTTCCCCATTCTTTCTCTCTTAAAAAAAAAGCACAGGCATAAACACAACCATATCTTACTTTTCTGCATTACAGAGTTTGGACATTGTCAATTGCTTGATTTTATCTACACAGAGAGCATGTTTGCCTAAATAAAACCAAAGAAATAAATCAGATGGTTAAGATCTCTCATGACCGTGATGATGATGATGGTACAATGATAGTAATTATGGTAGTTCTGTTTGAGAGATTCTGCAAGTAGCTCAGATGGTGAGGAAGGGAAGGCAATGATAAAGAAAGAAAAGGAGGGATGGAAGACTGATTTTTCAGGAGGGAAATCAGCCACACCATTACTGGACACAATAAATTACCCAATCCAGATGAAGAATCTCTCCACACATGACATTATAAACGATGCATCTTCTTGATGATCATGTGTTTGTCTTGATGATTTTTATTTTTCATAACTGGCTTCTCAGACATTGATGGAGTTGTAATGGTTTTCCTTTGTTATTTAAATGTTCCTTTAGGATCTTGAACAACTAGCAGCAGAGCTTCGAGCAGATATTGTCTTCTATTTTGAGTCCAATTTCTTCCAAGTAAACCAAGTTTCTAACATCTTAGCCTCTTAAGTACAAGCTGCACAGTTGGACTTGTATTGGCCAACATCTGCTTACTATGGAGCTCCTCCGAAAAATTCCATGACTACAATAAAGTAACTCTCTTTTTTTTAAGAGAGAGACAGAGAATGAGATGAGAACTCTGTGTTTTTTTCTAAGAGATAGAGAACGGGGATGACATGAGAACGTATTTGTTTGGTTAGGAGAGAGTGTAAATAGGGAAAGAGATGAAAAATTTTGTGTTGCTAATTTTAATTGAAGGTGTTAATTTGGGAATTAACTATTTCTACACAGGATGCCACCTAAGCATTTTTAAGACCATTGATTTTCTTAAAAGAATGGTTTAGATGGGGTGTAAAAGTAGGGAGTAAGATTAGGGAGTATCCCTAGACTTACTCATATATATCTATATATGTGCGTGTGTGTGTGTGTGTTACTATAAATGTATATTGTTCTTCTCCAAGTGTTTTTCTTATGAACACGGTATACACGTCATATGAAAGCAAGTGCATAGACAGTCACGTATCCCATAATATAGGACTAAGCAGGTTCTTTCCAATAGGTTGGCTGACTTATTTGCTGGCCCATAAGTACTTTTTGAGACAGAGGAAGGGTGCTCCAAAGAATTTCCCATTTTCCTTCGGTTTGGTGGTGCGGATGAAGCATAGTAACAAAAATATTAGAAATAAAAGGGCTTCTAGTAAAGTTATTTTATCACATCTACTGGCTCTCTCAAGGATTTCAATAGAATATACTCTTTGACAATGAGAGAACTGTAAATCAGTGGTGAATAGTGATGAAACTAAACACACTTTTGGCAGATAGATTAAGCCTTCTCCAGGTTGCTTCAGACCCAATTTTGACATTAGTTCATTAGGATACTTTAGCCACCTAAAAGTGGAATATTTCCCTATTGGTTATTTAGGATTCAACAAATGTGACGACAAACATGTTTCTAAAAAGGATTGAAATATTATATCCTTGCTTCATGTATCAACTTTTGGTGGCAGGTTCCAAGAGAAAGACAGGCCCATTTCAATTAACCGAAACTATAAATCACAGTTTTCATTTTTGAGTTGTTCTGGACATTCTGTCCATTCATGTTCTTAGAAGTCCTTCTGTCTCTAACTGTCTAGTTGGTTAGGAAAGTAGTCTAGCATCAAGCTCTGTTTTGGGGACATTTCTTTCATAGTGTTCGTTATGGCTCTCTTGACATTCCTAATTCTCACTAATTATCGCGAAAGAAATTAGATGTTATACTTTGGATTTTGATTAATTATAATAAATATCTACACTTTCCCTCATTTGGGTCTACTTAAATATCCTAGAGTTGGGAGTAAGGTTTTACTTTATTTGCTTGATAAATATGATATGTTGATACATACTGATGCCCATGTATCATTACTGAAAATCTGAAACTCATTGGAAAGATTAGCATATTAATGTTCTCCATTGAGAAGATACAATTCCAAATAACAATTAATATATAGGGGACACAAGGTTTTCATTTCCATGGTTTACTGCTACGGATCAACAAACTCAGATAGCATACCATCTGGTACCAGGCTAGCAAATTCTATCACAAGGACTTTAACATTGCAAAAGAAGCAGGGAATGACAATGAAAGGAAAAAACATATAATGGTTTTGTAATTGGGATATCTGTTTTCCTTTGATCCTTTCACTGAAAAAAAAGAAAATATAATGGTTTTGGTGATATATAAATGTGATATCTATATAATGGTTTTGCAGTACTGAAGTTTAAGGTGACAGAATGACCTACAGCTAAAATGCTCATGAACTCACCTCAGACTGGCCTTGCAGAGATGCAAGCAAATCTTTCACTGAAGGATCATTTGGGTCAACTCCTGGAAGCTGTGAGAGAAAATAATTTATCATGACCTATGCAAAGTTTGTTAAAAATGGTCATTAAATTGATAAGTGCAAGTTAAAGTACATAGGATAATGTTAGCACCAATTGCATCAACCATTAATTACCGGATAAAGTCAAACCACTTTTGGATGTGGGGTCCATCAAAAAGTGGTATGACTTTGCTGTTTATGGGGCGATTAACGGTTGACACGATTAGTGCTAGCACTCCCCAAGTATATATACCGAAGCAAGGATAGATGACACAAACGACTGGTCCCCCAACACCCTGCTCATATCAGTATGGGTTGCTGGATCTTTTGCACTGTCCTGCATGGACATTTGAAGGGCTGCAAGAAAGGACATAATGAAGCACACTATAAGCAACTGGGTTATGAAAAGAGAGCTGCAAATATCCCTTAAATTTTTGGATGATTTTGGAGAGGTGTGACATATAAAAGCTCCGCAGATTATAGAAACACGCATAAATGGAAATGTCTCAACAGAAATATGAACTCACCAAAATCCAGCTCTTGATCCCCAATAGTCGCCTCTGACATATCAGTGTCTCCCATAGAGCGACTAGACTTAGGCTCATCCATTGACATTGCAAGGGCCTTTTCTAGCAGCGCATTCTCGTCATCCTGTTACCGTTTCAAGACCAATTTAAAAGGAACTATTATTTGTCTTATCTGATGCTAGCAGTTGATGATGCAATGCAGGACAATAAAATTTCTACGAGACAGAGAGAACGATATGAGAAAACCTTAATAAATAGTCACCAAATTTTTATGAGATTATGCTTTGTTGTCAGGGACAATATTGTCCTTAGTTCATTTTATTATTCCTCTGGTAATTAGCTTTTTATGTTCTTTTGTCAGAGATATTTTTTCATCCCAACTATTGTATTAATAAAAGAGCCTTGAGGGATCATAGACAATTACTACGATTTCCCTATTCTCTTCTTTCTTTCTCTCTTCATCTTCTCATCATCAAACCCTAGTTTATTTCAACTTGGTATCGGAAATGTTTTTTTTTTCTTTTCGAAGATTATGAAGCGTGAATAGTGCCGTGTATGGAGCTGGTGCCATGAACAGTGCCTATGCTGTGAACAATACTGAATGATATGAAAGCTTAGGGTTTTGTAAAAGGAGATTTATGCTGATTTGTGGGGATTTTTTCCAGATTTTTGAAGTCGCATTTCACCAGATATGTGTATTTCTCTGAAAAATTCGAGAAGAACACAAATCTGAGTAATCTGATGCATGTCTATTGTCTGCATGTGAGAATTTTTTCTGGTCCATTAAGTTTTTTGGCATGATGTGATATATATAGAAGTGCTACCTCTATCAAATCTGAAGGGCTGCATTTGAAACTTATTCAGAAGTTTTTTCTTATGGTTGTTGAAGCCATATGGTTGCTAGTTGGTCATTTGGTTCTTTCCCTGTCAGACATGAGTTCTATTGCAACTTCTAGTGTATCAGATTGTGTTGGGTCACACATGAGTACTCATAGTAACAAAAATTGTCCAAAATTTTGAAACTCGAATTATTCGCGAATTTTAGGTGTACCAAATTATTCACGCATTTTAGGTTTTCCAAATTATTCCCAAATTTCAGGAATGATTACCGAATTATTCGCGAATTTTGCAATAATTCATTTAGTTTGACAAACTAAGCAAATTATTTCGTATATTATCTAATCAAATTGTTGGATATATTTTATAAATATTATTTTTTTCCCCAAATTGTTTCCAAATTTTTTCCCGATATTTCCGAACTTGACCCTTGCTAAATTATTCCTGAATCCCGACTTTGACACTATGTGAGTACTCATGGAGACAACCCGAGGTTAAAATCACTTCTGTAAAGTTGGATGAGATTCACTATCTGGAGTGGTCTAAATCCATCTGAATGTTTAGTGGTAGTAGAGGCAAGTCGGGATATGTAAATAGAAAAGTGAATGAACCAACATTCATTATCCGACATTTGATAAATAGGAGGTGTAGAACCCTAAAATTTATTAATTTTACACAAAGGTCCTTACACTCTGGTAAAATTATATAAAGAGCCTAAAATCATTAAAAAGCCCTAAACATTTAAATTGGGCCTAATGACAAGGCATGAGCCTCTTACAGCTCGGGTCTGGGCACGAAGTAGAAAGCCCATAAACTCAAAACCTAAGTCAAAATCTAAATGGGTCACACACTTGATAAATGGGTCGATCCATCAATACAAAAAATCTGATTGTGGACTCAATACCCAAGAAGATGGGTGAGGCCCATCAAAATCTCCTAAGTCCCTTAAACCACTAAATAAAGTGGGACTCTTGGAATCCTTATCTTTAAATGGGTGAGGCTTATCAAAATCTCTCAAGTCTCTTAAACCACTAAATGGAGTGGGACTCTTGAGATCCTTATCTCTAAAAGTCTATAAATAAGACCCAAAGCTAGAGATTTGGGGATTCAGAAATTTAGAGAGAAATTCAGAAGAAGCCAAAGAAGAGAACTCAGAAGCATTCTCTAGCCTTCAAAGAAAAGAAATTAAATCATTCCGGAGAAGACAAAGCTGCAAAGAAGCCAATTCTCCTCCAGAATCACTTTCTAGCCAATCAAGCGCGAAGCCCGGAAGAAAGGAAAAACTACATCAACACCTTCAAAGAAGATCGAGATCACGCCTCGGCCCTCATCTTCTACTTTAGAAATTTCTGATTGTTAATCAGAGGATTTCTTGAGAGTTGTACCAAATTAAAAATAAATAAATATTTTGTTTATCATTATTTCGTTCACGAAATTTTGTGTCGACAAATTTTTGGCACGCCCAGTGGGAGTCTCTCTACCTCTCATCTTTCAGTTAGCAAACAATTAAGCAGCATCAATGGCCCCCAAGAGAACTGTTGTTGCAGCCACGGCCATCCATGGAAAGAGGAACACAACCTCTTTTGCACCTGAATCTACACTGGCTACCAGCAATGATCGGCGAGTAACACGTCATATGACGCAGTCTGGCACCTCTCACTTGGTTGGGGCCCTCTCCCAGCATCGCAAGCAACGCGTCTCCAAAACGATGCAAATGGCTAAGACTGCGGGGGCCAGGATGCCTGAGGGTATGTCTTCCAGTCATCCTTCCGATGCGCAGTCTAGCGCAGGGTCAACATCTTCCGTGACCTCTCCTTCTCAAGGTCGAGCCTCCAAAGAAGTGCAGAATCAGAATCATTCAAATTCTGAGACACATACCTCCATCAGGTCTGTCATGATGATGGAAGCAGCGACGATTGAAGAACAGATCGCACAAATGTCTAACGCAATTGCAAATTTAACAAAGGCAATTGAGGATAAAGATGCCCAGATTGTAGACTTGGTAAGCCGCTTGGAGCAGAATAACCAAGCAGATGAATCCAATCAAGGACCGACAAATCCCCCTGGGTTCAATCTCCGAGGCCCTCGTGAAGCGGAAGAACAAAACAAAGGGTTCACTCTCCAAGGACATCGTGATGCAGAGGAACAAAACTGGAATGCATCCGGCTCGCGAGATCCCACTCGGGACAGTCACCAAGTATCAATTGCTTCGCTCTTTATCCAGCAGCTACAAGCAATGATTACTGATACCATTTGTGCTCAGTACGGGAGTGCGTCATAATCTTCCTTGGTCTATGCCAAGCCATACTCTCAACGTATTGAGCAAATGCACTTCTCGGCAGGATACCAACCGCCAAAGTTTCAACAGTTCGATGGAAAAGGCAATCCAAAACAACACGTTGCTCACTTTATTGAGACTTGCAATAATGCCGGCATGTACGGAGACTTCATGGTGAAACAGTTTGTTCACTCCCTCAAAGGGAATGCGTTCGACTGGTATACCGATTTAGAGTCCGGTTCCATTGATAGTTGGGATCAACTGGAGCGAGAGTTTCTCAACCGCTTCTACAGCACCAGAAGGACAGTGAGCATGGTGGAGCTTGCCGCTGTACGACAAGTGAAAGATGAACCTGTTATTGACTACATCGACAAGTGGAGGAATCTTGCTCTTAACTGCAAGGATCGTCTTTCTGAACCATATGCTATCGAGATGTGCATCCAAGGGATGCACTGGAGGCTTCTTTACATCCTCAAAGGGATTAAGCCTCGTTCTTTTGAAGAATTAGCTACACGGGCTCATGACATGGAGCTCAGTATAGCCGCACATGGAGATCTACGACCGATCGATTCTTTCAAGTCGGAGAAGCAGTGGAACGCATCCAAACCCTCCAAGACTAAGGAGGCTATGATCACCACTACTACCACCAAGCCAGTCAAGATCTCGAGCCAAAAGAAGCAGGAAACACCCAAGGCAAGCACATCTCAAGAAAGAGGGCAAGGCAGGATGACACTCAAGGAGCTCGAGGCAAAAGAATATCCTTTTCCAGACTCTGAGGTATCTGGCATGCTCGATCAACTGCTAAGTCTAAAGTTGATTGAATTACCAACCTCTAAAAGTCCAGAGGAAGCGGGTCGCGTTGATGACCCAAAATACTGCCGATACCACCAACTGATTAGTCATCCGGTTGGAAAATGTTTCGTCCTCAAAGAGAAGATTATGGACCTAGCTCGACAAGGAAAGATTGAACTTGACTCCGTCAATGATGTGGCAGCCTCGAATATGACGAGTGTTGCCTTCGGGTCTTTCAACCCCAGTTTGATTCCACCTTCATCATCTGTAACAATGTTGTCTCCTCAAGCAATAAAAGCACCATGACTGCCACAAAATTTGAAGCAAGTCACAACCGGAACTCTTGGCTTTGGTATCCCCCATTCATTATCAGTGATAGCATCCAGTCAAGGGCAAATTCCATTGTCTCAGCTACATCAGCAACAACGATGTCTCCCTACAAAAATTGAACGAGAATCAACAGAAAAATCTTCTCTCATCGATGATGACGGTTGGACATTGGTTACACGACGGCGACGACGTGTGCAACATCCACCACCTCTTTTTCATTAAAGAGAAAAACGGACCAAAAGAAAGACTCGTCCAAGCATCAAGTCAAAGAAGAAGAAGAAGGTAGTGAAGAAAAAAGCATTCAAAGTGCCTCCTGCTGATCCTGAAGAGATTTTTCAGCAGTTTCCTCATTTGGCAATCACATTTGGCGACTTCATACCAAAGTGGTTTCTCCAAAAACAGCAACGAGAGTCGGCCTACTCTGTCGCATGTCACCAAGTCGAGTCAGACACATCGGAAGAAGTGAATGATGTACCTGCCAACCAATCATCCCCTTCAATTCATGAAGAGGAGCATCCCAAAGGAGAAGATGATGCATCTGACATTGAAGAGACATCAATACACTTGAGTCTTTTTGAGGCCCTACAACTACCGGAAAAGACTCGGCTCAGCCTCGCTCAAGCCTTAACTAATCCCGACAAGTACAAGGAAAAAGACTGGGTTCAAAGGAAATCGAAGACATGTGCCTCTTGCATGGCCACCATCACCTTCGACGACGAAGACCTACAACTTGGTTCTCATCCTCATAATAGGCCGCTGTATGTCACAGGATCCATTAAAGAACACAAAGTTCAGCGCATTCTTCTTGACTGTGGTTCTGCTGTCAATATCATGCCCATCCGCACGATGAGAAAAGTTGGCATCTCTCCAGATCAATTGAGTCGAAGTAGGCTGGTGATCCAAGGCTTTAACCAAGGGGGGCAGACAGCCATCGGAATGGTCCGCTTAAAGCTCACAATCGAAGACTTGGAGTCCGAAGTACTCTTCCATGTCATTGATTGTAAGACATTATACCACTTGCTGCTTGGACGTCCCTGGTTATATGAGACGGGTGTGGTTCCATCTACATGGCATCAATGCTTCAAGTATTACAAGGATGGTGTGTAGAGAAAGATTGTTGCTGAAAGTCGACCTTTTGAGAAGACTGAAACACACTTTGCTGATGCTAAGTTCTACACGGAGACTGAAGTCCTCTTGGAAGCACTTCCAACTTTAGTATCATCTTCTAGTAGACTCGACATCAACAAAGGAAAAGAAGCTGAAATCATTTCATCACCCAAGTCCCAAAATGATGAGAAAGCTCAAAAAGTATCAAAAGGAGAGGAAACGAGTAAGTCAACGAAAAACTCTACCAACATCTCCAATCCAATCTCAGTACTTCAATACATTCCGCAATCACGTCGAAAGCCGGGACAACTCCCTTTTGTGGCAATGACTAAAAAAGTCAACTCTACTTTTTCGAAAGCCAACCTAAACACTTTGCAAGATGATTTAGTTCTTCCAGTAGCACCGCTCGTCAAATCCACAATTATAAGGCCACCAATTGTAGGATTTGTCGCATCTACAATGAAGTTTGAAGAAGAGGAAGACATCTCAACCCAAGAAAATTCAGAGGGTTGGTATGGAGCTCAAACAGAAAAGCTCTTCAAAGCAGCTGGATATGGAAAAGGTGAGCCCATACGCTTAGGCGAGCTTCAACTTCTTGACCAAATCCATGGCCTCACAAAGGCGCAGGCCCAACTCGTTCGAAAAGGAGAAAAGTTCATTATCAATCGTCAAGGAGTTGGTTCTATACCTCAAACACCAATCAAAATCTCAATAAAGGAGAAAGTCTCTACTCAATACATTACAGTGCAAGTAACCGACGATTGCGAAAACAAAGTCCCCTTAGTTCGTGCATCTGTCTTTGATCGACTTACCCCACCAATACAAAGTACTTCGGTCTTTGAGCGTTTAGGAGCAGCACAAAGTGATACAACCTTAAACTCTCAAGTTCTCCAACGGCGTGAGTCTGCACTCACCCGCTTGAGAGCACAAGGAAAAGAAGACGAACCTGCTCCTCTGAACAAGTCCAAAAGACGAAGTAGACATGGGAAGAGGCATGCCAGTCGCAAAGATGTTGGTGACCCACAAAGTGTAATTCCATCGCAAATGAAACGACAAGCAATTTTGGAAGTCTCAACAACAGATGCTTTGACGGTAAAACGACGCATTATCATCTCCACTAACCAAGGAAAACAATCTCAAACAAATCAAGTTGAGATGAGCGAGATCGAAGATGTTGCTACCGTCAATCACATTACCATCCAAGAGCCTGTCGAAGAAGAGTCATCATCTTCAAACGATGAACTAGAAAGTGCTCCTCCTGTCTTCGAAGAAGAGGGGCAAGCTACCGTCGACGAGCTCAAACAGTTGAACCTTGGCACGGAAGAAGAACTGCGACCCATCTTTGTCAGTGCACTCTTGAGTCCTGAGGAAGAAGCTGATTACGTCAAGTTGCTGCAAGAGTACAAAGATGTTTTTGCATGGAGTTACAAGGAGATGCCCGGGCTTGATCCCAAAGTAGCAATCCATCACCTAGCTATCAAACATGGCGTTCGCCCCATCAAGCAAGCACAGCGTCGCTATCGGCCTGAACTAGTTCCACAGATTGAGGCTAAAATTAACAAGCTGATCGAAGCTGATTTCATCCGAGAAGTGAAGTATCCAAGTTGGATTGCAAACATTGTCCCAGTCAAAAAGAGGAATGGACAAATTCGGGTATGCGTAGACTTCCGCGACCTGAATAATGCATGTCCAAAAAATGACTTTCCATTGCCAATCACGAAGCTCATGGTCGATGCTACAACAGGACACGAAGTCTTATCCTTTATGGATGGTTCATCGGGTTATAACCAAATTCGTATGGATCAAAAGGATGAAGAACTCACAGCCTTTCGTACACCAAAGGGAATTTACTGCTATAAAGTGATGCCGTTTGGACTAAAAAATGCTGGTGCCATTTATCAACGTGTTATGCAAAAGATTTTTGATGATGTCTTGCACACAAAGGTTGAATGCTACGTCGATGACTTGGTGGTAAAATCACAAAGGAGAGCGGATCATCTTCAAGACCTTCGTGACATTTTCATCAGACTTCGAAGGTACCAATTAAAGATGAACCCTTTAAAGTGTGCATTTGGGGTCAGTTCAGGCAAATTCCTCGGGTTTGTTGTCCGACATTGCGGTATTGAGATTGACCAAGCCAAAATCGATACTATCCACAATATGCCAGAACCTAAGAATATCCACGAGCTTAAAGGCCTCCAAGGTCGTCTCGCCTACATCCGGAGGTTCATCTCAAACCTAGCAGGGCGGTGTCACCCCTTTAACAAGTTGATGAAGAAAGATGCATTGTTCAAATGGGATGATGCTTGTAAGAAAGCTTTCGAAAGCATCAAAGAGTATCTCATCAAAGCACCGGTTTTAGCAGCGCCTATCCCCAATAAACCACTGATTTTTTACATCAGTGCTCAGGAGCAGTCATTGGGGGCATTATTGGCACAAGAGAATCATAATGGCAAAGAAAATGCACTCTACTACCTGAGCCGAACTCTGGTGGGGGCAGAATTGAACTATTCACCCATTGAGAAGATATGTCTTGCTCTTATCTTCGCTACAAAGAAGTTGAGGCACTATATGTTGTCACACACAATCCGACTTATCTCTCACGCCGATCCACTCAAATACATAATGACGAGACCGGTTCTATCGGGAAGGCTCGCCAAATGGGCACTTCTCCTGTCAGAATTTGAGATCGTTTACATCCCTCAGAAGGCAGTAAAAGGACAAGCGGTAGCTGACTTCCTCGCAGATCATCCAATCCCAGCTGATTGAGAATTATCTCAAGACTTGCCCGATGAAAAGATCTTCTACACTGATGTAATACCATCATGAAAGATGTTTTTTGATGGTGCTGCAAGAAAGAATGCAGCAGGAGCAGGAATCGTCTTTGTAACTCCACAAGATGAAGTTCTTCCATTCGCCTTCACGTTGGCAGAGTTATGTTCAAACAATGTGGCCGAATATCAATTCCTCATAATTGGATTGGAACTAGCCCGAGACATGCAGTTGTACCAGCTCAATGTGTATGGAGATTCAAAGCTCGTCATCAACCAGCTCTTGACAGAGTACGACGTCCTCAAACCTAATCTAATCCCCTACTATCTTTATGCTGCTGAGCTCATAAGTCAGTTCGAAGACATCACTATGTTGCATGTGTCAAGAAACGAGAATAAACAAGCTGATGCTTTGGCCAACCTTGCAGCAACTTTAGCTGTACTTGAAGAAGAAGTGACGACGGTTCCTGTCTGTCGGAGATGGGTCATCCCTCACTTGATCTACCATGACATCGCTCAACAAGCAACAAATTTCATCGAAGTCTTCGAGATTGAGGTTGAAGACTGGAGACAACCTCTCGTTGAATATCTTCAACATGGAAAATTGCCGAATGATCCCAAGCACAAGACTGAAATTCGTCGTCGTGCGCCCCAATTCCTATACTTCAACAATGAGCTGTATCGTCGCTCCTTCAATGACATCTTGATGAGATGTCTTATAAATGATGAAGCTAGAGAGGCCCTTGAAGAAGCTCATTCAGGTATCTGTGGTACTCATCAATCAGGACCAAAGTTGCATGATCGCCTAAAGAGAATGGGATACTATTGGCCAACCATGGTGAAAGACTCGCTCGAGTTTGCCAAAAGATGTCATGCATGTCAAATCCATGGAGACTTCATTCGCCAACCACCTGAGCCACTTCACCCAACAGTAGCATCTTGGCCCTTTGACCATTGGGGACTTGATGTTGTCGGGCCACTCCCGAAGTCTTCTAAACAACACCTCTACATTCTTGTTGCGACAGACTATTTCTCCAAATGGGCAGAAGCAATCCCTCTCAAAGAAGTCAAGAAAGAAACAGTTGTAGATTTCATCAAAAATAATATTGTCTTCTGCTATAGGGTCCCCCGTTACATAGTAACGGATAACGGGAAACCATTCAAGAATGCCCTGATGGATCAATTTTGTGCAAAGTTCGAAATCAAACAAAGATGCTCTACAATGTACAATGCGCCAGCAAACGGACTCGCAGAAGCTTTCAATAAAACTCTTTGCAAGCTCCTTGAGAAGGTTGTTTCCAAGTCGAAAAAGGATTGATATGAACGGATTGGTGAAGCACTTTGGGCATACCGGACTTCATACCGCACTCCTACACAAGCCACACCTTACTCGCTTGTCTATGGAGTCGAAGCAATACTTCCATTGGAACGCCAAATTCCGTCACTACGGATTGCGATCCAAGAAGGCCTCACAGGTGGTGACAATACAAAGCTACGTCTTGGTGAACTCGAAGCTTTGGACAAAAAGAGGTTAGAAGCACAGCAACGCCTCGAGTGCTATCAAGCTCGCTTGTCTCGAGCTTTCAATAAGAAAGTCCGACCTCGCTCCTTCCAAATAGGTGACTTAGTACTTGTAGTTCGAAGGCCCATCATTCTTTCACATCGATCTGGAGAGAAATTTGATTCAAAGTGGGATGAACCGCATGTGGTGAAAGAAGTTTACACCAACGGCGCTTACCTTCTTTCAACGCCCGATGGAGTTCGTCTTGGCCCTATCAACGGCAAGTTCCTCAAGCAATATTATCCATGATAGAACATTGCTCCTCGATATGGGCCTAAAGTGTCCACAACACTCCTTGATACGAGCCTAAAATGTCGACAACGCTCCTTGACGCATGAGCTTAAAACGCATGTCACTCTTGGCTTCTACAACCAAAATTGTAAAAAGTTCAATGACTCTTGCTCGCTAGACTGAAAAGCTAAAAGGACAGTCTAAGCAAAACTTAGAGCACAATAAAAAAAAAAATTGAACTACGTTAAAGCTTGATCCCACAACGGGTACGTAGGCAGCCTATAAAGTTACCTCAGGTTCAGCTACCCAAAAAAAAAAAACATGAGAAACAATACCTTTCATGGGTATGGAGTTGATTGCTTCTGGTGCGCTACAAGATGTCGTATTCCTAGCATTTGGATGACGAACAAGTCTTTGTATTTGCTCAACCTCTAGAGGTTGTCTATCATGTCCCTGATGCCAACAACATCATGGAAAACAAAGACCATTCTCCTTCTCAGCAACACCCTCAACGTTCACATGACCCATCAAAGGGGTTGGATACTGGAAATTGCACAAGTTCTTCGTTGGATTGATACTCCACTGCAACATCAGCAAAGCAGAAACAACTCTCTTTCTCAGCAGCTCTTCAGCACTCTATCTCGGGACTATGATTTTTATTCGCAAAAATGAATCAAAGTCCCGCTTTGATCTGGATCCTCAGCATCACCGCAAACTTCTTAAATAATGTCCGCAAGCGAAAAAGCATTCCTTGACGGGTTGAAAGATCGACAGGTCCAAAGTTTCCTCGAATGTCACGTCGTGAGCCTTCCACGGGCCGCCACCATCTGGTGTTCGATAAATTGCAGCAAAGGTCTCGTCCAGCAGATCCGTGTATTTTCAAGATTGCAGCAAGGGTCTCGTCTAGCAGGTCCGTGTATTTTCAAGATTGCAGCAAGGGTCTCGTCCAGCAGGTCCGTGTATCTTCAAGATTGCAGCAAGGGTCTCGTCCAACAGGTCCGTCTATATTCAAGGTTGCAGTAAGGGTTTCTCCAATAGGGTCCTCGCGGCTTCAAGATTACAGGAATGTACTGTCAGGTCCTCTGGATCTCAAGATCACAAGAAAGAAGTGCAAACAGGTCCTCGCGGCTTAGTGGAGTTAGAGTCTTCCACGAGTCGGTCTTCATCTGGTGTTCAATAAATTGTAGCTTCCAGCATGCCATCTCGGGACTGTGATTTTACTCACATGTTCAGAAAACAAATTAAAGTCCCACTCCGGATTAGATCGTCAGCAACAGTTGTCCATCTATCTCGAAGAAGACGTTCATCAATAACCCTATGGTCAGTATCCTAGGAGGCATCGACAGAAGACGTTTCACTGCAAAACAAAGACAGAAAACAGGGAAGTTCATCAAAATCTCCAAATTTTCTAAAAACTTTACACTACAACAAATCAAAAAACCATTCAAAAAAAAAATATATATATATACAAAAAAAAAAGCTGAACACAAAACACACAAATTTAAAATTTTTTTTAAAAAAAAAAATCACAACTTTTAAATCCATTAATAAATAAAATATAAATCATCAACTGACTAGAGCACGCACAAAACAATACACCACCACTAAAAAAAAAAGTACAAAAAATAAAAGATAAAAAATCAAATCAAATTAAAATTAACAATCAACACACAAAAAAAAAAAAGTACTCACACGAACAAAAAAAAAAATTAAAATTAAAATTAAAAAAAAAAAAACTGCGACTCCCAGGCTACCCACCTCCACCGGTACTTTTTTTTTAAAAAAAAAAAAAAAAAAAACAAAACCAATTTAAAAAAAAAAAAATCTCACGTACTATCCTAAAACCCATTGGTTAAAAAAAAAATATATCAACAAATCAATTAAAAAAAATTTAATTAAAATTAAATCAAATAAAAACATTAAAAAAAATAATTAATCATTACCTTTTCTAAACATCAAATCAATCATCATCATCATTTTAATAAAAAAATTAAAAAAACAAATCAATCATTACATTCTTGACTTTCAATCCATTAGATTACCTTCAAATCGTTAAATTTTCAAAAACAAAAAAAAAAAAAAAAACCCATTAGCAGCAAAACTATTGTCTCCAGCATACGGGAACCGCACAGTGGCATCGCCGACTTAGTCCAGGCCGTTTCGGGCCTTTCGGCACTCGAATGTCTAAAATCCAAACCTGCACAAATAAACATGGGTGCACTAATGCCGTTCTCTTCCTATTTGTAAGGGGAGGTAACTTGTCTCCTTATCCCATTAGGAGTAGGATTCGTGTTTAACCCCAATCAAGATAAACTCCAAACAAAATTAAATCCAAATCAAACACTAAATCAAGGGTTACGCTAATGTCACTCATTGGTTCCATCACTATACCCTTGAGGGGGCAATTTGTAGAACCCTAAACTTTATTAATTTTACGCAAAGGTCCTTACACTCTGGTAAAATTATATAAAGAGCCTAAAATCATTAAAAAGCCCTATACATTTAAATTGGGCCTAATGACAAGGCATGAGCCTCTTACGGCTCGGGTCTGGGCACGAAGTAGAAAGCCCATAAACTCAAAACCTAAGTCAAAATCTAAATGGGTCACACACTTGATAAATGGGTCGATCCATCAATACAAAAAATCTGATTGTGGACTCAATACCCAAGAAGATGGGTGGGGCCCATCAAAATCTCCTAAGTCCCTTAAACCACTAAATAAAGTGGGACTCTTGGAATCCTTATCTTTAAATGGGTGAGGCTTATCAAAATCTCTCAAGTCTCTTAAACCACTAAATGGAGTGGGACTCTTGAGATCCTTATCTCTAAAAGTCTATAAATAAGACCCAAAGCTAGAGATTTTGGGATTCAGAAATTTAGAGAGAAATTCAGAAGAAGCCAAAGAAGAGAACTCAGAAGCATTCTCTAGCCTTCAAAGAAAAGAAATTAAATCATTCCGGAGAAAACAAAGCTGCAAAGAAGCCAATTCTCCTCCAGAATCACTTTCTAGCCGATCAAGCGCGAAGCCCGGAAGAAAGGAAAAACTACATCAACACCTTCAAAGAAGATCGAGATCACGCCTCGGCCCTCATCTTCTACTTTAGAAATTTCTGATTGTTAATCAGAGGATTTCTTGAGAAATGTACCAAATTAAAAATAAATAAATATTTTGTTTATCATTATTTCGTCCACGAAATTTTGTGTCGACAGGAGGCATAAAAAGTAATAGTCATGTCTTAACTTCTATACTCTATGCAATCTAAAATCAGTAGAGGGCTCTTGTTTTGTTGAACAAAAGATGTGGGATTTACAGCCCAGACATATTTCCAAGTAGGGAATATTGCAAGTGTATACTAGTTGCAGCAAGAGATTTTCTATCTACGATAGGGGGAGATGACTCTTGCTAGATATTTTGCATCCCTACGTAGTTTGTGGGGGAAACTTGATCATTATCTAGAGTACATACCAATTTGGAGGAAAAGGAAAGCAAAAAATAAAAGGACTGCCATTAACCAAAGGTCAAAGAGAGCCGTAGAAAAGTCGAGATAAGAATAGTAAAGACTAACATAAATAAATGCAAATAAAAAATACATCGATGTCAAACTATATCATTTGAAGCTCCACATAGTTATAACAACAGAATTATCATTATCAAAAATGGAAAGATGGGTCGAATGTTGAACACTAAAATGGACTCCTTCAGTAGAAAATGGTGTATTGCTGCAATTTATAAAGAAATAATGTCTTCAATTGAAGAGTCATTTCGAATCAAGGTGGTACAACAAATACTACACAAATCCAAGCTTGATTAACACAAATGCACACGAATAATCTTTACAGTTGTAACTATTTACATCTAAAGTATAGGTTTCCCAACTGGCGGATAGTAAGACTACCCTTCAACAGCAATCCTAGGGTAACAGAAGAAAGGTTCTTAAGAAACCTTGACTGAGCGTCACAAAGATCACAATATGGCCATATAAATTATAGATAAACTTCTAATATTTACAGAGTCATAACAGATAGAATGGTTCCATTCATTTCTTTGATCGATAAAAAGAATGGTTCCATTCATGGAAGGAATCCAGAGCCACACCCCAATTCTACTCAACATGACTGTATATTTCTGTCCTAGAAAGTGATCTATCATAGGACCAGCAGGAACCAACTCCAGAGTTTTGAGATGTGAAGTACATGTATCTGTATCACCTCATTTAGACATGTGCCAGTTTTGGGTATGGAAGCCCCAAGGAGCCCAATATGCCAAAAAATCTGCACAAGGGTGTTTAAGTAGTAAAAGATGAATAGATAGTAAACTATATCAGTACCAACAAAGTAGATACGTGTACATTTGCGTGACATACATAACTTTTTCCAAATGCAAAAAAACATAAATAAAAGTTTTAAAAAAATAACAAGTACAAATAAAGGACTTTGTGCTAGCAAGCATGTTTTTAACAGGTGTCCAACATGGCATATTCAACAACTAACAAAATGAATCTAAGGAAACACTATAAGGTGAGGATGACACTAACCGTTGGATCATTTTTTTTCATGTCAATCTCGGGAGCAATAATGCTAACATGTTCAGTCATGGTTGCATCCTGAGAACTTGATGGTTGCACCCCACCTTTTTCTTGTCTAGCAGCTTCGTCTGCAGCCCTTTTAGCAGTAGCTTCTTGCCTTGCCCTCTCCTCTTCCATCGAAACTCTAAGAGCAAGAGCCAGCTCGGGATCTAAGTTCGGATCCACACCAAAATCGAATCCAGAGACACCACCTGCTGCAGCTGCCGCTGCTGCTGCTGCAAAGCCACTTCCTCCTTCTCCGTCCCCGGTGAATATGGGTGTGCTGCAATGAGAAAATGAAAATGTATCTTGAAACATGTAAGTGAGAGCCAAACAAGAAAAGTAACATCGTTACCTTATAAGCACATCAGAAAGTGCACTTGGACCAGGAGGAACATGAACGATGTGACTGCTGTCATTATTGTTTACAGCAGCAAGGAGGGCCTCCAGCTTTTCCGGCTTTCCGTCATCGTCTTCACCAAAATCAACAATATCAAGAGCTACACTGTTCTTTTTTAGTTTCTTTCCAATTGTCTCCAATACCTTTTTGTCATATTTGACCGGACTGTGTAAGCACATAATAGATAGTAATGAGATTAGAATTAAATATTGATGAGAATAACAAAGCACATCAAGATATACTACTATCTACCTTCCAGCAAAAACTATAATCCTTTGTTGCTGCTTTTTGTTTTGACGATGTTTAAGAGCCAATTGAGCTACCTGAATCCCGGCGGCCATGTTTGTTTCACCACCTATTTCTAGACCTACAAATAGGAAGAATGGATCTTCAAAAGCCTCAACATCAAATATAATGTCCAGAAGGGATTAAAGAATGACTTTACTTGAACAGAATGGAATACAAAAGGAAATGCTCAATCCACACAAAAAAGCATATAAATGCATATAATTAGCATATAACTTGAGGTATTAACTATAAAAAAGGAACGGACACACCTAATACCCATAAACTTGCAGTGTTAAACTGTTTATTATACTAGCAAAAAATTCAGTAAATTCTTTCTAACTATCATCATTTTAAAAAAAGGCAATAGGAAATAAAGGGAAAGAAGTACAATACATCTATTTTCAACAAGAAAAAAAAAAAAAACAACAACAACAACAACAACTTCAAGGATGGATTACCGATCCCTATAACAGAAAAGAGAGAGAGAGAGAGAAAAAAAAAAGGGGGTGGTTCATTTGAGGAAAGAGCTTTGTCCATTTGGGACATACAATAAGCTAAAGAACAAGAAGATTGGTCCCTTCTAGATACTTAGAAAGATTAACGACAATGCATGTCATTGCTTCCATAAGATATGGCAATATCGCGAACTTTCAATGTTACAGATTTTGACGAGTATCATGAGTCAGAGCTAGCAGATAACTTGAGGGTGAGTTCTTTTCAAGTGGAGGGAACGGATGTAGAACATGTAGCCGCTAACTTTCTAGATCACCTAGATTAGAAGAACTGGGTTGAAAGTGCAAGTAATGTGGATTCCAGACACCCTGCCTTCAAACAAGCGTAATTTCACGTACGGTATCGAAATGGCACACATATTTTGTTCTCGAAGCTATAGACAAGACCAAGCTCACTGTCTTGCAATCATATTTCAAGGTCGTTTTGAGAGTTAAAGCGCCGTTTAGAGTCAAATTTTGCTATTTAAACCATAGTTACCAGAGCGAGAAGCAAAGCGAAAACGAGAAGCGGGAAACGAGACTCAAAAAAACCTTAGGAAACGGGAAGCAAGAAATGAGATTAGGCTCCTCATTCCCATTATGTTATTATGGGTAGTTATATCTTTGATTTTAGCTTACATGCGATTTTTGTTGAAAAGTAAGTGCCTTAGATTCCAAACCGACGATAGTCGCTTATAGTCTACACCCTAGGATATAGGCTGTGGTCTCCGTTCATTACTTCACATACATCTCCCTTTAATTACTAAATGGGACGTGATGGAAATGAGATTCTTAGGAAGCGAGCCTGTCCAAGGAAGCGAGCTTCCTAGGAAGCGAGCTTCCTAGGAAGCGAGCTTCCTAGGAAGCGAGCTTCCTAGGAAGCGAGTCTGTTCGAGGAAGAGAGTCTAGGAAACGAGCTTCCTGGGAAGCGAGCTTCCCATCCTGGACATAGCTTCCCTGCAACTATGATTTAAACTAATATTTTCCTATTTTGTCGTTTTAGCGTCTAATTTATATTATGTTAGCCTGGTTGGGTTAGGAAACTCTCATTTAAGGGGTTCTAATGAGTTTTGGTCACTTTGGAATTTTGCTATTTTTGGAAATTTTACTATTTTGGGTAAGTCGGGTTTTAGGAAGTAATTGAGTCAAATTAGGGGTTTGTTTGAGTTGTATCTAAATTATAAAGGTAAAGGTTTATTCAAATTTTGTTAAATATTGAATACGTGTTCTGCATTATAGACTTTCTTCTGTAATTATCCTTGTGGACTCAAGGATTGATAAACAATAGAAGACAGTGATATTCTCTATCAGTGTTTTAAAAAACGTGCAAGACTTATGCCTCAAGGCTCGCCTCGGGGCGAGGCTTAAGGAAAACACCTTGAGGCTCAACCATGAGGCTTAAACCTCATGAGACACAAGCCTCATCCCTTGAAGCTCGCTTTATGTCTATGGCATACAACTCATACATTCACTAAAATTAGGTTTCTAGTCACAACTGATTTAAATGTCATTTTTTTAAAAAAATTGTTATTTGTTTCAACTAATTTATATAGTATTTCCTATGTGTACGTGTGCGCCCACACGAACACACACAATGTACACGAATACAAATATATATATATATATGTATGTATGTATCTCTCTTTATATATATACTACAATCTTTCATTAACTTTTTGAATATTTTTGCAATTCTTCTTATATTTTATTTATTTGTTAAAATGAGAAAGCATGAAGCTTTCTTGTGAGGCTTACACCTTACGTCTCACGCACCTTGACGTCCTGACGCCTCACCTCACACCTTCAAGTTTTAAAACATTGTCCTCTATACACTCTAGTTTGCGTCAGTTTCTCAAAAAAATGGGTTTTGATCTATGAATTTCACATGAAATCAATAAAAGTATTCATTTTAGATTGATTATACCTTATTTTAATGAATTTAAACAACTAAAATGGAAAAAATAAGGAAATTTTGTGTACCTTAAAAAATTTGGAAAAAACTCTTTCAATCTAAAATCAAATGCTTAAATCTTCCTTTTTAGCCTAAAATTGATAATGAAACTGTTCTTTTACGCTTATAAAATTATTAGATAAGATTTTTTTTAACGAATGGATTCTAGGGGTATTTTACGACATCCAAATGTCAATTTTGTTCAGTTTTATATCGTGCTGACTATTTTTGTAACAATATCGGTAGTATTGGTTGATACCGTAACAAATCGTTCGATACTAAAAAAACAAAGAAAAAAAGTATCGAAGGGTATTGGTGGGTATCAGTCTAATACCCTACTGATACCTTGAATTTTTCTTAATTCCCTACACCAACGAATCGGTTAGACCCAAACCCGATATGTATCAAGCCAAGACGCCCGATACCTATTGATTCTTTATAGTTTATACTTTATACCATGCTTCTAAGGCGGAGACTCTAACTTTTTAGTTCTACTTGGCTTGCATTATTCTTGCTACCTATTTGGGTGGGAAATCCGCCTAACCTCTTTATAGTTGATTTTCTCATTCAAAGTATTCTTGCTACCTATGTGGGGTGGGAAATCCGCCTAACCTCTTTATAGTTGATCTTCTCATTCGAAGGTGAGTCTAGGGACACCAATCCTCGTATAATCACAGTAAAAAATTCTCCGAATTTTAGATGTGTCAAATTAATCGCAAATTTTAGGTGTGAAAATTCTTCGTGAATTTTAGATTTGCCGAATTAGAATTTCATGAATTATTCCCGAATTGTTTGTAAATTTTAAGGTTTGCTGACTTAGAATTTCTCGAATTTCTTAATAATTCGTTTAGTTTGACAAAGTAAACTACTTATTTTGTATACTATCTAATCAAATTGTTGAATTTTTTTACTGAATTTTCTCGAACTTGACCCTTGCCGAATTATTCCCGAACCCCAACTTTGTCACTATGCGTATAATGGTGAGCTCATGCCCCATTCTGGTGGTTCTTCATTCCAAACAATTGCACCAAACAGAGAAGAAGGAAAAACAATTGTAGTCTGGCAGTATAACTATTCTGGACACATTTTGAATGCCCGCAATGAAATTGTTCAGCAACATAGATGGCACTACTTCTAAAATGGGTAAGACATGGATTGAGTGTCCGAGAAATACCAGTACCCAATAAATATCTTAAACAGGTACACCGTATGGGTAAAATACGTGAGAAGTGATGTAATATCGATGAGATACACAAGATCTCATAGACAATATTGAATTAGCATCAATCAAGGATTTGATTAGATTAGGTTTCTATCTTGAGGTCAATGTAATCTCTATATAAACCCGATTAGAGGTTATTGTAATCACTCAAGAATTCTCAATAGAATCTCTTTTCTATCAAGAAGAACCAATGAGATTATGGAGAAGACAATAGTTTTCAGGAAAATCAATCTATAAAGATTGTTAAGTAAGGACTAATCCTACAAGTCAACTTGTCAAACAATAATCTGTCATCTTGCAAAGCCAACAAACTATACCTAACTGAACCCTAAGATTGATTTCTCATAGGGACTATAGACCTTCAAAATCAGCCTCAACACAATTCACAAGTCACACCATGCCCATTGGAGACCATGTAAGGGAACAAAGATGCCGAACAGATAACAGCAATTCAAACATCGCACAAGCCCCAAAATTAAAATAAATAAATATCCCAGAAAGAAATTGGCATAGATACCGTGCATGCAAGCCAAGATCTTGCCAAGATCGCTGGTAGGAGTGACCAAAACACGAACTCCTTTGCCTGCCATAGTGAGAACTCCCACGGTATTTTCCGGATTAGACTGCAGACCAACCAAAAATAACCCCAAATTCAAACTCACTCGATCCCAAACGAATTTCATGAATTCAGGGAAAAGAAAAAGAAAAAAGAAGAGGTGATTCACCACCTGTGTTTTAGCCCCGCAAATGAGATTAACTGCGTCTGCTTGCACTTGAAATCGCGAGGGCGGGTAATCACCGTTTCTCGTCCATTCGGAATTATCGATACAGATCATAGTCGCCTGTCGATCAAATAAAATCCCTAATCGGTTAAATTAAACAAAAAAATAAAAAAGAATTTGATGACAAAGGTGGTTCCGTTGCTGACCTCGAGCACCATTGTGGAATATTGGAGGAATAAACGAAGGATGGAGAGTAGAGACGGGGTTGCAGAAAGGCTCTCCAAACTATTCTTTACTTGCTCGAGAGGCTTTGCTATTTATTTAGCATTTCGCTTAGCACAATGCCCTCACACACCGCCCATTGGTCTTGGTGTAAACCCCCCCAACCCATACTTCCGATATTATTAACGGAGCCCAGATTCGATCACGATTCGATCACGAGACCTCCACTGTTACGGTTCGTCAATGTAAACCCCAAATCCATACATCTGATATTGATGGAGCCCAGATTCGATCACGAGACCTCCGTAGCTACAAGTCATGTTTTTGTTTTGGTAGTGGAAATCATTAACTATGTCAGTAGAGTCAATCGGTCAGAAATTAGAATGGGCAGTGGAGCTCTCGCTGCTCTCAGGGAATTGTTAGAAGTTAGAATGGGCAATGGAGCTCTTGCTCGTGCCCAGGGAGATTGTCAGAAGTTAGAATGGGCAGTGAAACTCTTGCTGTTCGTACCCGGGGGGATTGGATTCACAAACCTTCCCCTTGGAAGGCCATACCCCTACTACTCATGCAAGAGGTGGGGGTGTGGTTACGGTTCTAGGTTTCCAACCATCACACCAAATCGTGAATCGATAACCCACTAAGGGGATATACACTATACATTACGTGGGACTTGGTCTGAATCTAGGCCAGGCCTTAGTCTGAATCTGGCCAGGATATCCACGTTTACAAAAAGAAAAACCAATTAACGTATCAAAAAAAAAAAATTATGATTAAAAATAAAACAATTAACAATGCGTTTTTTGTAAAAGTCCTCTACTTTTTTAGCAATTTATAAATACTCCCTTGAATTTTGTGATTTTACATTCTACCCCCCACACAAACTTTTAGAACTTTTTCAAATCCACCCTTTCATCCATAATTTAGTTAATGAGGGTTAAATTTTCTATGAAAATACCCTTTTAAACCTTTTTTTGAATATATTCTCATTCTTCCCCGCACACATTCTGTTGGATGAACGTTGGATGGGATGCACGCCTCTACAGGCCACCACATGTCCTATTTATCACCATTTAATGGTGGTTAAAAAAATGGGAGATATCTCCGATATCCCTTCATCAAGTATTGTATTTCAAATTTTATCTCTTGACATTACCTCTCAAAAGAGTGCATTTTAATCAAAGTAAGATTGTCTGGACTAGCGAGGCCAATGGAAACTTCTCTTGTGCTTCTGAGTGGGACAGTATTAGAGCTTCTCAACCTCGAGTTTCTTAAGCTAAGCTGGTGTGGTACTCCGGAAACATTCCTCGTTTCTCCTTCATTACTTGGATGGCTATGCAAAGAGCTTTACTAACACAAGATCGTTTGGTTAAGAGGAGGATTATTCAACAATCAATTTGTATGTTTTGTCGCCAACAACCAGAAGATCATAATCACTTGTTCTTTGTTTGTTCTTACACCAAGAAAGTTTGGATTGCTATCCTTCGTCTATCTTTAATTCGTCGTCAGGTTGCTCCAACTTGGCATGCTGAAATTGACTGGTTGTGTTCTCACTTTGCTCGGGCAGATGCTATAGGCCAAGTGAAAAGGACCTCTCTCAACGCCACCATTTATCACTTGTGGATGGAGCGTAATCGTCGAATATTTCAAAACAAGTACTTACCAATAGAAGAAATTATTTGATTTATATCTATGGATACCAGGAGCAAAGCCTTAATTGAGTGCAGATCTGTCATTAATTCTACTGAATCTCGATTCTTTTGTGTCAGTTGGGGTGTGAATCTCTCTCTTGTCTTGCCAACAACAAAGTGGTATCCTGGCCAATGGGCCATAAACTCAGACGGATCTCTTCATGACAATGGGGCAAGTTTTGGAGTTGTCATCCGTGATTGCAATGGAGCTCCTATTGTCACTCTGGCCGGTGGTTGTTCTTGTGAATCTATCCTAATGGCAGAGTTGCACAGTATTTGGGCAGGTTTACGGGCAGCCTTGGATAAAGAGCTTAACCAGGTGTCTGTTCATTCTCATTCTCTATTGGTGATTCAATGTATCAAGGATAAAATTCCTTGGCCTTGGGGAGCTTTACTGTTGCTATTTGATATTCAGGAGATGACGACTCTTTTTGACACTATTTCTTGGTCCCATGTATTTAGAGAAACTAACAAGGTCGCTGATTTTTTAGCAGGGATGTATTTAGCAATTGATGCTCTTTTTTTGTCTCCCGACTTGTTCCCTAACGACCTCGCTCTTTTAATTGACGAGGATGCTAGGGGGTGTAGATATGCTTGGGTGTAACCTCTCCCCCCTTTTTCTTTTCTTTAATATAGCTTTCTCTCCTCCCCCCCCCCCCCCCCCCCCCCCCCAAAAAAAAAAAAAAAAGAAGCTTTTCAAATGAGATATCTCATATGCTTTGATTCTCTTTGATTGATTCATAGTGTTGGAAATTCATTTATATATACTAGCGGGTGGCACGTGGATGCACGTGAGAGCAAGGGGAAGGAGTTAACGACACCCGATTGAACTCACTAATGGCACGTGCAATGCACATGAGAGCAAGGGGAAGGAGTTAACCACAGTTAATAGGAATTAAAAGGGGCATGTGTTAACCCACGGGTGTGATTGAACTCTCCCCAAGGTCAATCGCAATTGGCTGTGATTCTAAATAAATAGATGGCAAGGGGTAGTTTAGGAATTAAAGTAAAACATTAAACCAAAGCCAAGGGTAGTTTGGGAATTAAAGTTAAACATTAAATCAATGTTTTGTTTTTATATAAGGGTAATTTAGGAATTTCAAAAAAATCATCTACGCATGCCTCTCACATTATAATAGTATATATATATATATATACTAGTAAAAGTGCACGTGCCTTGCACGTATAATTTTTTATTATTAAAATATAATTTAGAAAAAAATATATAATTTTTAATATATTTTCATTAGACGCCATGTTACTCTATTTATATTAAATAATTTTTAAATATAATTTTATACAAATATAATTAAGTAATTAAATTTAATATTTCTTATATTAATTTAAATTTAATATTAGAAAAATTATTTATCTTTTCTTGGTTGCTCCCCGGGTGCCAATCCGAAATTTCTACGGCCTTTCTCATAAGGGTCGATCAATTAGGGAGTGGAGATTATAGGAAAATACTATTCATGGTAGTCTTCTCTAAAATATGAGTCTTAAACCAACTCTCTTTTATGAGAAACTCTCTTTCTATTGAAATAGAATTCTTCCTTAACACCAATTCTCCTTTAAGATTCTTCCCCAATATAGAAGTCCTAAAACTCTCTTTTAATAATGGGTCTCACATAATATTAAAAAGTAACTTATTTAAAGTTTTGTTAAATTATAAGTTATGTATTAAATAAATTAAGTTAAAGGGTATTTACGTATATACTCTTTGTACTTTTTTTATTAGTAGAATAATATGTCTTGATGATTAAGAACCAAAAAAAATTATTTAAGATCTACTTTTTACATTTGTTATAAATATGGAAAAATATAATTAACAGTCCTACAATGTCCCGTTAGGCTTGCAATCAACTTCAATGTCCGACCATTGGGAGTAAATTTCACATACAATGTCCCACGTGTCCCGCTAGGCTTGCAATTATGGTACAAGAGCCCTTATTAAGGTTGTAGGGCACCGGGCACATTTGAAGCATGAAGGGATGTTTGGATTGGATTTTATTAGCCAAAAAGTCAATTATGATAAAATTGATTATGTAAAAATTAATAGTCAAATAATTATTTTTTTCAAACAATAGTGTTCAGAGAATACAAAGTTGAGTCACACCACCTAAACAAAGCTCGGTGATTTGCTTTCTCCGTAGTACAGAATCATCCATGGATGACACCAAGAGGGGAGTGCAATTTCTTGGAGCATGTTTCTTTTGTCTAAGGTAGATATTTCTTCGGTTCTAGTATGAGAATTTCCTTATCTTTTGCAGCTCAATAGGTGGGATCTCGGAGAAGGAAAAACTTTTGGATTTTCATGTTCTATTTCAACTTGTCGGAAAGTTTTGATTTGTTATAGATATTTACATCAACCGGTTATTTTAACAGGACCATTGAGGAGTTCAACAAAAACCATGTTGAAAATGCTTTGAACCCTGGGGTGTAGCCTAGTGGCCGAAGGATGAACCGTAACCCGGAGGTCTTGAGGTCGATTACTGGAGCTCCCCTCAATATTGGTTGTATGGGTGGGGGTATTCCTTGATATCCACGTTTATAAAAAAAAAAAAATGCTTTGAATGTTCCTTACTGGTTCATTACAGAAGAAGCTATTTTTACATATTGTTGCTGTTGCCTTCGTCATATGTTCCATCGTCACCAGAAAATCATACTAATCAGACTATGCTAATCATTCAAATAAAATAAAAACACAAAAGAGTAGGTAGTATTCTCCAAGTACTATGATTTTGGAGCAATGGCACATCTTGGTATTCACCTATCATATTTGGATGCACACATGACAATGGACAACGGCAGAGATGCAAAAGCCGGAGATTAAAAATGAAAGCAGGATCATTTGCATTTGATTCCTCTACGATGAGCCTGTGTTATATATCATTGTCAAATACGGAGAATCTTTGTGTTGGGTCCCAAGAGAGATTAAGAATACCCATAGCCACATTCGTTGGAAGGGTATTATTGCCGATACCAGCTTAGTGGTGAAGTATTTCAGGTTTAGAGTCAGGAGGGAGGTCGAGGTCAATTTTTAGTTGGATGTGTGATATGGTGCCACTAGGCTGAAAGATGACTTTGACAACCTATTCATGTTAGCTTCTGATTGGAAGGCATTAGTTGGAGACTCTTATGAGAAAGCAAATGAGGGGATGTGTTGTGTCCGTATATGCATTGGAACCTGAATGATTGAAAATTTGAGGATCTGACTTTGACTCTTGGAGCGTGTTACCTCGGTTTCTCCTTGGGCCAAAATTAGGAACAGAAATTAGTGCAGAGGTAACCATGGACGGTTTTTAGTAACACCACTGCTACAATCATTGTATCATGTTTCATCAGGGTCGTTTTCTCATACAATTGTGTGAAACTCTGGCATTCCTTCTAAGGTACCTTTCTTCTTATGAAATGCGGTTTTGAATAAAATTCTAACATGTCACAATTCCAAAGTAAAGGATGGAGAATGGTCAACTGTTGTTTCTTGTACTTTCAAGTGGAAGAGTTTGTAAATCATCTTTTATTGCATTGTCCTATTGTGTTTGGGATATGAGATTTCTTTCTTTTCCATGTGGGGGTAAGCAGGGTCTTTTCCTTATCTTTTCTCAACTTCTTATCTTCTTATCTTATCGGACAAAGGTGAATGTGGATGGTGCCAAAAAGACGATTTGGGCAATGCTTTTAAGGGCTATATCATAGATGATTTTGGAGGAGAGAAGCCTCAAGAGTATTTGAGAATTCCTCCTTTTCGGTAGAGCGTATTTGTGCGAGGATCCGTATGGTGGTTTTGGAATGGGCCGGGTTAAAACTTTGAAGTGAAGGCTCTAAGGGATGTGTTGGGTTGATTAGGATGTATCGGTTGCTCGGGACTACTTATGGTTGAGTTTATGTGCGTGCAAACTCTTCTCCCCTTGACTCACCCACCCACCTCCCCCGGCCCACTTTTTTATTTCGCTTTTGCATCTATATTGTATTTCCTTTTTTTAATATATTGAGATCGTTTATCGATCAAAAAAAAAAATCAGAAACAGTGGCTGGGTCCAAAACAGACTCCAAGGTTTTCCGAAAGTCCAAAATATATATAATCTGGAAAATCCACGCAGGCTAAAATTAATTCCATGGGCATGCTAAAATCACATTAGCTAATCTCATACCGTATGACCGCTGCTGTTAATGTTACAGGGCGGTTGGTGAGGCGAGTCAGCTTTCTTCATCCCACTTGCTCATGGGTATCTCGCCTGAGTCAGCGATAACCACCTTCTTCCTGGGTTTCCCATTGTAGGTCCCAGCTCCACCCTCTATTACATATACAGTGTCCATACCTTGAATAACCTTGCCAAAGACAACATGCTCCCCATCCAGCCTAGAAAATTTGTACATGTACATAATATCACACATCAGTATTAGGGAATCATGGACTATACTGCAAAAATTATACGTATAATACTACTGTTCTACACCATGCACACATTTGGTGACATGGCTGTTTAGTCAATGCTACATAATTAGAAGATCTCGTGGAAATCACCCCGATTTAATGGTTACTTCGACCATCTGACCAACTGCCTTCTGTAGGCAGTCGAAGCAATGGTCCAGAAAGGTTGTGGTCTATCTGATGTTTAAACACGTGAAATAATTTGCTTGGGGTCAATTTCTTGGGGGAGAGATCTTCCATGTAAGGCCCAATGACATGGATCCACACCCACCTACATTTGCCCATGTATGATTGAGAACCAGTAGCATTCTACCTATATATCATGTTAGTATCCCGTAGTTCCCACTCTAAGTTGTTGCTTTTACCAGTAAGCCTTGACTGTGGTTATGAAGAACTGTGAGCCATTGGAATCATGTCCAGAATTCACCATGGAAACAACACCTACAAGCAATAGTGTATAGTTTAGAGTTCCAAACTTCAGAAATTTGTAATTACAAGCATGATACCATGTGGTCCATGTGTGTGTGTGGTTGGCCTATGTGTGTGTAAATTGAGTATTTTACCTTTACCAAAAAAGAATAGAGGGTTTATACTTCCCCTGACCATGGACGGTTGGTGACTAACCAACTTAGTCTCACATCAGTAACTGGTGTGCTCCCTTGGTACCATATAAAGCTCCTCCCCTTCACCAAGAGTTTGGCCCTTTTGGTGACATAAGTTGGGTCCAAGCCTCGTGTGTGAGTTGAGTATTTTGCCTTTACCAATTTTTTTTATTTAAAAAAACAAGATACCATGAAACATGTAGCAGCACAAAGGAAAACGCATAGCCACACAAATATATAACATATTTTGCAACACCAACTGCCATATTTACAAGAATGATGACAGAAAGGAACCTTCTCAAAGCAAACATTTTTTTTAGAGCTTTAGGAAAATATTATGATTACTTGTATATGTAAGCATACAACACAGCAAAAGAAAATGCAGGTAAAAGGGATAGATGTTAGAGGACCTGGTTGTGAGTGTTTTATCTTGAAATTCTCATCAGGAAATGGGCCACCATAAATAGAGTCGGTTCCCCTCCCATCCCCATAAACAGTATCTCCACCTTGGATCATGAAACCAGAAATTATACGATGAAATGGTGTTCCCTTATAGTGGAGATTCTTTCCACTGGCACCTCTGCCCTTCTTTCCTGCATTTGGAAATGGTTAGGCCATCATGATCACATAAAAAGGCTGCCTCCACTAAATTAACTGAGAACCAAAAGTACATGAACATATGAAACAGTCCGTAAGATGTGCCCCAAAATGTACCTGTGCACAGAGCCCTGAAATTTTCTGCCACCCAGAAATAATTATGCATCAGGTATATGGCACTTAGTAAATAAAAGGAAAATTAATAATATTTCTTTGTGAATATGCACAACGTAAAACTATTGATTAAATTTGCAATTTATCATTATATTACACCGGCAAGTATTCATAAATCATGGAAGGAGGAAATGACATTGCAAACAAATTCCATGACAGATAAGACTCTCCCATCTATCAGGAACTAAGACAAGACACCAAAAACTCGATGAGACAGAAAGAAACTTGTAACACTTCAAATGACTCAGTCACCGCTAGCTTGAACTCATACCACTACCCTTTGATGCCAAAATGCGGTCTCCGCCTATTAGAAGCTCGGACTTGCAATGCCTATATTTTTATATGCAGAGCTTCATGAGCATATGCAGACATTGTAAAATATTCTTTAAGATTGTTGACAACTCTCAAATATATGTACTTTTTGATCAGTGAGTCTCAAATGTTATTTCAGTCCTAAAAAGTTCTTTCATGTAGGTGTGCGGTAAGTCGGTAACAAAGTTTAAGTTTCCATGCAAAATCTCGCGATAATTTGAGTTAAATCTTAATTTATTAATCTGTTGAAATTTCAACAAACTGAACAGTTCAACAGTTTACTTCAGGATTTCGAGTTTTTCCCTGGGATTTCAATTTCTTTCCCCTAACTTTCGCAAGATTTGAGTCACTTGGGTGAAAACCAACCCAACGGAGGCAACAAAAATGTATTTTCAATTGATATTCTCAATTATTTTCAGGGATATACAGAGATTTGATTCCCCATTTTTTCTGGCCATATATTGCACCCCTTGGCTACATATTGTATCACTTTTACCAACAATATTATGCGCTAATTTTTTGGGCAGCAATAGAATCTATTTTCGTATTGTTGTTGTGAAGATACCTTGTATTCAGCCATTTGGAAGGCTGCAATTGTTATCATCTATTAATAGACAAAACACATACCCATTGTCATAGTTTGCATTTTGGTTATAAACTTTCTTAGATATTGATTCATAAATTTAAGTATATTTTTTCTTTGTTTTCTCCTTAGGAAAATGCTATAGCCCCAATTGCGTCAACCATTAATCGCCCCCATAATCGAAAGGTCAAACACTTTTTGGATGCGGGCCCCACCAAAATGTTTCAAAGTATGTCCTTCAACAGTTTTTGAGGGCGAGTATGGCCCATCTAGAATGTTTCAAAGTCTATAAAAATATTTAAATAATTCTAAATTGGTTTAGGCAATAATTTTTGTTTCATTGATCTGAAAAACAAGAACCAATCAATCAAGTAAAAAACTACAATTATTATAAGGAGAAAGGAAGTTTATTATCTTAAACCAATACAAAAACAAAAGAAATCACTTAAATTTAGGATCTTGCTATTAAAGTAGTCAGCTAGAAGATCAACACATACCAACAGTTTTTGGTACAACTTGGCCATATAATCCGATAACAATTCTACCTGCAGAAAAGTAAGGTGTAAGTTTGAAAGTTAAGGACAGACAATAGATGGAGTATTAGAATATTATACTTCGTTGATAGAACCTAACAGTTATTTAATGTATAACATATGGAAAATATTTGCAAAGGTTTCTTCATTTTTACTTTACATGATCTATTTATCCCGAATTTTAAATAGTACAATTGTTTGGATGCAGACTTGACGTTAAATCTTTTGTGGAGGTTAATAATGCTTTGTTGGAAAAATGGTTTGACGTTTTGGGGGAGGAAATGAAGAATTCTGAGGAAGGTGATTGCCACAAAATACAAGGAAAAATCTGCAAGGGAGACAAATGTTGTCAAAGCATCCCATAGAGTCGGATTGTGGAAGGGAATCATGAACGTCAAATACAACTTTTCCAAACATATCGACTTTAGGGTGGGCAATGGACTTGAGATTAAATTTTGGAAGGATCTTTGATGTGGTCTGTCGGCCTTAAGAGAAGATTTTGATAACCTATTCTCCTAATCTGAAAACACGAATGCATCTGTACCATCAAATGTTGAGTGTCGGGGGGGGGGGGGGGGGGGGGGGGGGGGGGTGGACGTAGGATTAACAATTGGAAGGTAGATGATTTCCTTTGTTTATTAAATTGTCTAAGCTCGGTCACCTCCTGCCCTCATCTTAAAGATGTTCAATTATGGTTTAGGGACAGCAAAGGTCGTTTGCAACGAGATCTTTCATACAGTTTTGCGAGTGAAGCCTACTTTATCTTTTCACTATTGGCAAAGGTAGAACCCTGGTATCTGTCAAAGATATCATTCTTCCTTTGGATCACATCTTTGGATAAGATTCTCACATGTCACATGTGACCATTTTAAAAATAGAGGGTGGAGGATGATTAACCATTAGAGACGGAGTAATCGATGGCTCACTTACTGTTGCACAGTCTCTTCACGTTCGTCATCTGGAGTCAGTTCTTCTCTTGTCTGGGGATCATATAGATCGTCCCTGGCTCCTTTTGAGACTTGTTATCTTGTTGGCCTTAGGTTAAGTTGGATGCTTCAACTTCTGTTGTTTGGGCTCTTTTACCAGAGGCTCTTGGGTTGTCCATTTGGAACGAGGGAATATGAGAGTTTTCAAAAGCATTGTCTTTATTGAGGAGAGTGTTTGCTCAAGGCTCCGTCAGCTGTTGATTGATTGGTGCTCCATCCGAAGGGATTTTGAAGATTCAGGAGTGCTTTCTATTTTACATTACTGCTGTAATCATATAGTATTGGCATGGGGGGTTCTTTCTTTGATTTGGGTTGTTTCCTTCTCGATTCACCTTCTTCATGTACTTTTGATATGTTAATGCATGTACCTCTTTTTGTAGTTTATATAAATAAATCTTATTTACCTAACTCATAAAAATTGTTTGGGTGCTGAAAAATCAGTGGTAATAGCAATGGACAAAAGTTGCACAGATACATTTTGTAAATAATTTTGAAGATACCTCGCAGTTATTACATAATCTGGAAAACATTAACAATCCAAAAGACCAGATGTGTATCGAACATAACTGAACAAAATCATGAGACATTCTTTAAATGAAGATGACACATAGAGGTGAAATTTAACTCTTTAAAAAATATCATCTCTAGATCCTTGAAGAAGTACTCAAAATTCCATTTTCTACTCAGCAGGTGGTGCAAAATCAACCATAGCCACCTAGCAAGAATTTGCAAGAAAACCTGCAAATATCTGAGAGCAGTGCACATGTGCCCCGTCAAAGCAAACATATTAAAGCCATAGACACTTATTATAATGAAGGGACATGTGTCAATTTTATAGGGATTTGTGAGACGTGACTTACACTGATCGAGCTTGAGCAAATCCAAAATCTTTGTAGAAAGAGCCAATCATTAGTTTTCAACCATGGGCGAGTGGAATCCGATACATAGATCAGTATTCAATGGTGGGTCAACACATGACACATGAGCAGGAGTAGAGGGAGGGGATAGTGTGTCTCAGCAGTTACAAATTATTTGGGCTTTTGTGACACGTGTCTTGCAATGATTGTACTTTATACTATAGTTGCCGGGAAGCTATGTACAAGGTGGGAAGCTCGCTTCCCAGGAAGCTCGTTTCCCAAACTCGCTTCCTAGGAAGCTCATTTCCTTGAACAAACTCTCTTCCTAGGAAGCTCGCTTCCTAGGAAGCTCGCTTCCTAGGAAGCTCGCTTCCATCACGTCTCATCTAGTAATCAAAGGCAGCTGTATGTGTGAAGTGATGTGGTAGACCACAATCTATAACCTAGGGTGTAGACTCTAAGCAAGTATCATCGATTTGAAACCTAAGGCACCTACTTTTCTACAAAAATCTCATGTGAGATAAAATCAAAGGTATAACTACCCATAAATAACATAACGGGAATAAGGAGTCTATATCTCATTTCTCGCTTCCCGTTTCCTAAAGTTTTTTTGAGTCTCGCTTCCCGCTTCTCGCTTTCACTTTGCTTCTCGTTTTCACTTCTCGCTCTGGTAACTATGCTTTATACTATAGTGGGGTAATACGATTTCTAGGAGTCTGGGAGTTGTTGACTTGTTGTAGACATCTCTTATAATTATTGGGCTTTATTCAATGGTGGGTCAGCATATGACACATTGGGAGAGAGAGAGAGTAGAGAGAGGGGATAGGGTGTTCTTGGCAGTAATAAATGGGGCTTGTGTAACATGTGTCTTGCTGGCCCCTCTTCTCTTCTCCATCCTCTTCTCTATGTTGGCTCCTCAAAGGTCTTTGCATCAGTGTAGTCAAGGCGTCTAGGCGATGCCTAGGCAATTAGCCCCGGCTAGGCGAGGCGTTGCCTAGGCGATAAATTTAATATAAATATATATATAATTATATATATATATAACATCCAAAAGACCAAAACTCCACACCCACATTCCACAAAAACAAAAAATAAAAAGTCTATTACAATCATTCATCACATAACCAAAAACATGTTGACATAGTGGAGTATTAAACACTTCAAAATCTGGGCCAAATACCCA